>OY997591.1:16912567-18272094 GCA_963921825.1 Erodium maritimum
CTAAATATTTGGACAAAGTTTAATTTTCGAGGTCACGAGAGCGGGACTCACGGGGAGCCGATCCCGTGACCGGACGAGGCTCCGTTGGACAGAGCTAGGCCGAGTTGTGGCTATTGAATAGTCGGAACGCCGGGGCTAAACCGTTTGGGGAATTGTTACGAGTTTGGAATCGTCATGACGAACCTAAAAATTAAACGTTCAAAACTAAGTTTTGAAACCGGTTTTGATAAACTGTGCATTAATTTTCGAAACTTGGAAATTAATTAAAAACTGATCATAACACGTTGTTTGATAACATGTTGTATGATGTGATGGTTATGCATGGTGCACGTTAATAACCTTGGGTAAATTTACCGCTTTTCTCGGACTGCGTACCGATAGTGTTAGCGTGTAATTATTATTTTGTGTGGTCGTCGTACCACTTAAATGTAATTATTTATTCCCGACCTGCGAGTCGTGTACTTATTTATAACCTTCATCATCGGCTTGGAGTCGGTGTAATTCAAGAGGCGAGTGGGATACCGTAGGAGACGGCTTGGAGTTGATGGACGTCAAGAGGCGAGTGGGATACCGTAGGAGACGGCTTGGAGTTGATGGACGTCAAGAGGCGAGTGGGAGAGCCATATCATCAGCTTGAAGTTAAAGAAACTCAAGACCGAGTTGGGGTTTATTTAAGGGGCTATGACGTGCACGTTTATTTAATATTTTCTTGGTATTAGTTATGCATGATTGTGTGTCGTAGACAAGGTTCTAAAAGTCATTAGGCGCTAGTCGGGCGGCTATGACTTTCGAGGATTAATCGGGGACTAGACGGGGATTAATCGGGGACTAATCGGATTTGTATTTTTCTATTTTTTTAAAAATTTAATAGGTATATTACTAAATATAGAAAAAAAATATGAACTTCCTTGTATTAAAAATGGTAAAAAAATATTTTAAATATTTTAAAAAATAACACTGAACAACTTAGAAGCACAACTCCTAATATGACCAACACCGAACAACTCTGGACAACCGTCTAATTATTGTAATTTATTCACTATAATATACAAAATTGTTCTAGATGCCAAGTCGGGTCGGCTAGGCACAAAATGGGGCCTAAGCGGACGCCTAGATGGCGGCCAGTCTGGATTTTTAGAACATTGGTCGTAGAATGCATGCTTAACTTTATTATCCAAGCGAATCACCTCAGATACAAAGATAAAACCGGATTTAATCGTTTGTTTGTGAGCCCTTGAACCATCATTGCATATGATGTAGTTGACGGGTTTGTAGGAAGAATTACTTAAATGTAATTTGAGACATCATTGCATTGATATGTAGTTGATGTGCTCATCGCATATATGATGTGCCTAAGTTTAAACACAACCAAACAAGTAAAATCAGGTCATGTTAGATACCTCCCAGATTCTCAACAATCTACTACCTCCCCGTTCTATGAGTGTCACGCGCCTTAGCGGAGCATTCATGGGAAACTGGGGTAGTATGTTTGGACGACATATGTGGGTGTCGTGCGCCTTAGCGGAGCACCTAATAGTGTCGGGTCATAGTTGAAAATCGATGGACCTAGCTACGATTCTCAGCCAGGGTTGAGTGAGGGTATCAGATAGGGTAAGTCATGTACACAAGTACATACCTTAACCAAGAGGCACACAGGGTGTGATTGGACGGGGTCCAGCCTACATAACTCGATTGAGTGGTGAGCCTTCGTTCAGCTCAGTCGAGTGAATCAAGGTTCTTGGTTCTTTTGATTTTGATCAAAAACCAGTTGGTTTTTAAACTTGATCTTCATAAAAGATTTCATTCAGTTTACTGATTAAATCTTCTTTGTCGTGTAGATCGGAATGGAAAGTTCATCAGTGAACATTAGTTTGTCATTGAAAGTCATGCTTGACAAGGTCAGGCTCAATGGGGCAAACTATCTGGACTGGGACAGAAACTTGATGATAGTCCTCAAGTTTGAACATAAGGAATATGTCCTAGACCAGGCTATCCCTGAGGAGCCAGCTAACAACGCAGCTAGGATCGTTAAGGATGCATACCAAAAGAACCTTAGTAATTCCATAGACGTGGCATGTATTATGCTAGGCAGCATGGAGTCTGATCTCCAAGAGTAGTTCATGGAGTAGTCTGATGACCCTTATAAGATGTTAGGGGTCATAAAGGGTATGTTCAAAGAAAGGGCACGCATCGTAAGATACAATGTTCTTAATGAACCATTTCCTGCAAAATGTCAACGTGGAGCTCCGTGGGTCCTCATGTCCTAAAAATGAAGGGGCGTCTCGAACATATTAATCGACTGGGTCTTAAGATAGAGAACGAGATGGCACCGGACGTGGTCATGCGCTCACTTCCTCGTACATATGCTGGTTTTGTAATGAACTATCATATGCACGTTATGGACAAGACCATATCAGAATTACACGACATGCTGGTAACTACTGAGAAGAACATCAAAGATCAGGGATCCAAGGATGTTCTAGTGGTCAGAAAGGGAACCAGTTTCAAGAGGAGAACTGGAAGTGACAAAGGGAAAGCCCCTATGCACCTGGTAGGTAAGATCAGACACCCGAAGGGTCCTGACCCTCCTAGGACCGGCGAGTCCTCAAGGAAGGGAAAGGAGGCCGAGAAGATCTATTATTACAACCAGTAGCCTGTTCATTGAAAGAGTGATTGTAGGAAGTTCCAGGATGATCTAAAGAAGGGCAGTGGGACTGTGTCTTCGACATGTATTTACTATATAGAACTTCATCTATCTACTTCCAGAGATTCATAGGTATTGGATACCAGGGCTGAATCTCACATTTGTACTAATGTGCATGGTTGGAAAGTAGAAGATGCTTGAAGAAAGATGAGGTGGACCTCAGAGTAGGCAGCAACATTAGGGTTGCAACGACCGTTGTAGGGACCATTAGTTTCTTATGCCTAGTGGCCTAGTTTTTGTACTAAACGATGTATATTACATATCTACTTTCAGTAGGAATATTGTATCTATTTCCGTGTTGGACAATGAAGGATACACTTTTGATATTAGAAATGGAATTGTCAATATCTTATGCAATGATATATTCTATGCTAGTGCCAGAATGGTAGGAGGATTGTACATTGTTGGATATGGATAACAATATCTCATGCTCTATTTATAATGTAAATACCAAGAGTTCTAAGTCCAAATATTTAGACCAAACTCTGTTATGGCACTGTCGTTTAGGCCACATAAACGAGAGATGCATATCAACACTTCACAAGTGTGGACTTTTAAGTCCATTCGAATTTCATTCAATTGATAGATGCAAGTCTTGTTTGATGGGAAAAATGACTAAACGCCCTTCACCGGTCGCGGTGAAAGGGCGAGTGACTTATTGGGACTGATACACTCGGATGTGTGTGGTCCAATGAGTACACTTTCCAGAAGAGGTTTTAGCTATTTTCATCACGTTTACTGATAATTATAGTAGATATGGTTATGTCTATTCAATGAGACATGAGTCTGAAGCCTTTGATAATTTCAAGGAGTTTAAGACTGAAGTAGAAAACCAGCTCGGAAAAAGTATCAAGGCACTTCGGTCTGATTGAGGTGGAGAATACTTAACCATAGAGTTCTTAGATCATTTAAAAGAGGATGGGATCCCATCGGAATGGACTCCTCGTGGAACACCACAATTGAATAGTGTTTCCGAATGGAGGAATCAGACCTTTTTCGGTGTACGTAATGTCTATCTTCAAGGTCCCGATTAGCATTATCAACCGGATCCATGTCTCCCTAGCTCGATTCTGGTGAGGAAAATCGGAGCGCTCTCTTATTTGGCAGGACTAAGATAAACTCTGCATCCCTAAGGACCGGGAGGGATGGGTTTTCGACATCTGCGGCATGTGAATACTGCATTAATATGTAAACAGGCGTGGGGGAATGATCCATAATCCTTATTCCTTGGTCGCACAATTATTGAAAGCTAGGTACTACCCGTCCACTGACTTTCTCCAGGAAATCATCAAACTGAACCCAAGTTTCATTTGGTGTAGTATTATGTCGACTCAACCATTTTTGCGATCGGGCGTTCGAGTGGCCATTGGTGATGGTTGTGGTATGCCTATTCTGGGTACATCATGGTTGTCGGGCCAAGAGACGATGGTGCAGACTTCCTCGGTAGCCCTGAAGGGGGCGTTAGTGGCAGGTCTTATGTCTCCGGGATATCATGTTTGGGATGTCATCCTTATATGTTAGCTATTTGATGAAACGGACCAAACAAAAATCCTTCAACTTCTCATCTTCGAGGGCAGGTCGAAAGATGAGCGGTATTGGGATAAGGACAAAAAAGGGGTTTATTAAACAAAGACCGGTTACAGAACCTTGGTAGATATTAGACAGCAAGCCCGTCAATTTGGGGATCTAGTAACATGGTCAACTATATGGCCTATCCTCGTGCAACCGAGGCTTCAGAATTTTCTATGGAGGTGCCTCTCGGATATACTACAGGTGGCCGCAAATCTATAAAAACAGTTTGTTCCTATTTAACAACGATGTCATATCTGTGATCGAGATCAAGAATCGCTCTTACATATGCTTGTCTTTTGCGGTTTTGCAAAAACCTGTTAGAATACATTCGTGGGATCATATCAAACATGTGCCTTTACTTCTTTTTTGGCCTGGTAGTTTAAGGCAACTATGGGGAAAACATCTAAGAGGGCTGCTGCAATTCTAAGTGTCCTCTAGGATATTTAAAAGGCAAGGAATGTGAATATTTGGGAAGACAAAACTCCAACAGCTATTGGGGTCATATCCGCGCCAGGACTAACCTCTTGGCCTGAAGGGAAGCAAGAAACCAACAACCTTTGGCTCCATCCCCAGGGGTCTAGCACCCAACTCATTGGCATGCCCCTCCAGCTGGCACATTGGTGATCAACGTGGATGGGGCGATCTTTCAGGACTCTAATCAGTCAGGTGGGGGCTAATTGCTAGAACATAGACAGGGGAAGTTCGATTGGTAGTCAAGGGAGTACTTCCGGGTGTTTGGTCACCTATTATGATTAAGGCCTATGATATAGCCACAACACTTCGGAACACCCTATCTTTGGTACCGATCCTATTGAGATCCGATCTAACGCCCAAGTACTGATAAATATGATATGTGCATTCCCCATTCATATATCCCATGTGTGGACTATCATAAGGGATATCAGATCCCTCCTTCAGAACGAGATACTAATTCTCACCTTTGTTAAAAAAACAACGAACAAAGCTTTCCACTAGCTTGCCAGGGTGGCTTGGTCTGTATTTGTTCTTCAGTGGTCAGGGGTTTCATCTAGAGCTTTAATAAAATCAATACCTTATTCTAAAAAAGGATGTTTTTATATTTTCCATTTGTATTATCGTTTTAGTGGATTTAGCGATTCATTTCTTATACGTTCCATAGTGTTCGACCAATATGTTACTCTTTTTCCTATATTTCCAACGACCATATACATTTACATATACGAGATCTATATTTGAGTTTACTTTCATTCATCCCATGTTTTTCGTACTACTATATGATCCAATCAAAATCACAGTTGCACTGCTTCGTCTAAAGCCACACTGAGCATGTACACTCATGAGGTTCAAGGTTCAACGTTCATAATGTTGATTGTGCATAATAGTGAATATGAACCCCTTAGTTAAATTGTATTATACAGTGGTGGGGTTCATAGTTGGGGTTCACAATGATGACTGGATGCTTGGTTTTTGTTTGTTTTCTCGATTCGAAATGTAAATAAATGTTTTTTTTGTGATCAAAGACATTAAATAATTGTTTTAGAACAATATCAGCCTAATAACTATAAATTTGTAAATTATGGATACAGTTTGTACAAAATTAGGTTTATTAGAAACCACGTGACACCTTATGATAGTCGGCAAAGAGTCGCGAACTGTGAGTCGCACGTTAATTGTACCCATAACAATACAACTCTCGATTTATTAAACCATGAATCAAGAATCTCAAATAGCATAGTGAGTGGCGATGATGTGAATACTATGACTAGTGGTATGGAACCTTGATAAAAGTACCTTTTTGGCTTTCTTTTTCCTCCATACCACTACCTCATATCATGGTCTCTCCAATGGTATATTATGACTAGTAGTAAGGAGTCATTGTATGAACTTTCCATATTTCCAAAACCACCCCAAATATAACTAATATTTTTATTTAAATCCAAATTTAAAATACATAACCACTATTTTTATCTAAAGCCAAATATAAAATACATTATAATTGACAACTAATATTTAATTGTTGCCGCCATCTCTACAGCCAGCTTACTCATTGTTTCATCTATTTGTTTGGGAGTCATTTGCTGCATTTCCTCCATCGAAAAAAATGAACAACGAGATTTGAGATTTGAGAGAAGAAGAAAGGGACCTTGTGTGTAGAAGAGAATAAGTGATTTTTGAGGTATGGGTCAATCTGTATATATAGCAAACATTAGATTTTTTTTAATTCCCCGCCGACACGTGTCGGCTTGTGAGTGGGCCGCCGACTAACCGTTGGCGTTGCAACGACGCGTCGCGTCGTTGCAGGATCCTGCAACGACATCCTGCCACAACCCCTTCGCAACGACCCCCTACAACGACGAATCGTGGCAGCGAATCGTGACAGAACCGTTGTAGACCCTACTACTACACGCCTGTCACGACCGTTACAGGTGCTCTTAGACGTGAACGCATTTTTTTTTTAGGTTTCTTTGACATAACTTCCGGGACGTTATTTAGATGACCCATGGTAGGCCGCTCAAGTGGTTAATGACTATTGACAAAGGGGACAATTTGCAAGAGTGAGAATGAGAGTAAGAAAAGCGTTATCAACCCAATTAATTAAAATTTCAAATGCCCTCCCTCGCTATAAAATTTCAACTGAGGTGCCTTTTTTTATTCTGCAGAGCAAACCAAACCAAACCCTAAAAGCTTCCACCGGCCGACCCATCTCTCCCATGGCATCGAAACGTTCCAAGTCAGACCTTCTCGAATACCCACCATCCGCCTCTCCCTCGGAACATTCTTCCTCTCATGAAGACGAAGGAGAAGAGTCCTCTTCCGAGGAATCAACTCCAATGCCTAAACCCGCCGCCCAGAAGCCTCAGTCTTCAGCCAGCGGCGGCTCCGGCTCCGAACCTGAATCGGAGTCCGAACCCGAGGAAGCCATCCCTCCGGTCTCCCAACCGATGGTGAAGCCTCAGACCTCGAAAGCTGTGGACCAGGCTGCTACTAAGAAACCCATATCGAAGCCCCCGCCCAAGGCCCCATCTCCGGCCGTGGCCAAGCGACCTGCGGAGAGCAAAAGTGGTAACAAGGAAGCGAAGAAGGCGAAGCAGGCAGCGGAGGGAGGCAAGGGTGTTGGGGCCGTGGAGAAGTCGACTCCGCGAGTGTGGAGCGAGGACGATGAGATTGCGATTCTGAAGGGCTCGATTGAATACGAGGAGAAGGTGGGAATGGTTCCGTCGGACATGGAAGCATTTCACGCCTTCATCAAGAAATCACTCCGTGCAGATGCTACCCGAAGCCAATTGTACGAGAAGATCAGGCGCTTGAAGAAGAAGTATTGGGACAACGTTGAGAAATTAAGGAAAGATGCCAATGTGAGCTCCTCGTGGAAGCCTCACGAGAAGAAAATCTTTGACCTTTCCAAGAATATATGGCGCAGTGAGGGTAATGGGTTGCAGTCACCCAAGGTTGACAAGGTCAAGTCTACTGCAAAAACTAAGAAGAATGATCATCAGAGTGGCAGCAAGCCCGTCGCTAGCCTGTCCCCAAAGAAGCTTGAAATGACACCAACTCCATTGATTGATGGTGCAAAAAACGTAGAAGATATGGAGGTCGAGAAGAATTTGCCTCCTTCAATGGTCTGCGGAAGTGAGGATATGCAGATTTATGTTTTGGAGAAAGGGTTGGATATGATTAAGGGACCACAGAGAGCTGAGCTTGAGGAGAGGTTGTTGAACTTGCAGAAGGCTGAATTGGAGCTTTTTGGCAAGCGCACCAAGTTTATTCTTGATCAAACAAATTTACTTCTTGCAGCAAAGAAGTGAACCCAAGATTGGGTGGCAGTGAGGTATAAATGTGTTTGGTTTTGATGGTTCTTAAGAGTAAAATGTTATTTTGATGATCTTTAGACTGTAATGTTCATTTTGATTAGTTTTTGAACCTAGTATAATGCTAGTCGAAACCTTCCTGCAAACTTGGCATAACATATGGATTATATGCAAGTTACCATTTAAGTATGCAATTATTTTCATTTATAGTAAGTTTTCTTGTTGGGTTCATTGTATATTACTCCTATCTGAGTCCCATAGTAAGTTTCTTGTTTAGATTCTTAGCAAGGATTAGTAATGATGTCTTAGTTATGCCACAACTCTCTTCACATTGGGACATTTGGATAAGGCAGTAGGCCACCCATTGTGCGACAGGAGTTTCAAGATCATTGTTATTGTTGTGGTTTCTAATTTTTCAATTTGGCCTCTTATAATTAGAGATAAGGCTTACCAGTTGTGATGGAATAATTATGATTGTTTGTTCTCTCTTTTTTGTCATGTATTTGCTTCAATTGCATTGCTCCTCCTCCCAAAGAATTGTGTATCTGATCTTATTAGATACAATTCTTCGTTATTTGTTTTGAAATCTTGTTGTTTGTTTCTGCTTGCAACCATAATGATGCGAGGAGACATCTGCATTGATGTTTATAATTGATTAACTATGTGATCGAGGTGGTTTCTAGAATGTTTCTGGGTTAACTTGTCTCCATGAGGACTAGACTGGTCGGTCACACTGTTTGAGCAGGGTGGCTTGTGGATTATTCTGATGACTTAGAGATCATTACAATCATGTTCTATGGGAATATGGTTTGCTTAGACAGAAGAACAAAGGAGTGATGTGTTTTCAGAGTTTTAGTCTTTTGTTGAGCAAGGTGCCTATTTGTTAGTCTCTTGTTGGAAACTTTAGTTTTCAGGCGTTTAGGAGGGATGTGTTATCTTTCCCATGTTTGCATAGTTCTGTTTTCTTGTACTAAACGTTCAGGTAATTTGGAATAGATTGATAATAGAATTCTGGTGTTTCATTACTACATAAGTGCAATGATTTTGTACCCTTATCATACTAGTTTGATGATCACCAAGTTGTTAATTGTCTTCCAGTTGAGCATTGGTTAACCAGATCATAATCATTAACTTTTGTATTACCTGTATTCATCATAATTAAGGACTATTGTATTATATTGTTCATCATAGACAATGATTCAAGGATATGTTGGATTACATGAGATAGCCACCCGAATCCACTTTTATAATTTTGTTATCTGTGAATTATTTATATTAGACCTTGTCAAGGTTATAAATCTCGTATCAACCAAAATCTGGCCAGTTTGATTGAGTTCTAGAGCATGTACAGTGAAAAGAACTGTATTAAGAAATCGTATGTTGATTGTGTAAAATGGTAGTTCTCATTCTTCAGTTTAACTGTGTTTTACAATGGGGAGAACCAGGTAGAGAACCGTATTGTGAATGAATACTGACTGTGTAAAAAATATTCTATTTATTAATTTTTTTTTATTAAAACAATAAATTTTATATAAATTTGACAAAATTAATTAATAATAAAATAAATTAATTATCAATAATATTAACATTGGTTATTTAAAATGAATTTAAACTTTTTCCGCTTCACAATTGTGCACCAGAATGTGTTATCTATTTGAGAGTTCCCCTTAATCGGGTGTTTTGATGTCCAGTCACATGTTAAGCTTTATCTTTTTTATCAATAGACTTATCTTCTAAAAACTGTCTTCATTTCAAAACTGAAAATAGATCCGTCTACCAATTCAACTAAAAACATGCACTTGTAATTGATAACCATTCAATCAAAGGATGGAGATGACCCTAATAGAGATGCCAATGTTATGGAGGACGTAAGGGTGGGCCTAATACAGATGTGAAAGTGATTGTATCTGATATTACTATTAGAGATGAGAGGTGATATCCCTTAGGGCGTGTATAATGGAAAGACCCTTAGTGAGTTTCAAGTCCTGAGTCCCGTATGTTTATTGGACAGAATAGTGGGACTTGAGACTCAGAATAGTGGATGTTTTGCAAGGAGAGGCTCACTGTGAGGCTCACTGTTTTAGTGGATGCTAACTGGATGCTGAGTTGTTAATTAATTGATATTTTGTTGTTTTATTTAATTATTTATCAGAAACCATTTAAATTATATAAAATTTAAACAAATGTGAAAAAATAATTAATGACAACAAAAAAATAAGAAATAAATTTAACACGAATAAAAATGAACTTGAACTTTTACTCATTCCCTTTTAATACAAAAAAAACATGCTCAAGAATCATTGTGGTGGGTCGACATCCGGTGGTGGTTGTTATTGTCGAAGATCTTCAAGTTCACCTAATGATCCAGGTCGAAATTTTGAGGGTGCTCCCTGACTGGCATCTGGCCCAATGTTTCTTGATAGCATTCCACTCGTAGCGGCGGTGACCTCCGGTCGCGTTGAACTTCCTCTCAATATTGCACCAGAATGTGTTTCCAGCTTGAGAGTTTCCCTTAATCGCGTCTTTTGTAGTCGTGAGCCAGCACTCTATGAGGTGTTTGTCTTCCTCGATGGTCCATGTCCTCCGATCTTGTGGTGCTCGGGGTCATCGTTGGGAAGGTCCGGTAGAGGATGACTGCGACGACCTACGGGTGACGCTTATGTCGGGTAGTGGGTGGTCGGGATAGTTGTAGAATTGTGGTGGAAGCTGGAATTGTGGTAGCATCTGGTACCCTTGTGGCGACATTTGGAATTGTGGCGACATATGGAATTGTGGTGGCATCTGGTACCCTTATGCGTTGAATTGTTGTGGACGGAATTGTCCTTGGAAATATGAAACTACAAAACTTTTATTACAAAAGTATTCTAAAAAATGATATGAACACAAATAAATTGGTTTAATGAATTAAAAAACAACAATCACTTAGGAAAATGAATTAAAAAAATACAATAAATGAAACACTTAACGGTAGTTTGCAATTACCTGAGCTCGAACCCGGTTGCATGTATGCCGTGAAAGCGGAGTTCTCTCGAGGGTCCGTTAGAATTTCTTGGAAATCTCGTGCTAGTTCGTTGGGGTGAATCCTACTTCGTCACCAGCTGATTGTGCACGGGACCCTTCGTCGCCCGACATTTTTCACGAGAATATTGGAAATGAGAGAGTAGAATGTGGGAATGGGAGAGTGAAATTGGTGAATGGGTGAGTGATGAGTGAAAAAAATGAGGTTGGGGTTGGGGTATTTATGGGGTCTAAATTGTAGTAGATTTAATTTTTTTTTTAAAGTTACCGTTTCCAACCGTTTGAAAACGGTCGGATTTTTTTTTCTGATGCAGGGACACATGGCGCCACGCGATTGGACGGGAGCCGGGCAAGGGACGCGGGGCGAGGGCCGCGGCTCGGCCCGCGATTCCGGGACGAAGGGTGGGGGCTGCGGGCCGCGTAAAAGCCGTCCCACAATGGGACGGCCCGTGTCCCGCGGCCCGCAAAAACGCGAGCCGAGCTTCAGAGCCAGCCTGTTGTTCCTGCTCTTAACCAATTTGGTCGGCTGAAGATGGATTCATTTCACCAACTATATATATGCTCAATACAATATATACAATATACTTTCAAGTGCTTTTTGGAGACCGCATTCTTGAGTACTTGTTGTTTGGGTAAGAAAAAAGTGAGCATTATTTTGAGAAAACATACATACTAGTAGCGTAGCAGGTTGCTAACATTATTCGTTTCAAGAAATGAGATTTTCAGATGCCTAAATTACAGATGTTTTAGTTTCAGATAACTTACCACTCATGATTATGTTTATAATGAAATGATTTAGGATAGGAAAAAGGAAGAAATGTTGAATGAGGATGGTTCTTCATATTGAAGGTGGCCCTCAAGAGAATGTTCCTGAGAGTGCCTCTCATACCCAAAAATGGGGTTTGGATAATTACCTCCAAGCTCTCTTCCTTGGCCGTATGGATATCCCGAACACCCGAATAGATAACTTGCACTCCAACTGGGCTGGCTCTCGCCTCTGCAGTAGCCACCACCACTACCATGAGCATGGCAACAACAAGCACATGCTCTACTCTGAGTCTCGTACCCATCCCAAGCCCAAGGGTAGTAGTAACCCCTACCATTGTCACTCTCCTCCATCTCTATCTGTTCGCCTTCCACCGCGGGCTGGTCTTGCTCGACCGGAGGCGCTTTGATCTCTTCTTTCACGGGAGATTCTTGCAGCACTGGTGATGGAATGGATCGAGGTGAGGCAGAGCGGGGGTAACATGTTCGGTCAGATGGGGGGAGGGGCTTGCCATAGGTTGCAACAAGATCATAGCCGCCTCCGTAAGGGGTGGGGTCATACTCTTCGAATTCGGGCTCATTGAACTCAGCCACATCCAACTGAGACGGAGCAGGGGTATGCTCTAGAAAATTGGAGTAGGAGACGGTTGAGGCATAATCATGATAGTAATAAGGGGATGGAAAAGCATAGTTGAAGAATGTGTTGTAGCCATAATCAAGGGAGGATTGGGTTTGGGTTGGAGCAGAATCATAGCCGTATGGAAACCCATGGGAGCTGTAGTACGCCATCAAAACTGACCTGTAAAGATCAATCTCAATCTCAGATAAGAAGAAAGAAGAAGAAGATGAGGGAAAGAGAAAAGTGGGTATTTTCCAACAGAATTAAATCATAGAAAATTGAAGCTATTTTGTTTGTGTTAGGTGTATAACTGTATATAGTATATAGGTAGAGATCCAACCACAGACGTCTTATCTTGTAATGGACAGAAAGTGGAATGGAGAGGTCACTCACTCAACTCAAGTGCGCATACAGTGGATGTGGAATTGGGGAAACAGAATTATTTTTACCAGCAAAGGTTTTGTTTTTATGCAAAAATTTAGCAAATGATGAAAATGTGCAAAATACTAATGCCCATCCCTTTTAGAACTTGGGACGTTGGCTTTACATTGTGAATGGGTCATGGATTAGATGATAGAAATTTTGAAGATGAGAGAGTAAAGTGCGAGGATGTTTCGCTAGCATTTGTCGGTGAGATGGGCAATTTGATCAAAATTGACTTCTTAACAGATATTTTGTTTACTTCCAGGGCCAATAAAGGCTTCTAACCCTTTCTATAGGGGTTACCGGGTTAGCACGGTTTGAATTAATTTTATTTTAATTTTGTATCGATTTTTTTGGTTATCAATAATTGGACCTTGCACCGGATCCTATGTATTTATTGGTTTTCACCCCTTCAAATTATAAGTCGATTTTAAGTTATAATCAATTTGGACCAAATAAATTTGGACTTGTCAAAACGCTCTCTAGCTCTCTTTTACCCTAACAAGGGTCCAGTCGTCGCCACCAGCACCACCACCGCCCATCTCTGGCCTCCTCGCCCTCATTGTCTCTGGACTCCTCTCCCTCGTCGCCTCTGCACTGAAGCCGACGGCGTCTCGCTCGTCTCCTCCGCCTCGCCACCCGATCCCCTCGTCTCGATCTGCTCTCCGCCGCCCCCGACGGCTCCTCTCTCCTGTCTCCAGTCATTTCCGGCCAGCCAGCTCCGGATCTGTCTTTCCACGACGATTCCTCGTCAGAAATGACATCAACCGGTCAGATCCAACCCGCTCTAGACGCGTCCCAGCAGCACGGTCCACCCGACGTGCTAGGGCCTCTCGCCGGCGACCTCCTCGTGTCATCGTCTGAGGCGCCTCCCTCTTCCCTGCCAGACCCCCGGCGACGGACGGACCTCCTGGCTCTGAAGGATAAATCGGGCCTGAGCCAGGTTGAGTCCGGGGGCTCTGAGGTCCCGACGAACGACTCAGACCAGGGCAGACGTCATCTGGCAGCGTGGGAGAATACTCGGGATCTGCTGTCCCTCTCCCGACCTCAAGTTTCGACGGAGGTGGACAGAGTCCGCCATCCCACATATCGGGCGTCTGACACGAACCCTAGGCCATCAGGCAGACGAGGGTCGACGGGCTGCCCAACGGAGATCCAATCGACCTGTATATCCTCGGTCCCGGACTGGGAGGACGATGATGACAAAGTAGTGGTCTCGGAGGAGGGGGTTCCACTCTTCACTAAGGGCACGTACCAGTTTTCCCTTGCAGCGAAGGTGACATGGGACCGGGTCTACAATCAGAACACCGTTTGCGCAATGATGCTCCAGAAATGGAAAATGGCTGGCATCCAGGTGGAATTCATGTCCCCGGAAGTCACATGCTACTATTTCCCGTCCGATGATACGATGGAAAATGTCCGACACAAGGGCCCCTAGAGCTTCAAGGGCTTTCCCCTCCTGTTGGATCCCCTCAGGCAATTTGTTCGGGCCAATGATATTAATTTCCATCACGTGGAGCTCGGGGTCCGGGCGCTCAATATACCGGGGAGTGCCAGAAACGACTAAAATCGTGGCCTCATCTCTGCCAGCATTGGCACCCAGGTCTTGTCGGCCCCGATCCCGTTGGCTCGTCGGGAGGACATGTTTTTGTGGCTACGGGTCCGGATGGAGTTGCAACGACCTTTACGGCGAAGACTTCACCTCAGATTCCCAGGTACCACAACATCTGTTGTGATTGATTTGCAATATGAGAGGATAGTAGATTTCTGTTGCAGGTGTGGAATGGTGACCCACAGAATTTCGGGCTGCACGACTCAGCTGTCGGGGATAGGTCGGGAGGAGGTTCGTGATGACTGATCTATACTGGCCCAAACCAGATGAACGTGGATAGGCTGCTGGGGACGGTCTGGAATACCCCCCCCCCCCCCTTGGTGACACACCCGTCTATCACGTGTCTTATGAGTGACATGTCCTTGAACCCGATGATTCGCTCCAGAGAGATCACTATGGGTGAAGATCTACCCGGCACAGACCATAGGAAGTCTGAACATCTGGCTAAGGTTACCCCAGGAGGGGAAACCAAAGACTTGCAAGAGGGAGGGCACCGAGTCTCTGGACAGCCACCGGGCTTCACGAAGCCTGACAATCTGGCTAATGTACACCCTGTTGCTGATGCTCTGGACCGAGTTGAATCCGCTGATGCTGAAATGACCCGAGAGGGGAAGGAGAAAGATCCCCAAGGGAAACAGAAAGATCCCCAGGATGGACTGGGGAAAGGAGGGCCCAACCGAGGAAAGGGTAAGATGCCCACCATGAAGACAAGGAGCGGGTCCTTGTATGCTCGTCCACCAAAGTCGAGGAAGCTACTGGATGATTCGCCTCCCCAACATCACCAGAAGAAGGAAGCGGAAGAGCAGTCGGAGGCACATGTGTCTCCGATGCAGGAATGACCCGACCTAGCAGGGGTGGGTGGAGTCGTCTTCAGACTATACCTACAGACCCAGGACAGCCAATGCTGGGAGGTCCCGGGTAGCCTGCACATTGAGCAAAGATTATTTCCTTGTTTTCTAATTTTCTGCATTACTTTTGGAACACTTTATTTCCTGTTTGCTTTCGAACTATTTCTTTTATGTCTCGCTGTATTGGGACAATGGTAAGGAGTTGTCTTGAGTTTGTGCCCACGATTTCAAGTGGGCTATCATTATGGGTCCATGAGCGCCGGGCTTGCTATGGTCGGCCCGGACATGCATCTGGAACCCGAGGCGGTCATGCCTCATCTTGTTTGATTACCAATTGGTATTAATGAAAGTCTCCGGTTACCCGTTTCAAAAAAAATGGACTTGTCATTTTCGCACCATGTTTTATCAGAACAAAGTTTTATATTTCATATAAATATTAGACCTGATATAAATAGTCGGTTCTAAGTTATAATCATTTTACATCCCAAGATAATTTGGTCTACTTTTCTCCCTTTACTCGTATTATATGTCTCGCTGTGTTTTGTAGGTGCTTTGATCGAAAAAGGGGTTAAAATGGAGAAAAATCGGTTTAAGGAGTTTTTGAGGCTGACTGATCTTGTGAATGGCATAATTATCTCATTTGAACTTCGATTTGGCTCGTATAATATTTTAAATCGAAGGAAATTCAGAGATCTACAACTTTTTCGTCATTGTTCAGATACGGGAAACTACCCGAAACCGTGAACTAGTCTAGCACGGGTTCCCATACAGAACCGAGTCCGTAATCGACACGGGACATCACCTAGTACCGTGACGTGCCCGTGACACGCACAGACCCAACTTTCTAGATCCGATTGTAAGAGGAAAAAGAGGCACATTTCCCCTTTTCAATTCCGATTTTGAGGAGAAAAAAGTCACCTAAAGTCTTATAAATAGGGGAGAGCTAAGTTAGAGAAAGATAACTTGTATTTGGCATAATCCTAAAAAGCTAGAAGGTTGAGAGTGGAGATCCTTGAAGCTTGAAGGAGGAGAACCAGCTTTGGTAAAAAAAATTGTGAGAAGAGAGTGTGAGAATAGATTTTTAGAGCTTCAATTCATCCTTTGTAACCTACATTGGTATTATTTCTCCAACTTTTCAAATATAATGATTGTTCATTGTTTCTTTTCATCTTCTTCTTCTTCTTCTTCTCCTTTCTCCATGAGTAGTTAAACTCCATAATCTAGGGTTATGGGGGATTAAGGTTTGAATTTTAATGTATTGAATGCATAATATTGTGAAAGTTGAATCTAGGTTAGAGTTTGTTGTTGATTTACTCTTAACGCTCTATCTCCCTTGTAGGCTTGATAGATGATAAGAATTACAATCCAACACTCGGGAGATGAGGATTTCAATTGGTCTAAAATCAATAACAAGTTGGGTTTAAATCTAGTCTAGGGATAGCTAGGTTAACACTATTGCAATAACTATAGAATTATTTCGAAAGTTAGAAATTATCAAAGAACATAGTGCTTTGGGTTTTCCTACACCTTGATTCGGGAGAACTAGGTGGTTAGATTCCATTAGGGTCCGAAACAACGGGAGAAGTTAGGACTAGTTTGAGAGATAATTCGTTGCGCCTATAATAGTTAAACTACACAATAATTATCGTATTTAATATGTGGGAATGATCTCTATGAACCCATACCCTTAATTGATCTTTTTCTCTAATTCTAATCTCGGTTAATTTGTCTGAGTACTTGATTTACATTTCACTTATTTTTAATCTTACAGGATATTTTCAAAACCAAAAACCATCTTTTTAACGAAATAACTTAATAACAACTCTAAATAGAAATTGCTTATCTTGTGCTCCCTTGAGTACGATAAAACCGGAACTTACATTCCAAATACTACTTGACGAACGATACACTTATCGTGCCGTTTTTCTGTGCTAAAACCATAGGGCGTCAAAGCAAACCGAAATAAATCCAATAAGGGGTGCAACAAAACAACCTAAGCATGGTCTAATGAATCCGATTTTCAACCACGAAGTACGCAACATTAATTATTGTTGTTCCTTCCTAATACTCTCAACCACGCGAACCACACATCACATCAACGCGAGTCGCAGTGCGTGGTTCGTCTCGCGCACCTCAAAAAAATATTAAAAATTAAACGGAAGGCCCTAAATTGAGGACAAGCGAAACTCTAGGATAGCGAGACGACACAAAAAGTTTAGGACAGTTTAACTGGAATCTGGAACATTTAGGGAAGTGAGGTGGAATTAACCCTAAAATCTAAATAAAGGAAAAAAGTGCAACACACAAAACTATGCCCCCCTTGTTGTTACCCTCATGAAGACCAAAGTAATTTTCGTTGCTTGTAAAATTGACTGATACGGTCTTGTATTCTATCTTCTACCAAAATAATGTTTCTAAAACTTTAATGAACAAACCTATAGGATTTTTACTATACGATTCTGATTGACGTAAATCTCATTGATATTCAGAAGTTCATGATTATAAAAGAATCCCTGAACAGCTAAAGGGTCGTAACCAAAACACTGAAAAATATCATCACGAAACATATTTTTTTAAGGGTACACTTTAAGAGAATCTGATTCCACTTTAAAACCTATTAGTTTCTTCTTAGCTTAAATTGGCTTAGCATATTACTGTTATGAGCATTCACAATGCTAATAGCCCACAAACTGTGGTAAGACTGACTGTTAGAATAAAAACTTAATATTTTAGTCTTACAGTCAGCACTAACAGTCAGCACCCCTACAATGCTAGCCCGTTCGTGCTGATTGTTCAACTAAATAATTAAACATTTGTCAAATTTTAAAATACTAGAATAAATAAAATTTGCAACGAAACTACATTAAATTGCATAAAAGTAGAAGGACTAGTACAAGGTGAACGAAAGAAATTTGAACTAAGAAGAAAATTAAACTAGGAAACAAAATAAACTAAGTGTCTCCGAATTTATTCCAAATGTGTTCGACGAAGTCCTCCTTCAATCAATAATGCACACGTTCACCCAGCATCATCTGAGTGTTTCCAATAATGACATGGGTCGGGACGAAGCTTCCTCGCGCAAATTTTGGTTCGCTTAACCCACCCTCGTCTGTTGGTTCAATGTAGCCATCGTATGTATGACGTTCTGCCTCAACTATCATATTGTGCATGATAACACATGTATTCGTCATCAAGCCGAGGTCTTAGGGCATCCACAATCGACTCGGTCGAGTGATAATGTGAAACCGAGATTTGAGTACGCTGAATGCTCACTCGACATCCTTCTTGCACGCTTCTTGGACTTCTGCAAACTTCTTTTGTTTCGGTCGCTGAGCTAATAGGATTGTTTTCACAAAAACTGGCCATGAAGGGTAAATGCCATCAACAAGATAATACGGGATTCTGTAGTGGTTACCATTTATCATATATTGAACCAGTAGTTGCCAATCATTGATAACGTTTACGAACAATCTGGAATGGTTGAGTACCATTAAGTCGTTGTTTGATCCCGCCATGTCAAAGAACGAGTGCCAAATCCATAACCCACGAGTGACAACCGCCTCGAGAACCGGGGTTGGTCGATTCTCGTGGTCACTGTGAAGACCGTCTCGTTAAAAGTTTTATTTTATTTAGTTTTGTTCGATCGAAACGACGAGGTTGAAACTCGATTTAAATTTTAATTCGTAAAAAAAAGGGAAAAGGGGGTCGGACCAGACCCGACCAGCAACCCGGCCAGGCCAGACCCGGCCCGGTAGGCCTGATCCAGCTCTTCTCCATCTAGGTTGTGCGGCCCAACTCTTGCCTGAGGCCCATAGAGAGTCAGGCCCGCGTTATAAGAACGCGAATTAGGGTTCACCCTCTCAGATTAACGCAACCCCTCACACTTCTCTCTCCCTTTCCTCTCCCCTCACCGAGCTTCTCGCCACCACTGAGACCCGACACT
Source organism: Erodium maritimum (assembly GCA_963921825.1). Taxonomy (NCBI): domain Eukaryota; kingdom Viridiplantae; phylum Streptophyta; class Magnoliopsida; order Geraniales; family Geraniaceae; genus Erodium; species Erodium maritimum. The sequence goes on from OY997591.1 coordinate 16,931,860, forward strand.
CCGGTCCTCTCACCAGCTCCGGCCACGCCCTCCATATAATAACCACTCCTGGTCAACGCCAGTCAAACCTGCGAAAAACAGGAAAATTTAAAAAAAATTAGCAGACACTGAATTGAACCGGAATTGGACCCCGAGGGTCATACCGGACTTAATTTGACCCCGTAATTGACCAAAATGAGTTCCAGGGGACTCAGGGAAACTTTCTGAGCAATTTGGGAAATGTTGACTTTTCGCTGGAAAAGTCAACCGAGCGACGTTTTGGTCCATTCGAGGACCGTTTTGGATCCGAAAAGCTTAGCCGTCGTCGCAGCGGTCTTAGTTGAGCCGTTTCCTTGTAGCCCGCCAAGTTTCGTAATTTCTTGGGAAAAGTGCCCGTTCGGGGCCCGAAACGTCCGTTTTTCGCGAAACTGATTGGAAAATATCAACTAGATATATTCCAAAAGGTGTGGGACCCACCTTGCCACTTGTCAACCAAGTGGTGGTGTTAGTTTTGGGGGGAAAACTAAAAGGGAAGCTATAGGTGGCCGGCCACATCTTTTAAAAAGAAAAAAAAAAGGAAATTGTGTTAGTTGTTTAGAAAGAGAAAGAAGAGAGAAGAAGAAGGAGAAAGGAGAAGAAGCTAGGGTTTGGAGCACTATTCACGCTCATCCAACCACGGGATCGTCTCGAGGCTAGGAGAAAGTGCACTCCCCTCGTTCTCCTCTACGGTATACACCGAACCGATTCTCGTTTTGGTTAATTTTGGAAGTTAGGTTTTTGTAAGACTATTAGTTTAAGGTGGTTTTGGTGTTGGGAGAATTGTTGGAGACGTTTTTGAGGTGTTTGGAGGGAAGAGATGACGTTTTCCGGTGACCGGAGGCTTGGGAGGAGCTCCGGCCACCGTGGGTGGTGGCCGGCCGGCCATGGGGTGGCTGGCCGGAGGTGGTACCAGCCACCACCATGGTGGCCGAACCCCCCTTGAGGGGTGCTCGGGTTTTATCGTTCGGGTGGTTTAAAACGTTCCCCGGACCATTTACCCTTAATCGAATCGAAATTTGGATTTAAATTGGAGAAGTTGTAATTTATCGGGTTTAGAAACTTTAAACGTCATTTAATTGACTCGGGAGTCGGAATGCGATTCGGGAAAGTACATTGGGTTCCTTGATGTATTCTAAGACCGTAGAAACCAAAACGGGGGCTTTCGGAGCCCCGGAAGGCAATTAACAAAACCCGGGCAGATTCGCCATGTCGGGCGAATCGGGCCTTTACGGGTCCTTTGTCGACAATGTTGAGTAATTGGGAAGTTTGGGAGTGATCTACATTGTCGGGGTTAATTTTGGGCATCGAGTTTAATGGTTTTCGGTTTATTCCTGCGAGTTGTTTAGTGACTTTAATTTGTGTTCCTTTAGATCGTGCCACGGACCGAGGCAAGGAAAAGCTGGGTGAGTGACTGAGATCATCACCGGAGCTCGTGGTTTGACTTTTGGGAGAACACGCACGAGGTAGGGAAAAGTAGCCGGATCTCGGCCCTGACTGGGGAAAGTTAACAGTAGAATTGCATGTGACACCGCGGTGTCGTGGGTTGAATAGGTTTATTTAAATATTAGGAAAGCATGATACGGGAACTTGGTAATTATTAGGAAAGCATGCTACGGGAACTTGGTAATTATTAGAAAAGCATGCTACGGGAACTTGGTAATTATTAGGAAAGCATGCTACGGGAACTTGGTAATTATTAGAAAAGCATGCTACGGGAACTTGGTAATTATTAGAAAAGCATGATACGGGATTGTAGCGTTTGTCAAAAAAGCATGTTATGGGAACTTAGTAATTATTGGAAAGACATGTGACACTTAGTAGTGTCGTAGGAGTAGAGAACTTAGCGATAATTGTTTTACTGGAGGCATATGACCATGCCCGGAGGTTGATTGTGAACTTATCGATATTAGGAGTACTGGAGGCATATGACCATGCCCGGAGGTTGATTGTGAAACTGTTGATATTAGGACTGTTGGAGGCTTGGGTTAAGCCGGAGGTTGATTGTTTATTTTGGCGTCTTGGGTGGCCTTGAGAGCCCGTGTTAATTGTTGTTGAGTTTGGGGTGGCCTTGAGAGCCGTGTTACTTGTTGTTGAGTTGGGTGGCCTTGAGAGCCCGTGTTAATTGTTGTTGAGTTTGGGTGGCCATGAGAGACCTTGTGTTTGCTGTTGAGTTTGGGTGGCCATGAGAGCCCATGTGTTATTACTGATGTCTTGGGGTTGTTGAGCCTGCGAGTTAAGTGGTTGTGTTTTGGGAGGCCATGATGGCCCGTGGGGTTGTTGAAACCGAGTATTGACTGTTGAGGTGTCTTGAGTGACCTTGAGTGCCTGTTTGTTGAGCTTGCTTGTGTTTGTGGTTGTGTTTGCCCGACCCGACTGTGTGTCGGGGAGTGGTGTGGATTTTGGCAGGTTACGAGCATTCTTCGGCTGGCCTGACCAAACTCGAGCTTCGACAGGTTCTGAGCATTCTTTGGCTAGCCTGTTCCGTGTCCGGATCCCGAAAGGTTATGAGCATTCTTCGGCTAGCCTGATCCGTGACCGGGTCCCGGCAGGTTACGAGCATTCTTCGGCTGGCCTGATCCGTGTACGAGGCTCGGCAGGTTCTGAGCATTCTTCGGCTAGCCTGATCCGGGTTCGTGTCTTTGGGGAAGGTCATTGTTGGTTGTGTCGGTTTTACTTTACGAGTTTGAGGTTGAGTGGTGAGGGAGGTTACTGAGCAGCTGGTTTGCGATCCTTTGTGATCTTGTTTGGTGTGCGATCCTTTGTGATCTTGTTTGGTGTTGCGTAGTTTCTTTCGAGTCCTTGGGAGGAGGTCGTCGATAGTTGTGTCGGGTCTACATTGTGTTATCGAGTGTTGAGTCTGTTGAGGAAGGTAACGGGTTGTGGGTCAGTTGGGTACTTGAGTTGGGGACTGTAGTCCCAGTGTTGGGTTTGGTTTTAGTGTTACTGGCTTTATCTACTAATTATGCCATAGTCAGTCTGTTATCCGTGGAGGTCAGCGAACGCTCACCCCTAGCTGCTTTTCCTACAGGTACTGATCACCGGACGGACTAGGTTAGCTCTTGAAGTTCATGGAGCTTGGAGCGGAGTCTGGTCTTTACTTTTGTTGAGTCTAGTGACGGATTTGTACCTTGTCCACTTGTTGGGACGTTTTTGTATTGTAAATACTACTATTATTTTGGTAAATAAATGGAAATGTCAAAGCTTTTAGTCAAAACAGGTTTTAAGTATTCATGTTTCTAGCCGAGTCATCTGCGCCCCGCCACCGAGAATCTCACGTCGAGCTCGCCCCCGCCGTCGCCGTTCACGACCGGAGTTGAGGAGCTCGTCGTCGCGTTCATCAGATCCGGCACGAGACCGTCGAGTCCGTCCAGATCTGAGGCGAGCAAGACCTCGTCGTGCCTGTCGCCGCCGCCGTCTTTCCCCTACGGTGAGAACCTCTATCACCGTGAGGGTTCAGCTAGTACTGTCACGCCGGTAGCCGGCCGGACTCAAAACCTGAAACCCCCCTTTCCTCTTCCCTTTGTTTTTCCCGTGCGTTTCTGAATTTGTGTAGTGGGGAAACGAAGTGTATTTTTGGATCTGGACTATTTGAAGCAAAATCAAAGGAATTTGAAAAGAAATTGAAACGAAAATCAGTCCTAAAACAAAAAGGGAAAAAAGTTTTGGTTTTGTGATTAAAAGGAAAATCAGTTTTAAATAAAAGGGTTTTAAAAATGAAAATTGAAAAGGATTCAAAAGGGGTTAAATTCAGTTTGGAATTAAGACGGTTTTGGAACTGTAGAACGGATTTGGAACCTGGACGAACGAACTTGACTATTAATCGGACTTGGAACGGGAATTAAAGGTGGAAACGCTGAATTGGGCATCTCGGGATTCGTGCCTCGAAACTCGTGCCTCGGGACTCGTGCCTCGGTTTCAATTTAAAATGAAAATTGAAAAGGATTCAAAAGGTGTTAAATTCAGTTTGGAATTAAGACGGTTTTGGAACTGTAGAACGGATTTGGAACCTGGACGACGAACTGGACTATTAATCGGACTTGGAACGGGAATTAAAGGTGGAAACGCTGAATCGGGCATCTCGGGATTCGTGCCTCGAAACCCGTATCTCGGGATCCGTACCTCGAAAAACGTGCACCGGGTTCTATGCTCGGAGCTCGAGTGCTCGAACCCGATTCGCCGTAATCCCGCTTCTAGCCCGTTCGAGTTTCAAAAGGCAACGACTGATTTTAATTTGGACTATACCGAAACTGATTGTAAGTTTTAACTGCTAAAACCTAGTCTTGGACTTACCCGAGACCTTGTACTTCGTGGACTTCACCTGAGAAGACGGAGTTGGCCCGGTCGTCAGCAGCTAGGAGTATTGTTAGAGGAAGACCGCAAGGTAGGGAAAGTACTAAACTCCTCGTGCAATTTAATACTTAGTATGCCTATTGGGTTAATAAAATCGGAACGGTTCTAGATTGCATATAGGATGCGAATAACTAGAATAATCGTCTTTCAATTATTAATAACCGGACGTGTCTAGCATGCATGCGTAGGATGTGAATAACTAGTTTAACTCGCTTTCAATACTTGGGAAATTGCATGCTGGTAGAAAGGCCGAGATGAGCCATAGGATTGGTTGTGGTTGCCTCACATGCATTGTTTGCTTAGTCTTCAGGATAAATTAAGAGTCCAATGAACTAGATAAATTGTATGCTTGAATGATTGAATGAATGCTTGAATGATTGAATGAGTGCTTGAATGATTGAATGGATGTTTGAATGATTAAATGAATGATTGAGTGTGCTTGATTGTGCCAAATGGTACGACCGGGTGAATGATAGACCGATGGATCGCGATTGGGAAGTATAACGGTAAGTGTAAAGGTATATGGATCCCTTTGGTGTGTTGTGATGGAATTGTGATTTGCTAAGCTTTGGTTGTATGATGTATTGGCATGTTAGTCTCTTGTGTGTGTTTTGAGATGATTTGGTGATCCGGTATGGCATCCACACCGTAGAGGATTCCGGTGTGGGGTAATGTCATAGCCGATGGATGGTTTACCCTGGTTATTGGTGATCCGGTATGTTACCTACACCATGGAGGATTCCGGTGTGGGGTATTGTTGGACCAAGCGGGGCATTGGTTGTTGTACCTACACCGTTGAGGATTCAGGTGTGGGGTATTGTTGGTCCCTGCGGGGCATTGGTTATTGAACCCTGCGGGGCAATTGGATAGTTTACCCTACGGGGATTGGTTACTTGTTGATTCACCCAAGTGTATGCGTCCTGCGGGAGCATTACCTTGGTTCCCTATGACATATGGTCCTTTGGGGGCATTTCCGAGAATCCCGACGATATGTGTCCCTCAGGGATATTACCGGTAGCCCGATGTATGTGCCTCCTCTGGACCGAGGAAAAATCTGACATGACACGAGTACTCTTGTGGATCGGAGTATGGGATCCGATGTGACACAAGAACCTATTCGTGGATCAGAGTGTTGAGGATTCGAACTGTTGGTGTGATATATACTTGCTCCCATTCTAGTAGTTTTCAACTATTTACAGTACTTTTCATTTATTCTCTCATAAGTTACTGTTACCTTTAAGAATGTGATATTGTTCTTAACTTTTACCCGTTTACAGCGTCTTATTGATTAAAAGTATTAATTGCTAAATGTTTCGTCGTGCTAAGGCAGTTTTATCACTAAATTGGAGGTTAAACTATTTATGATTTTCCATACTGAGCGTAAGCTCATCCCTGTTTTTTTGTTTATTGTTTTGAACAGGCTTGCTTGATGAGTAGTGGACTCGAGGCTCTGGAGCTTCTGTGGGTCCGGGTGCTTTGTCATTAGAGACGTTTTTGGTCATTATTTTGTTATGAATCTTATGTTTAAAGGAATTCTTGTGGAACGTATTTACTTGAGATTTTCATGTCGAAGCTAAACTTAGAGTTTTATAATTGATTTGAGACACCCTCGTGGTTTTATTTATTATTGTCTTTAAGTCACGTCTCGAGTCCGGTCAAGGCCAGATTTGGGGCGTGACAGTCACTCCATGAATAGGAACCCCTCATTGCCGTCGGGCAATTCTTCCCCCCCAGTGCATGCAGTCAGGACTGCTAAGCATTCCTGGAAATCCTCGCGCTTCATTAACCACCAAAATGTAATCAATATCAGTCTGTGTTAGCTTACGAAGGTACGTAGGACCGAATATGGTAAGGACTCCCCTACAAAATTTCCTCAAACACTGCAAAGCCGTGGTTTCGCCTATCTTTGGGTACTCGTCCAATCCATCAGCTGCAATTCCATAACATAATTGCCTAACGGCCACAATATGTTTTTGATAAGGAGTTAAGGAAACTCTATCTATTGCGTCGAACCGTTGCGTGAAATACTCATCGTGATTCTCCAATGCATGGAAAATTCGAAGGAACACACCCTTTGGCATTCTGAAACGACAATGGAAATACACTTCCTTGTATACAAGGTTCATGTTGAAATAGTCGCTCATTAAACGTTCGTTAGCAGCTTCCCGGTCACGTGCGATGTAAGTTCACTTTTGTGGTTGAACTTCGGCCATTGCGTCCTCTAACAAACCATCAACAAAGTCGGTGGACATGCATTCTTCGAGTACTCCATCCAAATGCGCTCTAATTCAAACTTGGTGGCACGGTTATTGACCATTTCGACGACAAAAATAGGAGACAAATAATTCGAATGTATGTGAATAGTATGAATGGTGAATAGTGTTTTTGTTTGCTTCAAACATCCTTATTTATATAGGATTTGAAGATAAGGAAATTTATTTCTTGGTTATTTTCAAAGTAAAATTTTATTTTTCAAGAACAAATAATAGGGCAATTGGATTTTATAGTCGTTGGCACTGTCGCTTTCAAAGGGTGGTGAGCTCATAGTCGTCCCTCACCGCCAACGTTGAGACGCTAGCTCCCCGCCAGTTTCCTCGCCGCCGATCGCTCACCGCCAGCTCCCCGCCCAACGTTGTGGATGCTCTAAATTCTATATCAGACCTTGTATATTGAAACAAGTACACTAAAGTCTCAGTCTTTTATTGTTATGGCTTATACAATACGATTTGTACGGTTACTCCGGTATTTTTGCCCAGTTATTAGTAAAAATTCACACATGATATTTTTAAATTGTGACAAAATCACAAAAAGATACATCATATTAAAATAAACCTAGGATACCGCTGTCACCGTGAGTGTCTCGTCCACGGGAGCTCGGCCGGGGTTGTTTTGAGCTGTGTCTCGTTTGGTCCCTCTGTTGCCGGAGTTCGTAGCCTTATTCCCGTGTTTCGATTCAAACCAGTTTTTCCCTCAGTCGCAAGTGTGGCCGAGGAAACGAGCGAATCGGAGGTCGGTTTTGTTCTCTGGTTCTATTGAAGGTTTGAACCGCCGACGTTGTTTGAAGGTGCTATATTTCAGCCGTCGTTAATCCGACCGGCGTGCTGTTGCAGGTGTGTTTCGGATTCGTCATTCCAAATGTTGCTTCTTCTGGCCACAGTCTGCAGCACTTCGTGAGAGATTCTTATGATCCTAAAAGAGACTCTATTGTGGATACACAAATCGGGAAAAAAGGAAGCCATGTTGAGAGATGCGGGAAAAGGGAAGGCTCCAGCGTTATCAGGTACGCGAAGTCAAAATTGAGGCCAAAATCAGTTGTCATCGTCCTTAGTGGAAGCTCACACAACATCGGTCGCTCCTCACCATCTATTGAAGTGGCTGAGAAATCGGTTGATTCAGCTCTAAAATCAAACCAGTGTCCATTACAGGTTGGGAGAGTCTCAACTCTAATTCAGAAAATTGAGGGCTCTATCAGTACCCCTGCAATTCGAAATATTGAGGAAGCTCCTCAGAATTACTGGGGCAGGTTACAACATACCGCTGGGAAGGGATGATTCGTGGTTGAAACAATTACTGGGTCCTGAAGGTATTTCATCTTGTTTTGTCTGTAAACGCTCTAATCGTATCGGGAAGTTCTTTGGTTTTGTGAAGCTTGAATTTGGCAAAGCAACGGAAGTTATTGAGTCCTTCAATTGAACTATGCATGATGGCTATAAGTTGTTGGTGGCTTTGGCTTATACTCGTTCTGAAGAGGCTGGAAGTCGTAAGACAAAACCTTCCCCACAAAAAAAATGGGTTCCTAAAACCCAGGTGCATACAGAGCTAAAAGTTCAGGATACTTCGGTTGCGGGCACTCGTGAGATGGCTCTTTCAGGTATACTTGTTTTGGTTCATAACAATTGGTCTATTTCGCAGTATGGTTTGCTGTTGAAATCCATGGGTTTGGAGGACATTATACTTCACTCTTTTGGGAATAGAGTTTTCCTCCTCACAGTTATTAATCTTTCTTTGAGAGATGATCTGGAGAAGGAAAATTGGGCTAGATTGAAGCCTTGGTTTAAAATTTTGAGCAATTCAGGGGCATTGGTTACATTGGAAGGCTTTATTCAATGGGTTATGGTGGAAGGGATTCCATTCCAGGGAAGAATTGTTGATTCTGTTTTATCGATTGGTAGGAAATTGGGGACTATTCTCCTCCATCACATTTGTGATTCTGATCCCATATCTGCTTCTTTTGACAAGGTTTTTATTCTGGTGCGTAGAAGTTCAAAAGTCTCTTCCTTGCTTATGGACTTTCAGTTAGGAAATTCTTTCTTTCCTATTTCTATCACCGGAGTTAGTGTTCTGGATGTCCCGGAGATTTTTTTCCCGAGTGTTATTATGTCGGATTCCCCCTCATATAAGGACTGGCTAAGTCAAAAAGACCCGGATCCTGCAGATAAGTCTCCAACAAGAGTTTCAAAAAAAATCAAACTCTTTCTTTCTAGTTTCGAATGATGAGGATATGGGCCTTAATTTAGATACGCGGTCAGTTGAACCTCATTTGCCCGAAGTCCAGAACGTTTTGGTAACAACTAATTCGGCTCAGCCCCTACGTGTACCGCAAGGCAACACTCCTCCTCCTTTGTTTTCTAAAAACGTCAAAAGCAGAGGTTTCCTATCAGACTCCGATTCTCTCTCAACATAGCCCTCGTAGTCAGTTACGTCAGACAAGACAGGGGGAGTGGGATTATGTCAAATAAGTTGGTTTAAAGGATTTGAAATCTCACGCTTTAGTGCTAGATCAATTCAATCATTTGGATTTGGAAATACCAGAACGTGTGGATTTGGAAGTTGATGAGGATGATCTATATGAGGATGTGTGTGATGACAAGGATTTGGAAGCCTTGAGCTCCATTCCTCCTTCATTAGCCCTACACTAAGGAGATGTAGTTCCTCTCATGGAACGTGAGAGGAACAAACTCCGTCCAGAAGAGACGGAGTATAAGTAACACAATTAGGCATGAACGCCTTGATTTTGTGTTTTTACAAGAAACGAATGTTGTATCTTTCTCTCATGCTTATTTGCGTAGTTGCGGGTTTGTTGGAAACTGGGATCATAATGTCTCCCCCGCTGAAGGGGCATCTGGAGGTTTTACTACCTATTTGGAAGCTCATGTTTTTTTCATTGTGTTGAGGTTATTCTGCTGAAACATGTTATATTCTGGTTAGGGACTTGGGGTAAACTACTGTTGCTTTGTGGGTTTATGGTTGAGGAGGAATGCAGTGTTTTATTCTAATGTATCTGATCCTGTTGAAGCCTACTTCTTGAAGCTACAACATTTGTCCTTTAGTCTTCTCAGATATGCATGATTGATTCGCTTGGAGACAACCTTTGTGGATTGGCAAATTTGTCCGAAGTTTTGCTTGGGATATTTACATTGCTTCTTTTTGTTCCAGCTTCTTTTAGTCTGTCGTTTACTTGGGCTTTTTTGATAGCTCAGTATTTATCTTGTTTTGGTTTTTTCAGAATCGACTGTATTGGTCTGGTATTTTACTTTTCATTGTACCCCCTCCAATATAATGAAAATTTTCCTATCGCTTATCAAAAAAGAAAAGAAATAAACCTAGGACAAAATCACAAAAAGAAAACGCATATCACTATATTCTAGCACAATTACATTTGCATAAATTTGAGCTCACGCTGATTAAAGGCTAAAGCTAACAAAGTCACAAAGATGCGTATCATGTCAAAAACGGGATTTGGAGTATAGTTCTTCAATTTAATTCGACTTTTCCTAAATGTACGCATGTACTCTCACTTTAATTTATACGAATACAATTATGGAGAACTCATTCATGGCTAACTTTGTAGGCCCAAAAAATGGATCTTAATTTAATAACTGCTAATTTAAGAAGGGAAAATTGATAAAATATGCTTCAAAATATGTCTTATTTTTTTACTATGCTCTTATAATTGAAAATTGGAAATCTATGCCTTTTCCATTTATTATGACAAAAATACCCTTAATTAAACATTTTTTTTATTTTTCTCTGTAACTTCTTTGAGAACTTAACTGTCTGCCCACACGAGATAACCAAATCATCATCTTCATCGTCTCTAGGGATCCCTGACATATATCCTCTTGCTTATGTTGTTTCTCGGTAACACTAATTTATAATAAAGTTGTGATTAAGGTCAACTAGACGCGTAACTGTGTTTACCCATTGGCTCATGTTTGCTCTTCCACCTGCCGCTTGACGTTCGTCTTTTTTTTTTTGGAGGTTACCACATATAGTCTCGACTCCGCTCCGTTGTTGTGTAACAATTACATTATATGTTTGGGCGTTGTGTATATGTTATATGCACTTATGTTCTTGGACATAGGGTCAAGTTTCTGTGCATATGGTTTTTAGGCCCTGGCTTGTCTGGCCATATGGCGTAGTTCTGCACAATTGGTCCTAAGCCCTTGCTGTAGTTGCAATGGATCTGGTAACTAATGGTTGGAGTTGTTTCGATTAGGAAATTGCCAATAGTGATTGTTACAAAACTAAAAAGAAATGAAAAAACTGAGGCAGCAAAATCATAATTGGTTTTATCAATCAATCAATTATGATCTCACTAACCCGTTCATTATCGATGGTGCAATGAATTTGGTTCGGAGGGGACGAAGCGCTTCTCTACACCGTACCGCAGATCAATCTCTCTCCCAGAGGACGGCTCCGATCGAACTTTCAGGCAAATAACGTTTACGCTTTCGGACATGAAATGATGTCGTGGCTAAATTTTTTCTACTAATGGCAATCAAAAGGTGATAATCATGAGTGGTTCTATGTTTATGATTGGTGGGGTAGAGATACAAGACGAGAAAGAGAAGACAACAATGAAGAGGTTGAAGGCCTTGAGATTATCCAGAAATTTTGTGTTTTCTTAATGGTGAGACAGAAAAGGTGTAATTAAGGGTATTTATGTCACAATAAATAATATAAGCATAGATTTCCAATTTTCAGATATAGGAGCATATTAAAAAAATAAGGTATATTTTAAAGCATATTTCATCAAATTTCTCTTTAAGAACTCTAGCACTTAATCAGGCGTCTGTGACTAAGCTCAGATCATATCCATTGCCATGGCAGAGACCACACCCCACTAATTAACTCCCATCGAGTCCATCTTTCACGGTAAATACATCACTAATATAGTTCCAAGTGTTCTAATAGTATTCAAATTACACTGAAATTGCAAAATATGCAAATTCTGGTCAGAGATAATTGCATGAAGTTGAATACTAACATCCTAATACAGCAATGCTTCATATGTTTATCAAGATGAAGTTGATGGGCTGGATGACGAGAACATACTATTCCCCTAACTATAGTCACCGTATAGGCAAGATCGAGACTTCATGCTAAGCTACCCAGACACGACTTGTCCCTCAAAAACATGCTATGGACGATAAATAGCTACTCCAGCAAGGCCGTCAAACTCTGCACCCAAAACTCCAACAACCTGTAAAGACAATCATAATGCTGGATTATTACATTTATTATTTGCAAAATGAAAATTCATGAAAACAGAAGTTTTGGTACGGAGTCCAGGAAAACAAAATTGAGAGAGTAACATTTACCAGTAGAAGAAAGAAGTAAATGAAGAAAAGAAATACCTCATTCTGAAGTTGAGGCTGACTCTGAGGTAGTAGCCCCTTGTCTAGTCCACTTCTTGCTGACCGATGTATCTTTGCGCCGTTCATATTTTCTACCTTCACTTTGGGAACTATTACGTTGCTTTGGTTGATAAGTAGGATATGTACAAGGAATTATTTCTCCATTGACATACTTGTCACCTAAAAAGGTAAAAATTCAAAATTTTGTCGAGTTCCATCAAAACTATTAGTCCAAGTAGTATTTCTTTATACATGAATGAAGAATATAACAAGTAGAGATAAATCACCTCCATAATCCTTATTTTTAACATCTATGTACGAGTCAGGCAATACCCAGAGAACTCCGGGCAAACCTACAAAATTGAATGTATAAATTACTGTGGAGCTATTCCATTGGAAAATCGGATATCTAAAAACAACTCCTTGCAAACCAACATACCCTTAAATTTCTCTGATGTTGCTTCATCAACAGTGCACTGGAATCCAGTGTATGTTGTTGTGCTAAATGCATACATATTCTTCTTTGCCTCTTCCATGCTAACACACAGGAAGTCACGGATTACAACAAATTGTAAACAATACAAGAACTACTTACTTAGCTTCCCAGAAATTATAAAGATACTAATCCATCATGGCACCCCCTTTCAAATAAGTAAACAATATAGTGATAGACAGAAAATCCCAATTTCTGTCAGGTCCAGCAAACTGTTTCTCTGTTTCCATCCTACTAACTGATAATTGTGATTCATCCCCATAAAAAAGGTGTTTTTAAAACACAATTACTTGAAATCACACTACTTACTTCATACTTGACACATATGTTATCCCTATTAAGCAGAAATTGGGGTCTCAAACCACACTACCGACTGCAAAATCTTCACCAACAGGTTAACACTCTGTCTAGGTCTTGTAACAAAGATAGTAAAATGAAATATACTTTCATAACAAGCACTTCAACCAACAGACTACATCCTTTCTAAAATGATAGGCTTTGATTTCTAGCAAAATTTAAGGAAGGGGAAGCTCCAGGAAATGACTATTATTCGACTTCGTAGTACAAGATATAACTATTAACATTCTTATCGTCTAGAAAAAATGGTCCGGCAAACGGATTATCAAAAACCATAATTTTCTGTACGAAACATAAAATATTTGATTAAAATACACAAAATATTCTGTGTTTTCGGACAGAAAATTATGGTTTTTGATAATATATTTACCAAACCATGTTTTTTAGACGACAAGAAAGTCAATAGTCATATCTTAGTATTTCCTAGAGTTTTCCTTTAAGGATCACTAGAATTGGTCCAACATTTTTCTATAATGAACAATTCAATTCCTTAAAAGGGCAAGTAACACTTATTTTGAAAAGGGATAACACCAGAAAACAACTATCGTTTGACTTTCTAGTACAAATCACAACTATAGACTTTCTTATCGTCCATAGTACACAGTCCCGTTAGGTAAATTACCACAAACCATGAATTCCGTCCAAAAACACGGAATATTCTGTGTTTTTGGATAGAATATTCCGTGTTTTGAACATAATATTCCGTCTTTTTGGACCGAATTCATGGTTTGTGGTAATTTAACTAACGGGACTGTGTACTATCGACGATAAGAAAGTCTATAGTTGTGATTTGTACTAAGAAGTCAAACGATATTTGTTTTATGGTGTTATCCCTTTTGAAAAAGAGGAAGTAAAAACTTAAATAGACAATTCGTTGTGTTCAAGACAAAACCCCCTTCCCTTGGCCACCAAACAGATAGCATACAAGCAAAAAGCTCAAAACCAACCTGCCGAGGACAGTGGCGAGGGTTTCGAGATAGGTGTCAATCATCTGCTCCCTGGTGGGCGCGGGGTCTTTGGGGAACTCCATGACGATGAGCCAGTGGTTGTAGTCGCATCCAGGGAGCAGGATGGTCTCCCTTGGCTCGCTGCTGCTGTTGCTCCTCTTCGACGAGTACTGCCCGCCGCCGGCAGCCTGAACCACCGCCCGGAATCGGGAGATACGGGCGGTGCTCCGGGGCAGGTTCTGCGAGGACACGAAGTGGAGATGGCAGGTGGGCGTCAGGGAGGGTGATGGAGCTGGGGTTTTGGGGTGAGATAGAGTGGTTAGGGTTTTAGGGATGACAGAGAGACTAAATGTTGCCATCGGAGGAGGTATCAGCTGCGACCGAGAAACTGCTGCCAAAGTGTGAGAGATAAGGTAAACACTGCCCACGATGAAACGTATATACTTGGAGGATAGGGGGAATACGACGACGTCCAACCGTGGTATATTATCCACCAAAAATGGTGTTTAACGATAAAAATTAGGGATAATTTCAAAAACCTACATTTGAAATACATACATACATAAATGTTTAACTTGTTTATAAGGCTCCCCTAACTTTACAGTTATTCATCGTTACATTTGCAATTAAAAAATCTGTTAGTTTTTATTTTTGTTGAAATGAGAAAAATATTCTTTATGCTTTTAGACGATATGTACAGTTTTATTAACTTAAATTTCAACTACAAATATGTGCATCAGGAGGAAGTTTCTGACTACGAAATAGAAAAAAAAAAGTAATTATACTGTATAGAGCTCCAATATGTCTCTTTACAAAAAAAACTCTAAGACAAATGATCTAGTACAACTGGTATTGGAGGTGGTATAAAGACGTACTGAAAATAAAATTAAACTATGACGAAACCAATGATTGATGCTCAAGGTGTAGCATTCATGCTCTATCCATTGTATTAAACCGAACCTACGATCATTGATTTCAAGAGGAGGCATAGCACCGTTCAGGGACCTCTCCCAAGGCCAGACCATGGAGCACTGAATCCCTTTCAATCCTCCATGCGGGCTTGCTTGAAGTCCTGATTGTCCCAAGATTCCCCAGTGGACCCTCTCTTAACTCTAGCGCTTCCTACTCCAACCTAAGACTCAGTTCCAGCTTCAAGTCTAGTTCTATCTATGTGCCCAAGCAGGACTAGCGCGTCGGATTTCCCATATTAGTGTTGTAAACTTCAGATTCAGAATGAAGATAATTGCAGTTGAAGAGATGCATGACTTAAATATTCTCAGATTTTATGAATTTATGGGTTCTCTCGTGACATTCTAGATGTCTTTGCCTAAAATAAACACCTGAAGTAAAAGAGTGGCATTGAAGAATTCTTCACATCACAATGACTGTAAAGACCTGAAAATTTATTTGTCTAAATTGACGGTTTTAAAACGACGGAATTGGAAATTGGATCGAAATTTTGGAACGAGGGCGAAACAAGAAGGAAAATAAAAAAAAAGGGAAAAGGGTTGGGCTGGAGCAAGCCTGACTCGGGCTTTGGGCCGAGCCTGACCGGCCCAACCGTACCAACGCGCGCGGCCCACGAAGACCGGCCCAGTCTTCAGAAACCCTAACTACAAAACCACGCCAGCGCCGCTTCTCCTTCCTTTTCTACGCACGATTCCCAAGCCAGAGCTCGAGTTCGTCTTATCTCTCGAACCTCGTCATCCATCGCCCGAACCAGACAGTTCCGACCACTGTCCCGACTTCATATTTCCCTTCTTCTCTCTTCTGCTTCAAACCCCGTCTCACCTTCGCTCTCAGAAACCCAGAAAACCAGAACCCTCTCTCTTCTCCTTCGTCTTCTTCCTCGATTCGCAGAGATAGCGCTGCCGCCTAACTTTGAGCTCGTCGTGCCGTTAACGAAGCAAATCCGCGACGGTGAGGCTTCCTACGACCTCGTTTCCCCTTCCTTTTCCTCCCTTCTTCGGAAATCGAGTCGGGGTAGGCTCATTGTGGTCCGAGCGTGGACGGAGGGGCTCGCCGGAGTCCTTACAATCCAGATTTGAGCTTCCTCGTCGGTGAGCCCTCACGGCGTCAGACCTGGACGGTTAAGGCTCGGAGCTCGCCTCAACCTCCCCTTCCTCCGACTCCCCGAACTCCTGAGCTTCCTACCACCACTTCGCCGTCGAGAACCGCCCTTAAACGCCATCACAGTCGCCGTCGCCGTCGCCGGAGAACCCCGGAACCCTAGCCGTCGCTGACTAGAGCGAGTTGGGCTCGGGCCTAGAACGATATCCGAGCTTGGGCCTTGGGCCTTAGCTTTGGTCTGGGCCTTGGGTCGGACTAGGTTGGGCCTCGGGCCTGAACCTGGTTCGGGCCTTGGGCCTGGGCTGGATCTAAGGTTTGGGTCTTGAACCGGGTCTGGATTCGGGTCTGGGTCGGGCTCGGGTCAAGTTCGGGTCAGGGTTCTAGACCGGGTCTGAACCGGGTTTGGACTCGGATTCGGGTCGGAATTGGGTCGGGCCGGGTTAGACCATTTAATTAATTAATAACTTTGACTAAAATCAGTTAATATCTGGACTTTCGGACAACGTATCGGACTTCTAAAGGACACTTGGACATCAAACTTTGGACTTAATTATTAAATTTGAGAATCGTTACGGGTTGGACCGGGACTAATACCGTCCCTTTGTGTTAAACCAGGCCTTTACCTCGAGCGCGGAGAAGACCGGTGTTGGCCAGGACGTCAGCAGCTAGGAGACGCAGCTGCTGGTTCTTCGAGAGGTAGGGATTACCTTGGAACCCACTTTAATTCGTTTGTACTAGAATGTATATAGGGAAACCTAATAACCGGTAAATAACTAGTATGCATGTAGGATGAGAACAACTAGCATAGCCGATTGAACTGTGAACATTTACATTTCTGTCTTGGGAAATTGTCGTGCTGGTAGAATCGGGTCATGTCGTGCCTGTAGGATTGTTTGTTGTGTGAATCTGCCTGATATTGTGTTGATTGAACGAACAATAATTAACGAACATGAAAACGAGTAGAAGTGAGCTAGTAGTACATGTTGACGACTTGAATGTTTACTTCCTGTTTCGTTGATTTGTTGAATTGTGGGAAGGTTGAGGATTGAATACCGGTAAGCCGGTGGGGTTTACCACGTTGAGTGGGGTCGGTAAGTGATGGTAAGTACGTGATCGTGGTGTGAGTTTGATTGTGATTGTGATGGTGTTATGGTCGGGAGAGTGATAGACCGACATGTTTGTGATTGTGAGTGTGGTGGTGATTGTGTTCGTGATCGTTTTGATGCGCGGCCGGTAAGGTGTGAGAGATGTACTTCCGTCAGGTGTATCGTACCTTCCGGCGCGTAATCGGTAAAGTGTTGTGTTTATGGTACTTTGGTCCCGCGAAGAGGTGGTTTCCTACCTTCCGACTAGGACTCGGTAAAACGCTATGTGGACCGCGATGAGGTTGTTCCGCGATGCCGCGATGAGGTTGTTCCGCGAAGAGGCTGGGCCTGTGGACCGCGATGAGGTTGTTCCGCGATGCCGCGATGAGGTTGTATCGCGAAGAGGCTGGGCATGTGGACCGCGATGAGGTTATTCCGCGAAGAGACTGGGCCTGTGGACCGCGATGAGGTTATTCCGCGAAGAGGCTAGGCCTGTGTTTCGCGATGAGGTTGTACCGCGAAGAGGTTGGGTCTGTGTTCCGCGGATGAGGTCGACCGCCTCTCCCGACTTTGTGTTGGGGAAAGTTGTGTACGGCTTTGCCGGGCCGAGCGGGTTGCTCCTGAGACCGTGCATTTGTGTGAATTTCCTGTGTTAATATTGTTTGATTTTTATTGAGCTTTGCTGTGTTTTGAGTGGTACGGTGCCTGTGACTGTGGTGGTTTCTTTGGTTTGTCCCTCCGGTGTTACCCTGATTTTATGACTATTGTCGGGTTAAGGTTGGGGAGTGTTGGTCCGGTGGGTGACCGGGTGAACTGAGTACTGTTTTAAAATGGTTAAGTGTCGCATTGATTTTATCAAACTTTTATTGTATTTTTAATATGTGGAGTTAATCTTTAAATTGTGGAATTGCGTTTGGTAAATCCGAGATGAGGAAGTTTTGATGGTTTTCCTTACTGAGCGTCAAGCTCACTCCCCTTACTGTGTTTTCTACAAGTGATAGCTATGCTTTGGACTAGAGGACATCGCGGAGCATGGCGCTAGCGAGGGTCCGAGCTTAGATTTATTATTCTGTTTGTTGAGACGTACCATCTACTTTGGATTTATGTATTTTTTGAGCGTAGGACTCAAGTTACAAACTCTGTTAATTTATAATATTCTCTCTCTTTCCGACTCAAATTATTTATTTTAAATTTTTATTAAATTCTCCCTAAGTCACGTCTCGGGTCCGGTCAGTACCGGATTTGGGGCATGACAATGACTCAACGAATTCTGTCTCAAAAGATGAAATGGACGAAAACGTAACATTGATAGTCAAGAAGGTGATGAAACGATTTAATCGAATGCCTGGGTGGTATGATCATCGAGATGTCAATCAAGATGCTCATCATAATGTCTCTTCAGACGTCGCTGACATCAATGATCAGAAAAAACAAACATCATGGGAGACTTATACAGATCAAACTGGCAAGGGAAATGGAGTCCAGTGCCATGAATGTGAAGGTTATGGCCACATTAGGCGAGAATGTCCAACCTTCTTGAAGAAGCAAAAGAAAGGTTTCATTGCATCCATGTCAGATGATGAATTTAGTGACAATGATTAGGTAAATAATTTCCTTGCATTTACCAGTAATGTTTTTGGTGTTGATGTACCGACATGTGAGGATGAAGATGAAAGGAACTGTAAGGAGTCATTTTCAGACGGAACCATGAGCAGAGCCTACTGTCAAATGTACAATAACTAGGTGCAGCTCCAGTAGGCGAGGCTCGCGTAGCGATAGGGCAGAGCTTCATGAACGGCGGAGTAGAGGGAAAGGGGCAGCGACATGGTGGTTGTGGTGCTTCATCTCCGGCAAGCTCGAGCCGGAGGAGATGGGGCGGTAGTAAAAAAAACAAGAGGAACGAGGGTGAGAGAAGATAGTAAATGTGGGTTATGTTAGTTTAGTTTAGGGTTATTTAAAAATAAAGAGATTAAAAAAAATAATAAGATCATATGTTGTGCACATGATCGTTTTCCATCCAAAATATAACGGAAGTGGACTAAAATATATAAAAAAAATATGTTAGAGGAGTTAAATGTTACAAAAAAAGTAATAAGAGGAAGATGTGAAAAAGGTTGTGTATAATTTCCCTGATTTTAAATCATATTACCCTATTAAGCAGTTATACCCGAAAGTTTAACAATATAAATAAAAAGGCAATTTTCATTTCAACATCCTAATTATTGAGTTTTCGTCACCTCAATACGCTAACTTTCGTTTGTGACACCTCAATACCCTAGAATACATTTTTTTTCACGTTAGTACCTAAAGTCAATTTCCATCCATTTTTTGATGGAAAATTCCTATTTTTTTACAAATACCCAAAATACCCTTGATCTCTTCAAACCCTAAATACTAACTCTCTTTTTCTCTTTCAATCCACATACCTTTCTCTT
Organism: Erodium maritimum; assembly: GCA_963921825.1. Taxonomy (NCBI): domain Eukaryota; kingdom Viridiplantae; phylum Streptophyta; class Magnoliopsida; order Geraniales; family Geraniaceae; genus Erodium; species Erodium maritimum. Next base: position 16,951,255 of record OY997591.1, read on the forward strand.
CTTCTCTGCCACACACCAACCCAACTCCTTCTACACCTCCCTCTCTCTTCCTCAGACCACCAACCCCAACCCCAACCCCGTGGCCGGCGTGGTTGCAGTGGTGGCGCACCACCACCAGCGTGTCGTCGGCGAAGTCGTAATCGAAATCGTTGGGGACGATGCAGGCATGGCCGTCAAAGCTCACAGATCCAAAGTCGTCCGGTGATGAAGGTTTCTGTCGAGCAGGACAAATAGGAGGAAGATGGTGAGTTGGGGTCTTCGCCGACATGGGGTTTTAAGTTGAAAATTTGCAGGTTTTGAGTTCAAAATTTTGGGGTCTGAGAGTTGAAGGTTAAGAAAATATGGGGCTTTTGAGCTTTATACCCCTAAAATTATTGATTCTTAACGTAGTTTTTGTTTAATTCTACAGAAAACATGGGTTTGTGGTTTTGGTTTTGATTTTGGATCTCTGGGTCCCGAACTTGTTGATAAAATGGTTAATGGTGTAGGCATGGTTCATTTCCTTTCAGAGCCGGAGCAAGAGTTGAGGAGTTGAACGATGTAGAGATGTTTCAAACTCTGAAAGAGTCATTTTTGAAGGCTTACAAAATTATGAATAGGGAACTTAGAATGCACACAAGATTTGGGTTTAGCTGCTGAGAAACTTGAGTTTTGTATAGGGTATTTGATTCGTGATAATGTGAAGCATCATTGTTTACTGTATCCATGGATCAATTATACCTGTATTTTGATTTTTATTCATTTATTAATATGCTTTGGAATAAAAAAAACTAATGAAAAGAACTTATAATTTAAAATAAAAAAAAATCAAATAAAGTAAAATCTGATTTTTGCATATAACTAAGATTAATGAAAATAAATAATTTAATAATTAAATGAACATAAAATCTGATAATAGTTATTGAATTAAATAATTTTTGTAAGTTTTGAAAAATAATATGTGAAATTGGATATTAAAAAAATTATTTTTTATAACAAATCTGATTTTTTTAAAAATAAAAACTTTTTTTTAAATGAAACCTGTTTTTTTAAATAAAATCTAAAATATTAAAATAAAAACTGATTTTTTTTTAAATAAAATCTGATTTTTTAAAATAAAATCTGATTATATAAACAATGGCATGCTTTCGAAAATTAGATTGTTAATAAGGGTTATTTTGGATTTTTTAAGGGTATTGGATGGAAAACTAACGACAGGTATGAAAGTGACACAAAATGACATTCTAGGATATTGAGGTGTCACAAACGAAAGTTTGGGTATTGAGGTGACGAAAACCCAATAGTTTGAGTATTGAAGTGAAAATTGCCCTAAATAAAAAGTAGACATTTTTGTTCTAACAATTGTATGTATGGATATGAAATTTTAAATTATATTCCCCCATTAAACAGTCAGACCCGAAAGTTTAACCCTAACCAACGACTTTCTGCTTAGGAAACAGACGCTCTATCCACTGAGCTACAGGCGCCTGTATGTGTGTTGATGTGTGGCTTATTTATATATATATATATATAATGTACTTTACTATCAAAGGGGAGAATAGCTTATGCTACAAAATTTCTGTACTTACTATTTCCTTGTCCAAATGCGAATCTCTCTTAGTTTATTAGCTAACCAATACCCAACAAGGACACCATACCTTATATAATCAACAAAATCAATGACTTGAACATGAAAATGACTTTTGTGCCATAACGGCTTCATTGACAGGACTAGTAAATAGTAATAGTAATATACACAAAAAATATATTGTACAATTGAGGTATAGAGAAGCCTGATGAAACCATTGGTTTGACTATCTAGCATCCAGCATTGTGACAGTCACCTGGTTGATGGTGCATGATTCGTCTTGCTTACTCGAAGAGGATTCAGTTTCGGGGTTCCTGCCAAGGCAAAAACCAGGGTTCTTAGGCTGTGGCATTGTGGCAGTTTCACTACTCAGCATCAACAGCACAGTCGCCATTGACGGCCTATCTTCAGCATGCTCCTGCACACATAACAGCCCTACTTGTATGCATCTCGTCACTTCACATGTCGATATCTCTTCACCCATCGATAAATCCACAAGTTCCATTCCTCGTCCTTCTCTCCACAGTTTCCATGCCTGCATCATCTCAAGATCCAATCTTCTTAGTAAGAAGTAAAGATTAAAGAACGAGCATTCGGTTATTGACATTGCAATTGATAGTCACTTACATGTCCAAGAAGATTGAGTTCGTGATTGGCATAGTAAAATCCCCTGTTCTTCTTACCACTCACAATCTCCAACACTAGAACTCCAAAACTGAAAACATCAGATTTTACTGAGAAGAGACCGTCCATTGCATATTCAGGAGACATGTATCCGCTGCATAAAGAGACTATCTAAGTTCTATGTGGATAACAAAGACTTATTTGACGTGTACACAAGATGGTACTTACTATGTTCCCACTATTCTTCTTGTATTTCCTTCTGTCTGGTCTCCTCCAAAAATTCTAGCCATGCCAAAGTCTGATATTTTGGGATCCATTTCTCCATCTAGTAGGATGTTGCTTGCCTTGAGATCCCTATGAATGATTCTAAATCTGGAATCCTGATGAAGATATAGAAGTCCTCGAGCAATCCCACAAATAATACTGAAGCGCCTTTGCCAATTCAGTAAGTTGGTTTTCGCAGGATCTGGAAAATTGTCACGAGTTCACTTTAGTTTGTTTGGACGGAATAGAATGCGTTAAGGCTGTAACTAGAAATGTTTTAAAATCATATGTTGTGTGGAACTTTATACTTGGAAATAACTTCTAGTATAAAATGATTAAAATCTGAAAACTTACTGAATATAATGGAGTCCAAACTTTTGTTTTCCATTAGCTCGTAAATAAGAATTTTTTCGTCAGTCTCAACGCAGCAACCAAGCAACCTAACAAGGTTCCTGTGTTGAAGCCTTGCAATCAACTTAACCTCATTTTTGAATTCTTCAACTCCTTGCCCAGAGTTCTTTGAGAGCCTCTTGACTGCTACTTCCTCCCCTTCCAGCAAACTAGCCTGACAATGATAAATACAAGCACGCCAGTACGTTAGCATTTCCTTGTCGATAACAATGTGGTCACAGGCATGGCATTAATGATGGTATAACGAAAATGTGTTGTAACGAGGAGGTTACCTTGTAAACACAGCCAAAACCTCCGTGGCCTAGTAAATTTTCATCGGAGAAGTTGTCGGTGGCCATAGCTATAGTCATAAAATCGAACAATGGTAACTCTAAGTCATCTGCTTGACTCTCACCTGAGTACTGGTCCTTCTTACCGGAGACAATGGCTCCGTTTAGCAGAAAATCTTGGCTTCTTTCAAGAGGACCTACAGTGCATATAAAGATATTATGTCCAAATCAATACAAAGCCAAGTTCATGCCAAAGGCTACTACTTAGTACCTACCTCTTTGCTGTATCTTTCCTTTGCTATGGGAAGTCTTCTTTTTCCATAAAAGAAAGAGAGCCAATCCAGAGAGCACAACGCAAACGCCCACAGTGATGCACACAGCTTCAACGATAACTTTGTTCTTGTCTCCTTCAGAACCTATATTCCATGAATTTTATACAATGAGATTATCAGTTGTGACTACTGTCCGAAATGTGTTCATGTTACTTTGCTTTGGCAGTGGGATACAGATGATATAGGTCTAGTGATTGTAGAGCCCAAACCATATGAGGCCCAACAAGTTTTGTCCAGTGGACTAGGTGTCTAAAAGGGTGCATGTTAAAGATGGGCCCACAACAGCAACCTTAATATGGCCATCCCATCAAAAAGACACATGACTCACACCAAACAATTATTGGTGTTCATTCCCCAAAACACAGATGGGGAGTAGGTTTTCGTTTACTATTTATTTAAGAATTCATAAGATTATGACGTGATTTCCTCTATATATGTTAATGTTTATATTAAAGAATTTATGTGATTTTGTCTTGATTGTTTCATATTGTATTATCAGCTGACATATTAAATAGCAACAATTAATTTATAAAGAATAGTTTATGCACGTCGCGGTTTCAAGTCGTTCAAATTAAATATAAAAAAAGACAGGTATATGAAAATAATGAAATAATGAACTCATAACAACCAGGCGTTGGGGCTTAAAAGGTGGGCAATGGAGGTAAAGAAACCTCTGTTCACGTTGAAAGTGGGACCGAGACCACGTGGCTAAAATGTTTTGATGACACGCACATGGGTCCTGTTGTACCTACAAACTAAACTCGCCTCCCGGCCAGTGAGTCAATGATGGTGGGCCCAGGCCCAGACTATTTACCGTCCCAAATCTATCGATCCATAGAGCACAGCACACGCACAACAAGCCGTCACAGTCTGCATCCTGTTTACATGTTTTGGCTTCTTTTACGTGCACACGTCACAAATTGCTACCTCATTTTCTAAAATATATTCCCTCTTTCCTTCCTTTCTAAGCAATACTCTATTCTCTTATTCTGCACAGCTTTGCCTTTGGATATAAGCATAACCTCACCTTTCTAATTTACCTAATTGATCACTCAACACAAACAACTCATAACATAACTTTCACATGCTAATTTTAACTCCATTATGTACACCATAATTGTAGTTAAATTAATTACTTATACTAAGACAGAAAATATTAATTTAGGGAGATACTTACTTAAATCGGAAGCTGCCAATCGGACGAAAAGAACCTGGCCGCCATCAGAGTAGTGCCTCAAGTCCAAGAGGTCAGTGGTCCACATGACACAGCCGGAGCCACTCCCTCCACTGCTCATGTCCGAACTGGCATACGCACTACACGAACAGTTTCTCAGGCAAGCCTCTTTGCATTCCTTGACGCTCATCTTCTCCTTCACCACCGCGTTCGTGGTGTCCGGCAGCTTCATCCCCTTCACGGCGGCGAACCCATCCGTCGAGCAGTCCAGAGCGGTGGTCCTCTGGCAGCCGTCGGAGCCGTCCCTGAGCTCCCAGGCGCGGCGGTTCTTGGGGTCGAAGCCATGGGCGCAATTGCAGACAGGGGAGGCGTTGGGATCGCATATCCCGTAGGGCCCGCACTCCCTGTAGTTGTCGCATTGGTCCTTTGGGGCGTACCAGTAGAGGTTCCAGAATTGCCTGTCCTCGATGAAGGTGTACCTCTGCAGGGCACCGGACGCGTTCACCGTCAGTCTCGATTTCAGCAATTTCTCGCGGATCGTGAACGAGTAGTACACCTCGCTCTTGTTCCTCACGAAATTGAAGCTGATGTCCGCCGTGGATTTCATCTCAGGGACGCCGCTGAACCCCACGCCGTTCCAGGGCCCGCTCCTGTACACTTGGACGTCTTGCCTGTACAGGAAGATCTCAGGTGACCCGTGGAAATCGAGCTTGAACGAGTAATCTCCGGAGCCGGGATCGTCAGGGCTTTTCCAGGCCGTCAGGTTCCGATCCAGGCCTCTGGTTAAGTCCCACCCAAGTTTCATGTCGGGCAATAGAGTGTCCGTCGGATGGTCGAAGCTCTGCCAGATGTAGCTTTGTGGGTCGTCCGCTTCTCGCAATACCAGATTTCCAGAGCCCAGAAGCTGCAAGACGGGATGTTTAGCGGACTCGGTTAGATTCGAGGACCACGTCTGGGCGCCCACTTGGTCGAGGACGACAATGTTCCCGGCGGCGGCGATCTTGAGGGCGATGCCGGAGGAATTGGAAAGAGGATGGTCTCTATTGGCGACCCAGACGACGGTCCTGTCGGGAGTGTTCTTGTACCATATGCCCAGGTACCATTTTGCGGATGTTCCCGGCGAGAAGAAACCCAATTCGAACATCTGGTTGGAGGAGACGAGCGTCTGGTTCTCCGTGAGCGACGCATCGGAGGCTATAGTGTCGGAGGAGGAGGAGGCGATAGAGGGGAAGGAGACGAGCAGCAGGGCGAGGCAGAGTGTTGAAGCTCTCATAATTGGGGGAGCTTCAACTCAGTTAACGGGGAAATTTGAAAATTGTGTCTCTGGTTATAATTGAAGCACACATTTGGTGTGAGGAAGGGAAAGGCAGAGGTCGTTGTTGACTTCGCTTCCCTGTTCTTGGTTTTCTCCTGATAAGTAATAAGCATTACAAATAGAAAGCTTTTGGGCCTAATATGGGCTGCTAATCCTAATTGGGTCTATTTGGGAGATGACCTACCTTCCCTGCTCTTTCTTCAAACACTTGAACTTGGAGTCAAAACCACCTGTTCTGTTCAACAAAGCTCATGATTTTTTTAACAAGGAAAAATAATAATCTCTGCACTCTATTTAAATTCAAATTTTGTTTTGTTGTTTAATGCACCGATTTATTTCTAAATCTTGAATTACATTTTTCATTCCCAATATGTATTTGAATTTTTTCTTGTGGGATGTATGAACATTTATTGTGTTGAATATAGTTGCATGGTAAAATTGGAGAACAACAAAATAAATTTGTAAGTTCCAACTTATAAATGTCATACAAAATTGATACAGTAAGTAGACGGTTAGTTATGTATTAAATAAATAGTACGTTTAGAGGCAGGCAGGCAGGCATATAACGTGTAGAAATAACTACTCAGGTACATCAAAGGATTAGTTAAATACAAGAATACAAAAATTTAAACATAAACGGTAGTTGTATTGATTATGATGTAAATGTAGAGGCTGACTATCTTACAACTCTAACTTTTATTTTGGAGAATGTCAAATATTAAGTCTTTTAGTATGTAAAATTGAGTCTAATAGATTGCCTTCGTTTTCTCTCCTAATCCAAGTTTTCCTTTTTCCTTTGTTCCATCGTCGTTGCTGTTGTACCACGCTTGACCACGTCGATATTAGGGCCCCATAACCCTTGTTGGCTCGATCTGGAGTCGTAGAAGAATACCCGAGGTCCCTGTTGCGGCTGTACCGGCAGCAGCGGATGGGCGATACCGTTTCTCACTGGCGGGTAGGGTTGCCGGAGACATAGCCCACAACTTCATCGGCCTATTCATCGCCCACAATTAACATTTTATACATTATTACACACTGTCACAAGGCACCACCAATTATCAGATCAGATTAATCCTCTTCCCACGCCCCAGACTGGGCAAGCCTTCATCTGCCAGTTTTCCGGATTTATGAGATTGATTAACTTAAAATACAAACTCAACTCTATTTACAGTTCTTCAAAATCATTCTACAATCGGACATATCTTGTTTACAAAGAAAAGTGGAATACAACTCTTTTACACTGGTTTGTGAAATCATATGAACATGGGACAAGAATTAAGAATCGAGAATGAAAGACGGGCCACATTTAATTACCTCCCTACGAACATTGTAGCAGTCATCTCGCTTGAGGACGCCACGTCTCCACTTTCCAGGAAGATTTCTGAAGCTATGGAGCTCCTCATTGAGGTCATAGTTGGTTGCTTAGGCAATTCGATGTGCACATTTTCACTCTCCAGCATCACTACCACTCTCGACATGGTTGGCCTGTAGGCCGCATTATCTTGAACGCACAACATCCCGATCTGAACACATCTCATCACTTCATTTTCGTTACATGCATCTGCAATCGATGGATCCACTAGATCCATCACTTTTCCTTCATTCCACAGGTGCCATGCCTGTAATCATCCATTCCAAATTCACTTCAGTCATTGTAAGTTTGCAACCTTGGTTTAAAAATTGACATCTAGTTTCTTATCGTTTGTAGTTAAAAATAGTAATGCAAAAAAGATATACTCACATATCCAATAAGGTTGGAGTGATCAGAGAGGCGAAAACTAGTGTTCCTCCGGCCACTGACTATCTCTAGCAATAACACCCCAAAACTATACACATCTGACTTTATCGAAAACAGACCTTCCATTGCGTACTCGGGAGACATGTAACCACTGCATTTAAATTTGATATTAGCCAAATTGTTAACTAGTGATGAAATGGGTTGTGTTGTAATGAAGTCACACTTACTATGTTCCCACCACTCGGATTGTGTTTGCCTCGTTTTGATTCCCCCCAAATATTCTGGCCATGCCAAAATCTGAAATCTTTGGGTTCATGTCTTCATCCAGCAATACATTACTAGCCTTGAGATCTCGGTGAATTATTCTAAGTCTTGAATCTCGATGAAGATAAAGGATTCCTCGTGCGATCCCTTCTATAATATTGAAACTTGTTTTCCAGTCTAGTAGAGGTCGCTTGGCTGGGTCTGCACGGTAAATATAAACCAAGTCTTACAAAACTGTGTCCAGTGTACTTGAAAAATAGTGAAGATCAAGTTACCCAACAATATGCATTAAGGGGTGGAAAGGCCGTACCAAAAAGAAAGTAGTCCAAGCTTTTGTTCTGCATGTACTCATATAGCAGTATCTTTTCTTCAGCTTCAATGCAGCAGCCCAATAACCTAACAAGATTCCGGTGTTGCAACTTTGCAATCAATATGATCTCATTTTTAAACTCCTCTAACCCTTGGCCCGACTTTCGTGAAAGCCTCTTTATAGCTACTTCTTGTCCACCGAGAAGCTTTCCCTGATGAAGATGACAAAAAGAACAACACAACTCAGTCTTGAGTACATTTTCAAATTAATGTTTTTGTCAAAACTGATTTGAAGGAAACCCACCTTGTAGACAGGACCAAATCCACCCTGACCTAGCTTGTTTTGTTCGGAAAAGTTGTTTGTAGCAGCTACTACACTACTGAAACTAACCATTGGTAAATCCGACCCACTAATAGCACCACCTTCAATATCAAGATCATATGCAGCTGAAAGTTCTGTTGAAATAGGTCTGCTCTTTATCACATCTGATCCAGAAACGTCATTGCTCTTCAGCCACGAAATTGTAGAAACTGCGGGCAAAACTAGAGGGAAACAGAAAATAGGTAACAAGTCCAGAAAAAGTTGATTTACATATTAGTTACTAAGTTTCCAGTTAAAGACTACCTTTCAGTTTGGCTCTGAACCTCCATGATAGACAAATCAATGCAGCCAGGAACAGTGTCCCCGTCACGGTAATTATTATTATCATAAGTTTGGATATTTTCATCTTGCCACCTACATTGGAAGGGAAGAAACATATTATGACAGCGAACCTCGAACATGGAAGATAAGTTCCGTATTAGCTGAAAGCAACTATTTGTTGTTTGCTGCTACAGATGAATGTGCTGTCTATGAGACGAATGGTGACCTCAGGACATATTGTGACGCCCATATAGAATATTTGCATTCTTTTGTAGCTATTTATCATCAATGAAGTTTAAAAACTAAGCTAACACAATTAGAAAATAGAGAATAGAGACTGCACAACTAACGCGATTATCAGTATTCAACTTATATCGGTACTTCACCATCAGTCAATATCGATTAATTAAGACAGCAACCAAACTTGAACGACTATTTCGGCATATCCTACCACTTAAGTTATGATATGAACATCATTCAGCTAACAAGGTTAAACTAACAAGAACTAGCATCTAATAAAGCTGATTCAATAATTTCTAAAACAAGAATCAGAAATACTAATTAGGCTCACCTAAATCAGAAGCATCGAGGCGGACATTGAGTGTGGATTGCGTTCCATGGTCAGAAAAACACTGAACATCTACCAATTCCTCCAAGGTCCATATCATGCATCCGATCCCGCTAACAAAGGAGTAAGCATTACACGAACAATTCCCAAAACATTCCTCCTCACACTGCTCCTTACTACGAACAGACTCCACACGATCAGCTAAATCTGGCAACTTCATGCACCTCTCCTCAGCAAAGCCATCTCCCCCTCGGGTCTTGTTGTTGGCTCGGCACTGCAATGGCTTCTTCCGAACACAGCCATCCGTCCAATTCCCGTGATCCCATTGTTGCTTATGAGCTGGCTCAAACCCAGTCATACATCTACATATAGGTTTTGTATTGGCATCACATATCCCAAATTTGCCACACTTGTTATACAAGTCACACTCATTCGAAGGCCTGGTTTGGTAGGTACTCCATCCTGTCGACCCTGGAGCCCATCTCAGCTCCTCCTCGTTCCCATCTGGTCTGATCCGAAACCTTACTAAAGTCGAGCTGTTCAGAGGGGTGTAGGTAATATAAGCATTCCCGTCAGCCCCTGGTTGTGAAACCTTAAAACCAAAGTAGAGATTGGTGGTCATGTCGGGTACTCCTAGGAACAAAATTCCGGTCCAATGGCCGCTTCGCCACCACCGTTTGGTCCCGTCCCAGATCACAATCTGCGGCGCTCCTCGAGGGTCCACGCCCAAATAGTACCTTCCCGGCGACGGGTCACCGTCGGACTTCCACGACCGGAAGGGGCGGATCTCTCCCACCTGAGGATTCACGACGGCCCTCATCCCAGGAAGATACGTGTCCGTCGGGTGGCGGAAGCTCTGCCAATAGGCTTTATCGGGGTCTCCGGCGTCTTCGGCGGTCCAGAGGAGGACGTTACCGGAGTCGTCGAGAGCCGCCATGGAAGTGTTGGAGGCAGTTGAAGAGTTGGTCGTCCAGATTGAGGTCCCATTTCCATCCAGAACCTCCAAGCTACCGTCTTCCCCAATCTGCAAGACCCCATTTTTATCGGGCAAGGGAGCTTCACGATTGGCGACCCAGACAACAACGGGTTGGCCCGGGATGTTGTTGTACCAGACGCCGGCGTAATGGGAGGTGGAGTTTTGAGGGGTGAAGAAGCCGAGAGCGAAGTCCCCGTTGGCGGAGACGAGCGTGTCGCCGTGGCGTATCTGGTGGCCGGTGGTGAAGTTAGTGGCGGCGTGGCAAAACAGAGAAGCCAAGTGGAAGGCGCAGAGGAGTGAAGAAAGAAAAATACCAACTGGGTTGGGCACAGATTTCGTGCCCATCTGACCTGAAATCAAAATCTAGCAGAGCTGGGAACAGGAACAGGATCAGGATCTGCAGAGGAGAAGAAGAAACTGAAGAAAAATCAGAAACAGCAAGTTGGTTGTGGGTATATGTAACCGCAAAGCGGTCAAAGGCCGCCGATTGTGACTCAAAACAAGGAATTGGCGCAGACAAAATGGAGATGACTTGGCCGGTTGGAGATAAATGGCAGACTTGTGTAGTGTGGTGGGGTAAGGGTTCTTCTATTTTATTGAAAATAGAATTGATAGAGCAGATGAGCCTGCCATTGACGCGCTGGCTAGAATCTTCGGTTGTTGTGTGTTTTTTCGAGAAAACGACACGGGGATACAAGACATTGACCACGTGAGAGGATTAGAAGCTCGTTGACAGACCCATCTGCCGTTTCGAACCTCTCTCTCTATCATTTGAATGTTTCATGTCTCTTGTCTTACGCTACAAATGTAGCATTTCCATGAAAAATCTTAGCAAACACCCACAAGTGATGAAAAAGCTCAAGTCAACTTTTACCTTAAACACTTGGTGTCATCTTTGAGGTGGTATCATTCATGGTTATTTTTTAAAACGAAGATTCATTAACCATAATAAACCTTACAAAACATACCAAACGAGCGTTGTATTCATCAATCGCTTTCGAAAACCTGAAATACGACTCATGAGATAATAGCTCTCGAACAAGGCGACACACCGCCTAAATAAACAACGATCATATCGGTCTTTCTTGCCGACGTTCCAGCAAGGATCGTCGGTAGAAAGACACAATCGATCACACCACCAAAGGTGGCGACGCACACCTAACGACGACCCGCCAGTCAAAGACAAGCCCTTGATGACAAATTTAGATAGGCGGGACCTTAGAGGAAAACAAAATAACAAAACAGATAAAAGGCACAGGGAGCCGATCGTCGTCGTCGAGATAAAAGGCCAAGGGAGGGGTCGGGACAGCCAGGCTTGGGTCCTGCCAAAGTGGAGCGGGCTAGGGGCGGGTCTGGTCGAACAAGGGCGGAGGGAGGCGGTGGGAGACGGAATTGGCCGGGGGGGGGGGGGGGGGGGGAGTCGGTGGTGGCAGATCTAGCCGGAGGAGAGCGGGTGGCGGCAGATCTGGACAGGAGATGACTGGGAAAGGTGGAGCCGACCCATGGAGGACGGAGGATGACTGGCGGAGCATCACCGGTAGAACGTCGAGGAGAGGAACATGCGGCGGGGAGGGTTGGCCAAAGAGGAGCAGCGAGGTCGGGTCTCTCAGGAGGAGGGAACTCCAGCAAGGCGACCTGTGCGTGGTGGTCGGAACTCGGGGCTGCCGGCTGAGGGAGGAGGGTGGGTGGGTGGCGGCTGTGGGTTTGGGTAGATCGACGACGACGGGCAACAAGCCATATAGGAGACAAGAAGGTGGACCAGGAAAGGAAGTCGTCGACGACATCCATGGCTGGACCCATGAAGGTCGTCGGCGGCGGCGGCTGTTGTTGTTGTTCGAAAAAAAAGCTCTAGGGTTTTACTTTTCGCAGAGAGAGAGCACTGCTTTTGTATCATTCATGGTTAGAAGATATATTTGTTAGGGTGTGTACATGGTTTGAGGTGGTATCATTCATAGTTTCTAATCCAATTGACCTGATGTGATTTGGATTTTTGTGGGAAGAGGTATAGTCATTTGAACAAGGAAATGTCAAAATTAAAATTTCTGACATCGAGTATGTTTATCATCTACTTGTGTCCAATTATGTTGTGCACGAATTTTAAATCTCCAAGGACATTTTCAGGCCTTCAGTGATGATCATAAAAGGCCATGGAAGGTTAAAATTAGTTTCTTTAAAATGTTTCAAGTACTACTAATAGGATTCTTGTAAGTATGATTTTAGGCTATGGTAAAGCTAGCTCAACACTCATTCTTTCCTTTCTTATTAAAAAATTTGATTTCTCTTTATTATTTAATACTTTTTTATTCATTCAATTTTATTTTGAAAAGAGAGAAATCATCATTTGAATGTTAGAATGTGTTGATGACATTCTTGTCAAGATATGGCACATGACTTTAAACTCAAGTATTTCTTCCAACAACTCTTTTTTTTACTATAAAAGCTCTCATTTTTTTTCTTCATTGTAAGATACAACAGTTCTACTCTTTCTCTACATAATTTTCAGCATAAATTTCTTCTTCATCTTTGAGAGAAAAGTCTTCCTGAGAGCTCTATTCTTCTTTGTAGTTTCATATCTTGTGGTCTTTGAAAAAACATATATTCGTATTAATATATCATTCAATGAACATGTTATGCTCTCTTTGTAAACTATTTTGAAATCTTCTTCTCTCAAAATCATCATGAGCTAAGACTTGCATATCTTGAAATCATATATAGCTTGTAAGGACCGCTCCGGGTCAACGCCGGTCAAGCCGGCGGAAAACGGGAAATATTTTAAATCTTGGGCATCCACCTAAATAGACCTAAACTTGACCCCGAGAGTCATATCAGGCCTAAGTTGACCCCGATATCGACCAAAATGAGTTCTGGGTGACTCATGGCAACCTTGTGACCAATTCGGGAAAAGTTGACTTTTTGTCGAAAAAGTCAACCGAACGACATGTGGATCTACCCGAACGAAAAAGTTGACTTTTTATCCGTCGTCGCAGCGGTCTTAGTTGTGTCATTTCCTTGTAAAACGTGATATTTCGTAAAGATCTCGAAAAACGGACCGAACGGGGCCCAAGACGTCCGATTTTGGTAAATCTGACTGAGTATTGGGGCCCACCTTGCCACTTGTCACCTTGTTGGTGGGAGTGAGTGAGAGATGACCTCATTACCATTGACTTAAAAGCTAAAAGACAAAAAGAGGACATGTGGATCTTTTAATTCAACTTTGGATCTACAAAGGGGATAGAGAGAGGGGGGTGGCCGACCACACCAGAGAGAGAGAGAGAGAGCCAAGAGAAGAAGAAGAAGAAGAAGAAGAAGAAGAAGAAGAAGAAGAAGAAGAAGAAGAAGAAGAAGAAGAGGAGGAGGAGAAGAAGGAAGGCGATTTCCCGACGATCCAACTGAAGGATCGTCTTGATTTTTGCATATTCGTGATCCTCTCAACTTTTGCTACGGTAGGCACTTCTTCTTTTCTCCATTTGACAAGTTTGATTTCGTGGGTTTTGGTAGAAATGGGTGAAATATGGGTGGATGAGAGGCTAGGGCTTGTTAGGAACGGTTGGGGGGGCGAATGGGAGATTTTTCCAGCGACCAGAAGTTCGCCGGAGCTCCGGCCACCGTGTGGCATGCCCGGCCATGGCCAGAGGGAGGGTCACGGAGCCGTGACCAGCCACGGCAGTGGCGGTCCGGTCGGGCCAGTCACGGCCCAAGTGTGGCGTGTGGGGCCCACTTGGTCGGGGTTCGGGTTTGTCGTGTTCAAGTGGTCTTGGGTGATCTCCGAGTCGATAATTCACACCCGGATTGAGTTATGGAAGTAATTCGTGAGAATTCGGAATATGTGGTTAGAAACTTTAAATGCATAATTAGAACGCTCGGGCATCGGAAATTGATTCCGCCAATTGCGTTGGAACGCGTGAATTTAATTAGGAATTGTAGAAACAAAAATGGACATTTTCGGAGCCCCGAGAGACGTTTTCCCGATCTCGGGCAGATTCGCCAAGCCGGGCGAAATGGGCCATTCCGGGACCATTTTGACAATGTCGAGTAATTGGGAAGTTTGGGAGTGATCAGTATTTCTCGGGGTTGCATTTGGGCGTTAATTTCATAAAAATCGAAGTTGGCTTGCATATTAAACAATGTGTTGTCTCGTCACTTTAGATTTTACCACCGATCGCGGAAGAGGGGAGCTTTAGGCGGGTTGTCCCGAGCGCTTCTAGAGCTAAGTTTGGATTTGGATGGCATTACGAGGTAGGGAAAAGTAGTCGGTGTCACGCCCCAAATTCGGTAGAACCGAACCCGGAACGCGAACGGTGAAACAATAAAACAATTTTCAAACCCCTTTAAGTAAACCGCTTAAAATCACCATTTAGTTGATCAAATAATATTGCACAACTTAAAAGTACGTCCAAAACAAGCGGACAAAATAAACAAAGCGTACGTCGCTAAACTCCCAAAAAAACCCGGACTCCCGCTCCCAGCTCTTCAAGCTTCGAGAGCTCCCCTAGTCCGTCTCGCGACCAGTACCTGTAGGAAAAGAAGCTAGGGGTGAGCGTTCGCTCACCACCACGGATACCAGACTGACTACGACATACTAGCAGAAAATGCCGGAAACACCAACAACAACCCAAACACCGGGGACTATTATCCCCAAACTCAAATAACCCGACTGACACACGAAAACTATTACTTTCCCCCAACCAACTCAAACCCGGACGCGTAATGTAGACCCGACACAATGGTTACGACCTCAACCCAAAACGCGAATAATAACCACGCAACACCCAAGATCACAAAGGATCGCACTCCAGCTGCTCAGTGTCGGTTGCTAACCGGCTGGGCTTGAGCTTGCCCCACGCAACTTCCCCCGATCTTTGTCGGGCTAAGCGGTCGACCTGTTAGCGATATATGCCACAATACTTTTCCGATAGCTGGTCGGAAGGGGAGCCGCCCTTCATCGCCGAAGAATGTACAACTTTACCGCTGGTTAACCCGGAAGGCTAGCCAACCCCCACGCGCGCGAC
The DNA here is from genome assembly GCA_963921825.1 of Erodium maritimum. Lineage (NCBI taxonomy): Eukaryota > Viridiplantae > Streptophyta > Magnoliopsida > Geraniales > Geraniaceae > Erodium > Erodium maritimum. The sequence continues at coordinate 16,966,718 of OY997591.1, forward strand.
CACAGAACCCCTTTATTGTCAAGCGGGCCCCCAACCTCAGGCAGAAGAATGCACAACTTTACCGATGGTTAGTCGGAAGGCTAGCCAACCCCCACGCGCGCGACCACATGACCCCTTTATTGCCAGGCGGGCCCCCAACCTCAGCAGGCAATCACAATCAACACCCAAGGTTCAACACCCCAAAGGCACTCATGGCCACCCACGACACACCAACAGTAATACACGGGTCAACACCCCAAAGGCACTCATGGCCACCCACGACACACCAACGGTAATACACGGGTCAACACCCCAAAGGCACACATGGCCACCCACGACACACCAACAGTAATACACGGGTCAACACCCCAACGGAACTCATGGCCACCCACGACACACCAACAGTAATACACGGTTCAACACCCCAACGACACTCATGGCCACCCACGACACATCAACAGTATTACACGGGTCAACACCCAAAAGGCACTCATGGCCACCCATGACACACCAACAGTAATACACGGGTTCAACACCCGAACGGCACTCATGGCCACCCATGACACACAAACAGTAAAACACGGGTTCAACTCCCCACGGGCACTCATGGCCACCCAAGACACACAACGGTAAAATACAAATTCAACTCCCCACGGGCACTCATGGCCACCCAAGACACACAAACAATTCAATCAACCTCCGATTACAACCAAATGCCACCAGTATTTCTATTGTTCGATAAGCTCACTTATCCTACGACACTACTAAGTGTCACATGCCTTTCTATTGTTCGATACGTTCACGTATCATACGACACCACCCGGTGTCGCCTGCCTTTCTATTATTCGATAAACTTACCTATCCCACGACACCCAAGTGTCACATGCATTTCTACTGTTAACTTTCCCTAGTTAGGGCCGAGATCCGGCTACTTTTCCCTACCTCGTAACGCTTTCCCAAAAGTCCACGTTCAAGCTCCGGCGTGCTCGCGATCACTCGCCCAGCTTTCCCATGCAGCGGTCCTCGGCACGATCTAACAAGATCACAATTAAAACACTTTTTAAGTTTGCAGACAAAACTTAATTTTAATGAATTTGATGCCCAAACTCAACCCCGACAATGTCGATCACTCCCAAACTTCCCAATTACTCGACATTGTCAATAACAGGCCCGGAAAGGCCCGATTCGCCCAGCTCAGCGAATCTGCCCGGGATTGGAAAACTCCCTTCCGTGGCTACGAAAATTCCCGTTTTCGTTTCTACGATCTTAGAATAATTCAAGGGTTCCAATGCAATCGACGGAATCAATTTCCGACTTCCGAGCGATTTAATTCGCGTTTAAAGTTTCTAAACCCGAAATTTCCAACTTTCGCAATTTAATTCCATAATTCGTTCTGGGTGTGAATTAACGACTTGGGGATCTTCCTAAACCACCCGAACACGAAAAACCCGAGGCCCGGGAAAGTGGGCCCCACACGGTCACAATGGAAAATTTTCCTTTTCGCCCCAAAACGTTCCTAACGAACCCCAAACCTCAACCATTCATCTTTAAACCAATCTTAAACAAAACCCAACCTTAATCAAACCGTTTACACTCAAACCCTAAAATTAAAACGTACCAAAACGAGAAAATATTGGGTTCTCACCGTAGGGAATGACGACGAGAGCTCGATTCTACAACCGTTGAGACGATCCGTCGGTCGGATTGTCGGGAAATCGACCAAAAACTCTCCCTTTCTTTTCCTTTTCTCCTTTCCTCCTTCTCTCTTCTTTTTCTCTTTTTTTCTCTCTCCTTCTCCTTTTTTGTAAAATGGTCGAACACTCTTACTCCCTTTCCTTTTGTTTTGTTTTAAAGACCAAACCAATCTCTTCTTATTTACAAACTACCACTCATTTCCTTTTTGCTTTGTTCAAAAAAAAAATATCTAACACCACCACTTGTGTGACAAGTGGATAGTGGGTCCCACCTCTTTAGAAAATATCTTTGTAGATATTTTTCTGTCAGATTCGCGAAATTCGGCCGTCTCGGGCCCCGAACGGGCCCATTTTCCAAGAAATTACGAAACTTCACGGGCTACAAGGAAACGGCTCAACTAAGACCTCTGTAACGACGACTAAGATTTTTGGATCCAAAACGGACCTCGAACGGACCAAAACGTCGCCCGGTTGACTTTTCCAGCAAAAAGTCAACCTTCCCCAAATTGGTCAGAAAGTTGTCCTGAGTCCCCCAGAACTCACTTTGGTCGATATCGGGGTCAACTTAAGTCCGGTATGACCCTCGGGGTCAAATTTAGGTTCATTTAAGTGTTTGTCCCAAAATTTTAAATTTTCTTGTTTTTCGCCGCTTTGACTGGCGTTGACCGGGAGTGGTTCTTACAGCCGGATATCGGTTTGACTAGGGAAAGTTACTAGTAAAAATGCATGTGGGTACCTGGTTTTTCCCGTAGGTTGATTATACTTGGCATGTATGTAGAATTGTATGTGGGCACCTGGTTGTGCTCGTAGGTGGTGTATATTCCGCAAATTGTCGTGTTATACTTGTTAGCGTATGTTGTGTTTGTATGTTTGACTAGTTGTGCGCTTGGAGTGTTGAACTTGCGTGTGTATTAAATGCTTTGTGTGACTTTATATGTGGTAGTGCCTTGACATGTTAAATACGATAATTGATAGTGTGTTCTGATAATTGGTTGAGTGTGTTGATCAATGTGGTGACTGGTGGTTAAGGTATGACCCGTCTGTCGATTCGCCATCGACGAAGGGTGCCGTGGTTCCGCGATGAGGTGGGCCCACCTTCTGACTAACAATTCGTAAAGTGTTGTAATTTGTTCCGCGAAGAGGTCGGCTCGCCTTTCCGATTGGCGGTCGGAAAAAGTATTGCGGGGCGACGCCAGGCCCAGCCGGTTTGCTACCGGAAACTGTGCTTTGTGTGTGTTGATATTGCGTGATGTTGTGTGTGTTGCAATTTGATTTGTTGAGGATGTAATCTCCGTTGTTTGTTTTCCTTGCGTGAAAGGATGGTAGAGGTGTTGGTGTGTTTGACAGTTAGCCGTGCGGCAGTCTGGTATCATGTGTGAGCTATAACCATTTTTTTCCTGAATTTATGTTGGTATTCCTGGTATTTTTACTCGTATGACGTGGTCAGTCGGGTATCCGTGGTGGTGAGCGAAATGCTCACCCCTGCTACTTTTCCTACAGGTATGGATCATGAGTCTTATTAGGAGGACGTCTCGAAGCTTGAAGAGTTGGGGAGTGAGAGTCCGAGTTTCTGGGTTGTCTAGTGACGTACACACTTTGTTCTAGTTTTGGTTTTATTCGAACTTGAGTGTAAGACTCAGAGTGCACTTCTATTAGTTTTATTTAATACTTGACTCGTGGATTTTAAATGTTGTCTCAATTGTTTAGTCGTTTTAATTCTCTTTGTTCTTGTTCTTCCGTTCACGTTACGGGTTCGGTTATACCGGATTTGGGGCGTGACATAGCTTGCTTGTACTTCATCTTTATATCTTAATTGTAATTGAGACACTATGTTTAGGGATAATATCATAAAGTTGCCCTCAACTTTAAGTTATTTTCAAAAACTTACACTTAGCTTTAAAAATTAACAAACCGGTACCTTAACTTTGAACTTTGCTCAAACCAGTCATCGGCGTTAATTTTCCATCCAAAAAAATGTAAAAAGTCTAAACTACCCCTAATTTATAATCAAATTTTCAAACCATTTCCACTCCACAGATTTTTGAAAACAAAAAACAATAAATGACTAAAAAAGTCTTTCAATATCTTCGATTTTCAAAAATATCATTTTTATTTTAATTAATTTTAATTATATATATATAAATCATATTTTACTTAACATATATACATCATTATTTATTTATTTATTAGTTTCTTCATTTTATTTGAAGTGGTAAACAATGATCCTTGAAGTTTCTTTCTTTCAAAAAATGGTGTTTGAAGTCGTAAACAATGGTGCTTCATTTTTCATTAGTCCTTCAATACACATTTCATTCTTTATATGGATTTTTGTCATCACGAATACAGTAAAAAATGGTGCTTCACATCATCACGAATTAAATAGCTTGTACAAAACTCAAGTTTCTCAGATTTAAACCCAAATCTCAAGTTTCTAAGCATCCAACCCTATATTTGCAGATCTAGAATAAAAATCTGAAGGAAAAAAAATGCCCAAACCTAGAAAAAAAAATCCCCAAATCGAAGCAAGATCCATCCCCATCTTCTTTGTCCGTTGTTGTTCACCACCTCGTCCACGACGACAGCTACCTGACAAAACCTCATCACTCCACAAAACCTCATCATTCAAATTTCTGAACTTTTCCATCTCGTAGGTTGCTATGCTTGTTGTTCCACATGCCTATTCACCTTGTCCATATGGAAATTTTGACGAGCAAGATGAAGGAGAGAACTCATAAAACAAAAGGGAAAACTACCAATATCTACCCAAAACCATGCCTATTTAACTGATGTTTACCCTGAAGTTTAAAGTTAACTGATGCATACCCTTAAGTTTCGAAATGTAACTCAAAACCCATCCGTCAGCTAAAATGACGAAAATACCCTCAACTACACTTCAATAATTATGTTAAAAAATTATTTAATAATTAATTTTTTTTATATGTATATATTTACTTATTAAATGACTTCATTTTTATTTAAAAAATCTCTTCATTTATATTTTAAAAAAATTATTTAAAAAAATAATTGAGGCTATTTTCGTCATTTTAGCTGAAAGAATGGGTTTTTAGTTACAAGTCGTAATTTTAGGGTATGCATCAGTTAACTTTAAACTTCACGGTAAACATCAGTTAAATGGGCATGGTTTTGGGTAGGTATTGATACTTTTCCCTAAAACAAAGTAAGGTTTTGGGCATTTTGTTTTTAAGAGTAAAAAGGGTGTTTTGGGCATTTTCAGAAATAGTAAGGCCATGTGCTATGCACGTAGTTATTTTCCGTCCATTTTTTGGACGGAAAGACTAATTTGAGAAAAATTGTAGATTAAGGTATCATTTTGTTACTTTTTAAAGTTAAGTGTAACGTTTTGAAAATAGCTGAAAGTTGAGGGTAACTTTATGATATTATCCCTTATGTTTATTCTATATAAGATTAAACACATTGTATTGTTGACTCTAGGTGAGTTGACCTCAATATCTTTTATTGTAATTGGTTTTATAGGCTAGAAAAAGGTGTTGTAGTTTGTTGCAAGATTTGTTCTCGCAAAGTGTTGTAGTGGTTGCAAGATTTGTTCTTTCTTCCCATTTGGCGTTGTAACTTGAAAGATTATTTTCTGCGAGACTTTGTAACATTTACAATAAGTTAGTGAAAGGCTGAACTCTAAGCGAGTTCTTTAGTGTGGACGTAGCAACTATAAGGAGAGTTGTGAACTACGTATATCTTTGTGTTGAATATTTTTATCTTGATATCGTTGCTTGTTTTTTAATTTCCTAATTTATTTTTAAGTTTATATATTTTGTAATCAATCTATTCACCCCCCTTTAGATTGAGTCCTTGGGACTTAACAGACTCACCCGTATTCCATGGCCAGCCTTTCGCTTGGCCTAGGAGCCATGTTCTCCTAATCTCTCGCCGCCAAGGAACGGATACATTGCATGAAGCAAGTACTAGGGTTAGGGAGGCACACTCGACCCCAACTACTCCTCGCAATCCGTCTCCCCGAGTGAGGTCTATTATCCTCCCTAAATCGCATGCATCTATTGGGACGTCCAATCCAACCAACCCTCTGATCGTGCGCGCGGGGGAGGGGGGGGGTCAGAGGAGGTTTGGTGGGTGACGACCACCATCCCGATTAAGCACTCGGGCTACCGCCAATCCTTCAAAAAGGTATCTAGGATTTCTCCAAGGGCACCATGAGCGAAAGAGAAAAGAGGAGGGACTGGGAGGAATGAAAAGAATTCAGGCGAGGGTTGCAAAACAACCTCGGCGGGACTTATGAGGCCTTTTAGCAATGGGCTGCATTGGAGAACTAACAACCCTCCTTGTCATGGGGTTTCTCCGCCATATCACATGATCACCACACGCGTCTTCCTAACACGTAGAGATCCCGGTTGGCGGATCCACAAGTTTAAAGACTATGATGGGTAGTCTCAGGTCAAGCCGAATATGGTTTCTGGGTCAAGTTTAAGTCTTAGTTTTGAGTCTAGTTGTTCGAGTTTTAATTTTCTGTTCGAGTTTTGCCTGCTTTAGTCTTTTAAGTGTTAAAACAAAGTGCACAGTCACTCAAAAACCCGCTTATACCTCGGGTTCATTTAAATAATTAGTTATAGTTCGTCTTCGTATACTCTTCTCTTACTCATCATCTTGTGTAATTTCATATTTTAGATAAATTGTTTCTTTCATTCAATTTTTTTTTTCAACAAGCTATGTTAGAGTGTAGATTCTCAACTTACTCTTAAATTCAGGACTGGAATCTGTGACAAAGGTCAGTGTTCAATACGAAGAAAATATAATATGCGTAAGACACTGGAAATGTCAAGTGGTGACCTAAATAAAACAAACTATATCAGCCGGGATTAGGTAGGAAGAAAAAAGATTGTTGAGCAGAAAATAACTGTGTGCTGGGTTTTTTTGTTTGACTTAAATTAACATTCATTAATGCAATTGTGACCCAAGTGGTTTACTAATACAGTAATTCAGAACCTAAAACGTGGTGAATTAATCAACATGAGGAGGAGCAGCCTTTGTGGAAGCCTCGGTGAAGACACCATAATCGGACGATTAGTGGTGGGATCTCTTGTCACGTCAACAATAGGTGGATTATTAATATTGCACTTCTTGCCCTTGGAATTGGGTGAGGTTAGGTTATTCCATTCACTATTTTAATACATTTAAAATTCAAACTTTAGTATAAATACGTAAATTATACCTTTCATATAGTTCAGGAGGCTGTTACTTCTCATCTCAACTCCGTCAGTTTTCAAATTCCCATAAAAAATGCATTAAAAAAATAGAGTAACCAGGTTTGAAGATTCCCCTCACATTTTATCGTATATCGGCCTATAGGTTCCTAAAGCTCTCTTCCCCTTGTTTCCGCCTCCCATTTCACTGTACACTAGTTATGGCTCTATTCTTCCTATGTACCTGTCATAGCACTCATTCATGTATAGTCCCACACGCAGACCTTTTGTCCACGACAATCAGAACCATATCCCTAACCTCATCAACAAGCTTTTTTAAGTTGTCGTTCTCGGGGAAGAAAGCTATCTGGCCTCTCCTATGTCCTATGAGCCGGCTTCACCCCTTGAGTCGTCTATCTTCGTCTTTAACGTCGTTGTCTTAACACAGTCGTTTTTAAAATCGTCGTCCATTGAGCTGCTTTTGTCTTCGTCTCCAACGTTGATGTCCCCAACGCTGTCGTCCTCAAATTTGCTACCCCCAATGCCACGAACGGAGCCGCCTCCATAACAACCATTGCATTCGCCTCATGCGTCGTTGCCGCCCTCCCCCCATAGCTCACGACCTAGTACCATCACCTCATCCTCTGCCCCTAACGCCGCACCACCACCTCTTTCTTTTTCACCATAACCTCCTCCATCGTCTCCTTTCCCACCTTCGTCGTCTCTACCGCCAGAGTCGCCATCGTTATCGCCTCCTCTACCACCAGATCCGCCGCCACCCTCGTTGCCTCTACCACTAGATTCACCATCGTCATCGCCTCCTTTGCCACCAAATCCCCCCCCCCCCTCCCCGCCGCCTCCTGCACCCGCTCAGAGCCAGGGAGAGTGGAATCAACAACTACTCCTACTGGTAGCAAAGGATGACAATTTGACACAACAACCCCATTCGCTAAGTCGGGACTCTGACACACTCGAGGTGTGTGTGGGGACGCATGGTGCAGGTGCATTTTAACACGTAAAAGAGCTACATTATATCGAGTTATACATGTTTTTGGTCCCGGTTTTCTATCATATATTTAGATTTAGCATGAATAACTGATTTTATCGATATGTTCGGTGTTCCGATGGATTTTCGATGCATTTTGGGTGTTTTGTGCTTGTGGACCGTCACGAAGGTCGATTTTGTTCGCTCCGAAATATATTCATGACTGGTCTTGTTTTGTAGGTCTCGAGAAAAGGAATTTTTTAGCGCAAGAACGAGATCAATCGGAGTCCGAACGAAGCCGGAGCGAGCAAAATAGCGAAAAAGGATGAAAAATAGAGCCACAAACCAGGAGCTGACACGTGTCCCGGCCCAGCCGCCGCTCACCCCAGCTCGCGCCACGTGGCGCCGCCTCCAGCCAGCACCTGCCGCCTTTCGCCCATCACGTGACGCGTGTCGCTGGCCCCGTCGCCATTCTCCCAGCGCGCGACATGTGGCGCCTCCGCCTGCTGCCACGTGGCGTTATCCAGCCTCCACTTCCCCTGCGTCTGCCACGTGTCCCAGCTCAGCCTTCTCCCCTTTTGCGCGACACCTGTCCAGGCCGGCTCCCCTCTCAGCTCGCGACACCTGTGCCACTCAAGGCTAACCCTATAATTCTCCCTTTCAGCGCCGCACCAGAGGAGGATTGGATCTGCTTCACCATTTTGCACACAGACTCGAGAGCACGAAGGAGAGAAGCACCATTTTTGTACAGTATTTTTATTTCTTTTTTTTAGAGTTTGTAAGAGGGTTTTTTATATTGAATCTATATTTGAGGATCTATATTTTGTGAGTAGAGCATCATTTGAGATTTATTTGAGTGTTGATTTTTGGAGAGAAGCTCCATTGTTGGCTACACAAGTGGATTTCTTTTGGTGGATTTTTCAAGAGTATCAAGGTTAGAGATTGGAGGAGAAGAAGAACAAGCTTTGAACAACTAATTCGGTGATTGTATCTCAACTTTCATCTTGATTATGAGTTTAATTGCTTGTTTCTTTTCATTCTTGTATTTTCTCACCATGAACACCTAAACCCCCAATTTCTAGGGCTATGGGGGATTAGAGTAGGGATTTCCATATTTTGAATGCTTCGATTGTGGTTTTGTTGATTTGTATTAGTGTCTATGATTTATTTGTGCTTAATGTTTTACCTCCCGTGTAGGCTTGGTAATTGTTTCGAATTAGGATCTGTAGCTCGAAAGAGGAGGATTCTAGTTAAGTCAAAAATCGATCATAGGTTGGATTTAAATCCTTAGCTAGAACTAGCGGGGTTAATACAATTGCAATACCTATAGACTAGTTTGGTCGAAAGTTAGAAGTTGTCAAAAAGCTTAACGCTTTGGGTCTTCCTACATCGTGATTCGAAAGAACTCGGTGGTTAGATTCTATTAGGGTCCGAATCGTTCGAAAGAAGTTAGGACTAGAGTCGAGACAACTCGTTGCCTCTAAAATAAATCGACATCGCTACAATCGAGCGTGTTCAATTTTATGGAATGAACTCGATGAACCCATGCCCTTGATCTCTCTTCACTTGATTTAAGATAAGAAAACTCTCTGTTAAATTCTGTATTTTCTTTTTAGTCGTTATAGGTTTATTTTCAAAACATAAAAACTTGATTTTTACCGAAACAGTTTAGCTACGAACTTTAAATAGTAAGTGGTTGTCTATTGCTCCTTTGGGCTCGATATTCCGGACTTCAAATCCGATTACTACTTCACGGCCGGTGCACTTGCCGTGCTCAAGTTTGCGATTAAAACCCGCAGGGCGTCAAGTTTTATGGCGCCGTTGCCGGGGAGCAATTAGGCGACCCTTGCTATATAGTTTGTGCTACGTCTGTTTCATTCTTGTATATATTTTTTTAGTTGATTCTTTGCATCGTAGCTTTTATGGAGAATTGGTTTCCTAATAATGGAAATTGTGATATATGTGGAGCTAATGATCATTATTTTTACAATTGCGAGGTTCTTTTGCATTCAAGGGACTATAGTCAAAATTGGGGGGACGCTTCCACTTTTGAATTGCCTAGTGAAGAGGATTTTTGTCTAGCTTTTCCAAACCGATTTGAGGAGGAAAAGCGACATGATGAGATGGACAAGATGGGCGAGATGATGAGGAAACAAGAGGAACAAGCGTCCATGGTCCAAGAGCTTCAAGGCCAAATGAATGATCTCATGCAATTGATTAATGTGACAAACTTTGATGATCAAGCAGACCACATTGAGGATGATTATTCCGAGCACTTATGTGACACAATAGAGCAAGAAACTCGTGACTCAACCATGAGTTTGGAGGTAAGTGCAGAATGTGAGGTATCAAGTTCTTATCCCTCTTCTATTATGCCAAATCAATCTCCATGTAGTTTTGATGCATTGGATTATATAGATGTAAATAATGAGTGTACAGTTGTAGAAAATAGTTCACAAACTCTTGTTGAGCCAAATCTTCCCATAGTATCCATAGAGTTGGCTGACAGATCTATTAGATATCCAAGGAGTACTATGGAAGATGCTCTCAAGAGAGGAGTTATGTTTGAATCTCCTATTGATTTTATTTTGCTAGACATCGAGCATGATGTCGAAATTCCATTTAGTGTGAGAGATTCATTCTTAGATTTTAGCAAATCAAATCTTTATGTTCAACCTATACCGTTGATTTATAAATTTAATGTTGAGCATAAATTTTTTGATTCATTTGCTAGTTCTTATTTCCCGTTTGTGAGCTATTATTTTATTTTGGTAGATGCTATTGACCCTTGTGGGCATGTGCATTTTCCGATTCATGGGATTCATATCCCTCCCAAGCTATGCCAAGATGAGTTCGATCATGATTATTCTGTTAAGGCAAGCTTGATGATGTTGGCCTTGAGTTTGGAGTTTGTGCAGGACTCAAGGAATAGGTTCTTTTATTTCATTGCGCTCCTTCTCCCGCCTTCACATCCATACTCGAAGAGGAGGACGCAATGGAAGTATGAGGTTCTCGGTAGGCCTCCTGATTGAGTTTCCTACTCGTCGAGCTAACAACGTTAAACAAATGCGCTAGTTGGGAGGCACCCCAACAATGGATGGAGAGTATGAGCAGTTTAGTCACATGCCATGGCGCCGAGCTTCTTAGAAGTTCTCACGGGCGATGATCTTTCCATCCATCCATGCACATTAGGACTCCCACAGCAGCTTACAAGTCGAGTAGCGGTTCTTCGAGGGGCAGTATCTCTTCCCTTCTTGTTTTATATTGTTTACCGCTATTATATCTCATATATGCTATCTGGGGGTGCTGAGCACCTGAATTGTTGTGCTGATAGACCATGCATATAAGATTTCTTGACTTGCATGTTGCCTGATTCTGAGTGTGGGGTGTTTATTGTTATCATCTATCGGTGCATGTGTAAATATATGTTTAGAGTCGCAGTGGGGACAATGCTTAGGTTTAAAGTGTGGGGTGGGATGCTTTGCATTTATATGTTTCACTTCATGCATTTTTGGTGTAATTTTTTTTTGGGTCTTTATTTTGTGTGTAAACCTTGGATGTGCAATTTAGGACAACTTGAGCAAGTCGGGAGTAGATTTTCATCATTGAGTATTTGTTGAGGAATGTTTGGATGATTTACTGTTGGTAGTATTAATGAGCTGTATTTTGTGTTTGTGCTATATTGCTTATTGGGTTCATGATGATTTTGTGATGCTAGATGTCTTAACACGAAAAGGCGGTCACACCAAATGTTAGGTGTGGTTAGGTTTCAATTCTTTTTATTGTCACCACCCTGATTCTATCTTGATTTCTGCATATAGTGGCCCTAGTTAAGGGATACTAGTCTTATTTCACTTGTTGCATGTAGAGGAGGTTGAGCCCACATGCTTGTTGTCTTGGGATCGAACTATGCGTTTCGGTAGATTAGAAATCTAGTTGGGTTCAAGTGGTTAGTCCCATTGTGCGTTTGTGGTACCAATTTTTCAAAATCACACACACTATGCACGGGGAATTAAGTATAGGTCCCGGGGAAAGGGGATCCAATAAAATCTGTGTATTAACAAAGGCTTGAGGGGCTGCGGCGGATCGCTATGCAGAGTGAGACCCTCATGTCCGGAGTTAATCATAGCGTAATAAAAGGTGAACCCCCCAGCCTATCTTAATGATCCAAAGTTTCGACACGTAATCGAAAAAACCAAGCAAAACTTTGATCTACCACTTGACTCGTAAAGGAACTAGATAGGTTTACCATTCGCATAGTCCCAAGGCAGCGTAATTGCATGACAACATCCACTCATAAGATTTGTGAATGAGATTACGTTATTCTCTTGATTAGTTTTATGTTATGTAGAATCGAGAGAGCAAAGGGCTAAATGACAATAGTTAGGCTTGAAATCTTTCTAGTTATTTCACTTCATCTTGTAATCCATTGCACATACACTCTTTATCTACAACATGTAAAAATTGGTTGGTGTAAAGTAGAAAAGAATGATAAGAGATCTTATTCCCTATGAATGCTCTAGGTCAAATTGCCGATAAAATCCAAGTGTAAGCACACACCTTCTTTGAGTCTTAAATTTTTGTTCTTTAATTTGCTTGTGCATTTGCACGGGATTTTTTTGTCTAGTCGAGTCACCATATGCATATAACTGCTTTCAATAACCCGGAGTTGCCAAGCTCCGCCTACGGAGATAGTATCGCGGGGTTTATCTTGGCATTTATCTTAGTTAGTATTTATTTATTTATGTTTGGTTTTCTCGGGACGAGAAAAGTCTAAGTTTGGGGTGTTGATGCGGGTGCATTTTAACACGTAAAAGAGCCACATTATATCAAGTTATACATGTTTTTGGTCCCGGTTTTCTATCATATATTTAGATTTAGCATGAATAACTGATTTTATTGATATGTTCGGTGTTCCGATGGATTTTCGATGCATTTTGGGTGTTTTGTGCTTGTGGACCGTCAAGAGGGTCGATTTTGTTAGCTCCGAAATATATTCATGACTGGTCTTGTTTTGTAGGTCTCGAGAAAAGGAATTTTTTGGCGCAAGAACGAGATCAATCGGAGTCCGAACGAAGCCGGAGCGAGCAAAATAGCGAAAAAGGATGAAAAATAGAGCCACAAACCAGGAGTTGACACGTGTCTCGGCCCAGCCGCCGCTCACCCCAGCTCGCGCCACGTGGCGCCGCCTCCAGCCAGCACCTGCCGCCTTTTGCCCATCGCGTGACGCGTGTCGCTGGCCCCGTCGCCATTCTCCCAGCGCGCGACATGTGGCGCCTCCGCCTGCTGCCACGTGGCGTTATCCAGCCTCCACTTCCCCTGCGTCTTCCACGTGTCCCAGCTCAGCCTTCTCCCCTTTTGCGCGACACCTGTCCAGGCCGGCTCCCCTCTCAGCTCGCGACACCTGTCCCACTCAAGGCTAACCCTATAATTCTCCCTTTCAGCGCCGCACCAGAGGAGGATTGGATCTGCTTCACCATTTTGCACACAGACTCGAGAGCACGAAGGAGAGAAACACCATTTTTGTACAGTATTTTTATTTCTTTTTTTTAGAGTTTGTAAGAGGGTTTTTTTATATTGAATCTATATTTGAGGATCTATATTTTGTGAGTAGAGCATCATTTGAGATTTATTTGAGTGTTGATTTTTGGAGAGAAGCTCCATTGTTGGCTACACAAGTGGATTTCTTTTGGTGGATTTTTCAAGAGTATCAAGGTTAGAGATTGGAGGAGAAGAAGAACAAGCTTTGAACAACTAATTCGGTGATTGTATCTCAACTTTCATCTTGATTATGAGTTTAATTGCTTGTTTCTTTTCATTCTTGTATTTTCTCACCATGAACACCTAAACCCCCAATTTCTAGGGCTATGGGGGATTAGAGTAGGGATTTCCATATTTTGAATGCTTCGATTGTGGTGTTGTTGATTTGTATTAGTGTCTATGATTTATTTGTGCTTAATGTTTTACCTCCCGTGTAGGCTTGGTAATTGTTTCGAATTAGGATCTGTAGCTCGAAAGAGGAGGATTCTAGTTAAGTCAAAAATCGATCATAGGTTGGATTTAAATCCTTAGCTAGAACTAGCGGGGTTAATACAATTGCAATACCTATAGACTAGTTTGGTCGAAAGTTAGAAGTTGTCAAAAAGCTTAACGCTTTGGGTCTTCCTACATCGTGATTCGAAAGAACTCGGTGGTTAGATTCTATTAGGGTCCGAATCGTTCGAAAGAAGTTAGGACTAGAGTCGAGACAACTCGTTGCCTCTAAAATAAATCGACATCGCTACAATCGAGCGTGTTCAATTTTATGGAATGAACTCGATGAACCCATGCCCTTGATCTCTCTTCACTTGATTTAAGATAAGAAAACTCTCTGTTAAATTCTGTATTTTCTTTTTAGTCGTTATAGGTTTATTTTCAAAACATAAAAACTCGATTTTTACCGAAACAGTTTAGCTACGAACTTTAAATAGTAAGTGGTTGTCTATTGCTCCTTTGGGCTCGATATTCCGGACTTCAAATCCGATTACTACTTCACGGCCGGTGCACTTGTCGTGCTCAAGTTTGCGATTAAAACCCGCAGGGCGTCAACAACTACTCCTACTGGTAGCAAAGAATGACAATTTGACACAACAACCCCATTCGCTAAGTCGGGACTCTGACACACTCGAGGTGTGTGTGGGGATGCACACCTCGCTATGCCAATATCGATGTAAATCGGACCCCATGCCCCCTTACTTCCTGGTGTTCTCCCTGGATGTCTGTTAGCCCCTCACGTGGCCCCGATCTTTTACCACAAGCCTTTTCAAGTGGAGTCAGGAAGTGATCATCACCGACGAGTTCTCGTCCGCAACCACAAACAAGGCGTTTGCTTCCTTACTATTCTCCCTGGTATAACCGGACATCTTGTAATAGGTTAACGTTTAATATCTATGGATTATAACTATGTCTCGCCCTTTTCCATTTCATTTTATCATTGTCTACCAATGTGTGAGTTACACACTTTATAAAACTACTCTTTTATGCTGAAAAAAAGATGCCCCTATATAATTTTCTGAAAACTAAATCTATTTCCTTCAAAGCTTTATAGTGATTGGGGCGGAGACCAATCACCTTTACGGCGAGATCCATACGGGCTTGGTAGCTACTGCCTACAAAGGAAATGAAGTGTCTAAGAAGCTATTGTTGCACACAGAGGTTCTAAACTTTGGCCGAAGGCACGTACAAAGGAAGGTACAACGCTTTCTCCTTCTCATTCTGATCTAACTTGCGCACCGACGACCTCCTCCGTTTCATAGACACATGATCGTCTTGTTAGGGAGATGACCGGTAGAGGAAGGAGGCTGGGAGGGACGGTAGAAACGGGCACATCGGCAATGATCCAGTAGCGCAGTGAAAAAAGATTTTTCAATTGGAGCCTTACTTGATCTTGTTCATCACTATCAGATTGAGGAGGCGTAATGCCTTCATCGTGATCCCATTACGGGGTGGTTGTACGAATTAGATAGTCAGGCCGTCACCTGTAGTGGTGGAGGTGATTAGGTCTTGCCTTACTGCATTTTTGGCGGTTGGGGCGGTGCACGAAGCTAGTGAAATCGCGAATGGAACGCTAAGGTTGCGCAAGGGGATGGTAGAACCAAGAGTGGACTACGCCCGATTGTTGTTAAGGATGAGGTGGCTTGAGATGTGTGTGATGCTGATCAGACCACGGTACCAAAGAGCGATACGAAGCCCGATGAGTCATCTGACTTATCGGTCAAGGGAAGCATACACCCTTACCTTGATCAATGAGGAACTGGTGGTCCAATGAGGGGTTTGTTGGTACCACTGCCTCACATGATGTATGGTGGTAGTGACTCTACCAAGTTCTGGAACGATACTCTCCGACCACTTTGGGGGGCAGTACTCTCGCGTTCTTGAAGCCATACTTTATCATTTCAAGAAGGATGACACACGCTACTTCATTGGGGGAGTATACTGTCCGCCTCGGCCACTCTAGAAATAAGCCTGCTCTGTCTTGGCTTCCCGCTCAGATTTAATGTACCGGTTTCTTCGGGCGTTATCGCAATATCACCTTCTGAACTCTCAGTGAAACATTTTGGTGTTTGAGCATTTATATTTGATATTCATTTTTTGTGGTCCCATGTTCACAAGATATGTTTTCCAGTATTTTTGTGCTTTGACTCTGGCTTACCAGCTTTGGGTCGGGCTTTTATTATTTGCTAATACATGGTTACGTTTCACTTCAAACAACAATCCATTTCCATAATTTTTTCCAAAAATACATTTTGTTTTTTGAAATATAATTTCCCTACCAATGAAGTTATTCCTTCCTCTCTATCTTCGAGGACGACCGTATATCTCTATTTTTTTATTATATTCGATTGGTACGATATCAACTAAAAAACGATACGATCAAGAGTAAGAAAACATGTTTGGTGCTAATCGGATAATGAGGACATCTAGCTGTTAAGTAAAGATTAGTTAGATTTTATTTTTAAAAATAAATAATTATAATAATAATATATAATATATAAAAATACATTTAATATATGAATATAGACATTTATTTATAATTATAAATAATTATAAAATACATTTATTTTTTCCTTGTTGCTTTAGCCTGTTTGACAGGTTTTGTTGGATTTTTTTTGGTGTGTGGTTTCTGTCCCAACACTCATATTTACCTTTCTAATGCATTCATTTCTCTCTGATAAAAAATATATATATAAATATAGAAAAAATTATACTTCATTACATTTTACCATTATGTTTTTCACTTAATACCTTATTATGAAATTCATATGGATGAACCCTAACTTTCCAAAAAACAAAATCACTTTACTCTTTTTTTAGCGTGATCGTGGAAACTTTTTTAAGTAAAGATGAATGGTAACAGAACTGAAAACATGTTTTCAAGGTGGGTTTGGAGCTCTGTCACAACTAAATCTCTCTCTCTAAGAAACGCTCTGTCACGCCCCAAATCCGGTTTTGACCGGACTCGAGACGTGAACTTGGAAAAATAAATGATTTAAGTAGGTAGTTAAAATGAGCAATAAACGAAACTCTGAAAATATTAAACTAACATTTGGAAACTGAGTAAAAACAATATTTAGCTCAAAATACACGGTACGTCGCTAGACCTACTAGGCAAGACCTCGCCAGCTCCCAAGCTCGGGTATGTCCGCTAGCACAAATCCCGCTTAACACCTGAAACACAACAAAGTAAGGGGGTGAGCTTACACTCAGTAGAGGAAGTAGTCAAGGTAATGAACATCGGCTCACTACCACGAGTAACCGTCCAATTAGGGCATACTAGTACAGCACGACTAAATACCAACACGGGGTTAAAAGCCAGACTTACAAAACGCTTAACGACCAATTTCACAAGCAAAACATTAACCGAACAGCAGACGTAATCACACACAAAGGCAACCAATACGCGTCCCGTACTACGGTCCCCCAAATTACCATCATAACATCCCGTAAAGTCATCGTACCATCTCGGATAGCCCCTCGATCCAGAGGAGACACATACATCGGAGCGACCGGAAACGTTCCCTAAGAACGCATCTCATCGGAGGGTCCGAAAATGTTTCCAAAAGACCATAAATCATCGGGATGGAACACAACCCGTAGACTCAATCACGACCCGTAGGTCCCAACATGACCCTCAGGCCCAATCACAATTCTAGTACAAACATTTTCAACGTCTCCGGCTATCACAGCCCGTCCCATTTATGTCGTACCGGTCACGAAGCCTCGGTCCCGACACCTTCCCGTCACGTAGAATCGGGGCAACATCCCAGACCGGAAATCCCTCAGTCGGATGTCTTCCTGTCACGTAGAATCAGGGCCTCACACAGACTTGACCGGCACAAATTTCGGTCGTACACCTCCCGTCACGAAGAATCGGGGTAACCAAATACGCCAACCTTGGCCTCGGTACACTACACCGGAACTATCCCACGGTGTAAGTACCACTCTCGTTACGTCTTTTCTTAGAACACACAATAAAATCTAACACGCAGCACAAAGCCAAGATCGGTCTCGGTATAGCAACAAGACTATCTCCACATAACACACAGCCGGTCTATCAATCACCCGGTCATATCACAAACAAGGTTTCACATTACAAAAAACATGGCACACTTGCCCACACACAGTCACAATCATGCAACAATGAATCGATCTTATTGGACTCTTAATCACACTCATAACCGTCACGTACTTACCATCACTTACCGACACCACACTCAACGTGGTAACCTCACCGGCTTAACCGGTATCAAATCCCCAACCAGGCCACAGTTCAACATATCAATTAAACAGGAAATAACCACACAGGTCATCAACATGCATCACTAGTTCAATCTTATCCGTTTTCATGTTCGTTATTTAATATCCGATCAAACAACACAAAGCACAACAGTAGATACACTCAGAAAACAATACTACAGGCACGACATGGCCCGGTTCTACCAGCACGGCAATTCCCAAGACAGAAAATGTAAATATTCATAGTTCATGCGCCTACGCTAGTTGTTCGCATCCTACATGCCAAGCTATGATCTTTCCGGTTTTTATTATTTCCTAGCATGCATACTAGTAACTTTCCGTAATTAAACCAGTTTCGCTACTTTCCCTACCTCAAGGCGAACCGACAGCTACGTCTCCTAGCTGCTGACGTCCTGGCTCGCTACCTCCGGTCTTCTCTTCGACCGAAGCCGGACTCTAAATTAACACGGCAAGTCAAAATTAGTTTAAAGTTACGACTGGTACCGAATTAAATTTAACAGTTGTCTTTTAAACTCGAGCAGGCTAAAAGCGGGATCAAACGACGAATCGGGTTCGAGTACTCGAGCCCCGAGCACAGAACCCGGTGCACGTTTCCCGAGGCACGGTTCTCGATGCACGGTTCCCGGGGCGCGATTTTCGAGGTACATGTTTCGTCGCACGATTCCCCAATTTCCAACTCGATTCTCGTTCGTTCCAGGTACGTTCAGTCATTCCAAAAGTCCGATTAAACAAATCTGATAAATTTTACCCCTTTTTAATTTAATTCCTTTTTATCAATTAAAAGCTGATATTCGTTTCTCAAATTCGTTTCTTTTTTTTTCTTTTTAAATTCTTTTACTTTACTCTTCTTCAGCTTTGCTCGAACCCAATCAGATCCAGAATGAAATTTGCTTCAGTTTCCAGATCCAAGAAGAAGTTCAGACAGAAACCAAAAAGGAGAAGCTCGGGAAAAGATGAAAGAGAGAATAGAGATTCGGTTTCAGAAACCATCTGACCATCGGCGGTGACTGAACCCGCCGAGGTCTCACGGCGAAGCTCACCGTAGGGAAAGACGGCGGTGGTAGGCGGCGTTGGTGCGTCGGATCTGGAGTGGTACGGTGAGAGAGGACGGACGGCGGTTTGACTGAACGGATTGGGGCGGCGGCGATAACTCGTAGAGGACGGAGGGAGTTAGGGAAGAGGGTGGTGAGGGAGACGGGTCTAGGTGAGAGAAGGGCGAGAGAGCTCGGTACAACGTTCAGATCTGAACGGAGATGCACGGAGAAGGGGTTGTGGCCGGAGAGCTCTCCAGATCGGAGAAGACGAGAGGGAGAGAAAGGGGCGGCGCCGGCGATGCGAGGGTCGGGACGAGGACACCGGAGAGCGAAACGGAGAGGAAAAGAGGTGAGATAGGGAGAGGGAGGTGAGGGGTGAGCGAAGGCAGGCGGCGATGGCGACCGGAGTTGAGAACAGAGAGAGAGAAGACGGATCGAGAGTTGGGAGAGAGAGGAAAGAGGGTCGGCTGCGCGAAACTGCGTAAGGGATTAGGGTTTCCAACCCTTTAAACGTGAAGCTGTGAACGTTGGGCCCAAAACCGGGCCTGAGGGACTGAGCGGCCCAAGAACGGCTGGATCGGGCTTGGCCTGCACGCCGGCCTGGTCCAGACCTGATTTCCTCTTTTTTCGTTTTTTTATTATTATTCTTATTATTTATTTAATTAATTAAACTTCGAATTTCCGAACGATTAAATTTAATAAATTTAAACCTTTTTAACCGGAGCGGTCTTCACACGCTCTGCCTTCTCTCTAACCTTTCCCCCAACCCTAGATCTCGTTTCTCGCCGCTGGTGTTTTCTTTGGCCTTTGGCCATGGAAGACGGCGGCGGCTACTCCCTCTTCACTCTCTCTTCTTATCCCTTTTCTTCCTGTTCGTTCTCCACCCTTTCCAGTTTGCTCCGGACCTGTTTTCGTTTTTGAACTTTCTTCTTCTTTGTTCTTCATAGCTTCATATCTGACTCCGCCTAGATCTTCGATGGACCGTCGTAGTGAGGGGTTGCGAGTGGCATTTCGGTGAAGGGCGGATGTTGATTTTACCACCTGTTTCTTCGCCGACGTGCGCGGATCTGGACCTCTGGTCTCAGATCTGCTCTTACCTCGCCTTTGGAGGTGTTGGCCCCAGTTGACCCTTCATGAAGACATCCGTTGGGATCTGGGTTTGCGGTCACTGTCGTTGGTGAATAGAGGACTATCGGAGCAGTGATTTCGGCGTTTCTTCTCCACTCCTCAGCGGGGTCGCGCAGACTCGAGTGGGACGACTTTCTCTACTCGCCTGGGTAGAGATTGTTGAGGGTCCTTCATCCGTTGTTTGGATGCCTTTTCGGGCCTTGTGGTTCAGCAGCTCATCATTTCTTTTGGCCCTGGAACGTGTCGAAGAAGAACTGGAATGGGTCGACTCTTCAACTCCTGATTTGATGGTTGCGGTTCTCCTCGTGTAGCGGTTTTGGGACCCTTGTGGCTGGATCTCCCCTTCGTCATTACATTATCAGGTATCCTCCTCACTCCCTTCTTTTCGATCTGTACTACTCCTCCTCCCTCAACCACAGTCGTTGGTTGGGGCCTCACGGTTATAGGTGTTGGCCACCGTGAGGTGTTATGGCTTGTTGCCCTGTTTGGAGTTGGGTACAGATTGAAGTTTAGGGATAAGTGGTTCTGATTTTTGATTTACTAGAGGTGTTGTGCTCTGTTGGTGTCTTCTTTGGATGAGATTTGATTGCTGTTATTCTGCCGGAGTTGAGCTCATTTGGGTTTTCTAGACTTCAAGTTAGTGTTTCAGGGCGTGTTAAGACCCATTTTTATCTGTTCTGTTTGGTCTATTGTTTTCGTGCCCTTGTTGGCCTTTAGTTTCTGTTTTGTTGGCACAAGTTTCCTTCAGTTTGGTGTTTTTCAAGTTGGTTACATTTAGGGTTGAAGCCCTGGGTTGTCCCCTGTATTGGGGTGTTTTAGGATGCATATTCGGTTACTCTAGGACCCTCTTGTAAGGATCCTTTGTTTATATGTATCCTCTCTTGAGGGTTTACCCTTAGCCTTGTCCTTCACTTTGAAGGCTTGATTTTTATATAAAAAAAATATGCTGATAAAAAAAAAACAGAACTGAAAACATGAGGGGAAGGTGAGCCATAGTTCTGGATAGGCCTGAAACGCTGACCCTGCAACTAAAATGTCTGGCTAATCCAGGTTGTTTATTAAGGGGTGGATCCTTATTCCAATGGAGGTGCGCGACTATCAAAACTTTCACTTTTCCTGGCTTAACTCGGATGGACCTGTTTTGTTTAACGAACACGCTGGTCCCTCGGTAGAGACCCTATGGTAGGCGCGGATGATGTCATAAATCCAAGGAGGTCCCTAAGAAAAGTAGGAAGTTTGGGATCGGGTTAAGCCAAATCTTATTGGGACGGAAAATGTCTCGTAAACAACATCTTGCTCTCTCGTCTAGTACTCATTGAAGCTGGTGAGGCTACGTAGCAGACCTTGCCTGGTTGTTTGGACCAACAACGTTTGGAAAGGAGAAGAGGAGTGCAAACGACGTCGTTCGAACAAATGGGATAGGTGTGGTTTCGCTAATTCAATATCGTTTCCCCTTGCACCGTCCTTCTTCCCAAAAACGTATCACGCATAAAGACAAGGCCAATTCCATTTAAGAGGAAAGATAACCAATGGCAATCCTAGTTTACCATATTCATAGCTTAGTTGCTGTGTCATGTTTGAGGAATTCAGCACCTTTACCCCCCGGTCCTCCTCGGTGGTTTCTCTTAATAGGTTTAGTGAGTGCTCGTTCAGGAGTCGTTTTGGGTTTGTTTTACCTTGGTAGGGTCCAGTGAGTACTTGTTCCGGAGTCGCAGTTTGGGGCTGATCTTCCCGGGTTCAGGTGGAGGGGCACGAATCACTTAGCCTTCTTGAGGCCAGAGGTTTCACCCGTGCGGTCTCCTGTGGTACTGTTCACTAGTCCGATCAATGTTGCCCGAGCGGTCTCCTGAGGTACTGTTCACTAGTCTAGTGTATTAGTTGTTGTTGTGGTGGACTGGGGTGGTTATTTTGTCTAGTTTGTTTGTTCCCTTTGTTGCTTTTGGCCTTTAGGCCGTTATTGTTGGACTTCGGTTTGGTTGTTGTGGTTTCTAAACCAGGATCCACACCTCCTTTTTAATGTATTTGTTTCTCTCTGATTAAAAAAAAAGAATAATTAAGAATAGATATAAAAACGGTATGTAGATTCGCATTGTCGTGTATTTGGTTTTACAATAATCAATCAAAGTTCCGTTATCCAATTATTTGTTAAGTTTCTTAGGTTTCCAATTGTAATCTTTAATAATGAGATTACCCATCCAAACAATGATTTATTGATGGACATGTCTTTTTCATTTCATATTAAAAAAATAAGTTACTAAGTGGAAGGTGGAGGAGAGAAATCAATCATTCATCATATAAACCTCCATTTTCTCTCTCAACCCCTATATGCTTGAAACCATAATCTCTTTTCATTTCTTTAATCCGTTGTTGGATGGAGTTGTTTTGATCAATTGTCGTGTTCCAATGTTGGCTGGAGACTAGACCTCTTATGTGATGATGGCCATCGAATCCGTGGCTTGCGTTTATCCGTGGTTGGTGCGTGCTGCGGTGATGGCCACCTAGTTTGTTTGTTATGGTATGGGGCCTCTAGTTTTGATTCTTTTTAGATGTATTCGGCTCAAGCCCATAGTTTGTATGGGCTTTTGCCTTCTATTCGACCCAATTTATAGTTTTATTTTTATTTTGAAATGTTTGGACTGTTTTCCAAGTTATAACTAAATGTTTATTGGTGGGGATAACATTGGCTTATCTTTCGGTCTTTAAAAGTTGAGTCTTTTAATGCTTATAAAAAATTGAAAGGAAAATAAGTGTTTACACATCTATTTTCAAAAACTCTCTAAATACCCATTTTTGGGTGCACAATATCCTTTTAGGGTTTTATCTTTTCCGCCTCCCTCTTCGTCGACGATCTCCTTCAATCTCCATTGTCGGCCTCCTCCTCCTCGCCCTGTACTATCTACCACCACTTGCCCCGTCTGCCGGCTTGCCATACCCATCGCGCAGGTATCTTCGACCATGTCTATGACAGCTGCCCAACAAAACCCACACCAGCCCGACGCAGTGCATCCATCTCCTCCGGGCTTCCTCCCCGACGTCGAGCTCCCTGCACCGGTCGTCTCCCAGTCCTCTGCCCTGACGGACATACAACCAGATCTCGTTTGCGGCTCGCATCCGCCGCCGAAGGACATGCCGATCTCGTCCTGTGCGGGCGTCCTCGTCCCCTACAAACCCCAGCCACCGAAAAAAGCCATGGCACCGGACTGGATGATCCCTCACCGGCCACATGCAGAGATTGGCCGCAATCACCGCGACCACCCCGAGCCGCTGCAGACTCGTGGCGCCTCCCGCCGCAATCCTACTCGAAATACCGTCCCCAGGGCATGCATGGTCCAGATTCGGTGGGCCAATCGTCGTCCACCATCAGATCTGCTCCTCGACAGGGTGGGACCCTTCCGGAGTGTATCACCCCGGTGCCGGTCTGGGAGGAAGATGACGAGGAATTGATTGTTCCGATTGTGGAGGACCAGATGCATCAAGCGGAGGCAAGACAACCTCCTATGCATGAACGAGAAGACCAGGCGGGGGTGGGTCTGGACGCTGTTGGCCTATATCCACAGACCCGGGACAACCAGTGCTGGGAGGTATCGGGAAGCCCGCATTCACAGCTCTCTATTTCTGGTCGTTTTTATATTATTCTGCTTTTTGTTGGAACAACTTGCTTTATGCTTTAGGTTGGAAAATTTTCTTTAACTCTCGTTGTTTTGAGACGTCGGTAAGGGGATGTCTTGAGTTATTGTCTACGATATCAAGTAGGCTATCTTTATGGGTCCATAAGCGTTGGGCTTGCTACGGTCGGCCCGGACATATATCTGGAACCCATGGCGGTTACGTTCTACCATGTATGGTTTCTTTTTTTACAGTAATGCACTTCTCCGGTTACCCGTTTTAAAAAAGTGTTTACACATCTAAAAAAAGAATAGTCTTTTAAGTGCAGTTGATTACAGTGGAATCCATAACTTTTTTAAGAATCACATTTCACCGTAAGGCAACGGACTTGTGTTGTAACTTTCAACCTGTAAACACGTACAACGCAATGCACCAGAAAGCGAACTACGAACCCGACCCGTTGTTTTGCGGTTTGTGGTCGTGGGTCGCGCGTTGTGTAGCTCGATTTATGCGGCCACAAATCGCTAAATAGCGGGTCGTGGTCGCTGCCCGCTACCCGCGAACCGCTATTCCAGTTCGCTGGTCGCGCGCCAGCTGCTCACGTCGCGACACGTGGCCTCTTTAATTTTTTTAAATATATAAAATCAGATTTAAATTAAATAGAATTAGTCTACTCACAACCTGAGCCCCAATCCGAACCTTATCTGGTTTTTACCACTATGAAACACACTTAATTTAAAGGATTAAGAACCAATATTTTACTAGTTTGACATCCGAATTCCCAATCCAAGTCTTTGTGTTGTCCATGCTCAAAAGCTTGGTCAAAACAGAGCTCGGTCAGTATCTGTACATTACCGTGTGAATGGCTGTGGGAAAGGCAGTGTGTGTGCGCATACTAGGTACTCTAAAATAAAGACTTTTGCACCCTTTCTTTATTCATCTAACTTTGATATTTTCTTATCAGCAAAATTTTATAAAAAAAATTCCCCGAGAAGGAAAGGACTGAAAAACAGCAACCCTCCATCAGATCAAACATTACAAATACAAACACAGGCTTATTTTTATTTTCATACATTTCGTAAACAAAGTACCCAAAACAAATCAAACTGAAAACCCCATTTAGGTGAACTATACTGGGCTTAAAATCAGACCCAAAATGTAAATGTAAGCCCAAAACACAATGAGGTAATTGACGGCTTCGGGAAGACCAGTAAATGTAGGCCCGTAGCAGTTGCAAAACATGGGGACTTTCAACCTGGATGAGGACCGTCGAAGGGAGCTGGACAGACCATGTCGGACCGAACGAATCGACCAAACATCGTCGAGGAAACGAATTAGGGTTTTGGGCATGGGATCCCCATTTTCTATTCGTGTTCTACGTTGGCTTGTGGCTGTAACTAGTACTCTTGTGATGTTCTATCTCTTAAATGACATCGATTTCTATTGAAATTGAGTTTATTGCGTACTTGATTTGTGAAGCTTATGTGGGAATTTAGTTTGTTTGCTTTAACTAGTTGTTATTTATTAGTCAACTGTTCTTGTTTCCAAGATAGTTTTCCTCTGCATGAGATTATAATGTTGAGTATGTATGATAGCATCTCGGGTGTGGTTTAGGATTTATTGGTATTTTGGGATGAGATTGCCCATTTGCATGATTTATTGCTTCATCTGGGATTTTCCTTGCATGTTGTTGTTGTTTAGATTGGTTTACACTTGCTTGATTTATCTTGTTTGTTGTGCGTTTCTAGGGTGAGGACTCGAACTATTCCATTGATGGCACAACTTTTTTTTATACAAGTAAACTGGAGAAGTGCATTACTGTAAAACATAAATCGTACAAAATAGAACGTAAAAGACTTGGGATCCAGAATATTGCCCGAACTGACCGTAGTCAAACCAGCTCTCATGGACTTGTAGAAACAATCTACTTTGAATCGTAGACACTACCTCAAGATCTTCTCTTACCAACATTTCAAAGGAACAAAACAGGAAAGAAAAAATCCAATCCGAATACTTCAAACTAAGATCAGAGAGACAATAGGACTGGAAACATAAAAGCAATAAATATGCACTGCTCCCATAGCTTTCTCGAGACGTCTCATTACCGGCCGCCTTAGGTTTCGTCTTATCGTCCCACCCCCGGATGCCAAACCCACCGATAAGATTGCTCCAACACCTTCTTCAATCGACTCGTGTATGTGTTTAGTTGACGGCACAACTCTTGGTTCCAATGGCTTCACACACTCCATTTAAAATAAGGTTAACTACACGATTAATTATTTGATGTAGTATTTATACATATAATGAACTTATACATAAAAGAATTGGGATTTGTACATTCTCGAGCTTGTTCTTATTCAATGATCGGTATATTTTATAACATACTTGGCATGGTGTTTACACCTTCTCCCGAGTGATAGCTTGTAAAACCTCGATTAAGTCTCCCAGATTTGAGCATCATTGCTCGAGACCTGGAAGATCCTTATGTGTTTTTTTTTTCCTGATCAGCAAAGCAAGTTTAAATTAAACCACTCACAAGGAGGAAGAGGTGTACAACCAAGAGAGTCTAGCTACAGATTCCCCAACAAAAACAGACCACAACTAAGAACAACACTTGAAGCTATGAATGGGTACGCAGACTCAGAGGCTATGAATGGGTACGCAGACCCTGAAGCATCGAATGTGTACGCAGAACCTGAAGCATTGAATGGGTACGCAGACCCTAAAGCTATGAATGGGTACACAGACCCTGAAGCCCCACACCGAGGAAGACCAGCAACCACAATAAATGGGTACACAGACCCTGAAGCTATGAATGAGTACGCAGACCCTGACGCTATGAATGGGTACGCATACCCTGAAGTAATGAATGGGTGTGCAGACCCGGAAGCTAATAACCACAAAAAGAAAGAAAAAGGTCTAAAAAAAAATAGATATTACAAACACAAGGCGCAACAAGAATAAAAAGAGAAGTTCTAGTACCTGGATTTATCTACCATGAAGCGCATAAAAAGGGTCTAAAACCCATATTTTCCAACCTTTAAGCACACAAGGAACCAATCGAGTCACCGGAAGCAGGTAGAGCAGCTCCGCAACGATCCACAACCATTAGGATGAAGAAGCGCGTCCCACGACCAAAGCTGAAGCTAGCCACCTCCAAAGACTCGAGAGACGGACTTCGATCGCAAGACAACTTTTCACGGACATTGGAACTTGAATTCAGCCCTTCGAACACCAATTCCAACCAAAAACAAGAAAAGGCTCAAAACAGAGGATCGGTATTTTTACCGAGAACGAGCTCTAACCTCTAAACAAGCAATAGAAAGTCAACAAAATCTGGAAATCCGAGATAGGAAATCGAGCTGAGCGATCCGAAACCGAAACCGGTAACCCCTCGCCTGCCAACACCAAACGAGGACCCGAAGGGGAAGGCTTGTAGTTATACCGAGCTCGAGCCAAACCCAAACCGGACCATCCTGACCTCAAAGCCTGCAAAGAAGCGCAATGCCACATGAAAAGCCACACCTCCACAAGAGCAGCACGACACTTATCAGCATGACGAAGGACTAGATCCACGACAATCAACACCCGAGAGAATGAAGAAACGCGTCCCATGACCAGATCTAAATCAAGCGACTGCCGAACAAGAGCAACAAGAAGCGACAATCCAGACACCACATCGAGCCAACCAACGAAACCAAACAAGATGTACCACGATCAACACCTAAGACGATGACGAAATGCGTCCCAACACAGATTTTGAAAACCGACCCCGCAAGAGACACGAGAGAACAGCTACCCCGATGGCCAGCACCATAAGCGGAGATCAAAGCCTAACCAGTGTCAAATACCAAACACTCTACCAAGCCGTTCCAAAAGTATCAAGCTTCTCAAAAAGGGCCACGAAAAACCAATAGAAAACAGGGATCTGCGTCTAACTACGGCAAAGCTGGCGGAATCCGGTAACCTGACCGAGATGCACATGGGCCACCACCAAATCAGATCTGTTGCGGCATCGCTATAGATCTCCCAAGACAAAGTCACCGAAACAACAGCTCCCACAGACCTCACCGGCGAGCTTCCGAGCCTCCACCGGCCTCTCAAACAAGCTAACCAGAAGTTGAGAAGCATTTCTCCGGCGACCCATACCTCCAAAGCCGTGCTGTGAGCCGGATAACGAAGAGAGTCGAGCAGGAAAGAGGATAGAGAAGGTGGGGGAGGGAGGAATGGAGAGGGAAAAGGGCAAGAGAGCTCCTCGCCGGCAACGTTCTCAATCGTGGCCGAGACCGTCACCGGCAAGAAGGGTTACAGGAGAGGCGACAAAGTTTTGAAAAGAGCTACAAAGTTTTAGGTTTTTTACGGATTGTCTGTTCATAACCTTATGTGTTGTTGCAACTTGTATTAGTTGAGTTCTTTGCAGTCCCTGAATAGTGTTCCGCCACCTTCTTCTCGAAGCTAGGTATTTGGTCAGTTGTATGAGACCTACACGTATATAAGAAACTTGTGTTTTATAACCATAAAATCCTTTGATTCGTTTATAGGTTGTTTTTATATATATAGTGTCCTGGTTTTGTTTACTCTGTAATTTTTATTTTAACTAGAGATAACACCAAGAACTAATTATTAAAAGAGTGTAATATTATCATGAAAAATCAATCTACTACAGTTTCATTGTCGCTGGAGATAAAGGGGGCTTCTTCTCGATGACGCCCCCGATTCTCTCGGACTGGGTCTGGTAAAACCACTCCGCTGACATGGCGTCCTCCTCATCCTCTGTTTTGAGGCTATCACCTCTCAATCCGCCCCTGGCTCTGTCACAGATCCACCCATCTCCGCCCAGGTCCATGAATATCCACCAATATTTGCCTCCGCAAGTGAGTTCATCCTCACCCCACGATCAGCCTATCCATACTCAATCTCCACCACATGCCCAATCCTCCCCGACCTGAACATCAACGCTTTCTTCACCCCTCAATCAATTGGGGATCTCGGTACCGAATCTAAGGCTTTCTCAACTAACACCCAGATCACAAATCACTTATTGTGAGTGCTCGAAAAACAAAAAAAGCCATGTTATGCAAAAGTATGCTAACCTAATTCAATCAAATTATACTATACCGCTGTCATTTTTTTTAGAGATAATGAATTTTTTATTTGAATATCGGCAAGAAGGATATTTTGAAGAGGCTCAGGGATATGACCCCCGGACCAATTCCAGACAGGGGAAGAACAAGCCGCCCTGGCAAGCCAATGAGCTGCTTTGTTCGCTGTCTGTTTTACAAAGACGAGTTGCACGTACTCGAGTTTATATAAAAGGGAGATACAATCTGTGATAATTGTCCCTAAAGGAGATAGAAGACTTCCTCCTTTCTTGATCATATCCACTATGACCTTACAGTCGTTCCTCACGACCGCCCTCTAGTGGGGGTGTTGCAGAAGCCATGTTAGCGCATCCCTGATTACATACGCCTCCACTAGACTCGGATTCTGGGGGCCATGGAAAGATGTCGACCGGGCCCCAGCGACATTTCCCCGGTCGTCACTACATATCCATCCTGTCCCCATCAACTTCGCCGCCGCGAAGAGAGCTCCATCTGTATTCACCGCCCACGTTCCCTGAGCCAGGGGCTCCCACATTACCGCCGTAGTGGTCTGGTCTCGGCCTGGGTGTGTCTGGTTCTGCCTCTTTCGCTTCATAACTTCTAGCCAACCTGCTTGTAGATAAAAGGCCGTATGGAAAATAGTAGCCGCCAACGGAGTCGTTTGTTCCCAAACCACCTTATTCCTAGCCTTCCATACTTCCCATAGAATGCAACCTATTAATCCCCCTCTTGCCGGAGGGTTACTACTCAGCGTCCTCTGTATCAATTCTGAAATTGATTGAGCATCGTGGGGGGTATTCAACCCCGACTTAGTCCAACACTCCGCCGCCAGTGGGCACTGGACTAGAAGGTGGAGTTCTGATTCCTCCGCCCCTGTGCAGACTAGACACCCCGCTTCCATTTCCACATGTCTGCGTCTGAGATTGACCGCGACCTGGAGGCACCCTGAGCACGTCCTCCAGAGGAACGTTCGCACTTTAGGCAAGACTTCTAGATGCCAAATTCGTGTCCATATGTCTGTCTGGGGCTGAAACACCGCTTGGTGTTGTTGACACATTCCATATGATGCCTTCACCGTATACTGCCCTAGGTAGTCCCCCGTCCAATACCAAGAGTCAGATATCGCTGAGTTGCTTACAGGTACTACCAATATGGCCCGTTGGTCATCCTCATCAAAGAGCTGTCGTATCTTGTCTACGTCCCACCGCCGCTCATTTGGAAGAATAATGTCCGAGACCGGTCGGGTAGCAATATCCGAACTTGCTGAGCGTACTTTCGGCTCGACTCCCACCAACCACAGGTGACTACCGATCAACGTGGTTGTCCCTGGCCCGATCGAACTTCTTGCCCCATCCTTAATCAAATCTTGAGCCGATAAGAGACTTTGCCATACAAAACTATGGTTAAGTTTCCGGACCGCGTCCAAGACCGAGGACTCCGGGTAGTACCGAGCTTTTAACGCTCTCGCGATCAAATTGGACTCATCCAGAAGAAGCCTCCAGAGTTGCTTGCCTAATAGGGATGAGTTGAAATCATACATATTTTTAAACCCCAACCCCCCTTCCTTCGGGCGTGACATGGTCGTCAATGATTGCCAGATGACACCCTTACCGTCCGCCCCGGTCGATTTCCACCAAAACTGCTCCAGCGCCACATTCATCTTCTCCAGTAACCCTTTTGGCAAGCGCATAACACTCATCGTGTATGTAGGGATTGCTTGCAAAACCGACTTGACCATGACCTCCTTGCCTGCCCCGTTTAAAAGCTTGCCGTCCCATCGTTGAATTCGCTGAAGTACCTTAGTCAGGATATATTGCAATCCTTGCTTCCTGCTGCGTCCCATCATATTAGGGATACCCAGGTAGGGGGATGGCTAGGTCAACTCCGGGATTCCCAGTATCCTAACTCCTTCCACACGTCGCGAGGTAGGCGTGTTGACACTAAAGAAGAGCGATGACTTTTGTTGATTCACAATCTGACCTAACGCCTCTTCGAACATCCGCAAATACCCTTGGACTCGACCCATCTCCAGCGGGGTCGCCTTACAGTACACGTAGCAATCATCAGCAAAAAACAGATGAGTTAAAGGCGGCGCCCGAGGGGTCATCCGTACTCCATGGAACTCCCCTGCACCCCGCCCCTTGAAGAAGTCTCGAGAACCCTTCCATACAAAACAGGAACAGATACGGGGATAGTGGATCCCCCTGTCTAATTCCCCTTTCCGGTTGGACGAATCCCGCTAGCTGCCCTCCCCCAACAATATTATAAGTGATAGAATACGTACATCGACAGACAAGGTTGATCCAGTCCTCGCTCAGACCAAAACCCCGCATCATGTCCCACATAAAGCCCCATTCTACTCGATCATATGCTTTACTCATATCCAGCTTCAGAGCCACCCACCCCTCGTTGCCTTGCTTCGTATTCTTCAAATAATGAAGGGTCTCGTATGACAGTATGATATTATCCTGGATCGAGCGTCCCGGTACAAACGCACCTTGGGTCGTCGATATAAGTCCATCCAACAGGCCCTTCAGTCGATTCGCCGCCACCTTCGAGACAATCTTGAAGATCACATTGCACATCGCAATGGGACGCAGATCCTTCAAGGACATCGGACACTCCACTTTCGGAATCAGGTCATTATTGATCAATTTAATATAGTATAAAATTATTTTTATCGTTTAAATAAATTCATACTACGAAATTTATGTAGTTCATGGACAAAATTGCATATTAAGTAATATACAGATTGATTGAAATATAATAATTTTGTTTAACTTTAGCAAGTCCTTATTAATTAATGTAAAATGAATATAAATTTTAATAAGAATATACCTATTTTTTTCGTTAAATATAATGTGAATTTTACCGTGTAAAGATGAGTGATAAGAGAACTAAAACATTAAAAAATCAGATAAGCTAAAATAACGCTCTCTACTCTAACCCCCTTCCAAACCCTAGCTGCCTTCATCCGTGCTCCTCCTCACCGCCGGATACAACCATGGCGAAACATTAAAAGATCAGATAAGCTAAAAAAACGCTCTCTACTCTGACCCCCTTCCAAACCCTAGCTTCCTTCATCCGTGCTCCTCTTCACCGCCGGCAACGCCATGGCTTCCGGCCATGGTTGTAGCCGGCGGTGAGGTCTTTCTTTCCTCGTTTGTGTGTACCCTCTATCTCCTTTTCCCCTCTTTCTCTCTTTTCCCCTTTTTAGATCTTCCCACGGCCTTGGCTTTCCTCTCTCTATCCCTTTGTTGCCTGAGTGTTCCAGATGTGGGAAGCCCTTCTTCTTCTCTCTTGTGAGGATCAGCGTGGTTTCTCTCTGGTTTTGTCGGGGCTAGCAGTGAGGTGAGCAGTGCTGAGACTAGGTTTGGCCAGATCTGAGTCCTTTCTGGGGCTCCACTCCGCTCATCTTTGCCCGATTCGATTTTGGGGCTCGTTTGGTTGATCTGAAGGTACGGGAAGCGCAACTCTTCTTTTATTCCAAATGGCTCCAAGTGGTTCTGCTCGTTCTCGGCTCCTTTTCTCTATTTCGTTGCCGTTTCCTTATCTGCCTTGGGGCTTTTGTTGGTTTGGTATGGGAAGCTGTTTTCTGGGATTCAGATTCGGCGAGGTCTTCATCAACTCCTACTGGCTCGCCGGCATTCTCGGTCCCTCACCCTCTTCGTCCTGGTTTGATGCAGGGTAGGGTTCGGTGGTTGATTGGATCGCGGGTTTGGTCCGGCTTCTGGTTCGGGTTGACAGGTGGTTCGAGTTCGGGCTTTAGGTTCAGGTGTCAGTTACGTGTTCTGGTTCTGGGTCGTGGTGTTGATTTGTTTCTTGGGCCAAACCTGGATCCCTTTAGGGCGGGGCTGGACCTTTGGGCCAGTCTAGAACTATTGGGCCGACCACTCTCGTCTTCCTCGTTTGGTTTACTTTGGTTTCTGGCTGCTTCCTCCTGCTTTGATCGCGACACTAGAAGTTACGACAGTGTCCCCCTCATTTCCCTCTTGGAAGAGTAAGGATAGTTTAAAACCTTGGTCACTATCTTTTCTCTTACCTTCCTCTCTCCCTTTATCGCTTCAACCTTTGCTTTTTTCCTGCCATCTAGTCTTCGGTTTCTCATCCTCGTGGTGAGGACGAGTCCTCACAGTTGGTGGTGGCCTCTGTGGGGTTTGTTGCCTTTGGCACGTATGAAGATTTTTTTTTGTAGTTAATTTGTTAAGTTTAGGTGATTTTAGGTGGGTTTGGTTAGGTTTTGTCCTAGCCCCCCTTTTGGGTTGCAAATGATGTTGATCGGCTGTTAGGTTCTTATTTGGTTCCTATGGGCTGAGGTTGGTGGTGGTGTGCTCGGAGCTCGGGGTTGGTTCTGGTCTTTACTGACCCTGTTCCTGAAGTTTCTTTGATTGAGTCGACCTCTTTCGGTCCTTGGAAGGAACTTTGGCTCCTCGGCATCTCCTTACTTCATTCCTCCTGTTTCAACAACAACTTCATCAAGTGGGCTGCTTTTCTACTTCAAGGTCCCAAGACTTTGGCTCATTCATTGGTTCATCTCAATTACTCCCCAACTCAAGCATCAAATCATCGTTGCCCTTCCATTTTCATCCCATCAAAGCCCATCGTTTTGGCTCTTTCACCTTTCACCTGTCCAATACAGCAAGGACATTCAATTGATCTTACAATCCATTTCAGAGCAATTCCATCTCCATGTTCAAGGGCATTCCTAGGTCGAGCCTGTACTTGGCTCCTTCATCTCAACACATTAACCCTCACAGATCTACAGATCTACTTGGGAAGGGCTTCACTCATAATTCAATTGGTTTTCTGATGTTCTTTTTCTGGATGTATTTCTGCTTATTTTCGGGACTTGATTTGTGAAGCTTATGCTCTTTCTCTCTCACAATATGTAGCTAGATTGTTTTTTTTTGTAACTTTTTTCTTCCTTAGGAGAGAGTATATTATGCTTTCGCTGATAAAAAAAAGAGAACTAAAATGGGAGGGAAAGGTGAGACATAGTTTTAGACAAACTCGGAACGCTAACCACAAGATGATGAGTTTAATCCGTTGTCCTATCTGTTACAGGAGAAGATCTGGAGAGTGATGGCCAAAAAAGATGGAAGAGAAGGTGGTGGTGGTGGTGGTGGATGGGCAGGACGAGGCTCAAGAAAGAACAAGCTGGTGACAACATGAAAATGGAGGAAACGCCTTAAGGCCGACTGAGAGATTTAACGTTATGGTTGATATTCTCTTCCTAAATAAATGTACGTATCCAATATTTGTAATCAACGGTATATATATTTTTTTTGAAACGGGAAAGAATTAGTATTACGATAAAATCGTGCTTACAAGGAGGGACCTAACAGTCCCGGATACCAGTTTTTGTCCCAACTGGCCGTAGCCCGTCGGGCGCATATGGTTCCATACATATAGTCCGCTTTGATTCGCGGATCCGAACTTAGGATTTCTTCGATCCAACGTTACAAAAAATATAATAAACCAAATTCCTAAACTTATTGAGCCACATGATTATTCGAACTAAAACAGCAAACCTACTGGAGAATTTGTCTTTAGTGCAGAATTCCCGAGATCTCCCTGCTGCAAAAACTTGTTCGGGGTTGAAAGTCCCGAAGTTGGGTGCCTGTGAAGTAGGACCCGAACTCCCGTTCTTCCTCCCGGATCCCAGATCCATCTAGGAAGCAGGCCCATGCCGGCGAGGGGTGACCCTGGGACGGTAGGCCGCTGCAGATGGAAGACGGGGCGTGGAGCCCGTAATCCGGAGAACGGCAGGGGGGCCGCGGTGGCTACTGGCTCGAAGGCGGGGCCGGTCCGGCGATGCAGGAACGGTAGCGCGAGGCGAGGGAGAGACCGTGGAGCAGCTTGAACGATGGGCAGCGACCTGTGGGGGTAGACCGGCTGCAAAAAAAAAAGACAAAAACAAAAAAGTAAAACCCATAAATGGGTAGAGTGGACCCTAGTGGTTAGGGTAGACGAAACCTATGAGTTAGAAGCTTCAATAGTTGCCATGGTGGAGAAGAAAGAGGGACGGGGTGGGAGGGGAGGAGGCTGCACAGAGAGCGCATCAACGTTATATTTTTTTTTAAAGCATTTATCTTTTAAATCGAAGATATATATTGGAATTAATTTTGGTCTATGATGAAATAATACGGCACTTGTGTTGAAAAAGGAATTTTAAACTGGTGTTCCAACCCCGGGGAGTGGCAAAAGCCCAAATATAGAAAAATATAAGAATAGGGGGGAAAGAGTGAGAAATGCGTTTTGGCAAAGAAGAATAGCAGCAGGTAGTGGTACCTTCCCATGCAGCTTCCACGAAAGAAGAAGAGGACAAGCAACCCATATACAAGAAAAAGCTGCCACCAACACAAAATCAATCAAAACCTCAATCCTTTTCCTTATCAATGCCAAAACTCCTCCTCCCTTCCGCGAACATTTCCTCCTCAACTTCTTTTTTGTACCCTTTCCATTCCTACACACTATATATACGTAACCACCCTCCTCATTGATTGCATTCATCGTCATGGCCAACAGCACCGGCGGAGCAGCAGGACTTGTGTTTGAAGATTTCTTTCCGGCGATGGTGGAGAAGCTCGGCGCAGACGGGTTCATGGAGGAGCTGTGCAATGGGTTCAAGCTGCTCAAGGACGGTGACAAGGGCGTGATCACGTTCCAGAGCTTGAAGACCAACTCACAGCTGCTTGGCATGCCGGAGGTGACGGACGATGTGGTTAAGTGCATGCTTAGGGAGGGTGATCTTGACGGTGACGGAGTTCTCAACCAGATGGAGTTTTGCATCCTCATGTGCAGGCTGAGTCCTGGCTTGATGGACACTTCCATGGATTGGCTTTTGCAACAGGCTAGCTCCTCGTTCTAGCTCATTCAATTTATTAGTTTTGCTGCTACCTAGTTGTATGAATTAATGTTCTGTAGAGTTCTTGTTCTTCTCACCGTTTCCACTACATCTCTACTGTTAGACGGGTTAGTCCATAAAAGATAATAAATAGATAAAATTGAATCCAATATTATTAATGAATATTCAAATCACATACGAAATAAAATAACAAACAAAGTATGTAAAATTATAAAGTCGATACGTAATCGAAACAGTAACCTCAGTCGATACTCGAAGAGGGTACTGGTATGTCGAGCCCTACGAACCAGTTTCCTTAAGACTTTTTATTGCCCCGTCTGAGCAAGTCTCCCAAGATACAACGACAACGTAAATGAACTCGAAACCGTGTATGAGAAGTAGCACCAAGTATAAAGAAATCAGTTGCTCTGTTCTTGGAGAAGGAGAGAAATTGTGTAGGTATATTTCATGTCTATTGCGTCTCTACTACGTGTCTAATTTTTCACTACGAATAATGAACTAGAACAGAGCTTATATAGGAAAAGGGGAGAGAGTTTTTGGAAACGAGTTTTATGGAAACACAATTTTCGGAAATATCAATTTTTGGGAAATAGATAATTTCGAAAATAATATATTAAATTCGAATTTAATAAATTCTGGAAACTAAAAATAATTTCAGAATTATTATAGGATTCGAAATAATATAAAATTTGGAAATTTCTTTAATTGCATATCAATTTCCAAAACTGGAAAAGATATCAATTTCATATTTCCTTATTTGCATATTCTGAAAATTGGAAATTAATTGTTGAGATTTTAATACCAGCCGAAGCAAAACAAAACTGGCGCCACAGGCGCAAATCCGCTACAGCGTTCGCGTCCCGCACACAACCTTTCATCCAAGCAATACAAACATGCTAGGGAAGGCAACACTATATAAACCCA
Organism: Erodium maritimum; assembly: GCA_963921825.1. Lineage (NCBI taxonomy): Eukaryota > Viridiplantae > Streptophyta > Magnoliopsida > Geraniales > Geraniaceae > Erodium > Erodium maritimum. Next base: position 17,003,508 of record OY997591.1, read on the forward strand.
ATGAAAGTTTAGCAATCTTTCGATGTGGGACAACACAAGAATGATGTATTGTTCATTTACAATTTTCTCAACAACTAAGTTCAATGGGTGATCTTTGAGCTTTAATTTCTCATTCACCTCTTGTCCGTTTAGACCTCATAATATCTCGTTGGAAAGGCCTCACTTCCTAGAATACGAAACTAATATTTCCATAGTTCTAGGATGACCCGATCCGATAGATAATTGAGCGTCAAGTTGACCATTTCCATTTGTCTAAACTCACTTATGTCCAATATCTACTTCTATTGTGAGCGATCGGCGCATCGGGATGATACAAATTTATGGTGGAGCTTTTCACTTCTGCATGATCGCCTCAAACCAACCTTTTCGCAGTTACAACATAAAAAATATTTTTTTATAAGCGAATTTTATTGAACGAATCAAATTTTCGAACTACGAAGAAGAGCATGGAAGTCATTACAACACTCCTCAGAAAAAATCAAGACCAGGATCGAGATAGTAACTCGTCAAAACCAACCAAATTGACCCAATCAATGGGCTTATATAGGACTCTTACCGAAATAGAAAACCAGACCAATCATAAAGTAAACAAAACAAGAGTACTGGCAACATGCACAATTTCAACAACAACAAACACAACCAACAGGTTTAAAAAGACTAGAAACCAGAACCAAACAACCAATAAAACAAGAGCTCGTACCCAAATACAACCTAGAAGACCAAATCTCCCAAAAAGAGGACTAAATAGAAACAACAGAAAAGAAAACGAAAGAGAAACAGAGAAGAAATTGCACTGTTAGAAACAACCAAACAAAACATGTACCCGAGAAGAAACGAACACCTCCGAGCTCGCGGAACACCACAACGAACAAGAGTCATCACCACAAAGACTCTCCCAACCATCCACAGCTACTAGCAGTCTCTGAACACTGCTCAGCTTCAAACGGAACTCGCCCACGGTCAACACCACAGAACAACCCAAGGGGGAGTCAAGACTATCAGATTCTTAACCCGACACTGGAGACACACAAGGAAAAGGTATAAGAAGGGCCGAGTTCAGAATCACCACCAATGACCCAGACGGAGGAGGTTGATCGATGAAGGCTTTCCCGAGACTAGTCCTTCCTCACCGGCGACCAACACACGACCGGACAAGGAGAAGTGTCGGTTAGAAGAACGAACACTAAAGCAAGACCCAATGCGCCAGAACCCTTAAAACGACCCCAACTTGACAATAGCAAAAGCTGAACAACCACCCCGCCGAGACCAACAAAACGGTGACGGGACCCCAAATCCAAACCCAAACCCAAGGTGCATAGGGGAAACAAGGGCTTACATAATCGATATGGGAACCGGCGTATCGTCACGGGAGAGACAACAAGGAAAACGAGGCACATCTATGAGAGTGAAAGATCTTAACCGGAGCAAGGTTGAAGACGATTGGCCTGGAGATAGCGGACCTTCACTCACCAATGGGTAGAACTCGTCTGAACTCAGACTCCTTCAACAAGACTCGGAAGAACTGTCGCTAGGGAGGGAAGACCTGAGCCAAAGATGACCAAATCCGACCAAAAAGGCCCAGATTTGAGACTTCTGAAACCATATCTAAGAAAAGGGAGTTGAAACTAAAACCCTGAATCAGGTGGAAGGGGGGGAGAGGAGAGGAAGGGAGGGAAGTTCTGCACCGACGACATCGAGATCGAAAGAGACGACCTCAGGGGTCGGCGGTGGTAGAAGATGGCTTGAAACTAGAGGTTGGAGAAGGAAGAAGAGTCTAGAGAGAGGAGTCGCTATCACACTTGTACTAGACTACATCACCTCCTTATAGTTTGTTATATTAACATAAAAGTATTTTAATTTATCAATACTTAACTACAACCATATACATCTAAGATTCAGCACCTAATATGATGTCACTTTTATCACCTCAAAACCTGGCAAAAATACTATATTTTTGCATTCTTTTTTTTTAATCAACGCAAAAATTTTATTAGTAAAGAGAAACTTTCCAAATAGGAGAGCAACTCAAGATCAAGAAGATCAAAGACAACGATTACAAATGAGCTCCCGACAATGGAGCTTAAAGGCATAAACCTTTAGAACCAAAGGAGAGTAGTTCTCGAAAAGTAGAAATACAAAAAACAATCAAAGAGAAAAAATTAAATCTCCTTGATTCTCGGTACAACGCCCTTAGGTGGCTTCACGACCGTCGGATTCCACAAGTCCGCCCCTGAAGGGGCAGCTTGCAAAGCCCTTTCCTGACTCATGGAGCGCGTTCTAGGCTTAGAATAAGTCACTATACCATTAGACATCTTAGCAACCCACCCCTTAGATATCGAGAGTTTATTCAAGGCGTTTTTCCAAGGATTACCTTGATTCTCTATAGCCGAGCTCAAAATGTCTATCGAAACCACCATTTGGCAACCGAGCCCATTATACTTAGGATTGGAAACATGGGCCCCCAACAGCCCTTCATGGGCCTTCTCACCAACATCAACATCATCAGGCTTAGGGACCAAGCGCATCTCCACCTAGCCCTTTACACCCGAGCCATCCAAGTCCACATGAGGTGGAAAATCTCCTAAGCCCAACTTAGGACATAACCGATGGGCATCTACACTTACATGGCCTGAAACTTGCACCTCAACACCATCTTCTTCCTCACAAACAACATGCGCAGAAGAAGGGATGACATCGCGAGAAAACGACATCAAATCAGCAACACCCTGGCTATCCCGCAAATTGGGTGAGATTTGAAAATCATAAACCCGAGACGTCTGGGACAATCGGATTATGGTTATTCTGTCAATTACCAGAAAAGTTGTCGGAATTTCAAGCTCCACATGAGATTTTTCTACCCAGTCTTGAAGATAGGAAGCTCCTTATCCATATCCCAGTCCATCCTAATCTTCCTCTCGGTGTTAACTATCTTCCAGAACCACCAGATCATGACAATACCTCAGTGACCCCTTCTTCTTACCCTTCTGCGAAAGTGCAACAAGGGTAATGTTGTCTTGGTCAACTTCCTCCTTAAAGAGGACGCGGGGGGGCTTTTCGACCCAATGGAATACATGGTGGAAGAAGTAGCATCGATGGCCGGCCGCAATGAGTCCGACCATTGATTGTTAGAGTAGGATCCATCCTGTGACTAAGAAGGGAATCTTGTTCTGATGTATTACCTCGTCCTCAAAGGTGAAAAAAATTTACATTATTTAATGCATATAATATGTAGATTATGGATATGAAAAATGTCATTTGTGACTAACAACCCATAATTAATAAATTACACGTTTCAACTAGACTGCGACCGCGTCTGATCTTGCGACCACTCTTTGGGAGTCTAACTTTGTTATACCCATTATGCAAAACGATAACTACGAACATAACTTATGATCCCTAAACAAAACTAAATAACGCTGGGTACTAAAAAAATGCCAGCGCTAGTCAAGCAGCTAGAGCCTCCAGAGATTAACCGGGGACTAGTTGTGAATTAGTCGGAGATTAATCGGATTTTTATTTTTCTATATTTTTTAAAACATTCTTAATAAATATGTTATTACATGTATGAAAAATATGAATTTTATAATTGAAAAACGTAACAGACATTTAAAAAGTAAAATGGGGAGGTTAGACTGGTCGCGAATGAGGTACTTGAGTGTTTGGTCCCCACTAATGATCGAATCGTGTACTATTGGCACGACGCTGAAAAACATCTCGGCCCTAGGGCATGAAAAGATTTTTATACGTTCAGACGCCCAACTTCTGATAAACATGATTTTTCTATATTTTAAAAAAAATTCTTAATAAATATGTTATTATAAGTATGAAAAATATGAATTTTATTATTAAAAATAGTAACAAACATTTAAAAAGTAAAATGGGGAGGTTAGACTGGTCGCGAATGAGGTACTTGGGTGTTTGGTCACCACTAATGATCGAATCGTGTACTATTGGCACGACGCTTAAAAATATCTCGGCCCTAGGGCATGAAAAGATTTTTATACGTTCAGACGCCCAACTTCTGATAAACATGATTTTTCTATATTTTTTAAAAAATTCTTAATAAATATGTTATTATAAGTATGAAAAATATGAATTTTATTATTAAAAAAAGTAACAAACATTTAAAAAGTAAAATGGGGAGGTTAGACTGGTCGCGAATGAGGTACTTGGGTGTTTGGACCCCACTAATGATCGAATCGTGTACTATTGACACGATGCTTAAAAACATCTCGGCCCTAGGGCATGAAAAGATTTTTATACGTTCAGACGCCCAACTTCTAATAAACATGATTTTTCTATATTTTTTTTAAAAATATTATTAAATATGTTATTATAAGTATGAAAAATATGAATTTTATTATTAAAAAAAGTAACAAACATTTAAAAAGTAAAATGGGGAGGTTAGGCTGGTCGCGAATGAGGTACTTGGGTGTTTGGTCCCCACTAATGATCGAATCGTTTACTATTGGCACGACGCTTAAAAAAACTCGGCCCTAGGGCATGAAAAGATTTTTATACGTTCAGACGCCCAACTTTTGGTAAACATGATTTTTCTATATTTTAAAAAAAATTCTTAATAAATATGTTATTATAAGTATGAAAAATATGAATTTTATTATTAAAAAAAGTAACAAACATTTAAAAAGTAAAATGAGGAGGTTAGACTGGTAGCGAATGAGGTACTTGGGTGTTTGGTCCCCACTAATGATCGAATCATGTACTATTGGCACGACGCTTAAAAACATCTCGGCCCTAGGGCATGAAAATATTTTTATACGTTCAGACGCCCAACTTCTGATAAACATGATTTTTCTATATTTTTAAAAAAAATTCTTAATAAATATGTTATTATAAGTATGAAAAATATGAATTTTATTATTAAAAAAAGTAACAAACATTTAAAAAGTAAAATGGGGAGGTTAGACTGGTCGCGAATGAGGTACTTGGGTGTTTGGTCCCCACTAATGATCGAATCATGTACTATTGGCACGACGCTTAAAAACATCTCTGCCCTAGGGCATGAAAAGATTTTTATACGTTCAGACGCCCAACTTCTGATAAACATGATTTTTCTATATTTTTTTAAAAAATTCTTAATATATATGTTATTATAAGTATGAAAAATATGAATTTTATTATTAAAAAAAGTAACAAACATTTAAAAAGTAAAATGGGGAGGTTAGACTGGTCGCGAATGAGGTACTTGGGTGTTTGGTCCCCATTAATGATCGAATCGTGTACTATTGACACAACGCTTAAAAACATCTCGGCCCTAGGGCATGAAAAGATTTTTATACGTTCAGACGCCCAACTTCTGATAAACATGATTTTTCTATATTTTTTTAAAAAATTCTTAATATATATGTTATTATAAGTATGAAAAATATGAATTTTATTATTAAAAAAAGTAACAAACATTTAAAAAGTAAAATGGGGAGGTTAGACTGGTCGCGAATGAGGTACTTGGGTGTTTGGTCCCCACTAATGATCGAATCGTGTACTATTGGCACGACGCTTAAAAACATCTCGGCCCTAGGGCATGAAAAGTTTTTTATACATTCAGACGCCCAACATCTGATAAACATGATTTTGAGGGGGGGCTCCACCCTCATCTTTGGTAGGAACAATAATCCGGGATATTCGTCATTTGCTTCTTTAAAAACAGGGTATTACTCTCAATTTTTTTTTTAAAAAGAACTACGAATGAAGCCTATCATTGGATAGCTAGAGAGACACGCTCTACGTCTATTCTTCAATGATCAGGTCACATATTACCTGACACACTTCGTTGTATTCTAATTTCAGATAAATAATACATCATCACCTTTCGTTTAAAAAAACATCCACAATTATTCAAGATGTAAGTATATATCATCTATAATTATTAGTTTTATAATTAAATTTGGAAATAAAAATTTACATATAATTAATATATATTAATAATAATAATAATAATAATAATAATAATAAATATGTAAAATGATTAATAGAAAATATTTAAGATAAAAACATAAAAATTGGATCAGTGTTGTAAAAATTCCTGTCTAGGCACTGATTAATCCCCACCTAGGTGCAGATTTTTACATCTCTGAACCGATTTTCCAATACGTCTGGAGCCACCCGACTTGTTAAAATCGGGTCGGTGATATAAAAATCCCCGCCTAGGCGCCAATTCATCGTTGCATAGGTCCGATTTTTAGAACACTAAAATAAGCCCAATATCACCCAAATCGAAAAATGAATATATAAAATCCTACATATAAACACAAATTCTTCGTCTACATATATAAACCCAAAATACAAAGAAAGTAAATAAATCCATACCTAGTTCGTTCGTGTTCGGTCTCAATCTTAATAAGCTTCTGAATCAAAAACATAGAACTCAGCGTGTGGGAAAGTAGATGGTAGCATTGTCAGGATGCTGGGGCCAGGTTGTGATCAAAGACGATGGTGGCGCAATTGAATCTTTAGTGCAAGCTACTTCTGAGAATTTAGACGATGTTCGAATGTTTGGAACTGTCATATCCATAGCACTAGAGATAGTTTGGCGTGGGTGTGGGATTTCAAGAGTCCTTCTTACCCTCAAAATTGTCGAACTTCTAAAATACCCAAGAACACATGTGGTATTTGCGACGCACGTCATCCTTACCTTTAGAGCATGAACAACAGAAAGGACCTTGGTGAGGGAGTGGGAGTGCAGAACTTGTGCTGACTGGACAAAAGTGAGGTCCAAGGAGTGCAGAATAGTGGGTGTTTTGCAACAGAAAGGCCCTCTGAGATCCTGGGAGTGCATAACAGTGCTGACTGGATTATTAATTGATATTTTGCTATTTTATTTAATTCTTTATCAGAAACCGTTTAAATTATATAAACAAATGTGAAAAAAATAATTAATGACAATAAAAAATAATAAAAAATTTAACACAAATAAAAATGAACTTTTTAATAATGGAAAATAAATCAATAAAATATGTGTATGGAATAATATGGTCAAGTATGTAATATTCATAGTAGTTGCTATAACGAAAAATCTTTGAGTCGGACTGGATATAAATACACACAAAAATGATAATATGGTCAAATATATATTACATAAAAATGTTATTTTATTTGAAATATCATCCAACACTAAATTATATAATATATAATCTATTAAAAAGAATATTTTATTTCAAATTTTAATATGCATTTCACTCCAAAATTAAAAGTATATCATATTGATTATAATGAAACATAGTAACAAAAGCCCATCTAGCTCAATGGTAGAACACAAGGCTTTAAACCTTGAGGTTTAGGGTTCGAATCCCACAATTGACAAAAAAAATTTGTTCAAAAAAAAAGTCATCGTAAAAGTCAGCGTTGGAAGCCAAGTGTCGGGCCGAGAGAGGCCCAGCGTGGCCAAGGAGTGCGGAGCGAGGAGCGCGAGCTTGGCCCGCGATCGAGGAGCGAGGAGCGAGGAACGAGCCCGTTTCAGGACCGCGGACCGCAAAAAAGGAGGCCCACAACCGAACGGGCCTCGACACTCGGACTGGGCGCGCGCGGATCGGGGAGCGGGCTCGCTCCGTTGTTCATGCTCTTAGAGTCCCCTCCACCTTTATCCACCTCCACTTTTAAGAGCATGAACAACAGAAAGGACCTTGGCGAGGGCTTGGGAGTGCAGAACTTGTGCTGACTAGACAAAAGTGAGGTCCTGGCAGTGTAGAAAAGTGGGTTTTGCAACAGAAAGGCCCTCTGAGGTCCTGGGAGTGCAGAACAGTGCTGACTGGATGCTGACTGGATTATTAATTGATATTTTTCTGTTTTATTTAATTCTTTATCAGAAACCGTTTAAAATATTTATAATTTAAACAATTTTGGAAATAAATAATTAATGACAATAAATAATTAATAAATAAATTTAACACAAATAAAAATTAACTTTTAATTTTATTCAACCCCTTTTAATACAAACCCCCCAAAAAATACAAGTTCAAGAATCATTCTCTGTTGGGTCGACATCCAGTGGTGGGGGTTGTCGTCGAAGATCATCAATTTCACCTTTAAGGGTTGCCATGAGTTGCCGCAGTTGGGACTTGCAACATTTATGCTCTGCCATATCCTCTTCGTCGAAGGAAGATGTATCCTTGTCCAACATGGACCTGTAGGTGGCGAAGTTTGCTTCCCACTGTTGGGTTAATGTGTGTATCATGCGGTCCTTTCTACACATTGTGTGGCACGTGTACGTTCAGCCTCCAGCCGTGATGTTCCAGGTCGGCGAAGGCAGACATTTGGGCCGTGAGGACGGTCGCCTTGTTTGAGGCCTTCGCTGCCTTCTTCTATTGCGGTCGAGTTCGGCGAGGGGGACTTGGGGCGGCCTCAGGGGATGGGGGTGTGTCGCTGATAGGGACCTGAGTCCCCTCGTAGTTGTCGCTTGCTCCCCATTCTGGTGGTTGGGACTCACCACTGAGATGTGTGCACTCCTCCCCTGTGCTTGTGGGTGGGGATGAGCTGCAAGCCCCAACCTCATCCAACCGCACGTCTCATGTGCTCTTCCGGGTTGGCGCCGCTCGGATTCTCGTCCTTGGACCTCTTTAAATAGCCGAGGAACCTCCTTGTCTGAGAGGAACCTCTGAGCCAACATTTCTTGATAGCTGGCCAGAGGCGCTCTGGGAGACCTCCCTTCGAGTTGTATTTCCTCGTAACTTCGCACCATAATGTGTTGCCGGTTTGAGAGTTGCCCTTGATGGGGTCTTTTGTAGTACTCAACCAGCAAAATTATGAGGTGGAGGTCCTCCTGCTTGCTGAATGTCCGGCCCTCCGGATCTGGTTCTTGGGGTTGGCCTCGGGGTTGGGCTCGGGCTCGGGCAGGGGCTCGGCCTCATCGTTGGGAAGGTCCGACAGAGGATGGTTAGGGGATTTGTACGTCGGGTAGTGGGTGCCCCTCCTAGTTGTAGAATTGGGGTGGCAGCGAGAACCCTTGCGGGGTCATCCCAAACGGTGGCGTCTGGAACCCTTGTGGGTGCATACCAAATTGTAATGGCACCTGGAACCCTGGCGTCATTTGAAATTGTTGGGGACGGTATTGCCCTAATACAAAAAAATAATACAATAAATTAATTAACAATGCATTAATATAATAAATTAATATAAAAAAATTAATAGAATGCATTAGTACAATAAATTAATTAACAAAATTACGTTACATAAATTATAAGTTTTCACTTACCTGAACTCGACCCCGGTTGCGAGTATAGGGAGAAAACGGAGTTGTCCCGATTGTCCATTAGAATGTCTTCGAAACCTCGTGCCAGTTCGTTGGAGCTGAATCCGACTTCGTCACCAGCTGACTGTGCACGAGACCCAGCGTCGCCCGACATTTTTCACGAGAATAATTGAAACGAGAGAGGAGAATTTGGGAAGGAGAGAGTGAAGTTGGAGAGTGAAAGTGGAGATTGGTGTGGAAAAAATGAGAAGAGTGATGGGTATTTATAGGCTTTTTTTGGCTGATTTTGAATTAAAATTAAAATAAAAATATATAGCTGTTTTTTGACCGTTGCCAATGGTCGGGTGGCCACGTAGCGGCACCGTAGGCGTCTAGCGTAGCCAGGGAGCGAGAAGCGCGACCAGCGCGCTCGGCCAGCGAGAGGGGAGAGAGGGGCGAGGAGCGGGAGCGGGACCGTGTTTTTCGGCTCCACAACGAGTCGGTCCGCGTTCCTCGGACCGTGCGCGCGCGGAGCGGGGAGCGGGGCCGTTCCGCTGTTCATGCTCTTATATAACCTCACCAATCTAAAAGCGTGTTTCGCACGGCCCACGCGAGTGCACAAGTATGTAACAATATGAGTTTTTTTTATTTTTAAAAGCACTATATATCCAATTCGTTTTTCGGCTTACTCTTTCTTTGATTGATCCTCTATTTTCATATGAAGTTGGCAAGTGAGCCTAAATCTCCATTTATCCTATAGTTATTATTGGACTAGCATAATATTTTTACTAACCAAATTATATGAATATCGATAATCAGATACAACATTTCTTCGTAAATATATTAATTCATTTGTCGTCTAATATTTGTATTCAATTAATTTTTTGATGTCAAGGAGAGAAAAATTATAACTCTTTATCATTTTACATGATCATACAATTACCCCAATCATACCTAATAAGAGCCCTAAAAATATCTTATTCATATAAATATGATATGAGAGACAAATCCATATGTAATCAACCAAGTTTCACGTATACAGACTTCAAATCCAATTCACAATTCTTGATTTGCCCGACGAATTCTTGCAAGCGAGTAACTTATCCAATGTTTATCTTCATTGGTCAAGTGAGGAACTTGTAGGACAGAAACAAATCGTCAATGACGTACTCACCCAATGTTGCCTGGCCAACCGAACTTTCATCCACTCAGCCTAAAGTTGAAATCCAGTAAGGGTTCAACGACAACTACCAGTTGCCATTTTTCACTCATCACATCACTCTACTAGAAGCCAAAGTGTTGAAGATCAAGTATGGATGATCTTCCGCACGTCCTTCTTGGGACTGACAGAATAATTCCTTCTTGGATGAATTCAAGAGATGTGTTTGTGATCTTTGAATAATAATAATAAATAATAAACATATATTATAAAATCTGCTGATTGATTATAGTGAACACCTAGTGGACACAAAATATGTCACCACCAAAATCTTTGGTGGCCCGAAAATTCACCTATGACGAAGTGTATGTTGCCTATCCGACAAATTCAACTCAATTCCTTCTTCACTTAAACTTGGAATAAATGAGGACCTGTAACCAAACATAACCACAATCTTTCCAAACAATATTATGCATTCCACAAATAGTATCATCATTGCATGTAAATCTTACAATGATTATTATTAGAAATAAAAGGGTGTCCTTAACATATTACATATTACATGTAATAAGATGGAGATGATGATGATGATGATGAGATGATTGAGATGATGAGTAAGACAATGGCCAAGAGGATGGGAATGATGACAACAGTGAGGAGAGAGGGACGTTCTAAGGACCCCATCGTCAATGGTACCACAAACATCAATGCCACCGCTATGGCCATCCACACCAGTCCCAAACTATGATGTGCTTCCATTAATTCCAGTCGATGCTCTCTCTTCACAATCCCTCTCGTACGTAGGTTCGGACAAGATATGATCTCTCCGGACAATTGTGAAACCTGTCATTGACATGTATTTATACTGACCGACTTCCCCACGATTTCATTCAAGTAGCGGTTATTACAACTATGGATAGAATCGTATATATCTCAAGTGACGGTTTTTGGTGGTTATGAAAATGCATTTTTTTTGTTGGATTGCATGTTTTGCCCTTAATGTTTCTCTTAATTACTCACACGTTTTTATCATGTTTTATAATATTTATTTTGAACATTAATCTCTTAGTTTTTTCATGCATGAATTTTGCAACAAAAGCAACCCAGAAGCAAAATCTAGAGCAGTGAATGTCCCCTTGCATGACCGTTCTTTGGGCTTTCCCAAAGTAGATTTTCTTGGAATTCATCATTTTGTAAATTTTGAATTTTACCCTTCTATTTTTTGAAACAAGTAATCGGGTAAAATGTGAAACGTAAACTATATAGGGTAGGGTGTAACTGGTCAGCGTTCCGAATATCTGTCTAAGTCGACTGTAGTGCACCTGACGCTCATTAGACCCGTAGAATTAGTCTGCGTGTGTTCACAAATATTACCTTAAGAGATCCCCTTACTGACATTTCAAAGGTACAAAACATAAAATAAATATTCCAACAAACGAAAGGAACTAATCAACCCAAACTAAAGTAATAAAAAACATAAAGCAAACTTGAAACGAGTGCTCTGATTGCGGCTTTCTCGAGACTTCCCAACATCGGTAGTCCTGGGTCTGTGGGTATAGTCTGTGGTCGGGCCCTCCCACCCCGCCAGGTCTTCTCATTCTTCCAAAGGAGGCTGCAACACCTCCGTCTGTGGACCCTCCTCGTCCCTCAGCTCCGAATAGATCTGACAAGGATCCGATGTATCGCGGGGCCGCGACGTTGCTCTCCCCGACTTAGCATTGGGCAGCCGCAATTTCAGCTAGGCCGGAGACTGTGCCTACTCACGTCGGCGAGGCTGCATCTCAGGCTGAAAATTGCCCGGCGGGACAAACCCCGACGTGGAGTGTCCACGAGGTGGATCGGACGGTGAGAAGGTCCTCATATTCGCCGGACTCGAGAGGGAAAATGGTGAGGGGAGACTCATCACCGAAAAAACAGTAGGGGAGGGTTGGGGCGGGAGCGGCGGTACACCGTGGTCAGGATCCATGGTGTTCGGCGTTTTGGCATGGTCGACTTCCATTAGTTTGGTAGGGGAGAGGTTGAAGAGAGGTCGAAGTGGGGAGAGAAGCTGCGATGGCGATGAGAAGAAGAAGGAGAGACGGTTGCGTAACCCTTAGTTTCAAAGAGAAACCCTTAGATTCATTTTTAATTGTTTACCCTTCTATTTAGTTAGGTACAAATACATAAGTTAGGGTTTTGTTATCTTGATCTCTTGGAAATGGTTCAAGAATCAAAATCGGATTGAATATGTTAGACCTGATTCGATGGCTCTTGGTATTTGAGATTTAGAAGGAGATTGAGGGGCTGGGAACTAGGTGAATTTAGAAATTTATGCTCTCTTCTCAACCAAATCCTCATTTTTGAAAATGATGACAGGCTTTCATGGCAAGAACAAGATAATTTTTACTCTGTCTTTAAAGCTTATCACTTATTTGCAGACCCCTAATCAAGAATAGGCTAATTTATTATGGATCTATGCCTTGCCTCCTAAAGTTATTATCTTTTGTTGACTCTATTGTCATCCAATAATCCCTATCAAATGTTTCTCAGAGGAAAGAGGAATTCCCTATTCATTAAATGAGATCATTTGCTCTTTCTACAACAATGACATAGAGGAGATCAATCATTTGTTGTTGTACTATCATAAACCATGGCCAATCTGGTCTTTTATCTTCAGATGGCGGGGATTATCTTGGGTCGTGCTTGTAAATATTCAGTCTCGCATAACCTCCTGGAAGCATTTCTGCAACAAAAACTCAAGAAAGTAGTGGCAAATTCTGGTCTTCATCACTCTCTGGTTTATTTATCTTGCAAGGAATAGTATAGTGTTCAACAATATGGCTGTTTCTGCAGAAGAGATCCTGGCAAAAATCCAAAGTTATGCCTTCAGCATTATCTACTGCAATTCAAAGAAAGCATTTTCATTTCCTTTTCATCGATCGCTGTCTAACCCCTAAGCTTGTGAACATTACAAAAAATCACTTCTAACCATCTACCTCCTTCATTTTTGTTCTCTACTGCTCCCTTTTGTATCTTAGTTTTTGAGGATCCATGAAGGACGCCTAATTTTTATGTCCACTACTATCTTTTGCATCTTACATCTTAGAGGATTCATGGAGGATTTCTCGTCTCTGTAATGTCCTATATGAGGGATTCACTCCCTTGTTCTTGTTCTTTTTCTCAAAGACTTGAACTAATAAATCTCTTTTGTTGATAAAAAAAAATAAGTTAGGGTTTTGAGAAGGCTCCAAAGATTGTATACAAATAGTTTTAATCCGAAATTAGAATAATATCTCTAAGAACGTAGGTGTCCAAACTCTCTTGAGTGAATTAATGTAATATCTCCTAGATGGAACTCTTTAGGAGGGTGATTCTCTGTCGGACACGGCTTTACAGAGGAATAGTCGCTAGGAGGAACTACACCGTTAATCAGAGGGAAGAAGATGTTTTTTGACAAGAGCCTCATATTGGTTGGGAAGAAGGAGGAATTGGTGATGGACTCGGTGCGATGGTTGAAAGTTTCATTTTCGAGGCCGGTGGAGAGGGAATCAGGTTAGCAACCTCGGGGTTTGGAAAAGGAGAAATAAAGGGGGAGGATGAAGCTCAAATTAGTTGTAACTTCATCCTAATAGGTGAAGGATGATAGGGATGATGAGCTGGAGCTTCGGAGGCTAAGAGAGGACATTCATTTTTTTCAAATCGTTCGAGACAAATAATAAAAAATTATAGTGGGTGAAAAGAAATCCAAGGTTCAGGTTGAAAAATCTCTGACAGGCTTTAAAGTCTTCACACATAACCTTCCAAAGGGAACAAAGGAAGTTTGGGTTCATAACAGACTCTCATAAGTAGGCTAGGTAATCAAGGCCCAACTGAATTTAGGCCCAATGAATCCTGCCCCGATGCGTGGCGACTCATTAAAGCCCAAGTTTATTTCGGCTTCAAAAATTCGAACCAACGCTTCTTCTTCATGAATCCTCTACAACTCGATCACCAGCCTTTCTCCAACTTCCTCAATCATCAATATTCCTCTAAGCTTCCTCCTTCACTGGCGTTTCTCCGACCTTCCTCATTCACCTCCGTTTCTCCGAGCTTCCTCTTTCACCGATGTTTCTCCAAGCTTTCTCCTTCACCGGCATTTCTCTGGCCTTTCCTCCTTCATCGTCGACAAGGCTAAACAACTCCGAGAACTCGAAGCATGAGGCTGATCAGACGGCCTTTAGATTTTGGGACGCCATCCGTCAAGATCTCGCCTTCTCATACTTCCAAAAACCTTCGTCGGAGCGGTCGGCGAAGAACTGCAAGCAACATTAAAGCACAACTAACTGAAAGTTGAAGATGTTCCAAGGTTTCTGGTCAAAATTCAAGCACATTTACAAAAATGGTAGATCCGATGACCAGTCACGGAGGATGCGGAGAAGGACTACGAGGAGAGATATGACCACGTCTTTGCTTGGAAGCACTAGTGGCAGCTCGTGCGAAACAAGCCTTTCTAGCAACATCGTTTCGAGAACTAGTTCTCGATGACAAACAGTTATTTTCATTGGGAATGACGATCGATGCACACCGAGAACTACCGGCCTGAGCAACCTAATGTCTCAGATGGACATGATTGCTGTCGTTATTGAAGAGGCCGAGGGTTCACATCCAGGACCTGGCCGCGGGCGCCACCCTAAGGGTCGGAATGCCGCAAAGGCTAGGAAGGTGAAGGGCAAGAAAAACAATGATAGTACTTCTGGTGTTGCATTGGCCGGGAGCTTGAGGGGCATCGAGAAGCACCGCTAAGCGTTAGTTCTGAGCCATGAGTTCCTTATGCGGGAGTTCCACTTACTCTGGCCAAGAGATGGATACCTCCCGCATGGAGCCCGGGGATTTGGCAACCATCAACTTTTTCTCTAGGGCATTGCTAAAAGGATTTCAGGATTGGTCTGATATATTGTTCAGTGTGTTTTGATAATACAGAAATGTGGTCTTTGTGCTAGGCGCTTTTAATATTAATCATGTTTTTGGACGTTGAGAAGGTTTATCATTTTATCGCACAACGCTAATGACCTTTCACCAGAGAATTATAGAAACACGTACGAAAAACTACAGATATGTACCAACAAATTAGACAAGCGGAAGAGAAATTAGTCGAGAAATTTGAGCCGAACAATTTTTTTTTCCGTCAAATGTAATTTAAAATGTCGTTCTTTGAATAAAAAACAAACAAAGCTCTATACGTAATCTAATTATGATCTAATTCCTATGATAACGCCAAAAAAATGAACTTAAAATACAGATCTAATCAAGATCTAATTCCCACTTGTGGAAAAACATTTCAATTAGATCTGGATTCGATTTAATCCCACATTATGGATAGTTTAACAATTATGAGCGAATCAGTCCGCTTCGGTCACCGGCACCCAATCCCGTCTTCGCTCACTCGCTCTACCGAGGACCACCGCCCCCTGACTTCAGATCCCTACCCCGATCTCTCTCTCTAGGTCGGGAATCGATCCCACTGGTATCTGATTCGCCTTGGCCGCCCCAGTCGTCCCAGTCGCCAGCGTCATCCGGGTCCTCCCTGGATCCCGACGGCTCATCGCTGACAGTCGCCAGCGACCTCCGAACCTTTTCTGGTTCCCGACGGCTCTTCGCGACAACTCTGGTCGCTTTCGCCACAGCGCCGGGCTTCTCCGATCGTCTTGGCTCCTACTTCGTGCTCCCAGATTCCTATTCGTCTCCTGCTGGTCACTCGAGGGAGAATTGGCCGATACACCAGGTCGGCAGTCATCTCCCACCGTCAGGGTGCCGACAGGTATTTCTTCCGTTCCTAGGGTTTCTGAATTTGTTATTATGCCTACCCTGCTGGCTTGGAAATGTAGAGGTCTAGGTACGGACCACAACCGGCGCCAATTGAAGGACTTGGTGTCCCGGCACAAACCCGACATCCTTTTCTTGACGGAGACCCGTCACATGGAATCTCGGAATTCGAGATCGTGTCTTGCTATACTGCGCAGAACGCTAGGCTTCCATGGAGGCACGGGCATTCCGAGATTCGTACCACAGGCCATTCCGGGATCCGGGCCCCCGAAAAATAAAGGAGGTGTGATGATGTCGTGGACTGAACAGTGTACGGTTACGGTATTATCGATGCAACAATCGCATATCGATACGACAGTCCAGTTAGGTCAGGAAGCACCTATATTGTTCACAGGTATCTATGGGGAACCGATATGGGAGCGTCAACATTTGACGTGGGCAAACCTGAGACATCTGGCCACAATCCCGGCACCGGGTGATTGGATCCTAATGGGGGATTTCAACGGAATCTTACGTCCGTCAGAAAAGAGGGGGGGGGGGTATACCCACTACCCCTTATGCAAGGCTTCCAGCAGGCCGTATCAGATATTAGAGTGGAAGAGGTGCCACTACAAGGGTACCAGTTCACGTGGGCACGGGGTCAGGATGCTAAGTCGCTAGTGGACAGTCAGCTGGACAGAGCCTTCATCTCCCCGCAGGCTAAAGACCGATTCAGGGATGTGGAGTTACAGAACCTGGGCATATCGACTTCGGACCACAAACCCATCCTTCTCCAAATTCAGAAGGAACCAGTAGAACGACGGTCCCGCCAGTTTCGGTTTGAGAATATGTGGATTGATCATCCGGAGTGTGGCCCATTGATTCAGACAGAGTGGGGTCAGCCGGGGAATCGTCACATCAAGCATCACATTAAGGACATCGGGGTCTCCTTGGATGAGTGGGGCCAGACGATTTTTCGGGACAACATTAACCTGATCCAAAGGTTACAGCGGAGGCTTGCTGAGTTGAATGGTCGGACAGACAGACAGGGCATCAGGAAGAGACTGACAATTCAAAAACAGTATAACAGGGCACTGGCTACACAGGAACAGTTTTGGCGACAGAGAGCGAAACAACACTGGCTTGGGGAAGGGGACTGTAACACAGGATTCTTTCAGAGATCGTCCACCAAGCGCCATGTGAAAAACAAGCTCAAATCCTTGATAAACGATGATGGAGTAGAAGTGCAATGGAATACAGGGATTAGTGACCTGCTCCATTCATATTTTGCTAATATCTTCACAGCAGGCGACATCGAAGACTATGACCTCCCCATGCCAGTCCCTTGTATGATCACCTCGGCACATAATTTACAACTCACACAAAGGGTGACGGATCAGGAGGTACGCCACGCAGTGTTCCAAATGGGCCCGTCGAAATCCCCAGGACCGGACGGACTCAATCCAAAGTTTTTTCAACATTATTGGGATACTCTGGCTCCGGAGGTCATTGACTTTGTCCGCACTGCAGTCCTGACATGTACTATTGATCATATCAACAAGACCACCTTGATTATGATCCCGAAGGTTCTAGGGGCGAAGAAGATTGCGGAACTGAGGCCTATTGCTTTATGCAACATGATCTTTAGAATTCTTTCTAAGGTCCTGGCCAATCGGATCAAACCCCTACTGGACCCGATAATCTCCACAAACCATGGGGCTTTTGTCCCGGGAAGACATATCCAGGACGACGTCATCATTTCCTATGAGATCATTCACACTCTCCGGCGTAAAACACAGGGACAACGTGGTTTCATGGCCTTGAAATTAGATATGAGTAAGGCCTACGACAGAGTGGAGTGGTCCTTCTTGCTATCTATGATGGGAGCGTTCGGCTTTGATATGGGTTGGCGGGCGATGGTGCTCGCGTGTATGAGAGCAATCGAGTATACGGTCTGCTCTGACGGGAAGCATACGGCCCCGTTTACAGCAAGACGGGGTATCAGACAAGGTGACCCCCTATCGCCGTACCTATTTATTTTCTGTATGGAGGGTCTATCTCGGATGCTCAGTCAAGCAGAAAGAGCTGGACATATTCAAGGGGTATTAGTAGCTCGAGGGGCTCCGCTGGTTTCTCATATATTTTTTGCGGATGACTGCTATATATTCTGCAGGGCGGATCAAGAAGTGGCCACCCACCTGAGTAATATTCTCCAAACCTTTGGACGCCTTTCAGGTCAAGTTATAAAGGCAAATCGTCCATATTCTTCAGTACTAATACAACATTGGCTAACAGAGCAACATGTTGTAACATACTGGGCATTCAGGAGATCTCGGGGCCGACTAAGTACTTGGGAGTCCCCAATATGCTGGGTCGGAAAAAAGGACAGAGTCTCCAATTCTTATGTGACCGGATAGTGGCCAAAATTGGGACATGGGATGGTCAGATGCTGTCGGCATGAGGGAATGAGGTTATGATCAAATCAGTCCTCCAAGCCATGCCAATCTACGCGATAAGCGTGTTTATGTTCCCGATGGAATCAATCAATAAAATCCATGTCGCACTAGCTCGGTACTGGTGGACGGGAACTCCCAGGGGAACAAGACCGATTATTTGGCAGGATTGGGTGAAATTGTGTAGGCCAAAGGAGGATGGAGGGATGGGTTTCAAGGACATGCGAGATATGAATCTTGCAATGCTGGCAAAAATGGGGTGGAAATTGGTTACTCAACCCGACTGTCCTTGTGGCTCGAATTCTTAAGGCACGGTACTATCCTCAGGGTGACTTCTTGACGGCCCTCTTCCTGTTACTGGAGGCCGAGACCCGGAGCAAAGCCTGCCTCGTGCTTTGGGAGATATGGAAAGCGAGAAACGCTATGGTCTGGGACCAGGCGACCTCCACCCCACAAGAATTGGTTGCCACGGTTCTCAGTAACCAGCATAGCTGGTCGGAAGCACAATTGGGTCTCCAGAAGCCAGTCGTTATCCCCCGATCAACGCAGACTAAATGGAAACCCCCTCCCCCTGGCTGGCTCCTGATCAATGTTGACGGGAGGACCTTTGCAGCCTCAGGACAATTTGGATGGGGTTGGATCTGCCGTACAGACACGGGAGGGGTCCGGGAAGGACGGAATGGATATGGAAGCGGAGCACTCAACCCCGAATACTCGGAGGCAATGGCGATTTGGAAGGCCCTGTAATGGATACACGCCTCGCACTCATCCAGGGCCATCATATAGAGTGACGCTCAGTATCTGGTACACCTGATTCAAGGCACGCACCAGGTCTTTTCCCCACTGGGACGATTGGTCAACGACTGCAGGTCCATGCTCACTACTCTCGAGGATGTCAAACTCGAGTACATTTCTAGGTCAGCGAACGGTGCAGCCCACTGTCTAGTCCGGAATGCCGTTCTGTTCCTGTCCTCTCGTGGTCTGGATTAACTATTCACACCACGTTTCAAAAACAATCATGAGCGAATGACATCAAACTTATCAAAATTAATAGAAGGGCCCACAATTGCGAAGTGGACGAAATAAATTCGTCAATGTAAGAAAAAATACGATCCCAAAGCAAGGAAAAGTGGAAAAAACTAAACGGTTAAGAAATATGAAGCGTGTATTAAAAGAGTAAATTAGGAATATAGTGACGTAAGGAGTGACGTTGCATGTACAGGATATCAAAGAGCACTGCATATAGTAGTTAGGAGTGACTTGGGTTGAATCATACATCACCCAGACCAAAGTCAGAGAAGAATGTCAATCAGTCCTCAGTGCCTAGACAATCCTCCGGTTCTGTGTTCTTCTTCAACCTCTGAACAAGGCTCCGTCCAACAACTTGGGGGCCTCCAAACCTACATCTCTGGCTCTCCCAATTCCCACCTTTCCATCCTCCTTGTTTCTGACGTATTCGGTACCAAACCCTTCTTCGATTTTCTATTTTTTGCAATGAAATTCACCTTTGTTTCTTCACTGTCGCTTGCTTTGTTCGATTTCGCGTATTTAATGATTGGAAACATGTTGCAGGATATGAAGCTCCGAATTTGAGGCAAGCAGAATCCATTATAGATATATCTCAACATTCTCATTGCTGTGTTGTGTTAAATTGTTTTGATGAACAATGTTATCGTTGCTAAGTTGTGGGTTGCAATTCTTCTTCTTCTTACAAAGGAAATTAGCAGACAAAGTTGCAGTTGCTGGATTCTTAGTGGTGGTTCCTGATTTCTTCTTTGGGGACCCTCTGGTTCTGGACCAACCTAATTTTGATCGAGAAGCATGGAGAAGTGCTCATAACACGGTCTGTTTCTTCTTTCCCCGTAGTGAACCACTTGCTCAGTTGTTCATCTTAGTTAACAGAAACATATTAATTATACATTTAATGGATCATTCTATCTCAGTCTAAATCTTTCATATTTGATTTAGAGATTTCTAAATCTTTTTTGTATCACTTCAGTACCCTAAGCTTTTATTAATTTATTTAGAGTACCCTAATTTTTTTTTGTATCGCTTTAGTACCCTAAACTTTCATTATTTTCATTTTAATACACATCCTTAACTTTACCCTAAATTTGGTTGTTAGTGAAGAGTATTATGATCATTTTACTTGTTTTGGATGAAAAATCAGATGAAAAGTTAACAATGGATACTAAAATAAAATTAATAAAAGTTTAGGGTATTGAGGTGACACAAAAAAGATTTAGAGTACTTTAAATGAATTAATGAAAGTTTAGGCTATTGAGATGACACAAAAAAGATTTATGATATTTTAAATGAAATATGAAAGATTTAAGATACTAAGATGGAATTACCCTTACATTTCGAAAAGACCGGTCATAATGAAAGGACAACAAAATAAGGTATTAGGAATGGGATAAATCCAACCTTGAGGGTTGCGGACAAGCTCAATAAAAGTGAATGTGAATACTAGCTCTGGAGAAAGAGCTAGTATCAACTTACAATTGTAGGCTACCACTATCAACTTTGCTCATTTTGCAATGCACGATGTTTAGGTTGCGACGTCAAGGAGTCTGACATGACCTGAAAAAGTATATTTTCCTGCCATTTCAACAGATCCTTATAATTATTTGAGGGTTGAACTAACACACTTCTTACTTAATTGTAGTGAATTGAGAAGGTGCAAATTTGAGTGGTTAACTGCAATTTCTCGTATAAATGACATGCTCGATATTTAGAAAAGAAATTAGGCTCTTTTTGAAAGGGTAAAAAATTCATATAGAAATTCTCTCTCAAGTATGATTACATAAATTCTGGTTTAACTGGAGAACTGTAAATCTTTTTCTAGGATAAAGGATATGAAGATGCCAAACTGGCTATTGCTGATCTGAAAAGTAAAGGTGTATCTGCCATAGGAGCAGCTGGCTTTTGCTGGGGAGGTATCTATGATCTATGAAGTCGAAAGAAGCTCTTGACCTACACTCAATGCTTATCTATTTAGCTTTTAAGATTTGGTTGGTTGCTTCGTGTCAGGGAAGGTAGTGGTCAAATTAGCAGGTTCTAATGACATCGTGGCTGCTGTTCTGTTGCATCCTAGTCGGATCACATCTGATGATATCAGTGGTAAGTTACTTGCAACCTTGTACGTCAACTCCAAACCAAACAAACCATCTGTGTTGTGACTGATGGCATGTTTTATCAGATGTTAAGGTCCCAACTGCAATATTGGGGGCTGAGGACGACCACATGTCCCCTCCTGAACAAATGAAACAATATGGGGAAATGCTATCACAGAAACCCGGGGTAAGAGATTCTCATGTACTTGATTATTGACTGTACAGTTAGATCCTAGAGTTTGAATATTCAAGAAATGGGGTTCAATTATTGATAATAGACCCTGTCAATAACTTATCATGCTTATAAGCAAAATAATGCATAGTTTCATTAGTCCATCGAGAGAAGTAAATTTTATTATCTTTTAGGATATCAAAGTGAATTTTATAGCTGAAACTAGGATTGCAAAAGCAACTAAGACCTCTGCATGTTCGCTTTTTGATTACTTTTTGTTACATTGTTTTTGTTCATTTTGTTCTACGCAGCTCAATAGCTTTGTGAAGATATACCCTGGTGTGGCTCATGGATGGGCAGTGCGGTACAAAGCAGAGGATGAATCAGCTGTTAGGAGTGCGGAAGAGGCGGATAACGATATGTTAAATTGGTTAACTAGGTACGTTATATGAAGGTCACTTTCAGTTATTTTAAGTTGGACAAACAAGGGAGAACTTGGAGGGATGTTCAATAAGTTAGATGAAGATCTAAGCATATTTGTAGTTTCATGAATTTGGATGTCCAAATTGTTTTAGTGTGGTGGAAAAACGGAATAATATGCCGCCACAGGCATTTAAATTTCTTAGGCTTGTATCTGTGGTTAATAGCCTTCATAGTGTTATCAGTTTGAACCACTGTTCCGTGCTATATGTTCCTACATATTGTGCTACAGGCTCCAACATTTTGTGTTAAATAGGTTCCATCATTGTGTGCAATATGCTTGAACACTAGGGGTTGGAATCTCATAAATGATCCTGGGTTTGACTCCCACAGGTGTTTATATTGTTCTGATAGAAAATATTTGATCGAACACCATCTACAATAGGTTCCAACATTAAGTGAAATAGGCTCAAACGTTGTGTGTAATATGCTCGAACACTGTCTGCTGTAGATTCCAAGATTAAGTGAAATGGTTTCCCACCTTCTGCTGAACAGATTACAACACTTCGTTTTAATTCAAACATTTCTCAAGACAATAATTATAGGTTCCAAGACCGTTACCGGTAGGTTTCAAGACTTTCTTGTAGGTTCCAAGGTTTTTATGTATGGGTTTAAAGACTTTCCTTATAGGTTCCAAGGTTTTTATACATAAGTTACAAGATTTTTACTTGTGAGTCCCAAAGTTAAATATAATTTTATTATAGGTACAACTACATATTTATTGGACAAAACATATTTTAAGCGAAATAAACAATATATAATGTGATATACAAGAATGGACATGTCTGCTAGGGATTCTGCGCGCCGTCCTTCGCGACAGCGTCGATCTTCCCCCTCCCGGCAAGGTTCCAACCCTACACTCTCGTCGCCTGGACAGGTGACATCAGTTCTCTCGTCCCCGGTCTTGTCTGGCCCTGGATTGGATGAGATTGGGTTGCAAGGTCCTGTGGGGGTTTCCTCATCCTCGTTGACTCAGTCGTCGTCTCCGACTTCGAATCCTTCGCAGCAGAATTGGAACCCAGGTCCCGGCCCTATACTCTTGTTCGCAAAGGAGCTGGGATCCAAGTTCGGGGGTTCTTCTGCCACTACGGGACACTCCAGACCTTCGGGTCATGGCGTGGAATTGTCGGGGAATGGGTTGCACATGTAGCAATTATAGCAACTGCTCTGCGACCATCGACATCATCTGCTCTTCCTATCAGAAACGTTGTTGACTGAACAGAATTGTGCTCTGCTTTCCCGATCAGTAGGATTTCAGGACTTCTTTTGTGTTCCCTATTCCCGAAGAACTCGGCATACCCCAAATCAGAGAGGTTTGGCTTTATTGTGGGTTTCAGGAATAGATGTGGTGCTTAGAACGTCGTCCGAGAGGTATATTGATGATGAGGTTTCGGCCCCGGGCTATAGAGATTTGTGACTCACGAGGATATATTAGGAGCCTTGTCGGGATCTTTGTTATCGTACCTGGGAGATGATTCGTAATCTCCATACTCCGACAAGACCGAACTGGATACTTATAGGGGATTTCAACTGTATTCTCAATCCAGAGGAAACTACAGGAGGACGGTCCTACCCTTTAATCCTTAGGGATGATTTTTGTTCCATGGTGGATGATCTGCGCCTGGTCGACGTCCCAATAACAGGCCATCAGTATACTTGGTACCGAGGGCGCAGACATGATGAACGGGTCCAATCCCGTCTGGATATAGCATTGGTATCGGACACGCTATATTCCTCCCTCCCAGACTTGGACTTCTATAACACGGGTGTGACAACCTCTAACCATTGGCCGGTTCTCCTATCTTTGGCCCGGAAGGTATCCCACCGTGGCCCCCAAAGTTCCGTTTCCAGTCTCAATGGGTCCGTGACCCTGAATGTGGTCGAATGATACACGAATCCTGGGATAAGCGTCCACGAAACCAATTGCGGAGGTGATGTAGCCAGTGGGTAAAACACTTAATGATTGGGGTCGTCAGTATTTCCGCCGGAATATTAACCATATTAAATGGTGTCAACAGAGAATTGCGGAACTCAATGGTCGTACTGACGAAGCGAGGGAGAACAGGAGGCATTCTAGCGCCAACGTGCGAAGCAGCATCGGTTGGACGAGGGGGACCGTAACACAAAAATTCTTTCAGGCTGCTTCCTTATACCGTCGTTGGGTCAATGCATTGTTGTCTCTCAAAAATGGGACAGAGGATTTGGTTACTGGGATACGGGTATGCGTGAGTTGATTGTTGATTACTTCGGGACATTATTTCAGTCTAGCTTGTCGGTTCTACAGGATTTCCCCATTATCCTCCACAAGTGTATTACTCTAGCGCAAAATCAGTCTCTTTTAGCTCCATGCTCGGATACAGAAGTCAGGTCGGTAGTGTTTCAAATAGGCCCAGATAAATCCCCTTGCCCGGGTGGTCTGAATCCGTGGTTTTACCAACATTACTCGCCGATTTTGTCTGAGGAGGTTATTCGTTTTATAAGGGAGGTGTTGGCCTTTAGGGGATTTGATCAGAATCTGAATGATACTTCTATCATTTTAATCTCGAAGAAGCCAGACCCGGACGTAGTAACCGATCTCTGCCCGATAGCCCTATGTAATGTGATATTCTGAATTCTCTCCAAGGTCCTGGCCAATCGCCTACGACTACTTCTCCAAGGTCCTGACCAATTGCTTATCCAATGTTTACACACAAAATAAGATTCAATACCAACATATGCTCTACAATTCTACATGCAACACCCAAACAACTTAATTGACCTTAAGCTTAATAATCGCCTCCCCCACACTTAGTTTTTGGATAAGGTGTTCATACATTCTCAAGAGTCCACAGATAAATGATGCACTTAAATACTCAAACAAGATCTTATATCTCTACAACTCGGTAAATCCCAACATGCATCATTTAGTTTAGAGTTGTAGTCTTATACATATAAGTTATAAGGGATTAGAAATACCGCCCCTTTTAATGTAGACGCTACAATTAGACTTCACTTAATATGTGAGGGGATTCTCCTAATTGCAAACCAAACAAATGAAGAGGTTACCTTCATGAATTCTCCAGGTGAAAACTTTGCTCCATATTTCAATGAATCAAATCTTCCAATCACCTACAAAAGAAGCAAGAAACATGAGAGATCACAAAGATAATTAAATTAGCTAAAAAGGTGTAAAAAAATACTAATGTCGCTTGTTACTCCCCGACAACGGGGCCATCTTAATGAGCGGGGATGACTCAATGTCAAATCCTTCTTTTAACGTGCATCAGGACACGATCATCAAGCAATATAAAAATAATTAAGTACCGGTCGAACCCACAAGGAGTAGATGTATCACTAGTATTTTGGTAAAACCTAGAGACATGGGTTGTCACTTCCACATCCCAAAAGGGAAAATAAAGGGTAAAAAAGTAAAAGTTGTTGTTTGAAGTTTAGAAAATAATTAAATCTATATACACGTTACCACCTAAGACATATAACATTTGATTCACACAAAGAGTCGGTCACAGGTACAAGTAAACATGACTTCCAATTAGCGCGTGGTTTGGTTAACAAGAGTGAAAAAAAATAATGCTTTCCTTATGGTCTTAGAATACTTAAGTTCCTATGTATGCGGCATCATGAAATCAACCACATACTAGTCACGGGGAGAGGACACAAGACCATTTCCCGGACCTATATGTGAACCACCAATCATCGGAAAAAGCAATAATAATAAAAATAAGGGGTAGTTCTATTATCTTGAGCAAAGCTCGATCCATCCTAGAGTAAGAGATAACGACAATGAATGCATGTCACTCGCGCTACCAACTAGCACAAGTAGAGATAGATACACTACTCGGTAAATCTACTCACCTATGCCTAGTTCACTTCTTAATTCTCGAATGTTATCAATAAAGATGAACGCCGAAAATCAAGTAGAACTAAATAGAGTATTGAATCACGATACTCTGTTAAACAAGCATGAGTGGACTCTAAATAAATTTGCCAATCTACTTAGCTACCCCTAGTTCAATTAACCAAACGACCGAATGCATCGATCATCAAGGAGAACTAAGTACAACAAGGACTCACGAAGCTCTGGTAATACACAAGCATAAGTAAACTCTAAATCATGAACGAATATACTTATCTACGCCTAGTTCACTTCTTGAAAACCATACACCACCGATCAAGATGATTTCGGTAATCAAGTAGAACTACGTAGAACATCGAATCATGATATTCTGGTAATACACAAGCGTAAGTAAATTCTATAAACGTGAAATATCGTCTCACCACTAGGTCGAATCATGGATCACTCTAAACATCAATCTACATAGCGCACACAAGAATCACGGAAAATCTCCAAATGGTTCAGTCGGCTTGAAACACACAAAAGAATTGAGAAAACACATCCTAACCTATTTCTATCTCGTCAGTAGGAAATCAAGACATGTGAATGTAGGAAATCATAGATAAGTTCACTAAATGGATTAAGTTTGTATTTTTACCCACTTTAACCTAGAACTTGATATACAACCAAGAGATGAAATAGGTAGCACATGAAATCGAGTTTAAAATTATGAATATTCGAAAACAAAATAAGAAAAACTTGCATGGACATCAATTAGCTTAAATATAGATAAATACTCATACAAGCAAGTGGATGATAATTAAACTCAAAATCCCCAAATCATGCCAATAACATTACCAACATCAAATTAACCATAAAATCATGCATCAAATTAATAGGATTCAACATTTACACAATACCCATGACAAATGATTCAAATCCAAGGTCATGGAATCAAAATCCTACCCAAACATACCAAAAAACCTAACTTTACAACAAAACTAGAGAAGAGTAGGGATTAGAACCAGGATTGGGTTGAGAAACTCAATCAAAAACTCCTTTAGCTTGCAAACCCACCATCTCCAACTCTCCAAAGCTTCAACACATGAAAATTGAGAAGTTGGAGATAGTGGGAGGCTCGTGGAAGCTTGAAACCTCCTTCGACCGTCAAATTTATGGCCTTAGATGGTAGAAAAAGCACTAGCTTTAAGAACAAACTAAGAACAAAGAAGGAGATGAAGAACAAAAGATAGAGAAACAAATTGTGTTGTTGAAATTAATTCATACAATAAAATATGATTCAAAATATCTGGAAAAAAAAGAGTTTATATAGAAAAACATAAAATAATAATTAAAAAACGAATGTGATCTTATCGCTACGTAGGCGCACAATGTTAGAGGATAAAGGATTTGTGTGAGCTGGCAGGGCGATCAGGTGCGGGCGATAACTCGGAAAAGGTGCTGCAACCGGTATTGATGTACGTCGATCACGCATTCAAACAATCCTACGGACGGAATCGCTGGTCAATGGAAACAGAATGGAAGGCTGGATCTGGTCTCCACGCAGGTCACACTATCCAACAACTGGCGAGGTAAGGGCACACGGTAAGGTTGGGTTGCGCCACACAAGAGCATTGCGTTGACAGCTTTCCCTATTTTTTAAATTGTCCCTTCAAACGTTCGTTTCCACTCCACTAGTGCTCCGATTGACCTCGTTCTTGCGTCAATATTTTTCTTTTTTTCGCGGTCTACAAAACAAGACCAACAATGATTATATTTGGAACGTTTGAAAAATATCAACGACGAACGAGGTTTTGTGCAGTTATTTGTAAACGCTAAAAATATAAAAACGAGACATAAACAAGTTAAAAATATAGGGAAAATGGTCTAATTAACAAGGAAAAATTTACGCTCATCAGGCATCCGTCCAAGGAAGGTTCTGATAGATGGATGGCTCCAGATCTACGGGCTTGTGAGGGACCTCTACTATAAGGTCCCTGTCTCCCTCAATATAGAAGGCCTTAATTATCGTTTGAAGATCAAGGAGGTCAATTGCAGGCATAAAGGGTGTGTTTGGGATGGTGGAAATGACGGTTGGTGGTGGCAGAGTGGATGGTGGTTAGGAAGGGTGGGGTTGGGATTCTTTTAAGGGAATAGGACGGACGCTTAGGGTTAACCACCGAATGGGAAGGTCCAAAAAGGATGAGCGTCCTGGGGCCAAGCATGGGGGGAACAACTGATAAGAATGACAGATGGGGGTAGGGGCACTAGCACCATAGTTTTGGCAAACGAGTATGACAGGAACGAGGAGGGTAACAACGTTATAAGAGGACACAAAGCAAAAGAAACCCTAATTTAGGAGAGCAACTCCATACAAAGATAGGGTTAACTCCCATGGTTTTTAATACATTAAATTATATAGTACGTAATGATTTGTAGTAACTTAACGCCCTTTTCACATTATATTATTTACCTAAAAAAATCGTTTACAATACCCTAAGATGTTTTCTTTTTCACTTTACTCTTTTCCGGTACTTTTTAATGGAAATTGATCATAGTTAGATAGAAAAAAGTGAAAAAAAACATCTAAGGGTTTTTTTTTAGTTAGGATTGGTAAAGTGAAAAAAAAATCTCAAGGTGTCGTAAACGAATTTATATAGGTAGAATACAGTTGAAAAGATGTAAAATTAAATAGGATAATATGTAATTAACTCTAATTTTTATCTTTACTTTTATCATCTATATGTTGACATTTTTCGAAAAGGTTCAATAACACTTCTTCCGAACACTATAAGTTACCGTTAAATTTATTGTTACCAGACAAACATGATTTTTCATTTTTTCTATAAATCTTTTTTATTAAAGAGAAATAAATATATTAATGAAGTGAACAATACAAAGGGAAGATCCCAAAACTCATAAAACGAGCAAGGAGTAAAGCAAACAGCAAAAGCATCAATACGCGAAAACCACACTCACGTGACTTCTATAGGCTAGATACCCCGCTACTATAATGCAGACTCAGCACATCCTCAATCTTTTTGAATCCCTCCTCACCCGAAACCTTATAGCAGATCGTTGAGTGTTCCATAAATCTAGCCATAGTGTGGATAACTCTCCCATTTACGTCCATCAGTTAGAGGCGAGGAAAACACCGAAAAGATATCTAGTTGAGGGAGGCCACCACCAACGACAACATGGACCGATCTAAAAGAGAAACCAATGCCCGATCAAGTCTATCACACAGATCCATGATAGAAACCGAGTTTGATTCGTCAACGTCTGTGTTAGAATATGTTGTATAAGCCCAGCCCATGTGGCTCGTTAGGGTTAACATCGGGTTTAGGAAACCCTAGTGGTGCAACACCACTATATATACACATGTACGTTGAACGCTGCTCCTGCTCCAGCCCGCTTGCTCCTGCTCCGGTCGACCACACCACGCCGACGAGCTCCGAAGCGAGAGGATCTCGGTCGACCACACCGCGTCGCCATCGTTCCCTGCTCCTGCCACTCCACGTCGGCGAGAAGATCTCGGTCTTGACCCATGCCGCCGGAGCAACGCAGACGCAAGACGTCGCCGCCGCCAGCACGCCGCGAAAACACGCCGCGCCGAAACCTGCAAAATTTTGAAACGCAGAAGACGAAACGAGGACGACGCGTGTAGCACACGCGCCAAACTCCTTCACCCGCGCCCACGTGCCTGACGCCTTCGCCTACGCTCACGCGCCCACGCGCTCTGACCTCTGACCGCGTGACCCACGCGCATTGACTTCTGTTTTCACAAAAAAAAAACTAATCCTTTATTTCAGTGTTTTCTTTTCAGGTATTCCTAATGAAAAAATTTGATATCAAGCCCCACTGTACGTTCTGCAACAAATTTGGACATGTCTTAACTGAATGCAAAAATCATGCTCGTCACATTCTTTCCTCAGACAACCCTCGATGGGGTAACTCCAGGCCCTCTCAAAACTTTAGGGGGGTGTGGCTCCTGCAGGGATCATCGGCCTTCCAACAGGCCCAATGGCACTGTTGCTGTTACACCTACTGTGTTTACCAAATCTCCTGACATGACTACTCTCTTGGGTGACATACGAGCGCTCCTATCAGCTCACACTGCCTCGTCAGGTAGCTCATCCACTGTTGCTGCTACACCTGCTGTGTCTACCAAATCTCCTGACTTGACGGCTCTCTTGGGTGACATACGAGCGTTCCTATCAGCTCACACTGCCTCGTCAGGTAGTTCATCCACTACTACGTCGGGTAGCACATCCACGTGGTATCTTGATTCTGCTTGTTTCAATCATATGAGCCCGCAGTCAGATTTGCTCACGTGTGTAACTCCGATCACCATGCCTCCGTCTATTCGTATTGTTGATAATTCCACCTTACTTGCCACACACTGTGGTACCGTGACCACAGACCAGCTATCACTACCGAACACCTTGCTTGTCCCAGATTTGTCACTGAACCTTGTATAGGTTGGTCAATTGTGTGATTTGGGTTTTGACGTTAACTTTTCTGGTCGTACTTCTTCTGTTCTTGTGCAGGATCCATTGACGGGACAAATCCATGGGACTGGACGTAAAGTTGGTCGCCTATTCGAACTCACCTCATTGGTGGTCCCCTCACCATCATCATCATCCTGGTCTACTTGTGGCACTATCGTCTTTGCCGATCTATGGCACTCTCGCCTAGGTCATCCCTCTTCCTCTCGTTTGCGTAGTCTTATTTCTAGTGGTTTATTGGGGTCAGTTTCGCATACCTTTGGTGATTGTGTGTCTTGTCAGCTTGCTAAACATCATAAACTGACGTTTTCCCTTAATACTACTATTTCCTCTGCACCTTTTGATCTTTTTCATTCTGACTTGTGGGGAGCGGAACCTGTTCCGACCATTGGGGGGGGTCTCGGTGGTTTGTTATATTTGTTGATGATCATACTCGTTTTAGTTGGATTTATCTCATGCATAATAAATATGACTTCAACAAAATTTATTCTGAATTTTCTGCCATGGTTCGCACACAATTCTCTAAAGTTATCAAAACACTGCGTATGGACAACAGCATGGAACTTAAAGAGTCATCCTTCCTTGCACAACTTTCTTCCACCGGTACCATCGTTCAGCGCTCCTGTCCTGGTACATCGCAACAAAATGGTCGGGCAGAACGCAAGCATCGCCATATTCTTAATACGGTCCGTGCTCTCACCATTGCAGCTGCCTGTCCTGAACATTTATGGGGGGAGGCTGCCCTCACAGCCGTTTACACCATCAACAGAGTTCCATCCCCGGTCATAGGTAACAAAACTCCTTACGAGTGCTTGTATGGTCGTCCTCCAGTTTATGATCTTCTTCGTGTCTTTGGGTGTGTCTGTTTTGTTCATCTTCAACCTCATGAACGTACTAAACTTGAACCTCGTTCTCGTCTTTGTTGCTTTATTGGGTATGGGATCGAATACAAAGGGTACAGATGTTGGGACCCTGTTTCCAAACGTCTCCGCATATCTCGCCATGTCACATTCTGGGAACATAAGACGTTTTCTTCCATGTCTTCTTTTCACATTCCCGAGTCTACTCATTTCTATTCTAATCCCGATATTGATCTGTTTTTTGATGATGATGAGGGTTCTCCCATTGAGCTGATTCCTGCAGGTGCTCCGACATCTCTGCCTCCTACCATGGACCATGTTCCGCCAGAGGATCCTGTGTTACCGACTCGACCACAGCGTCATCGGCAACTCCCATCTCACCTCCAAGACTTTGAGGTAACCCTTCCATCTCGTGTCGCTTCCATAATGTCCTCTGTATATGAGCCTGACACCTATCGGGAGGCTTGCACTAAACCCTTGTGGCAGCAAGCAATGATTGAGGAACAATAGGCCATGGTGAAGACTCATACATGGGATCTGGTACCTTTACCTCGGGACAAACATGTGGTCGGCTCTAGATGGGTATACAAGGTGAAGACCAAGGCAGATGGTTCTATCGAGCGCTACAAGGCACGTATTGTGGCTCGTGGATTTACCCAGGAACATGGGGTTGATTATGAGGAAACATTTGCTCCTGTTGCGAGACTCACTTATGTTCGCACCATTCTTGCTGTTGCTGTTGGTCGACAGTGGGGCGTTTTTCAAATGGACGTGAAGAATGCTTTTCTCAATGGAGATCTTACAGAGGAGGTTTATATGAAGCCCCCGCCCAGCTATGATCATCCTCCACACATGGTTTTCCGTTTGCGCAAATCCATTTATGGACTCAAGCAGGCTCCGCGGGCATGGTACTCCAAGTTCAACAGTGCGATGGCAGTCTTTGGTTTCGTCTCTAGTCCGCACAACAGCTCCCTGTTTGTTCGTCGGACCTCTCGGGGCCATACTCTCTTACTTTTGTATGTGGATGATATGATCATTACTAGTGATGATGCTATCGACATTGTGGATCTTAAGCGTCATCTGAGCGAATAGTTCGAGATGAAGGATTTGGGTCATCTCTCTTACTTTCTTGGTTTGGAGATTTCCTCTCTGTCCTCTGGTTATCATTTGTCCCAAGCCAAGTATGCAGCCGAGCTCATCTCCAAGGGGGGCCTAACCGATAGCAAGATCGCTTCCACTCCCATTGAAGCGAATGTCAAGTATATTCCGATGCAGATTGGGCAGGCGATCCCACAGACCGACGATCTACCACAGGTTACTGTTTCTTTCTTGGTAACTCCCTGATTTCCTGGAGAAGTAAGAAACAAACAACCATTGTCCGCTCCAACACGGAAGCTGAGTATCGATCCCTTGCTGATACTACTTCCGAACTCATATGGCTTCGTTGGTTACTACATGACATGGGTGTTGTTCACAAGTCAGCCACTACCATTCATTGTGACAGTCAGAGTGCTATTCAGATTGCTCATAATGATGTCTTCCATGAACGCGCCAAGCATATTGAGATCGATTGTCACTTTTTCAGACAACATCTTAATCAGGGCACCCTCGCTCTCCGATCAGTCTCCTCTAGCGATCAGATTGCAGATATCTTCACCAAGGCTTTAATCCCAGGGAAGTTCAAACCTTTAGTTGACAAACTCAACTTGGGTTCATTACCACCATCTTGAGTTTGATGCGGGGTGTTAGAATATGTTGTATAGGCCCAGCCCATGTGGCTCGTTAGGGTTAACATCGGGTTTAGGAAACCCTAGTGGTGCAACACCACTATATATACATTGTACATTGTAAGTTTTATTCATCGAATACAATACAATTTACACAATTGTTATCAGTCTGAAACTCGATCTACCCACTTGTCCCACTCTTTTTATAAATGTGGGTCCATACTCAACCCTCTTTCACCCTCCACTCACATGATTAATGAACCAAACATATGATACTATGCGAAAGGGAAGAAAACCATCATGTGAACCAAACATATCATACTAAGCGAAAGGGAAGAAAAACTTCCCTTTCAATAGTACAATCATAGAACCTTACCTTCACACTCAACCGTCCCCTTGGACTTCACATAAAGCAAGAGAGTGATTGCTGGTTTTAGCCAAATCCATCTTCCACAAACCCAATATCATATTCAACTTTTAGTCTTGTGTGTGATTAATTGAACTTGAAAACATTGATATCATACAAAAGCGAACCATTTACCCAAAACCCCCTTTTCGCTTAGAAACATAATCCCCTATGATTAATTAATTACTCCACACTAATCCATCACCGGTAAATTACCATTTCTCGCCTGAAAACTGATCCATTCTCGACGGTGAAATGTCAATCTCTATCAAATTCTCTTCCTCCCCTTGAAAATCCATGATGGTTTTGTCCGAATCTCTATTCCTTCCATCCAAAGCTATCTCAATCAACCCTTCTCTGACCTCCTCGTCCCACCGGAAGCAAATATTCTCCGGCGAGTCCCACCCTCCGTCCGACGACGAATCCGAATCGCTATCCCGGTAGTACACCGACAGAGCGGCAACCGAGCGGGCTTGACTGGGTTCTGGGTTTGGATGATCGTGTTCGTCGCCTTCGAATTCTTCGTAAATGACCTCCAGCGGCGCTCTGACGTTCCATTCCACGAAGGACTCCTCGAAACACGGGTCTGGATCGAAACCTAAATCGGGTTCGGAGTCTGAATCGGGTACGTTCGTGATGGACTCGCGATCCGAATCGCATTCCTCCTTCACAATCACGGGTCTGATATCGTTGCTTTCTCTCTGAGCAGCACCGAGGCGGAGAAGGGTGAGCAGAAGCGTCCCGGTGATGATGAGCAGCGGCGAGAAGACGATTGTGAGGAAAAGGTGAGGGAAATAAAGGAGAGTCAAGGACCAGAGGGCGACAATGGTGCAGAAGAGAGGATGAGAAGAAAGTGAATTGAATTCGTTTCCCTCCATGATGGGAAGAGGAAGAAAGGTGAGGGACAAAAGAAGAGATATGGGCCTATAAAAAGAAGCTACTGTTTAGGGTGCGTGAGATCAAGGCACGGAATATGAAGAAGAAAGGTTTATGGTGGCGTCACTCACTGCCATAGCTCTTGTTAGTGCCATGGTGCTCATTTTTGGTCTCCTCTGCCTAAATTGCCCTCTACTTTTTTTTGCCTCCTCATAAATATGTCTTACATTTTTCGTTTAATTAATAAACCGTATCTGCTGCAGTGATCAAATCCATAAACCGCAACAATGTAGTTAGTAGCATTTGCTAATTTTGTCACATTAATTACATCCCTGAGTATGCTATCTCATGTCCGGATATCCTGTACTTTGCACGTAGTTGTCATTTTCTACTGTCATCTCTAATTTACTAAGAGCATGAACAATAGAGCGACCGAGTATCGACCCGCGGACTGAACCGTAATTTTCCGGTTCGCGGTCACGGGGCGTACCGCTGTAGAGCATGTTTTTTGCGGCCTGCGAACCGCAAAATTGTGTTTCGGTCCGCGGCCAGTGACTCGTGGCCCGGAAATACGAGTCTTGATTCGGTTCGCTGCCTCCGTCTATCAGCGCGCGACACGTGGCCATCTGAAGAAAAAAAATTCGACCATTGACAACAGTCGGAAATCAACGGTAACATTTTTTTTATTATTCCTAAAACAATTCAATCAAACCCTATAAATACCCTCAAACCCCATTCTCATTTCAGACCAACACTTCTACGACCTCTCTAAACTCGATATCAAATTTCTCCTCTCAAACTCGGTACAAAATGTCTGACGATGACAGTCTCTCATCATATGAGGAGTTGGCAGCACAAATGTTTCTAGTTGAAGACCGACTTGGGCGAAGGGTTGAGAGAGGCATACAGAGGATAATGCCAAGGATCAATGCTGTGAGGGAGATGATCGAACGTGGGGAACCTGTCCGACGAGATATTCCTAGAGGCCGTCTCGAAGTCCACAACCAACTAATGAAGGATTATTTTTTCGATCAGCCACTGTATGGGCTCGCTATGTTTAGGCGTCGGTTTCGTATGTGTCAACCATTGTTTGAGCGAGTGATGGACAACGGTAGCGGAGCATGATGCTAACTTCGTTCAGAAGTCGGACGCTGTAGGACGCATGGGGTTATCAACGCAATAGAAATGTACGTCGCAATACGAATGATTGCGTATGGGTGCTGTAATAACCACTCCTGGTCAACGCCACTTAAACCTGCGAAAAATAGGAAAATTTAAATTTTTTAGGACAGACACTTAATTGAACTTAAAATGGACCCCGAGGGTCATACCGGACTTAAGTTGACCCCAATATCGACCAAAGTGAGTTCCGGGGGACTTAGGGCAACTTTCTGCTCAATTTGGGAAAAGTTGACTTTTCGCTGGAAAAGTCAACCGAGCGACGTTTTGGTCCATTCGAAGACCGTTTTGGATCCAAAAAGCTTAGCCGTCGTCGCAACGGTCTTAGTTGAACCGTTTCCTTGTGGCCCGTGAAGTTTCGTAATTTCTTGGAAAAAGTGCCCGTTCGGGGCCCGAAACGTCCAATTTTCGCGAATCTGATTGGAAAATATCTAGTAGATATTTTTCCAAAAGGTGTGGGACCCACCTTGCCACTTGTCAAGCAAATGGTGGTGTTAGGTTTTGGGGGGAAAACAAAGATGAGGCTAAAGGGGGGGTTCGGCCAAGGTTAGAAAAAGAAGTGGTTTTGTTCAAAAAAAAGAGAAGTGAGTTAGAGAGATAAGGAGAAGGAGAAGAAGAGGGAGCTAGGGTTTGTTGTGTCACTATTCACGTCTTCCACCCTTGGATCGTCTCAAAGCTTGGAGATTCACACTCCCATCGTCTTCCTCTATGGTAATCACCAAACCGATCTTCGATTTGTCATTTTCTAAAATTAGGTTTTGGTTTGAAACTATTAGTTTAGGGTTGTATTGAGGTTGGAGGATTGTTGGAGACGTTTTGGAGACGTTTGGAGGTTAAGGGGGACGTTTTCCGGTGACCGGGAGCTCGGGGGGAGCTCCGGCCACCATAGGGGGGTGGCTGGCTGGCCATGGGGTGGCTGGCCGGAGCTAGGGCCGGCCACCACCATGGTGGACCGGGCCCATGTGAACCCTAGCCACCCACGGACAAGGTGGGCCGGGTGGGGCCCACGTGCTCGGGTGCTCGGGTTTTGTGTTCGGGTGGTCTAGAACGTTCCCCGGATCAGTTATCCACAACCGGATCGAAATTTTGATTTAAATTGGAAAAGTTGTAATTAACGGGTTTTAGAAACTTGAAACGCAAATTAAATGACTCGGAAGTCGGAATTCGATTCCGTCAAGTGCATAGGAACCCTTGAATTATTCTGAGACCGTAGAAACGAAAACGGGAATTTTCGGAGCCCCGGAAGGGCGTTTCCAAAACCCGGGCAGATTCGCCATGTTGGGCGAATCGGGCTTTTCCGAGTCCTTTATCGACATTGTCGAGTAATCGGGAAGTTTGGGAGTGATCGACATTGTCGGGGTTACGTTTGGGCGTTAAGTTTATTGAATTTCAGTTTATTCCTGCGAGTTTATAAGTGCCTTAAATTTGTGTTCCTTTAGATCGTGCCGCGGACCGAGGCAAGGGAAAGCTAGGCGAGTGACTGAGATCACGCCGGAGCTTATGTGTGCACTTTTGGAGAACACACACGAGGTAGGGAAAAGTAGCCAGATCTCGGCCCTGATTAGGGAAAGTTAACAGTAGAATTGCATGTGACACCGAGGTGTCGTGGGTTAAGTAGGTTTATCGAATATTAGAAAGGCATGATACGGTAACGTAGCGAACCTTAGCATTGCATGTGACACTTAGTAGTGTCGTAGGAGCAGTGAACTTATCGATATTAGAATTACGGGAGGCATATGACCATGCCCGGAGGTTGATTGTTTAGTTTATGTCTTGGGTGGCCATGAGAGCCCGTGTTTTACTGATGGAGTCTTGGGTGGCCATGAGTGCCCGTGGGGTTGTTGAGCCCGTGTCTTACTATTGGTGTGTCTTGGGAGGCCGTGAGTGCCCGTGGGGTTCTTGAGCCCGTGAGTTATTTTCGGTGTGTCTTGGGTGGCCGTGAGTGCCCGTGGGGTTGTTGAACCCGTGTTTTACCGTTGGTGTCTTGGGTGGCCATGAGTGCCTGTGGAGTGTCGAACCGGTCTTGTTGCTGTTTGTTGAACCTTGCTTGTGATTGTGATTGTGTTTGTCCGAGGTTAGTGACCCGACTTCGTGTCGGGAAGTGGTGTGGAATTTGGCTGGCTTACCTGACAGGGATCGGTAAGTTGCGAGCGTTCTTTAGCTAGTCTGACCCGAGTTCAATTCTCGGTAGGTTGTGAGCGTTTTTAGGCGGTGAGAGGGTAGATCCCCTTCCGACTAGCTATCGGAAAAGTAGCTCGGTTTATCGCCAACAGGTCGACTGCCTGGAGCCTGACAGTGATAGGTAAAGCGCGTGGGGCGGGCTCGAGCCCAGCCGGTTAGCAACCGGCACTGAGCAGCTGACAGGAATGCGATCCTTTGTGATCTTGTTTGGTGTGCGATCCTTTGTGATCTTGTTTGGTGTTGCGTAATTATCTATCGTGTCTTTGGAGGAGGTCGTCAATAGTTGTGTCGGGTCTACATTATGAGTCCGAGTGTTGAGTCCGTTGAGGAAAGTAACGGGTTGTGTGTCAGTTGAGTTACTTGAGTTTGGGAATGGTATTCCCGGTGTTGGGTTTGGTTTTGGTGTTACCGGCTTTGTCTGCTAAGTATGTCATAGTCAGTCTGTTATCCGTGGTGGTGAGCGAACGCTCACCCCTAGCTGCTTTTCCTACAGGTACTGATCACAGGACGGACTAGGTGAGCTCTCGAAGCTTGAGGAGCTCGGAGCGGAGTCCGGGTTTTATCTTTTGAGTCTAGTGACGGATACCATGTACTTTGTCCATTTGTTGGGACGTTTTTGGAGTTGTAATCATTATTTTGAGTACTTATTTGGTAATTTCAAAGTGTTTATTCAAAACAGGTTTCAAATGTTTTATTTTTTTAAATGTTCGCGTCCCGAGTTCGGTTTACTGAAATTGGGGCGTGACAGGTGCTAAGCCAATTCGTTGGAAGAAACCTAACGCATTTGGGTAAGTACAATACTGGAATGTTTACGTAGATTTTGCAAGGTCAGCATTGAGGCTTTCGGGCTTGAGTACGAGTGTTCACCCACACCGGAGGACTTGACCCGTTGTGGCTGATATCATGCACACGTGTATCATTCTACACAACATGATTGTAGCGGATGAACGTGACCGGTACGAATATGGAGATGACGAATTGTTGTTCGACCCCCTCTAGAAATGACACAATGGACACCACCAGAGCGATGGCACCGAGGAGGTCCCATGGCATACCAAGAACGCTTGGACGCTCGACTCAGTGTCACAAATGATTCCACTCACCGACAACTACAAAATGACCTTATTGAGCACATATGGGGTCGATTTGGAGTGCATTTCAATCCCAACGATGATTGAAGATATCTTTTTATATGCAACAATTGTGTACTTGACATTAATTATCGGGGACGAATAAAATTTATTTTAAGTTATGTTGTAATTCATTATATTTTTTCAAATTAATTTTAATTTATATAACATTTAATGTTTTAATAAAACATTTAATTAAATCAACAAAATATCAATTCAGCACACAGTCAACATCCACTCACAATACGGTTCCCTATCCAGGTTGTACCACTGTAGAGCGCAGTTTAATCTAGGGACTGCAAACCTTAATTTTGCACAGTCGGCATACGGTTTGACCCACTGTACATGCTCTAATATATCGATTCTTGAGTGTAATGCATGAGGAGGAATGGTTATCTATCAATTAATATTAAGCTATTTTTTGTAACTTTTTTATTGAAGTGAAATAAATTTATGAACGAAGCAAACGATACAAGCAAAGAGTCCAAACATAAAACGAGTCGGGCAAAAGCACAAACAACATAAGCATTAAAATTAGAGAAGTACAATCAACTGATCCCGATGGGGGTAAGAGCTCGCTACTATAATGAGGACTCAGTACCGCTTCAGTCTTCTTGAAACATTCTTCAACCGAGCCTCTATAGCAAACCACTACGAATCTCATCACAGTGTCACGCTCCAATTTCAGTGAACCGAATTCGGGACGCGAACATTTAAAATAATAAACACTTTGAAACCTTTTCCATTAAATCACCTTGAAATACCAGTTTAGTTCAACAAAATAATAATTACAACTCAAAATACAACGTCCCACAAGCGGACAAAAAGCGAGGTATCCGTCGCTAGACTAAAAAGTAACCCGGACTCCCGCTTCAAGCTCTTCAAGCTTCGAAAGCTCACCTAGTCCGACCTGCTACAAGTACCTGTAGGAAAAGCAGCTAGGGGTGAGTGTTCGCTCACCACCACGGATAACAGACTGACTACGACATAATTAGCAGACAAAGCCAGTAACACCCCAACCGACCCAGAACCGGGGATACAATCCCCAAACTCAAGTAAAAACAACTGACACACCACCCGTTACTTTCCTCAACAGCCTCAACACTCGATAACGTAATGTAAACCCGACATAACTATCGACGACCTCCTCCAAGGACACGACAGAACGACTACGCAACGCCAAACAAGATCACAAAGGATCACACACCAAACAAGATCACAAAGGATCGCATTCCTGTTGCTCGGTAACCTCCCTCTCGCCCTTTTACCAATCTCAATCAGGTCAGGCGGTCGACCTATCGCAATTCCTCGACACAAAGTCCGATCAGGCTGTCGACCAATCGCAATTCATCGACACCAAGTCGGATCAGGCTGTCGACCTATCACACTCACAACCCCAAACCAAGCGGGCCCCCAACCTCAGGTAACCACAATCACAAACACAACCAAAGCTCAACAAACAGTAACAACACCAGTCCAACACTCCACGACACTCAAGGCCACCCAAGACGCCTCAACAGTCAAGACTCGGGTTCAACAACCCCACGGGCACTCACGGCCAACCAAACACCAACGGTAAGACACGGGTTCAGCAACCCCACGGGCACTCATGGCCACTCAAGACACACTAACGTTCAAGACTCGGGTTCAACAACCCCACGGGAACTCATGGCCACCCAAGACTCCAACAGTACAACACGGGCTCTCATGGCCACCCAAGACACCAACGATGGTTAAGCTTTTTGGATTCAAAACTGTCCTCGAATGGACCAAAATGTCGCTCGGTTGACATTTCCAGCAAAAAGTCAACATTTCCCAAATTGATCAGAAAGTTTCCATGAGTCCCCCGGAACTCACTTTGGTCGATAACGGGGTCAAATTAAGTCCGGTATGACCCTCGGGGTCATTTTAGGTTCAATTAAGTGTCTATCTTAAAAAAATTAAATTTTCCTGTTATTACAGTCTACCCCCTTTAAAGGAATTTCGTCCGTGAAATTTAAAACAGACGTACCTCGGGAGTCGAACAGGTCGGGATACTTCGCGCGAACCTCGTCCTCGCGTTCCCACGTCGACTCGGCCCCGTGATGTCTCCACTGCACCCGTACCAGGCGGATAATCTTGCCTCCCCGCAGGACCTGCTCCCATGTGTCCATGATCCGAACTGGCTGCTCCTCATAGGAGACATCGTCAACCACCTCGATATCGGTCCACTCAATGACGTGGGAGGGGTCTGCGTTGTACTGCCGCAACTGGGATACGTGGAAGACGTTATGGACTCTCCCAAGCTGCGGTGGTAACGCCAGACATTAAGCCACTACTCCCACTCTGCCCAAGATCTCGAACGAGCCAATGTACCTCGGGGCCAACTTGCCCCCGCTGCGTCTGACCCGTACCAGCCCCTTCCTCGGGCTCACCTTCAGGAATACGTGATCCCCGACTGCGAACTCAAGAGGTCGACGTCGCCTGTCGGCATAACTCTTCTGCCGACTCTGCACGGTCCTCAACCGATCGCGTATCAGCGCGACCTTCTCTGTCGTCTCTCTGACAAGATCTGGACCCAGCAGACTCTTGTCCCCCACCTCTGCCAACACACTGGCGATCGACACGGCCTCCCATACATCGCTTTGAACGGTACCATCCCGATACTGGCCTGGAAGCTGTTGTTGTAGGCGAACTCGGCCAACGGCAGGTGGGTCTCCCATGATCCCCTGAAATCCAGCACGCATGCTCGCATCATGTCCTCCAAGATCTGAATAGTGCGCTCGGACTGACCGTCTGTCTGGGGATGATGTGCGGTACTGAGTAGAACTTCGGTCCCCAACTCTTTCTGCTGACTCGGCCAAAACCTGGACATGAAGCGGGGATCCCTGTCAGACACTATCGACACCGGGACCCCATGGAGCCGCACTACCTCCTGAATATACAAGCTGCTCAACTTTTCGACCGGGTCAGTCATCCTCATAGCCAGGAAATGGGCCGACTTGGTCAACCGGTCGACTACCACCCTTACGACGTCGTTTCCCTTCGGCGATCTCGGTAGTCCACACACGAAGTCCATCGTAATGTGCTCCCACTTCCACTGAGCAATCGGTAGTGGCTGCAACAATCCTGCGGGACGCTGATGCTCGGCTTTCACCTGCTGACAGACGAGACATCTCGACACAAACTCTGCGACTGCTCTCCGCATCCCGCGCCACCAGATATGCCGTCTGAGGTCACGGTACATCTTGGTGCCCCCCGGGTGCACTGTAAGACGCGAGTGATGTGCCTCTCGCGACACGCCGTCTCTACAGTTAACCGGCACGAACAGCCCCCCGCGGTACCGTAACCCCCAATCCGCACTATCCTCCCAGCCTACCACCTCGTCTCCCCTGACGACTCTCTCTCGAATCTCTGACGCCTCGACGTCCTCCGACTGCGCCTCCAACACTTGGGCAAGCAGTGAGGGCTGAGCCACCAATGAGCACATGGCCATGCCGCCAGTAATCTCCTCTAGCTCAAGCCTGAACGTGCTCAGCTCCCCCATCATGTCCCACTCTCGGACTGATATGATGGCGAGGCTTGGAACCGACTTCCTACTCAAGGCGTCGGTGACCACGTTCGCCTTGCCCGGATGGTAGTGTAGCTCAAAGTCGTACTCCTCGAGTAGCTCCATCCACCGCCGCTGGCGCATGTTCAGGTCTCGCTGGGAAAATATGTACTTGAGGCTCTTGTGATCTGAGAACACCTGAAACCCCTCGCCGTACAAATAATATCGCCAGCCTTTTAGCGCAAACACGACTGCTGCTAGCTCCAAGTCGTGGGTAGGATAGTTGCGCTCGTGCGTCTTCAACTGCCTGGAGCCATAAGCCACAACTCTGTCCAACTGCATCAGTACGCAGCCCAATCCCTCTCCGACGCATCGCAGTAGACATCATAACCGATCCCTCGCTCGGGCACCACTAACACTGGAGCGGTAGTCAGCCGAGTCTTCAACTCCGCGAATGCACGCTCACAGTCCTCTGTCCACACAAACCCGACTCCCTTACGCGTCAACAGAGTCATCGGCGCGGCTAGTCGCGCAAAGTCCTGGACAAATCGCCGATAGTAGCCTGCCAACCCCAGAAAGCTGCGGATCTCGAAGACACTCGTGGGCCGTGCCCACTTCGAGACCGTGTCGATCTTCGACGGATCGACCAGGATACCGTCACGGGACACGATGTGACCGAGGAATTTCACCTCAGCGAGCTAGAACGCGCACTTCTCCAGGTTGGCATTTAGCTGATGTTCGCGCAATAGTGTCAGAACAGCCCTCAGATGTGACTTATGTGCCGCCTCGTTCTGCGAATAGATTAGGATGTCGTCCACGAACACCACCACAAACTGATCTAGGTACGGTCGGAAGACGTTGTTCATCAGGTCCATGAACGCTGCAGGTGCGTTCGTTAGTCCGAATGGCATTACGAGGAACTCGTAGTGCCCATAGCGTGTCCGGAATGCAGTCTTTGCGACGTCCCCCTCACGGACTCGCAACTGATAATAACCGGATCGCAGATCGATCTTCGAGAAGCAGGTCGACCCTCTCAACTGGTCGAACAAGTCATCGATCCTCGGCATCGCGTATCGGTTCTTCACCGTAGCCCGGTTCAGTTTCCGGTAATCTATACACATCCGTAGCTCTCCACTCTTCTTCTTCACGAAGAGTGTTGGTGCTCCCCACGGCGATACACTCGGACGGATAAACCCCTTCTAGTGAAGCTCCTCTAGCTGATGCTTCAGCTCAGTCAACTCTACCGGCACGAACCTGTAAGGCGCCATCGATATCGCCGCCGTTCCCGGCACTAAGTCAATCCCGAACTCCACCTCACGAACCGGTGGCAACCCGCTCAACTCCTCAGGAAAGACCTCGGGGAACTCACATACCACTCTCGGTAACTCTCGGCTCTGCACAGCCGATACTTTCTCCTCAACGGACAACGCCGACAGGAGGACCCCACTCTTACTACCCAGAACACACGTCACCTTCGTACTGCCCACTGACACTGTCACTCGTCGCCTGTAGCAATCGATACTGGCTCGGTACCTCGACAACCAATCCATTCCCAAGATCACATCAAAGGTCGTCATTCCCAGTACGAGAAGATCACCAGGGCAAGGACAGTCTGCGACTCTAATCTCGCAGGCATGACAGACCCTAGTCAACGACACTCCACCCCCAACTGGGGTGTCCAGGCACATGGGTGGACTCAACGGCTCTAGGCTCAACCCCAACCTCTCAGCACAACCCAATGAAATAAAAGAGTGAGACGCCCCGGTATGAAATAAGAATAACGCCCACAAGTGATACAATAAACACGTACCCTGGATGGTCTCGCGGTACGTGCTAGATCTTGGGGCCCTGGAGTCGGTGACTGCATACACTCTCCCCTGCGAGGCCTGATGCCTCTGACCCGGCGCACTAGCTGCTGCATATCCATGACTCTGCTGCTGTCTCGGAATCGGTGCGCTCGTAGACGGCCGTGACGACCTCGGCTGCTGACTCTGTCGAGGGCGACCCCTGGGCGACTGTACTGTCCGTGATTGCTGTGGTCATTGCACTGATGTCGCTCCCAACGGCTCACGGCACCATGCCATAGTGTGCCCAAACCGGCCGCACTGGAAACAGCTGGTCTCATCGGCTCTCGACCCCGGGCCCTGGCCTGTCCGGCTAGTAGCTGGTAGTGCCGCGGGCCCTCCCTTCGTCGGACAGTCTCGCTGTAAGTGGCCTGGTTGCCCGCAGTAATAGCATGTCGGCCTCCTCTCTGAGGCGACTGGCCCCACTGATGCTACTGACCCCTGCTGTCTCGATCCACCCTGATGAGGCGGTGGTCGGAAGAACCCCGTGGTCCTAT
Source organism: Erodium maritimum (assembly GCA_963921825.1). Classification (NCBI taxonomy): domain Eukaryota; kingdom Viridiplantae; phylum Streptophyta; class Magnoliopsida; order Geraniales; family Geraniaceae; genus Erodium; species Erodium maritimum. The sequence goes on from OY997591.1 coordinate 17,048,401, forward strand.
GTCTCCGCGAGTCTCGTGAGTCGGACGGCCCTGCAAAGCTGGTCGGCCGCTATCGGACCTCACGGGTTCTGGCCGCATCCCGGACACCCTGCTCCACCGTCACTGCGGTGTCCACGAGATCTGTATACTTCCGCAACCTCAAGGCGAGGACCTTATCCCGAATCACCGGTCTCAGTCCCCCCTCGAACCGTAGGCAACGGTTCTGCTCGATCATCACCATCTCAGGCGCGAATCTGGTCAAGGTCGTGAATCTGGCCTCGTATTCCGCCACTGTCAACCCCCCCTGCTCCAGGTCTAGAAACTGCCGATGTCGCTCCAACCGAGCCGACTCGGGAAAGTACTAAGCCAAAAGCAGCTCCTGGAAGATGTCGTAGTCGTGCCCGACAATGTCCTTCACACGCCCCCACCAGTGGTAGGCGCTGTCCCTCAGATGGTGAGCTGCGAAGGACACTCTGCGGCGGCCATCTTCGATACCTGATGTATCCAGGTCCCGCGTGACCTGCTCTAGGCATCTCTCGGCTAGGTCGGGGTTCGGCTCCCCGACGAAGATGGGTATCCCTAGCTTCAGGAAGTCTAGTAGGGTCCGGGCTGTGTGATCCTCTGCCTGACCAGGCCTCACTGGGACCGCTGCTGCCTCTGGAGCTGGTGAAGCCGACTCTCGGCTGGCGATGACCGCCACCAAACTCTGGATTGTCCTAGTCAGCTCATCCAGGGCAGTCATAACGGGAGGGTCCGCGACCGGCGGGACGCTGGGTGTGCCTGTAGACGGTCCCGCGTTGCTTCTCCTGTCTTCTCCGACAGGAGTGCCCTGCGCCTCCGCGTACTCGGTGGGCTCAACGGTTGGCACCCGTCCCGGTGTCCCCGCTGACCGTCCCCGCCTGCCTCGCGTGGGCGCCCGACCCCGTGTTACCACTGCTCGCCCTCGTCTACCGCGAGCCATAAGTCAGTATCCTCTGCACGGATACACGCAAACGTTCAGTTTGCGAACTCAAATAAAGACAACAAGCTCAAATACACTAACACTCACACGGTTTACGTTTACCCCAACGTACGTGTTACTAAACGTCACCCCGCTCACGTTGTTTATACTTTAATTATAATAATACGTAAGCGAAACCTCAAACAAACCGCATAATATCACACCAAGCCACGCACAACAACACGAAAAAAACTGCCAATTCGCTCTGCCCCGTGACAGATCCCGTCACGGTTGGGATCACGTACCTGTGACGAAGACCTAAAAACTGCCAATTCGCTCTGCCCCGTCACGGATCCGTGACAGGATCCGTGAGGCTCGTGCAGACCTGTTTTCCAAACTCGCATCTAACTCGAAAATTTAACCCGTCTTAACCCTAAAATTAGTCTCAAACAACACACGCGCTAGACCACCAATTTAACAACACACACGCAACAATTCAAAACCAACCACAAGTCTTCCAACCTCAACCAAAACACAAACCAACGAGGTCAACAACAACACTCGCCCACCGGGCCAACCAACAGAAAAGTACGCCACCACGGCCAATCAAATCAAAACACGCCCACAGGGCCAAACAACTTTTAAAACTTTCTCCACTTCATTAAAAACCTCATTCCTTGACATCGTGTAGTTACAATCCGGTCCAGGCGTCCCTGAATTACATTGTACCCACCTGACATCAACACCGTCACGCTCGACTACAGGGGCACCCCTGAGTCGAGTCGCGACAGTTAAAATAAAGTTCAAGCAACCACACACAATCAGTATGCCAGCAACAACATGCTGCAACATACGCACAAACAAAACAAGACTCGAGACACGACGGGTCTACACTGATTCAACCCTCCCCACCTAATTGACGGACAGTCCGAGGTGTGAAACCTCGAGCTCTGATACCAAGCTGTCACGCCCCAATTTCAGTGAACCGAACTCGGGACGCGAACATTTAAAATAATAAACACTTTGAAACCTTTTCCATTAAATCACCTTGAAATACCAGTTTAGTTCAACAAAATAATAATTACAACTCAAAATACAACGTCCCACAAACGGACAAAAAGCGAGGTATCCGTCGCTAGACTAAAAAGTAACCCGGACTCCCGCTTCAAGCTTCGGAAGCTCACCTAGTCCGACCTGCTACAAGTACCTGTAGGAAAAGCAGCTAGGGGTGAACGTTCGCTCACCACCACGGATAACAGACTGACTACGGCATAATTAGCAGACAAAGCCAGTAACACCCCAACCGACCCAGAACCGGGGATACAATCCCAAAACTCAAGTAAAAACAACTAACACACCACCCGTTACTTTCCTCAACAGGCTCAACACTCGATAACGTAATGTAAACCCGACACAACTATCGACGACCTCCTCCAAGGACACGACAGAACGACTACGCAACGCTAAACAAGATCACAAAGGATCGCACACCAAACAAGATCACAAAGGATCGCATTCCTGTTGCTCGGTAACCTCCCTCTCGCCCTTTTACCAATCTCAATCAGGTCAGGCGGTCGACCTATCGCAATTCCTCGACACAAAGTCGGATCAGGCTGTCGACCTATCGCAATTCATCGACACCAAGTCGGATCAGGCTGTCGACCTATCGCAATTCATCGACACCAAGTCGGATCAGGCTGTCGACCTATTACAATCACAACCCCAAACCAAGCGGGCCCCCAACCTCAGGTAACCACAATCACAAACACAACACCATTCCAACACTCCACGACACTCAAGGCCACCCAAGACGCCTCAACAGTCAAGACTCAGGTTCAACAACCCCACGGGCACTCACGGCCAACCAAACACCAACGGTAAGACACGGGTTCAACAACCCCACGGGCACTCATGGCCACTCAAGACACACTAACGGTCAAGACTCGGGTTCAACAACCCCACGGGCACTCATGGCCACCCAAGACTCCAACAGTACAACACGGGCTCTCATGGCCACCCAAGACACCAACAATACAACACGGGCTCTCATGGCCACCCAAACACCAACAATACAACACGGGCTCTCATGGCCACCCAAACACCAACAATACAACACGGGCTCTCATGGCCACCCAAGATACCAACAATAAAACACGGGCTCTCATGGCCACCCAAGACATAATTCAAACAATCAACCTCCGGGCATGGTCATATGCCTCCAGTAATTCTAATATCGCTAAGATCTCTGTTCCTACGACACTACTAAGTGTCACATGCTTTTCTGATATTCGCTACGTTCCCGTATCATGCTTTTCTAATATTTAAATAAATCTACTCAACCCACGACACCCCGGTGTCACATGCAATTCTACTGTTAACTTTCCCTAGTCAAGGCCGAGATCCGGCTACTTTTCCCTACCTCGTGTGTGTTCTCCAAAAGCCAACCAACAAGCTCTAGCATGATCTCAATCACTCGCCTAGCTTTCCTTTCCCTCGGTCTGCAGCACGATCTAAAAGAATACAATTTCAAACACTTTTAAGCTTGCAGGCATAATGCTGAATTTTAATAAACCTGACGCCCAAACATAACCCCGACAATGTCGATCACTCCCAAACTCCCCAATTACTCGACATTGTCGATAAAGGACTAGTAAAGGCCCGATTCGCCCGACATGGCGAATCTGCCCGGGTTTTGTAAATGTCCTTCCGGGGCTCCAAAAATTCCCGTTTTCGTTTCTACGGCCTTAGAATAAATCAAGGGTTCCTATGCACTCGACGGAATCGAATTCCGACTTCCGAGTAAATTAATTAACGTTTAAAGTTTCTAAACCCGATAATTATAACTTTTCCAATTTAATTCCAAATTTCGATTCGGTCAAGGATAAAATGTCCGGGGAACGTTTTAAACCACCCGAGCACTAACCCCGAGCACCCGAGCACGTGGGCCCTACCCGGCCCACCTTGGCTGTGGGCCCTAGGGTCTTTTAGGGCTCAACCCACCTTGGTGGTGGCTAGCCCTAGCTCCGGCCAGCCACCCCGAGGTCCGGCCAGCACCGGCCAGCCACCTCACAAGGCCGGCCGGCCACCCCACATGGTGGCCGGAGCTTCCCCGAGCTCCCGGTCACCGGAAAACGTTTCAAATCCGCTCCAAAACGTCTCCAACGAACCCCACACTTCAAAACAACCCTAAACTAATCGTTTTACACAAACCCTAGCTTTCAAAAGTTAACAAAACGACGATCGATTTAGTACAAACCGTAGAGGATGATGAGGGGAAGTCTCTTTCTTCTTGCCTTGAGATGATCCAAGGGTTGGATGTCAAACCCTAGCCCAACTCCTTCTCTTTTCTCTCTTCTTCTCCTTCTCCAAACTCACTCTTCTTTCTCTTTATAAAACTCAACTCTATTCCAATTTCCCCCCTTTTTATTATATGGCCGAACCCCCCCCCCCCCTCTCTCCTTGTCTTCTTGTTTTTCCCCAAACACCTAACTAGGGCTGAGCAAAAATCCGATCATCACCGTAAACCGACCGTCTCCGGCCGTCCCCGTCACCGGAAAACCCGGAACCGATCTTACCCGGGTCGGGAACGGTTTAAAAACCATCGAACCGGCCTAGTCAATGGTGGTTAACGGTTTGAGATGTTCTAAACCGCGGTGACCATGACCGGCCGACACTGTAGCAGTTTACTCAAAATTGTATTTTTTTGTGACTCAACTGTTTGTTTTGTAGAAAAATGGTTTTTGAAACCGTGTTTTGTAAGAGAACATATGATTATGAGTTATTAGTTCTAGGAAGTTTTAATGTGTTTGAATGTTTTTAATTGTTGAAAATAGGGAGGTTTGTAAAACTAAGTTGTAAATTTGTATGTCGATGTTTGAAAAATGTTGTATTTTGGGTTTTATTTAAAAGACCCATCAGAAAGCCCATTGGGCTTGGGTTGGTTGGTTATAACCGTCCCCGGCCGGTAGTGAGGTCGGGCGATTATTGGCCTTCCCTTTAGCGACCGGTGATGGGGATGAGTACGGGTTTTATGTAACCGGGAAAAACGGTTTGGGTAATGGGTTTGGGATTTTGGGCGGGTACTGGCCAATGCTCACCCCTACACCTAACACCACCACTTGGTTGACAAGTGGCAAGGTGGGTGTCTACTAGATATTTTCCAATCAGAATCGCGAAAATCGGACGTTTCGGGCCCCGAACGGGCACTTTTCCCAAGAAATTACGAAACTTGACGGGCTACAAGGAAACGGCTCAACTAAGACCGTTGCAACGACGGTTAAGCTTTTTGGATTCAAAACGGTCCTCGAATGGACCAAAATGTCGCTCGGTTGACTTTTCCAGCGAAAAGTCAACATTTCCCAAATTGATCAGAAAGTTGCCCTAAGTCCCCCGGAACTCACTTTGGTCGATAACGGGGTCATCTTAAGTACGGTATGACCCTCGGGGTCATTTTAGGTTCAATTAATTGTCTATCTTAAATTTTTTAAATTTTCCTGTCTTTCGCAGGTTTGACTGGCGTTGACCGGAAGTGGTTATTACAACAGTGTGGGTAACACTCTTTTGTGCCATCATCAATCAACGACGAGGGAAATCCTGAAAAAGCATCCGGTTGAGGGAGAGCATCACCATAATCGATCTGAAACGGTGGAGGCACCGATCTAAAGTTCAAAACTTTTTTGAGCTCTTCTAATTATTTAAAGTCTAAATACCGTAAAAACTCAATAAATTAGTATTTGGTTATTTAATTAAACTTTTTAAGATCATAGTTTTGACCATTCTTGATTAGAGATAGGTATCTAAATTAATGTTTCGTTAGAATTAAAAGATAATACATTTTTAATCATTTCTATAATTCCTATATAAAATATAAAGGGTTAAACGTCGAAACCTATCTTATAGTATTTGTCACGCCCCTAATCCGGTTTTGACCGGACTCAAGACGTGAACTTAAAATAATAATTAATAAAAGACAATTTTAAAAGAAAAGAGTTCCAACAATAATAATAATCCGATAAAAGTGAGTCAATAGCTCATAAATCCAGAAATAAAAGGTTTAATTCAAAATAACAGTACGTCTCTAGACAACTAGACAAGACCTTCGCTAGCTCCCAAGCGCCAAGAATCCCGCTTGCACAAATCCCGCTCAAAACCTGTAAACAACAAGGTAAAGGGTTGAGCTTTCGCTCAGTAGGAAAAGTAGTTAAGGTTATGAACATCCGTTCACCACCACGAGTAACCGTCCAATTAGGGCATACTAGCAAGGCATAACAACTAACAACGTCCACGGAAAATTACCAACCACTAAACACTCTCACAAGACCATAACCATACTTAAGCATCGCACACAACCAATCATCAAGCATACACACACAGAAGAACAACACATGTCCCGTACGGTAGTTCCCCAACATCACTGGTTGCACACAACCCAACTATATCGTACCGGACCATAAAGAATCGGTCCCGACATCTTCCCGTCACTTAGACTCGGGGCACATCCCTCATTCAGTCGGACGTCTTCCCCTCACACAGACTCGGGGAATCACTCACAACACGTACCGGACCAGCACATACCTCGGTCGTACGTTCTCCCGGACCACACGACATCGGGGTAATGATCACGCCGTCCTTGGCCTCGATACCCTACACCGGCATACTCCCTCGGTGTAGGCGTCATACTGGACACACCTCCTCTTGGAACACACATCAAGAGAATAACACGCATCACAAAGCCATAGTTCGACCACGGTATACCAACCGAGCCAACTCACCATAACACATCACTCAAGGAAATGTTATAAAGGGTGAGGTCTTAGGTTCAAGTCTCACCAACAACCTAGGTTGGGTATTTGTCTGTGGACAGTACACCAGAGGGGTTGGGGTGTATTGGGCTGCAGACCTAACATCGCCGCGCGTGGGGCCCGGGTCTGGCACGGCGGGATGTTACACTAAGGGCTCGACATGGCCCACATGCATATCTACAGCACGACAATTCCCAAACTTACGGCTCGACATGGCACGTAAGATATCCCTCATTTCACTCGTTTTTCACATCCTAATCATGCAATTCTAACATTTAAATCACGTAAATGCAAATTATATGCATACTAGTAACTTTCCGCAATTAAACCGGTATTCGCTACTTTCCCTACCTCAGAAGCAATCCCAACCTAGATGCGGACGACCTGGCTAGCTTCCTCCTCATCACTTCACAAAGTCCAAGGGTCACCTCCTCCGTCGAGCTCGGGTCCAAAGTCCTGGATCAAAACACAATTCGCGAATCAATACTAAATCAGATGCGTTTTTAACGAGAAACAATTAAACTAAGCCCGAAAGTCAAACATGGGCTAAAACGGGAAATGGGCCGGAATGAGGCCCAATCCGGGTGGCCCACAGGCCCGGAAACCGACCCGGCCCACGCAGCACACCGGCCCGGAGCGCGACTCGGCCCGTGCCACAGACCGGCCCGGGACCAGGCACGGCCCGTGCGGCACACCGGCCCGGGACCAGGCACGGTCCGTGCTGTAGACCGGTCCGGGACCAGGCACGGTCCGTGTTGCACACCGTACCGGACCATGGCCCGGTCCGTGCGGCACTCCGTTCCGGAACCTGGCCCGTTCCGTGCGGCGTTCCGTGCCGGTCTGGGCAGACCTTCTTCCTCCTTCTTCCACTTCGTTCTCCACGAATTTCTACCTCAAAACTCCATTGATGAACTCATAAATCTCTAAAACAGACCCAACAATCCCCAATACATCAACACCCTCAATGGGTTTCATCAAAACTACTCAAATCAATTGATTTCCAACATCCAACTTCACTTCCATCCACAAAAACATCATCTAACACCAACAACCCTTCAACTCAACCATTTTAGCATTTCTCTATCAAACCCATGAATCAAATTTAACCAAAAACAAAAATGGTTTAGATGATTACCTTGGTAATGAACAGTAGATGAAGAAAATGTGGTTTTTGAGTTGATTTGGGGGTATAAAAGAGCAAAAAGTCCCTTCTTTTTCCTTGCTTCTTCCTCAAGCTTCCATGGGAGCTCCTCTCTCTCTCCTCCCTTGACAATTTTGGCCACTAGTGAAATAATGGGCTGAAATGGGTCCTATTGGTGTCTTAAACCTAGAGAGAATGATCCTCAAACTACCCCTTTGTCCTCTCTCTTCTCAAGTGTAACCATTAAGGGTATAAGGGTCAAATTGCATCCATTTCTTCCCTTCCAAGCTAACATGGACACATGTCCATGTGGAGACCACTCCTAGCTCAATTAATTCCAGCTCAATTAATTAATTAGGTTTAGTTTCTAATTGCACCGCTTTTGACCGAAAAAGACCCCGGGTTGACTTTTCCCAACATTACAGTCATTTGAAAGGAAACGGCCCAATTAAGCTAACCGTAACGACGGCTAAGCTTTTTGGGCCCCGGAAAGGTCCCGAATGACTCCCGGAGTTATCGGTAGACTTTTCCGGTGAAAAAGTCAACTTTCGCTTAAAACCTCTGGTTCGACCGGGGGCGGTTCTTACAGTATTGGCCATAGACAATATCCTGCCTATTATTTTAAAATGTTAAATAAGATACCTTAAGTATTGGTCTCACATTTCTGTTAGTAAAAACTAACCCCAAGACATGAAATGACCATTATCCCTTTTTAAATTTGAATTAATTTATCTATATGAGTTAAGAGACTAATTTACCACTCTTTATTTATTTTTTTGAGCGGGTAACGAGAGTAATATAGTCATAAAAAGAAATCTTCAGGGGTATAGTCCAAAAACAGGTAACCTAGGTGAGACAACTAACAATTGAAATAACTGTAAGGAAACAAGGACAACATCTAAATTGAAATATACTCTTTCACCGAAGTGTTTCAAGGGTGTCGACAGGAGAATGTTGCGATTGTGGCCGAGGCAACCGGTACAACGGCTGAAGACTGTGGTGTAGGGCCGAGTGAACCCTGTTATTCGAAAAGGCATAAATCGACTTTGAACTGTGCTCTAGTAGAATACTAAAGCCCAAAAGTGACGGCATGGGCAGCCTTGTAACCATGGACTGAAATGGATTAATTGGACTATGCATCCTCCCGATGATCCAACTGACGTCGCCCCCTTATGATGATAGTAAGGTCCTTTAGAAACGTAAAAATGCTGGTATCGGATCTAATGAAGAATGTCGTGCCGGTACTTTGTGGAACCGATACCACCCTACGTCCAGTGAGGCGGTATTACTGGAAGACCCCCACTAGACCACAAAGTCCTCATTGATCGAAGCGAGGGTGTGTTCCGCCCCTTGCCGGTTGGAGTGTCAATTCATTGGACCCTACATGCCCATTTGAGTCAATGCTTAGGATTAGCGTTAGACCATGAAACGTCTGATCCCTAATAGTAGATAGGTACATCATATCGATGAATGAGGATCAGGTCTATAAAATACATGTTGACTCTATAGTCAGACAAAGAACAAGTGTGGATCGAAGCACCGGCCGACTACTCATGTTGACTCCACTATATCATCCGCCACTACTACCGTTGTCGTCTTGCCCACCCAAGATTAACTCGACGTCATCGCGACCAACGACGTCCTGGTGTTCTACAATGCCCGCCTCCACCGGTGGCCGGCCACCTGAACACCTTATCCCACCAACCGCCCCAAACCAAGTGATAAGACTCTCTTCCCGAGTAGCGGCATCCGCCACCCCGCGTCGGTCCTCCCTACCCACGAAACCACATGTCTTGTTGACCCGAGAGGAGGAGCGAGGATTTGCACTGTCACTGCCTGCTACCCACCGGAGTCGTCCTTAGTTGAGAAATTGCCACCATCAGACGTCTCCAGATTGGATCATGGTGGGATGCAACAAGTGGATCCTAACACTTTCCCTTGCGCGTCGGATACGGAACAAAGAGGACAAAATCCCTCACCGAGCATACAACTGATAGTCCCTCCAAAAGAGGCCCATCGTCATGAGTCGTTGTTGCTACGATCAAGTGAAGATCGGTAACAAGCAACCATCGTTGTTGGAGAAGGGCCATAACATATCTGGCCTCGTGACTTTGTATCCCTTCCCGTGTCACCAATCATTGCCTGTAGAAGCCACTGCACAAACACCATGGGTCAGTCGTGATGATGTATAACCAAGCCAAAACTTGCGACGATGGATAACAAGCCTTAACCGCAGTAATACTCTCTATATTCGTTTCGTATAAATCTAGCTAATTAAACCTCTATTTACCACTCTTTATTAATTTATTAATGTTCCAATTATTTTTAGTAATGCCATTAGATTCGTACATAATTCTATAATTATTTTTATTGAAATTTTAATTTTCAATATATTTTTATAATGTTTGTTTATTTCTTTCTAAATATTTTTTAGCATATTAGAACTTTATTAATCATGAAAATCAAACATTACATAATATGGAAATGATGAAAAGGAAAAAAGTGAGATTTAGTTTTATCCCGTAGGTATTGGACGTTAACCATATAAGGGCATGTACATCGTAGGGATCATGTGTGGGGATCATATAGTGAGGATCATGTGGTGACTAGGATGGTTTGTGGTGGTGAATCCCTGAATTTAAGAGAGCACCACATCGTGAGGATCATGTATGGGGATCATGATTTGTAGAGGTGTTAAGTGGATGTTGACTACATAATTAATTATGCTTTTGCCGAATTTATTAAATTCATGTTTGAAACACTAAATACTAAATAAAATTGAAAAAATAATAAAATTAACTAAATAACTAAATAAAAATTAAACTTGAACTTGTAATTTTAAAAAAATCAATAAAAACCAAATAATATATTTATTCATTCCGAAAACTATTACAGTTTTACTTCTGGAGTTCATCAATTTGTTTTTGGAGCCTGTCAAGTTGTGCGGTGAAGAAAGACATCTTTTTTGTGTGGAAGAGTTGTTGCTCTTTGGTCAACTCCTTCACGTCCGCGTTCTCCAATTCTTCAATTTTTGTGAAGTAGTGAAGGATTTTATAGTCGAGTTCGCACACAAGCTTGGCCTTCTCACACCATGCGTTGTCTATTTGGGCGATGATGGTTTCTTTCTCTATGACCCCTTCCCCTTCCTCTTAGCGGCCTTATTTCCAATTGGGCTCTTTTGCACACACGCAATGGCAATTGGGGCACTTGTTCCAATTGGGGCCAATGGGGCACTTTCCTCCTCGAGCGGATCGTTGAATTCCCCTTCAGGTTGGGATTCATCACCGAGAGGTGTGACATTGTCATCATCGGTGGGAAGTGAAGTAGGTGGGGTACAATTGTAGCTACCGGCCACGTTCAAGCGTCGTCGCATCACCCCGACCATGCTTTCATCTACCCAAAACTTCTCATCATGCTCCAATGGCTCGATCCAATGGAAGAGGTTGAATGTCTTCAGTTCGCTCTCCTGGCACCCTGCTCGATAGATTTCCTATACGGCCTCCCCATACTTTGTTTCGTCCCAACCGCTATGGGACTCAATCTCCTTATCCTTCCTCATGAGAATTATCCACCCCCGCACTCGAGGAGCTTATCGGCTCCAATGGCTCTTGACGGATTGCCACGTCCATTCTTCGGGCTTGAATTTCTCGTCTTTAACGAACCTTTTCATCACCATTCCCTAGAACATGGTGCCTGCCTGGGAGTTCCCCTTGATGGGGTCTTTGGTTGTGTGTTTCCACACTTTGATAAGGAGCTTTTCCACCTCGAGGGTCCATTTGGTCCGCTTCTCTATGACCGACTTCATCGGTCGTCTCGCCCCAATAGAGGATGATGTGGAGGAAATCCAAGTCCCGCTGCTTCCGCCAACGATTTGTTGGTGGTAGTCAGTATTCTTAAGGTACGCGTAGTAGTTGATATTGGGATTGTACAACGGAGCTTTGTAATTGAAAATTGTCGTTCGAAATTGCACGACTGATGGAGTATCCGATTGTTGGGGGTAGACCTAAGATGAAAATGGTAATAAAAAAATTACTTAATGAAAATATTAATTAAAAAATAACATAGGACAAAATTATTAACATAATTAATAAAAAATTAAGCATACATAATAAAGATTAATTAACATGCTTAATAAAAAAAATTAAGCAATCAAAATTAATTAAAGACGAGAAATTATTCAAAGTACCGATGGTCCATATTTGTTGCATAAATAGATGGAAAACTTGCTCGTTCCAAATACTGGTAGGGTTGAACATTTGTTGCAAGCTGGTCCTTGAGGTATGTTGAGATCAGGAGCCGAATTGACGTCGTCCAGCACGTACTCTTGTCGCTCCGGTGAGGTTTCTGGTTGGGACGAATCGTCGGACATTTTTTATCGAATTTTGTAAAGATGAAGTGGATAAATTTGAGAGTGAAAGTTGGGAGGATTTTGAGAGAAATGGTGTATGTTGGATGAATGAGGGAAGGGGTATTTATAGGGAGGGAAAAAAAATATATTTTTATATATTAAATTTTATTTGATTTTAATTTAAAAATATATATTATCGTTGAATCGGGCCGTTTGGCAATGGCTCAATTTTTTTTACCGTTTGAGGACCACGTGTCCGTGTGCCATTGGTCGACTGCGACCCACGCACCAGATTTCTGGTGCGTGCGTCGCACCATACCCCATGCACCACATTGTCGCACTGCGTGGTGCGCAGTGCGTTAACGGTGGTGCATAAAATGTAGGTGCTCTAACGAAATACCAGTTATACCAACGATAGAATTATCTTTAACTTTCAGCTAATTTCACAAAATTACACTTACTTTTTAAAAATAACAAACTGATACCTTAACCTTTTTTTTTTGAAACGAGTAACCGGCAATTTCATTAATGCCTAATCGGCAATCAAACAGTGTGAGGCGTGACCGCCTCGGGTTCCAGATATTTGTCCAGGCCGACCGTAGCAAGCCCGGCGCTCATGGACCCATAATTTTAGCCCGCACAAATTCGTTGGCAATAACTCAAGACAACCCCCTACCGTCGTTTCAAAGTAACGGGGGGAAACAAACCAAAATCCAAAGCCAACAGAAACTAAAAGGTCCCAACAACAAAAACAGGAATAGCAAGAAATAACGATAATTGGTGCTGAATATGCAGGCTTCCCGGAACCTCCCAGCAGTGGTTGTCCCGGGTCTGTAGGTATAGTCTAGGGCCGACTCCACCCACCCCTGCTGGAACTGGTCATTCATCCATCAGAGGCCTCTGAGCCTCCGCTCCAGTAGTTGTTGCCTCCACCACCACGGGCTGGTACCAGGGCTGTGGCGGATCAGTCGGGTCACCCCTGTGCTTCTGTAACTCCGGTGGACAGAGATACATCGGCCCGCTTTCGGTGTGCAGAGAGTCCGCCGGATAGCCCCGTGGATATGTCTCCTCTTCATTCCTCATAATTGCATTGAGTCCGGGAGGAGCTCGGATCACCGGCCCAGTCGCAGGATGGATGTTAGCCAGGAGGTCAGGCTTTGTGGGCCTGGGTGGCGGGTTAGGTGCTCCATAGCCGCCCCCTACAAGGTAGTGGTTAACCCATCTTGGTTAACCTTAGCCAGAAAGTCAGGCTTTGAAGTGCCTGCACTGAGCGATTCAGCGCCCATGGTAATCCCTCTCGATCGGACCATAGGGTACAGAGGTGGGTCGCTCAGATCCGGGGTCGGGGGGATGTGGCTGTCCATCTCCGGAGGCGGCCCCCATGAGTCGCCAACCCTCGGACAGATAGGGCTGTCATACTGTTCCCTTCCGGCCGAAAGAGGATGATGGGTATCCGCCGGGCACTGTATCGGTCGGGGAAGGTTCCCCAAGCCCCAGTAGCCCTCCCTCGGTAAGGACGAGAGGCTAGTGTACGACGGCCAGAACTCTAGTGGTACAGCAGCGTCGCCGGCGACCAACAACGTCTCGGTGGGCGAAGGCTGGCCCAGCTTGTCCAACAGATCTGTCAAGGGCAAGCCCGACTTGTCTTTCAGATCTGTCGTGTGCGGTGGATGCCGAGGGGGAACAACGGCCGGTCCAGGCAGCATCGGGAGAGCGACGGCGCGACGCGCCTGGTGTTGCGCGGAAGTCCCAGTAACCCGACGGACCTCTGCATGTGAGGGGATCTGGTCGGGGCCGGCCCTATCCGATTCGTGGAGATGGGGGAGAGGCGGATCCGACCTCGTCTGATCGGAAATGGGCACTGTTGGAGGCGAGGGGGCCTGTGGCGGCGATGGGGTCCAGACGTAGTCGGGCGGGAGCGAAACACGACGGCGACGTTCGTGCTCGATTGAGGAGCCTGACCGGAGGAGTGAGGAGTATGAGTGAGGGTGTTGGAACGGCTGGGGGCTGCTGTTCGGAGGTGGTGGGGAAGGGCGGCGGCGATGAACCCAATAGAGTTTTGAGAGAACCTAAAGAGGTTGGGAGAAAGAGCCATCCGTCCTTTTTAGGGCAATATATGCACTAGCTACTTAGCTGTTCCTTATCTCACCAATTGAACCTTAACTTTAAAGTTTGCTCAAATAGTCAAAAGTATTAATTTTGCATTAATTTCAAAAAAAATTATGTTTTCATTAGTTCTAAAATGTTCTATTTCCATATATATAAATTTAATTAATTTCTAATTTTTAAAATTATTTTGTTTCACTTAATTTTCATAAATTAAATTTTATTAAAAATGTCTATTAAATTTTATTAAATTCTTCACTTCTATTTTTATCAGTTTCTTCTCTCTTTTTTTTATTAACTTTCATTTTTTTTCATTTTACTAATTCTTTTTTTTCATTTTTTATTTCTACTTTGAACTCATAGCTTCAAATCTATGTTGCACGGATCTGAAAAACACAAGCTTGAAATCTGAGGTGTCATTTCTTTGTTGTTCTGAAAGAGCACGATGAAGAGGCTTTGCTGAAAAAAGATAAAAAGGAAGAGGCAAGAAATGGGGTTTTTTCATCTTAGAAAAAATCCCAATCGCGAATCAAAATTCTTAGGAAAATCTCAATATCTGCAAACAAATAACACCATCAACAAGCATTCAAGACAAAACACTAAGATTTCAGAGGCAACAAAAACAAACTTTGCAAATAAAGAGCCAACATTTTCTGCCAAAGCATTTTGAAACAATCCAAATGGCGAAAGCAGCACCAGATCTCCCAATTGAGCCCACCCCGATTTCAAACCACTAATTTCTGAATCTTCTCCAACGACTCTAAACCCTAGGTCTTAGAAATCAAACCTAGAACTCGCGAGGTACTACATAAAACCTTATACAAAAAATTAATCCTAAAGGACAAAGGTCGGACGAGGTGAGGACGTTGCACGACGAGGTGAGGACGTTGCAGGACGAGGCGAGGTTGAGCGGCGATAAAGGAACTCTGGAGCAGAAGATAAAAATATAAAGGACCAAATCACATCGTCCTGAAACTTAAACTCCAAAAACCATAAAATTCTATCAAAAGTCACAGAAAATATGACCAAAAAACATGTGTTTCGCACATGTTAGTTAAAAAAAATTCTAAATGACCATAATACCCTCAAAATAATTTTCAAATCATAACTATTTAACTTTCTACTTTACTAATATATTTTTATTAAATTTATATGTTTAATATTTTTTATAAAAAAACAAATATATGATTTCTTAATTCTTTTTAAATTTATATAAACAAAAATTTGTAATAAAATATATTAATTCTTAAATCAGACTTAAATTTTAAAATCTTATTTTTTTATATATGATTTTATTTTTCAAATCAAATTTAATTTTAAAAACATTTAAAATTAATTTTTAATTTTAAAAAAATCTGTTATGATTCAGATTTTAATTTACTTTGTTTCTTTAATAAAAAAAAATTTCGTTTTCAGCTTTTAATCCTTCGAACACAGCTTCTATGAATTATGTTTCAATTTCTTCCTCAATTCAGCATCAAAGACTCAAAACCTTTAACCTTTCTGATACACTCAAAATTCAAATGGTCAACAAAATCAATCTCGTTCTCATCTCTTCTACATCCGTTCTCCATCGATTCTTTTTAAGAACTTAAACTGAAACAAGTTATGAGAACCCTAATCCCTAAACAAACAAAATACTAATCAGAGTAAAACATCGATACAAATTATCCCAAGAAAAAAACCTAAATTTTCAGCTATTTGAAACTCGATCTACCAGCGGCGATGTGAAACAGTTGAGCCACCACCGTATCCGGCCAGGTATGGTGTCACACCCCAAATCCGGTTTTGACCGGACTTGAGACGTGAACTAAAAATAATAATAAAGAAAGCAACTATAAACGAAATAAACCTCCAATAATAGTTCAAAATTATCGATCCCGATAATAAGAGTCAAATGCTCAAAATCCAAATAAAAGAAGTTTAGTACGAAAAGGAAGTACGTCTCTAGACCATCCAAAACTAGGACTCTCGCTAAGCTCCCAAGCTCCGAGACGTCCTCTAAATCAAATCCCGCTTAAAACCTGTAGAACAATAGAGAAGGGGGTGAGCTTTCGCTCAGTAAGAAAAAGTAGTAAAGAGGATGAGCATGTCGCTCACCCCACGAATACCCGTCCAAATATGGCATACTAGTAAAGCAACGACAACTAACGAAATCAACAGGAGAACACATAATCACAATCACAACCAACCTCACTTAACCATACCTCGTTTGATCACACCACTTATGCAATCGCCACACTTAGCGTGTGAAATCAACCCACCCTGCTCAACAATTTACAGTTTCTCAATGTTCACACTTAGCCATATCTCAAAGAATCACCGAGTAAATACACACAGTAAATCATTGCCAACACACACCGGAACACACAACATCGGTCTAGATATCCTATACTGGAATCCTCCGTCGGTATAGGTATCATACCGTAACACGCAGCATCAGGGTATACATATATCAGAACACACAGTATCGGTCAGGATATCATACCGGAACACCTAACCTCGAGACATATCGTACCGGAGCACACAACATCGGTCTAGATATCACCCCGGAACACCATCCTCAGCCTAGATATCCTATACCGGAATCCTCTACGGTATAGATATCGTACCAGAACACCTACCTCGGCCTAGATATCCTATACCGGAATCCTCAACGGTATAGATATCGTACCGGAACACCTACCTCGGCCTAGATATCCTATACCGGAATCCTCTACGGTATAGATATCGTACAGGAACACCTACCTAGGCCTAGATATCCTACCGGGGTACACACATACAGGGTCTCAAACATGTCACAAAGCAATAGTTCACACTAACATTCACCCCATTCTCATAGCATATCATGATCATTAATTTAACAGCGGAACATACCACATACCAAACATTACAAGCTACTAATCACAAACAAGCGCAACCAACACACAATCCTACGGGCACGACATGGCCCTCATGCAGTTCTACAGCACGACAAATCCCAGACTTACGGGCACGACCTGGCCCGCAAGTGATTCCACATTTTAAACGGCTACGCTAGTTATTCACATCCTATATGCAATTCTACAATTATTCCGGTTACTCATATCCTATATGCAATTCTAGTAACTTTCCGCATTTAAACCAGTATTCGCTACTTTTCCCTACCTCAACCGCGATCCAACTCCACCAAGCACGAACCGTCAACGACCTCCTTCTCCACGATAAAGCTCACGGTCTAGGATAACAAGTAACACAATACATAATACAAGTCCAACGTCGATTAAAACGGACAACACCCAAATTAACCCCCAGCAAGATGCCTAATTAATTAAAACGGTTACGGGACGATGATTTGGAAGAAATAGTAAATTAACCGGGCGATACGTACAACGACACCCGACCAAGTGGGCCCCACTTGGACGTGGATGTGTCGGACTGGACCCACCAAGGCCGGTATCGGCACGGATCCCGAGGCACAGGTCCCGAGGCACGGACCACTCACCACCGTGGACGGTCCTATGACGACCGGCCGGAGCTCCGGCGAGCCTCAGGTCGCCGGAGCTCCGGCGAGCCTCAGGTCGCCGGAGCTCCGGCGAGCCTCAGGTCGCCGGAAAATTCCAACTTCCTCCCAAAACGTCATAAACGAGTTCTAGGTCCTTAATCCATCAAGTTCTAACCAAAAACATCACCAATTTGCTCCAATTTCACATTTCCCCCAATTCCGAAAGTTAGGGTTTCACCAAAGTCTTCTACTTTCACCCATTTTCTTCCATTACTACTTGATTCTACCAAGGTTCGATCATTTCCAACAAGACACAATCCAATTTCATCTAAATCCAACAAGACCCACAATCTTAAGTTCTTCAAAAGTGAAAGGAAATGGGTTCTTACCGTAGGAAATGAAGAGATTAAGGGGAATATGGAAAATTGAGGAGTTTTGATGGTGGAAGCAAAGGGAAATGATCTTCTTCTTCTTCTTCTTCTTCTTCTTCTTCTTCTTCTTCTTCTTCTTCTTCTTCTTCTTCTTCTTCTTCTTCTTCTTCTTCTTCTTCTTCTTCTTCTTCTTCTTCTTCTTCGACAATGGAGACTCACTCTCTTTTCTCTCTCTAAAATTCAGCCAAGTGAAGAAGAATGCTGAATTTTGGTGTCACGTGTGGCCTTTAACCTTAAGAGGAAAGGTCCAAAAGCCTCTTTCTCCTTATCTCATCATTTTGGGAAAAAGTAGGGTCAAGGGTGTCTTTTTCACTCTTCTTTTCTCTCCTCCACCTAGTTAATGCCAAGTGTCTATGTGGGTCCATCTCTACTCCCAAATATCCCAGCCCAATTTAATTAATTCGATAAAACCTTATTTCGACCCCGTTTGACCCAAAATTTACTTTTTCGTAAAAAACACTTATTTGAAAGGAAATGACCCAACTAAGCTAACTGTAATGACAGCTAAGATATTTGGGTCCCGGATGAGTCTCGAATGACTCCCGGAGTCGACGGTTGACTTTTCGGCGAAAAGTCAATTTTTCCCGATTTCGTCCCAAAGTTGCCCTAAGCTTTCCCGAACCTAACTTGATCGCTTTAGGGTTCTCTTAAGGTCCGAAATGACCCTCGGAGTCGTCGGTTGAATTTTTCGACGAAAAGTCAACTATTCCCAATTTCCGTCGATTCGACCGATGTTGACCAGGGGTGGTTCTTACAATCTACCCCCCTTAAATGAATTTCGTCCGAGAAATTTAAAACGAATGTACCTCAAGGGTCGAACAGGTTGGGGTACTTCGCGCGAACCTCATCCTCGCGCTCCCAAATCGACTCTACGCGGTCCTGAACCGCTCACGATCCGCGCGACCCCTCAATCGTCTCTCGAATAACCCAAGACCAATCAAGAGTAACTCTTAACCCTCACATGTGCCCCGCGTGGGCAATTGACCAGACCTACCATACAATGCTTCGTACGGTGCCATCTTGTTACTGGCTTGGAAGCTTTGTGATAGTCGCACTCAGCTAACTGTTTTCGGACTCCGTCGTGAGTTGCTTTCACTTCTACTGTGCAATCGTAGTGGTTGTACTAGTCCCTGCGGGACGCTGGCGTTCAGCCTTCACTTGTTGACAAGTGATACGCCTCGATATGAACTCTGCACCTGCTATGCGCATCCCGCTCCACCAAAACTATTGAGGAGTTTTGATGGTGGAATCAAAGGGAAATGATCTTCTTCTTCTTCTTCTTCTTCTTCTTCTTCTTCTTCTTCTTCTTCTTCTTCTTCTTCTTCTTCTTCTTCTTCTTCTTCTTCTTCTTCTTCTTCTTCTTCTTCTTCTTCTTCTCTTCTTCTTCAACAATGGAGACTCACTCTCTTTTCTCTCTCTAAAATTCAGCCAAGTGAAGAAGAATGCTGAATTTTGGTGTCACATGTGGCCTTTAACCTAAAGAGGAAAAGTTCAAAAGCTCATTTCTCCTTATCTCACCATTTTGGGAAAAAGTAAGGTAAATGGTGTCTTTTTCACTCTTCTTTTCTCTCCTCCACCTAGTTAATGCCAAGTGTCTATGTGGGTTCATCTCTACTCCCAAATATCCCCGCCCAATTTAATTAATTCGATAAAACCCTATTTCGACCCCGTGGGTGAGAAGTGAGAGATTGAGTTTGATTTGTTTGAGAAGTGATGTGCTCTAAATCTTATTACATCAACTAAGGGTATTTTGGAAAATATACTTATACCGTTAACTGTCCGTCTGTTTTTAACAGAATTTTATGGCTTTTAGAGTTTAAGTTTCGGGACGATGTGATTTGGACGATAAAATACTCTATAGTTGTAATTTGTACTATAAAGTCTAAACATAGTTGTTTCTTGGTGTTTTCCCGAGAGAGAATTGTATTTTTATGTAAGGCTTGTAACATAAGGGTAGTTATTGTATATATTTTTTTGAAGAAATAAAGTCATGTGCCAAACATATGACTGTTTTTCTATTTTTTGGACGGAAAGTCAACTTTGTTGAGTAACTTGATCTTATTTGAAAGTTAAGGTATCAATTTGATGTTTTCGAAAATTAAGTGTAATATTTTGAAATCATTGTATAGTTAAATGTAATTTATGATATTATGCCATGTTTTTATTATGAGCTGTTTATTAGATTGTTTGGCTTTAACTAGTTTGAATGACAATGTTACACTGGGGTTGTGAGTTAAAGTTTAATCATAAATTAAATGTCCCAACAAGTAACCACATGTTGTGAAAGCGAGAACATTACTAGAGATAGTATAAGAGAATGGAAGAACAAAATTAGAGAAAACAAGAGAATATGGAGAGAGTAAAAATAGATCATTGTATTCATCATCATTTTACACTTTACAATAGCCTCTATTTATAGGCTCATAACATGAAGACATAACCTTAATGACCTACAATGTATTTTGGGTACATTAACACATGGTATCATGACGGGTGCAATTAGCAAGGTACACTAACACCCCAATGTCATTAAGATATGGTACTTCTGGACCAAAATATGGTACTTCGGGGCCAAAGATTTGTTCTTCTTATCGGGGGCGAAATGAATCCTTTTTCACATCAAATTATCGAACAACCATGGGGAACTCAAATGATGTGAAATATCCATATTGAATAGTTTAAGGATATTCTCAATATATGATGACTGGTGAACAAAAATCTCATTCGACAAGTGTTTAATCTGAAGGCCAAGACAAATTTTGTTTTTCCCAAGTCTTTCATTTCGAATTCTCTTTTCAAGTATTTCATCGTCTCTACAAGTTTATCATGCATTCCAATGATGTTAAAATCATCAACATAAACCGCGATGATGGAAAATCCGGTTTCCGTCCCTTTGATAAAAACACATGGACATATTTTATTGTTGATGTATCCTTCTTTCAAAAGGTATTCACTGAGATGATTATACCACATTCGACCAAATTGTTTTAGCTCATACAAAGATCTTTGGAGATTTATTGAGTACATTTCTTGAGGTTTTGAGATGTATGCTTCAGACATTTATAGTCCTTTAGGGATTTTCACATAAATGTCATTATCAAGTGACCTATAAAAAATAGGCTGTCACGACACCCATCAAGTTCATTTGGAGTCCCTCTAAAATTGACATATTGAGTAAAAATCTAAACGTGATTGCATCCATAACCAGTGAATATGTCTCTTAATAATCAATTCATGGTCGTTGAAAAATCCTTGTGCGATGAGTCGCGCTTTCTATTGTACGACCTCGTTCTTCTTATTTCTTTTGCGCACAAATACGCATTTATATCCTACGGGTCTGACATCTTCAGGTGTCTGGACTATAGGTCCAAAGACTTGGCGTTTATTGAGTGAATTCAATTCCGTCTCAATGACATTTTTCCATTTTGGCCAATCATTTCTTCGTCGGCGTTCACTGACCGATCTTGGTTATGATCCTCGTTTTCTTTTGAAATATCTAATGCAATTGCATGGGCAAATATATCATCCACAATAACTTATTTTGCATTCCATCTTTGATCTTAAGTGACATAGTTAATCGAGATCTCTTTATTGTCATATTTTTCATGTGTTTAATCATCTTTTGAAGACGTCTCTTCATTTATCACATTTTCTTGTTCTTCGGGAATTCTGATATCATTTGATGTACCAACTTGCGAACTTGTTCCTTTTTTTTTCTTGGGTTTTTATCTTTGGATCCAATAGGTCTGCCACGCTTCTTGCTTCCTTTAGACTCATTTGCTAGCGCTAACATATTTACCATTTCTTCATCAGGAAGAGTAATTCTACAAGGAACATTAGCAACTGCTATCCGTGATTTTATCACAGTCTTAACATCTGTAAATGCATTAGACAATGTGTTTGCAACCTTTCGTAAGTGGATAATTTTCTGAACTTCTAGTTCACATTGATTCGTACGAGGATCAAAATGAGACAATGTCAATGCATTCCATGAAATTTCTCGTCTTTCTTTCTCAGACGTTTCTTTATCTCCCCCTAATGCAGGGGAATTGTCTCATCAAATTGACAGTCGGCAAATCGTTCCGTAAACATATCACATGTCATGAATTCCAATATATATATATATATATATATATATGTGTGTGTGTGTGTGTGTGTGTGAATTCTTTCTAAAAATGTTGGACATTAAGTCTCAACTTTAATTGGAGATGGTCTTGTAATAAGTTTTCCTTGAAAATAAGCAACACATGGGTAATCTTTTGACAAAAAGGACATTTTTACTCTTCAGTGTATGTCCATGTGAATTTTCTATAATTCTTTGTATCATTATGAAACCCATATGGCCTAAACGGTCATGTCATATCATAAAATTTGATGGGTCCATTGGGTTTTGGTTAATCACCATATTTGATTCAATTGGAATAATGAAAGTATAATATAATCCAAAACTATATAAAGGGAGTTTTTCCACAATTTCTTTTCTCCCCGAGACCATGGACGTGATGTATAAACATTCAACGTCATTTTCATTTGTTGTCTAAATGTGATAACCATTTCGGTGAATATCTTTGACAAGTTTCCTTTTGATATGGTAGAGAACTTGCATCATTGATAATAAATTGTGTACCATTTGGTAGCATTACATTGGCTCTTCCGGAGCCTTCAATAAGATCTGATGCACCAAATATTGTGTGTACTTTAGCTTAAGCTGACACAAGTTGTGATAAATATTTTCATATATCAAATTGGTATGTGTTGTCGTACAATCCGCCAAGCAAAGTGATTTCCTATTGCTTTTAACATAATTAGAGAGACTTTTGTCCATAGTTGTTCATAAAAAAAATTAGAAACAAGACACTCCAAATGTTTCATTTTGAGATAACAATGTAGCTCTTCCGGAGCCCTCTATTATATTTGTAGCACCCCTAATGGTGTTCACGTTTGCCTCGATGTTGTACCACTATCAACAATATACATACTTATCATTTCTGTAATTGGATAGATCACTTCTGGGATCCATATCATTTAATATGAGAAAATTAATGTAATAACCACTCCCGGTCAACGTCAGTCAAACCTGCGAAAAACAGGAAAATTTAAATTTTTTAAGACTGACAGTTAAGTGAACCTAAAATGACCCCGAGTGTCATACCGGACTTAATTTGACCCCGTTATTGACCAAAGTGAGTTCCGGGGGACTCAGGGCAACTTTCTGATCAATTTGGGAAAAGTTGACTTTTCGCTGGAAAAGTCAACCGAGCGACGTTTTGGTCCATTCGAGGACCGTTTTGGATCCAAAAAGCTTATCTGTCATTGTAGCGGTCTTAGTTGAGCCGTTTCCTTGTAGCCCGTCAAGTTTCGTAATTTCTTGGGAAAAGTGCCCGTTCGGGGCCCGAAACGTCCGTTTTTCGCGAATCTGATTGGAAAATATCAAGTAGATATTTTTCAAAAGGTGTGGGACCCACCTTGCCACTTGTCCAACAAGTGGTGGTGTTAGTCTTGGGGGGGAAATGGGAGGTGATGGGTGAGTGGTGGCCGGCCATATATCAAAAAAAGAAGAAAAAAAAATAGAAATTGAGTTAGTGTTTTAGAAAGAGAAAGAAGAGAGAAGAAAGGGAGAGAAGGAGAAGAAGAAGAGAGGGAGTTGAGTTTGGTTGCCACTATTCACGTCATCCCACCTTTGGATCGTTTCAAGGCAAGGAGCAATCTCGTTCCCCTCGTTCTCCTCTACGGTATACACCGAACCGATTCTCGTTTTGATTAATTTTGGAAGTTAGGTTTTTGTAAAACTATTAGTTTAAGGTGGTTTTGGTGTTGGGGTAATTGTTGGAGACGTTTTAGAGGTGTTGGAGGTTTAATTGCACGTTTTCCGGTGACCGGAGGCTCGGGAGGAGCTCCGGCCACCGTGGGTGGTGGCCGGCCGGCCATGGGGTGGCTGGCCGGAGGTGGTACCAGCCACCACCATGGTGGCCGAGCCCCCCTTGAACCCTAGGGCTCTCGGCCAAGTGGGTTGGGAGGGGCCCACGTGATCGGGTGATCGGGTTTTGTGTTTCGGGTGGTTTAAAACGTTCCCCGGACCTTTTATCCTTAACCGAATCGAAAATTGGAATTAAATTGGAGAAGTTGTAATTAACGGGTTTTAGAAACTTTAAACGTTAATTAATTGACTCGGAAGTCGGAATTCGATTCCGTCAAGTGCATTGGGTTCCTTGAACTATTCTAAGACCGTAGAAACGAAAACGGGGGCTTTTGGAGCCCCGGAAGGCAATTTACAAAACCCGGGCAGATTCGCCATGTCGGGCGAATCGGGCCTTTACGGGTCCTTTATCGACAATGTCGAGAAATTGGGAAGTTTGGGAGTGATCGACATTGTCGGGGTTAAGTTTGGGCATCGAGTTTATTGATTTTCAGTTTATTCCTGCAAGTGGTTAAGTGCCTTTAAATTGTGTTCTTTTAGATCGTGCCACGGACCGAGGCAAGGGAAAGCTGGGTGACTGACTAGGATCATCATCGGAGCTCGTGGTTTGGCTTTTGGGAGACACGCACAAGGTATGGAAAAGTAGCCGGATCTCGGCCCTGACTAGGGAAAGTTAACTGTAGAATTGCATGTGACACCGGGGTGTCATGGGTTATTTAGGTTATCGAACATTAGAAAAGCATGATACGGGATCGTAGTAATTATTGGAAAAGCATGTGACGCTTAGTAGTGTCGTAGGAGCAGAGAACTTAGTGACATTAGAATTACTGGAGGCATATGACCATGCCCGGAGGTTGTTTGTGAAACTAGTGATCTTAGGACGGTTGGAGGCATTGAGTATGCCGGAGGTTGTTATGCATTATTATTGTTGAGTTTTGGGTGGCCTTGAGAGCCCGTATTATTATTGTTGAGTTATGGGCGGCCTTGAGAGCCCGTATTATTATTGTTGAGTTTTGGGTGGCCTTGAGAGCCCGTATTATTATTGTTGAGTCTTGGGTGGCCTTGAGAGCCCGTGTTATTATTGTCGAGTCTTGGGTGGCCTTGAGAGCCCGTGTTTGACTGTTGAGTCTTGGGTGGCCATGAGAGCCCGTGTTATTATTTGTGTTTGGGTGGCCATGAGAGCCCGTGTACTAAGGTTGGTGTCTTTGGCTGGCCTGACCGAGTTAGAGTCTCGGGGGAGGTTGCAAGCATTCTTTGGCTGGCTTATGAGTTAGAGTCTCGGTAAGTTGCGAGCGTGTATTATTGTTGAGTTTTGGGTGGCCATGAGTGCCCGTGGGGTCGTCGAACCTGTGTCTTTACCTTTGGTGTTTTGGGTGGCCGTGTGTGCCCGTGGAGTTGCGAACCCGTGTCTTTACTGTTGGTAGTTTGAGTGACCGTGAGTGCCCGTGGGGTTGTTGAGCCCGTGAGTTACTGTTGGTGTGTCTTGGGTGGCCATGAGAGCCCGTGTTTGACTGTTGAGTCTTGGGTGGCCACGAGGGCCCGTGTTTGACTGTTGGTGTCTGGGGAGGCCGTGTGTGCCCGTGGGGTTGTTGAACCTGTGTCCTTACTGTTGGTGTGGCTTGGGAGGCTGTGAGTGCCTGTGGGGTTGTTGAACCCGTGTCTTTATCGTTGGTGTGTCTTGGGAGGCCGTGAGTGCCCGTGGGGCTGTTGAGTCCGTGTTTTGTGGTTGGTGTCTTGGGTGGCCATGAGTGCCTGTGGAGTGCTGAACCTGTGTTGTTGCTGTTTGTTGAACTTGCTTGTGATTGTGATTGTGGTTACCTGAGCGAGAGAGGTTACTGAGGCAGGTCGACTGCTTGGACCGACTGGGATCGGAAAGAGCGAGGGACAGAGAAGTTGTAAGACAGGTCGACTGCCTGGACCGACTTTGTGTTGGAAAGAGCGAGGGACAGAGAAGTTGTAAGACAGGTCAACTGCCTGGACCGACTTTGTGTTGGAAAGAGCGAAGGACAGAGAACTTGTAAGACAGGTCGACTGCCTGGACCGACTTTGTGTTGGAAAGAGCGAAGGACAGAGATACATAGATGGTTACTGACAGGTCGACCGCCTGGCCCGACTGGGATCGGAAAGGGCGAGAGATACAGAGATGGTTACTGAGCAGTTGGTGTGCGATCCTTTGTGATCTTTGGTGTTGCGTATTTATCTGTCATGTCTTTGGAGGAGGTCGTCAATGATTGCGTCGGTTCTACTTTATGTGTCAGAGTGTTGAGTTGGTCAAGGAGGGTAACGGTGGGTGTATGTTCAGTCAGAGTACTTGGGTTGGGGGACAGTGTCCCCCGGTGTTGACTTTATTATTGGTGTTACCGGCTTTGTCTGCTAATTATGTCGTAGTCAGTCTGTTGTCCGTGGTGGTGAGCGAACGCTCACCCCTAGCTGCTTTTCCTACAGGTACTGATCACAGGACGGACTAGGTGAGCTCTCGAAGCTTGTGGAGCTAGGAGCGGAGTCCGGGTTGTTTTTGAGTCTAGTGACGGATACCTACTTTTGTCCACTTGTTGGGACGTATTTTTAAATTGTAAATATTATTTTGTTTAATTAAATGGAGATTTTAAAGTGTTTATCCAAAACATGTTTCATTGTTTTATTGTTTTTAAAACGTTCGCGTCCCGAGTTCGGTTTCCTGAAATTGGGGCGTGACAATTAATGTATTAGTTTACATATTACAAAAGAATATAACAGAAATATTAATACAAACCATCCAAAGATTGGCTCATATGCATGATACTTGTTTTTCCATCATCATCTGCAAGGAATTAGAGACATTTGATTAGATCTTCAAGATCCAAGTCATCAATAAAAAAAATTTCTACCCTTTTATTATTTGTCTTCAATCAAATCTTTGATCATACTTTAGGTACGCAATCAACTATATTTACAAAATAACTTTCATCATGTTCATGAGTTTTCATTTGATGTGTCATATTCTTTCTTGGGCCTTTCATACTCATTCCACTTCTTGTGGTACACCTAATTATTTTTTCATGAAATTGGAAATTATTTGGCTCATAATTATGGCTACGACCGCGACCACGTTAGGGGCATCGGTCTTTCTTGGGTCTAGATCTACCCATATCCTATCACATTCACTTCACGGAATGGAGTGCTGCCAACAGGACGAGCTTGATTGTTTTAAAAAATAATTCATTACTTAATAAATATATTAAGTCTGATTATTTTCGTTCTCGTTAATGCTACTTCAAGAGCATACTAGATGGAATAAATGTAGAGGAAAACATTTTTCATCGATTATAAATAATATGATGATGTGTGGAAATAGTTTCTTTGATTTATCCAGCAAGTATACCAATTTAGAACTTCAAGTCTTTATGTAAGCTTCATGTCACATTTTTTTCCAGTAAATGCATGTATCTTGTTTACTTGGATGATGGGTCCAATAAATTTGTTTCTTGACAATTATAGAACTTCATGTTCACAATATCATGACTTGTATAAACTTCAGGTTACACATT
Source organism: Erodium maritimum (assembly GCA_963921825.1). Taxonomy (NCBI): domain Eukaryota; kingdom Viridiplantae; phylum Streptophyta; class Magnoliopsida; order Geraniales; family Geraniaceae; genus Erodium; species Erodium maritimum. The sequence continues at coordinate 17,076,075 of OY997591.1, forward strand.
GAATTTGTATAATGTTCACACAAATATGAATAAGTATATATTATGATTACAAAATGAACACACATTATAATTCATGAAATAAATATAACCACACACTAAGTAATTTGTGGGGTGAGTATAAGAATTAGATATAAACATGAGCACACACCGAGAGAACTCGTGGGGTAGCCAATATATAAATAACTGCATAAAAAACAATTTACGCTTCAAGCCTTGTACACAAGGTACAAGCTTCGGGCTTGTGGTCGGTCATTTAGTCACAAAAGTAAGTTTCAAGTTTATACTTTGAACCAAAACTTCATGTTTTGTCATCATTAGGTACATGTGAACTTCGGGTCACACTAATTTCAATAAGTTATAAGATCCACGATCTTTAATCAAAACTTCAGGTTCCGTTAACTTTTTCTTGTTAATATATGAACTTCGGGTTCAAAATGGTTCAACATTGTAAAATTATAAGATGAATATAAATTGTACCAATTTCATATTATAAACGTGTGAATAAATGGCATATCAAATTCATTTCTGTACATGATCAATGTTGTTTGCATCTTGGAACTTCTGGTCCAAATGATTTGGTTTCAACAAACCTCAAATTCCAATATCAACAATAAAGCACAACTATATAATAAAAATCAACTTTCTGATGTGAAAGATCCAATGTTTCATTGGCGATCACAGAGCATACTTATCGAAGTTGTAAATGAATTTGTATTCTCGGAAATACTACTTCAGGAGCATAATTGATGGAAGAAATGTAGAGAAAAGAATTATCGATTATAAATAGTATGATGAATCTTGAAAATAGTTTCTTTGATTTTATCCTGCAGGGATCATCAATTTAGAACTTCAGGTCTTTATGTGAGCTTCAGGTCATAATTTTAAAACAACTTGAACGACGGGTTCAAGAGACTCGTTTCTTGACGATTATAGAACTTTATGTTCAAGGTATCATGATTTGTGTAAACTTCATGTTACACATATCGAATATACATAAACACAAAATAATAACAAATAAACTTAAAAGAAATAAAGTATGCTTAAATACTTACGAAAGTTGAGCGGTCGTGCTGATAACGTGTTGTGAAAGTAAGAACAATACTAGAGATAGTATAAGAAAATGGAAAAACAAAATTAGAGAGAACAAGAGAATATGGAGAGAGTAAAAATAGATCATTGTATTCATCATCATTTTACACTTTACATTAGCCTTTATTTATAGGCTCATAACATGAAGACATAACCTTAATGACCTACATTAATCTATACATAAATGAGGGAGTTACAAAACTCGAAAGTCTTGTAACTCCAATCTAGAATCTTCCATGTAATGAAATAGTCATCCAACAAATATCACATATATTCATAACACCACATAATTTGTGCAGCTTTGTAATCAACTCAATAGGGATGGTAAAAAATCCAAATCCATAGGGCACTCGGTCGGGTCATGTTCGGGTCGGGTTGATTTCAAGTTTTGAGTGGGTTATAGGTCAACTTTGGGTTTTGGATAAGAAAGGGTTCGGGTTCGGGTTCGGGGCAGGTATCGGGGACCCGCTCCAAAGATTTGATAATCATTCCGAATAAATGAAGAATTAAAATTTCAATCAAAAAATTTAAACTATATTAACTATTAGGAAAAACTTAACATGGAACCACTTAAAAAAAATCGTTCATTAAGGGTTCTCCTCTCTCTCTCTCTCTCTCGATACCATCTCCACCTGCCGTCGTGCGATGCCCAAACACACTACAGCAACCCCCACCCGCCTACCACCGTGATTGATCACCATGCCATGTAACAATAGAATATGGAGATATATGAAGGTATTCCATGAAACCACACTCAACCTTGCCCATCGACGCTAATACTGATACTGAACCACACATCGACGATAGCCCCCCCCCCCCCCTTTGCATTAGCACCACGGCCGATGCCGCCCCTCCTAGGCCCTTGCCTCCTACAACGTCTTATATTCCAACACCTCCACCGCTAGAACAAAATGATTAAGTGCGCGACTCTCCCTTGGACCCTAGCTCCAAGAGATTTTGGCGGATACTATTCCTTGGTGATTGCACTCAATCTTCATGAGTGGGAGAAGTGGTCGTCCCTTTAGGCAACGCCACTCTGGACAGATACGACATCCACTCCCAGAAAACATATGAGAGGAACCAACACCCCACAAGTAATATCGCATCAAGAGGGCGTCTGGGAAGTAGATCCGCTAGATCGCTGTATCCAAACCTTAGCACTCTGGCCTTTGGAAGTTTATCTAATGGAATGGAACAAGTGGTCAATCCTACGACCACGACCACCACAAGAGGAGAAGGGGACAACCCTTATCGCCCGCACCCCCACAATATGCACCACTAGGGATATCCACCACCAAGGCCCTGGAAACCTAGGACCCACATGTGGTTGGAACCTACTAAACAATGACAAGCTCCCCCCCCCCCCCCCACCCCGGTATTCCATGGGCATATTGAACTTTGGAGGCGTGGATGCCCTATTCAGAACCGAGCATAGGCACCCACGTCGTTAACCAATACCAGGTGAGGACTGCTATGCAGCCCCGCTAAGCCCAATGAATCGCCTACCAAGCAATGGGGTATGTACAGAACCGCATACCATACCCTGCCACGATCGGTGTATACCCGACATTGTGGTTCCCTTATTTCTTGGTGTTCTCCCTAAATATCCACTTATATATGGATATTTTCAGGTCGAGTCGAGAAGTGTGTCTACTAAGCTACTGTTGAATAACCATCCTGGTGGAAACTATCTGCCATAGTTTTGTCTCTGGAATATCCAGATATTCTGTTATAAGATTAGCGTCTGGCTTCTATAGGTCAAGACTAATGCCTCATCCTTTTGTTTCATTTATTTCTATCGTTTAATTTATCATAGTTTTATGATCTGCTTGCTTCTGTAATCGTTCTTCATTTCTAATATACACTCCTTTTATGCTAAATAAAACATGGAACCAGTTTTTTAATAAAATATTAATATTACTTGATCTTAAAACATGACTCATGAATTATATAGAACGATAAAAGATGTATACGTAGCGCCGCCATGTTCTCTCCCAAAAAGGAGAACCCTAAACATGGTTGACGGAAGGTGCAGAATTGCTTCTGTGCGTCTTTGTTCGGTGGGATTTGCTTTGGGGATCAGCGGCTCTTCATCAAGAGGGCTCTATCGTCTGGTAAGGGATGTGGATATGTTGATATCGAATGGCGCGCTCCTCTTATCATGTGATTAGGGGTTTGCGAATTAGAGGCGACGAAGATTTAACACTCTGGCAGCCACCATATGTCGAGCAGCAAGGAACCTGAGGCAGGTCCGGTGGATCTCTTCCGATCAGCCTACCCACTCGTGTTGTCTCGTTCATTCTCTCGATCGCCTGCAAATATACCGGATGTGGTAAGGGCGGTGTGGAGTGATTTATCTCAAAGGTTCTCGGTTAGAAGGTCGGGGGAGGTAGTTCTGGTAATCCCTAGAAAGGGAGGACGTAATTTTCAGGGCAGGAGCTTCCGATGGAGGTGGACCGTGGCAGAGGAATGGCGGCGTGCTCTGATTTCATCAGGATCGCCTACGCAGACTTGTTTCCGGTGATGGAAGCTCAGAACGTCGTGGGAGGGAGTCCGGCCCGCCAGAGGGATGAAGGACCATGACGGCGGCATCTCTTTCGGCCTGGCCATAGGGTTTCCGAGGTGGGCCGAGGTTCAGGTGTTGGGTCTTCTGATGGTCGGGCTGGGATGCGTCAGGTGATGGACCCATGTGGTGTTGGGCTCGGGCGGGCTTGTGCGATAATCTAAGGCCTGATCTAGGTCCAATGGAAGTCGAGTTGTTGTTGGACCAGGTCAGAGAGTAGGGTCGGGACAAGGGACACAAGGCGGGGCTGGATCGGATCATGGAAATCGAAACTGGGTCGGGCTCAATTGGGCATGCAGACGGGTCGGGTCATGTTCCGAATGGGGTTCATTTGTAGCGGCGGGGGGCTTCAAGCACCCTCCGCCTCCAGGATTGAGTGCTTGGGGGTCCAGGGAGGGGTTGGTCGGCTGTACCATCTCCCTGGCAGATTGGTGGCAATGGTTCTGCCAACAGTCGACAAGATGCTTCCCTACCACTTCGGGGCCAACAATCCCGCATTCAGAAGCCCTACAATTATCAGTCAAGGGAGGACGATGCACGCTGACTTACCGGGGGAGTTATCGGTCCGCCACTATAAAGTTTTCACCTGATCTGCTCGATCAGCATTTTATGCTTGGAGCATGCTGTATCGATGTCTTTGGATGCTACCGCAGTCCCACCCCTCCAACCGCCCTTATGTCCATGAGCAACATTTCCTATTCAACACTTGTCTTTCAGATCTATGTTAGTTTCTTGGTTTGTATGGTGTTAGCCGCCTTCGCGGTCACCAGAATTCTTTAATTAATAATATTATCATTTCGTTCAAAAAAAATATAGAACGATAAAGAAACTCAATTATATAGAGAAACAAGCATGTTAGAATTTGTATTTAGGCGATATGGTACTTTGGCCTTTTGTTTTATGTATATTGTACTAAATATATACACTAAAAGAAAGTAAATAAACCAAAGATAGCATGTAGCTCAGTGGTAAAAAAAAAATTGATCGACAATTTTTTTTATATAAAAACCTCTTAAAAGATTAAGGAGAAGGCAAGGACAAAGTCCTCAAGCAACCACTACAACCAAGAGCACCGTAGCAAGTACGACCTCATAACATTCCCAAAAAGGGGAGGAAAACATTACAATTGGTTTCAGAACCAAATTTAACTACCATGAATGAAGTAAACACTACTAACAAGGGCTACAAACTAAACAAGAACCAGAACATGTCGAAACAAACACAACCAGCAAAACAAACAACTAAAATAGGTCTTAAAAAATACCCCGATTTTACAACATTGAAGACCAGACAACAAACCCCAAACAAAGCTCCATTCCGCAGAGTAACAACCACTCCTTCCACAACCAAAACCGTCGCCAGTCGAGCACAAAACCTTCGAAAATCTACAGACCGGAAACCCCCTATTCCTAACTCGGAACTAACTGCTTCTTCAAACATGGCTCAAAGCCAAACACCTCACGGCGGCCAACACCGCGAAATCGTTAGGCTCCAACCACCAATAGTGGTTGAAGAGCGGAAGAAAAGCTCAGATCGAGAGAAGGGAGAAGGAGAGTTACCCGGTACTGCAGAGACGAAGGCGAGGTCCAACCACAAGTGCCAAGGAAACGATCCACGATGAGATCCGTAACCATCAACAACAGGAAAAGTTGAAAATTCGTCCCACCCAGATCTGAATCGACACACGTCTGGACATGTAGAAGCTTCTCGACGAGCTACTGAACCTCTGGATCTGATCTAAAAGCAAAGCAACGAGCGAAGGCCCAGAATCGCAACAATCTCCACCAAGGAAAAAGTCCTCCCACTCGACACTGAACCAAATCGCCACAGAAGGGAGAAAAAGTCGCTGAACCCACAGCTCCTCAGGACCCCTCTTCTCCGGCAACAAAGACCAGCAACCCAAACCACAAAGGAGAACGTCGTGGGAGCCAACTAGGGCCAACACCGCCAAAAGCCAGAGTAATGCAGATCTGAGTCTAGAGGACTAGATCTGCGCGTGTCAGCGAGAAAATGAACGGTCGAGCACCATTAGCCCCTCCCCGGAGCACCTCTAGCAACTCCACACGGCGACCAACGACACAACGCCACAGAGGTTGAAGGGAAGACAGATCTGAGAGAAGCGAAGAAGAGGGACCAAAAAATCCGGCGCGAGAGAAGACTCCGAAATAGTAAAATGAGAACAAGAGAGGGGGAAAGGAGCGGTAATCCCGACGATGACCATGACCGGAAGCCATGGCCACCGCCGACAGGAGGGAAAGGAGAAAAAGAGGACAACACGGCTAGGGATAGAAGGCAGAGAGAAGCAAAAGCTTCTCTGTCTAGGTTTCAAAAAGAGAGCTTTTTACTAAGTGGTAATATTGATTCCTCTTATTTTTCATGAGGAAATCGACTATGAACAACTCTTTTGGTTGACTGCATCCAACGTTAGGTTTTTAAATGGCACTACAAAAATTCAAAATTGGGTTTTCAAAGGGTTAAAGAACAACCCTTTTGGTTGACTGCATCCAACGTTAAGTTTTTGTTGTCTGTACTCGGACTTTGTACTCATCTTTATCCTCTGAAGACATTTCGATTTAATATTTGCTATGCTGATAAAAAAAAATGGTTAAAGAACAACCCTGGAAATGTATCAAAACTCCAAGTACAAATACAATATCTGGACGGGTTCGGACCGGAGAGTACCAAACCCGCCCCGACCCTGATCAAGTGGGACTCCATGTTTCTTAGTTTGGGCATGTCATTTTAATGGTTGGTGTTAATTTTTGAGTCAAACGGGACGAAAAACGGAAATCTACAAATTACCCCCTTGGTATGGGGCGAAAATAAAGCAGAACTAAAACGAGTACATGGACTACGATGGTAAACGGGACAGAATCGAGATCATGATCCCTGCCCAGTTACCATCCCTACAAGTCAACCACATAAATGGAGAACTTGAACCTGATCTTTCATATGACTTGGCTAATAACAGGTCACATTATACTTGGGAATGCCTCGGGAACTCTCATTAACACATGGTACATAATTATCATCTTGTCAGTTATGGAAGTTTGAATTCCGCAACATTTTTGCGACATCATATATATGGAATGATTGAGGAGTTGGTTGGTTTTAGGGGATGGGCCTTATGGGATCATACTTCACATCGGCAAGTATGTAGTTATATCATAAATTGAAGTCAAAGCATAAGTTTAAGGATGCATAGTTTATGTCAATGCTTATGAAGGCCTTATAATTCTGGTGAAACATATCTTCGTGATTTAAAGATTAAACCCCACATTGCTGTAGGCCTATACTAATGCTAGGCTTGGATCTTGTGTTTGCTTGTAGTTTCCAAAGGCTTAATTAACCAGCTAGCTACCTGATTGATATGACATGAACATAACAACAAAGATGAGTATATACTACTTCACAATTTGTGCTCCAAGTGAAAGGAATAGGAGCCACACTTTGTACTTGAAGAAGCTTTTTGCTAATTGGACCAACAGGCATGGAGGTGATAGGTTTTGCCCTTAGCACATGCTCTGCCAAGAACTATGGTGTCCCCATTAATCCGAAGCATAATGTAAAAGCGGAGAGAAGGAGAAGAATTAAGCTAAAAGAGCTTTTCTATGTCTCTCTCTACAATTATGAAACGTCAGTTTGGGGGTCTACCAATCTGTACGCACCCACTCGATGACTTGCCTTTGAAGAAAATAAAGCAAATGCCATGACTTTTGACCGTTGGATTGAGCCTAATATGTGATATGTTTGGAGAGGTTGGCAAAAATATGAAGGGAAAAGATGAGGGTACTTTGAATGGGAGCAGAAGAAGCATTCTATGTGATTAATAAGAAAGAGGGGAATAGGTTATGGAGACAGACTTGTGAGAAAGACTCCCACTCTCCGATTTGAATCCTCTTTTTCCACATGGTTTGGGACCCTGTTCGTTTCCGTTCCATCCCCTACACCTAAACTCTTTGGATTTCAGGATTCTCTACCTACCCTTTATGTGGTGTCGCTCTCGCTCAACATGATGAGTGCCCCAACAATTGCATTTCCTCGTGGCCTAATTGGACATATGGGTTCACAACCACCCTGTTTTTGTTTTCATGATTATGCACCGTAGGATAGATATGGTGGCGTCGAAACAGCGTTTCAATATGTCGTCGAATCGTACGGTGAGTAGATTCTCAACGCCGAATATGTGTTGGAGAGTCGGGCCATCGTTGAGTCTTCGAAAACGCGGATTCAACGTCAATGAAACCGTAGATTCTGATTCCGGATTCGGTCCCAGCAAAATTGGGCCCAAGGAATCCCCTACTGACGCGTGGCGGTGAAATTGAAGCCTAAAATAAATGTCGGCTTTAAATATACAACGCCCGAAGCGTCTTCTTCACGAATCCTCTGCAACTTCATCTTAGTACCGGCGTTTCTCCGATCTCCTTCCTTCACTCACCGGCGATTCAACCATCCTGTTGTCGTGTATCTGTCGTTTCTCCGACATACTTTCCGACGTAGGCGTTTGTCCGAGTTGGCAGAAGCATCTCCGTTTCCATGTGTTTTTTTGGCTGCTCCGACGTGTCTCCGAGCTCAATCATCGTCCCCGTTTCTCCCCAACGACGTTCGTCACAGAGCTGGGATAATGGCCGGTTCCAAACACTTGTCATACCCTCCCGGATTCAGCATGTATGTTGACGCTTTGCCACCACATAGATGTGTCGAGGACAGTCATGAAGATTACCGACGTGGAGGAAGCCGGGGGTGGGACTTCGTGCCGGATTCTCAGCATTACTATGACAACGAGGAGGAGAGGCATTGGGCCCAGAATCTGGAGGAATACGTCACGTCGCCATCAGAGCAACAGACATTACCGGAAATTCCTGTGTTGAACTGCAATCATGAAAACTTGGGTTCAGCATCGTCGTTCCTCAGTGGAATGACGTGCGATGGAACAATGACTTGGAAAGCAGGAACGAGCTCGGGATATAACGGGGCGCGCGTCGATTATACCAGAATGGCGGTCCCTACAGTACAGCGTCCTAGACCCAAGTTTCACGTCCGTGTACCACAACCTCCTCCAGTGGAGACGGAGGTCGACAAACCGGCTCCTGCCCGTCTGTAGCGAAAATGGACACGATCGGAGGAGATAGCATTGGTGAAAGCATGGTTGACAAACTCCGAGAACTCACGGCGTGGGGCAGATCAGTCGACGGATACATTTTGGGACGCCATCCATCGTGAGTTCGTCCAAGAGACGATCCAAACACATGGACAATATCGGACGACGAAGAAATGCAAGCAACATTGGAGCGTATCTAACCGAAAGGTTAAGATGTTCCAATGTTGTTGGTCTAAATTCTAGCACATCTATCAATCTGGTACATCTGATGACCAGGTCACGGAGGATGCGGAGAGGGACTACTTGGAGAGATATGGCCACGTCTTTACTTGGAAACACTAGTGGCAGCTCGTGCGAGAGAAGCCATGCTGAAAACATCGTTTCGAGAATGAGTTCTCAACGAAAAACGGTTACTTCATCGGGACTGAGGATTGGCGCACACCTAGAACTCTCAACTTAAGCCACTCAATGTCTCAGATGGACATGATAGTTGTCGCAGCCGAAGATGTCGATGCTCCATGTCCAGGACCAGTCTCGGGCACCACCCTATTAGTCGGAATGCCAGAAAGGCTAGGAAGGGGAAGGGAAAGGAGACGACTGATAGTCCTACCCACGTTGCATTGGCCGGGAGCTTAAGGGCCATCGATTAGTAGCGGTCGGCGCAGCTATTGGCCCATGAGTCCCTTATGCGGGAGTTCCACTTACTCCAGGATAAAGATACCTACAACATGGAGCCAAAGGATTCAACAACCCATCCTCTTTTTCTACAGGGCATGGCCAAGAGGATTTCAAGGTTGGTTTGACATATGTTCAGTGGTTCTTGATAATACTAATTGTGCTCTTCGTACTGGGCCTTTAAATATTAATCTACATTATTTATGTTCCAGGATGTTGAGGAGGTTTATCATTCTATCACACAACGCTAACAACATTTCGCTAGAGCATTACACCAACACGTACAATAGTGCACCATATTTGTACCACTAAATTAAGACAGCGGAAGAGGATTTAACGGAGCTTTCTTAGACAAATCATTTTTCATACTTGTAATTTACATTCAAATCGAATTTGTGTAGTCGACCATCTTCATTTAACATTGAACCCGTCAACATTTCAATAAAAACAAGCAAAACGCTATACCTCATCTATTCAGGGTCTAATCATGGTCTAATTGTCACTATAACACCAATAGAAGATTAGACTACGCTTCATGGTTTATTTAGGTTTTATTCATGGTCGAATTCGAGGTCTCATCCACAAAAAAGGTCCAATTAGACTGATTCGGTATAATCCCACTATGGGTGGTCTTAGTAGTAGGGTGTCCATGGCCAGAGTCCTGATCCCGTGGCTAAATTTTTGAACCGACCTGGAGTGACCGGTTTCAAAAAATTGAACCCGGTCCCTGTCCTGGCCCAAAAAGAGACCTTTGAACTCACTCGTCCGGGTTAAAGGCCGGTTCACCGGGTTGGATGAACCCATCCAAATTTGTTAACAATTGATCACATTAACCATAAGTAGTAGCACATATACTTTCAAATATATTTTTCAATATCCAAAAACCCTTCAAAAGTCATCAAAGAGTGTTTATAAGCTCTAAATTTAGTCACTTCTTAATTATGAAAAAATTCCCTACCTTATTAAAATTTTGTCAAATGTTTAAGGATTACAAACGTCAAACAAGGAGTTCAAGTTGACCCAAAACAGATTACGATTACAAAGATGAGTTCAACTCAACACAAAACTATGACATCTTCTATTACAAAATTGGTAATCATCTTCAAAATCTCAAGCCATCAATCTTCATCTTCATATGTAAAAGTAATTAAAATTGTAAGAGTGTAGCCTTAGGCCTTGGACTTATACCATATTCGAGTGGTCCGAGTTATGTAGGAAAACATGTGACGGATCCGCAACCTGGACCGCTCACTCTGGGATTGGTATTTCTAAACGCGGGTCCGTCCTTGTAACCCATGGGAACAAACCCATTGGGGATGGGTGGGCTGGATTGACAGGATGGACTAGATTACGGGCCAATTTTGGACACCCATAACCACTAGGGGTGGTTGAGAGAGGTAAATATATATTATCAAGGCATATTCTTTTTTCGAGAAAGTCTTATAAAATCAAAGAGATATCAGTTAATTTTTATTTGATATCTTACAGACTTAAATCATAGTTTACATTGAAGACTAATAATTCACGTTGTGTTGTATTGTATTGCATACTCAGCCAAAGATATACAAGTTATAATGCATACTCTAGATATAAATATGATACAAAGAGATGTAATGTAAAAGTAGAATTCTATGTATAAGTAAATACAGAAAGACGATAGAGAAATAAGTATAATAAAACTTGCCCCTATAGTTGAAGCTTGTGGCAAAAAGATGTTGAGACTGAAGAGGAAGTCTTTAAATGGAGTAGACGAAAGTCCTTTGGTAAAGAATACTGGACATATAGACAAAATTAATGTTATCACAAAAAACAATGGTGGTAATAGAGAGGGTAGAATGTAATTCAAGTAAGAGATTGTGAAGCCAACAAGACTCAGCAACGGCATCAGAGACACCGCAATACTCAGCTTCGGCATTGGAACAATAGACATCATCTTGGCGCTTGGATGACTAGGAGATGAGATTGGGGCCAATAAATGCACAATAGCCAAACGAGGAGCGGTGAGTGTCAAGACAGTCGTCCCAATCAGCATCAGAGTATGATGTGAGGGAAAGATTAAGGGAAGGATGAAGATATAGACGAAAAAAAATGATACTCTGTAAATAGAAAAAATGTGTTTGAGAGCATGGAAATGAGGCTCACGTGGATCATGCATAACAAGACAGATATGTTGGACATCATAGGAAATATTAGGGCACGTGAAGGTGAGATATTGAAGTCTACCTACAACACTACGATAAAGTGTATGATCAGAGACCAAGGGTGGAGGAGGAGGGGAGCTTGGATCTAATATAAACTGGAGTAAGACACGGGTTTGCAAGAGGACATGTTTACATGAGCGAGATTTTCTCGTGCGAATTTTTCTTGAGAAATGAGAACACCGGTCGAATGATAGTGACGGAGATTCAGAGGATGTAGTGAAGCAACCAAGGTTGATCATGGAAAATTAAGCTAAGGCAACAGGTGATGGAAGATAGAAGATCAAGAGAAGAAGTAGTAAAAAGAATGTCGTCGACGTAGAGGAGGAGATAGGCGGTGTTAAAGTGACGACGATAGATGAAAATGGAGGTGTTACCTTGATTGCTAACAAAATATATGGAGAGAAAGTAGGAGGCTAAAACGATCTTACCAAGCTCGATGAGTCTATTTGAAACCGCATAGGGCTTTCTTAAGGCGACAAACATGGTTAGAAAGAGGGGTTTTAAATGTAGATGATCTCATGGAGATCTCCATGAAGAAAAGGTTTTTGAACATCAAGTCGATGAGCTGGTCAAGAGCGAGATAAGGAAAAACTAAGGATGATATGAATGGTGGTCAGTTTGACAACCAGACTGAAAATGTCATATTACTCAAGCGCTCCATCGGAATAGAATTTATGACGAAAGATCCACTTGGAGCCAACAAAATTGACATCAAAATGGCACATAATCGAATCCTTAGTTTCATTGGAATGAAGAGCAGGAGTTCAACTTCTATCACTCTCATACACAGATAATTCAATGTTACTTGGGAAGTGTCAATACCACTTGGCCATTGAACTGTTCCAAAGTATTGTTTAGCTAGAGGTAAGATAGCCCTAAGAGCCATCATGACCAAGATTACCTTGGTAGAGATGTTCAAAAGATCTAAGACATGTGACCTGCCTGTATTTTCATCCGATCCGCGGCCCGATTATGCCTCATCCATAGGTTTTCGGACCGAATACAAATCAATATATATTTTACATTCTCATATTATCGGGTGGATATCAGATTAGATTCGGATAATCTGTGGATCATCTGATCCGCCCGAAATATATAATTAGATATCAGTTATCGAATTAATCTCTTCTGAAATTTTGAAATCAATTGGCAAGATTGTTACACGTGGTTCAATTAAAACCACACATACTTTATCTCTCCAATGCAACCATATCTCCACTCTATCGTTTGACTCCCTCTTTCACTTTTCCTCTTATCATCTCTCGCTTTTCCCCTTTTCTCAGGCAACACCCAACGCTGCACTTATGCATTCTCCGGCCAAAACCAATGCCCATGTCATTGCACATATCCTTTTTCCGGCCGAAACCTTTCATCTCTTCCTCTCATCATGTCCCACCCACATACCTAGCCAAAAGCCTAGTTGCACTAAAGTAGATCCACCTGCCCGTCCCCTCTCTTTCCTCGTGTCCCTCGCTGCCACAAGATCTGTTCGACATCGTCATGTCCCACGCCTCCTCTCCTTCACTATGACCATTACCATCGAAAAGCATACACTAAAACCACCCCTTATATGCTAATACTTCATCCTTATCTCGTGATATAATTCGTGCTCCTCAAGTTTCATCTCGAGACTTTGAGAAACCCTAGCTACGTCTGCGCTTTGTGTCAATGGCGTCTCCACCCTCTACCCTCACAGCTCCTACCCATGCCTCTATCTTGGCTCCCGCTGTTGCTGCCCCAGCCGGCCAGAGCCCCTCGGCACCCATGCACAAGACGTCCCTGGATAGAGCGGTCGTAGGATCCTCTGTGGCGCCTAAGACCTGCCGACGAAGGAAACCTAAACATGCCTCGATCGTGCATGGTCTCCCTAGCCTTCTCACCACCACGGAACCGAATGACACCCCAGCCAAGCCGGCCTCTGCAACCTCGTCGCCTCCACGCGAAACCCTAGCCAAGCCGGCCTCCGCTTTCCTTGGCAGTGGTCTTATTCGTTATTAGCCAGGCGTAGATGCCCCCGACAAAGATGCACTAGGGCGGTCCGCTTAAGGCTCGAGCGCCGCCGCCAAACCCTAAGGTGGCGGTGCCAACCCTAGATACTAAGGCGATGTCTAGGGTCTCGGTCCTCTCGCCGGATACAACCCCTTCCCTTATTGCTTCAGTACTTCCGCCCTCTGAGTCGATCCCTCCATTCTACCATGACCCTGCTAAAGGCAAGGCCTCCTATGATGGGTTCCGGGGTCGAGCCTCCGGCCAAGCTGCCATCGGATCTTCCCAACCCAGAACGCCTCGTGCTGGGATCGGGGATGCGTCTGTCTAATTGGGATATGATCCCTCTCATCCCGACCTGTCTGACGATCCCGTAGAGGATGGTGCGGGGGCGACCGAACCTGGCCTTGCAGGATCCTCAGGGGGTCGAGGGTGTCGACCCGGGCTGGAAGAAGTTGGCTCTAGGCCAACTTTTGGCTGATCATGGTCCGACGCCTCCACCACCATATCTGAGGGGAGGGGAGCCCGGTACTGATGGCTTGAAAGATATTGGTGTCCCTCTCATTGCTAGGATCAAGCGACCTGCTGCGGACGTGCCTCGGGATGATCAGGCGAGGGCTGGTAAACAGCCTCATCAGGAGGAATGTTAGACACCGAGGACCTCTGGGGCCGATGTTGGAGGGGTCCCTAGTATAGGTCATGCCTCCTTCTACTTATGCAGTCCTGGCTCTTGAATTGGACCAGGACTTCCAGTACCATCTTCTCACCACCCACCTTTCCTTTTTGCCTTTATGGTGGCCGTCGGGCATACCAACATCAGTTTATTTCAAAATCATCTATGGTGGTTATAGTGATAAAAAGAACTTTGAGATGATTCTCTTTGTGCTCTTTTTGAGTGGTCAAGGAGTCTGTTCCTTGACGCACATCTTCGTTAAGTTTCAATTCTAATAAAATTCGTACCTTTTAGTAAAAAAAAACTTCATCCCCATCTAATCCTTAATCATTAGTGACTCTGGTTGTTATTGCAATTTGGACTATCTTTCTATGGTAAACTACAAATACCTACCCCAAACTTGTAGCGTTTAACTGATATCTACTCTGAAGTTTTTTTTATCTGATACCTACTCCTATGTTTAGTTATATAACAAATAGCCCAAGTTGTCAGCTAAAATGACGAAAATACCCTCAGCTACACTTCAGAAATTATTTTAAAAAATCACTTTGTTAGGTATATATATGTACTTATTAAATCACTTCAGTTTTATTTAAAAAATAACTTCATTTTTATTTTAAAAAAATCTTTAAAAAATCACTGAGGGCATTTTCGTCATTTTAACTGACAGCTTAGGTTATTTGTTATATAACTAAACATCTGAGTAGGTATCAGTTAAAAAAACTTTAGGGTAGGTATCAATTAAACTCTATAAATTTGAGGTAGGTATTTGTAATTTACCCATCTTTCTAATCCTAACCAAAATGCTTAACTATTGTGGTTGCTATTTGGAGTTGGACTATCTCTCTAACCCTAACCAAAATTTCTGACCAAAAATAGGGATGGCAATGGGATGGAGACCCCGCACCCGTCCCCACACCTCGCTTTGACCCCGCTCCGTCGTCCCAAAAAATACACATTTTAACATCACACAATTCTTAATCCATAATTTTAAACAACATGCATACAAAACAAACATCACACGACATCTGTGTCTCATAATGTTCATATTCGAACTAAGTTTTCTATCTTTTAGATATAAAATATAAATAAGCAAAAATTACCATTTAACATATTCGAACTAAATTTTCTATCTTTTAGATATAAATATAACTAAGCAAGTATAATATGTTAAAAATAATATATTATGTGTTATTCAAACAGATTTGAATTATTAATATATATTTTTTTTAATTAATAGAGTGGGGCGGGGCGCCCTGCAGGGCGGGGAGTACTTGCCCGCTCCCGCCCCGCTAAAATCCCCATTTACCATCCCGTACCCCGCCTCGCTTAAAAAATCCATGCCCGAACCCGTCACGCACATGACGGGGACGTCGGGTCCCTGTCGGTGTCGGGGCGTTTTGCCTAGGGATGGCAAAATGCCCCGACCCCGATGGGGACCCGACGCCCCCGACCCGATCGGGTCGGGTTCGGGGCGGGGATTTTTTTGAACGGGGCGGGTAACGGGGCAGAATTCGGGGTTTTTGATCGGGGACGGGTCGGGAACGGGGTGGGTACTCCCCGCCCCGAACCCGCCCCTTATATGTGTGTATATATAATTAGATATATTTATATATTATATTTATATAATAATTTAATAATAAAACCCTTTCAGATTCTTTTACCCTTTCGTCTTCCCCAACCTTTTGAATTCCTAAACTTTTCGTTCTCTGAGCAAGCTTCTATATTTTTGCCTACTGGGTACTGGCACTAATATGTTCAGCTACTACTCTAAGTTAATTTTCAGTTCTCAGAGGGCCAGAACTCGCCGGAGATCACGTGCCTTGCCGGCGACCAGTCGACGACCTAGGTTTCTTTTCGTTCGTTGCTTCTTGTCACACCTATTGAAGGTAATTTCCTGGGACATGTGATTAATTTTTCAGATGTTGATTTATTTTATTGTCTTGTGTTTGTAGCTTTGTAGAGCTCTTTTCTTACTTTAGCCGTTTCTGATGTTGATAGTTATGTCTGGGTGATTCTGTGTGTGTATGGTGATGATGTGTATTGAAATTTCGAACTTGGATTGATGTTTTTGGATGGCATTCATACTATTCTGTGAAGCATTTTGTACTCTAGATATTTACTTTCAACACTGTGCTTCCTTTCGCAAACCAATAAAAAAGTTCATTGATATTCAAATTGTTTACAAGAAATTGGGATACTGCTTTGTCAAATAATGTTGGGCTCTTAAGAATTGAAAACATAATTACTTTGTTGGTGATGTGTGTAAGTGATACCGTGGATGTATATAGATACATATTTTGTCAAGGAGATGGGGTTTTTAATTTATAGATACATACTTCTGTTTATGTTAATTTTTGTAGATTAATATGTAAATTGAACTTACATACTTCTGTTTATGTTAATTGGTTAAAAGTCATATGGTTTGGTTTTTGAGGCTTTGTTATGGACCTTATGGTGTTTGTGAATTTTCAAAATTGTCCAATGCTCTTACTGGTTTGTGGAACTTACAATTATACAATGTTTGATGTACTGGTCAGGTTCAGGTAAGCCATCAATATGGAAGTACAAACTAATGATGGCATTACTCCTACAATGGACAATAGTCAATTTCCGACCTCGGATCAAGTGCCAATCAACTCATCGATTCGGGGCGAGGAACATGACACATCTACTAGGAAGTCGGCTAAGAGCCTCGCCAACATATCTGTCCGAGAGTGGGGCATGATGGGGGAGCTGAGCACATTCGGGCTTGACCTAGAGGAGGTTACTGGCGGTGTTGCCATGTGCTCACTAGTGGTTCAGCCCTCACTGCTTTCCCAAGTACTGGAGGCGCAGACGGAGGACGTCGAAGCATCAGAGATCCGCGAGAGAGTCGTCAGGGGTGACGAGGTGGTGGGCTGGCAGGACAGTACTGATTGGGACTACGGTACCGCGGGGGGCTGTTCGTACCGGTTAACTGTAGAGACGCCGTGTTACGAGAGGCACACCATTCGCGTCTCACAGTGCATCCGGGGGGCACCAAGATGTACCGTGACCTCAGACGGCACTACTGGTGGCGCGGCATGAGGAGGGCAGTCGCAGAGTTTGTGTCGAGATGCCTTGTCTGTCAGCAGGTGAAGGCCGAGCATCAACGTCCTGCAGGGTTGTTACAGCCACTACCGATTGCTCAGTGGAAGTGGGAACACGTTACGATGGACTTCGTGTGTGGACTACCGAGATCGCCGAAGGGGAACGACGCAGTGTGGGTGGTAGTCGACCGGTTGACCAAGTCGGCCCACTTCCTGGCTAAGAGGATGACCGACCCAGTGGACAAGTTGAGCAGTTGTATGTTCAGGAGATAGTGCGTCTCCACAGGGTCCCAGTGTCGATAGTGTCTAACAGGGATCCCCGCTTCACGTCCAGATTTTGGCCGAGTCTGCAGAAGGCATTGGGGACCGAGGTGCTACTCAGTACAGCACATCATCCTCAGACAGACGGTCAGTCGGAGCGTACCATTCAGATCTTAGAGGACATGCTGGGAGCATGTGTGCTGGATTTCAGGGGATCTTGGGAGACCCACCTGCCATTGGCCGAGTTCGCCTACAACAACAGCTTCCAGGCCAGTATCGGGATGGCACCATTCGAAGCGTTGTATGGGAGGCCGTGTCGGTCACCAGTATGTTGGGCAGAGGTGGGGGACAAGAGTCTGCTGGGGCCAGATCTTGTCAGAGAGACGACGGAGAAAGTCGCACTGATCCGCGATCGGCTGAGGACAGCGCAGAGCCGACAGAAGAGTTATGCCGACAGGCGACGTCGACCCCTTGAGTTTGCAGTCGTGAATCACGTGTTCCTGAAGGTGAGCCCGAGGAAAGGGCTGGTGCGGTTCAGGCGCAGCGGGGGCAAGTTGGCTCCGAGGTACATTGGCCCGTTCCAGATTTTGGGCAGAGTGGGAACAGTGGCTTATCGTCTGGCGTTGCCACCGCAACTTGGGAGAGTCCATGACGTCTTCCACGTGTCTCAGTTACGGCAGTACAATGCAGACCCCTCTCACGTCATCGAGTGGACAGATATCGAGGTGGCTGATGATGTCTCCTATGAGGAGCAACCGGTTCGGATTATGGACACGCGGGAGCAGATTCTGCGGGGAGGCAAGATTATCCACTTGGTACGAGTGCAGTGGAAGCACCACGAGGCTGAATCAACTTGGGAGCGCGAGGACGAGGTTTGCGCGAAGTATCCCGCCTTGTTCGTTTCCCAAGGTACGCTTGTTTTAAATTTCGTGGGCGAAATTCCGTTAAGGGGGGTAGATTGTAAAACCCGATTCGTTTCATTAGGGTATTAATTTAAAATCCTAAAACCTTAGGGTAGGTTCTTGAAACAAGTGGCAAAAAAAAAGGGTTTGGAAGCTGGCCAGGCCAGACCCGGTTTGGGCTTGAGCCCATTTTCTGATCTGAGGCCCGTTTGGGCCGGCCCAAACTCGTGTGGTTATAAGCTGAAACCATTAGGGTTTCAGCGTTATAACCACAGCCTCCATCCCTCTCCTCTCTCTCTCTACCCGACCCTCTCTCTCTCCTCCGTTCATCTCCCTCGTCGAACTCCGGCCGTCCACCACAGTTCCGGCCGCCACCTCCCTCACCACCCTCGTACCATCCCTTCCTCCTCCATCCCGACCCCGTCACCGCTCCGGCCAGCCACGCAACCCCGTCCCCGAGCTCCCTGCCTCACCCTTCTCCTTCATCTTCCTCACCAAAAGCTTACCGTCCACCACCAACTCCAGCCACCCTCGCCCCGAGCTCCCCACGCCGTCTTCCCCGTCCCCGTCCAAAACCCGGCCGTCCTTCACTGTTTCCGTCCGAGCCCTAACGCGCCGCCGCCCTCTTCCCGTCTCCGATCTTCCCGTCCGAGCCCTAACACGAACCGAGCTCCGTCGCCGGCGAGCTCGCCAGATCCGGAACGGGACGAGTCGTCTGGACCCGCGCCGTACGCCGCCGTCCACCGCCGCCACCGTTTCCTCACGGTTAGTTCTCGGCCCGTGGAAACTCGGCCGACCGGCGCCGGTGGTCGGCCAGACCAAGCAGAACCGTTCTTCTTCTTTGCTTTCCCTTTTCCCGAGTTCGTTCAGATCTGGTCGGGATGGAACGGAACTCCCGAAATGGGAAGGAACAGAACAACAAGAAAAACGTGATTCAGGCTTGTTTAAAGGAGTATTGTAAGCGTTGTAATCTGTTATTGTAAAGAACGACAAAATATAAGAGATCGTTTTTATGTTCATTACGTTTATTTTAAATCTGTTTAAGTGTGAATTGGAGGAGTCTAAACTGAATCGTTAAAATGAAAATCAGCGTTAGAATAAAGGTCAAATCCTTATCGTTCGGACGTAAAGTGATTATCGATAAAACTAGATCGGGTTAGGTTAAACGGGTTTTAAAACGAAAGTCGGTAGTTAAGATTAAATCCTAAAAGGGAAACGAAGCCGATCGACTTTGTAAGGGTTTTGGACCAAAATATCGAGTTTGGAAACGAACGGAAGGAAACCGTTTTGTTTTAAAATCGAAGTCGGAATTAAACAAAGCAAAGGAGTTCAAGGACGGTTTTAAGTTAAAAAGGGGTATTAACTGGGTTTAGATCAAATCTGGGTTCGGTGCGCGGGTGCTCGAACCCGATCCGTTGTAACCCTACTGTTGGCCCGCTCGAGTGTAAAAGACAACTGTCGAATTTAAAATGGACAAATCGTAGCCGTTAACTTAACGGCGGAACCGTTATTATTTTGGGCTTTGAGTTATTTAATTTCGACTTGTTCGTACTAGCTTAAAAGTGAGTTAAATCTATGTTCTTTTAGATCGTGCTGCGGACCGGGGCAAAGGGAGGCTCGGCGAGTGACTGCGATTCATCTCGGGTTTAGTGGAGCGCTTTTGGAGTTGCTTACGAGGTAGGGAAAAGTAGCTGGATCTCGGACCTGACTAGGGAAAGTTAACAGTAGAAATGCATGTGACACCGGGGTGTCGTGGGTTGATGTAGGTTTATTTTAAATATTAGAAAAGCATGATACGGGATTGTAGCGTTTATCAGAAAGGCATGTTACGGGAACTTAGTAATTACTGAGAAAAGCATGTGACACTTAGTAGTGTCGTAGGAGCAGAGAACTTAGCGTTAATTGTTTTACTGGAGGCATATGACCATGCCCGGAGGTTGTTGCGTGTTATTTGTTGTTGAGTTTGGGTGGCCTTGAGAGCCCGTGTTATTTATTGTTGAGTTGGGTGGCCATGAGAGCCCGTGTATTTAATTTGGTGTTTGAGTGGCAGTGAGTGCCGTGGGGTTGTTGAACCCGAGTCTTGACCGTTGGTGTGTCTTGAGTGGCAGTGAGTGCCCGTGGGGTTGTTGAACCCGAGTCTTGACTGTTGAGGAGTCTTGAGTGGCCTTTAGTGCCTGTGTGATTGAACTTGCCTGTGATTGTGAGTGTGATTGTGGTTACCTGGGGTGGTGAGTTCTAAAGGTCGACAGCCTGATCCGACTTAGTGTCGAGGAATTGCGAGTTTTAAAGGTCGACAGCCTGATCCGACTTAGTGTCGAGGAATTGCGAGTTTGAAAGGTCGACAGCCTGATCCGACTTCGTGTCGAGGAATTGCGATAGGTCGAACTCTGACCTGATTGAGATTGGTTACTGAGCAGCTGGTGTGCGATCCTTTGTGATCTTGTTTGGTGTTGTGTCGTTTCGTTCGAGTCCTTGAGGAGGTCGTCGATAGTTGTGTCGGGTCTACACTGTTTTTATCGAGTGTTGAGTCTGTTGAGGAAAGTAATGGGTTGTGGGTCAGTTGAGTATTTGAGTTGGGGACTGTGGTCCCGGAGTTGGGTTTTGGTTTTAGTGTTACTGGCTTTATCTACTAATTATGCCATAGTCAGTCTGTCATCCGTGGAGGTGAGCGAACGCTCACCCCTAGCTGCTTTTCCTACAGGTACCGTTCGTAATCTGGACTAGGTGAGCTTGAAGAGCTTGAAGCGGGTTGCTGGGTGTTTTGAGTCTAGAGACGTGTATCTCGTTTTGTCCAAGTGTGGGACTTTTATTTTGAGATGTAAATATTATTCTTTTGTGGAACTAAACTGACTTTTAAAGTGATTTAACAAAAACAGGTTTCAGTATTGTAACTTTTTAAACGTTCGCGTCCCTAGTTTCGGTTCGCTGAAATTGGGGCGTGACACAAAGATCTATGGTATGGCTTCATTTTAAGAAGCAGAAGATAAATGATGTGATGAAGGCTATTTGTAATTATTGTGAGAAAAAACTTGGAGGTGAAAGTAAAAATGGGACAAAACATCTCCGAGACCATTTTGAAAGGTGCCCACGACGTACGGTACGAGACATAGGTCAACAAATCTTGGGCGGTAAAAGTACGAAAGATGGAAAATTTTTACTGAGCAACTATCGTTTTGATGAAGATGTCTCTAGAATGAAGCTTGCTCGTATGATCATAATGCATGAATATCCTCTATCGGTAGTTGATCATCGGGGATTTCGGGAATATTCGGAAAGCCTTCAACCATTATTTAAAGTTCCTACCCGAAACACCATCAGGAAAGAGGTCTTGAACATATACAAGTCTGAGAAAGTTGCTACAATGAAACTGTTGGAGAGAAATACAAGTAGGATTGCAATTACCACGGATATGTGGACGGCAACCAACCAAAAAAAGGGTTTTATGGCTATCACAACACATTTTATTGATAACAACTGGGAGTTACATAGTAGAATTATCAGGTATGCAATATACTTTAGTTCATATCTCATGTTTTAATGTTATACTTTAGTCCACAGAATTTGTACACTTAAAGCATCACAGAACCCATTTTGTTTCATCACTTTTTTATCATAAAATTTTAATATTTTTGTTAGTTTTATTTTCTCACGCTTTTGATTGAATTTATTGTTGTTTAATGTGATTTATTGATTTTAAATTCCTTTTACAGCAGCAATTTGGTATTTGGCAGTAGCATAACTTTCTTTTAGTGTTAAAATTCGCATTGGCAGTATATTAGCTATTATGAATTTGTTAGTGAAATCATTATGACCCATAATCCACCCATAAAAATCATTGTTCTTTAGTGTAGATACAATTTCTTTTAGTGTTAAATTAGTATCATACTTTACGTCACATAGAAATATGATATCTAACTTGTTATTTTTTTTACTTGAACTTTATGTGTGTAGGTTCGTACATGTGCCTTGTCCACATACTTCGGAAGTTCTTGCTTCGGTTCTCTTTGAGTGTATGCTGGACTGGAATTTGGATGCAAAATTATCTACATTAACGGTAGATAATTGCACAACCAATGATGCAATTGTGAGGAATTTGCTGGAAAAACTTCCTAAAAGCTCACTGTTATCAGGTGAAAATTTATTTCATATGCGTTGTTGTGCTCACATTCTGAATTTAATTGTACAAGATGGTTTATCTGTTATGAAAGATGGAATTGAGAAAGTAAGAGACACAATTGCATATTGGAGTTCAAGTCCGAAAAGAGTGCAGAGATTTGAGGAAACAGCACGTCAGCTCCTAGTTCAGTGTACGAAAAAATTATCACTTGATTGCAAGACGCGGTGGAACTCCACTTACTTGATGTTGATGGTTGCGTTAGAGTATAAGAAGGTATTCTTGCGATTGGAAATTCGGGAAGAACAGTTTAAGTGTTGTCCAACAAACGAGGAGTGGGATGTAGCTGAAGGTATATGTGAGAAGCTACGTATATTCTATGACGTGACTGAGGATTTCTCTGGAAGTAAGTATCCTACATCAAACATTTTCTTTCCTCAAATGTGCAAAATTAGATATGCATTATCTTCATGGAAATCATCTTCATCTGAAATGATACGATCCATGACATTTAATATGACTCAAAAGTTCGACAAGTACTGGCATAGCATACATGGAGTCATGAATGTCGCTATTGTTTTGGATCCGAGGTATAAGATGAAATTTTTGCAATATCATTTTGCTAGACTTTATGGGAATGAATGTTCTTTAGAGATTGAGAAAGTGAGAACACTTTGTTCTAAGCTTGTCGAAGAGTATGAATCTAAAGATACAAGAGGATCAAGGCAACGACAAAATGAAGCAGTTCAAGCTCATGAGAAGATGATGAAGATTATGCTAATTTTGCGCAATATGCAAATGAAGCAAATGAGGTGCCTAAATCAGAATTAGATCAATACTTGGAAGAGAAAATCATACCAAAAAAGTACGAATTTTAACATCGTGGCTTGGTGGAAAGATTGTGGGCTGAAGTGGCCTATTTTACAAAAAATAGCTAGAGATATTCTAGCTATTCCGATTTCAACAGTTGCTTCGGAATCGGCATTTAGTCATGGTGGACAGACAGTCACCCCGCATCGTAGTAGACTCCATGCAGATACTTTGGAGGCACTTATGTGTGCTCAAAGTTGGCTATGGAATGAAAAAGGTAAATCGAATATTTATTTTATTTTAAATTACTATCCAAACTTAATGTTATTAATGTTTATTTTCTAATGTGTTTATTTAGAGACACGTCCTGAAGAAATGAGTGCGTATTGTCAATCAGTTGGTTACGATAAAGAGGATAATGAGGTATAAATTTCTGTATTATTCTTTCAAATATATGATTCCTTGCGAGTTTTTGCAAAAACCCGTTTGCATTTTTGGTGAATCAATCTATTTGAAAATATTTGTTAAAATACATGACTATCACTCCATTTTTCAGTATCTTTCTCTTTGTGATTATACTTCATGTATAATTATAATTTCATGTTATTTGATTAAGTCTCAGACCATCG
Organism: Erodium maritimum; assembly: GCA_963921825.1. Taxonomy (NCBI): domain Eukaryota; kingdom Viridiplantae; phylum Streptophyta; class Magnoliopsida; order Geraniales; family Geraniaceae; genus Erodium; species Erodium maritimum. The sequence goes on from OY997591.1 coordinate 17,100,150, forward strand.
TTTGTGGAAATGATTATGTGTTAAAAATTTGTTCACATTAGACCTTAAAGACAGGTTGATTAGTAATATGCCTAAACACAAGAATGGAAAGTTTGATTAGCTATTTAGACATGTTGAGTTTCTTAGTTTAATATCTGATGTAGGGATCTGAAGCAACCTTATTTAGTTATTTGATTATGAGTTCTTAATCTTGGGATTGTGATATTAATAATTCCTAAATTGATGCTATTGGTTTGTTCAAAAAGTGGGATGACAATGCTTTTTGGTGGAATTGATCATATCTTACTCCATTGTTGTGTGTATAGTAGTACGTTGGATTTTTGACATAGCTTTATTGTAAGGGTAAGTGTTTAGATTGATCTCCACTTTATTATAATCTGTTAATTAGTAGATGATGATATACATTATGTTGTCAATTACAGGTTCAACATGAGGACATTATGTAAGGATTCAAGATGGAATGGTGATATTTGTTTTGCACTTCAAGACTGAAGATGAGCAAATTACTTGACAGTTGGGAACTTGGAGAACATTTAGTTTCTCATTTATTATTTTGGTTTGACTGTTATGATAGACAAATGGTGTTGTTAAATTGGATATTTATTTTGTTTGAACTTTGGAGATGATGGTATATGCCTTTTGTTTGAACTTGGAAGTGCTATATATGTGTTCGTTTTTGTCAAGATTGAAAAAATTACAAACAAAAAAAACAGCCAATTCGGGGCGGGTATGGGGATTCGGGGATTCCCCGACGGGGACGGGGCGAAAACGGGGCGGGGAAAAAGCGGGGTGAAAGCGGGGATGGGGCGGGTTCGGGGAACGGGTATGGTGAGCGGGGCGGGGACGGGGATTTTGATCCCCGCCCCGAACCCGCCCCGTTGCCATCCCTAGTTTTGCCATCCCTAACCAAAATGATCCATTGCTACTTTATTTTTGGACCTAAATCACTTTGGGGTTTGAAAGTCTTTTTTTCGTTTTTCACGGGTTCAACCCGATCCACCCGCAAAATCCGAGCAGAGCGCATCCGGATCGGGTCGAATCGAATATCCACCCATACACAACCCTATACCCTGGCACGCCATAAAACCCAAATGAGTCACTAGGCCTACATGTCAGATAGACCTATAAATCATATGTCCAATGTTTTACATAATTGAGAAATTATTAGTCCTATTTCACTATCAATTCAATAAAACCACCATCAATAACATTTCACATCTGTTTGCTTGGGCTTGCAAATTGCGCTTGGTATCGCTCGATCTAGTTAAAGAGATTGTAGCTGTAGCTAGTTGTCTAGGGCAAGCCGAGCATGCATGGACCATGGCCAATATGGGCCACAGAAGCCCAACAACTTTCCAACCCCATCACAACGGCCGTGTTCACAACAAATCCATAGCAGAGTTAAAATGCTATTACCATGATTAAAACATCCGTTATTTGCAGTCAATGACTCTTGAGGACCATCAAAGATTCCCATTCTTATGTGATTGAATTTGCATATAATGATCGTCTTTGTACTTTGAGTATAACGGGAGATCAAGGGCTCTCTCTGCAATGTTCCTATCCTCGTGAATCTTTGCTATCAGGCTCTCTATGGATTTAAAATTCTCCTGTTACATTCCACGTCCCATAGCTCAGCAAAACAAACAACATATGACCTCAATATGAAAAGAATAACAGTAATACCTCTGGTCTTATATAGCCAACAATAACGAGGCGCAATTCCTCACCATAGAAATCTTCATTGAAGTCGTGAAGCAACCATGGCTCCTGAATTTAAATGAAGATGCAGTGAGAAAGTAAAAAGTGATTTGCAACAAGATCAAGCTAGTATTTGATTCCATTTAGCACTCACTATAGTCTTTTCAGTGTTTTTAAAGTATGGGTTCCAACCAATACTCATCACCATTTTATAAACGCCTCGTGTTGACAACCCTGCCCAGCCAAAGTACACCCCTGCAGGATATTCCGAGATGACATCTGAATAACCTTCTGGCGATAAATTTGCTGAAAAGATATTAGAACTGTTATTATGACAGAACGGAATAACTTCATCAATAAACAACTACCGAACAGCCAAAAGTTGACCGAATTTTGCAAAGTTTCGAAGACAAAGGAAAGACATTTCCATACCTGTTGGGATTCCAAGTACCTTTGACCCACGACCGAATCCTTTAATGACAGGACCACCAATGTACCAAGGTCCTACCTGTAACGTGCCTTGTACCCCTGTAATTAATAACAACCAAAATATTAGAGGGATTATGCACAACCTTATGAAAACATTGTTAAACAATGATAGAGGTTTACAATCTTCAAACGGAGGCAACCCCCATTTTTCAGGACGCAAATCAAGCAGCGAGTTGATCACCTCGTCCGCTGAAGTATAAAGATCAGACTGTTTTGGTAGGGAAGGTACAGCAACTACTTCCATTCCAGCTGCCTTACCCGCTGTGACACCTGGTCTGAGACAACCGAACCCAAATGTATGCCAATCAAAGATAGCAATGAACACCAGAGTCTTTATATAGACAATAATATTGTTGATAATCAGCAATGTAGAACTCTTGATTGTATCTTTAAAATGATAAGGAAACAACATTATAGAACTCTTGATCAATCATTTGAATTCAGAGTAAAAAAAAACTCTGGTATAGAACAACGGCCACAGAAATGTGTATGAATCCGGTAAATTCTGGTACAGCTTGAGCGAATAAAACTAATTTTTTTTCCCTTTCTTATCAGCAATTAACTACTACTGATTCTTTTTGTTAATCATTGTGTACAAACAATGATGTCAATTAGAAGACATTATCAAGGTTACATATTTTGTTAATCAACTCAACCAAAATGTTCCTATTACACACATTATGAATTTGTGTGTGTATCATCACATAGGTGATTAACAAATCAAGTACGATGTCTTAAGCTAGATAGCTGAAAAGGGACACATGGTAAACTCCACAATACATCAACATCCAAACTATTTACCTTATGAAACACTGAATTGGCAGAAGAGACCATTTCACTAGTAGCAAACAAGCTCACATCTAAAGAACATCCCTCTAAGCATAAAAGAAACGAAAAGAAAATGAGAAGTCCAAATCTCAATTGAGAGCTCGAATCACGAGAGAACTCTTGACCTCCTTATACCTATCAGATTGTTCTACAGATCGCTTGATTGATATTTATTCTCACTACAAACACTTAAATAGGTGCCTGGTTTCGTATATATGAGGATCAGGATAAGAAAATGTTGCGGCATGTCCAGCTATTTGGCTCAAAAATGCAGAAACCATAAGAAACCACTTCCTATTGCTTAGATGCAGTGGAGGAGACTTCAACCACTTCTCCTCTTGGATTGAATGTATTTTGACTTGCCTTGCTAAGTACCCTCTTGTTGCCATAACCGGACTTAAAACCAGTATACTACTTGCCGCGCCTAATTTGTGTGTAAACCCACGAGGCGTCACTACGCATTTCACCATAATTTAATATCAGGCATTTGACTAACTAAACCTAAGTTTGGTGCCACGTGAGGTGCTATACTACTCTCCTTAGCACCCACTGGAGTTGTTCTACTAGTAAATGTTTACTATATAGTAGTACCATCTTACATAAATACATACCCTACCTAACATAAGAAGACAAAGTGATAAAGAGAATTTTATGAAGTGAATTCCTATTTCCCAAGTAAAAGCCAACCGGAAAATTGACGTAAGGATTTATAAGTTGAGCGGCTTACAATGAATCTTCAATCACTAAGCAGTTGGAAGGTTGAACATTTAGCTGTTTAGCTGCCTCAAAGAATCTTAGACATTGAAGCGAATAAGTCAGCAAAAAAACATGAAAATTGAGAAGTCACATTTGAATAAGTGGGAAGAAAAACATGTCTCTCACATTTCAGGAGATGGCTTCCCCATCTTCACTTCATCACCACCAATTATAACAGAGAATGACTTCTTCCACCCTATGAATCATAAAGAATGAGCAAATGACGTTAAAGATGGCAAAAAGTGATCATTACAGGTTATACTAGCTGATACAAGAAGTAAATGTTAATATGGTCCGTATAAAAACCTACCGTCGTGATAAGATATTTTAGAGTCTATTACGTCCCTTGGGGAGTTTGAAGCCAAAGCCACCTTTACACCATGAGTATTAAAATGTTTAATTAACCGGTTGGCACCTGGAAGAGCTTTAATCTTACACCACCTAAAAGTAAAATAGACATTTACAAGGTTATAGCTTAAAAATACTTTAAGTTCAACAAATAAATTAGGGATTAGTAAAACTATCTATTTGAGCCAGTAGACAATTTTTTTAAATTGAAGCTTAGGCTTCACTTGGAGAAGCATTGCCATGTAAAAACATCCGAGTAACATAACGACTCAGAAAATAAAACTGAGAATGTGCATCAAAACACAAGTCAACATTACAAGGATGCCGCTGATATAAAAAAAAATCAATGCATAAAGCATAAGATCATTGGCAGTGTAAAATAAAAACAAAGAGATCAGAGGGACATTTTTTCCAACATTTATACTTGTATATTGGAATACTTTTCTTGACCGGTTTTAAAGGAAAACTTGTTCTGCTTAAGATAATTGAAACCAACATAGCAAATTTACTTGATTGTACGGCAACCATAAAGGCCCATCAAGTCTATGTTATAGGTTTCAGTATCAAAGGAAATGCCATACAAAAATCTTTAGTACAAATCTAGAGAGAGAAAATATTGAATTAAAAATTATTGCATTTTAAAGTAAACCACTAAAAATAAAAATAAATAAAGGAAAAAGACTTGAGATAAATGCTGCGTGAAATCCCCGCCATGATGCAATTGACAAGACCAATCAAGCATGGAACATACATTTTTGTCTAACATTTAGCAAAAAAAAACACCATTTTCATTTATCAGGAGACTTGTTCTGGGAGAGTTTCACAAATCTATCTCCGTGGACTTAACTTTGGTCATACAACACACACTATCAATTAAGCTTTCACTATATTCGAATATTAAGTATCTGTCAACAACAACAACAAAAAAACAAGATGTGTGTGCATGCAAATGATTCAAGATCGAATTGTATAGATGCATTACTGAGTAGAGAAAATTGGTTGGATTTCTGAGATGAATTCATCTGTTGTGCAATTGAGCTCATAATCTTTAACAATATCAGCAGCTGCTTCTAGGGGGGTCTTCCCCACGATCTTTTGTACTTCTCTGCCATCCCATTGTTTTCCATACTTTACTAAGAAAACTTTTAAGACATCATTTACTATGCCATCTGTTATGAAATTGAAAACAAAATTGTGAGGAAAAAAACTAATGCAAGCTAACATCAAAGTGGAGCAGAAAGTAAATAGTTCCCCGGTATAATAAAACAATAAGAGGAGGAAAATGCATGCATCCAAACTAGAGAATGTAAAGGAACCATGGTTCTGGATATGTGATAATTTTCTAAACAAGAAACACATGAAGAAAGTTTGCAACCGTTAATAAAGTAAGTCTGTACTTTAAAACCAACATAAAAGAATCATCCTAGTCATGAAAAACTAAAAATTCTAATAGAGAAGTTTTCCATCAGAACAGTGAACAATCAGAATCACAACTTGGTTGACTCTAATCTGCCGCAAGTTTAACAGATGTAGGGACATATTTACTCATTAGCACTATCCAACCTACTGCTTTCCAGTAGAAACATAGTTGCGAGTGATAAAATTAAAAGTAATAAACACTGTAACAACAATGATAAGCATATGAATGAAAATACTGGAAGAAGGGCGAGGCCAACCTGTATTGAGAAGTGTCCCATCCAAATCAAGAATTACAGCTGATACTAACTTCTTTAAAGGCATCACTATAGACATTCCAAGAACCAAACAGAAATTTCAAATGGATAATATGGTTCTATTGACACTCACAATATACCTGTATCATAGACACAAATCAGTGTATCATGAGAATAAGAAATACAAATGGGGATATAATACTCTTAAGTTTCTTAATTGACTACAAAATGAGCTGAAATCCAACAAAATAAAAAAAAAATATACATGAGCGTCAGTAATGTGCTATCTAAGAAAAACTACACTATCATGCATGTATTTCACTAGACAAAGCCCCCAAATTGTTGAGCCATAAATCTCAGTTAACCTATGAAGGTTCGCCTGGAATACTTTTTATTCACTTGAGTTGCAAGACTGTCTATTCCATCGCAGACCCGGAACTGAATTCACATGTACAGTATAAGAAAAGGAAGTAACCATAAAATAATACCACAAATTATCTTGTAAGCTGAAAAAGCATCCCTCTTTGTGAAGTGTAAACTAAATTGTACTAAAACAGCCAAGGATAGTTAGCTCCACAAATGGTACTGAAATGTGAAGTTAAAATTCATGGCGCAAACACAAACAATTAGCTTTTTGTTCTTAGATACTGAAATGTACAGCTAACTGGAATTGGGTTTTTCTCCCAATCCCAAAATTAGGAATGAGACAAAGATAAATAACATGGAAATTGAGAGATAATAACATTCGGGTAAAAGGAAAGCAGAGGAACATGAAGTGGATTTGGTATCAGACAAAGATGAAGAGGTCAAGTTTACCGTACATAGCATGAAGAGAAGGGTGAGAACAGCGAAAGGTCTGTACCATGCTTAAATAGATATACCTGAGCTTTCGGTTCTGTGTTGAGGAGACTGAGAAATCGAGAGAGCATCTGAAGGTCGTTTATTGTTTATGTTGGATGGGTATTAGGGAAGAGACATATCAATCCCCCCGGAATCTTTGAACGCTAAACAGCCTAGAATCTAGGTTGTTGAAAGGGGAATTACACCTACATCGAGGGCATTTTTCACTTGACCGTATCCACGATCCAAGTAAAGATTTGCCTTGGTCGATGAAAACTGACAAGGTTCTAAAAGTTGTTAGGTGTTATTTGGGTGGTTAACGTATTTTTGGAGATTAATTATTTGGGTCTGTCAATAAAAAAAATTGTGTCTAGGTGGGCGTTTAATCAGGGATTAATCGGGATTTTTAAAACACTGGTTGGTGGTGAACATGTTTTTCATTTAACTATACCTAAGTAGAAAAATTGAAACTAACACGACAAAAAAGATGGAGTTATTGTTACTGTAAGATGGAGTCCTTGTTACTTTCAAATATGTACATACCTCGCCGACCTCCTCTTCTTAGAAGATGGAGTCATTATTACTGTAAGATCTATCTTTCTCTATTTCAATCGATGATGTCCTCTCAAATCAGATTTGGTTTTGCTTCTGCAAATTAGAGCCAAAGATGTGGGTTGAGAGAGGGTTGATTTTTTGGGTTTGAGTGTATGGATTGGGTTAGGGTGAGTGAGTGATACGGGATTGGGTTTCACTATAATGGAAGGTTGGGGTTTGATTGAATTTATGGTTTAAAGATTTGGAATTTAAGGGTAGGGATGGCAAAATGCCCCGACCCCGATGGGGACCCGACGCCCCCGACCCGATCGGGTCGGGTTCGGGGCGGGGATTTTTTTGAACGGGGCGGGTAACGGGGCAGAATTCGGGGTTTTTGATCGGGGACGGGTCGGGAACGGGGTGGGTACTCCCCGCCCCGAACCCGCCCCTTATATGTGTGTATATATAATTAGATATATTTATATATTATATTTATATAATAATTTAATAATAAAAACCTTTCAGATTCTTTTACCCTTTCGTCTTCCCCAACCTTTTGAATTCCTAAACTTTTCGTTCTCTGAGCAAGCTTCTATATTTTTGCCTACTGGGTACTGGCACTAATATGTTCAGCTACTACTCTAAGTTAATTTTCAGTTCTCAGAGGGCCAGAACTCGCCGGAGATCACGTGCCTTGCCGGCGACCAGTCGACGACCTAGGTTTCTTTTCGTTCGTTGCTTCTTGTCACACCTATTGAAGGTAATTTCCTGGGACATGTGATTAATTTTTCAGATGTTGATTTATTTTATTGTCTTGTGTTTGTAGCTTTGTAGAGCTCTTTTCTTACTTTAGCCGTTTCTGATGTTGATAGTTATGTCTGGGTGATTCTGTGTGTGTATGGTGATGATGTGTATTGAAATTTCGAACTTGGATTGATGTTTTTGGATGGCATTCATACTATTCTGTGAAGCATTTTGTACTCTAGATATTTACTTTCAACACTGTGCTTCCTTTCGCAACCAATAAAAAAGTTCATTGATATTCAAATTGTTTACAAGAAATTTGGATACTGCTTTGTCAAATAATGTTGGGCTCTTAAGAATTGAAAACATAATTACTTTGTTGGTGATGTGTGTAAGTGATACCGTGGATGTATATAGATACATATTCTGTCAAGGAGATGGGGTTTTTAATTTATAGATACATACTTCTGTTTATGTTAATTTTTGTAGATTAATATGTAAATTGAACTTATATAATAAGTATGAGATCATTGGTTAAAAGTCATATGGTTTGGTTTTTGAGGCTTTGTTATGGACCTTATGGTGTTTGTGAATTTTCAAAATTGTCCAATGCTCTTACTGGTTTGTGGAACTTACAATTATACAATGTTTGATGTACTGGTCAGGTTCAGGTAAGCCATCCATATGGAAGTACAAACTAATGATGGCATTACTCCTACAATGAACAATAGTCAATTTCCGACCTCGGATCAAGTGCCAATCAACTCATCGATTCGGGGCGAGGAACATGACACATCTACTAGAACAAATCTGGTGGCTGGTAATAAGAGACAAAGATCTATGGTATGGCTTCATTTTAAGAAGCAGAAGATAAATGATGTGATGAAGGCTATTTGTAATTATTGTGAGAAAAAACTTGGAGGTGAAAGTAAAAAATGGGACAAAACATCTCCGAGACCATTTTGAAAGGTGCCCACGACGTACGGTACGAGACATAGGTCAATAAATCTTGGGCGGTAAAAGTACGAAAGATGGAAATTTTTTACTGAGCAACTATCGTTTTGATGAAGATGTCTCTAGAATGAAGCTTGCTCGTATGATCATAATGCATGAATATCCTCTATCGGTAGTTGATCATCGGGGATTTCGGGAATATTCGGAAAGCCTTCAACCATTATTTAAAGTTCCTACCCGAAACACCATCAGGAAAGAGGTCTTGAACATATACAAGTCTGAGAAAGTTGCTACAATGAAACTGTTGGAGAGAAATACAAGTAGGATTGCAATTACCACGGATATGTGGACGGCAACCAACCAAAAAAAGGGTTTTATGGCTATCACAACACATTTTATTGATAACAACTGGGAGTTACAGAGTAGAATTATCAGGTATGCAATATACTTTAGTTCATATCTCATGTTTTAATGTTATACTTTAGTCCACAGAATTTGTACACTTAAAGCATCACAGAACCCATTTTGTTTCATCACTTTTTTATCATAAAATTTTAATATTTTTGTTAGTTTTATTTTCTCACGCTTTTGATTGAATTTATTGTTGTTTAATGTGATTTATTGATTTTAAATTCCTTTTACAGCAGCAATTTGGTATTTGGCAGTAGCATAACTTTCTTTTAGTGTTAAAATTCTCATTGGCAGTATATTAGCTATTATGAATTTGTTAGTGAAATCATTATGACCCATAATCCACCCATAAAAATCATTGTTCTTTAGTGTAGATACAATTTCTTTTAGTGTTAAATTAGTATCATACTTTACATCACATAGAAATATGATATCTAACTTGTTATTTTTTTTACTTGAACTTTATGTGTGTAGGTTCGTACATGTGCCTTGTCCACATACTTCGGAAGTTCTTGCTTCGGTTCTCTTTGAGTGTATGCTGGACTGGAATTTGGATGCAAAATTATCTACATTAACGGTAGATAATTGCACAACCAATGATGCAATTGTGAGGAATTTGTTGGAAAAACTTCCTAAAAGCTCACTGTTATCAGGTGGAAATTTATTTCATATGCGTTGTTGTGCTCACATTCTGAACTTAATTGTACAAGATGGTTTATCTGTTATGAAAGATGGAATTGAGAAAGTAAGAGACACAATTGCATATTAGAGTTCAAGTTCGAAAAGAGTGCAGAGATTTGAGGAAACAGCACGTCAGCTCCTAGTTCAGTGTACGAAAAACTTATCACTTGATTGCAAGACGCGGTGGAACTCCACTTACTTGATGTTGATGGTTGCGTTAGAGTATAAGAAGGTATTCTTGCGATTGGAAATTCGGGAAGAACAGTTTAAGTGTTGTCCAACAAACGAGGAGTGGGATGTAGTTGAAGGTATATGTGAGAAGCTACGTATATTCTATGACGTGACTGAGGATTTCTCTGGAAGTAAGTATCCTACATCAAACATTTTCTTTCCTCAAATGTGCAAAATTAGATATGCATTATCTTCATGGCAATCATCTTCATCTGAAATGATACGATCCATGACATTTAATATGACTCAAAAGTTTGACAAGTACTGGCATAGCATACATGGAGTCATGACTGTCGCTATTGTTTTGGATCCGAGGTATAAGATGAAATTTTTGCAATATCATTTTGCTAGACTTTATGGGAATGAATGTTCTTTAGAGATTGAGAAAGTGAGAACACTTTGTTCTAAGCTTGTCGAAGAGTATGAATCTAAAGATACAAGAGGATCAAGGCAACGACAAAATGAAGCAGTTCAAGCTCATGAAGAAGATGATGAAGATTATGCTAATTTTGCGCAATATGCAAATGAAGCAAATGAGGTGCCTAAATCAGAATTAGATCAATACTTGGAAGAGAAAATCATACCAAAAAGTTCGAATTTTAACATCGTGGCTTGGTGGAAAGATTGTGGGATGAAGTGGCCTATTTTACAAAAAATAGCTAGAGATATTCTAGCTATTCCGATTTCAACAGTTGCTTCGGAATCGGCATTTAGTCATGGTGGACAGACAGTCACCCCGCATCGTAGTAGACTCCATGCAGATACTTTGGAGGCACTTATGTGTGCTCAAAGTTGGCTATGGAATGAAAAAGGTAAATCGAATATTTATTTTATTTTAAATTACTATCCAAACTTAATGTTATTAATGTTTATTTTCTAATGTGTTTATTTAGAGACACGTCCTGAAGAAATGAGTGCGTATTGTCAATCAGTTGGTTACGATGAAGAGGATAATGAGGTATAAATTTCTGTATTATTCTTTCAAATATATGATTCCTTGCGAGTTTTTGCAAAAACCCGTTTGCATTTTTGGTGAATCAATCTATTTGAAAATATTTGTTAAAATACATGACTATCACTCCATTTTTCAGTATCTTTCTCTTTGTGATTATACTTCATGTATAATTATAATTTCATGTTATTTGATTAAGTCTCAGACCATCGTTTGTGGAAATGATTATATGTTAAAAAAAATTTCACATTAGACCTTAAAGACAGGTTGATTAGTAATATGCCTAAACACAAGAATGGAAAGTTTGATTAGCTATTTAGACATGTTGAGTTTCTTAGTTTAATATCTGATGTAGGGATCTGAAGCAACCTTATTTAGTTATTTGATTATGAGTTCTTAATCTTGGGATTGTGATATTAATAATTCCTAAATTGATGCTATTGGTTTGTTCAAAAAGTGGGATGACAATGCTTTTTGGTGGAATTTATCATATCTTACTCCATTGTTGTGTGTATAGTAGTACGTTGGATTTTTGACATAGCTTTATTGTAAGGGTAAGTGTTTAGATTGATCTCCACTTTATTATAATCTGTTAATTAGTAGATGATGATATACATTATGTTGTTAATTACAGGTTCAACATGAGGACATTATGTAAGGATTCAAGATGGAATGGTGATATTTGTTTTTTGCACTTAAAGACTGAAGATGAGCAAATTACTTGACAGTTGGGAACTTGGAGAACATTTAGTTTCTCATTTATTATTTTGGTTTGACTGTTATGATAGACAAATGGTGTTGTTAAATTGGATATTTATTTTGTTTGAACTTTGGAGATGATGGTATATGCCTTTTGTTCGAACTTGGAAGTGCTATATATGTGTTCGTTTTTGTCAAGATTGAAAAAATTACAACAAAAAAAACAGACAATTCGGGGCGGGTATGAGGATTCGGGGATTCCCCGACGGGGACAGGGCGAAAATGGGGCGGGGAAAAAGCGGGGTGAAAGCGGGGATGGGGCGGGGACGGGGATTATGATCCCCGCCCCGAACCCGCCCCTTTTCCATCCCTATTTAAGGGTAGGGACTAAAGAATTCCATTAATTTTGTCAATAAATAGTTAATAAACAAGGTCAAAGGCCTTGAGTTTCAGAATATACCTGGGACTCCTGTAAATGACATAGTGTTTTTGGACCCGTAGAACAAGTCTAATTTCCATGTCAGACAACCAAAAATAATTTTAACGTCATACCCTTAGCACAATATAAATACAAAACATTAACGACAAACATAAATACAACAAACTAAGAAGTCCCCGTCAGAGACCTATGACTCGGAAAGGACAATATCGAGCCATTTCCTTTTCCGTAAGAAGAAGCGTGTGCTTAGGGGTAAAGAACTTTGTGGTAACTCGGGCTTTCTATCGGACCAGACGTTGGCGGATGATGCTTATGGGCTCGGGGCCAAAAGAGATTTGAGCAAACACCAGGTAGACATTAAGGCCAGGGATTCATGTAGCATATCGGGCTTCAAATCCAAGACTTCCGCCAAACAGTTCAACAAGGAACTCGATAAGTTGGATGCAGAATGCGCCCTTTTGTTTCAGATTGTGATATATGATATATCCGACTCGGAACCCACTCGATGTGAGAGCGGGGAGGTGCCCCCCAAAGGATGATGACGTATGATGAGGATTTGCGTTACTTTGGTGGGAGGTGATGGCGGCCCTTTGAGTTGGGAAGGTTTGCTTATGGGTTTTATCGGTTCTTTCTTGGTTTGGCGTCCTTTGGTTTTAAGTCGTAATGTTTCGGTATGCGAGGTTCGCGGGTCTGTTAGTTCGTTCCATTTTTTGTTTTCTGTGTTCTTCAGTTGTTATGTGGTTGGATTGGTTTTTTCCAACTTTAGTATTGTTTGAACTTTGTAGTTTGTGGTTATAGTTTGCCCTCGTGCAGACTGCTTTTGTCTCATTTCGAGATCAAGGCATTTATAAAACTTCTCTGATAAAAAAACAAACTAAACTAAAGTGAAAAAAAGGTGCTTCCTTGCTCCTCTGAGAACGGCCAGGCGAGCATGGTCTCGGGTCTTGGGGGTAGGCCACCAACCATCTATCACCCTATCCCCGTGCCAACTCATGACTCCCGGTGGGGCTGTTTAGCATCCCTCACCTGTTGAAAGTGGTCCTCATCTTCATCCAAGAACTGACGGTTTGTGGCAGTGGTGGGTGGTGATGACTATGGGCCAAATCTCTCTTTTACGTGCGTCGGTACATGGTCATCAAGCAATAGATTAGACGGTTAAGTACGGGTCGATCTCACAGGGAGTAGAGGTGTCATTAGTATTCTTGCTAAAACCAAGGGACGTGGGTTGTCACTTCCAAATCCCCAAAAGGGAAAATAAAGGCAAAAAGGTAAAAGTTGATTTTCGTCTAGATATAAGAAAATTATATACACGCTACGACTTAAGATACATGTTGATCACACAAAGAGCCGGTCATGGATACAAGTAAACACAAATTCCAATTAACGTATGGCATGGTTAACGACGGGTAAAGTCAATAAAGGCTTTCCTTATGGTGTAAGAACACTTAAGTTCCTATGAATGCGGTATCATGAAATCAACCACATAATAGTCAGGGGAGAGGGCACAAGACCATTTCCCGAATTGATATGCGAACCACCAATCATCAGAAAAAACAATAATAAATAGGTGCAGTTCTATGATCTTGACCAAAGCTCTATCTGTAAAACCCGCTTCGCTTCAAAAGGGTATTAAATTTGCAACCTGAAAACCGTAGGGTAGGTTTCTGAAACAAGTGGTAAAGCAAAAAAAAAACTAGCAGGCCAGGCCTGTTTCGGCCAGCCAGCCGTTTGGGCCTTGGGCCCGTTTCTCAGCTGAGGCCCGAGAGGGCCGGCCCATTGCGTTTCTGATAAAAGCTGAAACCCTAGGGTTTCAGCATCAGAAACGCAGCCTCCCTCTCCTTCGATCCTCTCAACCCTCTCGGTCCAGCCTCCCTCTTCCTTCGTCATCCTCGCCGAACTCCGGCCGTCCACCACCGTTTCCGGCCGCCACCTCCCTCGCCACCCTCGTCCCGTCTTCTTCTCCCCCATCCCGACCCCGTCACCACCTCCGTCCAGCCACGCAACCACCGTCCCCGACCCTCTCATCCTCCGTCGCCGGCCGTCCCCGACCACCATCTCCCTCACCTCTCGGCCATCCTTCGCCGCCGTCTTCTCCTCCGTCCGATTCACGACCACACCGCCGCCCCCGTCCCCTTTCCCTCATCTCCGTCCAACCACGCCACCACCGAGCCCCTCTTCTCCGTCCAGCATCGACCACCATCGCCGTCTCCTTCGTTCTCCGCCCCTCACGCTCGCCACCGTCCAGATCTACCCAGCCGTCGCCCCGAGCCACCACCTCCGGCCAGCTCGGGTCCCCGACCATCCTCTCCCGTCTCCCTTCTCCTCGTCGCCGTCCGCACGGCCGGCAAGCTCAGCCGAGCCACCACCACCGCCGTTCCCACCGCCGCTCTCCACCGCCGCCACCGTTCGTTCCCACGGTTAGGCTTCGGCCGGCTACGCCCTTACCGGTGGTCAGCCGGTTGTGAAAACCGAGTCCCCGTTATTTTTTTCGTTATCGAGTTATTATTCCCTTTACCGCTATTTTATGTTGTTCTGGATCTGGCTCTGTTTGAACCGTTGTCATTTTGAATCTGAATTGTAAGGAAATCAAAGAAAGTGTGAAGTTGTTGTTATGTTTCAAAACTAATGAAAATTATCGATTAAAAGGGAAAGTGATTAAAAACGACTTAGATCCGTTAATTGAGAAAACGAAGTTGTTTTAAACGGAAAGAAAATCAGAGTTTAATTAAAAAGGAACTCTATTTGAAACGAAAAACAATTGTCTAAGGGAAAAAGGGGAAAAAGGAACCGGTTTCGAGTTCTTAAGAAAAAAATGATAAAACTAGATCGGGTTAAATTAAAAAGGGTTTTAAAACGAAATTCTGTCATTAAAATTAAACTTGAGTTAAGTTAAATCGAAAAGGGAAAACGAAATCAAATCGGCTTTAGAAGTGTTTTGGACCAAAATCTCGGGTTTGGAAACGAGCAGAAAGGAAACCGTTTTGTTTTAAAACCAAAGTCGGAATTAGATAAAACAAAGGAGTTTCAAAGACGGTTTGAGTTAAAATTGGTTTTAACTGGATTTTGGATCAACCTGAGTTCGGTGCGCGGGTGCTGGAACTCGATCCGTCGTAATACCACTTTTATCCCGCTCAAGTGGGAAGGACGACTGTCGGATTTAAACTGGACTAATCGTAACCTTTAACTTAACGGCGGAACCTTTATTATTTTATGGCTTTCGTGTTATCTTTAGAGTCCGGCTTCGATCGAAGTGAAGCTCGGAGGTAGCAAGCCAGAACGTTAGCAGCTAGGAAGCGTAGCGGTTGCTCTTCAGTTGAGGTAGGGAAAAGTAGCCGGATCTCAGCCCTGATTAGGGAAAGTTAATAGTAGAATTGCATGTGACACCGGGGTGTCGTGGGTTGAGTAGAATTATTTAAATATTAGAAAAGCATGATACGGGATTGTAGCGTTCAAGAGAAAAGCATGTGACACTTAGTAGTGTCGTAGGAGCATAGAACTTAGCGTTAGCTGTTTTACTGGAGGCATATGACCATGCCCGGAGGTTGATTGTGAAACTGTTGATATTAGGACTGTTGGAGGCTTGGGTTAAGCCGGAGGTTGATTGCTTATTTTGGCGTCTTTGGTGGCCATGAGAGCCCGTGTTGTTAATCGTGTTTGGGTGGCCATGAGAGCCCGTACTTTATTGTTGGTGTTTTAGCTGGCTTACGAGTTAGAGTCTCGGTAAGTTGCAAGCGTGTTTTATTGTTGAGTTTGGGTGGTCGTGAGTGCCCGTGGGGTTGTTGAAACCGTGTCTTTACCTTTGGTGTTTTGGGTGGCCTTGAGAGCCCGTGTACTAAGGTTGGTGTCTTTGGCTGGCCTGACCGAGTTAGAGTCTCGGGGGGTTGCAAGCTCTCTTTAGCTGGCTTACGAGTTAGAGTCTCGGTAAGTTGCAAGCGTGTTTTATGGTTGGTGTCTTGGGAGGCCGTGAGTGCCCGTGGGGCTGTTGAGTTCGAGTTTTACTGTTAGTGTCTTGGTGGCCATGAGTGCCTATGAGTGTTGAACCTGTGTTGTTACTGGTTGTGAACTTGCTTGTGATTGTGATTGTGTTTGTGATTGTGTTTGTGGTTACCGGAGGTTGGGGGCCCGCTTCCTGAAACGGGGGTCCACGAGCACACGCGTCCGCATGTTCAGACGGGGTAGGGGGCCCGCCCGCCAATAAAGGGGTCCTGGCCGCGCGTGTGTGGTTTGGGTTCGTGAGCGTACCTTGGCTGGCTTATGGGTTAGAGTCCCAGTAAGTTGCAGCATTTTCCGGCTGGCTTATGGGTTAGAGTCCCAGTAGTTGCAGTATTTTCCGGCTGGCTTATGGGTTAGAGTCCTGGTAAGTTGCAGCATTCTTGGGTTGGCCTGACCGGGTTAGAGTCCCGGGAGGGCGTTCTTGGCAGCTGGTTTGCGATCCTTTGTGATCTTGTTTGGGGTTACGTGGTTCCTTTGAGTCCTTGGAAGAGGTCGCGATCGTTTTGTCGTGTCTACTTACGTGTTTGAGTGTTGAGTCGTTCGAGGAAGGTCACCGTGGGTGTTTGTCAGTCAGAGTACTTGGGTTGGGGACAGTGATCCCCGGGGTCGAGTTTGTTGTTGGTGTTACCGGCATTGTCTGCTAATTATGCCGTAGTCAGTCTGTTATTCGTGGTGGTGAGCGAACGCTCACCCCTAGCTGCTTTTCCTACAGGTACTGTTCGTGGGACGGACTAGGTGAGCTCTCGAAGCTTGTGGAGCTAGGAGCGGAGTCCGGGTTTTTACTTTGGGTCTAGCGACGGATACCTCGCCCTTTTGTCCGCTTGTGGGATGTTTTATTTGAATTGTAATTATCTTTTGTTGAACTAAACTGGTATTGTAAAGTGTTTTAATGGAAATGTTTTCAAAGTGCTTTCTTTTTTCTAAACGTTCGCGTCCCGAGTTCGGTTTACTGAAATTGGGGCGTGACACTATCAATCCTCGAACAAGAAATAACAACAACAAATACATGTCATTCTCGCCACCAACTACCATAAGTAGAGATAGCTACACGACTCGACGAGTCTACTTAGTTACGCCTAGTTCAACATCCTAATAACTGAAATGCATCGATCATCAAGGAGAACTAAATAAAATAACGAATCACGAAGCTCTGGTAATACACAAGCATAAGTAAGACTATAAATTATGGACAAATCAACTTAGCTACGCCTAGTTCACTTCTTGAAGACCAAGCACCATCGATCAAGATGATTTCGGTAATCAAGGAGAACTACATGGAGTAACGAATCACGAGACTCTGGTAATACGCAAGCATAAGTAAACTCTAAAACACTCAACAAATTAACTTATCTACGCATAGTTCAATTATCCTAAATACCGAATTCCATCGATAAATATGGTCACGATAATTAATGCGAACTATATAGAACATTGAATCACGATATTCTGGTAATTCACAAGCATAAGTGAATTCTAATAAATGTGAATCTCATCTCACACTAAATCGAATCATGAATTGCTCCAAACATCAATCTACATAGCACACACAACAATTAGGGAAAATTTCTAAATCGTTCGATCGGCTTGAAACATACAAGGACTAAGAAACATAAAAAACCAACATATTTTTATCTCGTCAATAGGATATCAAGACATGTAAATGTGAGAAATCCTTGATAAGTTCACTAAATGGATAAAGTTTGTATTTTTACCAACTATAACCTAGAACTTGATATACACTCAAGAGATGAAATAATTATCCTATGAAATCGGGTTCAAAAGCATGAAAATTTGAACATAAAGTAAGAGAATCGTGTTTGAACATCGAGTAGTTTAAATATAGATAAATACTCATACAAGCAATTGAATATTAATTAAGCTCAACAAACCCAAAACATGTAAAATAACATCATCAAACTCAAATTAACCATCAATATATGCATTAACTCAAAGAAAAATGATATTTACACAGTACCCATGGCTAAGGATTTAAATTCAAGGTCATGGATTTAAATTCTACTCAAACATGCCAAAATGACTAACTTTACAACCAACTAGAGAATGATAAGAGATAAAACTGGGATTGGGTTGAGACTTGAGAAACTCAATCAAAATATTATTTAGTTTGCAAACCCACCAATTTCAATTCTCCAAAGCTTCAACAAATGAAAATGGAGAAGATGGAGATGGTCGAAGGCTCATGGATGCTTGAATCCTTCATGAATCAAAGTGATGCTCATAAGTGGTAGATCTTGCTCTAAAAATGAAAAACAAGCCATTTTTATTTTTTGTCTCTACTTTTTTTTCCCTAAAAAAAAAAGTAGAGAGAAAAAATAAAAATGGGTAAAATTAATTATTGGAATTTTTTTTCTCTATTTCACACCTAAAAATATCTGAACAATGTTTATATATATATATATGGACGATATCAGGTGCGAACCACCTGTAATATGCGAACCTGCGAACTGCATCAAGACCGTTCATCTATCAGCAGCGCGCGCGATCTACGGCTCAAAGCTAAGCGCGCGAATGCGCGCGAATTGGAACCAATTATGGGCCACGCGCCTCTTCTCAGGGGAAAAAATGGAATTTACCATTTTAATTTACGCGCGCGGCCCAGATTCTCTCGCAAAACAGAATAATTATATCCGCAATCTATGCATGTTCTTCTGAGATTTTAATTTGGACCAAATTGTCGTAAATAAAAACTGATAAACACAACGCTTGTCGTTTTAAAGTGGAAAAAAAATTAAAAAATTCTGATCCTCAAACAAATTCTTCTATATATGCAAAAAATAATAACAGTATCATCAAAAAAAATTCTGTCTGCTTTACTTGTCTATCATTTGACCTCTTTATCTTTACAGCTAACAATTTGTTCTTTATCGGCAAACAGTTATATCTATGTCCGCAAACAGATTTCATTTTGGTTTACTTGGTCTAGATTGCATTGTTTTGCAGACTGGAATGATTATATTCTAAAACAATAAAAAATAAAACCACAAAAAACAACCTATGTACGCTCCTATTTTGTTTAACCTATGTTACGAAGGAAATTATTTTGCTTTGTATTCTGTCAACTTTCGCAAACTGGGATTCCTCTATTCGCAAACGAGATTAATTGTATCCTCATCAAACAATTCTGCAAACTAAAAATCAAAAACGGATTTGTCCTCTTTAGCTTATCTGCAAACGATTTGTAGTCATCCGCAGATGATTATATCGTTTTGCGCAATGGAGAATAACTGTATCCTCATATGAGATACAGATGAAACAATTAAAGATTAAACATGTTTAGGGACCCACAAATCCAACTAAACCCTACATTTTGGTTTAGTTGGTTTTAATTCTATAATATTCTCGAACAATAAAAAATAAATCCTCAAAAAACACCCTATGTATGCTCCTCTTTTGTTCAACCTATGTTACGAAGGAAAATGTTTTTCTTGGTATTCTGTCAACATTCGCAAACTGGGATTCCTCTATTCGCAAACGACATTAACTGTTTCCTCATAAAACAATTTTGCAAACTAAAAATCAAAAACAGATTTTTCCTCTTTAGCTTATACGCAAACGATTTGTTAGTTATCCGTAGAATATTATATCGTTATCCGCAAACTAGAAAAACTGTATACTCATATGAGATACAGATGAAACAATTAAAGATTAAACATGTTTAGGGACCCACCAATCCAACTAAACCCTACATTTTGCCTATATATACAGAAAAACTGCGCAAACAAAACATAAACTCAACATCAACTCTTAGCAAACCTCAACTCTCTCCCAATTATAAACCATGAATGCTTGCAACACCGAGAAGGGTAAGAGCACGAACATCAATCTTCTAACTAAGGAAGAGGTGCTGAAGAGGGGAGATGCCATATTCGCAAAATACAACGTTCTTCTCAATGTTGAGAAGGTCACAATGAAGCACAAGAACTTAAAGGTGATGATGCTGGAGGCAAAACTTGATATCGATCTTCTTGTGGTTGAGACAGCCAAAATCGTCGATAACGACATGTCAGGTGACTGCATAACTATAGCCAAAGACCTCTTGTGCAGAGTGACAGAAGTTAACAGGGCACTGGATGATGCTATTGGTATGTTGTAGTTGGGTACCAAAGAGTCAATGAACGACCTAGAAGAAGATGGCTTTCTTCTACTCCTTTTTTGTATGGTGCTCTTTTGTTCAACCTGCGTTATGAATGAAAAGATTTCCTAGAAATATCATTTGCTCTATTTAGCTTTTCTGCAAACAATTTGTTCTTCATCCGCAAACTATTATATCGATATCCGCAAAAGGCTTTCAGTTTGGTTTACTTTTTTGCAAATTGGAATGATTATCTACGCAAACTGGGGTTCTTATATTCGCAAACCAAAACAACTGTATCCACAAACCAAAATTAATCTTAAACATGATTGATTTCATATGTTGAAAATATTTACTTTCCACAAAAAAAAATTAAAAAACTACAGTAACTAAGTATCATCATCATCATCATCATCATCATCCCAGAAATCTTCTTCATCTTCAACAATTCCTTCCTCAGGATCCTCCCCATATGGGTCTATGTTGTCTTCTTCTTCCTCTTCTCCCTCTTGCTCTTCTTCATCATCCTCTGCATGGACATCTTCTTCATCATCATCCAGCCAATCTTCATCAACATAACAACTGTCTTCTTCATCATCTTCTGCGGGAGCAGGTCCGGGGGCAGGTGCGGTTGGAGGTTCTTCTTCTTCCTCATTCTCCTCTTCTTCTTCATCCTCATTCTCCTCCTTTTCTTCCTCATTCTCCTCTTCTTCGTCATCTTCTTTCTCATTGTCCTCTTCATCTTCATATTCATCTGGGGGTGATTCATAATCAGGATCCCCCCGTTGAGGAATGTCGTACTCATTGATGAGAGGGTCATCATCAGAGGAGGAGGAGGAGGAGGAGGAAGGATTCAGCCTGCGTCTCTTTGAACAGACGTCGTCGTCGTCATCATCACTATTGAAGATTTGTGATGGCGAGACTTGCATTCGAAAGATTGCCATTTGTCTCCATCACTGTTAGAATACAGAATAGATGGAGACTTGGGAGATGATGACATGGCTACCTACTACGATAGGGATGATGAGAAAATAGTTGATTTGTGTTTAAATATAAAGATACCAAAAGGGTATCAGAAAATTTGGAGAAATGGAACGACGCCATTAATTTGGGAAGCTTTTCGTTTGACGCGAAGAGATTTTTGTAATGACAGAAGATATTGAAATGAAAGGGCGGCTGTAGTCAGATCAAAAATGAAACGACGGTTGCTTGTATTCACATCAAAAATTAAAAAACATGATTACCTTACTTTTTACTGCATGCTTGACACGTGTTATAACCTGTTGAATTTCGGAAATTAATATTCTGAAAATACAAAATTCTAGTTTGCGGAAATAATGATTCTGTCTTACGTAAAATGGTGTACCAGTTTGCGGAAATTACAATGACGTTTTGCCAATAATGGACATTCTGTTTGCAAAAATGTTCTTTCATCACATTACGTGCGTTCTTGGCACGTGTGCCACCAAAAACCCTAAATCAATACCCCTATAAATATACTCATTCTATCACCGATAAAAAATTATTCACACTCACATCTCTTCTGAATTATTAGATCATATAGACGAAAATGGAATCATCATCAAAAAGACTCAAAACCGAAGTTCTTGACAAAGAACATCTTGCATCCGTGCGTGAGCTTCGTGACCTGAAGATGTCTATCATCAAATCCCATTTGATTTTAGTACAAAACAAGGTGGCCAAACTGATGGCTGAATTGTATGCAGAAGACATATCCAACGCGGATGAAGAACACAAAGAGTGCGTGAAGAGCATGAGGAAGACTCTCTAGTTGTATAAGGATATAATTGGAACCGTTGTAGAAGAGCGCATCTAAGGGATTGCATGAACTTTCCCTTCTGTTTTGATGTCTTTTGTGTTGGCTTTTGGTTCTTCTGTATAATGTCGTTATTTTTGTTGTTCTTCCTGACTACAGATGAATCAATGAAAAGCTTTTTTTTAAGTAAATATGCACAAAAATTTACACAACATAATACAATATACTACCTAGTTTGCAAAATGTACACAATGGTTCCGCAAACAAGATGCCTTGTATTCACAAACTCGTAAATTCACAAACGCAAACTTCATAATTCGTTATTGTTTAATATTTGAGAAAATATTTCGTGTGGCTCAAGAGAGATTTACCAAAGATAAAAATATCAAATGGGTATCAGAAAATTTGGGGAAATGGGACGACGCCATTAATTTGGGAATCTTTTCGTTTGGCGCAAAGAGATTTTTGCAATGATGACAGAAGATATTGAAATGAAAGCGCGAAATGAAAGGACGGTTGCGCGAAATAAAGCATATTATCAAAACAAGTCAAACAATAACAGGGTATGCATCAACTACAAAACACATCTGCAAACCAAAATGTGCATATTTGCATACAATAAACCTACGCACATATCAAATGCAGGATTATTCAAAACTGTTTCTCAAACCAGAGTGCGCACACTCGCAAAACATAAATTCTTTATCCGCAAATTGGTTAAAGAATAATCGCAAAACATGAATTCATTATTCGCAAAACAGAAAAACAAAGTCCGCAAAAAAAGATACTCGCAACACAGAAACCCCAAAACCTCAACCAACAACTTGGTTTTCCTCAAAAGTAGATCAAAATCATCTCATAGTTGAATAATTTCATGTTATTTCATTATTCACTTGAAATGGTGTACACTAAAAGTAAAACACAAGCACTCTGAAAACATAGCACCTATAAAAAATCCGCAAACTAGAAACACTATATTCTCATATTACCTGATTCGCTGTCCCTGTTGCAGAATGTTGTAGATTCAGCAACCTTGTTCTTCATTCTCTACAAACGGATTACTATAATCAAAAAGCTAAATAACCAAACGAACAAGATTGAATCAAAACCCTAAAAACACCCAAAATTATAACTCACCACAATGAACTATTGAAATTCACTTCGAAATCGCGCAGAAGACGAATATCAAGGCAATGGAAGCTCAAAAAATCAGATTCCGAAATGTTCATTTCGCTAAAAACTCGATTCTGCAAGTGTTTTGGTGAGCACGAAACGTTTCTGCGCGAACGGGTACATAAAAGTACGTTTCTACCCCCGAACCATAGCAAATCAGTTGAAATGAATCCCACGCGCGACTTATTTACGACGCGTGCCACTAATGACGCGTTCAAATCTGCGCCATCGCGAAATTCACATCGGACGGCCATCACGCAGTGCGCAGGTTCGCACCAAATCAGGGGGTTCACACCTGATTGCTCTCCTATATATATATATATATATATATATATATATATATATATATATAGGATTACATTCACGTACGACTTGCCCAAATTCGTACGAAATACGACTGCATCTAAGCCCTGCAATCGCACGAAATCGTTGGCTGCGATTTGGTTTGGTTTATTATTCCATTCGCATACGAATCTGATTTGTTTCCTTAATCCATCGTATAAAGGGTATATCAGACATTACAGCTATACAAGTAATGGCAGGAAACGAATTCCTTATGTACATGATTCTGTTTATGCAAAATATCAATTGAAATCGTAGATCAATATTTGGAAATATCGAGTTTAATTAAGACTCAAACTCTAAATGATCGTGAATTTGGTCTAATAAGAAAATTAGGAAACGATTTAGCAAATTAAAAAGGCAACGAATTTGCAGATCAACGAATTATAGAAATATTGAAATTCTACACACAGAAGGATACTTGTATATATACAATGTGATTACTGAATTTTAGTATCGGAACGTTTGGGGTAGAAGTTGTCATTGAGTTTTCTGTATCATGGTGAAGAAGGTGCAGAACTCGAACAAGAGCGGGAATAATAGCGGGAAGAAGATACGTCGTCCATATTTGTTATTTGGTGGTAAGTTCCGGATAAACACATAGATTGTCTGTATGTATGTAGTTTAAACTTTGGGTACTACATTGTTAACTATTGTTGTATGTATACTAGGTTTAAATTATATGTCCTAAACAAGTCTTTCAGGACTTTCAAATATCAGTTTAGTCTCAAGAATATTGTTGAGGGTAGTAAATTGCTGAGTTGTGTTTGATTTTAAACTGAACAACTAACGAATCACATGTATTTTAAACTTTGGGTACTAATTTGAGAACTCTTGTTGTATGTTTACAAGCTTTATATCGTATGTCTAAAACTGTGAGCATTGAGATTTATACTTCAGGTACTAATTTGATAGCTTTTGTTGTATGTTTACGACATTTATGTTGTATGGCTAAAACTGTCATCTTATAGATGTAATCTATGGGTACTAAGTTGGTAACTCTCGTTGTATGTTTACAAGCTTTAAATTGTATGTTTAAATTTATCAGCTTATAGACTTTGGGTAATCTCTTAGTTTAAAATTTGGGTACTCATTTTGATATATTTTGTTGTATGTATAGGAGTTTGTATGGGTACTCATTTCGTATGTTTAGACACTCAATGTAGTTTAGTGTCAATAATACTAAGAAGGTAGTAAACCGCTGAGTTGTATTGAATTGTTTTTAGATTTTCCATTCGAGCTATATTTTCTGGTCATACGCATTTTAATGGTTGCAGATGATCCTGATTTCCAATCAACTCCCGTTGATCCGGAATACAGTGATGACAACCTACCGCTTGCGTAAATTCTCAAGAAGAAAGGCAAAGTGGATGGTCGTGATGCTGCAGGTAAAGGGGGTCCTAAAAGGAAGAGAAGAGTGGCTGCCAGCGACAAAGAAACTGTAGTAGAGAAAAAGACAAAGCGGCCAAAATTTACGAAACGCGATAAGAGAAAACTTATAAGGTCGAGACGTGACGCCCTGCTGACCTTGAAGACACGGGTATCACCAAACAAACTCGTACAGGTTATCAGTACGTTTAACGATGCGCAGAGATAGGCTGTCCGGGAGATAGGGTTTGGATCCATTTTGCAGATGGAAGTCAAGAACATCCCATCTGCGTTGGCGTTTTTCTTGGTACAAAACTTCGATGTATGCAGCATGTCGTTGGTAGTGAATGACGGTAAACAGTCATTGTGGATCACCGAACGCGAAGTGCAAGACACACTTGGTATACCAATGGGCGAGTCGGTCGTTGAATCTAATATCTACTCAGTGAAGGAGATTCCCGAGCTGGATGTGTGGCGTAGTCAATTCGACAAAACCGCTATCACTACAACTATGGTGACGGACATGATGATGACACAAGATGAAGGGTGTGATCAGTTCAAACGTAATTTTATGGTACTGTTTGTAACCACGATGATCGAGTATGGATCAGACAATCTGGTTAATCAGGCTTGTTTCTGGGCTGTAGTTGATGTAAGCCGCATATCATCTTATAACTGGTGCCAGTTAATTGTGCAGCAGCTTGCAACGGCAAGGTTAGATTGGGACACATGTAGCGAGGGGTCCCGCTATTTCAACGGTCCAATCACATTTTTAATGGTAAATTTCCCATTTTTAACCGTTATAGTCAGATCATTTAATATGTAATTCGATTTTTTTACTGTATGTCGTTTTTGATTCATTTCTTGTGAAATGCAGTTGTTCTACCTTGATCGTGTGCAAGTGGGCATACCGACTGTTCAGAGGGTGTGGCCATCTTTAATCGGCTGGAGTACTGAAATTGTTAGTGATAGAGAAAAGTTTGAGATTGAGTTGGGGGCATTTGGCAGGGGTCACGTGGTCATGGATCCACCTCCTGTTCCGGTTGTAAATGCTGATACACATCCGACAGACACTGCTACCGACGGACATGGTATCGGAGAGGAAACAGTAGGTTGTTATAAGCCTAAGGTAAATAAGCAACATATTACTACAATATATTTTAACTGTCACGGTGCTTTCATGCATACATTCTATAATAATAAGAATAAGATAGGTAAGCATACAAAGTTAACGTACTATACATACATTTTGTACACAGGGATTTGTTGAAAGATGCTGTGCGGCCGTGAAAAAATATTCAGAGGCTATAACTGAGTTTGCCGATATTATACGTGATGGCCATCAAGGAGAATGTGACTCAGAATTATTCAAGCGCATAAGTGAGTTGGTGGACAGGGTATCGCAGAGAAAAACATCGGATGACCCCGCGACGCAAACGCAAACCGGCCTGCCAACCCAAGACCCATGGTTTGATCTCCCCGGTGTGATGGATACCATAATAAGCTTGGAGAAAGCTGAACAACATGCAATGGCCGGTTTTCCTCCAGATTTCAGCATATTATCACCGAGCCAAAAAACTCTTGTACAGCATAACATTGTCCCCGACCAGGTTGCAAGGACATTGTCGTTTGGAGGAAGTGAACAGTTGTTTTCGTTTGTATCGGGCGTTGGGCGGGATGCATGTCGCACTGAAACAAGCACCCGCACACAGCACGAAGGAACGAATGGTAATGTTGATCGGACTGTTGAGCGTAGTGTGGATGCAAACAAGGAAGCTTCTGCCTATACTGGTACTATGGGATGTCCTGTCGTTCCTAACGTTGGTCCTCCGGCTCCACGGCAGCTCCAAAGAGTGCCTGTTGCTTCTTTTAAGTGTCGTTCGCCGTATATCGATAGACAAACGAAATATGACGAGAAGCTCGAGAATGACGAGCAACAGATAGATGAGTGGGTTTGCACAAGCGAGGGAAATGACGTGTAAGTTTTCTTTTGTCATGTTATTATAAATTATACAGAGTACGGTCCTACATCTTAGTTACATGTTCATATCGACTTGTTGTATGTACGATGTTAACATTGTGTTTGTATTTCAGGGACTTGCTGTACAAATGTGATACGTTTTGCATTAACAGGGAAGGCATGCAGACACTTTTGCCGTATATCGAGTTGGATGCACAGGTCGTGGATGCTTGGTGCAATTATTTAAACCATCTCGAGGAGCTCAGGAGCAGCACGTCACCGGCTCGTTTTTTTCTGTCATCACAATCAAGCGTGTGTACATATTGTATATTCACAATGTTTTCGATTACTACGGTGTTATTCATTTAATATGCAATGAATTATTCGTTCAGGTGTGGTATGATCAGTTTGGCAAAAACGATAAATTCGAAGAACAATTCGGGGTAGAAGTTGAACCGTTCAAGTGGGGCTGGAGGACTTTGGATTTGGTAAGTCAATTTCATGTTCGTTTTATATCATATTTACGACACTGTACATAATTTCTGATTTCTTTCGTGTTCATATCGTTGTAGTTATTCATGGTGATACTAAAGAATAAACATTTCACATTGATGTGTTTCGATCTGAAGAGATCAACTATCGAGGTTTTTGACAATTTCTTTTCGTCGGTGGACGATGATCTAAGCGTCGGTACAATACAGAGTGTAATGGTATGTTACCCAACGAAATACATGCTATCACCATAATTTGTTTTTGTGTGTTCTGCTTTCTTAATTTGTTTGTTTGGGTCCTCATAGCGTGACAATATTGTCGCTATAATGTGAGAGGATGACACAATATACACAAACAAGTTGGCCGAGAGAATCGCAGCAGCCCCGATAAAACGTGTCCACGTCCCTTGGGAGTCATCCCGGAATTTTGTTGATTACGGTGTGTTCACCATGTGGCATATGGAGTCGTATCTCGGCAATGGAGAATGGGTAGGAAGGCTTGACCGGGACAATGTACGTACATTCAGTTCAAGCCTTTGTTTTTTATTTTAAAATATATAGATTCAAAATTCACGTAGTTGTTTTTGTATGTGTTTTGCATGTACCTTGTAGCCTCCACAACTGTTGTTGTTACGTAAGAGGTTCATGTACAAGCTCATAACGTTTGAAAGGAATACGCTGTGGGAGAACACAATCAGATCCGTTGTTCTGAGTTTCTATAAAAAACAGAAGAGGGCATTCAAGTTCACCCCCAAGTTCAAGGCATTACTTCCCGCTAAGGGTAGACTGGCATGAATCATCTTTTCGGAATGATTGTCTTTGGTTTAGCTAATTTGATTTTCAGTTAGTAGTTGGCTTTAGTGTTCTTGGTTAGACATTATTGGATTGTACTTGCTTAGTAGGTTCAGTTTCCATATGAATAAGACATATTAATGTCAATTTGCATGTTACTACCCTTACTCATCATCTTATCAAATTACACACATAATATATGAATTATACATACATATTCAATAAACCAACACATGAAACCTTAATTAACTTACCACATGCATTTAAATACCTTATTCAATCTTTCAAAGAAGATAATGCAAACATTGCATTTTAATACATCATGCAATCTAATATTATAGTACATACATATTATATGAAATACACACATGTTAATGCAAATACTTTACCAACTTAACTACCTTATTATTTTATGCATTTTCATCATTATCCCATATCTTGCATTTTAATACCCATTCAATCACATTTCATAGCACATACACAAGGTTTGTAATACACATACATATTTGACAAACTCCTATTTATTGGAAAAAAATTTGGTTTATTTGAATTTTTATTTCCAAACCCCATGTGAAATTTGTGTGGCTCCCACCAATAATCACACGTTTCCCACCAAAATCTATACATGGAATAAGAAGTCTACTTGTTCATCATTACATGCATCAAGATTTGACCCCACTAACTACATTTCTTAATCAAGTACACTTTCCTTTACCCACACCCTCTCAACTTCTCTCCACACCTCATCAACTTCCCTTCCTTTTCTCCTTTCCTTTTAACTTCCACATGACATAAACCGTTCATATTCAGTTCATTCATCACCAAACCCCAAACCCTCCCAAACATGATAAAGAAATCGCGTCCCAGTGCCAAGCCCTACTCAAGGTTCAGGCCCGATCGTGGTCTTGTACCAAAAGGAGACTTACCTTCGAGTCCATCGGAAGGGTTCAGTGATGAATCCGACTCGATGAACTCCACTCCTCCTCTATCGCTGAAGTCATCCGATTTGCATGGGCTCCCGGTTGATTTCCTGCCGTTCAGTGACGATGACCCGCACGACCCACAGGAGCTCCGTCGTCCTCCTGAGACCAGGGCCGACCCCAAAGAAAAGGGGAAAGCAAAGGCCGCCCCCAAAGGAAAGGGGAAAGCAAAGGCCGAGTCGTCGAAGGAGGGTGACACCGACGATACGGCGACCTCGAAGCTCAAGGCGGCCGACCAATGCACAGAAACTTCTGTGGCCGTCATCAACAAGGTGAACCCGTCGTCTCTGAAGCGGAAGAGAGGCGAATTTGAGGGTCAGATGTCGCCTCTCGCTGAAGGACCACCCAGTCCGAAGAGGCAGGAGCTTGAGTCGGTGCTGGCCGCGCTGGAGGAAGAGGAGGCGAGAGCAGAGGAGGAGTCGGAGGCAGATGACTCGGAAGGCGACTCAGATTCAATGGACTCGGAGGGCGACTCAGACGAGGACTCCTACTTTGGTGATCATGAAGATTTTGACGGAGATGACGACTAGGTAGTTTACTAGTACTTTATTTTTGTTTTTTTTGGACTCAGATGATGATTAACAAACAATTGTTAGTTTTTGTATGTTTGTTAGTAGTTTCACTAAATCATCATCTTGATACTTTTGTTTGAACATCATCATCAACGTTTAACTGAATGAAGAAGTTGTTTGGGTTTAATTCAATGTCTTTGTGTTGATGAATTGTTTGATTTCAATTTAATGCTGTTTTATTAAAGATAAGGGCTATAATTTGAAAGTCTTTATATGTATATGAAACAGTAGAGATAGAATCTACAATATGATTGTATGTTGTGTTCATAATATTTGTATGCTTCTAATAAACATATTGTATGTTATGCAAATTTGGATAACAATTTTGGATAACAATAGAGATAGAATCTGCAGTTGTTTGATTTCAGTTTTGGAACCTATTTGGTATGGATTGTGTGGAATCCATAATCTGCATTTTAGTGTTGCAGTGATAGTGTGGAACAAACTGAAGCAATATACTTGTTGATTTAATTAGGATTAGTTTGAGGTATTGGATAAAAATTGTGTTTGGATGAACTAGTTAGGGACACATACTGTGTTTGGATGAATTAGATGAATAAGAGAGAGATATCATGGAAGTATGTTATTCACAAATGATTTTATGGATGAACTGAAGCACTATGTATGTTGTGTTCATATGAATTGTATGTTGGTACCCATTTTGGATAACAGTAGATATAGGAGATGCAATTGTTTGATTGTCACTTACAGTCCCTGTTTTGTATGGATGGTGTGTACTCCATACCATGCTTGTCCATATTATGCTTGTTGAACATGTGATTTCAGATATAGAACCTGTTTGGTATAGAATCTGCAATTGTCTGGATATTAATAGACTTAGAACCTGTTTGGTATGGATTATGTGTACTCCATATTATGCTTGTTGATGTAATTAGGATTAGGTTGAGGCTTCGGATAACAATTGTGTCTGGATGAAATAGATGGGGACACATTGTGTTTGGATGAACTAGGTTAAGATGAGACATATATATTATGGAAGTAAGTTTTTCCCAAATGATTTTGTATGTATTTAAAATATGATGATGTATGTATTTAACATACTAATTGTATGAATGTGCCATACATTAAGAATATGTAATCCTTAAGATAGTTACTGTATTTTTTTGCAAAAAGGAAGGAATGCAATTGTAAAGAGAGATATTATATGAATGTATGTTTTGACATATGATGATGTATGTATATAACATATAATTTATACGAATGGGTTAATTTTTAATAATAAAAAGGTTTATGGTTTAGGGTTTATGGTTTAGTGTTTAGGGTCTATGGTTTATGGTTTAGGGTTTATGGTTATAGGGTTAGTGTTTAGGGTTATGGTTTAGGGTTAGGGTTAGGGTTAAGGTTAGGGTTATGGTTTAGGGGGAGGGGGAGGGGTAGGGTTTAGGGTTAGGGGTAGGGTTAGGGTTTAGGGGTAGGAAGGAATGCAATTGTAAAATTGTGGTGTGGATAAAATTTGTGTTTGGATGAATTATATTGTGTTTCGATGAATTAGACTGAACAAGATATATATGATGGAAGTATGTAATTGACAGATGATGATCTAATCAGAGAGGTACAAGAGAGATATTATATGAATGTATGTTTTGACATATGATGATGTATGTGTGTAACATATAATTTATACGAATGGGTTAATTTCTAATAATACAATGTATAAGTCTTAGGTGTAGGGTTTAGGGTTTAGGGTCTAGGGTTTATGGTTATAGGTTTAGGGGTTAGGGTTATGGTTTAGGGTTAGGGTTATGTAATTGACAGATGATGATCTAATCAGATAGGTAATACGATAGAGTTACAAGAGAGATATTATATGACTATATGTTTTGACATATGATGAGGGTCTAGGGTTTATGGTTATAGGGTTAGGGCTTAGGGTTATGGTTTAGGGTTAGGGTTATGTAATTGACAGATGATGATCTAATCAGAGAGGTAATACGAGAGAGTTACAAGAGAGATATTATATGAATGTATGTTTTGACATATGATGATGTATGTATATAACATAAAATTTATACGAATGGGTTAATTTTTAATAATACAAAGGTTTATGTTTAGGGTTTACGGTTTAGTGTTTAGGGGCTAGGGTTTATGGTTTAGGGTTTATGGTTATAGTGTTAGTGTTTAGGGTTAGGGTTAGGGTTAGGGTTAGGGTTAGGGTTAAGGTTAGGGTAATGGTTTAGGGGTAGGGTTAGGGTTTAGGGTTAGGGTTAGGGTTTAGGGTTAGGGTTAGGGTTTAGGGGTAGGTGTTGGGTCTCGAGGTAGGGTTGGAGATGAACCAACTCGCAGCGGAAAATCAATAAAAACCAAGAGACGATTAAAACTATGAAACAACTAACAAAGAATGGATTCACAAGAGAAAAATTCAGCACTATCTCTTACCAAAACAAGAACACCGGTTAACGAATGATTGGCTTGAGTCTCCAAGACGCCTACGTATCCACATGGGAATCAAAGCCACGTAGTTCTTCTCTTTGAGGACTCAAGAACACAAAAATGGAGGAGGAAACTAGCCAAACCCGAAATGGCCATGGAAGAGGGAGAGAAAATGTGTTTCCTATTCTTGTCTTGTCTTTGTTATGTTGAAAAAAGATGACTTAAACATAACAAAACTCATACTTGTCCAACTAAAGGCATGGGACAAGTATGGTGTCAAGTAAGGTGTAAATAGGACAAAGTATGGCAAGACAAGATTGGGTTAGGTGGTGAATCACCAACACCTTAATCCTTGTCTTGCTTACTTAGTACTAATTAATCAAGACTTGATTAATTAGTTCCGTGAGCCTTGGTTGCATGGGCCTTTCATGGGCCTCTTGGAACATGGCCCGTGGCCATTTCCAACGAGGTCCCGTGATTCGCTCATCGCCTCCATGCCTTCCATACCGGAAATGTCCAACATTATCCGACGCGATCAATCCCAAGACTCCAAGCCTTGTCTCGATCCGTAAAGTCCTATTCACTTACGGGCACATGACCCAAAACCCAGTTTTGGTCATGTCCCGAGACAACTCCCTTTTGGCCATTCTCCATAAATGTGTCAATGAGTTTCATCCTCCGGTGTGACCCTTAGGTTTATGCATGTCAATAGATCAACGTAAAATCCCATTTTACTTGATCCTATTTAAGTGGCAACTAACGAGACTTTAGTATTGCCTGACACTGCATAACGAATCGACCCTGTTGATTCTAACCTTTCTGTCATCCCTGTCATTATCCTTTTATCTCCGATATCCTGATTGAGATAAGGCATAGAGCCGTCATCCTTATTATTCTCAATCAATGTTCCTTGATATGTGAGATGACTAAAGATATGATACCCAGTATCATGTGCATGGCCATGCTATTCTTTCAGTCACTCTCGATCAAGCGGCCGAGAACCGATATCTTTCTCATACCTCAGTATGAGGGATAAATCCCTTAGCCGTCTTTCGTGTCACTCATGTAGCCCGTCCCCAAGCCAATCCTGGCCGTTATGGAAGCCCTGTTACGGACAACGTTAGGCTCAGGTCAAACTCAGTTGTTGACTACATAGCGATCACAAAGACTCCTTGGTCTAAGGATACATGACAAGCTACGACACTGAATATGTTCATGACTTAATCTATGGCACATATTCAGGGCGGGTCGTCCAATATCATGTCCCACATGATATCTATGATCAGACTCCGGAATCCCATTCCAATGACTAACAGAACGTAAGCCATAAAGAGCCATCTTTCATACTAGTCGCTTCTAGTGAAGCTTTGTTGACTAGGGACCCATCGAGTGTGATCTATCTCGATCTATGGTTCTATTCGCATGGTGGGCATAGATCAGAGCACACATCGATATATTACTCCAACACATAAGTAATATAAAGCCGCTTTAATTTTATTGCTAACGATGATATATACATTTGGACATTTAGGATTGAACTACGGGCACTAAGACTAACAGCAGGGTTAGGGTTTAGGGTTAGGCTTAGGCTTAGGCTTAGGGTTAGGATTAGGGTTTAGGTTTAGGTGTAGGTTTAGGGTTATAATTTGTAAGGGGTATAATTTGTAAGTCAGATAACTACCATATTGCATCCATAATCCAATCATTACATTTGATCACCCCTATCATTAATTAAGTACAATTTCCGTCTCGACCCTAAGAATATTGCAAGACCTACGAAAGGTCTTGGAGTGAAACCTAATACCCAACAAAGAGAACAATAAAATAAACACAACAACCAGTACAACTCAATGGGATAACCTCAATCAAAATAGCACTAAAACATGCTCTAGCAACAAACACAAGGTAATAAAATATACTGATTTGATTGTAAACATACAAAGTATTAGATGAGTACATACATCCACAACTAACCAAATGCATCAGGTCATAAACAGAACTTCATACAACTAAGCACCTACCAAAAGTCTCCCAACAACCAGTACAACTCAAGGGGATAACCTCAATCAAAATAGCTCTAAACATACTCTGGCAACAAACACAAGGTAACAAAATATACTGATTTGAATGTAAACATACAAAGTATTAGATGAATACATACATACACAACTAACCAAATGCAGCAGTTCACAAACAGAACTTCATACAAATAATCACCTACCAAGTTAATGAAGTAACTACACATGACCTCAAACAAATATTGCATCACAATTTTGGTAGGGGAATTTCCAACAACCAAATTAGTAATTCATGAACAGTAAAGTATTGTAACAGAACTTAAAGCATAGATTAAAGTCCAAACTTGGATTTTACTAACACTGGATTGTTTTGAGGCAAAAACAGGATTCACATGATGGTGACATACATGTAAATCCTAAACAAACATACAAAACACAACATTTGTTTGTTTACCATCATCTTGTTGCTACACCAAAAAAACATGTATGTCCCAACTACACAAAAACAAAACAAGAACTAATTGCTACCTAGTTCTCGTCTTCATCAGAGTCTTCAACATCCGGGAAGTAGTCCTCGTCCGAGTCATCCTCCTCGCCAGAGACGTCGGATTCCTTCGATTCCACTTCCTGATTCTCCGCAGCATCTAGGGCGGCCTTCTCCTCATCATCCAATGCCTCTCGCGCCGCCTTCTCGGCCTCAGTCCAAAGATCCAGTTGGGACTCGAGGCGTTGACGCTTCAGATTGGTGCTTGACTCGGCATCAGGAGACTTGTCGACTCCTTCTTCAGACCCACATCGCTTCCTTTTCAGGTTGTTGTTCTCCATGGCATTTGATGACTCGGCCATGGCAGAACCCTTGATTTTAGCATGCCCGGTGGCCGGGGGAGTAGGGGGAGCCTCCACGGTGGCGGGGGGAGTACGTGGGGCTTCTTCAGGGTTGTCGTCTTCCTCATCAGCGTTAGGCCCGACAAAGATCACTTGTTCCTCTCCATCGGACGAAGAATCCGATTCATAGCTCTCTTCGCCGGAATCAGAATGGATGGGATCGAAATCGGGTTCGGATTCCGTTGAGTAGAGGTCGGAATCCGATGATGGAGAGTCGCCGTTGTTCAAGACCAGACGGCCAGGCCTGGAGAGGGTTGCCCTGTTGGAGGAATTTTCCGACATTTTGCTCTGCTCGAGCTGTGCGTCTGTGGGTGAGGTATTTTCAGAGGCGTGGAATAAGAATGGACTAGGGCGTGGGGGTGTGTATGAGTAGACAAGGTGAACTACTTTTTTGGGTTGTGGAGAAGAAAAAGGACAATGAGTGGTTGTGTGTATAATGAAGTTGTATTGGTAAAGAAAACAAATAATTAATAAGAGGTATAGTATTAAATTATGCAGGGAGTAATGAGTGTGTGATATCTTTGTGCTAGTCATATCTTTGTGCTAGATTTGTATGTAACTGCCATAACTTTTTGTATGTATACACTAATCCTGTTGTTAGAATCTTCAAATTCCAATAGAAGTATATAATAATATCAATATGACACTTTATTATTCATAATATCTTCATCCAAAATGTAATGGACATAAGACCGTTATTCTCCAAACTTATATTATGGGCTATACTGAATGGGAAATAACCAACATTATCCACGTTCAAGTAGTGGTGTCTTTGCCCCTCAAAGGGCAAGTCCTGCTGTCGTGGGGTTCATACTTCCAGCATGTATGACACAGCCTAAGAGGTTTATTAGCAAGCTTGATCTGTTTTTCCTTCCTGGATTCCATCCTCTTGCTTTTTGGAGGACGACCACCCTTTGTGTTTGTAACAGCCGGTGTTCTGACGGTCACTAGTTCCGGCAATTCGATACCTGTAACAGTGGCAATGAAACCGGTCCTGTTAAGCTGTGCCTCTGCCACAACGTCATGGACTGTTTTGACTCGATATTTATTCAGCATGTCCAACAACCCACGAAGACTCGTGTTGTCAGCATTGGGTGTCGCTACCAAGTCCTTGACCCTTGTGCCAATTCTTGTTACTAATTCATCGTCAGAGATGTACTCTTCATCAGACATATCAACCCCTTCAGCAACACCAGCGGATTTGCTGGTTTCCTTACACCACCTGTTCCTCACCAAACAACGCGGTATTATCTTCAACTTGGTTGTTTTCAATACAGTGAAAATGTGTGTAGAGGGGAGGCCGATTGTAAGATACCGTTTGCAACTACATGTATACTCCTCCGTGCTAAGCGTCCGAAGTACTACGAACTTTCTTGGGTATTCCCAATCCTCTTCCACTATACTGTATTGCTTGATATCGCCTTCACCGATCATACCTCCCAAGCTACACCAGTCATTGGAGTACTCCATGTCGTCTTGTATGTCATTGAACACTAGGCGTGTATACAGCTCCCATGCATCAACTTCTATATCAAGGGTTGTCTTCCATTTAGGCTGGTTTGTATAGCTCTGCATCATTAGCTTGTAATGCTCGTGTCTCTGCTTTTCAATAACCCCGTCACACTCCACACTAGTTGCACAAGAGTATAGTACTGGTCAGAGAAATGCGAGTACGTACTGTTCATCGACTCAGATCTGGATGACGTCCTCATGAATTGACCCATGTCCATGTGTCTGAAATAGGCAGGTATCCATTGGTTGCGTATCTCATATATGCTTTTCAACCACTTGTTATCTTGCACTCCGTACTCCGTTAGAACCTTGTCCCATTTGTACTCAAATTTGCTTGGTTCGATGTCATAGTTGAACACGATGGTTTTCAGTTTATCATAGAATGGAGTATCTCTCACAACATTCCCAGCAACCTGTTAGATAGTGCACTCAAATTTAGTGTAGTTAATTTGTTTATGACCACATAATATAACTGTCAATTTACCTTTGTATGCATCTTCTCCATAATGTGCCACATGCAGAGCTTATGCGTTGTTTTTGGCATTGTTCGTGGCACTGCTACCTTCATCGCCGGATCCTGATCAGTGACAATAAACTTGGGTTGCTTCATGTTCATCGCCTTGAGAAATGCATTGAATAGCCATTCGAAAGACTCAATGTCCTCGTGCGTAACTAGTCCCAACCTAAATGTGATATTATTCCTGTAGTTGTCTACACCGGTGAACGGACAAAAGGGCATCGAATATCTGTGCACATCAACGTAGTTTAAGATTCAAAACGGAAAACAGCAATCAAAATGCAGGGTAGTCAGAATAAATATTAGAATAACTTACTTATTTGTCGAGTATGTTGTATCGAAGCTGACATAATCGCCATATAGCTCATAGTTTCTCACAGAAATACCATCGCACCAGAATAGGTTTGTCAGCCTACCTTCATCATCGACAGAGTAATCATAATGAAACTCGTTGTTGGATTCCTTCTTTGCACGGAACTTGTCTAGGATGACTTGGACATCGTTTTTCCCGATATATGCTTTCACATCGCGTTCGTAGTTCATGAAGTCCACGAGAGTAGCCCCAACCTTTTCCACTCCGCCACATTCTTGGCTCAACACTCGATGCGCACGAGCAGACCCTACACCAGCCTTCCTACAATGTTCCAACTGTCACGCCCCAATTTCAGCGAATTGAACTCGGGACGCGAACTTTTAAACATGAATACTTAAAACCTGTTTTGAATAGAGCTTTGACATTTCCATTTATTTTCCAAAATAATAGTAGTATTTACAATACAAAAACGTCCCAACAAGTGGACAAGGTACACATCCGTCACTAGACTCAACAAAAGTAAAGACCAGACTCCGCTCCAAGCTCCATGAACTTCAAGAGCTCACCTAGTCCGTCCCACGAACTGTACCTGTAGGAAAAGCAGCTAGGGGTGAGTGTTCGCTCACCACCACGGATAACAGACTAACTACGGCATAATTAGCAGACGATACCGGTGACACCAACAACGACTCAAAAGACACACACACGACCAGTACTTTCCTCAACTGACTCAACACTCGGATACGTTATGTAGACCCCACCCTACGATCAACGACCTCCTCCAAGACACGACTGACCACACAATACCAAACAAGATCACAAAGGATCGCAAACCGGCTGCTCAGTAACCAATCTCTGTCTCTCGCCCTTTACCGACCATAGACGTGGTCAGGCGGTCGACCTGTCGCGCAACTTCTCTCGATCCCAGTCGGGAGGCTAACCCACAACCTCTCCGCTTCACCCGATCCCAGTCGGGTGGTTA
Organism: Erodium maritimum; assembly: GCA_963921825.1. Taxonomy (NCBI): domain Eukaryota; kingdom Viridiplantae; phylum Streptophyta; class Magnoliopsida; order Geraniales; family Geraniaceae; genus Erodium; species Erodium maritimum. The sequence continues at coordinate 17,138,589 of OY997591.1, forward strand.
GCCACACCCGCGCGTCCTTCCCCCGATCCCAGTCGGGGAGCTAGCCCACCACCCCTCCGCTTCTCCCGATCCCAGTCGGGAGGCTAGCTACACCACACAACCTCCACCAGTATCAAGTAACCAATCACAATCACAAACAAGTTCAAACAGACAGTAACGACACTAGCGATAACTCCACAGGCACTCAAGGCCAACAAGACACCAACAACCAAACACAGGTTCAACACCCTACGGGCCCTCAAGGCCACCCAAGACACCAACGATAAAGTACGGGTTCACAACCCCACGGGCACTCACGGCCACCCAAAACACCGAAACGACAACACGGGCTCTCATGGCCACCCAAGACTCAGCAACAAATAACACGGGCTCTCAAGGCCACCCAAACTCAACAACAATTAACACGGGATCTCAAGGCCACCCAAACTCAACAACAATTTACACGGGCTCTCAAGGCCACCCAAGCTCAACAACAATTTACACGGGCTCTCAAGGCCACCCAAACCCAACAACAATTTACACGGGCTCTCAAGGCCACCCAAACTCAACAACAATTTACACGGGCTCTCAAGGCCACCCAAGACTCCAAACTATACAATTAACCTCCGGCTTAACCCAAGCCTCCAACAGTCCTAATATCAACAGTTTCACAATCAACCTCCGGGCATGGTCATATGCCTCCAGTACTCCTAATATCGACAAGTTCACAACAACCTCCGGGCATGGTCATATGCCTCCAGTAAATCAATTAACGCTAAGTTCTCTGCTCCTACGACACTACTAAGGGTCACGTGCTTTTCTCATAAACGCTACAATCCCGTATCGCCTTTCTAATAATTCCTAAGTTCCCGTAACATGCTTTTCTAACATTTAAATAAACCTATTCAACCCACGACACCCCGGTGTCACATGCAATTCTACTGTTAACTTTCCCTAGTCAGGGCCGAGATCCGGCTACTTTTCCCTACCTCAACCGACGAGCACCCGCTACGCTTCCTAGCTGCTGACGTTCTGGCTCGCTACCTTTGGGCTTCACTTCGATCGAAGCCGGACGCTAAGGATAACACGAAAGCCATAAATTAAACCCGGTTCCACCGTTAAGTTAAAGATTACGATTTGTCCAGTTTAAATCCGACATTTGTCTTTTAAACTCGAGCGGGCTAAAAGCGGGGTCACGGCGAATCGGGTTTGGGTACCCGAGCACCGAAACCGGTGCATGCGAGGCACGGTCCCAATGCACGAATCCCGAGGTCCGATTCAGCGGTCCGCTTTTGTTCCTTTTTAAACCCAAATAGCAGTCCATGTTAACTAGAGTTCCAGATTCGTTCAACTGCTCAAATTCCGTTTTAAATCAGTTTAACGTCTAGTTTAAACGTTCAGGTTCCCAACTCAAACTAGTTTCGATCCAATAATCCTAACAAGAAAACCTTTTGCTCGACTCTGGTTTCGTTTCCTTTTTGATTAAAACCGTTTCATTTCCAAAGTTGATCCTCGTTTTAAAACCCCTTTTTCTTTGAAAAGATAGATTAAACCTTCGTTTCGGGTTGCTTCTAAACCAATTTCTTTTCGATTTAAAACCCTTGATTTTGATCCAACCAAAATCCGATTCAAAGGTTTTCTGTTTCAAATCCGCCTAGATCGATAACCATTTTTTCGTCCGAAATACAAACATCGAATTTTTAATTCACAACTCGTTTTATTTCTTTCACTGAAATTTACATTACAACTTGTCGTTTTCAACAAAAACTCAGAACCATCGGGACAAAACACAGATACTAACAAGACGAACGGTACAGAAAAATAAACCGGCCGCCGGCGAAGACGTCGCCAGCGACTAAACCCCCAGGCACGAACCTCACGTGGAGGGAAGGACGGCTGGGCGGTGCACGGCGGTGCATGGCGGCGCATGGCGGCGGTGCACGGCGGGGACCTTCCTCGCCTCAGATCTGGCCCGTACGGCCAGAGTTTCGCCGGAATCACGACGACCCGAGCTCTGCCGAACTCTCCGGCGACGGGGCGTTGCCGGCGCGCTTGCTTCCGGAACAGCGCAGGACGGCGAGGGTTTCGCCGGAAACGAACCCGCAAGGAGACAGGGTCGGAGAGAAACGGAGGAGACGGCGGCGGTGATCTCGGGCGGCGGCTGGTGCGTAGAGAGAAGTGGCCGGAGATGGAGGGGCTCGGTGAGGGACGGCCAGGCTCGGGATCTGAGAGGGAGGTGGAAGAGGGGGTCGACGGCGGTGGCTACGGGTGTGGGAGGGCGGTGGCCGGACGGAGAAGGAAGGGAGACGGGGCGGCGTGGGGACGAGGGAGATGGTCGCCGGAGAGGATGAAGATGGGAGAGGGAGGATCGGGTCGGCGAGGGTTCGGCAGAGAGGGGGGGGAATCGAAGAAGACGAAGCAGAAGGAGAGGGTAGGAGGCTGCGTTGATAAGAAATTAGGGTTTTACCCTAATTTCGTGCTTAAATAGCACGGGCCTCTCGGCCCAACAGCTGGTTCAGCTGAGTCAGGCCTGGCTGGGCCTGCGGTTCTGGTCGGGTCTGACCGGCCCAACTTCATTTTTTTTTCTTCCAACCTCGACGTTATTATTTGTAATAACCACTTCTTGTCAACGTCAGTCAAACCTGCGAAAAACAGGAAAATTTAAAATTTTTAAGACAGACACTTAACTTAACTTAAATTGACCCCGAGGGTCATGTCGGACTTAAGTTGACCCCGTTATCGACTAAAATGAGTTACGGGGGACTCAGGGCAACTTTCTGGTCATTTTGGGAAAGATTGATTTTTCGCTGGAAAAGTCACCCGAGCGACGTTTTGGTCCATTCGAGGACCGTTTTGGACCCGAAAAGCTTAGCCGTCATCGTAGCGGTCTTAGTTGGGCCGTTTCCTTGAAGCCCGTCCAGTTTAAAAATTTATTGGGAAAAGTGCCCGTTCGGGGCCCGAAACGTCCGTTTTTCGCGAATCTGATTGGAAAATATCAACTAGATATTTTCCAAAAGGTATGGGACCCACCTTGACACTTGTCAAGTATATGGTGGTGTACTTTTTGGAGGGAAAAGGTGTGGAGGAGAATAGTTGGCCGAGTATGAGGTTTTAAAGGAGGAAAATTAGTTTTGTTGTTAGTTTAATTAAATTAGAAGAGAGGTTTTAGAGAGAGAAGGAGAAGGAGAAGAAGAGAGAAGAAGGAAGGTTGAGCTAGGGTTGGTGATCGAGCCCTTGGATCGAGTCAAAGCAAAGAGCAATCCCGTTCCCCTCATTCTCCTCTACGGTAATACCCGAACCGATTCTCGTTTCGATTATTTTCAAGAGCTAGGGTTTGGTTATAAAATTTGGTTTAGGGTTGTGTAGAGATTAGAGAGGTGTTGGAGACGTTTTAGAGGTGTTTGGGAGAGAAATTTCACGTTTTCCGGTGACCGGAGGCTCGGGAGGAGCTCCGGCCACCGTGGGTGGTGGCCGGCCGGCCATGTGGTGGCTGGCCGGAGGTGGCAGCAGCCACCACTTGGTGGCCGAGCCCCTCCCTCAAACCCTAGGGTCTCGGCCAAGCCTCTTGGGTGGGGCCCACGTGCTCGGTTGCTCGGGTTTTAATGTTGGGGTGGTTTAAAACGTCCCCCGGACCACTTATTCCTAATCGAATCGAAATTTGGAATTAATTTGGAGAAGTTGTAATTAACGGGTTTTGGGAAACTTTAAACGTTAATTAATTGATTTAGAAGTCGGAATTCGATTCCGTCAAGTGCGTTGAGTTCCTTGATTTATTCTAAGACCGTAGAAACGAAAACGGGGGCTTTTGGAGCCCCGGAAGGCAATTAACCAAAACCGGGCAGATTCGCCATGTCGGGCAAATCTGGCCCTTACGGGTCCTTTTTCGGCAGTATCGAATAATTGGGAAGTTTGGGAGTGACCGACATTGTCGGGGTTACGTTTGGGCGTTAAGTATGTAAATTTTTTGGTTTATTCGTACTAGTTTAAAAGTACTTTAAATTTGTGTTCTTTTAGATCGTGCTACGGACCGAGGCAAGGGGAAGCTCGGCGAGTGACTGAGTGTGCTTCGGGTGTTGTTGGAGCGCTTTTGGGATTGTATACGAGGTAGGGAAAAGTAGCCGGATCTCGGCCCTGATTAGGGAAAGTTAATAGTAGAATTGCTTGTGACACCGGGGTGTCGTGGGTTGAGTAGATTTATTTAATTATTAGAAAAGCATGATACGGGATTGTAGCGTTCAAGAGAAAAGCATGTGACACTTAGTAGTGTCGTAGGAACAGAGAACTTAGCGATAATTGAATTACTGGAGGCATATGACCATGCCCGGAGGTTGTTTGTGAAACTAGTGATTTTAGGACCGTTGGAGGCATCGAGTATGCCGGAGGTTGGCGTGCGTTTTATTTAATTGTTGAGTTTGGGTGGCCTTGAGAGCCCGTATTTAATTGTTGAGTTTGGGTGGCCTTGAGAGCCCGTATTTAATTGTTGAGTTTGGGTGGCCTTGAGAGCCCGTGTTATTTATTGTTGAGTCTGGGTGGCCATGAGAGCCGTGTATTTAATTTGGTGTCTTGAGTGGCAGTGAGTGCCCGTGGGGTTGTTGAACCCGAGTCTTGACTGTTGAAGTGTCTTGAGTGGCAGCGAGTGCCTGTGAGGTTGTTGAACCCGAGTCTTGACTGTTGAGGTGTCTTGAGTGGCCTTGAGTGCCTGTGTGATTGAACTTGCCTGTGATTGTGATTGTGGTTACCTGGGGTGGTGAGTTCTAAAGGTCGACAGCCTGATCCGACTTAGTGTCGATGAATTGCGAGTTCTAAAGGTCGACAGCCTGATCCGACTTAGTGTCGATGAATTGCGAGTTCTAAAGGTCGACAGCCTGATCCGACTTAGTGTCGATGAATTGCGAGTTTTAAAGGTCGACAGCCTGATCCGACTTAGTGTCGATGAATTGCGAGTTTTAAAGGTCGACAGCCTGATCCGACTTAGTGTCGAGGAATTGCGAGTTTGAAAGGTCGACAGCCTGATCCGACTTCGTGTCGAGGAATTGCGATAGGTCGAACCCTGACCTGATTGAGATTGGTTACTGAGCAGCTGGTGTGCGATCCTTTGTGATCTTGTTTGGTGTTGTGTCGTTTCGTTCGAGTCCTTGAGGAGGTCGTCGATAGTTGTGTCGGGTCTACACTGTTTTTATCGAGTGTCGAGTCTGTTGAGGAAGGTGACGGGTTGTGGGTCAGTTGGGTACTTGAGTTGGGGACTGTAGTCCCGGTGTTGGGTTTGGTTTTAGTGTTACTGGCTTTATCTACTAATTATGCCATAGTCAGTCTGTTATCCGTGGAGGTGAGCGAACGCTCACCCCTAGCTGCTTTTCCTACAGGTACCGGACGGACTAGGTTAGCTCTTGAAGTCCATGGAGCTTGGAGCGGAGTCTGGTCTTTACTTTTGTTGAGTCTAGTGACGGGTGTGTACCTTGTCCACTTGTTGGGACGTTTTTGTATTGTAAATACTATTATTATTTTTGGTAATTAAATGGAAATATCAGAGTTTTATTCAAAACAGGCTCTAAGTGTTCATGTTTTAAATGTTCGCGTCCCGAGTTCGGTTCGCTGAAATTGGGGCGTGACATTATTTAATAATTTAAACGTTAAATTTTTCTCGGTCTTTACACCAACCATGCCACGTGGTTTTCTGTCACACGCCTTTTCCCCTTGAGCTTGTGAGAGTGCTTCTGACTAACCAAGGGATGGTTGTGCCCTGCAACAAACTTTGACACTTTGTACCCAACAGTTTCGTCCATTAAAGTCATTCGGATGTAGGCTCCACATCCTGTTCTACTGAGCAAGGTTTTGCGTTTCTTTGCACCATTATCACGCGACTCTTCGGTTGGTTGGCGCCTGAATCCTTCCTTCGAACAAGTGATGTACTTTTCGATCACAATGTTTCCTTTATCCTTCCTCGTTGTGTTCAACCGCGTGTCAAAACCAACAAGTGTACCATATGTCTTGTAAAATAGTATCCCATGATCCAATGACGGGAATATTTGTCCTTCGTACGGTGTTCGATGCTCTTTGCAATTTGGGATGTATGTTTTCCCACCACATGGATCTACTAACACCGTTGTTGCTTCATTTTCAATATCATTATCCATATTGTAATGAACTGCAACTAACGATACAAATAACAAATTATTACACACTCAAATGAAGTCACACTCAAATGAAAATATTGGCTGGCTATATAACATAATACTTGTACTCATACAATACATGACGACTGTACATACAAAGACAACACAGTACATGAAAATCATCTTAAATACGCGTTGCCACTTATTACCCAAAACATTTAGCATACAATAGAATTACTGTAATCATACAATGTATCCATGCTTTTCATACTAAAAAAACTCACTCTAATACATAGTCTTAGTGTTGCAAATTATGACCCTAATCATTTTTTTACACTATACTTTGAAACCATACAATACATCACAGATAGGCATACAAACAGAATACAGTACATGAAAATCAACATAAATACATATTGCAAATTATGACACTAAACTTTGAACCAATTTTTCTTTACACTAAACTTTGAACCAATTTTTGCAAGAATATGGCATATCAATACACACTAGCTGGATATGCAACATAATACATGTAATCATACAATACATGACTGTTATACATACAAACTCAATATAGTACAGTACAATGAACACAAATACATGTTGCAAATTATTACCCAACTCCTTTAGCCTACAATAGAATTACTGTAATCATACAATGTATCCATGCTTTTCATACTAAAAAAAGTCACACGAATACATAGTTCTATTGTTGCAAATTATCACCCTCATCAATTTTTTCTTTACACTAAATTTTGAACCCATTTTTGCGACTATTTAATCTACATACCCATTTTCAGTTACATACTCACTCGTAACTTCCATATAAACAACAATATGGTAAAATCAATACACACTGGCTAGATATGCAACATAATACATGTAAGCATACAATACATCACAACTATACACACAACCACAATGCAGTATATGACAATGAACATAACATGCCCGTTTTAACCAGAAACGGAAAATTATGCAGCAAAATATAATCCCACAGATAATGATAAACAAACCGAATTTCTTGTATATGACTCTTATGTGTGTTTTTCCTGTCTGTTTGCTCTGATACGTCGTGCTTCCAGCTTTCCAAAGTAATCGATTTTTTTATGATTCAATACGTTCGTTTGTTTCACATATAAAGCTTTCGAAAATAACTGAATCCATTCGTTTCCGATTATTAATGATTTCAGAATCACATATATCTACAATCAAAGATAATGATCATGTCCAATTATTATGGGAGACGTTTCCATATATACAAATCGTGTTTTCCCAAAATGCCCCCTTATACGCGCGCACATAATTTGGAACTGCCAGAATCGCAAAAAAAAAAAACCTAAACGCACGAAATATGGGCCATGGATTTGTTTTAATCAATGGTTAAGATTGTGTCTTATTTTGGATGTAAGGTTTGTGTTGTACCTGAAAGGCCCCCTATATATATATAAGTAAATGATTTTATGTATATTGTGCATGCGAGCTGGAGTGAAGAGGAGATGAGGTTGAGTTGCGGTCGTAGTCTAGTGTGGGTGTGATCACCGTGCTCCCTACTTGATCAACGGATATGATAAACTATTCTTGCATAGGTCAACGGTGTCCAAGTCAACACCGAGATTATATGATTCGTGCGGTCAATATTAGCAGATACACCATAAACCGTGGACTGCGACACACAGAATCAGTCTAAGGATGAGATCGCCATGTGGCGTCGTTTGAGCGTGCCACGTGGCCTGGTCTGGAGCAGCTTCTTTCCATTTTCAAATGTATGCTTCTTTCGCTCATTCTTGTTCTGTTTGTACCCCGATCGACCTCGTTCTTACGTCAATAATTTTCTTTTATCGAGGCCTACTAAACAAGACCAATGATGAATATATTTTTTTTAAGTATTTCAAATATATAAAACAAGAATATGGTTAAGCGTAATTATTAAATTAAGCTAAAAATATAAAAACAAACCAAAACAAGGGGAAATAGTCAAATTAAGTAGGAAAAATTTACACATTAGGATGGGAACCACGAGAGGTCAAGTGTCTGTTCCAATTGGCATGTACGGGTGTAGAACTAACTCGTCTTGACCTTCCCGTTTGTCTTCAAGACCTTTGATTGCTTGGGGTCTAAACCACCTGACTGCTCTCGAGGCTCTTTCTGTTTTCCCATCCAAATAAGGGTCTCAGCGTCCACCTATAGGTGCTATGAAGAAGGAGATTGTGCATGGCTCCTACTGATGTAGTTGTGTTATCCCTCATGTGCACCTGAACCGTCTTTCTTGGCCTCATTAACCAGATCACGGGCTTCGCGATCTCGCATGTCCCATCTAACGACCTGGGATGCGCCCATTGAACTCCTAGAGTCATCCCATCAGGACGCTCCCTAAACAAATCACATGTCTTCTCCCTCCTCTCAAATTTTCCCTATCTGTCTCTAGAGTGAGTGAGGTCAACAAATCGTCAACTAGGGGAACCCGTTGTTCCCGGGGCACCCCCTCACTCCATCATGAGCAGTTATTTCGTATCAAATCCTCGGGGAAGAACAAATCATACTTCTTAGTAGGTCTGATCATATATTTGGATATACTTAATTATATTTTGTGTTTTGGTAAGAGGCTTGTTAGAAAATGAATATCTCGTTAAGGCGACACAATGAGCTGATTTATGGCCTTGCCTTGTGGATGAGTTGTCTTCCATGCATGATCTCTTTTTCCTTGTGTAAAATCGTGACCCTCCATCTATTTTGGATCAATTGGCCTTAATTGAATCACATGTTAATTCCACATCACTACATAAAAGTTTCATATTCCATTTAAACTACCCTAATTTTTTTTTGTCGTCTCGTTACCTTGAAGTTTCGTTTGTCTCAATTTAGTACCCGGCGTTAACTTCTCGTCCATTTTTAGATGGAAAATTGTCATGTGACTAGCACACGACCCCCATTTTTTTAAAGTGCCATTAATACCCCCAATGCCCTCTATGTTTTGAAAATCCTCCATGTTCTTATACTTCCTATATCCTCTAACCTCACGCCTCCATCCTCCTTACTGCTTCAACATGTGAAACTAGAGATCTACATGATTGTAGACAAATCATCTACTTGTCTTGCCACCACAAGTCCAGTTTACTGTTATTTAAAGACACCACGGCCCATATCTCGCTGTCGCTGGGTAAATGAAACTCGTTGGGGATGGAGGATGGAGACGTCATGGCTTCGAGCTTGCCAAATTGTGGTTTTGGGGATTTTGTTACAAAATCGATCTACAGTAACTCTGGCAACTTTCACCACCACAAGCATTGTCGGTTCCAAATAAAATCGGCGAGCAAGTGAACTTCGACGCTACCATCGCTAGGTTCTTCTCCAGCGAGCACGAACCCTCTACAAATCCAGCTAGGAAGATGGGTACCAAAGCTACATTTACGTTTAATTTTGGGAAGATGAGTATGGAAATGAAAAGGATTAAAGAATAATATATATATATATATATAATAAAATTTAGGAAAAATATTTTTTAAAAAAATATGATTAAACAAAATATTAAAAGTAAAGAGAAAGAATTTTAAAAAGTTAAAAAAAATTGATAAAATTGAATTTTTATTTATTTTTTAAATAAAATCTTTTTTATATATATTTTTTATATAAAATATTATTTTTATACATTTTCAAAAATAAAATATGATTTTTAAATATATTTTTATAAATAAAATATGATTTTAAATGGGGTCAAGCACAAGGGGAAGCATTCCAAATGCTCAAAGATAGCCTTACACATGCACTTGTTTTGGTATTACCTAATTTTGATAAAACATTTGAAATTAAATGTGATGCTTCAGGTTCAGGTATAGGCGTTGTCCTAACTCAAGGGGGAAAACCAATAGCATACTTTAGTGATAAACTCAATGGAGTTGCCTTTAATTACCCTACCTATGACAAAGAGCTTTATGCTTTGGTAAGATCTCTTGAAACTTGGCAACATTACTTGTTATCTTGAGAATTTGTTATTCATACAGATCACGAGACCATCAAGCATCTAAGAGGACAGACCACTCTTAAGAAGAGACATGCGAAGTGGCATGAGTTTATAGAGACTTTTCCATATGTGATCAAGTATAAGAAAGGCAAGGAAAACGGCGTAGCTGATGCATTATCAAGGAGACATGCTCTAATTTGCACAATGGAGGCAAGAATCATGGGATTTAAGCATATCAAGAGTTTATATAAAACTGATCCAGATTTCAAAGAAGCAAGGCTGCGTATGGATCATTTTATAAACAAGATAGATTCTTATTCAAGGATGGAAGGCATTGCATACCACAAGGATCCATGTGATATTGGTTGATCAGAGAAGCACATGGAGGAGTGTTTATGGGACACTTTGGTCGAGACAAAACTCTAAGTGTGTTTATGGATCATTTCTTTTGGTCGCGCTTAAAGAGAGATGTGGAGAGGTTCTGTGCTTAATGCATAACTTGCTTAAAGGAAAAATCCAGGTCACATCCTAACGGTTTATATATGCCTTTACCTATTCCTAACCTACCATGGGTAGAAATTTCTATGGATTTTGTTTTAGGTTTGCCAAAGATTAACCACAAGGACTCCATTTTTGTGGTAAATGACATATTTTCCAAAATGGCTCATTTCATCCCATGCAACAAGAATATTGATGCTACTCAAATTCTTGATTTCTTTTTCAAAGAAGTAGTACGTTTGCATGGATTGCCAAGGATAATTGTATCAGATCGTGATACCAAAATTCTAGCCCATTTCTGAAAAACTTTATGGAGAAAGTTGGGAACAAAGATGCTCTTCTCAACTACATGTCACCCACAAACAGATGGCCAAACTGAGGTAATAAATCGAACTCTTTCAACATTGTTGAGAGCCACGGTGGGTAAGAATTTAAAGAATTGGTTATCTTTTTTACCTTTTATTGAGTTTGCTTTCAATCATGCCAAACATTCTGGTACTAAATTCTCTCATTTTGAAATTGTTTATGGCTTTAACCCTACTACTTCATTAGATCTTGTATCTTTGTCTCAAGGTGTCATTTCTAGTGAAGGAGAAAACTGAGCAGATTTTATCAAGAAACTTCATCAAAAGGTCAAGGATAACTTGGAGAAAAGACTGAGAAATACAAGCAACAAGCTGATAAGTACCGAAAAGATATTAGTTTTGAACCGGGAGAATTGGTATGGGTACACATGAGGAAGGAAAGATTTCCAAACCAGAGAAAATCCAAGCTCTCACCTAGAGGAGATGGACCATTTCGAGTGCTAGAGAAAATCAACAACAACGCTTGCAAACTTGAGCTTCCAGGTGAGTTAAACATTTCCCCTACTTTCAATATTACTTATTTGGCTCCCTATCATTAGATGAATCAGTTCTGAAGTCAGAACCTTGTCAAGAGGGAGGGGATGATAAGGACATTGTGACTAGCTTATCCGAACCCAAGGAAGAAGCTATCAGCAACATTCCAAGCATGTGACTAGCACAAGGACAAGATCAGGAACTAAAGCATTACGAGAAGAGTTGAACAAACAAGTGGAGAGTTTAATTACACTCATAGAGCATGGGGAACTCCAAGAAGACGTGATCACCAAGGCAAATCAAGAAGACATTCAAGATCAATTCAAGACTTCTTCAAATCTTTTTTTGCCTCTTCTTCAAGGAATTAATGAAGCCAGCTTGTTCATCATTTCCAAAGACAAATCAGCCACTTCATTCATTAAAAGGGACTGAACAACCAAGGTATGCATTTGAATTTAAAGCTATTAATGATCTATTTTTGCTGTTTTGCAGATTTTCAAGCCTTTAGTTTCTCAAGATTCTTTAGATATTAATTAGAGTCAAATGTAATCAATCTTTGACCCTTGAAGGTCATATGTTTCTGGACCATTTAATGAGGAGGAGGCGTTCCCAACATACCAGAGAACCCAGCCGATAATAGCATCAACAGGGAGGAATATTCGGGCCCCATGGAGACCAGACCTGATCCTGGTGAGACCTCAGGAGGAGCAGGTTGGGCCGAGACGGTGGAGAAGGAAGGAGAACATGGTGGTGTTGACAACCATCCCCATCGATACTTATCCCATACACCAGGCGTGGTTTGCGAGGGAACCGATCAGATAGGACATAGGGGCACTGGAGCCGCACGACCGACAGAACCAGAAGCATGTGAGGACACGGCAGGCTGCGTAGCAGCGGCGGTGGCAAAAGGGAGCACCATAACGGCTAGGGATATGACGATATTCTCAATAATGAGAGTTTTTTAGATGAAATTAACCCATATAATTTTTTTTGATCGAAAATGGAGATATTATAACTTTAAGATGTTCCCAAAATTGCTAACACCTGAATCCAAATTGAAACTACATTGGAATTGAAAAACAAGAACTGAATAGTAAAATTGCTCTTGGACGTATGGGTGGTTGGACAAGAGAATTGCGGTAACATCCATAGACACTAATACAACATAAGCCAACCAAATGGCACTAATCGAGTAGATCAAGTGTGGATTTTGTATTGGTGGACCAATAACTCCCCCGGGACGTCAGCGTGCGTCGTCCTCCCTTGACTAATACTAGTATGGCTCCTAAATGCGGGCGTGCTGACCCCGAACTGGTAGGGAAGAACCTTGTCGACTTTTGGTGGAACCGTTACCACCATACGTCCAGAGAGGCGGTGCAGTCGACCGACCCCCTCTGGAATCATTCCGCGAGGCGCGGGTGCTTGAAGCCCCCCGTCGCTGCTGTATTCGCTTGACCCATCGGGAAGCGTGTAGGATCGGACCCAACAACCGAACCGAATCGGTTAGGACAACCAGTCGGGTTGTATCCCAAGTCACTACCCCGACTTGCGCCGATCCATCTGAACCCGGTACTCCACACCCGAGCTCACCAGCACGCAGTCTGTTCAGAAACGGTCCAGCCCAATTCCGCACAGCTTCCGCACCATTACCTCACGAGCCAGCCCAGATCCACGTTAAACCCGGTCCCTTCCCGGCCCTTAGGCTCCACCAAGGCCCATCACCCCATGCCCGTCTCCTGTCCGCCAGAAGTCCCCGGCCCAGGCCCGCTTCATTCCAGCGAGGCTCCTCCGAAACCCTAGCCACCACCTTACCCTTTCTTCTTCGCCAAGTTACCGTCTCCGGCGCCTCCTCTGTCACCTATGCCATGTCCGATGAGCTTATTATCGGTTGCAGGTCTCCCCTACGCACCCGCACCGCCTCCTCCTCGGTCTCTCTGCCCCGATCACCGTCCAAACCCGTGTTCCCTCAGAACACGTCACCTTCCTTCAACAGGACCACCACGACACCTCCATCGCCCCTTGGCAGATTGACAGCCGACGTCGCCTTCTTCCCACGAGACCGCGATATCGAGGACGTCGGAAGGGAGACCCTCACCACCCGAGGACCCATTCCATCGCCTCTCGACCCATAGACACTAACGGAGTTGTTCCTTGCCGCCTCCATGCTTCGCAAAAACCCTAGAGAGGGTCTGCGCCCCATGATCGTCTTCTTAATATCCCCACACCATGGCATAATATGGTGATGAAACACCATTCCTTCTAGGTCTAAAAAGGAATTAGGATGCGATGAGAGGTTTTTTTTGGAGTAAATTTGTCATTCCATTCCATTAAAAGAGTCAATACATGTTCAGAACCCCAGGGGGTAAACAGAGACCTTAACTACTATCATGTTAGAGCATGGTGGTGATATGTCTTAGTGGCTTCTAGAATTAACAACCAAACATAGATTACTAGGCTAAAAGAAAAACACACTCAAATCTAATAGCGAATAACTAAAACCCATGGTAGATAAAATCCGCCGACGAACACTGCTCAAGGTGGGGTATGGGTACCTCTGGGTCACCCAAGGGTGACTCTCTACCTCGTTGGTGCAACCGAACATGTAATCGTCAGTGGGGGAAGGTTGGTGGGCCACCCCTAGAGACTCATTCCTGCCTCTGGGCCGGCCTGGGAATTCATGTGAATCGGCAGGGCTAGTACCCAGCCCTCTCCTGTCCTAGTAGTTGCCAACCCCCCCCCCCCCCCAGTCCTCCACATCTTGCTGCTGAAGATATTCCATCCCACTAGGGGACTTGGGGGTTGTAGCCAGACGAATTCCACTCGGTGTCTGACCTGGACCTCTGAAACCTTCCCCGGGACTCGAGACTTTAGCTAGTTGGGCAAACCTCTTGAGATGTTGGTGAGCCCAACACCATAATGAGTTCAATGCCCGCAGAGGGCTGTGTCCCAAGTTAGAGACCGGCACCAATGGTACCTCGGCTCCCAAGCCACGACACGACCCAATCTTAGGTAATGGGTCTAGGGGCAAATATGGGCAGATGACCCCCAGACCTAGCCACCCCGTGCCACCATGGCCCCGCGGTCCCTGATGCCCTGACCAAGGTCGAGGTCCTACCAACCGCTCTTTGTGGACATTCTATGCAAGGTCATAGTACGCTAGGGGCTCCACTCGAAAGGGTTGCCGATATCCCAATGCACCATGTCCCTTGCCATCCGACAAAGAGTCCGACCAACCCGAGAGCCAAGACCCACCCACCGAGATAGACGCCCTATGTGAACGATATACTCAGGTTGGCGAAGGAGACCAGCCAGATGGATGGACAGGAGTCCCGGGCCAGCCCCTCACAACCCTAGGGCACTCTTGGGAGCGACAAAAACCCGCCGGATGACCAGGCCGGTTTTGCACCCAACGACGTCCCAGAGCAAGGTCATGGGACACAACATTCTCGAAACGCGCCTGATGGCCAGGCTGGCCTTGCACCCATCGACGACCCAAAGCAAGGTCATGGGTCGCAGTAGTCATGAACCGTGGTTGCTGGATGCGAGAGGGAGCACCAGAACGCTGACCTTACACCCACCAACGACCCAGAGCAAGGTCATGGGTCGCACCAGTCTTGAACCGCGGTTGCTGAATGCGAGAAGGACCACCAGAACGAAAGGCAGGCTCCCATGACCGCCCCCGCGCGAAGCCACGTCTTGGCGGGAACGCCTCCAAACCCGAGCGACGACGACGCGGCCCCCACGTGGGAAGCAACGAGGTCGGAGGCGATTGGTAGGATCAGTGCAGCGACGAAGGGCTCGAGGATGAGTCGTCCGAGGAGATAACAATCACGCTCGGGGGAGAGGCGGACGAGCCTATTGCCGAGTCGAACGAGGGCCTCGACACAGTGACAGGAGGGGAAGGGGACGCCGACCAGGGTAATAGGGAGGACCACTCCGCCGATACAGCCTCCGTAGAGCTCTGCCAGGAAAAGGCGACGGGAATAGGGATTAATTCTATAGCTAGGGTTTCGGTCTCGACAAAACGAGGAAGGGGTCTCGACAAGAACAAGGAGGAGATCCTTGTACAGGAAAAAAATAATTGGATGCGATGAGAGGTTAATTAACCCATATAATAGTACAGTAGTACTGCATAGCTTACCGTAGTTTATTGGAATATTTCATGTGAAAAAGACAAAAAAAAAACTAAATATTCAAATTATTCTATATTTAAACAGTTGTCCAAATTAAACGAAGTCAGACCAACTTTATCATGGATTAGTAAGCAAGTCAAGGCGACTTCTATCCGTTTCTGTTAACGTCACTTTCCAGGATAAAGCAACTGCTTGATCCGCTTCAAATTTACCCACCATAGAGACCAAAGCAAACATCCTAAAAAATTTCAACATTTCGCAGCTCCAGTGCGCAGGTAGTGCGCACTTTTATAACCTGTGCCCCCGTACTTGAGCATTTAATTACAATTTGAAAAAAACAGAGATAAAGCAAAGCAGCACCATCCCAATACTAATGAGCAACTAATAGAATCATCTGTACAAGTTATCTCCACTCACTCGCACATTCTCTCTCTCTCTCTCTCCTCCTTCTTCTCTACAAACCCTAAATAACGTATAAAATCGTGCCCTCACAAAGACGATCAATCCTTTCTACTACTCTCTCTCCCCAAAATTTCCACATTCACGTTCTCTCTCCTCAACCATGCGTTCAACCAACCTAGCTGCAGCTCACCCAACCGTCAGCCATGGAGCCTAACCCGCCTGAACCCCTGCATTGTGCTTCCCCATGGGCAAGGCCGGCGAAGACGACCGCCTTCCCTCCGCGGTCGTCGATCACAGTTCGTCGCCGATTCGGGAGACCACTTGCTGTCGGTACTGCTCTACCTTCCTTAGCTTCAGATGCGTCTTCGTTCTGCTTTTGTCTACCGCCGTTTTTCTCTCCGCAATTTTCTGGCTCCCTCCCTTCTTGCAGTCCGCGGATCGGGGCAGTCTAGATCTCGATTCCCAGTATGCAGGTGGGTTTCGTTCAATTATGTCCCTTTACTTGGTTGGTTGGTTGTTTGTATATCATCTGTAGATCTAGGATTATTATCCTATCAGGCTGTGTGATTTTGCTGGTTACTTTGTGTTTAATGCGGAGGAAATGTAGGGAGGCGAGTAGAACAGGGAATTATTTCTTCATCGGCTAGTAGGTTGGCTCAAGAATTGGGTGTCGGATAAGTTTGTTGTCCGTACTGGATAATTATTGTTGCTAGTCTTTGGGGAAATGTAGGTTTGAAATGAGATAAAACCCAATTAAATAGATGTACCTCTACCGAAATGTATAGCATTAAATTTGATCTGGTACTAATTCTAAGTTCTAACCTTCAAAATAGATTTTTTTTCCTTTTTTTTCAATGAAACGGTTTATTTCTTTTATTAACTGTGGAAATTCAAAATTATTCCAGAAGAAAATGTTTGTTGTGCAATTTCTTACTACTCTTATCTATGCATTTTCTAATTTGAGCAAAGTAAATGTGTCCAGGAAACAGATTCTAAGAATTCCCATGCTCCTGATTTTTTTCCTTTAATTTATTTCTATTTAATCCCAAACACATTTTCAGTGCTTGCGGAACTGACCATATCTGCATGAGAAGGATGTGCTCTTTATCTGGATGTGTTCGGTTTTGTGTCAGATGGTATCATTTGGGGTTAGATTTCCATAATTGGCAATTCAGTCAGGTGTTTGTGTTTTTACATGGGATATTTTGGTGATAAAGAGCCTCAGATTGTAAAAAAATAGTAGCGCTTGCACTGATTTACTCATGAAGTTATTGAATTGGAAACCTTATTTGTTGTTTTGTTAGGTCTGATGTATTGGCACTTTCCCTGTATTAATTCATACAGTTGGGTTGATATAAGAGGGTTTGTACCACATGAAAAAACTTTTATGTGTTTGTAGAACTTAGTGTGAATTATCTGCCATGGCTGACATTGGTCCCATACTGATTGAAGAGTAATGAAGTAATCTCCAAAATGTAGCTGTGAGCTAGCACTTTCGTATCCGATACAGAGTTCTTCTCTCTCACTTGGCTTTCTAGAGTGCGGCTAGGGTTTTTTGAAAATTAGAAGTAATTCAATTCTGTTTTTACTTTCCAATATCGAATCAGATTGTATTTCCTTTTCAAATTCTAAAATACATTCAGAAGATAATATTTTAATATAACAGTTATATTAAAAATGAGAGAAAGAATTGAATGTATATATATTATTATATCTGAATATAATACATTATGACCACCCAAGTTATATGATGATCAACAAGTCACGATCTGCCTCTAGCAAGACATTATGATCTCCCAAGGTATATGAAGATCGATAATCAGACTTAACCTTTTACAGTTAGTATCTTAATCCCTTTCCCATATCGAGATTGAATATAACACATAGAATTGAAATCTTTATCATATACAATTCACTAGTTTTTTTTTACTTCAAGTAGACTATGGGTGATAACACATTATCAATTATCATGACTATGCATTTCCACAGTCTCACTCATCAAGGGCCCAACGGTATCTAACTCATACTAACATGTCCCACATATTCCTTCTCAATCACTCACGTTCTTCATATAGACGATTTCATACCCAACGTCAATCGTCAATATATTTAGCTTGTTAGTTGGGTGTGACCCTAGTCTTTATATATAGCTTCTCCGGTCTGGGTTCAGCAAGATAAATGCAAAGCCTAAGCCTGGGGTGAGTGTACCAATTCACGGGTTACGACTGCATGTCTTTTGCATGAATTTTATAATCGTAGATTAGCAATATATTTCTTACATCCCCAGTTTACCCAAGTAACTAAGAGAGTTTAGAGGACTGTATTATGCAATTTCACATCCATGGTTATGACTGCACGTTTTCTGCATGGATTTTCTAGTCGTTTGGTTCCGACTGGCTGACAATGTTTTGTTGTACCCAAGTAACTAAGAGAGTTTAGAGGACTGTATTATGCAATTTCACATCCATGGTTATGACTGCACGTTTTCTGCATGGATTTTCTAGTCGTTTGGTTCCGACTGGCTGACAATGTTTTGTTGTACAGGTCATGATATTGTAGCAAGTTTTCATCTTGAGAAGCCTGTTTCTTTACTGGAGGACAGTATCCTCCAACTTGAAATTGACATTTTTTCTGAGTTAGATGCTCTAAATGCCAAAGTATGTGCTCTATACATATACTTCTTTTGGTACAAACACTTCAACGTTGGTAACTGTCTTGTATCTAATTCATGTTTTTTAAATCAGGTGGTCATCTTATCCATACTACCTGTAGAGGGATCGAACACAACAAAGGTTGTGTTTGCTGTTGATCCTGATGTGAAATATACAAAAATATCTTCAACTGCGCGAAGTTTGATCAAGGCGTCGTTCGAATCTCTGGTTATAGGCCAATCATCCCTCCGCTTGAATGAGCCCTTGTTCGGAGACCCTTTCTCATTTGAGGTGCTCCAATTTCCAGGAGGAATTACCATCATTCCCCCACAGAGTGCATTTCTGCTGCAAAAAGTCCAAATCCCTTTCAACTTCACCTTGAATTTCTCCATTTATCAGATACAAGTGAACTTTAATGAACTAGCAAGCCAGCTGAAGTCGGGATTACATCTAGCGCCATATGAGGTTTGTCTTCCCACTTTCCTCTGTTTCGCCCCTTCAATATTTGCTCTTGGGTATATTTTTTTTACCTTACAAATAATTGTGAAGTAGCATTTGTATTATCTAGTATCTACCTTGTTAGTTTCTTGGTCATGTGCATGCATGATAATAATTGACTTCCTTGGTGTGTGATACTACCAATGAGAGAAGACATTTCCCCTCTAGAGAGAGAAAGATAGGGGCCGCCCTTTGGTGGAAATAGGAAAATCCTCATTCGAGTATGTTATTAAAGGGTCAATACATTGCAAGTATCATGCTATGGATCTTGTCACTCGATTGCTACGATACAAAGAATTTATAATCAGTGTTTGCTTTACTTTGTGGCATGCAGAACTTGTATATTAGGTTATCGAATGCCAAAGGCTCAACTGTGGCACCTCCTGTTACTGTCCAGTCATTTGTTCTGTTAGCGATTGGAAACAATCCTTCAACTCGAAGGTTAAAACAGCTGGCTCAGACCATCACAGGTTCTCATT
This sequence comes from Erodium maritimum, assembly GCA_963921825.1. NCBI lineage: Eukaryota > Viridiplantae > Streptophyta > Magnoliopsida > Geraniales > Geraniaceae > Erodium > Erodium maritimum. The sequence goes on from OY997591.1 coordinate 17,158,142, forward strand.
CAAGAAACCTTGGCCTGAATAACACCGTATTTGGCAGGGTTAAGCAAGTCCATCTGTCATCTATCTTGCAACACTCCCTACATGGAGGTGATGGTGGTGCCCCCACCTCATCACCTTCTCCGGCACCTCTTCCTCTTCCTCACCCTCACCACCACCCCCATCAGAATCATCATCATCACCACCACCACCACCACCATCATCACCATCTTGCTCCAGCACTTTCTCCTGCACCTTCTACTGCAAAAGGTGCACCTTTGACTCAGAGAATTGCACCTGCTCCTGCAAAAAATTACATAGCAAAATCTCCTAGTTGCCAACATGGGTGTAAAAGAAAAGGCCAAGGGCATTATCATGTATCCCCTAGTGTTGCACCAATGATGTCCCCTCACTACCATACTCCATCTCCTCTTCATTCTGCTCCATATCTGTATCATAACTTTGCCCCATCTCCGCACCATAATTCTGCCCCATCTCCTCATCATGCTACTTTGTCACCTCACCACCATTCTACTTTATCGCCGCACCATTCTACTCCGTCACCTCAACCTCAGGGAGAACCCACAGGGCCACAACCACAAGTAGACCCTCTAGCCCCTGTCTCTCATTCTGTTCCTGCATCTGGTCCGTTACCGAACGTAGCTTTTGCTCATGTTCAGCCTCCATCAAAGACTGAATCAGATGCTGGTCATTATGGTGCAACAAAATCACCATCACCATCACCATCTTCATGTGAGTATGTTTGATAATCTCCATTCAGTTCTTACAATGTATGTTGAAATTCTGCTCAGTAGATGTATCATTTGTTCACAACTTTTTTTTGCCTTCTATTTATTTCTGTTCTACTTTTCAAGATCTTCCAATGGTTTTCTTATGCCACCAAGTTATAGTGACTTGGAACCATAGAATGTACATACATTTTTTTTCAGTCGTATAGATGTCAAATGCTTGTTTCGATACCCTAACATTTAACTGCAATTCCCTTTACAGCTTGTGCAGGTGTTGGTCCTACTTATGAATGGATTTTATTGCTGTCTGTAGTTCTTGTATTACACATGTAAAAAAGGGGAACATTACGGTTTCTAGTTAAAATCACTTGTCTGGTAGCGGAGGAAGAACTCAATTGCATCATTCAACTGAAATGAATCCAGAAAACTGGTGGAGGTTTGCAGGTGGGAGCAATGCCCAAGGCATGCCTCACATCTGAGTGGATATATGTCTGTAAATATCTGATTATAAAAAGGGCAGTTGAGAGGAGCATGTTCGGTTCAGGTCAAAGTCACAGAGGTGGCAGGCCCTAGATTGCATGCATTGCAACTGTTTTATGTATCCTCTTGTGCAGAAATGCAAGCAACAAATGTGTATGACGTTACCTTTTTGTTCTCTCTCGTATCTTCCGAGGTCTTAATATGAGTTTTTTTATATAAAAAATGCCTCTCTGTCGGTTGCTTGTACTTCTCACTGGAAAGTCTTTGGGGGTGTAATGGTGGGCTTCAAGTTACCATGATTTCAGGGTCCAAGTAGAAGATGGACAAGAGGGCAAAGTGGCTCTCAAACTTGCAGCTGACTCAATAGGTGTAATTGTAACTCCGATGTGACTTTTTGCCATCATCACCGTCATTTCATGTGGGGTTCTTGTGATTATGAGATAAAGGCACTTTGGATTTGAATTGTATTATTCATTTAATGCCAGTCACGAGTTGATTGATCAATCGTTTCGATGCCTGATTGGATGCAGTAGTTCTGTTCTCGATCATTCGCCGAACACGAAAATGGAATCTACATATATGTATAAAAATACGAAATTTCGTGTTTCATTGGAGAGACCGAAGAGATGGGGTTTTCAGATTATGATGAGAAAAAATATTAGGGAAAAGGAACAAAAATAATTACATGGGTTATTCTAAATAATAACAAAACGCTTTTAAAATAATCTCTCTTGCAAGTCGAGAGCTCCTCCTTCATGAGAGGAGTTACCTATTTCTGTCGTTGATATACCCGTCGTTAGTCTTATCGTCGGTTATGTTTCATCGCAGTCCGCTCGGGTGCAGTCCCCACGTGCACCACTGTCTCGCCCATTGTCAGGCGTGAAGCCTCCTAATAAGCTAAGGCGCAGAAGAAACCCTAATTCTTCTTCTACGACCCAAATTTCTCTCTCACCCTCATCCACGCCATCTCTCCTTCTTCCCCCGCCTACAACAATCATAACCTCTCCCTTGGTTCCTCCGAACCAATGGATAAAGTCCACCGTGGGCGATCTTTAAAGATCCAAACCCTAACTTCTTCTGCAAGAAAAGTTAGGGTTTTGGAGAACTCCAATCCACCGCCTACTACGGTCGAGCTGAAAGCCCTAACACCCGCGCTAGATGATGAGCAACCTCTGTTGACTCAGATGAAGGTCCTTGCTCTCCAACCACCGGTGGAACCAACTCCCCCCAGCGTGACCACTACTCCGGTCGTTATCCCGCGTCTCTCCCAATCATAGCGACGCCTGATCCAGGACCAACCACCACCACTCTACCCCCTCTGGTCCGAGATCCTATTAAAGGAAATGCTCTCATGCCTGTTCAGGGGAGTCCGGAACCAGGGAGGGCGGACATGATTTCCCTCGGTGATGGGATCAGGGTTCCCAACACCGCTCGTGTACCCTTGATCCCAACGCTCCTCACACCACCTCCGAGGATAACTCACCATCGTTGTTCCTTCGAACCCAAGGAAGTCGTCTCAACCTCAATGGCACCTGCCCCCCCGACGGTTCTGGACACCCAACTACTTAATTAGCAGGATGACCTCTCGGCCTGCTCTTTGGAGGAGGAGGTTGAGGTGCTGTTACCTGTAAGAACCGCCCCCGGTCGAACCGGTGAAATCTGGCGAAAGTTGACTTTCCGCCGGAAAAGTCAACCGATGACTCCGGGAGTCATTCGGGACCTTTCCGGGACTCAAAAAGCTTAGCCGTCGTTACGGTTGGCTTATTGGGTCGTTTCCTTTCAAATGACTACTTTTGCGAAAAAGTCAAACCCGAGTCAAACTAAGTCGAATTAGGGGTAATAACGAATTAATTTAATTTGGGCTGAGATATTTTGGGTAGAAGTGGACCCCACATGGACACATGTCCATGATAGCTTGGAGGGGAAGAAAAAGGTGAGAAAAGACCAATTGGTCCCCACTTGTAGACAAAAGAGTGAGAGAGAGAGGGACGAAAGGGACATTTCCACCTTGAGGATAAGGACACATGGGGACAACTTTTCAGCATATTTGCTCCTTGTTGGCCGAAATTCACTAGCTAGGAAGAGAGAGAATGGAGCTCCATTGAAGAAGAGAAGAAGAAGAGAAGAAGAAGAAAATGAAGAAAAATGAGCTCATTTGGGTGATTTCCAACACTAATCTTCTCCAAAATATCATTTTCCTCTTCCTTTCTCCATTCCTAAGACGCTGGACCCGAGCTCGGCGGAGGAGGCTACTAGGCGACTCGCGTTGACTAAACGCTTGGATAGCGATCGAGTTAGGAAAAGTAGCGGATACCGGTTTAATTGCGGAAAGTTACTAGTATGCATGTAGGTTTTGATTAAATGATATAACTATAGAATTGTACGTAGGATGTGAGGAACGAGTGAAATGAGGGGTAGCTTGCGGGCCATGTCGTGCCCGTAGGTTTGAGAATTGTCGTGTTGTAGAATTGCATGTGGACCATGTCGTGCCCTTAGGATTGCGTGTTGGTTGTGGTGTTATGATTGATGAATTGTGATGCTTGATATGTGGTTTATCCGTTGTTAGATTGAGGATCATGATATGGTATGCTCGGTATGATATGTTGGTATGATCAATGTGGTGTGATATGTTCATTGTGACGTGAACTTGCCTTGTGATATGATCAGGTGAATGATAGACTGATGTGGTGTGTTCGGTAATATTGGTTGGTTTGGTAAGCTGTTAATTGAAACATGACTGTGTGATACGTTTGAGATATTCGTGGATGTGATCCGATACTATATGTTCCGAGACGAGGTATTCCGGTACGATACCTACATCGAGGGGGTATGCCGGCGTAGGGTGGTATCTAAGCGTAGGGTGTTGTCCCATGTACGCGGTCCCCCGGTGTTACTAGTTCCGGTACGATACCTACATCGAGGGGGTATGCCGGTGTAGGGTATCTAGGCCGAGAATGGTGTGATCCGTATGCCGATGCTGTGTGGTCCGGTACGATATAGCCGGCGGAGTTCGGGGACTGCTGTACGGGACGTGTGGTTGTTTTACTGTGTATTATGTGCCTGATGATTGGATAAGTGATGTGATTTGAGTGTGATATTGGTCATGTAAGTATGTTTTGTGATTATGTGATTTCCGTGGTTGTCGTTAGTTGGTGTGCCTTGCTAGTATGCCCTAATTGGACGGTTACCCGTGGTGGTGAGCGGTTAACTCATCACCTTAACTACTTTTTCCTACTGAGCGAAAACTCACCCCTCTACTTTACTGTTCTACAGGTTTTGAGCGGGATATGATCTAGCGAGATTCTCGGAGCTTGGGAGCTAGTGAGAGTCTTAGTTTAATATGGTCTAGAGACGTACTTTCTCTTTGTATTAAACTATTTTATTGTGGTTTGAGCTTCGACTCTTATGGTCAGAAATTATTGTTTAGACAGTTATTTGAGGAACTCGTTATTTTTATCATTTTAGAGTTTATTTCTGTAAGACCCGCTTCCGGTCGAACCGGTGACTCCGGAAGTCACTCGGGACTTTTTCGGAACTCAAACGGATTAGCCATTATCACAGTTGGCTTCAGGGGAGAAAACCCTTTCGTTTGAGTATAATATCGGATAAAGTCAATTTTGGTCAAAACGAGATTTTATATCGACTAAAGCTTTTTTTTTAAAGTGCTGGAAAGTAATTTGGAAAATTAAATGAGCTAGAGGGACACTTGTCCTCTTTTGGTTGAAGGAGAGAAAAAGGGATGGTCATTGTCCCTTTTACCCTCCCAAAAGCTACTACAAAGGAATCTAGCTCAAGGGCTTTTAGGTCTTTACTTCTTCTAGGGATTATATTGGATTGGAGAAGCAAAATCAAGTCATTCTTCTCTTGTTGTAGCCGAAACTTAGAGGGGAAGCAAGGAAGGAGAGCTCCCATGGAGGTTTGAAGGAAAATCAAAGAAGAAGGAGTCATTTGAGGTCTTCCTCCAACCATCCACCCTCAAATCCACTAGCACCCTCTTCATCTCATCACTCTAGAGGTAATGGAACTCTCTAATCCTCATTTCTCTTCATCTATTTTCTTGGGTTTTGGGTGAAAAGTGCTAGATGATGTTGGGTTTGAGTAGAAATGGTGAGAGATGGTGTTGATGATGAACCCTGTTGGATTTTGGTTGAGAAATCAATAGTGTTGGAGATTTTTAGGTGGGTTTGATTTGATGAATCCTTGGAAACTTGTTTGTGTGTTGATTCCTACCATGGGTAGAGGAGTATTGAAGGATTTGGACTGTTTTGGGAGTTGTAAGGGGTAAATTTCTGGGTTTAAGAGTGGTTTTTCGGAGTTTTGGAGCTGGAGGTTGAAGAAGGGCGAAACTGCCCTGGTGCGCCACGGATCCGTGACGGATCCCGTGACGGGCGACGTCACGGCTCCGTGAGGGAGTCCGTGACGGCACTCGTCACGGCTCCGTGACGGTAACCGTGAGGGTTAACGTCACGGATCCGTGACCAGGTCCGTGACCCACCAGGGTGAGGGTTTCTTGAGGGTTCTTGAGGGTTTTGGGCATCTTGGTTTTGAGCTGAACTTTGGAAGGGTTTGGGGGTCTTTCTTACTGTTTAAGTGGAGCCTAATTAGCGTTTCTTTGTGCCCAAGACGTTGTGGATCGAGCTAGAGGAGCAAGGATCACGCCGGTAACCGAGGAAGGAGCAAAGTGGTGATCACCGGACTTCATCAAAGCGTTGAAGAAGAGGACCTTGAGGTAGGGAAAGCCTTAACCTCTCGTTTACCATGCTTAGTATGCATGCTAGGTTAATAAAATGGAAAAGGTCCTGGATATGCCTATAGGATGCGAACAACTAGCATAATCGTCTTTCATTTTCTAATAACCGGAAGTGTCTAGTGGTGACCGAGTAGGATGCCAATCACTAGTGTAATTCGCTTTTAATACTTGGGATATGATTGTCTGGTAGAGGAGCCTTGGCAAAGCCCTCGGATTAGTTGCTTGTTAGGATCACATGCTTGGTTGTTAATTGCTTAATGGATAGGCTAAAGAGTCTAACGAAACTAGTAGAATTGCATGTATGCATGCTCTCTTGAAGGGTCTTATAATTGGTTGATTGTACTCGTACTTGCTCGTTGATTGTATTCGATTGATTACTTGATTTACTTGAATGCTTGGTTGGAGCATCGAGTATGACTGGTTGTACCGAGCGGTGCAATCAGGTGATAGATGCCCCGATGGTTCGAAACTGGTAAGTGAATGGTAAGTTGGGTTGTGTGATTGATGTGCTATGTTTGTGTGATTTCGTGTACTGCGGTGTGGTGAATTGGTGATGTGTGAACCACGTGTGGAATTGAATTGGTGGTTGTTGAACTTGTATTATTTCGTGTTCGGTTGAGTACGTATTTACTTATTAACTACTTCTTATTAAATTGTCCAAGCGTATGCTCTCCATGGGAGTAATACACTTGGTTCCCGAGGACATAAAATCCCTTGGAGACGTTTCTGAGAATACCGATGATAAGCGCCCCGAAGGGTTGTTTCCGGTTGCCTCAATGTTATGCGTCTCCTTTGGATTTGAGGGAAAATCCGAGAGGACACGTTCTGTGGATCGGAGGGTGGAGACTTCATGTACCACGGCATTGGTTGACTTCTCTATCACCTGCGTTTGTTAACATATTTGTGGTTGACTTTATCTGTGATCTGTTGATTTGAAGATCCACTTGGTTACGTGTTTTCCCTACTGAGCGTAAGCTCACCCCTGCGAGTTCTTTGTTGTGTCTACAGGTTTGATTGAGGAGTAGAGGCTTGAGAGCTTCTCGGTGTGGGTCCCGTAGAGACTTCATGTTTATACCCTTTGGTTTAAGAACAGTTTTTGTAAGACTTATTATCACACCCCCTGAGGGTTATTTCATGTTTTGAACAACGTTTTGATGGATGCGAGCTTTAGTATCGAAATTTTATGGTTTGAGGTACTTATTGGAGGTTTTCAAGGTTTAAATATTGTTTTATTGTCTATTCTTCTTCTATTACCCGTCATACCTCGAGTCCGGGCGATAACCGGATTTGGGGCGTGACAATTTCTTTTAAAATTGTTTTTATCATTATTCTTCTTAGCTCAAGTCTCGAGTCCGGTCAAAACCGGATTTGGGGCGTGACATTACCATACACTCCGGTGAGCCCATCCATCTTAGTTAGACAACAATTTTCCATGATGCGCAAGCTATGGTCTTCCAAACGCCCCGGAAAGACGCCCTCCTTCAGATCATCACGAAGGCACGAGGTACATAAGTAGAAGGGTTGGTGATTAAAGATATCGGTCCGGGTGTGTTCGGGTTTTACTTCGAAACTGAGAAATCCCGGACATGGGTTTGAGACAACGAACCATAGTGCTTCGATGGAAAACCTCTCTGTTAGTCTTAGTGCCCGTAGTTCAATCCTAAATGTCCAAATGTATATATCATCGTTAGCAATAAAATTAAAGCGACTTTATATTACTTATGTGTTGGAGTAATATATCGATGTGTGCTCTGATCTATGCCCACCTTGCGAATAGAACCGTAGATCGAGATAGATCACACTCGATGAGTCCCTAGTCAACAAAGCTTCACTAGAAGCGACTAGTATGAAATATGGCTCTTTATGACTTACGTTCTGTTAGTCATTGGAATGGGATTCCGGAGTCTGATCATAGATATCATGTGGGACATGATATTGGACGACCCGATATGAATATGTGCCATAAATCAAGTCATGAACATATTCATTGTCGTAGCTTGTCATGTATCCTTAGACCAAGGAGTCTTTGTGATCGCTATGTAGTCAACAACTGAGTTTGACCTGAGCCTAACGTTTTCCGTAACAAGGCTTCCATAACGGCCAGGATTGGCTTGGGGACGGGCTATATGAGTGACACGAAAGACGGCTAAGGGATTTATCCTTCATACTGAGGTATGAGAAAGATATCGGTTCTCAGCCGCTTGATCGAGAGTGACTGAAAGAATAACATGGCCATGCACATGATACTGAGTATCATATATTCAGTCATCTCACATATCAAGGAACAATGATTGAGAATAATAAGGATGACGGCTCTATGCCTTATCTCAATCAGGATATCGGAGATAAAAGGATAATGACAGGGACGACATAAAGGTTAGAATCGACAGGGTCAATTCGTTATGCAGTGTCAGGCAATACTAAAGTCTCGTTAGTTGCCAGTTAAACAGGATCAAGTAAAATGGGATTTTACGTTGATCTATTGACATGCATAAACCTAAGGGTCACACCAGAGGATGAAACTCATTGACATATTTATGGAGAATGGCCAAAAGGGAGTTGTCTCGAGACATGACCAAAACTGGGTTTTGGGTCATGTGCCCGTAAGTGAATAGGACTTTACGGATCGAGACAAGGCTTGGAGTCTTGGGATTGATCGCGCCGGATAATGTTGGACATTTCCGGTATGAAAGGCTTGGAGGCGATGAGCGAATCACGGGAACTCGTTGGAAATGGCCATGAGCCATGTTCCAAGAGGCCCATGAAAGGCCCATGCAACCAAGGCCCATGAAACTAATTAATCAAGTCTTGATTAATTAGTACTACGTAAGCAAGACAAGGATTAAGGTGTTGGTGATTCACCACCTAACCCAATCTTGTCTTGTCATACTTTGTCCTATGTACACCTTACTTGTCACCATGCTTGTCCCATGCCTTTAGTTGGACAATTATGAGGTTTGTTCTGTTTAAGTCATCTTTTTTCAACATAACAAACACAAGACATAAATGGGAATCAACTTTTTTCTCTCCCTCCTCCTACCATTTCGGGTTTGGCTAGTTTCCACCTCCAATTTTGTGTTCTTGAGTCCTCAAAGAGAAGAACTACGTGGCTTTGATTCCGGTGTGGATACGTAGGCGTCTTGGAGACTCAAGCCAATCATTCGTTAACCGGTGTTCTTGTTTTGGTAAGAAATAGTGCTGAATTTTTCTCTTGTGAATCCATTTTTTGCTAGTTGTTTCATGGTTTTAATCGTCTCTTTGTTTTCATTGATTTTCCGCTTCGAGTTGGTTAATATCCAACCCTACCTCGAGACCCAACAGTGGTATCAGAGCCGTGCTACCTTCGGGATTCACAAGACGTTGTTCAAAGTTTCGGTTTTGCATGAAAGTTTCGTTTTTGGCATGTTGTTTTGCTAAATTGTTTGATAACATGTTTTAAATTCTTGTTTATGGATTTAATGCATGTATAATGAATTTTTGAAAATTATTTCAAATATGGAAATTTTTGAATTTTTTTTTTGATTTTTCGGGTTTCGGGAGCGGGACTCTCGGGGAGCCGAAACCGGGACCGAACGGGGCTCCGTTGGACAGAGCTAGGCCAAGCATGACCATTGGATGGTTGATATGCCAAGGCTAAACCGTTTTGTTAGTTATGACGAGTTTGGAACCGTCATGACGAACTCGAAGATCAAATGTTCAAAAGTTTCATTTTTGAACGGTTTCGATAAACCGAGCATCAAAAAATTTCGAAACTTGGCTATTAAATAAAACCGGGAAATCACATTATGTTTGATAACACGATGTGTGATGTGATGTTGGCATGGTTTACATAATAGTCCCGAGCTCGAATTAATTATTTATCGCTTTTCACGGCCTGCAAGCCGCTAAAGTTAGCGTGTAATTATTCTTTCAAGGTGTGGTCGTCGAACCACTTGGTTGTAATATTTATTTATTCCCGACCTGCGAGTCATGTATTAAATTGTAATATTTTACTCAAGACGAAGAAAGGGCGAAAAGGTCATTTGGTGGCTTTTCGGGTGTTGGCATCGGCTTGGAGTCGGTGGAACTCAAGAAGCTAGTGGGAGTTAGTTTAGGGGGCTATTATGTGCACATTTATCGCTTTATGCTTGGTTTGGTTTATGCATGACTAATTCTATGTGTTTTAGAATTGCATGCTTAACTTTATTTACCGAGCATATCACCTCACATGCAAAGATAAAATTGGAATTTTAATCCTTGTGCATGAGCCCTTATAATCGTCATTACATTGGATGTAGTTGAGAATTACATTGGATGTAATTTGAGGCATCATTGCATTTGGAATGTAGTTGATGTGCTCATCGCATCTGGCATGTGTCAAAGTTTTAAACACAACCGGACAAGTAAAAACGGGTCATGTCAGATACCTCCCAATTATCAACACCTTACTACCTCCTCATCCTATGGGTGTCGTGCGCATTAGCGGAGAATCCATGGGAAAGCGGGGTAGTAGGTTTGGACGACATATGTGGGTGTCGTGCGCATTAGCGGAGCACCTACATAAGTGACGGGCCATAGTTGAAAATTGGTGGACCCGACTACGATTCTCAGCCTGAGGTTAAGCTAGGGTAACAGATAGGGTAAGCCGTGTACATAAGTACATACCCTAGCCAAGAGTCACATTGGATGTGATTGGATGGAGTCCTACCTACATAGCTCGATTAAGTGGTGAGCATTAGTCAGCTTAATCGAGTGACTCAAGGATCTTGGTTTCAGATTCTAAAGGCTTAGAATCGATTGTTGGTGTTTAAGCTTGATCTTCATAAATTTTATTCAGTTTACTGATTGAATTTTATCTGTTGTAGATCAAATGACAAATTCAGCGAACATTAATAGTTTGTCATTAAAAACCATTCTTGACAGGGTCAAGCTAAATGGGACAAACTATTTGGATTGGTACATAATTTTGAGGATAGTCCTCAAGTCTGAACACAAAGAATATGTCCTTGACAAGGCTGTCTCTAAGACCATATCAGAGTTACATGAAGTGTCATTAAGTGCTGAGAAGAATATATCAGGGATCTGAGATCCAAGGATATTCTAATGGTCAACAAGGGAATTGGAAGTGGCAAGGGCGGGGCCTATGTACACTTGGCAGGAAAGATGAGACACCTAAGAATGTCTGCATCTACTCCCAACAGCCTGGTCATTTGAACCGGGATTACATGAAGTTCACGGCTGATCTGAAAAAGGGCAGTAGGACTGCGCCTTCATCAAATAGCCTGGATGATCTGAAGAAGGGCAGTAGGACTGCGCCTTTATCAGGAAACCTGGATGATCTAAGGAAGGGCGGTGGGACCGTGCCTTCATCCGGTATTAACTCTATAGAGCTACATCTCTCTACTTCCAAAGATTCATGGGTATTAGATACCAGGACTGAATCTCACACATGCACTAATATATGGTGGCTGAAAGTAGGAGAGGTTTGGAAAGCACGAAGTGGACCTCAGAGTTGTGGCAACTGCTGTAGGATCCATGAGTCTTGCTTTGCCAAGTGGCCTTGTCTTAGTATTGTATAATGTATATTGCATACCTACTTTTAGTAGGAATATTATATCTGTATCCGTGTTTGACAAGGAAGGATATAATGTTAATATTGGAAATTGAGTTTTTAATGTTCTATGCAATGATATGTTTTATACCAGTACTGACTTGGTTGGAGGATTGTACATATTTGATATGGGTAACAATGCCTCAAGTTCTATATATTACGTTAATACCAACATGTCTAAATCCAACGATTTAAACCTAACTCTGTTATGGCACTGTCATTTGGGCCGCATAAACAAGAAGCGCATATCAACACTTCAAAAGTGCGGGCTTTCAGGTTCATTCGAATTCCATTTGATCGATAAGTGCAAGGTTTGTTTGATGGGAAAAATGACTAAAGTGCCCTTTATCGATCGCGATGAAAGGACGGGTGAATTATTGGGTCTGATACACTCGAATGTGTGTAGACCAATAAGTTCACATGTCAGGAGGGGTTTTAGCTACTTTATCACATTTACTGATGATTACAGTAAATATGGTTATGTCTATTCGGTGAGACATAAGTCTGAAGCTTTTGATAAATTCAAAGAGTTTAAAAAAAGTAGAAAACCAGCTCGACAAAGGTATTAAGACACTTAGATTGGATTGAGGTGGAAAATACTTGACCTGTCACGCCCCAATTTCAGCGAACCGAACTCGGGACGCGAACGTTTAAAACATAAAAACACTTGAACCTGTTTTGAATAAAAGCTTTGACATTTCCATTTAGTTACGAAAAATAATAGTCTTTACAATACAAAACGTCCCAACAAGTGGACAAGGTACAATATCCGTCACTAGACTCAACAAAAATAAAGACCAGACTCCGCTCCAAGCTCCATGAACTTCAAGAGCTAACCTAGTCCATCCGGTGATCAGTACCTGTAGGAAAAGCAGCTAGGGGTGAGCGTTCGCTCACCTCCACGGATAACAGACTGACTATGGCATAATTAGTAGATAAAGCCAGTAACACTAAAACCAAACCCAAACCGGGACTACAGCCCCAAACTCAAGTACCCAGCTGACCCACAACCCGTTACTTTCCTCAACAGACTCAACACTCGATAACACAATGTAGACCCGACACAACTATCGACGACCTCCTCCAAGGACACGACAGAAAGACTACACAACGCCAAACAAGATCACAAAGGATCGCACACAAGCTGCTCAGTAACCAATCTCAATCAGGTCAGGGATCGACCTATCGCAATTCCTCGACACGAAGTCGGATCAGGCTGTCGACCTTTCGAACTCGCAATTCATCGACACTAAGTCGGATCAGGCTGTCGACCTTTAGAACTCGCAATTCATCGACACTAAGTCAGATCAGGCTGTCGACCTACAGAACTCACAACTTCAGGTAACCACAATCACAATCACAGGCAAGTTCAATCACACAGGCACTCAAGGCCACTCAAGACACCTCAACAGTCAAGACTCGGGTTCAACAACCCCACGGGCACTCACTGCCACTCAAGACACACCAACGGTCAAGACTCGGGTTCAATAACCCCACGGCACTCACTGCCACTCAAGACACACCAACGGTCAAGACTCAGGTTCAACAACCCCACGGCACTCACGGCCACCCCAAAACATCAACAGTAAGACACGGGCACTCATGGCCACCCAAGACACCAATTTAAATACACGGGCCCTCATGGCCACCCAAGACACCAACAATTAAATACGGGCTCTCATGGCCACCCAAGACACCAATTTAATTACACGGACTCTCAAGGCCACCCAAACTCAACAATAAATAACACGGGCTCTCAAGGCCACCCAAACTCAACAATAAATAACACGGGCTCTCAAGGCCACCCAAACTCAACAATAAATAACGCACAACAACCTCCGGCATACTCGATGCCTCCAACAGTCCTAAGATCACTAGTTTCACAAACAACCTCCGGGCATGGTCATATGCCTCCAGTAATTCAATTATCGCTAAGTTCTCTATTCCTACGACACTACTAAGTGTCACATGCCTTTCTCTTAAACGCTACAATCCCGTATCATGCTTTTCTAATATTTAAATAAATCTACTCAACCCACGACACCCCGGTGTCACATGCAATTCTACTATTAACTTTCCCTAATCAGGGCCGAGATCCGGCTACTTTTCCCTACCTCTTGAAGCGTGTCACCACCGATGCTCGCTCTCCGGCAATGCTCCAAATTTCCCGCTTAGCCTCCTCTTTCCACGGTAGGCGACACGGTCTACAATTATTACAATTCACACACTTTTTAAGTAAGCATGCGAAACCCGAATTTAAAGAATTAAACGCCCAAACTCAACCCCGACAATGTCGATCACTCCCAAACTTCCCAATTACTCGACATTGTCGATAAAGGGCTCGGAAAAGCCCGAGTCGCCCGACATGGCGAATCTGCCCGGGTTTTGAAAACGTCCCTCGGGGCTCAGAAAATGTCCATTTTGTTTCTACAATTCCTAATTATATCCACGCGTTACAACGCACTTGGCGGAATCAATTTCCGATGTCCGAGCGTCTAACTCAACATTTAAAGTTTCAAACCACAATTTCCGAATTCTCAGGAATTACAAACCCTAATTCCCTATTTCTCAAGACAAGACGATGATCTACAAAAGAAAAATATCCAAACCTTTGTTACCGATTACTAGCTTCAGAATCAATTAATCAACAAAAACAAAATTCCTTTTGTGTTTTGCCGACACACTACAAGAATCAAGAAGAGAAAAAAAGAAAACATCACCCATCTTTTATTCTTTCTTCACCGTAGCTATATTTGACAAGTAGAGAGATTAAAACCCATAAAACTCTTCTCAACCACACATCTTGAGCTAATGGTTCTTGAAAACTGAACAATGATTTTAAGAAAAAATTACAACCACGCCACTTACCTTGGCTGCTTCACCATTTAATGACCATTAAATACCCCTAATGATCACTTGGACCATTAGACAACATTAATGGCCCTTTGCTCCCACTTTCAAGACTCTGTTGCACCGTTTCAAGCCAAATTGAAGCCACCAACCGAAGCCGCCACTTTCTGTCCAAGTATATGAGCAGCTTTTGGTGATCAATCACCTAATAAACAGAAGGAAAAAGAAATGGAGAAGCTCCCTGTCCCCTAAGGATGTCGCCGCTCAGCACGTCTTCAACCAAATGAGAGATAAAACCCTCTTTAACTCTCTTCTTTATTTCCCCCCCCAAAACTAACACCACCACTTGTTTGACAAGTGGCAAGGTGAGTCCCACACCTTTTTGGAACAATATCTAGAAGATATTTTCCAATCAGATTCGCGAAAATAGGACGTTTCGGGCCCCGAACGGGCACTTGTCCCAAGAAATTACGAAACTTGACGGGCTACAAGGAAACGGATCAACTAAGACCGCTGCGACGACGACTAAGCTTTTTGGATCCAAAACGGTCCTCGAATGGGCCAAAACGTCGCTCGGTTGACTTTTCCAGCGAAAAATCAACATTTCCCAAATTGGTCAGAAAGTTGCCCTAAGTCCCCCGGAACTCACTTTGATCGATATCGGGGTCAACTTAAGTCCGGTATGACCCTCGGGGTCAATCTTAGGTTTAATCAAGTGTCTGCTTAAATTTTTTAAATTTTCCTGTTTTTCGCAGATTTGACTGGCGTTGATCGGGGGTGGTTATTACATGACCACAGAGTTATTAGATCATCTAAAAGAGAATGAGACCCTTTAAGAATGGACTCCTCCTGGGACACTCTAGTTGAAAGGTGTAGCCAAACGGAGAAATCGGACATTGTTAGACAATGGTCCGTTCCATGATTAGTTGGACTGATCTCCCAATCTCTTTCTGGGGTTATGCTCTAGAGACGATCACATTCATAGTGAATCGGGCTTCGACGAAGGGTGTGGAAGGGACACCATTTTAAAAATGGTACGGGATGATGCCCGCTTTGTCCTTCCTAAAGATTTGTGGTTGCGAGGCTTATGTGAAACATTTGGTTTCGACTAAGCTCGAACCAAGATATGAGATATGCACCTTCGTGTGGTATCCCAAAGCAACAAGGGGATACTACTTCTACAATCCCAATGAGAACATGGTGTTCGTCGCTTGGGGTGGGGTCTACATGGAACAAGAGTTTTGTTTCCAAAGACGTCATTGGGATGACTGTGCATCTCGAAGAAATTCAGGATGGTAAAGATCTGTCTAAACCAATTGACAACCCAGTAGAAAGGAGCCAGATATTTTCGTAGAGTAAAAACCAATTCCTATTACGATTCTGGAAGGTCCAAGGCAATTTGAAATGATCAATCTTCCACCTCCAAGATATGGTATCCGGAGGTGACAATGAAGTCATGGTGGATCACGATGATCCAGCCACCTTTCAGGAAGTCGTGGATGAGCCCGACTCCGAGTTATGGCTGGGAGCCATGAGGGAGGAAATGCAATCCATGTCGGACAATCGAGTCTGGGTACCGGTTGATCCCATCAATGGTGTGAGGACCATCAGATGTAAATGGATCTTCAAGGTGAAGATGGACATGGACGGAAACCTTCTGACCTACAAAGCTCAACTGGTGGCGAAAGGTTATAGGCAGATCCAATGGATTGACTATGAGAAAACCTTCTCCCTAGTGGCTATGGTCAAAATCGATCCAAATTCTTCTTGACATAACTGCGTATCATAATTACCAGATATTACCTTTCTGGTTCTCATTGAAAACGACATCCCAACCTTGCACGAGACTAAAGCTTGGTTGAGGAAGTGTTTTTCAATAAAGGACTTAGGCGATGCTTCTTATATCTTAAGGATTAAGATATGTAGAGATCGAACCAAGAGGGTCTTGGATTGAAGTCAGGGAACCTATGTGAACAAGGCATTGAGTAGGTTCTTAATGCTCGATTCAAAGAAAGGACTCTTACCCACTAGTCATGACATTCATCTCAGCAAGACTCGGTGTCCTAAGACACCTGATGAGCTGAAAAGGATGATGAGAATCCTATGCGCCTAGGGGCAGGATCGATCATATATGTCATGACATGTATGAGACCGGACGTCTCGTAAGCCTTATATTGTACCAGTAGACATCAGTGTAACCTGAGGGAAAGATGATGCTGAACTAGTCGTCGAAGGATGAGTAGACGCTAGTTTTCCAAGACAAATCCAAATGACTTTAGAAGTAAGTCAGGATATGTGTTTATGCTGAATGACAGAGCTTTAGCTGGGAGAGCGTAAAGCAAGATACCATTGCCGAATCTACGACAGAGGCCAAGTATATGGATACTGCAGAGGCAACTAAGGAGGCTATGTGGATTTGGAAATTCACGGCAGGGTTGGGTGTAATTAAAAACCCATCCAGCCCCGTGAATCCATTTTGCAACAACACAAGGGCCATTGCGCAAGCTAAAAGCACAGATCGCATAACAAATCCAAACATGTACTACGGCGTATCCACCTAATCAGAGAAATACTAAACTAAGGTGAAGTGAAGATAACCTATATTGCAACAGATGATAACATAGCCAACCCTTTGACTAAGGCAGTGTCGCTGCCTAAACATGTTAGACATGTAAAGTCGATGGGGGACATATTGGAGTTTAGATTGGAACTAGGGCAAGTGGGAGATTGTTAGTCTTAGTGCCCGTAGTTCAATCCTAAATGTCCAAATGTATATATCATCGTTAGCAATAAAATTAAAGAGACTTTATATTACTTATGTGTTGGAGTAATATATCGATGTGTGCTCTGATCTATGCCCACCATGCGAATAGAACCATAGATCGAGATAGATCACACTCGATGGGTCCCTAGTCAACAAAGCTTCACTAGAAGCGACTAGTATGCAAGATGGCTCTTTATGGCTTACATTCTGTTAGTCATTGGAATGGGATTCCGGAGTT
This sequence comes from Erodium maritimum, assembly GCA_963921825.1. Lineage (NCBI taxonomy): Eukaryota > Viridiplantae > Streptophyta > Magnoliopsida > Geraniales > Geraniaceae > Erodium > Erodium maritimum. Next base: position 17,175,539 of record OY997591.1, read on the forward strand.
TGATCATAGATATCATGTGGGAAATGATATTGGACGACCCGACATGAATATGTGCCATAGATCAAGTCATGAACATATTCATTTTCGTAGCTTGTCATGTATCCTTAGACCAAGGAGTCTTTGTGATCGCTATGTAGTTAACAACTGAGTTTGACCTGAGCCTAACGTTGTCCGTAACAGGGCTTCCATAACATTCATGATTGGCTTGAGGACGGGCTACATGAGTGAAACGAAAGACGGCTAAGGGATTTATCCCTCATACTGAGGTATGAGAAAGATATCGGTTCTCGGCCGCTTGATCGAGAGTGACTGAAAGAATAGCATGGCCATGGACATGATACTGAGTATCATATATTCAGTCATCTCACATATCAAGGAACAATGATTGAGAATAATAAGTATGACAACTATATGCCTTATCTCAATCAGGATATCGGAGATAAAAAGATAATGACAAGGACGACAGAAAGGTTAGAATCGACAGGGTCAATTCGTTATGCAGTGTCAGGCAATACTAAAGTCTCGTTAGTTTCCACTTAAACAGGATCAAGTAAAATGGGATTTTACGTTGATCTATTGACATGCGTAAACCTAAGGGTCACACTAGAGGATGAAACTCATTGACACATTTATGGAGAATAGCCAAAAGGGAGTTGTCTCGGGACATGACCAAAACTGGGTTTTGGGTCATGTGCCCGTAAGTGAATAGGACTTTACGGATCGAGACAAGGCTTGGAGTCTTGGGATTGATCGCGTCGGATAATGTTGGACATTTCCGGTATGGAGGCTTGGAAGCTATGAGCGAATCATGGGACCTCGTTGGAAATGGCCATGGGCCATGTTCCAAGAGGCTCATGAAAGGCCCATGCAACCAAGGCCCATGGAACTAATTAATCAAGTCTTGATTAATTAGTACTAAGTAAGCAAGACAAGGATTAGGGTGTTGGTGATTCACCACCTAACCCAATCTTGTCTTGCCATACTTTGTCCTATTTACACCTTACTTGTCACCATGCTTGTCCTATGCCTTTAGTTGGACAAGTATGAAGTTTGTTATGTTTAAGTCATCTTTTTTCAACATAACAAACGCAAGACATAAATGGGAATCGACTTTTTTCTCTCCCTCCTCCTACCATTTCGGGTTTGGCTAGTTTCCACCTCCAATTTTGTGTTCTTGAGTCCTCAAAGAGAAGAAATACATGGCTTTGATTCCCGTGTGGATACGTAGGCGTCTTGGAGACTCAAGCCAATCATTCGTTAACCGGTGTTCTTGTTTTGGTAAGAAATAATGCTGAATTTTTCTCTTGTGAATCCATTCTTTGCTAGTTGTTTCATGGTTTTAATCGTTTCTTGGTTTTCCTTGATTTTCTGCTACAAGTTGGTTCATCTCCAACCCTACCTCGAGACCCAACACTCTCCTACTAGGTGACCTAAACCCGATGGCTAGAGAACCCCACCCTGGATAGGCTCAAGCTATGGGTGCATGCTCGTGGCCTTCCCCCACTGGTCTGTACCAAAACCATGGGGTAACAGTTAGGGAGCCATTGGGGCTTTGTGTCCACGTCCCGTGTGACAAGTGGGGGACATGTTGGGGAGATTTAGTCAAAGTCCGCTTCTGGCATCCTGTAGAGCGCCCCCTTCGGCGCCACCTCCTACCGCGCTTTCGGGAATTTCCCGATCCAATTCATGTCACCCTTACCTATTCAAAGCTCCATTCGTTTTGTTATAACTGTGGGATGATAGGTCACATGGTGGCCGAGTGTGATCGGGAAGTGATTGGTACCCCTCGGTTTGACTCTTCGATGTTGGAGTACCAAAGTGACCGCCAACCCAGGACGTAAGCTACAGATTGGGACGTTAAGCCGTCTCGTAATCCAATATCCTCGATTATTTCACCTAAGGCCCCGTCGTCTCGCGGTAGCGGCCCAATCGTATCTTTGGCTACAACACCTAATGAAGCGAGGCGCTCGGCCGATCCTGGCTGGAAGGACTTGGTAATCGGTCGTCCCTAGGCTAGTGAGAAAGCCAATACTCCGACCTTCCTTGAGCACAAAGATGGACCTGGACTTGGAGCCGGAACTGAGTTTTCTTCTGAAGTAGGCGCCGGAGGAGTAAAGAGGGGATCCAATGGGGATCCATGGGAGGAGGAAGACAGGTCGGGAAAGCTAACCCGCATGGAAGAATGAAAGGAATTCATTACTCTAGGGACTGACCTTGGGAAGGGTCTCTGATCAGAGTTCTGCTTCCCCTTGAAACCAATGGTCACAAGTTCGGTTTAACACAACGAATAGAGTATGGAGGCTACACCTTGAGCAATAGTCATTGGTTTCATCATATTTTATTTTTGTTTTTAGTACGCCATTATGACATTTTCAAAACCGGTAGCACCGGGTTACTTGTCTCAGAGTTTTTTTGTAAAGAGACCTACTGAGGCTCTTTACTATCTCATGACTCTTTTTTACTTCGTGATCAAGAAGTTTATCCTGATGCACACTCCTATAGCTGATATTTATAATTAATGATAATGCAACTTTCATTACCCCAAAAATAATAACAACAAAATAATGTAAGAAAAATAGTTCTTGCCTCTTTGTTCTCTTAAGAAACAATTAGGGTTGGAAGATGGACAACACCTTTTCTCCTTCAGTGATGACGTTGACGTTAGCGAGCTCCGGTGACTTGTTCTTTACCGGTGCATTGCTCATCTTACCTGTCATGGGAAGACGAAAATGATCTTTGCGTTGAGAGTCGTCTCTTTGTCGGCCTCTAGAATATAAGCGCCCATGCAAGGCCTTCTTATGGGCACACACAAGAGTGAGCTGCTTCGAATGACGTTGTCGATCGGGCTGCGACCGATAAGGGTGATAGGGGATCCGAGGGCATCGGGCGTACAATCCGCTTTGGTGTGGTGTTGTAACCGATGGCTTCAGGTGTACGGGGGTTGGTCGTGGACATGCATGACGACGATAGAACCGGGTGTGGCTCCCAAATTCGGATAGTGAAGGGCCCTCCAAAGACCAAGAGCTAGCGGGCGAGACGGAGGCAGTCTCAGAGGAAGAGACATTGGGACATAGGAGCGATATTCAGACTTCCTAAGGGGTTCAGAGATGACTCCTGTTGGCTCAAGTGGCTCGTGGCAAGGGAGAATTGGACAATGACGCGCCCCCGGGATATCTAGTTCACACACTTTTCGGTGTGGATTCAGATCAGTAACATCTCGGAGGAGGCATGTAATCGAGGATTCGGCTTCCGGCTTGGGGCAACGCTAGACATGTGCTTAACAGTGGACAATGATGCGAATGATGTGAGTTTGGGGGGGGGGGGACTTCATGTAGATCAAGGTTCGACTAGATGTGCGACTTCATCTTCAAAGTCAATTGTGGTTCTGACTGTTGGAATCCGAGGTGCGATCTCTTCTTCAGCTGTCTTACGAGTACTTCTCAGATAATTTTTTAGACTGCGACTATGTCAGCCATATGGCTACAACATGCCCCACAAGTACGGGGGTGAGAGGCTCTAATGGATCCCCGTGCAGCCAAGTCCCTCGCTTGTCACGACCGTGAGACCCGAGGACGAACCAAGCTCTTCAGGTGGGCTCTTCCCGTAGCCCCGCGAGTAAGGCGTGCCATTGAATTTGGGGACAACCACGAAGGCTCAACTTATCCCTCCGTCGGGTCTAAAGGACCGGAAGGAGAAAGGGAATGTTACAGACGAAAAGGTAAGATCGCCCCATCAGACAAAAACATTTATCATCAAGAGAGAATAATCATCTCTAGCTTCACATTTACAGGTAAGGAAATCTCCTGTCATGAGATCCTACCCTGGGATGATAGGTGGCGGAGCCTGAAAGAGGGGTCCATGCAAGTCCCAGCTGCTCCCCGGGGTCCATTCCACACCTTCTCGAGGGGACGGACAAAAGAGAAGGTGGACGGAGCTTCGGGTCTAGCTACGGGATCCCTCACGGGACTGAAATGCTCTATAAGAGACTTCCTGGACATAGGATATGAGAGCTCCACACATTCCGATGGAGCGTCACAGGCAGCGGCGGAGGGCGGTAAGCACCCTCGCCTCGACCAATGAGGAGAAAGTGGGCCAGTGAGGGGGTTTGCGGATACTACCGCCCTATTGGTCGTAGAGTGGCATTGGTTCCACCAAGTACTTGCAAGATACTTTTTTACTATCTCGGGAGCCATCTTTCTCGCGTTCTTGAAGCCCCACTCTATCATTGGAGGGAGGACGACGCATGCTAGATCCTCGGACAATAGCGGATCCCGCTTTTTTAGTGGGGGGCATCGAATTTGTTTGATGATAATACGTGACAGTTAAAGAATTTAAGGGGACACAACTACAAAATTAGAAAGAATTAAAGAGTGTTTTTTGAAAAAAAAAAAACGAAACACAAGTAATAATTTTTCAAATTTATTTTTGAAGGGGGCACGTGCCCCCTAGGGCCCATGTGGTTCCGTCAATGTCTTTAAGGAATTAGTTAGTCAGTCACGATACCTTCTTTCACTCGAAAACGATTCTTCTATATCCCATTATCGGCCAATGAGTATTTTTTTCGTTTTTGGTTTTGTCCCACAATGTTCGAGTATTCTAATTGTCATTCATTTGTCAGTAAGACTTTATTTTCCGATGGTACTCTTTAGATTAGTGTCTTCTTATTGTACCTTTTTTTTTACATTACTATATATTGGTTGCCCGTCCAAAAAAATAATGAATGCAAAAGGTATCTGATAATGAATATACCAAGGAGAGGATTTGGCGAAAAAGGAGAGGATAAAAAGAAACGTGTGAAAGAGAAGAGAAGCTTTATAGCGTCAGATACTGCATATATACGAAAAAGACAGACACGGACTTGGTTGAAGCACACAGCTACTGGGCTTCACTCCGCCGTTCAATTTCGAGCTGCGGCTCCCACAACAATGGCCGTTACCCCCAAATATCTGCTGTAGCGATCACCCTTTCTCCACTTCAATTGCATTGCTACCTCTCTTTCTCTCACTCCCATACCTCCATACCCACTTCTCTCCTTCCTTCTCAATCAAAGCCGATTCTTTCACCTTCTATTTCAAGTAAAGCTGCTCTACATTTCCTTCTATTATTCCATCTTTTCATTTTTATTTTTTTATTTTGTTTTTGGGTTCGCTCCAATTGCTCCTCAAACGCTAGATTTTTGCTCAATTTATATAATTTACACTCATTTTTTTGGGGTTTAATTCCACCGTTTGGCTGCTAAGAAAACAAGTTGCACAAGATCTGACATTCTTTTTGGGATTTCAGATTGCAGAAATTTTGTTACTGTTTCATTCTCCGGCACCGACTGAATTCGCGTCATTGCTGTATGTTCAGTCTTTCTATATCTTCTTAGCATATCATATTATTTCTGTTGTTAGCTTATACTCAAATTTGGGATTTTGCTAGAATTTGAGAAACTGCTTCTGGTTTGATTCATTAAAGGGAAGATGCCAAACATGGACTTCCTTTCCGGGTTGAAGTCCGTGGAATCCGTGAATGTGACTTTTAGACTACCATATCACACTCACTGGGGCCAAAGCATACTGGTCTGTGGCTCTGAACCAGTTATTGGGGCCTGGAATGTGAAGAAGGGTATCTTGCTCAGCCCAGCTCATGAGGGTGACCAGCTCATATGGTGCGGAACTATTACTCTACCAAGTGGTTTTGAGTGTGAATACAGTTATTATGTGGTAGATGATGAGAAAAATGAACTGAGATGGGAGATGGGAAAGAAACGCAACCTGCTGGTGCCTGAGGGTATTCCAGATGGAGTGTCCCTCGAGCTCCGTGATCTTTGGCAGGTACTACTTTTAAGCTCCACATTTGTTTTGGGTTTCTATTCTTGTGTGGAATGTTGGAATGCACATGAAGACATCATTCACCTTTTGGAAGTAGAATAGCTTTTCCAGATCGATGAGAATCTAAAATGCTGCCTCTGACAACCATGTAATATTCCCATGTAATGTGGGAATGTTATGTAACGAATCAATTTGGTTGATATGAAAAGGGGAAAATGGAAAAGGTAAAGGAAATATAACTGTAGGGAATTTGAGCCTCACTTTTTTCTTATCCGGGAAAACCCACAAGTTCAAGATTCTCAAATCCCAATCACATTTCTTATCTAGCCTTTATATTGTCTTTGTATTTCTCTTAGATATTTTAGTCGTTCTACCATTTTTCTCTTGACGTTGAATGAGTTTTTTTGGTTGCCCTTTTCTGTTTCTACTTAAGCTATTTTTCTGGGTTTTAGAATGGATGGATGTAGGGGCAGTGTACCTCACAGTGGCCATTCCAGATAGTTGAATGTTTCACTATGCTTCATTAGAGCTGTCCTGGTTCTTCTTTCATGTCGATTGGGACAGTATTTTCTTGGAACATGACATACTTAAGTTCATGAAGGAACCTGAAGTATATTTAGTTCAACCTTAGACCTCAAAGTGGCAAATGACTAGATTACATGTGTATAACTTATTGTACTTATGCGTATCCCCATTGCTTTTCCTTGCATAGGCAATAGCCTATCATCTCTTTAGTCTTGGAGATCTACAGATGCGCTTGCTCTGTCTTAGAGCATCCACTATTGGCCTCCTCTTAGAGCATCTCAGTTAAAACATCCCTAATTTACCGACTACTTTAGTTTCATATACAATTAAATTAGTTATTAAAGGTAACAAAATATTCTTCTATTTATTTTTAATCTTCTCTCTTTGAATAATATTAGTTTCATATCTTAAGTTAATTGAGTTTTATCCATGTGCTCTATCAATTTGTGATGTAGGTTGTTATTTCAACCAGGATTAGTTCCATTCCTCATTCATTGCAGTCTACCAAAGATGTAGAATTTCCTTTGATTTTTATTTCAAGATTACTAATCAATAATGGCGCAACTGAAGGTTGCCGCCTTGTAAACTTGATGTCATATTTTCAAGTCAGGAAGTAGCCTATCTGCAAAAAGTAGGGACAACAACCCTCCCAGACTCCACAATGGTGGGAACGTCAATGGGTGGCCCTTTTTAATTGTATTTTTTCACTATTGAAAATCTACTCTCTTTTTTAGCAGCTATTGACGATCTACTCTGCTGTCACTAAATCCAGACAGGTGATGATGCTCTCCCTTTCAGAAGTGCTTTCAAAGAAGTCATCTTCCGTAGAAACTCAAGTATACAAATAGAGAGGCCCCTGGGAGTCGACTGGAAGAATTTGCATCAAGAAGGTTGTTGCACATTATATGAATTTCTTGAATGTTGATTCTCAGTTACAATGAATTGTTATTTGGGAATTGTATCTCAGCTAATTCATTTGTCACCCATGACTTCTCAGTGTTAGCAGAATCAGTCCTTGTCCATTTCAGAATTTGCTGCCCAAATGTCGAAGAAGATGCAGCAGTATAATCCAATTAACTCCAAATGAGCTGTTCACCTTTTTTCCTTTTATGCATTGGAACTTGTGAATTTAATGGACAAACTGATGTAGGTATATGTGATTGGTAGCACTGCAAAGCTTGGGCAGTGGAAGATTGAAGGCGCACTTAAACTTAGCTATGCTGGTGAATCTATATGGCAGGCAGACTGTGCCATGCTGAAAGAAGATTTTCCAATGAAATATCCTTTTATGCTCAGGCTTTGTTGTAACTAATTTCTTAGATTCGTAAATTTAAATTCTATTGTCAAGCTCCATGGCTCTCTCTTGCTCACAGTCCCTAACACAGTTTTTCCTTAACGGCTATTCCACGTACAAGTATTGTAAATATGGCAGGGCCGGAAACATTTCCTCAGAAACTGGTCCCAATAGGGATCTTTCTATTGACTCTGCGAATAGCCAACCCACATGTATTGTACTTTCAGATGGCATGATGCGGGTAAACTACTGTGCATGAGCTATGTTTAGGTATTTGTTGCATTGGAGATCAACTGATGTATCTGTTACCTCTTTCTCTTAGGAAACTCCTTGGCGGGGTGCTGGTGTTGCAGTCCCAATGTTCTCTGTAAGATCAGAAGCTGACCTTGGAGTTGGAGAATTTCTGGACCTGAAGTTACTTGTTGACTGGGCAGTGGAGTCTGGATTCCATTTGGTTCAGCTTTTACCCATTAATGATACATCTGTCAATGGGATGTGGTGGGACTCATATCCTTACAGGTATTATATTACATTTAATTTGGTTTGTCGGATCTGTTATTTTCTTATTGGTTGAATTAGAATAATAATGAACTCTGCTTTGTTTATTGAACACATCTGCATCATTCAATATGTTCTCTACTTTATTTAATTAGTAGCCTCAGGCCCTGGTAAAGTAATACAATATGTCTGGCACCATAAATTAGAATCTTCACCTTTTTTTAGTTCATTAATATCAAAAGTACATCCTTGAATATCCTATATTGATTACCGCTTTTTGTAGCCTTCAATCAACCTGCATTGGGCTCACACTTTTTCCTGCTCTGGTTGTGACATAAATAGTTGATCTCATTAGTTCATTGTCTTCAATTTTCTTGGTCATGCAGCTCACTTTCTGTATTTGCACTGCATCCATTATACCTGAGAGTGGAGGCCCTATCAACAAAATTACCAGAGGATGTCAAGGTTGGCTATTCTTTTTGAAACCAGTAATCTTCTTTTCTGTAAATTATACCAGCTATTTTCTTCCCTGTGAAACCATAATCCTTATTAACTATTTTGTAATTTATATGATTTCTTATTTCTCATTTTCAGCAAGAGATTCTGCTGGCAAAAAAACAACTTGATGGAAAGGTACTTGCTTTTAGAATTTCGTTATTTGTTTATTCAGTTATCATAATGAAGAGCTTAGTAATTTCTGAATGTAGTGTTTTGATTCGTTGTGGTTAGCCATGAAGCAGTCCAGCCATAGCTTCTGATGTGTGTGTCCAACATCGGAAGTATGTAGATGAATTTACTTCTTGATAGCATATTGATATCTCCACTTTCCCATCAGTTGAGCTTTTGGGTTGGATCAGGCTTTAACATGGTATCATGGTTTGGGCCTGTGAGTCTGCCCTAGTGTGAATGAACCTCCCTTAGGTTCCCAAGTGTGTATCGATGTCCTAGTGTGCAACACATGCAAGGCCCGCATGCGAGGGGGAGTGTTGAAGAGTGTGTCCCACATCGGAAGTATGTGGATAAATTGACCACTTGATAAGCATATTGATGCCTCCACCCGTCAGCTTGAGCTTTTGGGTTGGACTGGGCTTGAACACCCCTGAATCTAGCTCCATCTCTCTACTCATGGTATATTAGGTATTCAGCAGATTTGGTGTTTTGGTCAATTTCTCCTTCATATTCCAGTTAAAGGCATTTGTTGATACTGATGCCCTCTGAATTTCCCATTTCATTCTCCCTTTTGGTAACTGTTTTTGGGTTCTTTTGTCATCAACATGTGTGTTATTACTTGGAATGCATGAACTCCCACTCACGGAGGACTTTTTCTATAAACATACAAAACAAACTCTAGGTAAGAGATAATGCGTGAATGTACTAACCATTATTTTTGAGACCCTGGACATTCTGTTGATACGCAGAACGCCAACTTTTGAGTGCTCTATAACTTTTGAATGATACATCTATGCATCCTTTGTGTACTGGCCCTTGTACTAATTTGTTTGGATCTGAATCTCTGCAGGCTGTTGATTATGAAGCTACATTGTCAACTAAGCTTTCTATTGCCAAGAAAGTTTTTGCATTGGAGAAGGATTCAATACTTAGCTCCAGTTCCTTTCAAAAGTATTTTTCTGAGAACGAGGTGAGGAAGAGTAAAATGTTATCTTTCTATCTCATTACATATCCGTCATAGTTCAATTCCTAGAATTCCACATCCTTCTAGTTTGTTGGGTTGAAATTTCGAACCTATCAACGCTCAGTTACCTACTTCAAAATTATTAGTCCTGACTTTTAATTTGAATGGTAAAAGGAATGGTTAAAACCCTATGCTGCCTTCTGCTTCTTGAGGGACTTCTTTGAAACATCAGATCACAGTCAATGGGGTCGCTTTTCTCATTATTCAAAAGACAAGGTAGCAATCACATTAACTCTGTCCTGTCAAGCTAGTTGTTGGATCTATATATTATATGTAATCAAATACCCGATTCAATAAATTTTAGTGCCTTCCACCCTAAAGCCTTTAACAGTTTTATCATTTTTTCCTTTTTATCTAGCTTGAGAAACTTGTTGCTGAAGGCAGCTTGCAGAACGACATCATCCGCTTCCATTATTATGTTCAGTTCCATTTACATTTGCAAGTAAGTAGACTTAATTACCTTAGTTTTCTGCGCATCATTTGTACTCTGTTTTTAAAAGGTTTGTTTGTGTTGATTTTGTTGGTTAATGAAATTTGATAGTTATCAGAAGCTGCTGAGTATGCGAGAGAGAAAGGAGTTATTTTGAAAGGAGACCTTCCCATTGGTGTTGACAAAAACAGTGTGGATACCTGGGTTTATCCAAATTTGTTTCGGATGAATACATCTACTGGTGCACCTCCAGATTACTTCGATAAAAATGGACAGAACTGGGGATTTCCTACTTATAATTGGGAAGAAATGTCAAAAGATAACTATGCCTGGTGGCGTGGTCGCTTAACACAGGTATCGTGATACTGGTTTCATGTTGGATGATCTTCGTTTTGACCTTCTTCATATGATCTATCCATTAAACTTAATCATTAATTAGCTAAAGATTTTTTTTTCCATTTTGTTCCAGATGGCCAAATATTTTACTGCTTACAGGATTGATCATATATTGGGTTTCTTTAGAATCTGGGAACTTCCTGATCATGCCATGACAGGGTTAGTAGGAAAGTTCCGACCATCTATTCCTCTAAGTCAGGTAAAGTTGTAGGTTCTTCAAAAAATTCACATAAACTATATATTGGTAATGATTCACTATAGCTGGTAAAAAAAATCACATCCTACTGATCAAGATCTACAATATTAATTCTTCTGTTGCATTCTGTTAGTCAATATTTGCATAACTGCTTCTTCTATTGTAGGAAGAGCTAGAAAAAGAGGGACTATGGGACTTCGATCGCTTAAGTTTCCCATATATTCGGCAGGAACTTTTAAAGGTTATTTAAGTAGTTTGAATTAAAAAATCAAGTTGCATTCATCTTATTTTATCAACATCATGAATGTTTCTTTTTTTATATTTTATTTCCCTGTGTCTGACTTCTTTCCCAACCCTTTCTTTTGTTTTAGGAAAATTTTGGCGATTCTTGGACTTCCATTGTTGCAAACTTTTTGAATGAATACGAAAAGCAATGCTACGAGGTAAGGATAATGGTTTCATGCATTGATTTTATATTTTAGCAACCTATATTTTATCCACATTATCAGAGTAGAGTATTATTGAAGAAAAAGTATTAAGCTTGTTTCACTAGGCACCCTTTCAGCATACATGACATATATTGTGCTGAAGCTCCAACTTATGAAATTAATAAAATTAAGGGTAACTCTCTGGCAACTTCACTGTGCTAACAAGTATTGAATTCTAAAAAAAAAGTAGGGATAATTGTCCAAAACTACCCTAAAGTTTCGTCCACGCTTGTGTGGCTACCCTGAAGTTTTGTCCACGACTTTTTTAGTTTTGACGTAATAGGGATGTTCAGAATGATAGTCTGGGGCCTCTGGGCAGTGCTTCCCGGATTGAATAGAAGCGTGGACAAAACTTCAATGCACCCACAAAAGCGTGGGCAAAACTTCAATGCACCCACAAAAGCGTGGACAAAACTTCAGGGTAGCCACACAGCGTGGACAAAACTTTGTGCATCAACTTGTTTGTGGGCGAAACTTTAGGGTAGTTTTGGACAATTATTTCAAAAAAATATGCCAGGATATAAAGTTTTCAGAACTCTTAGATGTAAAGGATAAGTGCTTAAATATTAGTGTGTGTGCATTGCAGATGTATTAACTACAGGAGTGAGTGAAAATTCAATTAAATGTAGTTTCACTCGGTTGAGTAGGCTGATATGGGTAAGGTGATGTTTATACATTTTGGAATGTGCATGACACTAAGTGTTTTATATGAAAGTTGTAATGTGCTCTAAAATCCACTCCAAAATGAGGGTTATTCTGGATTTAGATCTGTTGCCGTAACACGATTAATGACTCATTCTTACAAGAAGGATGAGTCATATACATCTCCCTTATATCAGAAAGACCTTATTATGCCATAAAAGAAATTGACAGAGACTTAACACCCACTTTCCATTCATTTTTCCAATAGCTGTCAAGTAAATAACATTAATGAGATTTGCATGGTTTAATTTAATCATTTTTGAAGAAAATCTCATAACTATGGTAATATCAGCATGAATGTGCTTTTCTGCTTCAATGGTTCTTTGTTGCGAAATGGTAGTTTCCTATCCTTCAAATTTTGCCATGCAAGGAAAGCACTTTATGAGACCTAAATTTGATGTCTTTGTGTATCCTTAAAGGCCACATGTAAATTTCCTTACCTTACTAAAACAAATACCGAACTAAATCCTTCATGTCATCAAAGAAATTTTGTTCTTCCTTCAATGTATTTTGTAGTTCAAAGAGGATTGCAACACAGAAAAAAAACTTGCTGCCAAGGTGAAGTTATGTGCAGAAAGATCATTGTTGTTTGACAGCGAAGCCAAGATACGTTCCGATCTGTTTGATCTCATAAAGGTACATTATTGTGTCTACCAATAAAAATATTGGGTTCGTTGTTGTTTTGTTTAATAAATGTAGATGGAGTATACTCTAAACCTTCCCTTCAGTTTCTTATCTAACTGACTACCATGGGAATTGCTCACTGTACTAATAACTCCTATATATTTCAATGTGGTCTGGTTGCTTTTGTAGAATATAGTTCTTATCAAGGATCCAGAGGATGCAAGGAAATTCTATCCACGGTTCAATCTTGAAGACACTTCGAGTTTCAAGGATTTGGATGATCATAGGTACTTAGTTGCTGGCTTTAGAGCTTAAGTTTCTTTATTAATTTATAGGGATAATTGTCAAAACATGCACTAATGTTTCGTCCACAAACGAAATAGTGCACAATGTTTTGTCCACGTCGTCTGGCTACCCTTATGAATCGTCCACGCACTTCTGTTAGAAAAGTGTAACAGCAGAACCTGAATTGACAATTTTGCCCTTTTGGTTTGAAATTCAAAAATAAGAATGAGTTAAAAGACTGATATACCCTCAATTTTGCCCTTTTGGTTTGAAATTCAAAAAATCATATTTTAATTTTTTAAAAAAAAATCAGAGTTTTTTTAAAAAAAAAATACAAAAAATCAGTTTTTTTTTTAAATTTAATTAATATTTTTTATTTTTCTTTTTTCTACCCAAATATAATTAAATAAAAAAAACTGATTTTTATGTATTTTTTTTAAAAAAAAACTGATTTTTATGTATTTTTTTAAATTAAAATCTGAATTTTTTAAATTAAAAATAATTTTTATAAAAAAAAACTGATTTCTATGTATTTTTTTAAATTAAAATCTGAATTTTTGAAAATAAAAACTGATTTTATAAAAAAAACTGATTTTATAAAAAAAATATTTTATTCGTCTATTTATTTATTTATTTTTTAATTTGTTTTTTATTAGAAAGGGTAGAATGGTAGTGTCTCATGCAAAAGTCAAAAGGAAAAGTCAAAAGATTCATGATAAGGGTAAAATGGTCATTTCAGTTATACTTTAACTGCACATTTATAACAGAAATGGAATATTCCATTAATTTTTCTAACAGAAGTGCGTGGACGATTGGGTAGCCAGACGACGTGGACAAAACATTGTGCACTATTTCGTTTGTGGACGAAACATTAGTGCATGTTTTGACAATTATCCCTAATTTATATATCTGTATGTATTAACTGCAAAAGAGAATTTTAAAACAGGTTTAGATTGTTGATGTATTATCCTATATGTGTGCTCCGCAATTTGCATTTCCTATTCTTTTTCTTGTGCCCTGACCATTTTTCACTTATGCAGTAAAAATGTTCTAAGGAGATTATACTATGATTACTATTTCCATCGACAAGAATCCCTCTGGAGGCAAAATGCTCTGAAAACTCTTCCTGTCCTCCTGAACTCATCAAATATGCTAGCGTGTGGAGAAGATCTCGGCCTTATTCCTTCTTGTGTTCATCCAGTATCTTTTCTGAACTTAATCTCACCCTTGACTTCTATTCTTATGTAAATATATTTCATAAATCGCTGATGAAGGGATGACTAAATGCAGGTTATGCAAGAATTGGGATTAATAGGTTTACGCATTCAACGTATGCCCAATGAACCTGGTCTGGAGTTTGGCATTCCTTCTAATTACAGCTACATGACTGTAAGATATTATGCAATATTTCTGATCCCCACACCTCCCATTAGTATTTGATTCTATGAGCTAGAAACAAATAATGCTCCCTACGTACTTAGTTTTACACACAAAAAAAACATATCCATTGCCTAAATTTTCGTACCGTGAACTTTACTTTATGGATATGAGCAAAGTTAAAAATATAAATGGTTTATTTCCTTACAGAATTTTAGGCAAACTCTGGTTTGAAATTGTTTGCTTTTATACATTCAATATAACATTTAACCTTCTCTTAGTAATTTTTTATTATATATAAAGCATTCATGGTTTCAATTGAAAATTATACCTCCCTGTTGTCCTTTCATTTATTTGTATATTTTAAAATAAATTTAGTGATTTCAAGTGATAAGTGATTCTAAGAGGTTTCCCTTTTAAAGTTTAACTTAATCTTCACTCTTGATATTTTTTCCTATTTTGATACTTGTAGAGCACATTCAACAAATCTTGTCTTAGTTGTCGCTAAAAATGTTATAATTTATAATTAGCCATTGTTAATGTGTTTCAGGTGTGTGCTCCATCGTGCCACGATTGCTCCACCCTGCGTGCTTGGTGGGAAGAAGATGAAGAAAGAAGGCGTCGCTTTTTCAAAACCGTTGTGGGCACTGATAAGTTGCCACCTAGTAAGTGTGTTCCTGAGATTGCCCATTTCATCCTTCGGCAGCATGTTGATGCTCCATCAATGTGGGCAATATTCCCTCTTCAGGTATTTTTTATCCATTAAATCAGGTGTATTAAAGCATTTGGTCTCAAGACCTTGCTTATGTAGAAGCAAGGGAGCACCAAATGTATTTTGGTCCTTAAAGAACTTTTTAAGATTGATGCATCAAGCATGAGCTCCCTTATGTAGAAGAGAGTCTTAAATGTTTTGACCCCCATTTGAGAGAAGCCTAGAGGGTGGGATAGACAGAAGCCCAACAGAAGGTAGGAAGAAATAAGTAAGAAGTGAGGTACAGCTGTTGGGATTTGAACCCTGGTGGTAAAACCTAAGTTCAAGTGCTTGACCAATTGGACAAACAAGCTTTTCCTCTTGAGTTCAGGTATTGTCATCGACATATCCCTTTGACATAAAACTTTGCCTTGAGCTCCTTATATTGCCGCTTAAGGGTTGAATCCTCTTAGTTGAAGCATATTCCATGTGGCTAAGTGCATACCACTGACTTACATAGCCCACATGGTTTCTTCTTGATGGTTTGATAATATTTTAGATTTAGTTCCTAGCACTAGTCACATGCTTAAATATGGAACGTGGCTTGATATGATGAACAGGATTTGTTAGCACTGAAAGAAGAATACACAACACGACCTGCGGCAGAGGAGACTATTAATGATCCTACAAATCCAAAGCACTACTGGAGATTCCGTAAGGACTCAGTTTTACCTCATGGGTTCAGTAAGTTAAGATGGTGTTTAAAGTTATGAATTGAACTATGGATTCAGGTGTGCATGTTACACTGGAGTATTTGATGAAGGATGAGGAGCTCAAGGCAAGCATCAAAGCTCTTGTAAGCAAGAGTGGAAGATCGTGTCCGCCTATTGGAAAAGCCTAAAGGACACAGTAAAAGTCCCTGCTACCATTGGGCACTATTGAGTCAAGCACAGCCATTGCACTCCCCACCTGTTGCTGGCTGAAGCTAGAAGACTGCACCTCAGGGGCTGGATTATGTAGCTGTGCTGTTCTTTCGGTCTAGATATTAGCTGCTTTTATTACTCTGCTTCTTTCTAAATAAAATGCTGAAACACCACAAATAACACATGTGAGACTGCTTGTTAGATCAGTTTGATGTTACTGCTAAATGCAACCTTTCTTGCATTAAAAATAAATTGAAAGATGTTCTATTTGTTGTTCAAACCATAAAAGTAACTGTAGCGATAGAACTAATATATTCGTTCTTAGACAAGTTACATGCTCATAACGGCTAATGTAGGACAAATATATTCGTTCTCAAACCAGCTACTACAATAATTGATACTAGTTCTTAGACCGAACCAAGGTTGTGAAAGTCCCCTCCTAAGCTCCAAAATGTACAAAGACGTATGACTTGTCATCCCGCTAGGCCCTGACTACTCTGGAGCTTTGATTTGTGAGGTTGGACCATTGAATAAGAGATGAAAGGGTGAGAGACACAAAATGTGTGTAATGGTCTTAAATCTATGGATAAAAAGAATATGACACGTGTCACTTTTTGGGGGTTTGTTTTATCTTTTATTTTTTATTAAGAAAGAAAAATACAATTGAGATTTATAAACTTTTTTATAATTAAAAAAGATGGTGAATATTATTTTTCGTTATAATTTATATAAAAATAACAAATTTATCGTTATAGTTTATATTTTAGTTAAAAAAAAGATTAAAATAAAAATTAGAGCATTATTTGGTTCCCGTAGGATATTTTGTTTGGTATTTTGATACTTGCTATTTTTTATATCATACAAATATAGTTTATATTATGAATTTTTGATTATATTTGTGTAATATATATTTATTAATAATAATAAAAAAAAAAATCCGCCTAGACCCAGATTAGTCTCTGCCTATTATTTAGCGGTCCTCACCGTCCGATTAGCGCCTAACACTTTTTACAACTTTGGACCGATATCTCACCCTCTATATATGAATCACCCAATTTTCTTTTTCACAAATTTCATATCTATTTCTTTTACTTTCGACTTGTCCACATCTTAAACGTCATCTCTCAAAAAGTCTTTTGATTTATTGAGTAGGAGGAACTATATACCACTCATCGTTAGGTCTTAGGAAAAGCTAGTATTCATGGCCCCCTAACTATACCTCCTTCTTAGATTTATGAACCATACCAGTCATTGTTAGGGCAGAGATAGTTGGTATTCATGGTCTCCCCCAATTGTGTCTCCTCCTCCTCGGATATTTATAAAGGAAATTTTCTTCTCCCCTCAAATTCTTTTAAAGATGAAAAGCCTCGTAAAAATAAACCTTACATGGATGACCATACCATGGAAGAAGCCCTTGTTGATGAATCACCACATGACAATTCATATTCGCGTTTGTTCCACCGTGGTATTCATGTGATATTTAACTTTATCTAATATCTCATTTAATCATAGTTAAAATAATATTTTAATTTCATCTTCTCACCACCAGACTTTAAAAACTCAGCATTTGAAATTTCAACATCTCAACCGCTAAAACATGCATCCCAAAACTCACCATCTCACGAAGCATCGTTAATTCATGACTGTGCACGCTTTAATAAGTGAATAATGATTCTTATTTTATCTTAATTGTAATATAGTTTTTAGCTTATACGAGATTACCAAATTTTCTAAAAAAATAATTAAGACGATGAATATAAAATTAACTTATATAATCTAAAAACTAGCTTTTAGGGTTTTCTCATCTCTCCTATGTTCCGTCGCCGACTACAATCGTCCTAAATCATTTGTCTCCATCGTCCTTGTGCTCCGTCCTTTCATGCTAACCCCCGAGGCTATGCTTGTGACACCAACAACCCACGTGGTATCTGTCGGCACCCTTGCACCTATTACTCATGTCTTATCACCGCATGCGTCCCCACCTTAGATCATGCCCCTAGCCCCACCAACATAGTTTATAAAACCAGACCGCAAGAAGAAACGACGATACCGCCCACCCCTACTCTATCCGCACTCAAATTAGGTACCCACCATGACTGCTCAACTCTTTTCATCCCATCTAATCTCTCAAGTGACTAAACCCGATGCCTCATCCGTTGGAGGGCACGAGGGTGCCATTAGGCCTTTGCTTAGTTCACTAGAAAGTATACCGGAGGCCATACTGGCCGAGCCCAGGATTCTACAAGATCACGATTGGGCTCCCCCATTGCCCACCCATACTCCGTGACCATCATCTGGGAGCCCACTCTCCCAAACACGGATGCCTCCACCCACTACGACATAACGGGACGGACTGGTTCGTCTCCCTCTGATCCACATCAACACCACGACTATCGAGCACCCCCTGGAAAAAGTCGGGATCCCCTGAGCCCCCCTGATTATCACCCCAACCCCACCTATCTAATACTTTTCCTCAATCTTCAGTGATGAACATGGATTGAGATACCCTTTTCAAGAGGGTGGCAGTAATGAGGCATCTTTATTAGTCCTCAACATGCTAGAAATGGATCCCACGATGAGATTATCGATCTAGCCTCCGAATATGATCCACCATCCGCATAACCAACACTCCATCTAGAAGCTGGTGCCCTATACCCCCCACAGAATGAGACACAGGAAACAAAAATCGTCGGGGTTGGGAACCTCATACGACCGGGATGACGAAGAGCACCCCATAAGATGTTGTCCATAGTAATCCAAGGGGTGGAATGCAGAGTTCGAGGATGCCCCTCGTCACCACCATTGTATGTCCCCCCAACTCCTGGCGACGACGTACTGGAACAGCGATGCAATACCTCCGACCTAATTCGTGAGCACATCTGGGGTACTGGCAGCATGCGTGCCTCTACTCGGTACCACAACCTCGCCTTCTAGAGGATGAAGGATCATGCGAGGTGACGACAATATAGGACCTCCTGCCTAACCAAGAGATCCCCCGCTTATGTTCTAAACACCTGGATGGGCCAAGATCAGGGGATGTAATTTACTCGGACGCAATCCAAGCGAGGAACGCTGCGCAGCCTCACCGGGAATTATGATCGGATCAACTAGCATCGAGCCGTGTATGGGGACGCATGACTCGCCCTGTCACCGTCAGTGTAAGCCCGACGACCTTTCCCCCCATTGTTTGGTGTTCTCCCTGGATTTCCGTTATCCCCTCAAAAGGGGCAGGGCTATCGATACACGCAACTTCAGATCGAGCTAGATAATGGGATCTCTGTGTAAAACCCACTTCGTGTAAAAGTGTAGTAAAGTGCAAGCTGAAACGTGAGGGTAGAAGTCTGCAACAAGCTGTATTTTGAAAGAGAAAAATCAAAAAAAAAGAAGAAAAAGAAGCAGCAGTTTGGGCCGAGCTCGAGTTTGGGCCAGCTCCGACCCCAGCCTGCAAGCCCAACCCAGACTCGCGCAGCTCCACTATAAAAAGGGGCCGAAACCCTAACTCGGTACTGTTCACCTCTGCCCTTTGCCCCTTCGTCTCCCTCTCGCCAGAAGCCTCTCGAACCTCGCCGTCGAGCTTCTCCCTCCTCCGTCCGTTCACCTCCGTCAAACCCTTCACCACCTTCCTCTTCTCCTTCTGCCTTCGTCTCGACAAAGCCCCAAACTAGAGAGACCCTCCGGCCGTCCTTTGTCTTCTTCGAACCAGACGTACCAGCGTCGCCGACGGGAGTTTCGAACTCGCCGTGTGCACCAGAGGCGGTGGGTGTCCGTCTCGACCCTCCTCTCGACGTCCCTCTTCCTCCCCGACCTCGTATCGACCGGATTCGCCCTTTCCAGGCTCGATTCGAGTGTCTTCAGACAGTACCCTCGCCGGCGAGTTGTCCCCGTCTGATCCGTTGCGAGGAAGATCGGGACCGCGCCTCCGAGCACCCATAGCCCACCCTCGGCGTCGCCAGAAGCCCCACGACCTCCTCCATCGCCCTTTCTTCTCCCATCTAGCTCCCTGACACCGTGGACGACGGCCGGAGCAACCTTTGCTCACCGGTGTCGTGTCCAGCTCAGGCCGAGCTTAGCAGGCCAGTTTGGGCAGGGAAAACCGGGCCTTGGGCCTGGGGGAAGATCGGGCCGGACAGATCAGAAGACGGGCCTTGGCCCACTATGGACTCGGGCCTTGGGCCCAGTTGGACTTCAAGACCGGGTCTGGATCCGGGTCAACCCGAGTCATTTAAAACCATTTTAAAAACCAGATTAATTAATCAACTTTATTTAATTAAAGGTGAGATTTTGGTGATTGGATTTAAGCATCAGAGGACCTTGGGACTTTTATCATTATTGATTTGGACATTTTATGTGTCAAACCTAGACGGGACTTCGCCCGAGAGCGAAGATTTTGGACCCGAGCGAGAAGAGTAAAGACCACGCCGGGACCCGAGTGAAGAACGGAGTGGTGACCACCGGGCTTATCATCAGAGTGTTGAGAGGAAGACCTCGAGGTAGGGAAAGTCCTAACCTCTCGTTTAAATGCTTAGTATGCATGTTAGGCTAATAAAATCGGAAAGGTCCTGGAAATGCCTATAGGATGCGAATAACTAGAATAATTGTCCTTCAATTACTAATAACCGGAAGTGTCTAGTGGTGAATGATTAGGATGCCAATCACTAGTGTAACTCGCTTTCAATACTTGGGAATTGTTTTACTGGTAGAGCGGCCTTGGCAAAGCCCTCGGATTAGATGTGTGTTAGGAACACATGTTTGATGGCTTGGTTGTGTGCTTGCTTAGTGGATCGGTTATAGAGTCTAATGGAACTAGATGAATTACATGCTAGAATGCTCGATTGACGGTTTACATGTTTGGTTGATTAAACTCGTACTTGACTGTTGAACGTATTTCAATGATTGCTTGATTTCCTTAAATGGTTGCTTGGAGCATCGAGTATGACTGGTTGTACCGAGCGGTGCAATCAGGTGATCGATGCCCCGATGGGTCGAGAATGGTAAGTGAACGGTAAGTTGTGATTGTGTGATTTGTGTGTTGTGATTATGTGATTCGTGTGCTGTGTGTTGTGGTGAACGGTGATGTGTGAGCTATGTGTGACAGTGAATTGGTGTTTGTTGGGATTGGATTGTTTCGTGTTTCAGTGTGAGTGTGTTATTCAATTATTAACTGATTATTATTGAATTTCCCAAGTGTATGCTTCCTATGGGAGAAATATCTTGGTTCCCGAGGACATAAAATCCTTTGGAGACGTTTCTGAGAATCTCGATGATAAGCGTCCCGAAGGGTTGTTTCCGGTCGCCTCAATGTTATGCGTCTCCTCTGGATTTGAGGGAAAATCCGAGAGGACACATCATATGTGGATCGGAGGGTGGAGACTTCATGTGCCACGGCATTGACTGGTTTACATATTACTCGTGTTTGTTAAGAATTATCTTGTTGACTTGGCTGATAAAATTATTGAGTTTAATGTCCACCTTGTTAGGTATTCTCCCTACTGAGCGCAAGCTCACCCCTATGAGTTTATTGTTGTGATTACAGGCTTGATTGAGGAGTAGAGGCTCGGGAGCTTCTTGGTGTGGGTGTCTGGTAGAGACTTCGTTTATATTTCATTTCAGTTTTGAACAAACTATGTTGGAAGATTATTGTTACACCCCTGGAGGGTTATTTATGTTTAAAACTGAGTTTTGTGGATTCGAGTCTCATATTAGAAATTTACAGGAACTTAGTGTTGAGTTATTGCCTTTTTACTCGTTTTATACTAGTCATGCCTCGGGTCCGGGCAAGAACCGGATTTGGGGCGTGACAATTTGGTATCAGAGCCTGGTTTCATTTGAAACAAGTGTCTTATGAACTGATTTTCAAACCTCGGACCGAAGTCCATTAGGTGGGTAGAGTTAGGGAGTTTGAGTCGTGAGTCGCTTTAATGGTTGTCCTAAATGGAACCTTTACACTACCATGTTTACATTACTTGATTGGTATCCTCTCCTTAGAGATCGGTGAAGCCGAATGGTTGAGATCGGAATTGGATTAATGGTCAGTGATCGACCCGCTATGCACTCAGGGTAGAGGGAGCCAACGGTTGGTGGTGTTGCCATTTTGGTGGATCACTTCGAAAATTTTCAAGTTGTAGTTTGGTCCTGTTCAAGTGTTGACTTGTGGTTGACTGCTTTTCTGGAGCATGAGTACTCCATGTGTGCTTGTTTTGAGTGTTTTGGGTGGGGCGCGAGAACCCCGTATCCCGTTGTATGAGAACCTTGAGATTGGGGCACGAGAACCCCGTATGCCCGTGTGTGGTGAGATTGGGGCACGAGAACCCCGTATGCCCGTGTGTGGTGAGATTGGGGCACGAGAACCCCGTGTGCCCGTGTGTGGTGAGTTTTGGGCACGAGCACCCCGTAGTATTTGGGAGCACGAGAACTCCGGTTATTGATTGCGTTGTGTACTTTAGGAGCACGAGAACTCTGTTTTTTGACTGTGTGGTGTCTTTGGCCGAGCATGAGAACTCTGCGTACTTTTGTCTTGTGAAATTGTGTTGGTGATTGTCCCGCTTAAGCGGAGGGTTAAAGGAAAATACGAATGAGTCATGCCGAATTCTCGGTAGAGCTAATATGTTTGCGCCATTACTGGTTGACTCAGGGGCACCACTGTAGTCGAGCGTGATGGTTCGATGTCAAGCTGTTACAATGAGGTTCGGGGACGCCTGAATCGGGTTGTAACAACATGAGATCGACATGAAAAGGTTTGGGTAGAAGTTAAGAAGTGGGAATCTATGGAAGGGAAGGAAAGGTTAAGGGTGATTGTGGAATTGAATTGTGTTAAGTACTAAAACCTTCTTTGTGAAAGGATACCCGAGCAAGGGGTATGCCTGTTGATTTGTGCTTTGTGTGGTGTGCTTGAGTTGGAACCCTCCTGTGGGAGTTGGTGGTTGATTGCTTAAATCGCTGGTTGTTGTTGTGAGACGCTTAGAGATGCGAACTTGTGTGCTATTATATATGAGTATATATATCTACTAAGCTTAAGAGTTGTAAACTTGGGTGACTTGTGAGACGCGCGTGAACGTCCTTGTACTGGATCGAACCTTTATTTTCTGTGTGAGACGCACGCGGTGCGGGTCTCTTGTCTACATAAGTGTTACTTATGACTTTACGACTTACTTTTGGTCCAAGTGGGATCCGGTGGAGACGCACGAGAACGTCTTGTTTTGGTGAATCGAACTGAGTAGGTTAAACCGAGATTTGAACCTATAGTTGCTAAAGGCAGTGAGCTGGCGAGATGTCACATGTTTATATCCTGGAGAGTACCAAGAGTCGTCCAGTTGTGGGGCAGAGCTAGATACCAGCTATCGTTCTGGCAGGGGCAGTGAGCACCCAGGGAGCTACTTCCGCAGAGCACCAGAGTTTTGGGGATAGACCGGTAGGGTCATCACCTAGAGCTCCTCCAGTCGCCGAGCCGACTCAAGCGGACCGATTGATGAGGTGGTTCGCGCAGTGTTAGATGCGCTCAGTATGAGAGTACAACACCGGCACAAGAGTCTGTGCCTACCGCTGACGCGGTCACTACCGAGATGCCAGGCCAGGTGGACGGTTACACGGCCCAGGCACTCAGGGTTTTCTTAAGTTGAGTACACCAGTTTGATCCGGGAATTTAGACCCCGAGGCAGTTGTATTATGGTTGGAGTGGATTACCCACAACCTTAATACGTTTAGAGTATTCAGATATTCATTGGAGGATATGTTCCGCGACCTCCCGAATGAGGGAGAAGCACAGTGTTGGTGGCAACGTGTGCATACCAGATTTGGGAATGACTTCCAACCGTTCAGCGGACTGTCCTTGGGACAGTGTTTCCTTTGATCTATTCGAGATGACCGACACCGGCAGTTTTGGATCTGCATTGGAAAGGGGTGACCGTCTATGGGTATTAGGCGAGGTTCATGTCCCCGTATCGCTTCGCACCCGGGATGGTGCCGACCGAGAAGGGCCATCGTAGGCATTTGAGAAGGGACTCAGTTCTCTTGGCACAGATTGAGTCATTGCTTCAGTACCGTGGACGATTCAGCACTAGTGGAGCAAACACTGGCGGTAGAGAGACATGTTGGGAAACCTCCAAGGCGCGGAAGAACAGGCCGAGACCGAGAGATTTCTTGAGGCCTTCAGAGAGTCGCAATCCGTGGAGGCAGGGGACCTCATGATTCTTCAATTCACAGACCCAGTCCGGTGAGGCACGACATGTTGGAGAAGTAGTGTCCGTTGGACCTGCCCCGGGGGCACAGTTTTCCCTCGAGCGAACAGTTGGAACGTCTCGGCCGAGAAGGCAGTGGAGTGACGGATCTACGAACCGTCCCACAGATCGATCTACGAGAGTCGACAAGAGAATACGCTGCCATAGCAGTGAATTCTTTCATCCCATCGAGAGTAGGACCTCCGATGTGGCGGGGCCGAGCGTACTTACTCACCGAGTCGAGTGAGGACTTGATACCGATCTTGAGACCAAGTAAAGTACTTGTTACCATCTGCATTTTGGATTTCGTGTCAGCTGACACTTGAGCATTACACTGGGTGTATTAGTTCGTGGTGACGTATTGATCGAGCGAGTTTAACACTGTTAAGCCCACCGGTACTTTCAACACATCGACTAAAGGTATGGTAGTACCGACTAACGTCAGTGGGAATTGGAAAGTGGAGTAACAAACTTAGTCAGAGTGAAGTCCTTTTCTTCTCCGATAGTGCGGATCGAATTTTAAGAACCGAGTGCTGAAACAGCAAGCGTTCATCGAGCGCCATCAGCGATGAATGCCGAACAGTGAAAGGTCGCCGCCTTGACCAGTAAACGGTCCGACCGGTCACCGGAGATGACCGAGCAACGATAAGATCAGAGTAGCGCAGCGGAAGCGTGGTGGGCCCATACCCACAGTAATCGTAATCTCCAGTGCTTCTAACCCCGTTACAAGATTTAAGTTATAAGATTCGAACCATCGAGACTATGTTGTTTCACATCCTTGTTAGCAAGCGAAGGTTGCACGAGTGTGTGCCGTACGTGAGGAGCTAAATGAAGGTGTGTTTCTTATGTTATCCCTAGAAGGACTAAGCTTAACCATGGGGTATGTCCTAGAAGCGAGAGCACCTCGCGTTGAAATACCAGCTACAGATAGTGGAGGACGACTACCACAAGCTTTCAGGCCAGTAACAAGATGGCATCGAACGAGGAATTGTATGATAGGTCGGAGTTTGTGCCACGTGTGAGCACAGGAAAAGTTAAGAACTAACCGTCATTGGTTTAAGTTGTCAGGTAACGAATGGAGGAACCGCGCGGGTTTCTCAACTTTTCAAGATTTTCGAGATCTCAGTGCGTGTTGATTACTCCTTAAGAGATGACTTGGGTGGACCTGACTTTAAGTTTTGTTTGTTTGGTGACTCGTGAGCGGGTGTCAACGGTATAAGGAATACTGTCGGTTGGGATAACCTTGGGCAATCGACCTTGGGTCGTGGTTCGCAGTCGAGTGTAATTTTGTGCGTTTAATTCTGGTGTCTTGAAGGACGCCTACTTTTGACCAAGTGCCAGTGAGAGGTTCTATTGGTCCGTGTTGTTTTACGTCGTTCGTCCAATTAAATGTTGGTAGAGTTCAGGGTGGTACTGAACCATGCACCGGATTTGAGAACCTTTGTCTCGTGTTATGATGATTCAGGTGAGATGACTTGTGAAGTGACTGATCAGATGTTGAGAACTAGTTTTGATGTCAAGAGAAATATCGCGAGTTGGATAACCTTTCCGATTGATCACAGTGAGATGAGGATGGCTTATCGCGAGTTGTGTTTGTGGTACGTGATGTGTAACTGACCCGTACCAGGTTGAGGACTGTGTTCAGGTTTAACCGTCGTGACAGTTGTGCGTGTTGTTGGCTGTGTGCGAGACACGTTTGTGCTTTATCGTTTACCCTGGATGTGTGATGACCTGTTAATTGTTGTAGTTACAGTTGGTGTGGGTTCGTTCGACCATGCCTTGTGAGTGTGGTGGGGTCATGAGTTGAGGAGTGTGGTTATGAGTTCCGTGGGGGTTAGTCGTGTGACGCAACCGTATGCCAGACTTAGCATGACGGGAGGTGTTAAGTAGGTTATGTTTGAGGCATGCCGCTTTTCGACTATTTGACGGTACGCGGTACCCGTTGCTTGGTGGAGGTATACCTACCTTTTTCACGGGATGTGATGAAACGAATGATTGTTCCAAACCCCGCAGTGGTTATGAGGACCTTTGACTGGATGATCACGTTTGTGTGTTGATTGATCGTCTTGAGTGTTTTAGGTCGTGACAAGACCTGTCTGGAGTTCCAGTGTGAACTATTCAGGAGACGGTTACTAAAGAGAAATTGAGGAGTCACACCTTCGGATGGCTCCGTCCTTGTCCGATTTTTGGAGTTTTCCGTTAAGACACCCATACTGAAGGAAGATCCCGGTATGGCATGTCAGAACCGAAGTCGTTCTATCTGATGTGATACCGGTGCAGTTGAGGATCATGATAAGAAGTATCTACATCGAAGTTGCTGATGACGGTCAGCCGTCTACACAAAAATTGGAGTCTGTTAAAAGTTGCCTGGATCGTTTCTGGCATTCCTCAGTATCGGAGGTGGATACGATTTACCCTTTGATTTGCGCGTTATTGGTCCACCCGATGTGGTAAACCGAATGACTGTTCCGAACCGCGCATTGATCATGAAATCCTTTGTCTCGAGGAAGTGGTTTTTGTGTATTACTTCATCGTGTAATCGTTTGTGGTTGGTCTTAACCGGACAAATATTGGAACTCTGGGTAAGTTGTCCCTGTAACGGTTACTAAGAAGGAAACAGAGTGGTTGTGTCTACGTGTAATTTTCCTACTTCAGTTCGCATTGTGAGATGTCTCGACACGATATCTATGACCGACGGGAGATTCCGGTATAGAATATCCGGACCGTTATAGAGTTTTGCAGTACGACGTCTATACCGAGGTGGGATTCCGGTATAGGATGTTTTTTTACCGTCCTCTGGTATTCCTTAATGATTTGAGTGTTATTTAACATGTTGGATACATCAGTGGTTCTTGAGTTATGGTTGCATGTCAAAACTGCGAACTATGGAGAAAGGCTGTAGTTCACCGCCAAGTATGGCTTTTTGAGTAACTAGCGTGAACTAGCGAAGCACGAGTTGGTAAAGGTCAAGTAAATGCGGAAAACGGTTAAAGAACGAGTAAAGCCTACAGAAGAGTTACACAGACTAAAGGCTCGGGCCTACTGAGTTTCATCGCGGGATCAGATATTTCTGAGAGTGAGCCCAAAAAGGAGTCTTAGCGGATCGACAACGATAGAGGCAAGTTGGCCCCGCAAGTTTTGTACATTTGATGTCTTCAGAGAGAGCCAGAACCGTTTTCTGGCAACTCCCTCGTGTTTCCGAACTACAGAAGTACACCGCGGCTCCCTCGCAGGTAAGTCGTAATCGAACGTTCCCTAAGATTTGGACAAGAGGAGCACGTTCATGTTAAATTTCGAGGACGAAATTTCTTTAAGGGGGGTAGATTGTAAAACCACTTCGTGTAAAAGTGTAGTAAAGTGCAAGCTGAAACGTGAGGGTAGAAGTCTGCAATAAGCTGTATTTTGAAAGAGAAAAAAAAAAGAAGCAGCAGTTTGGGCCGAGCTCGAGTTTGGGCCAGCTCCGACCCATTCACATCAGGTGTGCAGCCCAGCCTGCAAGCCCAACCCAGACTCGCGCAACTCCACTATAAAAAGGGGCCGAAACCCTAACTCGGTACTGTTCACCTCTGCCCTTTTCCCCTTCGTCTCCCTCTCGCCAGAAGCCTCTCGAACCTCGCCGTCGAGCTTCTCCCTCCTCCGGCCGTTCACCTCCGTCAAACCCTTCACCACCTTCCTCTTCTCCTTCTGCCTTCGTCTCGACAAAGACCCAAACCAGAGAGACCCTCTGGCTTCTCCCGTACCAGCGCTGCCGACGGGAGTTTCGAACTCGCCGTGTGCACCAGAGGCGGTGGGTGTCCGTCTCGACCCTCCTCTCGACGTCTCTCTTCCTCCCCGACCTCGTATCGACCGGATTCGCCCTTTCCAGGCTCGATTCGAGTGTCTTCAGACGGTACCCTCGCCGGCGAGTTGTCCCCGTCAGATCCGTTGCGAGGAAGATCGGGACCGCGCCTCCGAGCACCCACAGCCCACCCTCGGCGTCGCCAGAAGCCCCACGACCTCCTCCATCGCCCTTTCTTCTCCCCTCTAGCTCCCTGACGCCGTGGACGACGGCCGGAGCAACCTTTGCTCACTGGTGTCGTGTCCAGCTCAAGCCGAGCTTAGCAGGCAAGTTTGGGCAGGGCAAACCGGGCCTTGGGCCTGGGGGAAGATCGGGCCGGACAGATCAGAAGACGGGCCTTGACCCACTATGTACTCGGGCCTTGGGCCCAGTTGGACTTCAGGACCGGGTCTGGATCCGGGTCAGGGTCTGGATCCGGGTCAACCCGAGTCATTTAAAACCATTTTAAAAACCAGATTAGTTAATCAACTTTATTTAATTAAAGGTGAGATTTTGGTGATTGGATTTAAGCATCAGAGGACCTTGGGACTTTTATCATTATTGATTTGGACATTTTATGTGTCAAACCTAGACGGGACTTCGCCCGAGAGCGAAGATTTTGGACCCGAGCGAGAAGAGCAAAGACCACGCCGGGACCCGAGTGAAGAACGGAGTGGTTACCACCGGGCTTATCATCAGAGTGTTGAGAGGAAGACCTCGAGGTAGGGAAAGTCCTAACCTCTCGTTTAAATGCTTAGTATGCATGTTAGGCTAATAAAATCGGAAAGGTCATGGAAATGCCTATAGGATGCGAATAACTAGAATAATTGTCCTTCAATTACTAATAACCGGAAGTGTCTAGTGGTGAATGATTAGGATGCCAATCACTAGTGTAACTCGCTTTCAATACTTGGGAATTGTTTTACTGGTAGAGCGGCCTTGGCAAAGCCCTCGGATTAGCTGTGTGTTAGGAACACATGTTTGATGGCTTGGTTGTGTGCTTGCTTAGTGGATCGGTTAAAGAGTCTAATGGAACTAGATGAATTACATGCTAGAATGCTCGATTGACAGTTTACATGTTTGGTTGATTAAACTCGTACTTGACTGTTGAACGTATTTCAATGATTGCTTGATTTCCTTAAATGGTTGCTTGGAGCATCGAGTATGACTGGTTGTACCGAGCGGTGCAATCAGGTGATCGATGCCCCGATGGGTCGAGACTGGTAAGTGAACGGTAAGTTATGATTGTGTGATTTGTGTGTTGTGATTATGTGATTCGTGTGATGTGTGTTGTGGTGAACGGTGATGTGTGAGCTATGTGTGACAGTGAATTGGTGTTTGTTGGGATTGGATTGTTTCGTGTTTCGGTGTGAGTGTGTTATCCAATTATTATTGAATTGCCCAAGTGTATGCTTCCTATGGGAGCAATATATTGGTTCCCGAGGACATAAAATCTTTTGGAGACATTTCTGAGAATCCCGATGATAAGCGCCCCGAAGGGTTGTTTCCGGTCGCCTCAATGCTATGCGTCTCCTCTGGATTTGAGGGAAAATCCGAGATGACACATCATATGTGGATCGGAGGGTGGAGACTTCATGTGCCACGGTATTGACTGGTTTACATATTACTCGTGTTTGTTAAGAATTATCTTGTTGACTTGGCTGATAAAATTATTGAGTTTAACGTCCACCTTATTAGGTATTCTCCCTATTGAGCGCAAGCTCACCCCTATGAGTTTATTGTTGTGATTACAGGCTTGATTGAGGAGTAGAGGCTCGGGAGCTTCTTGGTGTGGGTGTCTGGTAGAGACTTCGTTTATATTTCATTTCAGTTTTGAACAAACTATGTTGGAAGATTATTGTTACACCCCTAGAGGGTTATTTATGTTTAAAACTGAGTTTTGTGGATTCGAGTCTCATATTAGAAATTTACAGGAACTTATTGTTGAGTAAATACCTTTTTACTCGTTTTATACTAGTCATGCCTCAGGTCCGGGCAAGAACCGGATTTGGGGCGTGACACTCTGTGCTACACCCTAGTAGCCATACCAATGTTTATGATCTCCTACTTAATTGTCCATGGTTCACCGAGTTTATTGTTATAGGGTTACCATCTGTTGCCTACGAGCCACGAATCCAATCTCTCCAGTTCATTTCAGTTCAATGTCTGCTCCTATACTTTTAATGCCGTTGGTGGCTTAGTGTTTGTATTTTGAATTACATCAATAAAAAACCTTCATATCCTAAAAAAGACGATGAACATAAAAACAAGTGTGTCAACTCGAAATTTTAAAAAAACCTATTCAAACATATTTTGAAAAAAAAAACTCAAAACATAGACTAAAATCGAAAATACATGCGTCAAACTTATTCAAATACGTAAATCCATGAAAATTAAAATAAAGTGGGTATTTTTTTTCATTTTTTTTTGATAGTCATAATTTAAATAAATAAAACTATTTCATATGTATATATTTTAATTTCAAATGGTTTATTTGTTAAAATATAAATCAAAAGGTATAAAATATACAAGTTATACAAATAAAACAAATTGGGTAATTATCGAATTGTGGTAGTTGACTTCCAAATAATTTAAATATCATAAGTTACAAATAAAACAAATCGTGATTGTTATCAAATTATTTTTCGTTTTCAATCTTATGTCACATGTCGCGTTCCTTAAACATTAATTTTTTTTATTATATTAATTCAGAGAAAAACAAAATGCGTAGGTGGAATGCTATAACTTAGGGATATGTTTACTATTGAAAAGAAACATAGGTACCAAATAAAATTGTATAGTGTGCACTACAAAATTTGATCATTTTCCCCTAGGTACAAACCATAGGTCTCGTGTCTATGAGATGCTTCTAACTTGAGGGAGGGTTTGTTGGATTTTGTGTGCTAGGAAAATCCACATTGGCGTATTGCAAAGTCATTTGTTATTAATAAAAGTTGACAAACTTTTTTGTTATCATTAAGTTGTAATGTTGACTAAACCGATAGTTAGAGCTAGTGTGACTATTGATTGGAGGATAATGTTTTACTGATCAAGCATGTAGAGATATAAGTCAACGTCATAGATGTCAAAGAGTTTGACATTGGATGACTGACCTTAAGAATACTCCATAGAACATGAGCCATGAGTATTTCTCAACTACCAAAGTAGAGATCTTAGTCCTATCCTACGACCATGACATCACCATACTATCTATATGTGTTGATTCATGCCTTGATATAACCAAAAGCTATACCTGATACGATAATTATTTGAGTTATGCTCAGATGTGAGTACACACAAATGAGGTACATGGGTGGTGGTCATAGGGACTTGTCACTTGTGTTTATACAAGTCAAATGTCATTAGGGGTCCTCTTGATGCGTGTATGATAGTAAACTAAGCATGTCCATGCGTGTGATTTGTCACCTACAATATGAACTCGAGATCAAGAAAACTTGCGAACTAAATTGAGAAAGGATGACGCTTCTATGCCTTTTGTTCAGTCATGACATCGCCAAACGACAGAGGATGAGATCACTTATGGTAACAGGATCTGCCAAAGAAAAAGTCAAGATTTCGTATGACTTGGGTAGTTATGGGCTTTGCTAGGAGTTACCCATAACTTGTGGATGAAATGTTAATTTCAATCTCACTGCAAACATTATATGACTCCTAAAGGGTCACACACAATAAAGTAAAGACCACAACGAAATGAACCTTGGAGGTTCGACTTAAATAAATCGAGAAAGTTATATTTGATATAACAAAACTATTTGTTTGATTACTTGTTCAAGAAATAATGTCGTTATTTGTATTTATTTAAATGTCTTGGATGATCTTTATTTAAATCAAATAAAGTATTAAAACATTCAAGTTATATGCGATTGACCGGAATTTACTATTCATGTTGTGAATAGTGATTTCGATCAACTCAATTAAAAGTGTATATTTGGTGTTTTTATTGATCTAATTAGAAGAAGGAAATTAAAAGATAATTCTAGAATTGTCTACACAAAAGGAATCCTCGTTGGAATAGATTAAAGGAAAGAACACTCACATGTAAATCGTAACAAAATTG
This sequence comes from Erodium maritimum, assembly GCA_963921825.1. NCBI lineage: Eukaryota > Viridiplantae > Streptophyta > Magnoliopsida > Geraniales > Geraniaceae > Erodium > Erodium maritimum. The sequence continues at coordinate 17,207,585 of OY997591.1, forward strand.
GACACACTCTCAACAAAAAGTGAACCCTAGCCGCCTGCAAGCCCCTCTCCTCCTTCTACCTTTCTCGCCGCCGGCAACGCCATGGCCACCGGCCATGGAGGTCTCCGGCGATGACATCGCCCTCTCCTTCTCCTTTCCCCTTTCCTCCCTCTTCTTTCCCTTTCCTGAGCAGCTCCCTCTTCTCCTTTGCTCGGTTTTTTGTTGTCAGGGTTTAAGTTCGTCCTCGCCTCGCCGGTGTTCCTGAAGGCTGCCTCGTTGGAGTTCCTCGAAGACGGGCCTCGCTGCCTTTGGCGTCGTAGATCTGGAAAGGACCGTCCAGATCTGCTCCCGAGCTCTGAGGGGTGTTCGTCCCTTTCCCGGTTTACGGATCGGACGACGTGGTGGTCGTGGTCAGAAGTGGCGCGGGAAGACTCCGGCCGTGTTCTGTCGGTTATAGTGCGGCTTGCCTAGGTCAGAAGGTGCGGTTGGGTCCTTCTAGGTTTGGTCAGGTTGAGTGAGTGCTCGTTTGGGTCCATCCGGGTTTGGTCAGGGCGGGTGGGTGCTCTATCTGGGTTGGCCCTGATTCGGCGGTTTCCGGTTCAGGTCGGATTTTGGGTCGGATCCGAGTCAGATTTGGGCCAGTTCTTGTACTTCTGTGGGTCTGGTTCGTCCCTGGCTCTCGGGCGCTCGTGTTGGTGCTGTTGGTGGCTGTTGTGAGTGTTTGCAGATTCAGTTTCTTCTCAGCTTTGAGAGTTGGTGGTGTTTGAGACTTCAGTGGGAGGTCTTTCTCCATCTGTGGGTGAAGATTGGCACAGGTCTGTTTACATCTCTCTCCTGGATTGTTGTGGTGATGGGGCAAGATTGGTAGAGTCTTGGTTGCTCGTGGGAGGCTTTCCTTGTTGGTATTGTTGTGGCTCTTATTTACCTTCTGCTCACTGGTAAAGCTCTCGGCTTGGTAATGGTCACTTGCCTTTTCACGACAACTTCTTGTACTTCGAGGTATCTCCTAACGGTTCTTTAGGCAGTATTTATGCTTGGTAGAAATACCGGTCCTCCCCTTTGAGTATCTCGGTGTTGGACAGTACTTAGGCAAAACCGATCGTGTTATCCGGTCTAGGGTATTTTGAATGATGAGATGTCCTTTGAGGTCTGCTCTTTTTCCTCGCCCAGTTTGGTTAGATTGCTTCCCCCTGTTTTTCTTGCTTGTGTTTGCGTTTTGGTTTCGCTTCCTCTCGATCCAGGCATGGGTCGAGCTCTTCGGTTCATAGGTGTTGTCCACCGACGAGTTCATCGGGCATTGTCTGCCCTCTTCAGAAGCCATGCGCTTGGTTTAGCAAGGCCAGGGTTTGTCTCTAGGTTTCCTCTCGCTAAGAGTGCGTAGCCTAGTGACATGAGAGTTTTTTCTTTTCCTGCTTGGCTTGGTTTTAGAGTTTTGCTGGTTGTGGTCGTAGGCTGCTGGAACTTACTACCCTCTCAAGCTTTTTAAAGACTTTACTCCCTTTCTTGTTGTCGTTGCTTCTCTTGGGTCTGTGTAACCTTTAAATTTTCCTGGTTGTTAACTTCAGGTTCTGCGTACTCATTCATTGTTTGGGGTTGTTTGTTTCAAGGTCTGCGTACCCTTTCATTTCCCCGGTGTGGGGCTTCCTGAGGTTCCGCGAAGAATGCTCCTTCATGTTTTATGTACTCCATTATGTAAAGTCTATGTAGCTAGAGGCTTTTTGTCCTCCCTTTTTATTCTTTGACATGTGAGAGATTTATATACTGTTTTTCTTATAAAAAAAAGGAAAGAAGACTCATTTGTGATTCCTTTTTTTGCAAGGTTTCCTAGTTCTAACTGTTATTGGTTTAAGAGAAATCAAAGCCTATAAATATAACACTAGTGATGGCCGAAAATCACAAGTACTAGAACTGCAATTTTCGGCCACCACTTATGAAGATCAAGAATGAAAAACGTTCAAGGCGATTAGAAAGCTATAGTTATGGTCTCGTTTCACTCGTGTGAATACTGTTAAAGGAAAACATGTGGGTGCCTCGACTAGTCTTTCCATAGGTCCCAATCTCGAACCAGCAAGCTCAAGTATCATAGTTACTCTTCATCGAGGTAATTACTTTAAAGACATGTTTAGATTAGTTTTTGTGATTCATGTGATTCTAGATTTAGATTGGATTACCAACAATTTTTTTGTTTATTTTTCACCATGTTTATGAAACACGTAATCTTACAAGGTTATCCATCTAACAAATACTAGAAGCTGGGTTAGAGTCTTCCAGGTTGGAGTTGGGTTGCCAATGATCTTGTAGAAACTTTGAAATTTAATTCTATCTGACTCCTGACTGAAGGTTGGTTTTGGGTAGATACACAAATCAACTTGAAAAGACAAGGGGGTATGGAAAAACATCCATGATTCATTGAGTAGAAAGGTAACCCTCGCACCCACCCATGTCTAACTTTAACCCTTATTCATCGAGTAGATATAGAAAAACATTAATTTCTAGATGTGTAGTCGATTAACGTAATTAAAATCATTAAGCATAAGAAACCATTAGTCAATTACTTAAAAACAAATTCTTAGTTTACATAAAGCCATGCTCTTTTTTCTCTCTAAAAAGATAGATCTTTCCTAATAACGATGACATCTACCATGGACTTCAAATTTTCCTTCACAACAAGGTGGGGAGCAAAAAATGAGTGGATGAGGGCGAACCTGGAAGGCTTGGAGGAACGTCTAAGGGGACTTCGTTGGAGAAAATGGAAATCTCGAACAAGGAGCTTAAAGGTTACGGTGGTGTATTTGACCACGCCTTGGCCGGAAAATTTATTTCCCCTTGGTCATACAATCGATAGGTCTTCACAAACATAATGGAAAACAATTGATAGATGAGACTATTGGCTTCTTGTTTTCGACAGCGGGAGACAAGTCTAGGGAACTAGCGGTGGACCCTTGGTTGTTCCACAAAGCGGCCCAACATGCATTTGACTTACATCCGCTTCACTAACACAACTGTGTGGGTGAGGGAGACAAACCTCCCTATCGGAGCGACGCATTGAAAAGTAGGGTTCTACATCGGGTATCGGTTGGGCACATGCATGAGTTTGGGAAATGACTGCGATGATAGATGTTGGGAGGACTATCTACGTATTCGGGCCCGACTCAATATTAAGGAATTCTTGAAGAGACAATTCATTATCAAGTTGAGGGAAGGAAGAATACGGATCACGGTGGATCGTCCATATGAGAAACTACTGGCCTATTTCTTCTATTGTGGGTGTGTGGGGCATTTGATTTGTGACTGATCGGCGGCCTTGAAGGGTGTTAGATTGAGATAACATCACTTTGGCACCTCTATTAAGGCAGGCCCGAAGTTGAGGAGTAAACACCTCAAGAAGGTCATGACCGATAAATCGGGCCACAAACATGAGTCAAAGGAAGGTGTGACTGTGGATTTGGAACGCGGAGGCCCGATTCCACACTCTATGAGTCGACACGTGACCAACCCTCTCCGTTAGTGCAATGTCGGGAAGGACTTACCATTGGCTCAGGATTAAAGAGCATCATATGCACAAAGCTATCAAGGCACACCGACAAGGTCAACCCTTGGCTATCGTAAACCTGATCATGAGAATCCGAATCCGACATTGCAAGAAGGGACACAAAGCATATGGAATATAATTCCTAATTTCTTCCACCACCATTAGAAGGTACACACAACGTCATCTAGGATGAGGTCTTTGCCCACTCTAGTTTGTGGAAGAAAGGGGTTGGGTGGGCCTTTCTCTCGAAATCTTTACTTCTACAGGACTCCACTCCAACTAGGTCATATGGATGGTCTGAGCTCGGAGGTTGACATGTAGAATATCCTCCGCAGTCTGAGCAAGAAGGCCGAGCTAGATCTGTTGGACCTAGGCCCATCCGAGAAGACTGAAGACGAGGGATACACTTCGACTCAGACGAGGGGTGGCAAATTCCCCCACTTCTCATGATAGGTTCAGATTACAATAGGTGGTCAGTGGGACCTACCCACGTAGCAAGTTTGACATGGTACCGAAACCATAAAGCTCATAGACGACAATCTTTTACATAGTCTTGGTCTAACTACTTTTTTTCACACACGACCCTCAATTCAGTACTGCACTTTACATTAATGGATTTCTTTCAAAAGAAAGACAATTGACGTTGGACTCACGGAAGACTTTACCATTCATTAGCGCAAGACCTCAAACATTAGTGGGTCCAACTTATATCCTCACCTTTACACGATTGTTAGCTTCAAAATATGATGGTAGTTGCATGGGCATATTTAGGAGGAGGGCCAAAAAAAGAAAGGTAAAGATAGTAATGGGTTCAAGGAAGGGGGCGGGAAAAGCGGGGCAAAAATAGGAAGAAAAGGAAGGAATAACATGGGAGAAAGGGGGTGGGAAGAAAGAGTGAAAAGAAAAGCCTAGGTATAAGACGAGAGAGAAAGGGCGAGTGAGCAAGAGAGAGACGAACACGAAAGAGGAGATTGGGGAATGGGGAGAGGCACGAGCGGGATTGACACTTCCAAATTCCGAGTCGCGCCGATTCGTTCTTTCGCATCTCCCTCTGCTATGCCTTCACCTCTCTTTGGCCCTCCCTCCTTCCCTACTGATTCCTTCATCTTCTGGTACCTATCTCTTTTTTCAACACTGTTTCTTCTTCTTCTTCTTCGCTTTCTCCATTTCTCACCCATCTTTTCATTTCATTTGTGCCCTCTAGAAACCTGTTGGTGATTTATGAGCAGAGGAGCCAGGGTTTCATAGGTGAGTTACTTGTTCATTATACATTTTTGTGTATATGCCTGTGTGTGTTTGGATATGGTAATGTGATGTATATCCAAATTGAATTGGCTGGTGCAGGACATGGTTGATTGGCTTCCATAAGAGCTTCTACGTGGCAGGCCAATTATACGAATGAGCCTAGCTTTTGGCTTCATTTCACCATCAGGTATGTATCTTATTTTGATCCATAAACTGCATGGTCATAATGGATTAAGTATATTTCATATCATATGACTGAAATCCGAACAAATGAAATAATGGTTAAGTGTGAGGAGTAGGAGCTGAGAGGTAACTATAGGATTTTGGCATAAATTATATTCTCTTTGATCTAAAGAATGGAGAAAACCCTTTAGTTCAATGATGGAATAATTCGATGTGTTCTTTTCTTGAATCTGTTAATACCTTATTTCTTTCTTGTTGATGATCATAAATCACTCAGCCAAAACTTGGTCTCTGCAGATCCTCTGAGAAGAACTGCGTTTGGCACAAACTTCTTCCTGTTTGTAACATCTTGGTCCTGAGATTATTGAAAATGGCGGTTGCCATCAATCAACATCACGGGCTCAAGCTGTTCAGCCGTTCCCAGAGATGCAGCCTCCAATCTTTAACCCAACTCGACAATAATATTCTTACCCAAACCAATCTCATTCACTCCTTGAAACAAGCCTTTGAAGTTGCCAGTTTTCATCGAAGCTTTTCTACTCCTTGCCTCTCCCTAGCTGCCAAAGTGAAAGAGCAGTATGAAAGTAATCCTAGAATAGAGATTGTTGGTGGCCGTGGTGGCTCCAGAGTCCGTGCTCTTTTTGTTGAGGTCTCCATTGCTCTTGCCTCCGGTGTTGATCCCCAGCCTGTGTCAAGTGGCCTGGGGGGTGCCTACTTCATGCGCAACCAGAATGGTAATACTATTGCCGTGGCAAAGCCTGTAGACGAAGAACCTCTGGCTATCAATAACCCTAAAGGTTTTGGAGGCTTGGCGCTTGGTCAGGCAGGCATGAAACCTTCTGTCAGAGTCGGGGAAACTGGTATCCGTGAATTGGCTGCTTACCTCCTTGACTATGGTGGGTTTGCTGGTGTTCCTCCAACAGCTTTAGTCAAAATCTCTCATGTGACATTCCATGTCAATAATGTAAACAAAGCAGCAGCTTCAGCTGCACCCTTCAAAATTGCTTCACTCCAGCGCTATGTAGATCATGACTTCGATGCTGGAGAGCTGGGCCCTTCGGGCTTCTCAGTTGCTTCCGTCCATCGTATTGGTATATTTGATGTTAGAATTCTGAATCTCGATAGGCACGCAGGAAATATACTAATCAAGAAACAAGATCAGTATGTTGTTGCCGCATCAGAACTTGTCCCTATAGACCACGGGTATTGCCTGCCTGAGTGGCTCGATGACCCTTACTTTGAGTGGCTGCATTGGCCTCAAGCTCTAGTTCCTTTCTCAGAGGTTGAAATGGAGTTCATAGGCAATCTTGACCCAGTGAAAGATGCCGAACTTTTGAGAAAAGAGGTTCCTTCTATAAGCGAGTCCTCTATACGGGTTCTTGTTATCTGTACTAAATTCTTGAAGCGAGCTGCTGCTGCTGGACTTTGCCTTGCGGACATAGGAGGAATGATGAGTAGGGAGTTTTGTGTTGAAGATGAAAATCTGAGTGTGCTGGAGAATCTATGTCTACAAGCGAAGGCTAGTGCAGCTGATTTATCTTCTAATAGAAATGGTGAAAGGCAAGAATATTTTGAAGAAATGGGTATGTTTCAATTTGATGAAGATAGTTCTGGTGGCGAGGATTTGAAACTTCCCCATATACTCCAAAATCCTCCGAAGATGAGTAAGCCGCCTAAAATCCCAAGGTTCACAACCATAAAATCAACAACAGGGTTGCCTGATGCAGCAGTAGACGAGCAAAACACCAACAAGGAAGAAGGTAACGGTAGAAAAGAGATGAAAGAAGACAACAAAAGTGTGGATAAAGGGAAGAAGAATAGATTGTCGAGGAGTATAAGTGTGTCAGCCGAAAACTATACTTGTGAAAATGGGGGTGTTTATTTTGGAGACATGAGTGAAGAAGAATGGGAGCTGTTTCTGCAGAGTTTTGAGGAGCTTTTGCCTGAGGTGTTTCAAGGCACCAAGTATTGCACGGGTTTGAAGCACAGGTTGGGAACATCTTGCGACTTCTAAGGTTAAAAGAAGATTAGAAAAATGAGAGAAAAAGAAGGGTAAAAGACGAGAAATATGGAAATTTGATTGTATGTGTGTGTGTAGTATGAAAATAAATATGGATTATTATTTCTGCCCAAATGAGCTTAGTGTAGAAATATAATTGTAGATGAAGAGACAAGGGCGACATGGAGAAGCGATTGGCAAAGGATGCCATCCTTTCCCGCTGTACACTGACCTGAGGGTGGCCTCTTTGATTTTGAACGAGGCCATGTTAAGGGTTATATTTCGGTACATTTGAATTGTTTATATATTCTTGGTATATGAAATATATTTATGTTTGTTTGTTTGTTTGTATAGACACTTGCACAATATATTTATATATACACTTCTTTTTCAGATCTTATATATAACTTGAATACTACCTCTCCGATGATTTTTTCCCAGTACCGTAGAATGGTAGACAATAATGTTCTCTCTTCACGGTCAGAATTAATTCGGTTATCCAATTTTTTTGAGTGTTCTTTGTCCTCGTTCAAATTTTATTTCCAAAATTCATATGAAACTCTTAAATATCGAGAAAATTGACGACTTTTAATCTTATGAATAAGCCATGCAAAAGCAAGCAAGTACAACTAAGAAAATACGCTACACAAGCCGACTTGATTTACATAAAAAGGGAAAATATAAAGTCTGTCGGAACATGATTTTCAATTGGTACCAGCCAATTTGAAAGTGGTACGCTTGAGTAGTTTACTAAACATAGGCATGATGAGTGTTAATTTGTAGCAACTCTTATTTTACTAAACATAGGCATGATGAGTGTTAATTTTTAGCAACTCTTATATTAACTTAATGCAATTTTGATTCGTGCATAATTTGAACTTTGTATGATTAATTGAGTAGCTAACTGTGATTGATACTTTAGAGTTGTGTGCTGCAGAAGAGGGCCATGGATTTCAGAATATAGAGTAGACAACAACATTGTAGTTTGAAGAAGTTCCATGACTTCGATGATTGTTGATCAATGATGCAGATTAAGCTAGTCTTAGTCTACCTCCCAAAACGCACTTTCTATAAGTTAATTCATCTTTTTTTTTCGAAGGAAAGTTAGTTCATCCTTAATTAAAGAGAATTGTGGATGAAAATCAAGACAAATGTTAGAGGACACGCGATTGATTTTATGCATAGATCTAGGAGGGATCGAATGGAATTACACTCATAGTCGCTTCACATTCCATCAGTTGTTTCGTGTTTGTTTGGTCTTGGGAATTATATTTGGGGTAATCATATATAGCAACTGTATACTTTTGATTTAGCTTATATTGTCACCGTGAACTTCAAAACAAATCATATCGTAAATGTGAACTTTTTTTGTATAACCACCGTTAAAAAGAACACAATCCATCCAAAAATCGGTCATGTGCATGTCATATTCTTGGGAAAAGGCAAATATATAGATAGTACCCCTCAACTCTGAGATAGAATTTTGAGAGGAAGAGGATCAAACCTCAATACAACAAGTGAGCCACAACTAAGGCTACAAACCAGTACCAATCTACAACAAACATACACAAATACAATTACTTGCAACACACGAAAACACTCCAAAATCTGACAAAGGACTCCCAACCCTGTGGATAAACCAAATACAACCCAAAAAGCCCCAACACTCCCTTATATGAGAATTACACCAACAAATACCAGCACACCCCAAAAGTACAAGAACAAAACGAAGAGACCAGATAGTACTATAGAGTGCATTATAATACAAGTCAAGAACAGAAATTCTGTAGCAATTTAGGCCTCCCTATCCTTCTGCATAATTGAGGAGCAGATAACCAGTCTTAAAAGGTGAAGGCCAATGATTTTTTGAACTGAGACCAACCAAAGCATAGGAGCTGTGCTGAATAGAAATAAGAACTTGGCTGGGACTATGATAAACATTTGTAAAAAAACCAACTTGTTCTTGGCCAACCAAATCTCACATAATATAATAGAGAACAAGGTCTTCCAAGCCTTGTTATTGCTATACAGATCATTCCAGGAACATATGAGGTTGATGAAGTTGCTTGGGATGCACCATTGGATTCCCCACCAGTAAAAAACCTCTGGCCAAATCTTCCAACTCCAGATACAACTTATGAATAGGTGTTGAATGTCTTCAAAAATCCTGCTACAAAGAGGACAAAGAGTATCATTGATAGGTAAATGCATACCTCTGGATTCAAAGTAGAATTTTGTAGGTACAACCCCACTACAGGCCAGCTAAATGAATGTTGCAATGTTAGGGGGAAATAAAGGTTGCCACCAGAAAGAACTCCAACTGCACACAGTTGAGCTAACTGTCAGATGATCATACATCAGATGAACTTTAAAACCAGAATCATTAGTCTTCCAAGTGACCCTATCATCAATGGATTCCATAATTGAATAATTGTTAAGTATTCTCCCCAATTCCCTCAGTTGTCCCCATTCCTATCCTCTGATCTTCCTTCTAAACTGAAGTAGCCAATCATCATCAGACCAGAAAAAATGTACTTTGGTTAATCTCTGTTTGGTCAAGAGATAAAGCCTTGGGAACTTATCCCTAAGAGGTAAGTCTGATATCCAAAGATCTTCCGAAAAATTGATTCTATGGCCATTTCAGAGCTTCCATTCAAGACCAGAACTACCAAATACACTACTGAACTGTGGATCCCCCAATAATGAGGAGAAATGAGCCATGAAGCTTTGTGCATCTGTGATAATGATATTGGATAAGTCCCAATCCCTGAAGTCACAACCCAGCTTATCAAAAACAACCCTCTTCCACAAAGAATCAACTTCCAATGCAAATCCCCACCCCCACTTAGCTAGAAGAGCATAGTTCATGCATTTCAACTTTTTAATGCCTAAACCACCCTGATCTTTAGGCCTGCAAATTAAATCCCGGTTCACTTTGTGTAAAGCTCTCCTAGTCACTTTCCCATTCCACAGAAACTTCCTCATCCACTTCTCTAATTCTTTGATGACCCCCACAAGAGCTTTAAACAAGGACATATGATAAAGATGAAGGGCAGACAATATAGACTTGATGAGTGTTATTTTACCACCTAATGACAAAAGATTAGATTGCCACAGAGACAGCTTGTGTATGTCATATTGCATCAGTCAACTCCAAAACAAATAATGTTGTAACCGTGAACTATCATTTTTTTTTTGTAGCAGGGGTAATATAAACATTTTGAAAGAAAAAATAAACGGTGTTATTGTCGGTGATACAAACAAATGACTCAATGTTGCAACAAAATGCGTTTTGAAGTTCACGATTACAACATATAATTATCCCATGTCACATGGAAATATTGGATAGGGAAATTTACACATAACCTCCCCTACTATTGCCTTATTTTCACATCACCCCCTTAACTATTTTTTTAACATTTAACCCCCTTAACTTTATTTTTTTCACTTTAATTCATTTCCGTTACATTTTGGATGGAAAACGATCATGTGCACATCACGTGATCTTGTTTTTTTAAATGCCCAAAATACCCATTGTTCTTAAAACATAATGAAGTTAATCTGAACTACCTTAAACCTAACCCAACACACTTATTTCTCCTCACATTTCATCTCCACCACGCCTCCACACCCATTTTTCTCTCTATGGCTCTTCTCCAACGACCTCATCTCTCCACCACCCCCCCACGAAATCTACAAACGCTCTAGATCATCCTCTCCATGGATTTTCTGTGTTATCACCCACAAGATCAGATGTGCATGGAGGCGAAGCTAGAGAGATAAAAAAAACGAAGCCTTAACTTTTTAATTGATTTATAACATTGTTAATCAATTGTGTTTCCTTTTTGATTATCTATTTTTATTATTATTTTCTAATTAACATTTTATAAGTTAATAAATTATCAAACCAATTCACATCATATATAATTGTTTTAATTAAATTTAAATGAATTAGGATTAACTAATTTAAAATAGCTTAAATCCATTTTTATATGCACATATCAATACACTGATTTATAGGTTATAAAAAAATAATGTTAATATTATTAATTAGTTCTTTAATTGATTCATAAGATTGATATCAATTATTTTTCCTCCTTTCTAAAAAAATAAATTATGTTTCATAATTATTTCTCTAACTTTTATCACTGTTCTCTAATTAGTACCGTTTGATACTTTTAAGTTACCAAATAAATAAACATCATATAATTATTTTTATTATTTTTAAATTAATTTTTGTTATTGAATGTGAAATATCTCAAATACAATTTCGTATTCACACATCAAAATCTTGATTTATAGTTTATAATAGGCATATCTATGTTAGTACTGTTAATTGAATTTAATTTTTTTTTTGCTAATTAGTTTTTTAATTAATTTATAATAAGTCGTTCTTTAATTAATATGTGATTAGATATCTATTTTATTTTTAATATTGTTACATTGTTAAGCTCACTTTGTAGATTGTTTTATGTCAAACTCTATAGTTTAATTTATGTTAAGTTTATGTTGTAGAACAATGTCAAACAGAAAACATAAATCTAATTCTGTAAAACTGAAAAGAAAAAGAGCAATATATTATTTGTCTAAAGTGTATCTTTATTTATTATATTAATAAAATATCGGTATATCGTCTCCATTGTAATTATTTTTTACTTCATAAAAAAATTATTATTAAAAGACCCATTTTTATTTTTTTTCCTAAGGCCACCAATTACATAGAGACGGCCCTGAGTCATACTCGGTCCATTCCTCTCCACTGGAATTTTAACAAATCTCAGACTCACACTCGGTTTGTTTCAACCACCAGAGAGTCTCCAGAAGTCCAAGGCATCATATTGTCCCATCTTCTATTGCGTCATCGCCGTTATTGTGTGGTCTGCTAGCTGTGGAAGACGTTGTCGCCGGGCTTGTCCATCTGCCGTGAAACTCTGACAAATATCTCTTGCTTCCGTCTCAAACTCAAACCTCATATGTTTTATGTTTAACGTTAGAAAAGCTTGGATTTATGATCATTATTGCCGCATCATGCATCATCATGAGATTTTCGAGTATCATGTATACTGTATATGCATACTGTATGTACACTGTATTGCGCCGCACTGTGTTTTTGAGTATATGTATACTATATGTGCCCAAGTTAATTATAGTTTTTGAGAGAGTGTAGTTGTACATCATGGTTAAGCTTGGATGTTTTTGAGTGTTTAAATGATAATTATGATACACTGATATATGATATTTACGAGTCTTTGTATATATATTTGTACAATATAAGCTTGTTTTGGAATTTGGGGCAGGGCGGGTAATCCCCGACCTGTGCGGGGCAAGGTCGGGGCGGCACCGGTACGGGGCGGGATCGGGTACAGGGATGCGTGGATCGGGTCGAGTTTGGGTTTTGCAATACTCGCCCCGTTGCCATTCCTAGCTGGACTAGTCGGGTCTCGGTTCTTCTTCGATCTGGTGGCTGGCGTTGGTCCATGTGTGGTGGTCTGCGGTGTCACGCCCCAAATTCAGTAGAACCGAACCCGGAACGCGAACGGTAAAACAATAAAACCATTTTCAAACCTTTTAAATAAATCGCTTAAAATCACCATTTAGTTAGTCAAAATAATAATTTACAACTCAAAAGTACGTCCAAACAAGCGGACAAAAGACAAGGCGTACGTCACTAAACTCAAAAGAAAACCCGGACTCCCGCTCCCAGCTCTTCAAGCTTCGAGAGCTCCCCTAGTCCGTCTCGCGACCAGTACCTGTAGGAAAAGCAGCTAGGGGTGAGCGTTCGCTCACCACCACGGATACCAGACTGACTACGGCATACTAGCAGACAATGCCGGATACACCAACAACAACCCCAAACACCAGGGACTACTATCCCCAACTCAAGTAACCCGACTGACACACAAACTGTTACTTTCCCCAACCAACTCAACACTCGGACACGTGATGTAGACCCGACACAGCGGTTACGACCTCCACCAAAGACACAAAAGATAACCACACAACACCCAAGATCACAAAGGATCGCACACCAAACAAGATCACAAAGTATCGCACTCCAGCTACTCAATACCGGTTGCTAACCGGTTGGGCTTGAGCCTGCCCCACGCAACTTCCCCCGGTCTCTGTCGGGCCAGGCGGTCGACCTGTTAGCGATATATACCGAGCTACTTTTCTGATAGCTAGTCGGAAGGGGAGCTGCCCTTCATCGCCAAAGAATGCACAACTTTACCGGTGGTTAACCCGGAAGGCGAGCCAACCCCCACGACACGTGGCCACAGGACCCCTTTCTTGTCAGGTTGGCCCCCAACCTCGTCTGAACAATGCACACGCGCGCGACCACGAGACCCCTTTCTTGTCAAGCGGGCCCCCAACCTCGGGCAGAGACAGTCCACAACCAAAGTTCAACAAACAGCAACAACACAGGTTCAACAACCCCACGGGCACTCATGGCCACCCAAGACACCAACAGTAAAACACGGGCTCAACGACCCCACGAGCACTCATGGCCACCCAAGACACACCGACAGTAAAATACGGGTTCAACAACCCCACGGGCACTCATGGCCACCCAAGACACACCAACAGTAAAATACGGGTTCAACAACCCCACAGGCACTCATAGCCACCCAAGACACACCAACAGTAAAATACGGGTTCAACAACCCCACGGGCACTCATAGCCACCCAAGACACACCAACAGTAAAAATACGGGTTCAACAACCCCACGGACACTCATGGCCACCCAAGACACACCAACAGTAAAAATACGGGTTCAACAACCCCACAGGCACTCATGGCCACCCAAGACACACCAACAGTAAAATACGGGTTCAACAACCCCACGGGCACTCATGGCCACCCAAGACACAACAACAATAAAATCAACCTCCGGGCATAACCAAATGCCTCCAGTATTTCTAATATCAATACGTTCACTGCTCCTACGACACTACTAAGTGTCACATGCATTCCTATTGTTCGATACGTTGCTGTATCATACGACACCACCCGGTGTCGCCTGCTTTTCTATTATTCGATAAACTTACCTAACCCACGACACCCAAGTGTCACATGCATTTCTACTGTTAACTTTCCCTAGTCAGGGCCGAGACCCGGCTACTTTTCCCTACCTCGTACGCTTTCCAAAAAGTTCCCAACCAAGCTCCGGCGTGTTCACGATCACTCGCCTAGCTTTCCCTTTCCTCGGTCGGTGGCACGATCTAATAAGAACACAATTTAAAATACCTTTTAGGTTCGCAGGCATAAACTGAGTTTTAATACACTTGACGCCCAAATGCAACCCCGGTAATGTCGATCACTCCCAAACTTCCCAATTACTCGACATTGTCAATAATGGGCCCGGAAAGGCCCGATTCGCCCGGCCCGGCGAATCTGCCCGGGATTGGAAAACGCCCTTCCGGGGCTTCGAAAATTCCCGTTTTTGTTTCTAAGATCTTAGAATAATTCAAGGGTTCCAATGCAATCGACGGAATCAATTTCCGAGCAATTTAATTCGCGTTTAAAGTTTCTAAACCCGTCATTTCCAACTTTTACAATTTAATTCCAAATTTCGTTCCGGGTGTGGATTAACGACTTGGGGATCGTCCTAAACCACCCGAACACGAAAAACCCGAGGCCCGGCCAAGTGGGCCCCACACGGCCTCAATGGAAAATGTTCCTTTTCGCCCCAAAACGTTCCTAACAAACCCCAATCCTTAACCCAACCTTAATCAACCCATTTAAACTCAAACCCTAAAATTCAAACGTTCCAAAACGAAAATCGGATAGGTTCTCACCGTAGGGAATGATGACGGGAGCTCGATTCCTAAATTGTTGAGACGATCCGTCGGTTGGATCGTCGGGAGATCGACAAACCCCACACCCTTTCTTCTCTTTTTCTCCCTTTTCTCATTCTCTTTCCTCTCTCCACTTTCTCTCTCTAATTCTCTTTTTTTTTTCTAAATGTGGCCGAACACTCTCTACCATCTCCTTTGTTTTGTTTCAAAATCACACACTTTTTCCATATTTACAAAACTACCATCACCTTTCCATTTCTTTAGTTTTGTTCAAAAACTATCAACCACCACAAGTGTGACAAGTGTCAAGTGGGTCCCACACTTTCGAAAAATATCTTGGTAGATATTTTTCTGTCAGATTCGCGAAATTCGGCAGTCTTGGGCCCTGAACGGGCCCATTTTCCAAGAAATTACGAAATTTCACGGGCTACAAGAAAACGGCTCAACTAAGACCGCTGTAACGACGGCTAAGCTTTTTGGATCTAAAACGAGCCTCGAACGGACCAAAACGTCGCTCGATTGACTTTTCCAACAAAAAGTCAACCTTTCCCAAATTGGTCAGAAAGTTGCCCTAAGTCCTCCAGAACTCACTTTGGTCGATATCGGGGTCAACTCAAGTCCGATATGACCATCGGGGTCAAATTTAGGTTCATTTAGGTGTGTCCAAAATTTTTAAATTTTCCCGTTTTTCGCCGATTTGACTGGCGTTGACCGGGAGTGGTTCTTACATGAGGCATCATGTCCAGATCCGTCTTCGTGCTTCTCTACTTCAGCCCCGGTGGTGCTGCCCATACTGTCCCAAAGGTTGTTGCCCTCGTGGTTTCGGGTGTGTCGTGGCCGTGGTAGTGGCTCGCCAAAATTGGTAGTTGCTTGCCGGTCGGGATGTTGCTTCTCCCATCAAAGAGCTTACGTTTCTCTATTTCTAGTGAGGATTTGCTCTGGGTGCATTTCACCACGACAAGGAAAGGCTATGTGGTGTGGGGGTTTAGTTCATCCTTGGAATTAATGAGGGTTGGTGAGGAGTTCCAACTATAGTGGACTCAATCAAGCTTGGCACGTATGGTGGTTTTGGTGTCAAATCTGTTCGGGCTGAGGTGGACTCGTGTTGGTATAATTACATGCCTTATCATTTAAGTCCTCTTTTGGTGTTGGCTAGCGAGGGGTTACTGGTCAAGGTATCAGAATGCTCATCTCGAGTTCCAGCCTCAGAGCCTTGGATCCTGATGTCGTTGTGACGCTGCTTGCTTGGAGTCAAAGCCTATATTGTACGACTTTTGGTGTGTCGTAGCGCTTCTCCGCAGACATTGGTGACAATTCTATTTAGGATCTTGTTATGAGATTCAAGTAGTGTTTGGTGTTTTCATCTTGGCGTTGTTTTGGTAGTGAGTTCTCTCGGTATTTTTGTATTGAAGTTTCAGTTTCCAGTAGGTGGGTTTCTCGATTTAGAGATTTGGAGTTCTAAGAGGTGGCAGGATGTCTTTTCTGAGCTTCATGGTTGGAAAATCTGGGTAATCGTCCCATTTTCTCCGTGAGCTTCATGGTAGAGAAATCAAGGTATTAGACCTCTTTTTTTTGTGCTTCATGGTAGTGAAATCTAGGTTTCAAACCTTTATTTATTTTATTTCTGTCTTCTTGGTGGCTTCTTACGTGAAGCGGTGTGGTTTCGAGTCTTGGTTGGTCGCTGGTTCTTCTGGTGTTGTATTCTTCTGGTTTTGTATTCTTCTTGTAGTGTTTTTTTTGTGTGGAGTTTGTAACTAGACTCTTCTTTGTACTCCTCTTCCTCATTGAGAGAGGTTTAATTTAAATATGTTTTACCGATAAAAAAATCAATTAATTGCACAATTAGACAATTAGTTTCTCCAATTGCATAATCAATCTATTAATGACACTCAATAATGAACCTGTGTTTATTAAATTGAACTTGAGATGAAATCATAACAATAAAAGTGTGGAGACTGAAATCAAGCATTAATCAACACATCCAAACACAATCGTATTCATCAAATCCATCTAATTAAACAATAAAATCACTTCCTTAGCCATAAGTCTAAGATTCCATAACTATATAGCTTTAAACACAAAAAAGGTTCTTACAATGTAGGATTAAAGATGAAGACAGAGAGAAAAGAGTGTATACCCCAGTTGGATTAAAAAAAACCAACTTAAATCCTTCATCATTGTGTTTTTTCCTCCTGCATGATTGGAGATGGGTGAACCGTACAATTACAATACCATCCCTCATCTTGCTCTCTTTTTTATCAGTAGGATAAACATGGTTTTTTCGGTGGGTGAAACTCCCTTTTCAACCAGTTGGACAAAAGCCTCCAGAGTTCTCAAAAGCTAAAACAAAATGTTTGTAATTCCCCTCGACGACGTCAAATGGCACCGTCGACGCTGCATCTCCACGAACTTTTGGGATGTGTTGGGAAGACCTCGACTATGTCGAGAAATTTTTATATGTCATCAAACCTATATAGCGTATGAAGAATTATGTATGATTTTCTGCACACTTCAACAAACCTTCCCAAGACATCGAGATAGCACTCTATGGCGTCGAGATGTGCAAAATTCCAGGCCAAAATTGAGGATGATCTCCTTAGTTGTAGCTATTGATAAAAATGGCTCCAATTCCAGAAGCATTAAGCTTCGAGCTATCACCCAACTATTCTAACTCATCACCTACAACCACAATTAATAAAAGATAAGAAGGAGAAAAGGATCAAACAAGAAAAAGCCATATACTAATCTAACAAACAATGCTTTCCAAAGGCGTAATAACCTTAACTATGTGCGCATAGTGTCAAAGTGTGTGTCCCACGTCGAAAGTGTGTGTATGCATTTTCCCAAGTTGATAAACATATTGATGTCTCCACCTATCAGCTTGAGTTTTTGAGTTGGATCGGGCTATGACATGGTATATAGCTGGTTTGGACATGTGTTGAAAATAGGAAGTTCCCCTTAATACCAAAATGTGCCACGGGCGAGGGAGTGTTAAAATGTGTGTCCCACATCGCAAATGTGTGGATGTATTGACCACTTGATAAACAAATTAATACCTCCACCTATCAACTTATTGATTTTTTGGATTGGATCAGACTTTAACATATAGACACGAAAAATACTTATGAAATGTGGTCTCATCACTTATTTAGGAATATACTTCCTATAATTTTAATTACACATAGTATCTCAAACAATAGGTGTCGAGAGCTCTCAATGCTTTCTAGGATAGTCCTAGCCAATCGCTCCGATCATGGAGTTCTCCTCTCCGGGTACCACCTCCAGCTTCTCTCCTTCACGGGCATCGTCTTTACTTCGAACCCCCTCTCAGACTGCTCAAGAGAGGGGATCCACGATGTTTTGTCCCCCATCACTACTTGTGGTCGAGTATGTTGGGGAGAACCGGGCCTTATTTAGGAGGAGGACGCAATAAGAAGCTCATAACATACACGTTGGCCACCACACTTGACCCAAAAGACTAGCCTATCAGGTCATGGGTCCAAGGTGTATATTAAGTCTTACTTTATTCCTTAAGTATCCGATGTGGGACTCCTGACTCACATGTGGACACACCTAACAGAGTAACGTCGCCGCCTCTGCCTCCATCCATGTGAGCTTATGGATCTGCTGAGCTCTCATGGGGGAGCCACCAATGCCACTGCAAGTGACGAAGCCTCCTCCTTGGCCTCCACCGATGCCTTCTCCTCGATCTGTCTCCCGATTTTGGGCCGACATGATAGTTTGGTTTTGTTTTCTTCTCTGCTTTATTCCTTTTTGCAGGGTTTATTGTCCACAATGTCATGTGATCCCTCCCCAAACCGTGCTGTCTCCCAGCAGTTCAAAGGTTTCGATTGGATGACCCATAAGTTTTCAGGCTATTTTGGTGGGCTACGGTCAGCCCGAATATGGTGTTCAGTTCAGGTCTAGTTAGTCATTTTAATTGCATGAGTCTTACTTTTCTGTTTTTACTAGTGTTTTGATCTAGTATAAGATTTAATTCTCAGTTTATGAGTCTTTTGATTAAAAACCATGATGTTCTTGATTATTTCTCTAGGAATTTGTTAAACAAAGACATACGGAGTCCTATTTTTTATACTCGCTCTCTTTGTTAATAATATCTATGCAAATTTCGCTTAAAAAATAGACTTCCTAGTTGTATGGCAGAGTTCTTCATCCAGACATTAGCCATCACCACAAAACTAACGGGTTTAGCACACTGTCTCTACATCGTCGGAATGTCCTCCGCCATTCCTGTCAGGTGAATAATAGAACAATCTGCATGATGTAAAGTCATTTTGTCTTCTCTACATACCTCAGACCCAAAAAAACTACACAAAGAATATGATATAATGTTCAATTGTTCACATCAGTGAAGTCATCACACACTGCTTGCACATGATTGCCTTGTCCTAACCGGACCTTGCTAATAAAACAATCAAATCTCTTAAGCTCTGAAAACAACCAGTCTTGCATCACTCAATCCACACATAAAACAATTCCATTAACGTCGAACATTCTTCTCTTCTGAGTCCACATGTCTTTCAAATATTTATGATATAAGTTGCAAAACATCCTTCATTCATATGTTGGACGCGTTTTTCAATGAGATGTTACCTATCATTATGTACTACTGTTTAGAGCATCCACAACGCTCTCTGCCGGGTGCTGACGGGGAGTGTTGGCGGGATGATTAAAATATATTTTTTAGCTTCATTGTAGCTCACCGCCAGTTCCAATGGTCACTACCCTACAATGTTAGGTGGTAAAAAGTTGATGGTAAGTGTTTTTTCTTCATAAATTTACTCACCGTCGGCGTTGAAAATAAGTGGTGAGCTCACCGTCGATCTTCACCGCTAATGAGGTCCCCGTCAGCTCCCCGCTGCCGATTGTTTACCGCCAATAGCTCCCCGTCAGCTCCCCGTCCAACGTCATGGATGCTCTTATCCCTTATTGGTTTTAGTCCTTAAATTAAAGTTAATCTTTTTAGTGAAAAAACAACCAGTTAAAAAACAGTTGACACTTTGGGTGATAGACTGTTATCATAACCCGCACGTGCAGCTAAGCGGAAAATCCGGTGGATCCAGTGCAGTACAGAACAGAGAAGGCCATCTCATCAACACATAATAATATAAAATATTATTTGGGCTTGGATCCCATATTTTCAACCACAGAAGCAAAAGAACAATCATAGGTTTCAGTGCCAATAATTGACACTGAAGGGGAGAGAGACATATAGATCAAATACATGTATCAACTAATTCGATCAATCCCGATTCCATCTTCTAAAGAAGCAAACGCAGCGCCGCGGCTGATCTCTGTATCGCCGTCATCTTCTTTGCCGTCGACTGCCACTTTACTGTAACAGCCATCTTTGTCGATCAATTGCTCCTCCAAGTTGAAAGATCCAAACTTGGGTGTGTATTGGGAATTGGGTCCACCCAATTTGGTGTCGAAGGTGAAGGAGAAGCTTTGATTTGAGTCTGAGTAGGGTGTGAATTCATCCAGCGCCGTCGGGCACTTCTTCCGCCTTTTGGGCTCCGGGACCTCCTCCTCTTTCTTCGTCACTTCCTCCTCGCCGGATGTGGCCTCTCCGGCACCGGCGGAGTGTTGAACTGGTGATGGGTCCTCTTCTGGTTGCTTTCTTTTGTCGAGTTTCTCTGCCATGGTTGTTGGGTTGGGTCCGGTGGAGATTGGGAATTGGGAGTGTGTGTAAAAGGGCTTTTCTTTTAATATTGGATCTTGCTAAATTACAAAACACTCCTCGATCTCATATTATATTTGATGAAAAAAGAACTGTAGTTCTGTGAATGGGCTCAACCCTTTGTTTTACCAATGGTCTGACCTTAACAAGGAAGTAGTAGTTTGTGTCCGAGTGACTGTGACAACGGGTAACATAGACCCGGACGTCAATCACGCAACATTGGTTTTTATCCCAAAAAAAAATCAGAAGAGAATTGTGAACTTACGACCCATAGTTTGTATAATGTTATCTTTCGGGTCTTGTCAAAAGTGCTTGCTAATAGGCTGAAACCGCTACTTGACCTTATCATATCGGTTAATCAAGGGGTTTTCGTACCCGGTAGAGAAATCCAAGACAACGTTTTTATCTCTTAATTACGAGATTATTCATTTGCTTCGAAGAGGGATCGGGGCCCGAACGGATTTATGGCTCTAAAACTGGATATGAGCAAGGCATATGACCGGGTTGAGTGGTCTTTTATACTGGCTATGATGGGAGCCTTCGGCTTCGGGCCCTGGTGGTCTTGGCATGCATGAGATCTATCCAGTATACGGTTATGCCGAGGGGCCAAAGGACTAGACGAAGCTGTGTCGCTCGAAGAAGGTAGGAGGGATGAGCTTCAGGGACATGTATGATATGAACATTGACCTTCTAGCAAAAATGAGATGGAATTTCATATCCAATCCGACCAGTTTGGTGGCCAAAGTTTTCAAAGTTAGGTATTTCAGGGATGGGGACTTTCTCGCAGTGGTTGATAGCCTCGATCCGAGCTAGTTGTGGTAGGGACTCCGAGCTACTCAAGCACTCCTAAAGGAAAGTATCTGGAAAACAATTGAAAATGGGCTATCGACAAGGGTGAAAGGTACACCGTGGCTGATGGGAGATGTCCCAACTATACCTGAAGGGACGATGGCGAATGGGGAAATGTTGGTATCAGAGTTCATACATCAAGATGGAAATTGGGACACCACAAAACTAGGTAAAAATCTCCCTCCGAACCTAATGACAGAGGTACTCCAAGTTTCGATCTTGAATCACAAAGCCCAGATAGATGCTACTGAACACGGGATACTAGAGGTCGGTACAGTTGTCAGAAAGGGTATCAGTTGTTGGCTCGAATGAATGGCCGATGGGTGTCAAGTCAGGGAGCATCAGTCTGGAAGACTATATGGTACATGGACATACAACCACAAATCATTGTATTCCTTTGGAGAGAACTATCAGGTACTTTACAGGTGGCGGAAAACCTCCGAACAAAATTTATCCCCATTCTAGAGGAATACCTGTCTGCTAGTCTGCACAAGAAATGATGCTACATCTTCTGGTACAATGTTCGTTTGCACAAGAAGTATGGAAATGGGCACAAATATCCATTCCCTCAACGTCCGATACTACTTTCATAAAGTGGATGACAATAGTTATAGACCTCCCGGATATGGAAACAAAAAGTAGGATGACTATGACATCGAGGGAGATATGGAAAGCCAAGAATGACATTGTATGGGAGCAGACACCACAAACAACATTTTCTTTGGTTGATGAGCCTAATTGAAATTACAAATAGATGGCCTCTAAACATTGACTATCTATAAATGTGGTTATGGTCCCTGATGGAGTACCTGATTTCCTTTTTCTTCTCACCCCCCATATGAGAGTTAGAATTTATGGAGCAAGTGTAATCCACTAGAAGATCCATAATTGTGTTCATCTTCATCAAATGATCTCTCATGGCTTCAAGTAAGTAACATTTAATTATTTCGCTACTTTGATCTTGTGTTCAAATCAGTTCAACAAAGACTCTAAGACATGGTTCAGGTTTATGGATTAACACTTTAGTTGTTGTTTAGGTTGAGCCATAAATTCATTCCAACAAGTGGTATCAGCGCCAACTTTGTGTTCTTGAAACTTGATTAAAGTTTCATGTCATAAATTCCTTCTTGCATGTCATTGTATTTGAAGGATATAAAGATTTTAAGGTTAATAGTTTTGATCGATATTAATTTCGATCATTTTTGGGGTACATGCAAGCATTTGTGGTTGCGTACCAACGATTTCCTTCTTGCGTACCATTGACTTGCTTCATGCATGTCATTGGAATTGAAGGATCTAAAGGTTTTATTGTTTAATCTTTGATCGATATTAGTTTCGATCACCTTTGGGGTACATGCAAGCATCCATGGTTAAAATCTTTGACATATAAATATTAAGGCTTTTCAAATGCATGCATAATAGTTAACTTGGATACATGATGTACATGTTATGGTTTCTTAAAATTGATGACTTGATTTCTTCCAAATAAAAGTTTTGAAACCAACTCTATGTAGAGAAAATTTTCAAGAAAATTTGGTGGTTTCTTAAAGTTGATGACTTGGTTTCATCCCCGTAAAAGTTTTAAAACCAACTTTGTGTAGAGAAAAATTTTCAAGAAATTTTGATGATTTCTTAACGTTAATGATTTGGTTTAATTCAAGTATAAGTTTTGAAGCCAAACTTGTGCATGTCAATTTTTTCAAGAAAATTTGGTGGTTTTATAAAGCATCTTCAATGCTAAAATGGTAAGGCTAGTGGTAAGGCTGACTATTAGAATAAAAAATTAACGGTTATATACTTTTTGGTATCCTTATGTTTCGTCCACGAACAATTTGGTATCCTTTTGAATTTTTATTCCAATTTGGTACCCTTATGTTCGGTCCACAAACTTTTTGAGTTAATGGGGTTAAAAAATTAACAGAATAATGTGAAATGACCATTTTACCCCTATATTGATTTAATTGACTTTTGACTTTAATGTAAAATGACCATTATATCCTTAAAATTTAATTTCATTAATAATTTAATTAATTAATTTCTTTTCTTTTCTAAAATATTAACGAGTTTTTTTAAATAACTTTATTTTTAAACTTATTTTTTAATAATTTTTTTATAAAATTTTTATTTTCATATATTTTTCGAATTTCTTATTTTTATTTCCTGAAATAATTAATAATTGTTTTAAAATTTCTAAAATAATTTTTTGAATAATTTATTATTTTTTTTAATTTTCATTTTTTTATAAAATTAATCTATTTATTTATTTATTTTTAAAATATTATTCATCTTTTTTAATTTATAAATTTTCATTTTTTAATTTTTTAATTTTTTTATTCTTATTTTTTAGTTTTAAATTTTTTAATTTTTAATTTTTTTTAATTTTTTTTAGTTTTTTAATTTTCAATTTTAATTATCTTTTTATTTATTTATTTATTTATTTATTAATTAATTCTTTTATTTTTTTTATTTAATTCTTTCTTGTATTATAACTAAGGGTATAATGGTAATTTTGTCTATCAAATTTATAAGCTTAAAATAAGAAAGGGTAAAATCGTCATTTCACACCCACTTAACTGCACATGACTAACTTAGAGGAATATTCCGTTTGTTTTCTAACGGAATATGCCACTTCCGTCCGTGGACAAAACAAAGGGTACCAAATTGGTCATTTTAAACATAAGGGTACCAAATCGCTCGTGGACGGAACATAAGGGTACCAAAAAGTATATAACCAAAAAATTAATATTGCGACCTAACAGTCAGCACCCTCCAATGCTAAATGGTAAGGCTGGTGGTAAGGCTAATTGTTGGAAGAAAATAATATCAATGAAAGTTAATAAAAGAATTAATATTGAGATACTAATGATTTTTTTTACAAGATCAATATTAATGAAAGTCACGATCTAGCTCAATCTTCAAGTTTTCTTGTGCTAGAACACTTCCTAAATAGAACAAATATTTAGTGTAGAAATATATTCAAATTAGAAAATGAATCTTCAAAACCAAACACACGCAGGATGTCCGATGACATTCGATCAGACATCTTGTATGTCTTTACTGATCGATATCTTGAACAACATCTTTCTTGATACATAAATGACCAACCTAAATGTAACAACACGTGGCAAGTCTCCCGAGATTAGTGCCCGATCTATCTTGTTTCCGTCATATCCCCTGTTCTTTGTTTCTTGAACCAAGTACAATGGAGTCCTTCTAGCGACATATCCAAAACATCGATGTCTTTTATGAGTTCCTAGAAGTCTGTGATAAGATTCTGCGGATATTGTTATTGTCTATCATGTTGCCCAATTGGCGGGGTTTAATCCACATGAGGTGTCTCTTACCCCAGTCTGATTCCCCATAAATACAGGTTATACTAAAGGTTCCCTACCCGTGATGTAAATCAGGGAGTCAATATATCTCTGGTCAACATCCCTTATTTCCACCTAGACGTCCAGTCCCCAATATAGTGCTAGTCCACCTTTGTGTCCCGTAATATGCGAAACCCATTCCACATCCCTGAATCCTAAATTTTGACAAAGTACAGTTTGTGTTCGGTGTCGCCTGCATTGTCTCAAAAAGAAAAAGAATTTGTGGGTTGTGGGCAGAAATTATGGCCTTTAGGTATTAGCGATGCGGATCGGTTTCAACTCCCTAACAGTTCCAGGCAAGAATATTCATCGTGGGCCTAGTTGGGACCGAGGTCGATGTTAGGTTAGGTCTGTCTGGTTGGGACGAAGATCCTTGGTGACCATGTCTCGATTTTCTAGATAGTATTGGGGTTTGAGGTCCTTCTCTAAGTGGATAACCTAAGGACATGGGTGGGGGCTACTAGGGAATGGGCATCCAATTTGGATCGGTCCCTAGGTCTGGCTTCTGAAGGCCTCTTGCGGGATACAAATGGGTTCATATAGGATCCGGTAACCATGATCTGGTTGTTATGGGAAGGACATCTATTCCCTGAGATAAACCATGGCCAAGTCCTAAAGGCGGCATCCTCAGATCCAAATGAAGAAAATGATGGCGACGAGGCTAGATTAGCATGTGTAGTATCTGTCGAGAAAGGTTGAGGGGGAAGAATATCGTTGTGCCTTATTCGAGGCATGGTGAGGGAATCTCCAGCCAAAAGCGGCGGAGGAGATAGTGGTGGGCACATAGAAGGAGTTACACTATAGAGAGAAGATGAGTGAGTAATTACCTTAACAGATGGCGCAACAAAAGGATGGTTGATCGAGGCAGGACAGACCATCAAGGCGCATCTGGTGGTGTTGGAAGAGGGGGGGAACTGGTAGAAAAAGAGACTTGGCATGAGCGGTCCTCCAAGGACTCGATCACTCACGGTTGGGAAGAGATCCGTTTGCGCGGGAAGGCGGGATTTTTCCTAGGATTGACGACCGCGATGGCAACGGGGTGGGCCATCTCCGATCATCGTTGAGGACACATTCAGAACCAGGATCAACGAACGCGGCAGACCTGTAAGAGCGGAAGACTTATGGCCGACACCTTTTCTAGATAGTATTTTTTCCTAACTGTGTAGATGAATTTTTCTAATTAATATAATTCGTCTTTAAGAAAAGGCACGAGGACACAATCGAACAATTGCGCGTTTAATTAAGGGGTAATTTCATCCCAGTACCCCAAAATTTTCATTTTTCATTTAGAGTACCCTAAATCATTTTGTGTCACCTCAGTATCCTAAACTTTTATTAATTCATTTAAAGTACCCTAAATCATTTTCGTGCCACCTCAGTACCCTAAACTTTCATTAATTCATTTAGAGTAACCTAAATCATTTTTGTCACCTTAATACCATAAACTTTCATTAATTCTGTTTTAGTACCCACCGTTAATTTTATCCTAAATTTGGTTGTTACTGAAGAGTATTATGACCATTTTACTTGTTTTACATGGAAAATCAAATGAAAAGTTATGAATGGGTACCAAAAAGGAGTTAATGAAAGTTTAGGGTACTGAGGTGATATATAAAAAAATTAGGGTACTTTAAATGAATTAATGAAAGTTTATGGTACTAAAGTGACAAAAAAAAGATTTAGAGTACTCTAAATAAAATATAGAGATAATTCCACCCATGTACCCTAAATCTTTCATATTTCATTTAGAGTACCCTAAATCTTTTCTGTGCCACCTCAATATCCTAAACTTTCATTAATTCTATTTTAATACTCACAGTTAACTTCCCATCTAATTTTCGATCTAAAATAGGTAAAATAACCATAATACTCTTCATTAACAACCAAATGGAGGGGTAGATTTAATGGTGAGTATTAAAATGGAATTAATAAAAATTTAGGATACTCTAAATGAATTAATAAAAATTTACGATACTGAAGTGACAGAAAAAAGATTAGGGGGCATCTAAATAAAACATGAAAGACTTAAAATATTGAGATGGAATTATTCATAGTGGTTAGTCCATGTCCTAACTCCCACCTTTCGTTTATTCCTAAATCCTAACCCAAGCAAACGTAAAATGTCATGTAGTAACATTGACCGCAACTTTGGCATTTTCCGTCCAAAAGTTTAATGCCCTGTTTAATGAGTAACAGACAAAGTTGATAGTTCAGAGTTATGATTTGAGAATAAACGAAAGGTCTACGTTATGATTTGAGAATAAACGAAAAGTTGAAGTTTCCATTTTAGGAAAGTTTTAGAGCACGTGACAAGCATGTGACTGGTATTTCACGTTGTCAGTCACACTTAACAGATTTTGATACATTTTGAAAATTAATTAGTGAAACCTGTTACTATGTAATAATTTTCAAATATGCGAGTGATGATTTGGTGTTGGACCTTAATACAGTGAGCTGACATGAAGTTCTTTGTTATTCATAAAATATAAAAAATCTAGAGCAGGTGAAATCATCCCTTTAATTAACATTAGAAAGAACTCCATGTCACCTCATTGTTTAAAAGTCAAACATCAAATAATAACCCACATATATGAAACGTATCAGATAGTAATAGGTTTCACTTTATTAATTCTCAAAATATATCAAAATCTATAAAGTGTGATTAACGCCGTGAAATACCAGTCACATGCTTGTTACGTGCTCTAAAACTTTCCTAAAATGAAAACTTCAACTTTTCGTTTATTCTCAACTCATAATTTCAACTTTTCGTTTATTGCCAAATCATAACCATGAACTATCAACTTTTCTTGTTACTCACTTAATAGTTGTTAGACTTGCGGACGGAAAATGCAATATTTGTTAAAAAAATTTAGCGGACGGTGCATAATTTTATTGTAAATCAGAAGTAACGATACATTGGAGTGCATCAGACACATGACCTGACCACGGAAAAAAAGGCGTAGAACGCGTCTCCCTGGCTAGGCAATGAGAAGCCTTATTCGCTGTTGTTTTAACAAATTGAAGGGTAGTCTCTTGTTGTTGTGAAAGAAGTTTCCAGATGCCACGAATAAATATCCCAATGCGAGAGACTACATTACTACATGATAATATACGTTTGATTAGTTTTGTACCTCCTTTTTCATCCCGAAAAAGGTTTTTAATTTAAATTTACTTTACTCATCAAAAAAAAAGATTAAACAATAAACGATACGGACATAGAGTAACCCCTAAACACTATTATGCATGGTAGGCTTGGTAGCAAAAACCACTGACCTACAAACGCATCTTCTTCCGCTTTCTTTTCCCTACTTTCCCTTTCCTTTTGGTCCAACCCTTGGCCTTCCTCTTGCCTCTCTGCACTTTGAAGAATCAGAAGCAAAACAGCCATGACTATCAGCATAGTTGATTATCAGCTTCCCGACTTTACCCACAACCGTTACGACGTCAACTTCTTCGGCGACCAGATCCACACCCTCCTCACCTTCACTCCCTCCATGGTCGATTCCTGGATCTCCGAGACCTATCGCCTCAATGTCGGTCGTCCCCTCCTCGTCGGCCTCGACGTCGAGTGGCGCCCCAACAATCGCAACTACGAGAACCCAATAGCCACTTTGCAGCTCTGCGTTGACCGCCGCTGCCTCGTCTTCCAAATCCTCCACTCACCCTCCGTCCCCAAGTCCCTCGTCGACTTCCTCGGAAACTCCGACAACACGTTCCTCGGTGTTGGGATTGAGAGCGATGCGGAGAAGCTCTTGGAGGATTACGCTTTGAGAGTCGCCAAAAAGGTCGATTTGCGGTCTCTCGCTGCCGACGGATTGGGCAACAGTGAGCTCAGGAAAGCAGGGTTGAAGACTCTGGCCATGGCTGTTCTGGGAAAGAAAATTGAAAAGCCCAAGAAGATTACAATGAGCCGCTGGGACTCTGAATGGCTTTCCAGTTCTCAGGTGCAGTATGCTT
Organism: Erodium maritimum; assembly: GCA_963921825.1. NCBI lineage: Eukaryota > Viridiplantae > Streptophyta > Magnoliopsida > Geraniales > Geraniaceae > Erodium > Erodium maritimum. The sequence continues at coordinate 17,236,198 of OY997591.1, forward strand.
GTGTTGATGCCTTTCTTTCCTCTGAAATTGGCAGGAATTTGAATGCTACTATGCAAGGTTCCACTGTTCCTATAAATGTGACTGCTTGAGGAGTTGTTTGTATCAAATTCTCAACTCTTAGAACTCATATATGCTTTGAATCTGGCAAAATTAGGTTTGATGAACGATGAATTTGGACAAATGATTTCTTGTATATGATGTTTGGGGAAACTATGGTATCCCGGTATGGGCCTCATTATTAAGCTTGTATGCTCTATCTTAATGCAGCATATTTATGAATTGGAGTCTACTTTAGAGTCTTATGGATGCTATTGAAGAATTGGATGTCACAAATTGCATCCATGAATTGGAGTGAACTTTAGAGTCTCAGTACTTTGTGTGATGAATAATTAGTTGAACAAGAAAAGTCTATTAAGGATTATCGATTATTGATAAGCGGATGTGCTATTGTGATTTTTGAACGTTGGACAAATGGTTGAACATCCAAAGGGGCATTAGTATCAGGGATACTGAGCAACAATCCACAGAGAACCTGTAAACTTCATCTTGTACGCAGTGGAGTTGAGATATATAATCATGTATTTTCTGCCTTTACTTGTTGCCTTGACCTAATAGACCAGCCCTAGTGGGCAAGATACTCATAGGTTAGTATAGTAACTAATTCTAGTATATTACTAGTAATCCATGCATAATTGACTTCATCAAAAGGAAAAATTCACTTATATTAGAAAACCTGATTTAGGGAAGTAAGACACTTATGTTGAAGTAATGTAATAATTTGTCTCTATAAGTTCAACAGTTGCTCCTATTAATATAGTCAAATTGTTGCTGGGCTGGTTTTGTAATAGGAAAAAAATCATTTCCGTCTGATGTATTTGATATTGTTTTCATGTCTTGATTGTGCACGGCCTTCATTTTCAAGTCCTGCCAGTTACCTTTATCTAATTTTCAAGTCATGCCAGTGACTTTAGTTAATTTTCAAAAAATTACATGTATTTTTTGAAAATATCAGCGTTATGTTTAACAAATTTCGTCATTTAAAAAAATTAAATAATGTCACTGGCAGAACTTGAAAATGAAGGTTGCACACAATCAGGAAATGAAAAGCGGCCTTTGTCCATAGGTCGGAATGATATTTATCCCTTTGTAATATCACTTTACAACATTCATGCTTAGATACCTCAATGTTATTATGGTTGGTTGTTTTTCTGCTTTTGGGGCTTGGTTTGCCCATAACAGCTGGCCATTCAGTGATTCTTTTTTTCTGCTTATTTTACGCCATGCACTCCTTGAAGTTTATATAGAATTCTGTTTGAACTCTATTTTACAGTGTGTTCTGATTAACATACTTGGTTTTTGGAAGTTGGTATTGTTTCGGAAAAAAAATGAAAAATAAACTGCATTCTAACCACTAGTGCCATCAAATTTCTTTAATTTACTATTTGACATACTCTGTTTCTCCTAATTGTACAATTATTGCATCCTGTATTGTCCTTTGTTCTGCAGAAGCTTTATCACATATCTGAAACAGAAATGTAGCCCCCTCTAGCTCACATTAAGGTGTAAGCATTAAATTTATTATTTTATTTTAGCTATCAGCTCTGCAATAATGTTTACATCTTGAATTTGATCCATGTGTATAGATAGGGGTGGGCATTGGTCAATGACCGGCACCGGTGGCCACTTTTGGCAACCAGACCGGGACCACCAGTTCATACAAATCTACCACCGGCAGCGGTACCGGTAACAGGCAAGAGGCGTTATGTTGCTACTTGTGTTGTGAATGTATTCTACTGTTAAATTAGTAATATATATCACAGCTACCCTGTAGTTCTTCAATGGAAATAGGACTTAAGGGGAAGAGGAGAAGAAAGCTTTGTGTTGCTTTGGCCGTGTGATGGGGCAGAACTAAAGGGCAAGAATCTGAATTCACCAGCATCCACAAGAAGACCTTGAATATATTTGGAGTATGTGTATTAGTCAAGTGTTCCAGAAGCACATTTAAGGCATGAGATGAGATGGAAGAGTAACCTGCAGCTAGAATGAGTCTTCAACATCCTCAGGTTTGATTCGTGCCCCTAATATCAAGACCCAAAATACAGAAAGGATTGTATTAGGAATTAATTTAGGAATAGCGTAACAAAAACGCAGGGTGGATAAAGCGCTTGTTACCAAGAGTGATCGATGCACAGCACCGTAGGAAACAAAGAAATATATTTCATGATTCAACATTCTTATTTCCTACACCACTTGTTGGAAAACCTTGCTTACAAACTCAGTGACATCCCAAGTAATCCCAAACAATTGTATAATAAGCTTAGCCGTTGTATATCATTCAGTATTTTTGCAAAATCCCGAAAGTCATAAAATAAAAATCATAACTATTGTATAACGAATGAGTATACCAAATACCTTCAGTTTCGTGATATAGGCAACGTTTTTTTTGAAGCAAAAGGAAAAGAACAAGGGTTTGACAATTGAGCACCCTCCAAATAAACACTGAGGAAGGACGAAGGTGGATAGAAAGTTCTCCCCAGTTAAATCTGAATCCAATACTCTTTCAAATCAGCATCAAACTCAATATTCTTGTTCACTTCATATATATATATATATATATATATATATATATATATGTAATTGGTAACTGCGATTAGCTCACAAAATGCTAAATGAGCTGTTTAATTTCAGCTATTAGATTTATTATTTTGGTGCGTATTTGTATGTCAGGACCGCGCGAGGAAGACGACCCAAACGGTGTCGTTGGGCTTAATGGAACGCAGCGTCTCTGAGGGCCACGCGTCAGTCAACGTGCCAGCTAGAGAGACGACCGAGCCGTTACGCGTCGTGTCAGTTAGTTAGGGGTCTGGAGTCTGTTACGCCTACGTGGCATGTCCTGAGCTGAGGTATAAAGCTCCGAGTCTTCGATTCTGTCTTCATCTTCTTCATTGTTGCTATTGAGTTGCAGAGAGAGAGGTTAGAGAGCGAGCTTGACTGTAGAGAGAGAGTCAGAGCCGTCTGTAATCCTTCTTCAATTCATCAATAAAGCTTCCAATTCCGAGCTTGAGCAAGAGCCTGACAAAGTGGTATCAGAGCCACCGACCACGGAACGATGACACGAGCTACAGATTTGAGCGAAGTTGCACGGCGAGCGGCGGGGGCGAGCATCGCTCCGGTGCAGAACCTCACGGAGCAGCTTGAGACACTCCGGCCACAAATGGCAGCAGCGGCGGGCATAGCAGACCGGACTGAAGGACAGCTCGGCGAGATCTCCACCATGCTGAGAACGATGAACACGATGCTGCTCAATCTGAACGGACGCGTGGAGAGCATGGAGCAGCGAACCGCGCCAACGCCACGGGAGAGCATTGACCGCCGGGAAGACACAGAGCCACCACTCGCGGAGACACCGCACCGATCACCACCTCCGGTCACGCGAGAACGGTCGGGCGAGCCTCCACGGCGGACCACACCGCCGGAGCTCAGAGAGCCAGCCAGGGCGGCAGCACCGCGCAGAGCACCGTCCACGGAGCAACAACAGACCGACTACACCGAGCCAACACGACGGGTTCCGACACAAGATCTCAGAGACACACTTCCACCGGCACGAGACAGGCCCGCAAGGCACGGCGACGCTCGTACACGGGACGATCTCCAGTTCAGAGACGAGATCGGACATGAACGCCGAGATCACCAACACTACCACCGGCGATACGACGAACAGGAGTTCCGTCCCCGGGACGATGAGGATAGACACCGAGGAGCCGGTGATCTGAGGCGGGAGAACGGCACACTTCAATTCAGGTTGCCTCAGATCCAGTTTCCTGTATTTGACGGTAATAGTGTTCAATCTTGGATTAGAAAATGCACAAACTATTTCTTCTTATGTGCAGCGCCAGAGGAATTCAAGGTGCGACTGGCCGGAATGCACTTCGCTGGCAGAGCAGAGATCTGGTTCCAAGATTACCAGCGTAGCCAACGCCACATCGCATGGGAACAACTATTGCAGGACCTCACCTGGAAGTTCGAAGATGGACGCTCTGAAGACATCTTCGCCATTTTCAAACACTTGCAGCAGGAAGGCTCAGTGGCGGAGTATGAGGAACGCTTCGATGCCGCGCGGGGAACAATGATCACACGGAACCCTTGGCTGACAGAGGAGTTCTTCGTGGCCAATTTTATCAGTGGCCTCAAGACTCATCTGAGAGCCGGGGTCACCATGCTCGAACAAGATTCTCTGGGGAGAGCGATGTTCCTCGCAAGAATGGAAGAACAGAGAGCAGGGGCACGCTGGGGAAGTGGAGCGGTCCGTCCGCCGGATCCGAGCACCAGAGCAAGGCCAACCATGGTCAACGGCCCAACCAGAGATGGTAACCGGACCGTCAACGCACCCGCGCCCCAACAACGTGGACCGGCACCAGTTCCAAGCAACAACAGAGGGCCATTGCCAGTCCGAAATATCAATTCAGAATACTGTGAGCGACGTCGGCAAGGACTGTGCTACACATGCCCGGCAAGGTACACACGAGCTCATGTCTGCCTCAATTGACAGCAACTGTTCATGTTGTCCAGAGATGAAGAGCCGATCATTGAGAAACGGGAGGAGGAACCTTTGGATGAGGAAGAGGCCATGGATTGGGCAGCGGAACGGTCGACAAGCCTGTACCTCACAGACGTGCCGGAACCGGCTGTCCGAGAAGAAACCTTACGAGCTTTGGACGGAAGCCACAGTCAGGCACTAAGAGTTACAGCCAGGGTAGCAAGGGGCACCCTCTCGACCCTGGTTGACACTGGCGCCACGACTTGCTTCTTGGATGAACACACAGCGCACAAGCTAGCCATCACAGTGCAACCCACGCCGGAGACGCACATCCGATTGGGTAATGGGAATAAATTCGCCTGCACGAGCCACAGTGTGTTGACCTGGATCCTGGGCAATTGCTCGTTCACATGGAAATGCCTAGTCATGCCAATGGGAGAGTGTGAGCTGGTATTGGGCATCGACTGGATGAAGTCCGTTAACCCAGTCACCTTTAATTTCATCAACCGAACCATTACAATCAAGGTGGGCGACCAGTTGAGAGTGCTCGAGGAACAGAAGGAACTCAAGGCCGGAAGAGGAGTGAGCCCAAAAAGCTGGTTCAAGGAAGCTAAGAAGGGCCAGACTGTGTATTTGGGGCAGCTCTGCAAATTGAACGAAGAACAGAGCATGGGGAAGGTCGATGATCCAGTGTTGAGGCAGTGCCTTAGAGACAACCAGGACGTGTTCCAGGTTCCCACAGAACTACCTCCTCATCGCGATCACGACCACTACATCCCCATCATCACCGGAGCATCACCACCAGCCGTCAGACCTTACAGGTACAACAGAGAGCAAAAGGATACATTAGAGGCGATGGTGCGTGAGATGCTCGACACGGGCATTATTACCAAGAGCTCCAGTCCATACTCATTCCCGGTTCTACTCGTAAAAAAGAAAGATGGGTCATGGCGTTTCTGCATTGACTACAGAGCATTGAATGATATCACGATCAAGGATCGGTTTCCGATTCCCACGGTCGACGAGTTACTGGATGAACTCGCCGGAAGCTCAGTGTTCTCGAAAATTGACCTAAGAGCCGGCTACCACCAAATCCGCATGGCGGAGGAGGATGAACACAAGACGACATTTCGCACTCACGACGGTCACTACGAATTCCGGGTAATGCCCTTCGGGCTGACCAACGCTCCGGCGAGCTTCCAGAGCCTCATGAACAGTGTCTTTAAGGCGTAGCTCCGCAAGTTCGTGTTAGTGTTCTTCGATGATACCCTGGTGTACAGCAGGAACCATGAAGAACATCGGGAGCATCTGAGGATCGTGTTCGAGATTCTTAGACGAGAAAAGCTATACGCCAAGCTTTCGAAGTGCTCCTTTGGAGTGTCCACCGTCGAGTACCTGGGCCACCTCATTTCCGGCGATGGAGTTGCAACAGACCCAACTAAGGTACAGGCGGTCGTGGACTGGCCAACTCCGAAGTGCGTCAGGGAGGTGAGGGGCTTCCTAGGACTATCTGGGTACTACCGTCGATTCGTAGAAGGGTACGGACCCATGGCGCGGCCAATGACAGAGCTTCTGAAGAAATCAGTCAGGTTCTGGTGGACAGAAACAGAGGAAAAGAGCTTCCAGCGCCTCAAACAAGCCTTGAGCACGGCGCCAGTGTTGGCCTTGCCAGACTTCACCAAGACATTCGTTGTCGAGACGGACGCTTCAGACGCCGGCGTGGGGGCGGTGCTGATGTAAGAAGGACAGCCACTGGCATTTATAAGCAAGGCTTTGGGGCCTCGAGCAGCCGGACTCTCCACTTACGAGAAGGAGATGCTCGCGATGATTCTGGCGGTACAAAAATGGCGTCAATATCTCCAGCAGGGAGAGTTCATCCTACGCACCAATCAGCAGAGCCTCAAGTTCCTCATGGAGCAAAGGCTTGTCACGAGCTTCCAGCACAAGTGGCTCGCGAAGATGCTCGGACTGCGGTATCGGATAGAGTACAAACCCGGAGCCAAGAACAGGGTCGCCGACGCACTGTCCCGCCGGCCAACAGAGGAACACAAGGAGCTATCAGTAGTGGTTCCCTCGTGGATGGCCGAGCTAGTCACAAGCTATGAGGGAGACGAGGAAGTCCAAGGGCTGTTGCAGAGGCTCACCATAGCACCCCAATCAATGCCGGAATACGAGCTGAGGCCTGGCGTGCTCTCCGTCAACGGAAAACTGTACGTTGGAAGGAACGGGGCCGTGCGCACCAAGGTCCTACGAGCCCTACACGACTCACCCCTGGGGGGTCACTCCGGCGTGCGAGCGACGTCCAGACGGGTAAGCCTGTACTTTTGGTGGCCTCACCTGCAACGTGATGTGAAGGCCTTCGTCGGAGACTGTGATACGTGCCAACGCTGCAAAACAGAGGGTGTTGCTTACCCAGGGCTCCTTCAGCCACTTCCGCTTCCCACGCGACCGTGGCACGATATTGGTCTCGATTTTATTGACGGCCTTCCAAAGTCCGGCGGCTTCGACTCAATTCTGGTCGTAGTGGATCGCTTCTCCAAGTTCAGCCATTTCATCGGCCTGAAGCACCCGTACAGCGCGGAGCAAGTGGCCAAGGCCTTCCTGGACAACGTGTACAAGCTACACGGCGCTCCTCGTACCATGGTCTCCGACAGGGACTGTATCTTCCTCAGCCAATTTTGGCGAGAACTCTTCAGGTTGCTCGGGTCGAAGCTTCATCTCTCCACAGCATATCATCCACAAACGGACGGGAAAACCGAGCGCGTGAACCAGTGTCTTGAGAATTTTCTCCGACTCACGACACACCAACTACCTCAACAATGGCCGCGCTGGCTGAGCTTGGCAGAGTACTGGTACAATACATCGTACCACACTGCAATTCGAGCGACACCCTTCGAAGTTCTCTACGGGCATGAACCACCGTCGCCAGCCGCATCTGGGTTCTCCACTAATGTGGCCGCCGTCGAGTCCTTTGCTACCAACCATCACGCCGTCTGGGCCTTAGTGCGAGACAACTTAGCGGTGGCGCGAGACCGCGCGAAAGCTCAAGCAGACAAGCACCGGACAGAGAGAAACTTCGCGGCGGGCGACTGGGTGTTCCTCCGGCTCCAGCCATACCGTCAAACAACCGTGGCTCTCCGCCGGAACCTGAAACTGGCAGCCAGGTACTTCGGGCCATTTGAGATCATAGCCAAGGTCGGCGCCGTGGCTTACACTTTACGGTTGCCGGAGTCCTCACGGATTCACCCAACGTTCCATGTCTCTCTCCTCAAAAGGCAAGTGGGACCCCGCCACGCCGTGGCCACTTCTCTGCCGGAGACCACAACCACGGGCCAACTCAAAGTGGAACCCGTTCGAATTTTGCAGACTCGCTCAGTCAAACGGAACAATCAAGCAATGGTCCAGAAATTGGTCCAATGGTCAAACGCGCTCCCGGAGGACGCCACCTGGGAGGACATCACATGGCTCCGGGCGAACTTTCTGGGCCGCACATTCAATGACGAGGCTTGGGGATAAGCCTCTTCTGAGGGAGGGGCAATGTCAGGACCGCGCGAGGAAGACGACCCAAACGGTGTCGTTTGGCTTAATGGAACACAGCGTCTCTGAGGGCCACGCGTCAGTCAACGTGCCTGCTGGAGAGACGACCGAGCCGTTACGCGTCGTGTCAGTTAGTTAGGGGTTTGGAGTCTGTTACGCCTACGTGGCATGTCCTGAGCTGAGATATAAAGCTCCGAGTCTTCGATTCTGTCTTCATCTTCTTCATTGTTGCTATTGAGTTGCAGAGAGAGAGGTTAGAGCGAGCTTGACCTGTAGAGAGAGAGTTAGAGCCGTCTGTAATCCTTCTTCAATTCATCAATAAAGCTTCCAATTCCAAGTTTGAGCAAGAGCCTGACATTGTATTCGTTAAGCCATGCCAACTGCCAACTTCAATCATCAGTATTCTCTAACGTGATACTGCAATAATAACTAACTTTGTTGATGCTCATGCTCCTACCAAATTAACTCGTTAGTTTTAATTTGTGCCTTGACTCTGGATCTATTGGTTTTGCTTTTGGATGTATTACCCAAAGACACGAAATGAAGTGGCATACAGCATGCAAACAAAACTTAGTTCCCAATCCCACCCTCCCTACACCTATGCATCAAGCTTTGGGCACTTAATTCTACTAAAATTGGATCACAACCTTGGCTACAACAATCGAGATATAGTGGATCTCAACTCTGTAAAAAATAAAATTAGGGTAGTTAAATGTCATAAAAAAATAATTATTAGATTGGTGTTAAAAAAGGACATAATTAGACAGGGATTTATGTAATTTTTTCAATAAACAATGACCAAGCATACAACTCATCAATGATTCTTACAAAATAATCTCTCGTAATTTGAGACCTACTGTTTAGCCTTAGCCGCCTCTCTATGTAATTATAGAGCTTCCCTCTTTTGATCCTGTCATCACCTTGCCGACTACCGTGGCTACACTTGCCGCTGACGCGCCTGAGGCCCGTGCCGCCCCTGTGGTTACAAGCTCAGTGTAGTCAAATCCCTCGCAGACCGTGCCCGATGCTGGGGATAAGACCCACCAAAGGAGAAGACTGAAACCACTCGTTTCGAGTTCTTCCTCCTTGCTACCCTCTCCCCCGTACCGTCGATGCTCCGGTCCTCTCGTCCAAGTTGGTTCCCTCCATGGGGGTACTCTCTCATTCGCCTGCTTCGAAGCCAAGACGAGGATGACCAACTAGGAGGGAAAACGTTGCTTCGTCTCCAAGCAATCCGCGACCACCTCCTCATGGGTCGCGCCTTGCCCTTTCTTTGCCTCCACTCAACCTAGCCTAATGGGCCCTCCGCCACAGCAGGCCCTCGTTTTGTCTCAAACCATTCCTAGTGGCGCGACTCCTAGGATTGTAGTCCATGTTCTTCAACAGGACTCACCACCTTCGTCTCCTCTCTGCACCTTTGTGGATGTCCCCTTGCAACGGGATACGGAGAAAGGAACGATGGTGGAAACACTGGGGATGGGCCGTTATCTCCCTAATCGGGATCGGATCCCCCTATAGGATGAGTTGTCTTCTTGTTCGATCGAGGATGAAGAGGAGGTCGAGTTCGTCGTGCTGTTCTCTCCGACCATCTTCACGGATATTGCCAGGCAGCAGTGGGGTATGGTGGGCAAGCTCTGGTCGCCGAAACCCCATCGGAAGGAGGCTCTGATCCGAATCATCACCACCGCGTGGGGCCGAGCTACGGAGGGTCTCGTCGTCAAGGAGTTGGGACCGGACCTCTTTGGTATCTACTTCCGGTCGTCAAACGCACGTGCATGGGTTCGGGGTAATGAACCATGGTGCTTCGATGGGTGAGCCCTGCTTCTTGAGGACCTGGATCCCTGCACCCGGGAACTTTCAAACTTAGACCGCATGCAGTTGTGGGCTCACGCGCGGGGCCTACCACCTCTGGTTTGGACAAAGGCGATGGGGATGTCCATTGGAGACACGTTGGGTATCTGTGTGGACTTCCCGAGTGACCAGTGGGGGATGTGCTGCGAGGGCACTATTAGGGTCCGCTTCCAGCACCTCATTGAGCGACCCCTCCGACGAGGTATGATCCTTTGTTTCAAGGAGTTCCTTGACCTAGTCAAGATCGAGCTGACTTACATCAAGCTCCCGAGTTTCTGTTACAACTGTGGGAGGCTTGGACATATCATCAAGGACTGCACATATGAAGTACGAGGCACCCCACGATATGACTCCTCTCTTTTGGAATACCAAAGGGATATGCAAGTGAAACCGTATGCAACGGACTAGAGTGAGTCTTCACTGGCACCCGCCCTGTTAGGCTCCGGGAATGTTTTTTTGTGCACTGTACCTAAGGGCTCCTTATCCTGGATAGGAGTCCTTGGGTTTCCCCGAGCACTATACCTAACCGTACTGCAGCTCAGGTTAGCACCAGGGTGGTGACCGACCAGTTCCCTAGGGGCTCGGTCACTACAGTTCCAACACCCATTTCTGGGGAGCCTAAAGATGTTGGAGTTGTCTCGACTGCAGCGCTCAAGAGGTCTGCAGCTGGAGCGCCTCTGGATGATCAGGCGAGGGCTGGAAAACAGCCCCGCCAGGAGGGATGTTAGACCATCTGGGCATCAGGGACTGGCCATAGGAGGAGTCCGTGGTCGATACTTTGCCTCCCACTATTACTGTTGAAGTCCTTGACCATTTTTCAGAGCAGGAATTCCAATACCACCTTCTCATCCTTCGTATTCTCTCATTACCTATTTGGCATCCCAACACCGTCTGTGACGGTTCTAATAATACAAGGATAAGTGAACTATTTGTTCTTTTTCTGTCTTTTTTAGTGATCAGGAAACGTGTTCTCTAACATATATCGATGTACTTAAATCTTATTTATAATATTACACCTTTTAAAAAAAATCAACGATTCTTACGAAAATAAAAATAAAATGTAAGGAATATAAGAAACCTTTTTTTTATGAAAGAAGGAATATAAGAAACCTGAAATGTGCAACAAAACATGTCTGGAATTACTTTTATGAGAAACGTTAGCTCACATCATGTGATATATAGTACACTTTTTGCTCATATTCCCTCTCCCAAAAAGAAATTACATGTTAAATAAAAGCTAGTGAGATGGCAAAGTACAAAATAGCCCCTCTACGCCCTCCTCCACTCCAACTCTCTATTATTATATCATAGTTATTAATTACTTCCTCGGTATATATAGATGGTCCTCTAAACTTTCGGTGCTTCCACCGCAACCATGGGAGGCACACCAATGGCTATTGCAGTAGTTCTCATCATGTTGGTCTGATGAGAACGAGACTCAGACTGATCACACATCTGTGGAGCATCTGTGCTCTTCAAGGGTAGTTCTGGAATTTGCTCTGCCTCCTTGTTCTCTCTGTGTTTTCCCCAAAGCACCGCGTATAGTCCCACCACTATCAGTACAGACCCCATCACTCTGATAAACAACAAAGCCATGAATATAAATATTGTTAGTGGTGCTGACCTCAATCCATTAATTGTCTTTTATATCATGTTCATGTGTGTATTCTGTGACGTTGATGTAAATGATTTTTTAGTGACAACTACTGTTATGTTCATAAAAGTGACGACAGCTCTAAAATAACTGTAATTAATTACCCTCCAAGGTAAATCTTTTCAGCTAGGATGAAAGAGCCCATGATGGCCACAATGATCATCATCAGAGGGCTGAAAGCGGTCACAAACACAGGCCCTGTCTTCTGCATCACCAGCCCTTGTACATAGTATGCTAAGCTTGAGGATACTATACCCTGCATATATGTATATGAGATTGAGATTAATATGTTTGTCACAACTTTTAATTAGTAGTTTAAGCTTTTAATAATTTAGTTGGCTTTCTAACAAAAGGAACCATGGTTTTTATCTAGGTTACATTTCATTGTATTCTTTTAAGTATGACCTTTATATTTTTTGCACAAACTATCGTTAGCCGCAAAATTAACAGGACGTTAGTTATTTATAGAAAGAGTCCAAAATGTCCTCCGCAAAAAATGTTATTCCGTGCAAAAAAATGGAAAGATCATAGTTGAGAATTGAAAAAAAAGATCAGACCCAAATTCATGTTATTGACTTTTGTTGAGAGCATTTTTATCTTTTCCAACGTGCATGTTAATCCGTAAAAAAAATGTAAAGATCATAGTTGAGAAATAAAATTTAAGAACCATAGTTTCCTCTTTCTAATATGATATCAGAGTTTTGCTATATATATATATATACTTACAGCGTAGGCAGCGGCAAGAAGATTCATATCCCAGCCGATGGTCCAGGCGGAGGGACTGTGTTCCATGACGAAGGTGACGATGATGGACTGTAGGGTTCCCAAGAAGCAGACGATTGTGGTGAGGGAGAGATGAGCCGCGTACTTCTTCATCGTGATGGCCTGGAGGATGAAGAAGGCGGCCCAGGCGAGGGTGGCGAAGATGAGCAGAATGGAGCCCTTCACCCAGTCCTTGGCGGCTGCCGCAGCGGCCTCCGACGACTCGTGGGCGGGCTCCATGTGGTCCGAGCACGCCATCTTGACGACGCTGCCCTTGTACAGCGTCATGAGCATGGCTCCGGCGACGGTGACCACCGTGCCCACCACCTTGGCCTGGCACCTGAGCTTCTTGATGTCCACCTTCTCCATCCGGCAGAGCAGCGCCATGACGAAGGTCATCGCCGGCAGCATGTTGCTCATGGCGCAGGAGAAGGTCGGGGACGTGAACTTGAGGCCCATGTAGTAAAAGTTCTGGTCAATGACCGGGCCCAGGAGGCCCAGGATGAACATCTGGATGAATATGGGGAAAGTGATCCTGGGCCGGACCTTGCGCTCCAGGACAATGGCGAAGGGGGCTATGGCGGCGGTGGCGAAGGCGTGGCGGTAGACGACGAGGACATAGTGGCTCATTCCGCGGTTGAGAGAGACCTTGGTTATGATGTTCATGCCGGCGTAGCCGAATTGGAGGGAGATCATGGCTATGTAAGGCTTGCATCTCTCAACGACACTCCCTCTTGACCCCTCCATTTAATAGCTTAATAAGTAACTAAAGATGAGAGGAAGAAACACTTGAAAGCTTTGTTTGTTGTGTCTCCTGAGGAACAAGTGATGGCGAGAGTGGTTATTTATAGGCGAGGTGTGGTATGTTGATTATGCCCTATCCACAACAGTATTTCATATATGACGACATATACATAGAATCATGTGAGCGGCACGTGTGAGAGTATTAAATTTGAATATCCTCCTCGGCCTGCTCATGTTTTTTAAGAGCGTCCACAACGGAGAGCGGGAGCTGACGGAGAGTTGTTGGTGGTGAGCAATCGGCGACGGAGAGCTAACGGTGAGCCAGCAGGGAGTTGGCGGGAAGAACGCTGACGGTAAGGACCGACGGTGAGCTCACCGCCTTTTCTCAACATCAACGAGAGTAAAATCAATAAGAAAAAAAAATACTTATCACCATCTCTTACCACCAAATATTACAGTGTGCTGGCTGTTCTCCCTGGCGATAAAGTTTAAAAACAATTTTATAGTCCTTCCAACCAACAACTCCCCGCCAACACTAGCATTTGGGATTGTGGATGCTCTAAATATACATGATCGACAATACATTACGTATGGGAGTGTGGTGAAATTCCACTTGGCAAGCCGAATATGGTAGTGTGCTTGTGCTGTGTCAATCGATTATGAGAGCTACCGAAACAAAGTTGAGATCAGTGGATGCTGATGCTATTTCTGGCGGGACCCACTTTCTATTGCTGTTGCGCCCATCATTAGCTGGTTTCCTGTTAGTGCTTCAGGTTTCATGACTCCTCCTCGTCCCGACGCCGACTTCTGACACCTCCGACCAATTATTACTCAGGTGTCGGCTAAAACAAAATAGGATCTAAATTCAATAAATTTTTAAGTGAACAGAAAAATATTATTTTGCTTTCTTTATCTGCATTAGCATAAAATTGGCGTATTTTTCATGCATTTTTGTTTTTATCAGAATCATTTCATATTTCTTTAATTGCACGTTAAGGTCTAATTTTAGTTTATTGAAATTGTTAATTAAACTAATAGAGTTCCAGTTTGGCTAGCCACAACTGGTATTTGCTTTTGTGATTTAAAGTGGAGTACGATATTGTTTCCTTACGTCGTTTGTGGGACATGGGCCACTTGATAAAGTTGGAATTTTGCTTTTCTCATGAAGACAATCTCATAACATTATATAATGACGAATTGTTTACAAAAGCAAAATTGTTCATCAAATATATTGATAAGAAGATAGTTCTATGACGTGTATATGTGTAATATATAATGTGTAATGTTATCAGAGCGGCTTCAACGGTCGTGTCAGCCGGGTTGTTGTAGGTGCTGGCAGGGCGCTGACACGACTCGCTGGCACGACAGGTCGTACGTGTCAAAGTGGCGTGTCAAGGGGTCGTTGTAGGAACTATTTTAGAGGAGAGAGAAGCCTATTTTGCTCCAAAAATAACTACAAATCATGACAGACCATTGGAGAGGTCACAACAGGAAGCCATGGTAGGGAGGAGAGAGAATGCCAAAAAACCCCTCCTACCATGACTCATTGACCTTAATCATGTCAGACCATTGGAGATGCTCTTAGGGCGAATGTATGTTGCCGTTTCAGTAGTTGATTGCGTCACTCTTATGTTAGAGAAACAGAAGTCGCATCGTTTAGTGGCGCGCCCTAGGTATTTGGGGGATATGGTGAAGAATGTTGCGTCTTATTAATGAATTCATTAAGAAAATGTAATTTTAAATGTCACACATCAAAGTGGATCTACTTGGAAAACACAACGTTTAAATGTTGTTTCTCCCCAAAAAAGACAACATGAAAACTTATATATCCTTACAAACCTAAGCGTTTTAAATAGATCCCACGACGCCTGCTAGATCCACCTTTGTATACCCTTAATGTGTTGGCCTTTTTCTTAAGTGACCCATGCTTTGCAAACCCTTCTACTCGTCAACCTTGTTCCTGGGCATCCGAGGGAATGGCGCGGATTGCGATAACTCAGGTGAGATGTTTAAGCCTTAATGAAGGAGAGAATGAGGCAAGAAAACTCCATGTTCTTCCTTGAGTTTCTACTCCAACTTATTTTGATATAAAAAATATTTATTAATTAGATATAAGGCAGAGCGAAACTAAACAAGTAATTCAGCAAACAAAACCATAATTAATTAACTTACAAGACCATATAATGGTACACAAAAACGTACACAACGATAGTAGGTGTAAGGTGGTTCCCAGCCCATACTCATCGACAAGTGCATCGAACATCTTCTTCCTCATATATTTTGGTTCATCTTTTTTATATGACTGTCCACTACATGTTAGAATTGTATTTAATAACCCAATTAAATATATTCTAACATAACCCAGTTATTTAAAAAAAAAAACGATTTTCCCCAGATGAACAGTACTTCCTTGAACAGTATTTCCAAAAAAAAATGAAAAGTGATTTTTCCGATGTACAGTGACTTTTCGAATAAACAATGTTTTCGGATGGAATTTAATTTCGAAAATCATGATTCTTGCAATTTATATCGAAACTTATGATGCAATTTTTTATTTCGAAAATTATGATCGATGCAGTTTATTTCGAAATTTATGATGCAATTTTTATTTCGAAACTTATGAATAATGCAATTTTATTTTGAAACTAATGATAAATGCAATTTTATTTCGAAAATTATGATTTTTTGCACTGTTATTTTGAAAATCACATCCATGACTCTAAAGTTTCTGCACTTATGTTTTGAGTCTGAAGCTTTCCTGAATATAAAAGACATTCATCCCACACATGATATTTTAAACATCATATGTATTCTTTGTAACAATTATTGTATGTTGTATAATTGTTATTGGTTTTGCAAAGTTCAGGTTAAGAATCACCACAGTGATCTTACCCTATAACAATTTGCTAATTGCATGTTAAATTAAAGAAGTTATATTATGTCTTTTTGAACATAATGACATGCATGATGTTTGAAATATAGTAATACTTGTAACAATTCTTGTATGTTGTATGATTGTTACTGCAAACATTTAGGTTAGGGATCACCACAGTGAACTTACCCTAGAATGATTTGCTATTTGCATGTTTCCACCATAATTATGTATGCAAAATTGATCAACATGTGTAGTATTTAGTTACCCACAGGTAGACTATAAACATATGATTGAGTCAATACCTCATGGAGTTTTGTATATGCTTAGACAAAGGATATCCACAGATAACTTGATAGTCTAATTAATTGATAATACATCACTCAATTACGTCAATTTTGAATATTGCAACTATGGTATAATAGAAATATGTTGACTACCCACAGGAGCACCATAATATCTTGTTGTAATTTTTCAATTATGTTTATGTGTGTTTGTTGCCTACTTAAATGCTTGTTGTATCTCTATAAATTGTAGCATCTTCACCTGCTAAATTGGCATCCTTAATCTCCATCGTTCCAATCCTCACTGTGACCAACTTCTCAGAATGGAAAGAGAAAGTTGAGTTCACTTTAAAAGTACTTGATTTAGATCTGTCATTTCATTTAGAATAGCCAGCTCCTCTTACTGTATCTAGTACTGAGGTGAAAAGATTTTCCATAAATTTTGGAAGATCTTGAACAGATTGAGCTTATGTTCTTAAGGATGACAATTTCTGAGCAACATATATGAAATAACGGTTTAGGATTATAGGCAAATCCCTTGCAGGGAAACCTATGACATCTTACAACCATGAAGTTTGATGGCTCACGGTCTATGCATGAATATTGCATTGAAATGACTCACCTAACGGTTAAATTAAGAAATTTCGGAATGACAGTGGACGAATAATTTCTCGTCCAATTCATCCTAAGTAAATTACTTCCTCGGTATCGACCATTCCAAATTCATTATAATGCCATTAAGAAATAATGGGCAATGAATGAATTGGCTAATAAACAGGTACATGAGGAGGCATACTGAACCGTGAAGGTATTAAGGTTGCCCATCATATTCAAGAAGTTGGACCTAGAGATGGGTACATACGGCATTCAAGCCATGAACGAGCACCACCCAGGTTAAATGCCACCAATAAAGCAATCAAGAAGGAAAAGAAAGTGGACAGATGCAATTTTTTGACTACTTTCAGAAGGATTGTCCAAAAACGGAGGGATGGTTCGGAATGAAAGGTAACCTTTTGGGTTTCGTAAGATTTTTTGAATCTAATCCCACTTGTGCTTCAAATTGGTGGATTGATAGCGGTGCAAATGTCCATGTTTCTGATTCCATGCAGGGATTTTTTTTAACGACCAAACCATAAGGCCAAGTGAATTTTATTTTTTATGGAAAACCGAGACAGACCAGTGAAAGCTATTGGTATTTATCATCTCATTTTGAAAAATAAAATGGATTTTGCTTAGATTTATTTCAAAATCTTTAAGTTCCATCTATTTCTCGTAAATCATTTTCCGTAAGCGAACTTGATAAAAATTGGTTTTAAAATGTATCATGCAGATGAAACTTTCAAATTTATTTCAAAATTCTTGTCACATTGGTTTGGAATTTTAGTTGATGAACTTTATAAACTATGTTATCCTGCATGTTTATGGAGAAACTGAACGCGAGTCATAAAGTCACGACTCTTACTTCTTGAAATACACAACTTCTTGAAATCATCCATACAAACATTTGTGGACCTTTCGACATTCATACTTTTGGAGGTGAAAAGTACATTATCACCTTTATCGATGATTATTCTCGTTATTGCTACTTATATCTATTGCATGATAAATCTCAATTATGGATATTATACAAGTGTTCATTACTAAAGTCGAGAGGCAATTAGATATGAATGAGAAAATCAATATGTCAGATAGAGATGGTACATTGTATGGCCGATATGATGAAACAGGGAAACATCCTGAATCTTTTGCTAAATTACTCCACAAACTTGGAATTGTTGTTCAAATACACAACATCTGGATTCCCATGGTAGAATGGTGTAGCTAAAAGACGTTAAAGAAATCGATAATGTTAGATTTTATGAATGACGATATTAGTGGGAGTGCTAAAGTGAAACATGTAAGCATTCAAGAAGTCCGGGTTCATATTTCTTTACCCCGCTTCTGAATGTTGTTAGGAATCATATCATTGTTGAAACGTTGGACAATGATGATTACCTACACATGAACGTTCACTCCATGAACACAATATAACCAATAATGATCATATCAAGTACATTCTAACGAAAGAAATATTAAAGATTCGATTTCCTTTTCGCATGCCATTATTAAAGTCGCTCATTATGACCTCGAGCTACAATAAATGGATGTGAATGACATCTTCCTTAAAGGAGACTTGGAATAGAAAGTCTACATGCGTCAACCTGAAGGCTTCATAATCGAAAGCTAGGGAGACATGGTCTGCATATTTAAGTAATCAATTCATGGACTTAAGCAAGCTTCGAGGTAATGGTATCTAAAGTTTTATGAAATCATTATAGTTTTGGATTTCAAAGAAAACATTATAGATCCATGTATATACCTCAGGATCAGTGGGAGTAAGTTCATATATCTGATTATGTGTGATTGATGATATCTTATCAAATGTCATGTTCTTCTAGTACAATCCAAGGGATTGCTAATTGACAAGTTGCGAAGAAAGTGTTGAGATACTTAAAGGAAACAAGGTAATATATGTTAACGTATAGAAAATCAACACATCCAGAGATGGTTGGATTTTCGATTCAGATTTTTATGTGGATAACATGATATACACATCTACCATGAAGGCTGAATACTTAGCATGTTATGAGGCTTTTATTTAAAGTTCATAATTGCATAATAGGTTTGAGTTTTGAGGCATTATTTCGTCCTCAACTCTCTATTATGATAACGAATGTGCAATTATTTGAGATATCTAAGGTATTAAAGCGATCACCTTGCATATCCATCATTGTAACAAGATATTAAAAGAGGAAAGATTTTCATTGAACACATAGGCACGTATGTTATGGTTGCAGACATATTAACGAGAGAACTACCTTAAAAAGACTTTTCAGAAGCGCACTGAAAGTATGGGTCTTGACGATAGTTCCTACTTAAGTTTCCTGTCAGTAAGTATGCCTATATTTAACATTTATATTATGAGCTCTTAAGTTATCTTTTACATCTTACATTCCGTTTTCCGAAGTACAACACATTATCGTGGGAAATTATGATAACAAAATGTGTCTTTTATAAAGACATTATGGGACCTGTATGACGACTTCTGATTATGGTCTTTTTCTGAAGATAGACAATGTTTGTAGTACATGGAAGGAATCACGTCGCAAAGTGGATTTTCTACTTAGATATGTGCCCGCCATGACTCCCATTGTCTATTGGATTAGTTAAGACACTTATGACTACCGTATAACGATATTAAGTTTAGCACTTTGTGCCGGCCTTATGATCTCTAAAAGGATGGATAAAGACCGTTTCTAAATGACCAAGTGGGAGACTGTTAGAATATATTTAATTGGGTTATTAAATATAATTATTATCTTCCCTATTATGTGGTCAATTAGAAACCCATCCCTTTTAGGAAACATGCTATTCTAATTAATGGTAATTACCAATTGATTAGTAAAGAAGTCTTTCCTAATTTAATCTCTACTTTGATGGACGGTAAAGATTGAATCCTAATGAAACCCTAATAAGGAATCTTGGTCCTCTCTCCACCTATAAATACATGTAACTTATTCCATCATAAGTACTACACAATACACAAACACATAAAAGAGTGTATAGGAAGGGGAGAGAAACCGAAGTTCATAAGACGAACTACGTGGACTTTGATCTCTCATGTAATGTTGAGAGTACGTAGGCAATCCGAGTATGTTCCGGATACAAGTCCCTTATGCCCAACCAAGATCTACTACAAGTGCATCCACAACCATGAATGGAGGTATTCCTGAAACTATCTACATATATATATATATATTCTGTGATTGATTGTGATGCTCACGATTTAGGGTTCATGTAAATTATGACTTACACTACAACCTTGCTCTTATCCCACAAGTACACAGATGTCATTAATAAGTGTGAAAACGTAATAGCAGTAATTAATGACAAATAGGCTAACCTATACTTAATATTTCTAGGGACTAGGACCCCAAAATCATTTTCCGACTTTTGGATCCACGTGCAGACGATGTGCCTTCATGGAGGCAGCCCTCAACAACCTTATAAGAGCATCACATCAACAAGGGGTGTGCGCGCGAGGCCGGGGCGGGAGCAGCAGGAGAAGAGTTCGGGGTTTGACCGGTGTGGGGAGGGAGGCGTGCGGGGCGTGCGGGGCGCGGGGAGGAGGCCGTGGGTGAGGGTTCGGGGGTAGAGGCGCGGGGCCTTTTTCGACCCCGCTGCCTCCCGCTCCTATGCGTCGCCGCCGTCCTCTCCCATGCGGACGCGTGGCCTGCAAAAAAAAACAGACGCAGAGTCATGGAGAAGAAGCACAGTACCCTTTGTTATTAATTAGGTTTGGTTATTAATTAAGTAAATTATTAATATATGGTAAGTTAATTAGGTTAATATATGGTAAGGTAATTAGGTTAATATATGGTAAGGTTATTAATTAGGTCTTTAATTAAGTTTTTATAAGTAAAAAAATTAGTTTTAAATTTTAAAAATCAATTTTTAATTTAAAAACTCAATTTTTAAATTTAATAATCACTTTTTAAATTTAAAAATCAGCTTTTAATCTTAAAAATCAGTTTTTAAATTTAAAAATCAATTTTTTTTAAATCATTTTTCTGTTGCGATAAAAAATGTCTGACAATTATTAGTAACGGTCATCAAAGAATTCATCACTGCAGAAGCTTATATCGACCAAATGAATTGTCAAAATCAGCCCCGCTGCCTCGCGCTCCTCTGCCTCTCTCTCCTCCAGTGGCAGGCTGCCATATGTCCAAGCCAGAAAAAAAGACTGTTGCCAACTGTCGGCAACGGTTACCCCTTTTCTTTTTTCTTTTAAATTAAATCCAAAATAAAATTAAAAAACACTTCTTCAACCACTATAAATACCCCTCACCCCATTTCACAAAATTCACACCACAAACTTCTAAATTCTCTCAAACCTCACTCTCTCAAATTCATATCGTTTTTGTAAAATCCGATAGATAATGTCTGACGACGATTCCACTTAACCGCCGGAACACGATTTTTTCAACTCGGAAGAGGGGGACAACACCGATGAACAACCTGCGAACCCCAATCCACAAGGTCATATCACCAATCAAGCCGGGTCTTCCTACGTACAGATGTTGCAACTGGTTTCACCCCAACCGGCGATTGGAACCCTAATGCGTTCAACCAATACATGGCCGCTCTTTGGAGCCAAGGTAATTTTTTGAATTATAATTTTATTCATTTCATTAATTAAATTATTAATCATTTCATTAATTTTAATGTCATGTATGTTCAATTATAGTTACATTATATGTTTAATTTTAATTATTTTTTATCAAACAATGAATTATACATTTTTAATTGTAATTAAAATTTAAATGTCAACGTGTGTGGAGTAGGACAACCAGCCCAACCGGGCAATCCAATGCGACCACCGCCAATCAATTTGGACAACCGCCAAACACGACTGAGGTATTCACCCACCCACTACTCGACCAGTACAACATGGCTGCCAACTATTTCGGCCAACCACAATTCTCGATGCCGACCGCAACCGGAACCCGCATGTCATCTACTTCATCATCCGTGGGACCGAGTACCCGGGCGCCACCAGATAGGCGAAGCAATGGCCCCTGAAGTGGATATGATCCTAATCAAAGCCTGGCAACGCACGACCCCATCACCAGAATCTCGCAAGATGGGAGCACTAACTGGACCACGATTCGTAGGCGCTTGTGCAAAGCAGGGAATTTCCCATTGACTCAGTGGACGGTGCAAGCCATCAAGACCCATTTCAACAAAAGTGCTACAAGAGTCAAGCGGTATGTCACCATGCTGAAGAAGGAGAGGATGCAGGAAGGTCATAGCGGCTGGAGCGAATAAAAGTTTAGGGAGCGGACGATGGAACTCTCTCGGATCCACGTCGAACATATAAAAAAACTAGCCGAATATTTTCAAGCTCCACCATTGGATAGAGCCGTTTCAAAATGATG
The DNA here is from genome assembly GCA_963921825.1 of Erodium maritimum. NCBI lineage: Eukaryota > Viridiplantae > Streptophyta > Magnoliopsida > Geraniales > Geraniaceae > Erodium > Erodium maritimum. Next base: position 17,258,417 of record OY997591.1, read on the forward strand.
ACAAGTTCTGGACAGAGTAAGGCGAAGCCGGGGTACTTCGACGACGATTGGACGCGTCCGGCAGTTATAGTAGCACTACCCTGCCCGCTTCAGTTCCACCGACGATGATAATGTCACACATTTAAGTGGTGACGAGCAACCAGCCGGAGGCTCAACTTCCCCAATCTCTCAACGTTCCCAACCCGTACGTCCAAGTTCCCCAATTGGCATGCCGCTTCCACGAGAACGCCCAATTGGTAATAAGGTCACGAAGAGGAAGGGGAAGAGTATGGCGGACAGAGCATCGTATCTCGTCCAAATGGATCAGGGGAGGTGTGAGAAGGCGAAGCTTACCGTAGCTCTTGATGAGAAAATTGATAAATATATGCAGAAAGTGAAAGATATGAAGGCTACGGACACGTCCGATTTTACCCCGGAACAGATGGAACATCATATGGAAATGTTGCAGGTACGGATGGCTCATATTCGAAAACTTCATAAACAAATCGACCACATTAACGAGGATGCCTAATTATGTACTTTTAAGTTATGTACTTTTTAAATTTTTTATTGTATTAATGAAATTTTATTTCTATTTTATTTAGTAATTGTTGATTTAAAAATAACGTTAACAGATTCAGTTAAAAGCTTAATTAATTACACAGTCAACAATTCTGAAAATCATGCCCTCATACTTTCCCCTCTGATGTGCAACACATTTTTTTAGGGGGGCAAGGGTCTGAACCCTGCCCAGTCAGCAGATGATTTTGGGGATGCTCTAAAAAATTCAATGACATAGATCGTAAGACTTGTGATCGATATTATAAATCATCATATTCAAAATCGTAAGAAAATCGTAAATATATTAGTATTTCACAAAATAAAAGTTTTTTAAAAAATAGAACATTTGCACAAAGTGGGGCGAATAAAGTCACGCGTTCATCTTCAGTAAACACGTTATAACTGGCAGCTTCATTAGATGTGCATAAAATTGTTCATCCCTCTAACAATTCATGTCAATGTTTGCACAAATCAAATTGTGGTAATGTATGCCATGGTTAGACTCATACAATAAACATACATTTTTCTTGCATACAATGCGTGTACACATTACAATGCGTGTACACATTTACCATTAGAGGTATATAGCTCAATAATGGGAGGTATCCATTGTTTACAACATTTATATGAAGACAAAACATGTGAATTAAGTATATAACTTAATAAAAAAATTGTGGATTATTATGTGTCGCAATGAAAGAATGCACACTATCATGAAACGACCTTGTTAGGTACAAGCAATCAAATTTCATGGCATCGTTAGTGATGTTTTTGCTAATTATAAGGGAGTTCCGTAACACCGAACAATGAGCAATATCCACTTGTCGCCTATCCAACTTTGCATTCGAATCTTGGATACGTAGTATGACAAATGATGAGACAATAGGGACGTCCCACCTCATTTTTCGTTCGCATCTAAGCAGTTATCTCAACTTCCTGTGTGTTTATTTATGACGTTTAACCCCCTAATTATAATCTTTTTAGTCCTATTTTTTGTAGAGTTTATTACATTTTTATCTTGATTAGTACTCTATCTCTTCACGTGTGTATATAAATAGGGACGGGATAACGTGAGAACTGTCCTTATTGCGCGAACTACGGACACACAGGAGGGCGACACGTGTCGTTTTCGCGGGCGCGTGTTGGTCACGCGCGCGCATGCTACTGGTAGCGCGCGCATGTTGATGGTAGCGCGCATATTTTGTTGGCCAATCGGCCCTGGTGCTGGCCGATAGGCCGTGGTGGTGCTGGTACAATACGCGCACAGTGCTGGTACAATACGCGCACAATGCTGGTACAATACGCGCACAGTGCTGGTACAATACGCTCACATTGATGGTACAATACGGTACAATACACACACAATACTGATACAATATGCACACAGTACTAGTACAATACGCACACAATGTTGGTACAACTAAACCTAACCCCTAAAAATAAACCCTAAAACTAAACCCTAAACCCTAAGAAAAGTAATCACAAAGTCCTAATATGAATAAAGGAAATCAGAAAACCAGAAAAAAGAAATAAAAAAAATCCAGAATCTAAAAGTACGATTTTGACCCTCTAGATGACCTCAGGTTCAATTATGTCGATTCAATACATACACAGTGTTTGTACAATAAGCACACAGTGCGGGTACGTCATATAGATGGGTGCTGGTACCACATGTATATGATTAACCAGCTGATAGGCCAGGTTTAACTCACAAATCGGCGAGACTAGCGAAGATCCAAGGGGGAAGGCCTGTAATAAGACCGAGCTCGAACCAACCTGAATTCAGACAAAACTGATACCAAAGCCAACCAAAAAGCGCAACACCAAACGAAAGCCCAACCAGCAACCATTCAAGAACCACACACCTAAATGTCAGTCTCTGAAACTCCCACTCAATCCTCCATAACAAAATTCGGCCAACACCAAGAAAAGCCCCAAAAGAGAATGATCAGTATTTCTACCAGGAGCGAGACCAGACATCCTAGATAGTAGTGGAAATCATTACTACCAGGAATCCAGGGCTGAAACTCGAGTTGAGCGTTCCGCTACCAGAATCAGTAGCCCCTCGCCGGCCAGCACCAAGCGAGGACCCAAAGAAGAAGGCATGTAATTATACCGACCACGAGCCAACCCGAACCCTGAAAGATCTAATACCTAAGCTAGAAAAGGAAAACGACACAACACCTAGAGCGGTCTTTCAAGCCACGAAATCAATTGCTGCCACGCGCATCCACGCACCCCCACTTTCGCCGGAGAGTCCCAAAAATAGACCCGAGAACCCAAGAAGTCTCCCCTAAGAAACGAGCCCCCGATCGACAATCAGCATCGATCAAACCACCAACTTAACACACAAACATTAACAAACAATGGGGGAACAACTTGAGCAGAGACACCACCAAGTGTCTGACCAATCCGACATGGTGCAGGTGAAGGGAGACAATGAACACGCGCAAGAACCACCAACAGGCAACGAGAACGAAGCCGAAACAAAGGAGAAAATGATCAAACCTTGTCGGAACTCTTGAGTTGGACCGACCCAGAAGCGAAGGTAGACCTGGGTCAGAAAGGACCCCTCCCGGATATGTAGAACCCAACCTGGATCTGTTAGGACCTGACCCGGATGAACCGGATCGAAACCGCCAAACCCAGAATCTGCCCTACCCGGTCCAAAACAAACCGATCACCCCCGAGCCTCCTTCCACAGTCACAACAACAAACGACCACTTGAGCAGCTTTCCATGAGGAACCCGAGCAACCGAGGTCCAGATCCCGACCTCGATGACTCCCGAAGGCAGCTCTGAAAATCAACCACGAAGGATCGTAGCTTCATCGCAGCACATGTTCCCGAGGACCGGTGGCCAGACAAGATGCAACCGGAGTTGAGAAAAAAGAGGATCTCTCACGCCTGCGCAAGAAAACAGGGTAAAACGGAGAAAAGAAGGGAAGAGGCCAACTAAAAGGAGAAAAAGGAGAGAAGGGGGAGCCAAGTGTAGATTTGCGAATTCATAGATCACATGACACTGAATATACTGAAACTGAGCGGAATCAAGAATAATATATGTAAAAACACAAACCTATTTCCATGTTTCATTTATATATTACGCGTATCTACATGTGTTTATGACTTTTGTTTTAAGTTGCTGCAACATGAGTTGGGATATATATATATATATATATATTTTTGTGAGATGTGACGACTTTCACTATAAAGGTTCACATTCTAGATTGTAATAAAATAAAAGAAATGGAGAAAGAGAATAAATCATGAAAGTAATCAATTCTCGTATATGCATTTCATGAGTTGAAGTTCCACATATCTATAAATTATTATCTTATTAGATATTCCAATTTCCATGTTTTGCATCTTTGAGATTTCACTATATGTTCTCCCCAACTTCATTTTTAATCCGTAGTGTGGCTTTACTTTTTTTAAGTATCAAATCGTGTTTGATGATGCATTTTATTCTCATTCACTTCCCTTTGTTTGGTCCAATTGATATACACAACGGTAGAGTTTTTTTTAATTTAAAATTGATGAGCTTTAATAATTTTTAAAGTAACGGTAAATAATGTATAACATATTATAATTTTTTGTACGGTATAAAATGAAAATGAACAAATACTTATAACAAATCGTGACGTAGAGTATTCATATTAAAGTATTTTAAAAAATATTTTATTATTAATACAATGAGATTTTCATCGATCTTTTACTCGATTCTCAACTGAATTATGGCGATAGTCATAGAAAAAAAATATTTTCTTCAAAATTGTAATAAGGAAAAACTCCAATAACAAACGGTCATTTGACTATTGAACTCAAAAACTAACTATAGACTTGTTAGTCGATTAATTTGACACTGTATACTTAAGGTATTAACGCAAGCTAACATTTTCCGTTAGAGATGACAGAAAACATTAGAAAAAACCCCAAAAATTAACAAGTCCACAGTTAGTTTTTGAGTTCAATAGTAATATGACAGTTAGTTCTTAGATTATTTCCTAATGGTTTATGTCATTTCTGTCAAATTGATTGACTAACAAGTCTATAGTCAATTACGATTCTCAGCCAGCGTTGAGCTAGGGTGTCAGATAGGATAAGTCATGTACTTAAGTACATACCCTATCAAAGAGTCACATTGTATGTGATTGGACGGGGTCCTACCTACATAACTCGATTGAGTGGTGAACCTTCGTTCAGCTTGATCGAGGGGATTAAGGATCTTGGTTTTCAGATTCTAAAACTTTAGAATCGAATGGCTGGTATTTAAACTTGATCTTTAGAAAATTTATTCAGTTTAATGATTCAATTTTGTCCGTCGTGTAGTTGAAATGGAAAAAATAAATAGTAGTTTGTCATCAAAACCATTCTTGACGGGGTCAAGCTTAATGGGACATGTAAGAACCGCCCCCGGTCGAACCGGTGATTTCTGGCCAAAGTTGACTTTCGGCCGAGAAAGTCAACCAATGACTCCAGGAGCCATTTGGACCTTTCCGAGACCCAAAAAGCTTAACCGTCGTTACAGTTAGCTTAGTTGGGTTGTTTCCTTTCAAATGATGGTTTTTACGAAAAAGTCAACTTTCGGTCAAACTAGACCTAATTAGAGGTAAAACCGATATAAATTAAGTGTGCTGGAAGTAACTAAGGACAAGGTGGTCCCCTTATGGACATGTCTCCATGGTGGCTTGGAGGAGAAGAAATGGGCCTTTAATGACACATTTGCCCTCATATGAACCAAAAGAGAAGAAATGGACCTAAGGGGCATTGTGGACTTTTACTAAATTAGGTTTTAAAGCCATTTGGAAGCCCATTTCAGCTCACACACTAGTGCTGGCCGAAAATTGCAAGGGAGAGAGAGAGCTTGGGAGCTTCATTGCTTGGAGAAGAAGATAATGAAGAAAGGAAGCAACTTTGAGGGTTTTTCTTCATCAAATCTCTCCAAAATCACTCCATCTTCATCCCCTTTTCATTCTCAAGGTAAGTAACCTCTTAAATCCTACTATCAATCTACTTGGGGTTATGGATTTTTATTGAAATTGCATGAACTTGTTGGGTTTTGAATTAGTTGTTGGTAGATGGTTGTTTTGTTGAAGATTAGTGAAGTTTTTGGTTAGAAATCAATTGATTGTTGATGTTTGGAGGAAACCTATTATGGGTGTTGAAGTTTGAGGGTTTTGATGACTGATTTTGGAGTTTGATGAGGTTAGAAATGGAGTTTTTGAAGTAGATTTTCGTAGAAACGAAGTTGAAGGAGGAAGAAGAAGGTCCTGCCCAGACTGGCACGGAACGCCGCACGGACCGGACACGATTCCGGGCCGGAGTGCCGCACGGGCCGTGCCAGGTGCCGGCACGGAGTGCCGCACGGACTGTGCCAGGTACCGGCACGGAGTGCCGCACGGACCGTGCCAGGTACCGGCACGGAGTGCCTCACGGACCGTGCCAGGTACAGGGCCGGCGTGCCGCACGGACCGTGCCTAGTTTCGGGCCGGTGTGTTGCACGGGCCGGGTCGAGTACTGGGCCGGTGTGCTGCCAAGGCCGGGTCGGGTACCGGGCCAGTGGGCCGCCCGGATTGGGCCTCATTCCGGCCCATTTTCCCTTCAGCCCATGTTTTGACCTTCGGGCTTAATTTAGTAGTTTTCTCGTTAAACCGAAAGTGAATTAGCCTTAACTCTAGTATTAATTTTGTGTTCCTAGACTTTGGACCCAAGCTCGGAGGAGGAGATTTCTAGGCGTTCGCGTTGACTAAGCTTTTGGAGAGCACTTGAGGTAGGGAAGAGTAGTAAATTCCGCTTTTAATTAAAGAATGTTAATAGTATGCATATAGGACGTTAATAACCGGTAAAGTCTTAGCTTGCATATATGATGTGATTAACTAGAATAACCGCTTTCAATTGTGGTAATTGTCGTGCTGTAGAATCACATGTGGCCATGTCGAGCCTTAGGATTGATTGTTGGTTGTGTTTGATTGTGGTTATTCGTCCTTAACTGTCGGTGTATAGTATATACTTAGGTTAATCTAAGAATCATATTAAATTACATGAATTAGGATGAATGTGATATGAATGGTTGCTTCGTGACATGATTGGTTGAATGAATGTGTTGTATGTGATATGATTGTGCCTTGTGATATGATCGGGTGAATGATAGACCGATGTGACGTGCTTGGTAAGTTGTGTCGGTAAGCTTTGTTGGTATGATATATTGTTTGTTTACCCCGATGTGTGTTTCCGGGAAGATATCTAGGCCGATGTGCGTTTCCGGTATGATATATTGTTTACTTACCTCGAGGTGTGTTTCCGAGAAGATCTTTAGGCCGATGTGTGTTTCCGGTATAAGGTATGTTGTTGTTGCCTTTAAGGTGTTTCCGGGAAGACACCTAGGTCGATGTGCGTTTCCGGTATGGTGTATTGTTACTTGCCCTGATGTGCGTTTCCGGGAAGACATCGAGGCCGATGTGCGTTTCTGGTATGATGTATGTTGTTTCACCCTGATGCTGTGTGTTTCGGGAAGACATATGGACCGAGGGATATTCCGGTATGATGTATTCGTTTCATCCCGATGCTGTGTGTTCCGGGAAGATATCTAGGCCGATGTGCGTTTCTGGTACGATATGTTGAGCTCGTGTGTGGATCGGAGTCTCGTGGTTTAATTATCTTATATTTCGATATTCGTGTATTTCTTTAGTTTGTTTCTATTGGCGAATAAGTTGTGTTCCTATTGATCTCTATTTGTGTTGGCTTTCAGTAAGTGTTACTAATCGAGAATTTTGGGTGACGGAGCGGGAGTCCTTCTTCCCTTTACTACTTTTTCCTACTGAGCGTAAGCTCGCCCCCTCTGTCTTTACTGTTTTACTGGTTTCATTGGTGAGTAGGCTTAGAGGACGTCTCAGGGCTCGGGAGCTCATTGAGGGTCCGAGTGGTTACTTGTAGTAGAGACGTACTTTCTATTTTCGCACTAAACTATGTTTTTACTTATTTGGATTTGAGCGTTTGACTCAGGTTTATCGAAGTTGTTTATTTTGGAACTAAATTCGGAGGTTTATTTCGTTTAGTTTTCATTTTATCATTATTATTTAGTTATTATTTTACTTCACGTCTCGAGTCCGGTCAAAACCAGATTTGGGGCGTGACAATTTGGTATCAGAGCCTGGTTTTTCAAAACTTCGGACCGTACGTCAATTAGGTGGGTAGAGTTAGGTTGTTAAGGTTCTAGTGTTCTGTTACGCAAGTCGGAAATGTCCTACGCGTAGATCCGAGACGTCGAGAGTCTCGGATGACGAAGTGCCTTGTTTGAGTCTTGCCTTATATTGTGTTATGCTGTGTGCCTTGGTTGAACTGTTATGCCGATCGGTTGAGATCGAGGTCGGTTTAGCGAGCGATGCTCGATGTTGTTTATGACGTGTTTGTTAAGTTATCTTTTGTGGGGTTGCCGCCTTGGTCAGCCGTTGATTGATTGGTTAAATCGAAATGTTGACTTGGCCATGTGGTAAGCGTGTAATTACCGAGACCCGAGGTGTATAGCTGCGATGATTTGCTGTGTGTTGTGGCTGTGCTGAATGCTTGGTGCATGTTTTATATTGAACATCCCGCTTAAGCGGATGGTTAGTAGAATACTCAAACGGGTCATGCCCAAATTTCTGCAAAACTGAAGTGTTTGTACTATCACGGTCCGACTCTGGGGCGCCACTGTAGTCGAACGTGATAGGGGGACGTAAAGTGGTTACCTTATGTCCTGAAAATGAAGGGGCATCTCGAAAATCTTAATTGACTAGGTCTTAAGATAGAATAGGAGATGGCATCAGATGGAGTTCTGCGCTCCCTTCCTTGTGCATATGCTGAGTTCATAGTGAACTATTACATGCACGATATGGACAAGACCTTATAAGAGTTACATGGAATATTGTTGACTGCTGAGAGGAATATCAGGGATTTGGAATCCAAGGATATCCTGATGGTCAGAAAGGGATCCAGTTTCAAGAAGGGAACTAGAAGTGGTAAGAGCAAACCCCCTACGCACTTGATAGGAAAGATGAGACACTGTATCGCTCTTAACCCTCTTAGGCTCGGGGAGTCCTCAACGAAGGTTGAGGAGGATGAGAATGTCTGCTTCTACTATCAGAAGCCTGGTAATTGGAAATGAGATTGTAGGAAATTCCAGGATGATTTAAAAAGGGCGGTGGGACTGCGCCTTCATCTGGTATTTACCTTATAGCGCTACATCTCTATGTTTCCAAATATTCATGGGTATTGGATACCAGAACTGGATCTCACATATGTATAAATGTGTAGTGGTTGAAAGGTAAGAGAAGCTTAAAGAAGAACGAGGTGGACCTCCGAGTGCGCAACAATATCATAGTTACATCGACTGTTGGAGGATCTAGCAGTCTTCTTTTTCCAAGTCGCCTAGTTTTGGTTTGAACAATATACATTGCATACCTACTTTTAGTATGATTATTATATCTAATTCTTTGTTGGACAAGGAAGGATATAATTATTTATGTTGGAAATGAGATTTTCAATATTTTATGCAATGATATGTTTTAAGTTAGTGCTAAAATCGTTGGAGGATTGTACATATTAGATATGGGTAACAATGCCTCAAACTCTATATATAAAGTAAATACCAAGAGGTCTAAAGCCGACGATTTAAACCAAACTCTATTAAGGCAGTGTCGTTCGGGCCACATAAACAAAAAAACGCATAAAGAGAAACCACCACAACAAGGGTTGACTGTAATTGCAATATTGAAACAAACTAGCTTGCTCTCTCCGGTGCTTCCATGGCCATCTCCTTCGCCTTCGTCATTGGATTTAATTTGCTATAAATGTGATGAAGCTTGTTCCCTTTCCCGATTTCTACTCATCGCTGCTATCTAGCTACGATGTCTACTACAACATCGTAGCACGCTGCAACAATGATGCAATCAAGGCATTTAGATCCAAAAGGGGAGAGACCAAACCCTCTCAACGCGAGGACACATCCAAGGCGAACCATATCGGTTATGTTGAAGAGGACGCCGAAGGGCCCTCCCAACTCACAGAGAGTGGCTGCAGAAGTGGGTCGGAGTAAGAAGATTTCAGAGCCTTCGACGGACGTTGCAAGGAAGGACAAAGCTGTATATTCAGTGGTGTACGTCAGTAATATCCCGGTTGGTACGACAACAGAGTGGGTACGGAATATGATGTGGACCTACGGCGAGGTGGCCTCTGTCACTGTCCGCAAGAAACAAAACTTATGAGGCTATCTCTTTGGTTTCGTCAATTTCAAATCCTAAGAATCTGCTTCTATGGCAATCGATTCTTTAAATGGTTTTAAGTGCAATGGTTATAAACTCCCTACAGCCTTTTTCCCAGACTGGTTCAAGGATGATTCGTGCCACACAGATCTCCCATGTTCAGGTAGTTGCGAAACAGAGTATCATACTGGAGACGGGGACGAAGATCATGCAGACCGGGTCAGAACCAATTCCACTCCAGAAGGTGTTTGGTAACCTTAATCGACAACTCCGACGTGAGAACATATCAGAGCAGTTTATTCGGCCGAAAATTCAGGTCGGCGTCGCTGATTCTCCGGTGGAAATCTCGCAGCCGAATCTCGCGATAACTGAGCGAGATCATCGCGATCTCATTGCCCCCTCTACAGCCGAATCAGTTCCTACGATCTCGGGCTTGAAAGTCAAATTTGAGGAAGATTTGATCCTGGCACCGATTTTAACGCCTCAAGTGACAGTGGTTTCATTACAGAAGCAAAAAGTTGTGGATGGGCCTGCGACTTGTGTTGCGGATGGGCCACATAAAGAGGTGTTTGAATTGTAATTGACTCAGCTGACTGTGACTCACGAACATGCAGTACAAGACAACTTAGTGGGAGTGGGCTTTCAAAAAAAGGCCCCATTTTCCAGCCCCACTATTTTTTCTTCGGAAGGCTTGGTTTTTCCGGTCAACGACACGAAGAAACTAGAGGTCCTACAGTCAAGTTCTAGTCCTGAGGTGCGGCTTCACTCTACCATCTGGTCGGGGCTTATTGAAGATGAAATTTACGTTTGCAATCTTCCGACTCAGTCAACGGAGGTTTGGATTAAAAAAATCATTCTAGCCTATGGTGAGATTACTCATGTCTTTGTTTCAAAGCAACCAAATCGACTTGGTCGATACTTCGGTTTTGTGCGTTTTAAATCAAAGACTAAAGTTGCCTTCGCTGTTGAAGGATTGAATTGTTTTATTGTGAATATGTATGTGTAGGTTATAGCTATTGCCCAGCAAATTGTGAACATCTATAGTGCGGAGGAGTTACAGGCTGGACCTGTGCTTGGACCTGAAGCTGTTGGGTCGTAAGTTGGGTCGTTGGCTTCTACTGGTCCCAACATTGACGCTGGGTCAACTGCTCCTATTGTGACCTGTCCTTGGAAGGATACCCTCCTAAAACCTTTGAAACGACAAAGCCGACCTCCTAAGTTTTTAGAGGATTTTTATACTGTTAAATCCAAGCCTCGAGTTTGACGAGGGTTGTTTTTGTTCTCGTTTTGTTTATGGGTTTTTGTTTTGGGGTTGTTCTCGCAGCTCCCTTCTTTTGGTGGGTTTTGGACCCTCAGCTCTATTCAGAGCTCCCTTGTTATGGTCGTTCTCCTTTCCTTTTTCCTTCTTGGAACTGGGCTTATTTTTAATAAAACTTTCGAGCTTATAAAAAAAAGCACTTCAAAAGTGCGGACTTTTAACTCCAGCTGAATTTCATTCGATTGATATGTGCGAGGTTTGTTTAATGGGAAAATTGACTAAAGTACCCTTCATCGGTCAGACGAAAGGACACGTGACTTGCTGGGGCTAACACACTCGGTTGTGTGTGGACCAATGAGTACACCTTTTAGGAGAGATTTTAGCTACTTCATCACATTTATTGATGACTTCAATAGATTTTGTTATGTCTATTCTATGAGACATAAGTTTGAAGCTTTTGATAAATTTAAAGAGTTTAAGATTGAAGTTGAAAACCAGCTTGGGAAAAGTATTAAGGCACTTCGATTGGATCGAGGTGGAGAATACTTGACTATAGAGTTTTGGATCATCTAGTAGAGAACGAGATACTTTTGGAATGGACTCCTCCTGAAACACCGCAGTTAAACGATGTAGCCGAACGGAGAAATCAGACATTATTAGATATGTTCTGATCCATGATTAGTTGGAATGATCTCCTCATCTCTTTCTGGGGTTATGCTCTAGAGACGGCCACATTTTTAGTAAATCGGGCTCCACCAAAAATTGTGGAAGAGGCACCATTTGAGAAATAGTAATGAGAGAGAGAGAGAGAGCGAAAGTTGAAAAATGAATCTGCCGTAGGAGTTGTAGGAAAAAAACTCCCCTCTATATGTGCATATGTTTTTTTTGAAACGGGAAAGAAATATTGTATTACGATTTCATATCATGCTTACAAGAAGGGATATAACAGTCCCGGATACCAGATTTCTGTCTCAACCGGTCGTAGCCTGTCGGGCGCACATGGTTCCATACATATAATCTGCTTTGTTTCGTAGATCCAAACTCAAGAGTTCCTCGATCCAATGTTTCAAACGAAAAATAGACCACAATCCTAAACCTATCTAGCCAAAGTATTATTCGACCTAATGCAATGAAAATAGAGTGTAACTTAGCCTTTACTGCGGATTCCTCGAGACCTCCCGACTGTAGTTGTCTCGGGTCTGTGGGTATAGTCCCCAAACGGTCCTCCCCACCCCCGCCATGGGGGATCATTCACCCCCCGGGGGATTATAGCCCCCGGGCTTAAAACCCGTTCCTGATTCTGTCCAGTAGTGTCCGGAGGCGTCGAGGTCTCATCTGTTCCATCCGGGACCACTGGCTTATGTCTTGTCTTGATCTTCCTGGGCCTAGGACCAATCCCAGGGTCGAATCTCAGAATCCCCCGACGGACCAAAGGTATGTCGCTCAGTGCATACCGATTCACCAGGGGCTTTGGGCTTTCAGGCAGCATGGGATTGGGTGATGCCTCCCTCCGACCGATCGGCAATTGTGGCCTGGGTCGTGGTGGCAACAGCCTGTGTCGTTTTGAAACCTAGGTAGAGTACCTCGATTCCCCGGGTTTGCATGCACCCTATGGTTTGCATATCTCCTAGGTGACGCCGGCGGCCGTGACAACCGATTCAACGGGGGGATCAACATGCATGGCGGGGGAAAATGACGCTCCAGTTGGGGGACGTGGACCATCACCCGATAGTGGGTGCCCCGATGAGGCTCGGTCCGATCACAGTCCATACACGGACGTTGATTCCGGGGGCGTGCTTCGAGAATTTGGGCAGGCTCCATCGGAGGTATTCTGATCCAAGGCGGCGGGTACGTCCACAAAGGTCCCGGGGCTCCTCCCTGCATGGACCACCCACCCCGGCGATACATGGCCATAGGTGCCATGGTCGGGCCGAGCATGATGGGGAGAGGCCGGGGAGTGTTCTTCGGCATCCATGGTGACCTAGGGCACGCTCCAGTGTGTTGACGACGGGAACCTGGGGGAACCATATCTGGTGAAAAAGGTTGAGTGGAAGCTGAGAGGGGGAGATCCGGTGTAGAAGATGATATGGTTGAGAGGAGCGGTGGCGTGGCTGACGACGGCGACAGTGACATAAACCCTAGAGGATAGAGATGAACCTCACGAAGAGGTGGGCAGGGAGTATTTTTTTTTGTTTGCTTTGTTTTTATATGTGTATATGTTGGCTACAACAATAACTATCTTTGAAACTCACACAAATATATGCGTACGTGGACTTGTTAGACACCAGAATCAATATGCCACGCCACATGCACAAAAGCATTTTAGTGCTATATGGTGTAGTATAAAACTTCAAGTAGCCAGAAAAATTGAAAATAAAAATAAAAATAAAAATAATACCCATATCTATTTGAAAGCACATATTCGATACTATTGGATGTGATTAGTTTTTTTATTTTCGAAACTCGATGGGATAATTATTTGTAACATTGATATCAATCACATAACTTCATTTCTGGATAAAATTCCCAATATGGGTGGTAAAAAACGAATTGATTCCATGCTTACAAAACAATTGTCCGATATCGTAAAGAAATTTTACAGCACATAGCATAGGTGAGATGATAGAAAACCTGGTCGGGATAAAGGTGAGATATAACCTCACCTTGGAACAATTGTGGTCATTCAAGGTCATGTCATCGTTGGAGTTTAATTTGCAGGGGAAGCTGCCTTTGTCACCTTTCAGGGTCAAAAGTCAAAACTAAATATTCAATATTTGGTGAGATGGCATAATTTTATGTCCTGGTACATATATGAAATTTATTGTATAGTATTTGATAATTAAACATGATATGAATAATCATATGTAAGAAAGCAATGACAGAGAAACAATTGATTGGGATAGAATATATAATTGTAATGATGAATTGGGGGTTTAGTGAAAGCAATGATGAGAAAGGTACACGTACATATGTGTGATGCAATGAAAAATATATGTTGGGTGTATATTGGATGCACCACCTTCATGGAAAAATTCACAACACACCATTACACTCATGTTTTGCTAGTGTCAGCCATATGCTCCCACCACCACCACCAGGTTAAGGCAGGGAAGGGCCTGAACTAAACACACAAATCCAATCCCATAATTTCAATGTAAATTTTAATTTTCTGTCGGTTACAGTCATAGATAACAAGAAAACAGTGTAGAGGCAAGATGGGTGGGTGATGAGGTTTAGGAGAGGATGTGAAATGAAAGCTTATCAAAATCTAATGAGTTTGCTGCATACTGTCTGATAAGTTGCATTCCCCATGTAAAAACGGCAACTAAAAAAAATGCCTTCTTCCTCTTTAGGTCCACCGGAGGGGTGCGAGTTCACTACCAGACAATCAGAAGTTCCAAGATCGGTTGAAGGTGGCAAAGGAATTGAAGACTTGGTTTCTGAAACTGATTCAGAGGTCAGAGAAAATATTCGCCTTTTTTATGGGGCATTGAGTTGTTAGATGGAAGGAAGCTGTTCTTCAGGAAATATGTCAAAGGTGGTTAGAAGCCATTAAATCTGTGGTGGTCTCGGCTAATAGTCCTCCGGTCAAATTATGTTGGAAGGCTAGTCTGAGCAAAAAAAATATATTTTAGGGCATAGCCCTCTCTTTAAGTGGTTTTGGGCATTCCCATCTTTACTCTTGATTATTAAAATATTATTTTAATTATGAGAATTAATTTGTATTTTTTATTCCTTATTTTTTGTTTTTTCTTCTTCTTCGTTCGGTGCTGCATTCGTTACTGGATGTCGTCGACTGCTGTTGTTGCAAATCGTGAAACGAGAAGCGGCTCGGAGTGCGTTTCCTTCTCTTCTTCTTCTTCTTTCCGAGGTTACCGTCCTGTTGGAAGAGCTCGAAGTGTTGTACCGAACCATATCATTGAGTACATAACCCTAATTTCTTATTTTTGATTCAATTCGTCATTCATCATTTCCACCTCACAATTTCCACAAATATGTCTGTATGTATGTGTAGATTGTAGTTAATATGAATTTCGATTGTTATGAACTTCATTGAAACGGAAACAGAAACAAACTATTGAATCTGCATCTCCATTTGCATCTGTAAATTTCCCCCCAATATTCCTGGGTAGTTGTAATAACATGATACTGGGAAGAAATAAACCGATAATGGGGATTTGTAAAAACCAGATACTAAGATAAAATAAACCGGTACTATTGGTATGAAATAAACCGATAGTGTAAAAAACAAATACTGAGATAAAATAAACTGGTACTATGGATATGTATAAACCGGTACTGCGAAAAAATGAACTGGTACTAGAGTTCAATATTTTGATGTGCATGTTGATGTTTTGTGTTTAATTCGTGTAGGAATGGGGAGAGTAGTAGTCATTGTTTATTGTAGTGGAAAATACGAGATAGAGGGAGGAAAGTATACTTGGATAACTAGTATTGATAATAAAGTAATTAGTTTCGTTGTTAAGGATTCGATAGACTTGTTGCTGGAAACATTGTATGAGAAGATTGGAGTGGACAAAAACGACATAGATTTGAAAGTCAGTTACCATTTGTACGAGTTTGAAGGTATTTCTTGTGGAGTTTTGATGCCAATCCCGATAGCAGATGATGCGAGTCTTGAGGCATATCATTTGTTATATGGAAACATCGCCACCGGTCATCCAAACAAATTACACGTAGAGCTGAGTAAGAAAGATACTATTGGAGATAATATCTTTGACCGAGAATGTTGCCGTCCCCATACCCATAAGAACGAAACAGACAGTGGTAGTGTTAATTTAATAAGAGGCCGCCCGAGGAAAGGATGTACTGGTATTGGAGCAACATCATCTCCTAGTGGTGTAGAAGAGGGTCTCCTTGGTATTGGAGAGGACTTTGAACATGAATGTGATAGTGGAACAAACTCTTATGGTAATACTAGTGAAGAAGATGACCTGATTTATAAAGGTGACCGACATTATGGTTCAGTGGGATTGGATGATGAAGAACCGTTGACCGTATTTTGGTTTCACTGATGGGTCAGACTTGGCAGTTGGTCAAGAGTTTGCCAACAAAGCTGAGGTTCAAAGAAAGTTGAAGAATGCTTCAATGACGTGTAAGACTCACTTTGAATTTAGAACCATCAGATCTAACCGGACATTGTATGCTGTAAAATACAGAGGTCGTGAATGTGATTGGATGGTGCGTGCATCCAAGATAAGGGGAGTAGCCACTTTGTCCATATTAACGTATCGCAATTACCACACTTGCTCCCCAAATGATGTGGATGGAAATCACAGTTAGGCAACTGCGGATGTGGTTGTCACCTATCTGAGTGAATCCTTTAATGGTGAAGAGCAACCCCCACCAAAATCAGTTCAAGGACTTATTCAAGGTACCTACAATGCATACATTTCATACTGGCTAGCTTGGAAGGGACGACAACTTGCAAACACTAAGATAAGAGGTTGCCCTGAGCAAATTTATTGACTTCTCCCTTTTTATATGCACCTTGTTAAGCATTTGAATCCAGGCACAATCACGGATCTAGTGGTGAATGATAAGAAGGAATTCAAATATTGTTTCATAGCATATAGAGCATGTATCAAAGGATTCAACCACATGAGAAAGGTTATTGGAGTGGATGGGACTTGGTTGAAGACCAAGTTCAAAAGGGTCATGCTAATTGCATCGGGATTCGATGGTCATTTTCATATGTACCCAATTTCCTGGATCGTGGTGGACTCGGAGAACCAAGCATCGTGGACATGGTTTATGAAGAATTTACAACAATGCATGCCAGATACGAGTGATTTAGTAATGATATAAGTGCAAGTATCATAAAAGCAGTGTCAACTATCTATCCAATTGCAGAGCATGGCCACAATAGGTGGCATCTCACACAAAATGTTAGAGATAAGGTAAAAAAAAGAACCCAGTGTCAGTGCCCCAGTCGGAGATCTTTTTGAAAAGGTTGCTGATGTATACACAATTACCGAATTCAACCGTAAGTATGGTGTACTACATGTCAATTATCCACAAGCGACAAAATATCTTTGAGAAACAAATCTATCATTGCATCAGTAGGTGAGAGCTCACTTCCGAGTTGAGCGTTACGATATCATGACAACCAATGGGATCGAGTCTATAAACTCAGCTTTAGGTCAAGCAAGAAAATGGCCTATCATTTCATTTTTAGATGCTATGCAGGCGAGAGTAAATGAGTGGTTCAATTTGTGTCGTAGTACAATTAGAAAAATTCCAGAGAGCGTTAAGTTGACGCATGCGGTTTATAGACGTATCAGGAGTAGGTCTGCTACTGGAAAGGGTATGAAGGTTGTAAGACTGAATGAAGCGGAGTTTGACGTACTGGTAACCGTGCAATCAAGGGTGCCAAAGTGGACTTGGGTCGGAAGACATCTGAATGTCGTGTGTGTCAACATTGAAAAAATTCTGTGTGTGCATGTCGCCAAAGCATATAAGGTAATCGAAGGAAAACACGAGTTTCAGAGAGAAAACACGAGTTTCAGAGAGGGGATCACGAGTTTCAGAGAGAAAAACACGATTTTGGAGGCTAGGGTTGAAGGTTTGGATTTTTGGAGACGTGTAATCAAAGTACTTCATCGTTGTGATTGATAAAACGGGTATTTGTATCGCTTTTGTAGTTCTGATGTTTATGATTACATTCAACTGCGTTTTGTGTTCTTATTCCGCTGTCATGAACAAAATACATTTTGATCTAGGACATAGGAGAACGATATGATGACGTAAATGAATAGGTTTCGGCTTTACACTTGTTAAACTTGTTTTTGTGGTATTGTTTATATAATTTCGTGTGTAATGCTCTGTCGCCTTGATCACGTGATAGATGTACGAATCCTATTAACCAACAATTGAGAAATGAGGTTATTAGGAAGAAAAGGAAATTATATAACCTGAGTTTAAATCTAGACTAGAATATAGTTAGATTGACATGAGTGCAATAACTATAGGATTAAAATCCGAAAGTTAGAGGAATCCGTAAATCTTAATGCTTGGTACATTTCTACACCTAAATTAGAGATAATTAGGTGGTCAGGGTACGATAGGATCCTAATGCGATCGAGAGATGGTTATGACTAGTGGTAGAGAATTCTCGTTTTCTTTAGAATAGTACTAGTTGCAAGTATAGACCGAATCCCGATCATTTATTCATCTTATCAAAACCCTGTCAATGTCCTAGATCGCTTCAAATCTCTGATTTTAAATCTGCTTTTGATATTGTGTTCTCACATTCTCGGATCATTTACATTATTTCATAATTGCATCGAATCAATATTTATGAAACAAAATCAACAATCGGAATAGGAATAGCTTGACGAACAAATTAATTAATAAAAGTGGTTGTCTGATTGCTCCCTTGGGTACGATATCTCGAACTAAACCCCGAATACTACTTGACGATCGGTACGCTTGCCGTGCCATTCTGAAAGTCAATTTTCAGAGTGTCAGGTAACATATAATTTGGAATGGGAAAATTATATTTTTTTGACGATTAAAAAATATATTATTTACTAATTTTGTCAAATTTAAATTAAAATTATTATTCAGAGATTAATTATTATTCTGGGATGAATAAAATTATAAGTTTCAATTTATTTAAATTTATGTTATTATTAATTAATTTTGCCAAATTTATTTCAATTTTATATACCATTTACTGCTTCAATAAAGAATTTAATAAAAATATGCAAAATATCAATTCAACATCCACTCACAATCCAGTTCTCACCATTATGGAACATAGTTAAATTCAGGAGCTGAGAACCACTATTTTGCACAATCAACATATGGTTCCCTAATACGGTTCCCTTATACGGTTCTTCCCATTGTATATGCTCTAAGAGCATGTACAATGGAAAGAATCGTATAAGATAACCGTATGTTGTCTGTGCAAAATAGTGGTTCTCAGCCTCTGAATTTAACTGTGTTCCATAGTGGTAAGAACCATATAGGGAACTGGATTGTGAGTTAATTCTGACTGGATGCTGAATTGATTTTTTGCTGATTTTATTAAATTCAGATTTAAAACAGTAAAACTTAAATAAATTTTACAAAAATAATTAATATAACATATATTTTGAAATAAATTGAAACTCATAATTTTATTCATCCTTGAATAATATCATCAAGTACACAAGTGTTGCATATGAAAAGATTTCTTTATTCGTCGTCAGAATGATTATGCGCTCCAAATCGACCCCATATGTGCTCCATAAGGTCCACTTGTAGTTGTTGGTCCACCCGATCATCTGTGACACTAAGTCGAGCATCCAAGCGGTCTCGGTAGGCCGGGGGGTCCTCCTTGGTGCCATCGTTGAGGTGGTGTCCAATCTCGCATTTCTGGAGGCAGATTGAACAACAACTCGTCATCTCCTGCTTCGTACCATTCGCGTTCATCCTCTACAATCATGTTGTCTAGAATGATACAACAGTGCATGATATCAGCTAAAGTATACTCGCTCCAAACACGAGCGGGCGGGAAATGATGATCCACTAGGCTTGGAGGACTCCAAAAGAGCGTTCAATATCTTTCTGAGCACCTTCTTGGACTTTAGCAAACAATTTCTCTTTGTGGGTATAGGGATGGTGAATAGACTTCACGAACCGACTCCATGATGGGTAAATGTCGTCCACCAAATAATAAGGTCGGTCGTAATGATGGTCGTTGATCTCGTACTCCACGGAAAGCTCACGGCCAAGGGAAGCGTCGTGTAACAAGTGGCTGTTGTTGAGGATGTTGATGTCGTTGTTCGAGCCAACCATTCTGAAAAACACATGCCAAATCTATAAATCACGGGACACTACAGCTTCCAGCACAATGGTGGAATCCCAGTGGTGATCTCCCCAGTCATGGGCTCCTTGCAATGTGGTTGGGAAATTCTTCCACAACCAATGCATACAGTCAAGACTCTCAATCATGTCGGGGAACCCTCGATTGTACCCTGATTCGAGTAATCAGGTCAAGTCATTTGGTGTGGATTTTATGCTCGCACTCAACCCCGAATACCTCAACAACGGCCTTGTAAAAGTGGTGTACACATTCAAGTATGGTACTTACCCCAACACGTAGGGATTTGTCCAACGAATCGGCCGAGCACCCATAACCAGGCATACATATCGTGGCGATGTATTTTTGGTGAGTTGATAACCCCAAGCTACCTACTTCTGAATGAAGTAATCGTCATGATCTGCCACCTTGTCCATCACCCGTTGAAAAAGTGGCTGTCACATACAGAATCAACGCCTAAACATATCGGGCCCATACGTGGGCTGCTCGGAAAAATAATCTTGCATTAATTTGTCGTGGGCTTCGAGACGCCCCTTGTGAATCTGTCGTCGGGAAGGTTCCCCACGTTCGATCCTCTGCCTCAGTGTGTTGATCCTTGGTATCGATCCCTCTTTGCCTCTCTCAACCCTTCACCGGAGTTCTTCTTCCACTAAACACATTTGGGCTGTCAACTCCTCATACGATGGACCCTCCTTGTCAGACATTTTGTATCAAAATACAGGAGATAAATTTATGATTTTGAGAGAGAAAGTTGAGGGGATATTGTTGGTGGTATTGGAGAATGAGGAGGGTCTATTTATAGATGGAATATGTGGCTTTGAATGATTTTTAAAAAGTTGTTAACATTATCCGACCGTTGCCAACGGTGGGATTTTTTTCGATCCGGCGAGACCACGTGTTGAGCCATGATTGACGACCGTGATTTAGCGGTGCGCGGTTCATATTAACGACATCCACAACGCACCGACCCGCGAACCACTAAATCACAGTTCGTCGATACAATTCGCTTACTGTTCGTTGCGTTGTAAGTGCTCTAAGAGCATGTACAGTGGGTCAAACCGGATGATTAAATTGTATGCCAACTGTGCAAAATTAAGGTTTGCAATCCTTATAATAAATTGTGTTCTAGAGTGGTACAAACCGGATGATCAAACCGTATTGTGAGTGGATGCTGACTGGATGCTGAATTGATATTTTGCTGATTTAATTAAATGGTTTATTAAAACAATAAACATTTTATAAAATTGAAATAAATTATGGTAAAAATAATTATTAATAAATTAATTAATTAATTAATTGCATTGTATGTTTAATTTTATTGCTCGGGAGCCAAATTCGACCCGAAAAATACTAAAATTTAGTCGGAAACAGACACTGACGAGTTTTACATTTTAGATAAAAATATTGTGTCCATTCTAAATGTTGCCCAATATTTGTTATAGTGTAAAATTATCTATTTATACTTTAATTTTGGATTTATCCTATTTAGTTAAATCTGATTTTACGTATTTTTAATATAAAAATATCGGGATGACCACGTGTCGTAACACGGATAACTGACGCACGAATCGAACGGTTCGCGGTTCACAAAAATGGTGCCCCATAATAGATCGAACCGCGACCCGCAAACCGTATTATACGGTTCGGTGCGCCAATTCATACACGGTGTGTAGCACTGTACATACTCTAAATGGACGTTCAAATTTAGATAGGTTCATATTTCTTATATAAAGATTGGTCTATACAAAATCCTCCGATATAAATCCGACTACTAGTTCTCGAATTAACAATAATCTATATATGAATCCTCTTCATTTGATCCTGTTCTCCGCTTACTCCACCGCTTTTAGTAACGAACCTACCCGCATTCATAGTTCCTTCCAGGGTAGTGCATTCCGCACAATTACCAAGTTCCTTCCTTTTATTTGGTTAAAAAATATACAAAAAATAATTGTGCAACTATTGACAGTTCAAAGTTCAAACCCACACGACATGTAATAACGCGTAGTTGTGTAAAGTGAACAAGCTTGTCATTGTTTAGCTAAACCTAACTCAACCCAACACTATCACAAAAGTGTTTGTAACTTTTCCCTATTTTATTCATGCACCAAAAAGATCAGCCACAAGAAATTACAAGGACGAGTTTCCGCAAAAGACAAAAGCAGCCGGGACGATTCTCCGCATCGCATTATCAGTGAAATATTAATAATATTCGGATAGGCCACTCTAGATTTGTTTTTTTTTTTGGAAGTTATATGATTTTATTATTGTGGCACGTATATGTATATATATATTATTGAGATTTGAGAAAAGATAATTCAAAGGGAGATTATACATAGATAGTGATGTGTTGGATGCGTTGGATCAGAGTCATGGCTTGCCAGTATCAGAACGGATGGTTGAGAGTGGAAGTAAAAAGTAACTTATTTTATACTTGTTTCTGAATTTTATTGTACTGTCCTTGTATTCGAGTGCATGTGCGTGGCTGCATCAGGCTGGCTTCCATATATTCGCACACATATCCAAATCGTATTTGGCTGTCTGTTTTTCATTTTCTTTTTCTTTTTTAATACTTAAACATCCTTGATTTCGAAAGAACATGAATCATGGAAGTCCTTTTGTATGTATTGATCAGGAGATCGACGTCGGTCATGGTTGGATATCGATTCATTTGGTTTTGTAATCAGTTTGGATTAGATCGACTAGAACCGTGACCCTTCTCGTGTTTAACCTCCAACTCCACTATGTTACACGTGCTATCACTTGTAAATTTTGGTATCTTTTTTTCTCAAGTACAAAATGAGTTTGATAACTTTCTTTAAATCTAGACACTCTTGAAATTAGGCTTCAAAAGCCTAAGCCCAAAGACCCATATCTTAAGCTCATCCAAGAACTTAAGCCTATTGTCTTTTTTGTCTTATGTTGAAGTAATTGGAACAATAAGGTTTCAAATAGGGCTGAGCAAATAAATCCGATTTAATCGTCACTGTCCAAAACCGACCAGAACCGGCACCGGAGTCACCGGAACCGACGGCAAAACGGCCGGAGCCGGTCACCTAAACTGTGAAACCGTTGAAAAACGGTTGGTGGTCGGTTCTGGTTCACTAAACCGACGGTCAAACGGTTATAACCGTTTAGACAGCTGGCCCTGAGTTCGGCCCACTGTGTATCAGAAGCCCACTAAAGTTTGGCCCAACCTTAGACTTCAGCCCAGCCCAGACCGACAACCTTACCTTATCTCTCCATGCGCGCCGCCCTTCATTCCTGAACCCTAGCCTCTCTCTCTTCTCACGCAGCTTCTCCTCTCCCAGTCTCTCTCTCTCTCTCTGTCTTCATTTGTCTCTAAACTCGAAGCTAACGCTTCCAAATCTCCACCTTACGATCGTCGGCACGCCTAAGTATCCGTTGTGTGGCATTTAATTTGGGGGATATAAGAGGGTCGGAAAAGGAGCTGTTAAAAGGAGAATCGGCTTTGGTTTTGTCTTCACTCTTCACATAATCGGCTTTGTCACACCCCAAATTCGGTTTTGACCGGACTCGAGACGTGACTTAAGGATGAAGCAATTGTAATACTTTTAGGACATAAAACCAATAAAGTCATCTAACATTAATTCAACCAAATACCTTAAATAACAACTTATAATACAATCTCTACAAAAGGTTCACAAAAATTAATAATAATCCTTTAACAAAGTTCATGACCACAAAATACGACCAACGCCTCTAAGCACCCGGACCCTAGAAGCTCCCGAGCCTCGAGTCCACTAATCATCACGTAATCCTGTAAAACAGTCATAAACAAATAGGGGTGAGCTCCCGCTCAGTAGGGAAAATGCATAACTAGGCATGCTTTTAGTTTAACAATTAGGGTTTCTCCATTTTAGTTCAAATCTCAAATACGAAGAAATGTGAATGCATTGAAATGTGAGTAAACCGAGTGTTCAACGATTTAAAAGAGTCAACAACAATCATAGGGAAATAAAGGAATCAATGCATTTCTTAAATAATCAAAGAGGGATAAAGCGTTCGATAAATGTCGTGGAACATGAAGTCGCCACCCTCTGATCCACAATACTCGTTGTGCCATGTCAGATTTTCCCTCGGTCTAGAGGAGACACATACATCGGATTACCGGAAGTATCCCTCGAAGGGTACATACCGTCGGAATCTTCGGAAATGTCACCAAAAGACCATATGTCATCGGGACAAAGTAGAATAATGTTGTGGGACATGAAGTCGCCACCCTCCGATTCACAATACTCTCTGAATCATATCGGATTTTCCCTCGGTCCAGAGGAGACGCATAACGTCGGGCTACCGGTAACAACCCCTGAGGGCGCTTATCGTCGGGATTCTCGGAAAGGCCTCCAAAGGACCATATGTCATAGGGAACCAAGGTAATACTCCCGCAGGACGCATACGCTTGGGTGAAATAACAATAAATCAATCCCCGCGGGGTAAACCATCCAATTGCCCCGCAGAGTCTAGTGTCCAATGCCCCGCAGGGTCCGATAATCAATGCCCCGCATGGTCCAATAATCAATGCCCCGCAGGGTCCATAACCATTGCCCCCAGGCTCAATAACCAATGCCCCGCAGGGTCCATAACCATTGCCCGCAGGCTCAATAACCGATGCCCCGCAGGGTCCATAACCATTGCCCGCAGACTCAATAACCAATGCCCCGCAGGGTCCATAACCATTGCTCGCAGGCTCAATAACCAAATGGCCCGCAGGGTCCATAACCTTTATCCCGCAGGATCTGCCAAACAATACCCCGCATGGCCTACCAATTATTATCCCGCAGGATCTACCAAACAATACCCCGCAGGGCCTACCAACCATTATCCCGCATGATCTACCACACAATACCCCGCAGGGCCTACCAATCATTATCCCGCAGGATCTACCAAACAATACCCCGTAGGGCCTACCAACCATTATCGCGCAGGATCTACCACACAATACCCCGCATGGCTTACCAATCAAACTCAGAAGGTCACAGATTCATCAATACACACCACACGGGATTCATACCCACAATTACACTTACCATCATACTTACCATTTGCGATCCATCGGTCCATCGATCATCTGATCGTACCGTTTGGCACAATCAGTCATACTCGATCATCCATTCACCCATTCAATCATTTAAGCATGCATTCGATCGTTCAAGCATGCATTCGATCATTCAAGCACTCGAGTATGCATTTAATCTAGTTTCATTAGACTCTTGATTATCCTAATGACTAGCAAACAAGCATGTGAAGCTAACACACAACTAATCCGAGAGCTCATCACAGCCTCTCTACCAGTAAATCAATTCCCAAGTATTGAAAGCGAGCTAATACTAGTGATTCACGTCCTAAGCATGCTTACTAGACGCATCCGTTTATTAGTAATTGAAAGACATTTATTCTAGTTATTCGCATCCTATATGCAATTCTAGGACCTTTCCAATTTTATTAACCTAGTAGGCATACTAAGCGTTATTTAAATGAGAAGTTAAGACTTTCCCTACCTCGATCGCTATCCAAATGCTTAGTCAACGAGAGCCGCCTAGTAGCCTCATCCGTCGTGCTCGGGTCCAACGTCTAAGATCACAAAGCAATATGAGAATTGATGCTAATTAAAAAGCGGTTTAACGAGAAGAAGTACCCAAACTAATTCCCAATCAGTCGACTTATCAAAATGGGCCCAAAATGGCCCCTTTTGCCCGTGATCGGGAAAACGTCCCTTCGGAGACAAGAGCCATTTTAAGGTGTACGAAGTAGTAGAGATAAGTTGATAAATACATGTAGCAAGGAAGAAAACGCCACTGCAATGCAACCTCTTCTCCTTTGATTTGATCAAATAATTTCAATTACAACACTACTCCTATTAAGTAAACAAAAGAAAAACTAGGCACGGCTTCAAAGAATTGTAGCAACATTTCAATCTTGAGCTTATCAGGTAAAGTAGAGGCACAGAGCTATTATTTTGTAAGTAAAACGATCTTTGTATTCCTATATTTTAACATTGACTTGTAAGTAAAACTCAACATCAACATTATCATTATACACATGTTAAACCAGACACGTAAGCACAATTAATATTATGGAAGGAGAAACAAGAATGGTACAGAGTATCCAATTCATTGTATATATCAAGTTCGTTCAGTTCATCCATCCTACCAATGAAAAATCTCTCCAGAAACAAGAAAAAGTCATATATAATCATAGTCCAATTTCAAACAAGCATAATCTACTTCACAAGATTCCATCCCACAACATCGCTTGCAGAAATCATATATTAGTATCATTTCTTACCCAGACAAGCAACAAATTTCAGATTCATCAAATTACCCGACAGAGAATAAAATGAAGTCAGAAATACATACCGACTGAACAGAGGTCGATGAAGGAGAAGCGCCACCTGGGTTCGATTCCGACCAAGTCGCGTACAACCGATAAGCTCCGAAACGAGGCCAGTCGAAATTCCAAAAAAAAGAAACTACAGCCGCGAGACGTAGAAGAAGACGATGGTGCAGAGGAGATTGGAACCCTTATTGTTCTAACCCTTTGGTGCTCAACGATACAACTAAAAAGGGCTTTTAAGTTAGGTTAAAATGGGCTTAGCTCGTGGGCTTAATTTGGAGTCAGATATCAGCCCTTTTTTTGTACAAGACAAATGAGTTTAGTCCATTTAAATGAGCCAGTGCATAAACAAAACTAGTCCAACCAGAATGATGTCACACGCGCCTAAGGGTAATCACGCGCACAAGGTACAGCTGCTGTTGGCTGACCAGGTGAACGTTTTTTTTTCTTTCTAAAACATTTGTTGCATATTTCAACCCCATTGTTTCAAATTTCAAAATAATACCCTTTTAAAATGAGTCGGGTTTTACAGGCTTCCTCCTCCTAGTTCATTGACGACCGGCTTCAAGGCTTCAAGTTCAACGACGACCTCAACCTCATGGCCAGAGACGATGGAAAGGTAAACGTAAACCCTAACCTTTGTCTTTTTACAATTTTTTCTGGTTCATGATTAGTTAATAACTTGGGGTTTGGTACTGATTTAGTGATTTTAACCTTAGATTATAAAAATTAGGTTGAATGTGGTATTGATTCTGAAACCCTCAATCTTTGGTACTGTCTTTGAAACCCTAGATATTAATTAGGATTTTTAAACCCTAATTTCGAATGTTTGATGTTTGAAACACTAATTCAGATATTAACTGTGCATGAAATTATAATTTAGATATTTAGTGTGTAGAATCTTTAATTTTTGGAACCCTAATTTAGATATTAAGTCACTTAATCCTTGATCTTTAAACATTTCAGTCACTACTTTAATATCAGATTTGTAATCTGATTATATATATGTTTTTTTACATCTGATTGTAAAAATTTGTTTTAATATTTATTATCTGATTTTTAATATATATGATATTTTTATATCTGATTTTTTGGATCTGATTTTAAAACTGTGTTTCAATATTCTGATTTTGAATATATGATTTTTATATCTGATTTTTTACATGTGATTTTAAAACTGTTTGAATATTTAATATCTGATTTTGAATATATGATTTTAAAACTTTGTTTCAAAATGAAATCAGATGTCAGTTTGTGTATTAATATATATGATTGAGTATTATCTGATTTCAATATTTAATGTTAGTTTAAATATCATCTTATTTTTAAAATTTTGTTTCAATTTCTAATGTAAATTTGTGTATTGGCAAGGCATTTTCATACCAGGATCAGTCACTGAAATTGGTCAAGGATCGGCTGGATCGCTATGGATTCAAATTGGAGGTGGGGGAGCTAGTTCAGGAGTTGTGCATGGTGGTAAGGATGCAGCATCAGCTGCATCCTCAGGTAAAACTAAACCCTCTAAGCGTACATCTGATGTTTGACAAGATTTTAATTTGGTTGTTGTAGATGGTAAGGAAAGGGCTTATTGCAAGTATTGCCCTAAGAACTATCCTGCCCAATCTAGTAATCATGGCACTAGTACCCTTAGAAACCATGTTGGTAGTTGCCCTAAAAACCCAGCAAAGAAAATGTTAGGTCTTAAGCAAGGGAAGTTGAACTTGAACAAGTTGGGTAAAAATGGGGAACTTACAACCTGGCACTTCGATCAAGAAGTTTGCCGCCTTGCCCTTGCTAAAATGATAATCATTGATGAATTACCGTTTAGGTTTGTTGAGGGTGAGGGGTTTAAGGCATTTATTGAAGCTGCTTGTCCAATGTTCAAAATTCACACTAGGTTTACTGTGATGAGGGGTGTGCATAAATTGTACGAGGCTGAAAAACTCAAATTGCACGAGTTTTTCAGCAAGTCTAATTTTAGAATATCCTTCACTACAGACACTTGGACTAGCTGTCAACAGATTAATTATGTCCCTTACTGCTCATTTTATTGATGATGACTGGGTTTTGCACAAAAAAATTATCAATTTTTGCCCAATATATTCTCACAAAGGTGAGGACATTGGGCGAATGGTTGAAACTTGTTTGAGTTCATGGGGACTTAATAAGATAATGTGCATAACTGTTGATAATGCTAGTCCAAATAAAGATGCCATCAAATACTTGCGTGCACAACTTAGTAAGAATATGTTGTGTCATCAAATTTTGGATGGTAAATTCATGCACACGAGGTGTGTAGCACACATTATGAATCTGATTGTTAAGGAAGGGCTTGCTGAAATGGGGGAATTTATTGATAAGATTAGATTCGCTGTTAAATTTATTAGAAGTTCCCCTTTGGGACTGTCTAGGTTTAAAACAGCTTGTGAAGAGGCTGGTTATGAAACAACTAGGCTTCTTTCCTATGATGTTGCAACTAGATGGAACTCAACGTACTTAATGCTTGATTCAACATGTAGGTTAGACAAAGACTTTTACATGTACGGTATTCTGGACCCTACTTTGAATGCGGAAATGGATTCTAAATTACATGGTAGATTAACTCAATCCGATTGGGATGAAGTGAAATCTATTATGCCTTTTTTAGAATTATTTTATGATGCAACAGTTAGAATATCGGGTTCATCATATGCTACATCTAATTTTGTACTAAACGAAATAGCAGATATAGATCAAAGTATTAAAGATGGGTTGACTAGTCCTAATGTGAACTTGAGAAACATGGTCATTAAGATGCGTGAAAAATTTAACAAATATTTTGGGAATTTGGCAATGTTAAACCTGTTCACTGTTTTGTCACCTGTTTTTGATCCCCGTTAGAAGCTGGATTTTGTGAATTATGTCTTAGGGGAGATGTATTCTGCTGAAATTAGTGCAATTATAAGGCCATTGGTCAACTCATCTCTCAATGATATGTTTGCCAATTACAAAGTCGAATATGGTGTAAGTGATGATCCACCAACACGACCGGACAGTTCCGTTAGTGTTGGTGACAAACCATCTAAACACCGAAATTTTGAAAAATTCAAAAAACTCTGTACCTCACAAGTTGGGTCTTCTAAATCTGAATTAGAAAGGTATCTTAGTGAGGATAGAGAAGATGATAGTGATGATTTTAATATTCTATCATGGTGGAAAGCAAATGCACAAAGATTCCCTGTTTTGTATAGAATGGCTAGGGACATCTTGGCCATTCCAATGACCTCGGTTTCTAGTGAGAGTGCTTTTAGCAATGGTGGAATGATACTAGACCCTTCTAGGAGCTCAGTAAGCACGAGGACAGTGCAAGCCCTTATATGCACACAAGATTGGTTGAAGGGTCCTCTAACTCTTCCTTCTATGGAAGAGTTGGTGAAAGACATGGAACAACTTCAAATCGAAGAAGATGGTAATTTTTTACATTTGAATCTGTTTATTGTGCTGCTTTTCTGTTATTCTTTTATTGTTTAATTTACTAAACTTTGTTTGATATACTAAATTGTGTAGCCATTGAAAAGAAGGCAAGTACAATTGGTGCCCCCATTTTCATTTAGTTTCAAACACAGGTTAGCAACTTAGTATAAATCAGGTTATGGTGTTTTGTGAAGTATGCAAATCAGTTTAGTAATTGACAGTTTATTGTTTAGGCAGGTACCATGAATCTGGAAGAGTGGAGTATTGAAGGCTTGGAACTTGGAAGTATTGAAGAGGCTTGGAAGAAGAAGCACAGCTCAAAGAAAAAAAGATGAATATGTTTTTTTTTCATTTTGTTGTCCATTTTGTTTGAATTCCAAACTGTTTTAAGTTTGTAACTTTTAATTATTGAGGTATTAGTTCTAGGATTGAAAAAATATATCTGTTTTTGCTTAGAGTTAATTTTATTTTGAAGTAGATTTTGGGCTGTATAAGGCCCAAAATCGTAAGCCCAAAACAGGCCCAACGGTTAACGGTTAGGTTGGTTTTTAACCAACAAAACCGGCGGTCAAAATGACTGGTTGGTTAATATTTGGCCGGTTACCCATGGGCCACAACCGACAAGGTCGGTGCGGTTACCAGAATAGCCTCCCGGTGCCGGTCACCGATCGTTGGACAGCCCTAGTTTCAAAAGGGGACATCAATTCTCAGATAGAGGGAGCCGGATTCAATTTAGGAGAGACGGTGGAGAAGGCAAGTACAAAAGTTGTTTTTTTTGTAAAGGGCTCCCGCGGAGATTTCAAACTATTTTCGGATGGTAGCCTATCGATATTTGAACTTTGGTAATTTGTATTTAGAATTAGAGAATTAGGTGTGTAATTCTCGGATTATTTCTCAGATAATACAATATGCTCGTCGTTGTACCGTGGATGTAGGCAGATTACCTAACCACGTTAAAGTCTCGGGTTCTCTGTTTAATTTTCTGTACTTTAATTATTGTTCCGATAATTTCGCGTTTACCAGACATTTAGTAATTATCGACTGGGTCCTGGGATCGAGGGTTGGATAATCAAGGTTATCAGTGTTTGTTGTGGATTGAATCGCGTCGATTCTTTTCCAAAGATCTGATTGATTTTTCGAGTGAGTCTTTTATTTCGGGTTTGGGGTACTGAATTTACTACAAGTGGTATCAGACTATTGGTTGAGCTACAATTGGTAGTTGTGCATCCTGGTTTTGGCTAATAGATTGGTTAGTGTTGTTATCACTGTATTTGTGAATATGTCTGGTAAAGCATCCACATCTCGGGATGAGGGTTATGTGAAGGTCCATGAATTCGATATTCTTCGGTTCAGTGGACGGAACAATTTTAAAACTTGGCAGATGGCTTGTAAAGACATTCTTGTTAGTTTGGATCAATTTGATGCGTTGGGAGATAAACCATCAAGGGGTGATCAACTTGAGAGATGGAACCAGATGGATAAGATAGCTTGTAGTATGATCCGTTTGTGTCTTTCTCGGAATGTGGCCTACAATTTTGCAGATGAGACGACCGCCAAAGGTATTTGGGATAAGCATCAGGCTATGTATCTTTAAAATAATCAGATGAGTGTGATGTACATGCAGAAGAAGCTCTTCACTTTCAAGCTACAGTCAGGTAAACGTATGACTGATCATATCACTGAGTTTGAGTGCTTGTACTCGGATTGTGTTAGCTTGGAAGCTAAGTTTGAAGATAGTCAGAAGGATTTATTCTTGTTGATTTCTTTGTTGCCGGAATAGGTGTCATTTGTTGATCAGATGAGTATGATGAACAAGGAGAAGTTTGTGTATGGTGACATTGTTCCGTTTATACTTGCAAAGGCTTCTAGGAAGAGTGATGTGAGCGAGGACGTTCTAGCACATGGTCTTTTGGCTACAAGAGGGAGAAATTCAAACAAGAGGTATAACAACAACAATAGAAGTAGTCAATCTCAATCGAAGGGAAGAGATTTGTCTAATGTTGAATATTACAAGTGTAAGCGTAAAGGACATTACAAGAAGGATTGTCCAGAGTTGAAGGACAATCGCACCAAAACAAGATACGAGAAAAGGCGTGGTAAATGTGGTTGAGGCACCGGAGATAGTTGAGGATATTCATATCGACGGTGACCTAGCGCATGCCTTGACTGCGGGTTCTAGTGATCATTTGTATGATGGTTGGTTGTTGGATACAGGGGCTTCTTATCACTTGTGTCCGCTTCGAGATTGGTTCACCACTTATCGCGAGGTGGAGGGTCGCTCAGTTTATATGGGTGATTCTCGGCCCTGCAAGATGTTAGGTGTTGGTACAGTAAGATTCCAACTAGCAGACGGGTCATGTAGACAGCTCACAGAGGTACGTCATATTCTGGATCTTGCAAGAGGGTTAATTTCTCTTGGGGTACTTGAAGTTCAGGGTTATATGTACGTTGGTGAGAATGGCTATTGCAACGTTTATCATGGTGACAGGTTGCTATTATCGGAAATTTAGGCATGTCAATCTCTATTTTCTTCAGGGTAATGTTGTTGAGGGTGGATTTATGGTCTCCACGGTTATTGATGAGAAGAGCTTGGTCCGCACATAGTTATGGAACATGCGTCTAGGGCATGTAAGTGAGGGTGGACTTAAGACTTTGAGCAGGCGTGGTTTTCTTAGCGGTGACAAGATGGAGAAACTTGATTTCCGTGAGCACTATGTTTATGGGAAGCAGTGCATGGTCACTTTTGGTGAGGGCATTCACAGCACCGCGGGTATTGTGGATTATATCCATAGTAATGTTTGGGGACCCTCGAGAGTTGCATCGAAGGGTGAGTTCCGGTATTTTGTTTATTTGATCGACGACTTCAGCGGGAGAGTATGGATCTATACCATGAAACATAAAGATGAATTCAAGGATATTTTCACGAAGTGGAAGGCTATGGTTGAGAAGCAGACAGGTAGGGTGATCAAGGTTTTGAGATCTAACAATGACGGTGAGTACACCGAGGATCCCCTTAAGGATTTTTGTGCACAACATGGCCTTAAGAGACACTTCACAGTGAAAAAGACACCACAACAGAACGGGGTAGCAAAGCGGATGAATCGTACCCTGTTAGAGAGAGCATGATGCATGTTGTCCGATCCAGGTTTAGGTAGAATATGTTTAGGCTTATGCTTTACAAACATGATTAGGCTCATACTTAATAGGGTTAAATATTGAAACTTGCTCTTAAGTATTGGTAACGAACACTGCACTAGCCACGTTTTCAAAATGAACACTACACTACCCTTAACCAAGGTTGTAAAAGGCGTTAGGCGCTAGTCGGGCGGTGAGGACGTCTAAGCGTCAGGCGGGGACTAGTCGGGGCCTAGGCGGATTTTAATATTTTTAATTACTTTTAAATATATTTTATATAAAATCAAAGTTTTTGAATAAAAATAAGTTTGTTAGGCACCTCTTCTAAAAACACATAAAGACTAAAAACCATATATAATATAATAAAACACTAAAAATATTACATTACATATATAATAAAAATCTGAATTTACAAATTAAAAATTATATTACTACCCTCAGGCTTTATCCCCTTTCTTCTTCTTTTATTTATTTATTTTGAATTTGTATAATTAATAACTATTAATTAATATTCTATTTCCAAGACTATACAATTAATTACAATTTAACTTTTCAAAACCAATCAATCAATTTTATCCTCAGAATACTGAACCTAATTACGACTATCATTAAATTATAGGAACTAATTTAGTATTCTGACTCAACATATTCCTTTTTCAAGCAATTAACATATCAATTCCTCTTTTTCTCTTTCATCTTTCTGGTATCTTTTTCTGACAGAAATGACAATATTATTTAATAAATAATAGGATATTGGGTCCATCGAGCGACAAACCCTTATAATTTCATAAAGGAAAGAAGTAGAAACCGAAACATAAATATTGAGAAGTAAATGGTGCTCATATGCATAGAGGCGGTCGGGGGGTGAACTGTTGTAGCATCCGGAAATACTGATACAGTATGTGCCAACCATAAAGTACTGGTCGAGCAGACCAGGTGATAACTGAACGATATTGGACCGATGACATCCCAGGTAAGTCAGTGTGCGTCGTCCTCCCTTAAGTGATAGTAATAGGGCTCCTGAACGCGGGATTGCTGACCCCGAAGTGGTAGGGAAGCATCTTCTCGACTGTTGGCAGAACCATTGCCAACAATCTGCCAGGAAGGGTAAACAGTCGATCAAACCCTTCCTGGGGCTCTAGGCACTCATTCTTGGAGGCGGGGGTGCTTATAGCCCCCTGCCACTGCATGTGATGACCCCTTTGAATCCTCCGAGGGCTCCTCCTCCTCTGGTTCCATCTCCCTCTCCAGTCGTTTCTTTCCCGACAAGGATGGTGACATTTCCCTCGGGAGCCACCCAACCGGGGTCTCATCCTCCCTGACCTCCGGCTGCCTCTCCGGCGGCCAGGCCTCTTGGGACCTCGGGGAGTGTGTGGCCTACTTCCCGAGGATCCCCCTTTCCACCAGCCTTTCAAGTACGTCCAGTTTGTACCCGGCGTCGCCTTCCCATGCTTCGCCCTTTCCAAACCAGACCTCGGATCCGTCGGGGCTCTCAGCGATGAGCCCCTTTTGCCCCCCACGACTGGGCACACCGGGAACAGATGACCAGCGCAGTAGCACCCAAAACAATGTTCAGGCAAATGTTCGTAAGAGATCAACAAGCGAGTACATACTTGGGAGGCCGACATCCTGAACCAAAGCTGACTCTACAACGGAACACGAATGTCCACACTGATCCGGACCTTCATGAAGTCACCCCAGCACAGGCCCTCCCTATCCTCATCCACTCCATGACACACCCCAAAGCATTCCCCACCCTGAATCCCACATCCCTCGTCCAAGCCCCCACAGGGAGATTCGATACCCTGGCTCAGACAGAAAAATGGTGGAACTCCAGCTCCTGGACCTGCATGTGGTCACGCAGATCCGTGAATAAAATCAGAGAGTCCCTGAAAGACCAAGGCTCTCCCAGCAGCACCCTATCTCTGTCCTTTGTAGTCTTGAAAAAGAACGCAATGAGACCCCCAACTAGAGGCTTCGCCTCCACTGCTAATCCCCATGCATCCTCTAGCCTTTCTCCAACAACCTTCCAGTAACACTTATTAGAGGTGAGTACCTTGGCAGCCAGAGCAAAGCGATATAAATTACTCTGCCATGTGATCTCCTGCATCGCTACCACCACCTCCCTAATTTTCATCACCCCCATTTGGGATCCGAGTTCCCCCCACCTTGTTAGGGTCTCCATGATCCACAAACAGGTTATAGTCCTGACCCCCGTGCACCTGCCCCGCACGAGAACCCATCTGATCTGCTCGGCCCTGACCTGCAGCCCCCTCAGCTTGACCCTGCCTCGGTCTCGATCCATAACGTGCTGCCCAACGGGACACGTCCCCTTGACCCCCACACGTCCAGCCCGAGTAGGTAGCTCGTCCTTGGCCCAGTGGCCCCGAGCCTGCCCTCGGTGTCCATGCCTCCTGTGGTCCAGTCAGATCAGCCTGATCCCGATGGCCTGCACGCCTCGCATCCGCCATCAAGCCCAGGCCCGTACCAGCAACACCCGAAACCCTAGGAAGCACTGCTTCCGACTGCAGAGCCGCCGTCGCCTTGCTCTTCCTGATTCGCCACGCCGCCGCCTCCGGGGATTCCTGTTCCGTGTCAGCCGTAGTCGACGAGATCACAATCGGGATGAGGGCCGCCCCATCCCAGAGCGACTCCTCAGACTCGACCTCCACTCGCAGCGTCTCCCCCTCCGCCACCCGGATGGCCGAACGACGACAATGCTTCGGATGGGGACCCACGGCCTGTATGCGACAAGGTCGCCGTCCCTCCTCCCGGCCGTGCTCTACTGGGAGTAGAGCACCGGCGATACCACCGTCCTCTCCGTCTCCTCCGGCCACTCCTGGTCCTCCTCGCCACTCACAGCCATGTCCGACCCCATCTCTGGTCGTCCCAGTTGACTGCCCTGCAAAACTCGATCACTATCGACCATGGTTCTCGTCGGCCCCAAACTTCCCGGCCGCCATTCCTCTCCCCCAACCCCACTCTCTGCATCACCAGACGAGGGGGAAATCGACCTCTCCACGGATGAAGACGAGCTCATGATCGCGTTCGACAGAGAAGTCTCAAATCGCAAAACCCTAATAGTACCCTAGCAGAGCTGTGTTTAAGGCTGCGCTGATAATGGAGTTATCAGTCTCATCTTTCTTGTTTCTCCTTTCTTCATCAACACCATTTCTTCGTTAATTAAGTCAAGACAGGTAACATAGAGTGGATTAGGCCAGAGAACATCACCATCTACGCCATCTCTACTCTCAAACTCCTATCTTCTCTGGTTTTTTTTGCTTCTTCTATTTTCGATTCTACGTACGTCGGACGCGTCACTGCCTCGCCGGCATTTTTCCGCCGCCTCGCCACCGCCCAAGCGAACAAAAGTCGGCCGGCCGCCTTGGTCCACCCGACCCATCTAAATCGGGGCGGCAAGGTGGCTTTTTCCGACTAGTCGGCGCCTAGGCGCCGCCTAGGCCCGACTTTTACAACCTTGCCCTTAAGTATTGATCACGCGATTTTTTTAGTAAAAATCGATGGAATTTTTCATTCCGTTAGTCATATGATCTCAAGTGTTATATAATGGATGGTAAAATGACATTTTTTTCCCTTAAGTATTAGACCTCTATACATGTTACAAGGAACAATAACGAGGGTACAATGGTAATGTTCCTTATAACATGTGTATAGGTCGTATAATTAAGGGGAAACGTCATTTTACCATCCATTATATGACACTTGAGGTCTTATGACTAATGGAATGAAAAATTCCGTCAATTTTTACTAACAAAATCGTGTGACCAATACTTAAAGGTAGTGTAGTGTTCATTTTGAAAACGTGGATAGTGTAGTGTTCATGACCAATACTTAAGAGTAAATTTCAATATTTAACCCTACTTAATAAGATGATTAAGTTTATGCTTACTATATGTTTGTGCTTAGTAACATGAATAGGTACAAAAACTTTAAATTAATAAATATACATATATATAGGGGAGCTTTCAGGTATAAATCAATCTTTAGATACGAAATACGAATTAATCCCAACTTTGGAATCGTAGAATGCCCAAGGGCTGCGATTTCGCAAGACTGATTTTTTTTCACTAAGTTTCTTATTTTTATCTTTCCCGCTTCATTTCAACTCCGATCTAATTTTTTTCTTGCGCCAAAAACTTTATTTTTTCAAGATATATCTATCAAGTAGCATATTGAATATGTTTTGAAGCACAAAAAACATGTATAAGCAAAAACACAAATTGTTAACTGTGCATTAATGTATGTGTTTGCAACTGCATTTGTATGAATAAGCTAATCTTAATGTATGTGTAAGCTAATCTTAATTTATTAGCTTACACGTATAAAACATACACACGCATACAAATGAAAATAGTAAGAACATACATTAAGTTTAGCGTACACATATAACTGAAACAACATACATTAAGGTTAACTTACACATACAAATGAAAATGGCAAGAACATACATTGAAAATTGCATAAACATACATTAAGTTTATCGTACATATATGATTGAAAATTACAAAACATGCAGTTGCAAACACATATATATATATATATAAAACATACATTACGATTAGCTTATTCATACAAATGTAGTTGCAAACACATACATTAATGCATGGTTAACAATTTGTCTTTTTGCTTGTACATGTCTTTTCTTGCTTCAAAACATATTCAATATGTTACTTGATAGATAGATCTTAAAAAAAGAAAGTTTTTGGGGCAAGAAAAAATTAAATCGGAGTTGAAACGAAACGGTAAAAATCAAAATAAGAAACTTGGTGAAAAAAAATCAGTCTTGCCTTATACGATTAAATGCGATTCCAAGGCCAAGATGGATTCGTATTTCGCAAAAAATTGGTATGATCGTACCTGAATATTATCCTATATATATATTGTGAAGACCGTCTCATTAAAATTTGCTTGTTTTATTTGTTTCCGTTCGATCGGAACGTTGAGGTCGAAAATTGGTTTAATTCTTCGTTCGTTAAAAAAAAAGTCAGACCAGGCCAGGCCGAGCAGGCCCCAGCCAAGCCTTAGCTTGGGCCGTGCGGTCCACTTCGCCAGGCCCGTGTGCCAGGCCAGCTTAGAAGCCCAGGCCCGCTGGTGAGCTTCGGGTATAAGAAGGATTTTTGGGTCCGAAAACCTAAAATTTGCTCCTCCTTCCTCTCAAGGCTGTCGAACCCCTTCACTCACCTTCATCTTCTGCGCAGATCCAATCCCGACCACCACACACGCCGACCGCCCTCTCCCCTCCTCCCAAGCTCGCCGTGTCCCTGCCTCTCCTCCCCGACCTCGAGCGCCGCCCTCCCCGCCGTCTTCTCCCCGTTCAGTGAAACCCCGCCGTCATCCTCATAAACCCGAGCCCTCACCTCCCTCTCACGACCCCGAGCGTCAAACGACCACCGCCGTCCCCGTCACCATCTCCACCTCCGATCATCTCCTTCTCTCGGTCCCGAGCTTCATCGTCCTCTCACCGGTTCCGGCCGCGTCCGACCTCTCCCTCCCCGTCTAGTCCACGCCACCACTTCCCTTCGTCTCCGACCTCTCTCTCCCCTCCTACCACCGCAAGTCAGGCCGTGCCGCTACAGAACCTCCGAGTTCGCCGGCGAATCGCCAGATCTGGGACGGACCCGTCATGTCCGTCCAGATCCGAAGCGAGAGTGAGCACGCCGTGCTCCGCCACCTCCACGGCTGCAAACCCGACGCCTCCCGTCGTCCTTTTCCTACGGTGAGGCCCCGGCCGGCGCCGCCCTCGCTGGCGGCCGGTCGGTTCGAAACCCGAACTTTTTCCCGTTCTTCTTTCCTTTTCGCGAACTCTCTTTGGATCTGGTCATATTTGGAACAATAATGTTGGATCAGGACTCGATTCGTTGAACTGTAAAAGAAAATCTTTGGATCGAGTTTGGTTGGATCAAAATCAAGGTTTTTTGGTTGGAAAGAAAAGATTTGTAAAACGAAAAATCAGTTTTAACGAAAAAGGATTTAAAATAAAAAAGGAATTAAAATCAATTTTGTTTTAATAACGGTTTTGAATCGAGGAGTTTTGAGAAACAAATTTGTTAGGAAAATGAACTAAAACGACTTTGGTTTTAAAAAGGAATTAAAAAGAACAATCAGATTTGATTTAAAATGGACCTTGAACTGTTGAGCGTGGAACGAATAATCGGGCTGTTGAAACAGACTTAAGATGGGTTTAACAGCGGAACGCGGAATCGGTGCCTCGGGAACCGTGTCTCGAAATCCATGCACCGGTTTTTGTGCTCGGGGCTCGAGTACTCGAACCCGATTCGTCGTAACCCCGCTTTTAGCCCGTCCGAGTTTAAAAGACAACTATCGGTTTTAATTTGGACAAATCGTAACCACTAATTTAACATCGGTACCGTTTTAATTTGTAGCTTTCATGTTAAATTAGAGTTCCGGCTTCGATCGAAGAGGAGACCGGAGTCAGACCTAGACGCGGACTTCGCCCTAGAAGACGGTGTTGGCCCGGGCGTCAGCAGCTAGGAGACGCTACTGTGGTATCATCTTGAGGTAGGGAAAAGTAGCCGGATCTCGGCCCAAACTAGGGAAAGTTAACAGTAGAATTGCATGTGACACTGGGGTGTCGTGGGTTAAGTAGGTTTATCGAATATTAGAAGGGTAGGCGAGACCGGGTAGTGTCGTATGATACGGGAGCGCAGCGAACTTTAGAATTGCATGTGACACTTAGTAGTGTCGTAGGAGCAGTGAACTTATCGGTGTTAGAATTACTGGAGGCATATGACCATGCCCGGAGGTTGATTGAGAAACTGTTGATATTAGGACTATTGGAGGCATTGGTTATGCCGGAGGTTGTTGTGTATTACTGTTGTGTCTTGGGTGGCCATGAGAGCCCGTGTTATTATTGTTGGTGTCTTGGGTGGCCATGAGAGCCCGTATATTTATTGTTGAGTTTTGGGTGGCCATGAGAGCCCGTGTTATTATTGTTGGTGTCTTGGGTGGCCATGAGAGCCCGTATATTTATTGTTGACTTTTGGGTGGCCATGAGTGCCTGTTGGGTTATTGAACCCGTGTTACTTTATTGTTTATGTCTTGGGTGGCCGTGAGTGCCTGTGGGGTTGTTGAACCTGTGTCTTTACCGTTGGTGTGTTTTGGGTGGCCGTGAGTGCCCGTGGGGTTGTTGAGCCCGTGAGTTTTGTCGGTGTGTCTTGGGTGGCCGTGAGTGCCCGTGGGATTGTAGAGTCCGTGTTTTACTGTTGGTGTCTTGGGTGGTCATGAGTGCCTGTGGAGTGTTGAACCTGTGTCGTTGCTGTCTGTTGAACTTTGTTTGTGATTGTGTTTGGTTACTTGATACTGGTGGAGGTTGTGTGGTGTAGCTAGCCTCCCGACTGGGATCGGGAGAAGCGGAGTGGTTGTGGGCTAGCTCCCCGACTGGGATCGGGGGAAGGACGCGCGGGTGTGGCTAACCACCCGACTGGGAACGGGTGAAGCGGAGAGGTTGTGGGTTAGCCTCCCGACTGGGATCGGGAGAAGTTGCGCGACAGGTCGACCGCCTGGCCCGACTGGGATCGGAAAGGGCTAGAGACAGAGATGGTTACTGAGCAGCTGGTATGCGATCCTTTGTGATCTTGTTTGGTGTGCGATCCTTTGTGATCTTGGGTGTTGCGTGGTTGTCTGTCGTGTCCTTAGAGGAGGTCGTCGATTGTTGTGTCGGGTCTACTTTATGTGTAAGAGTGTTGAGTTGGTTAAGGAAGGTAACAGTGGGTGTGTGTTCAGTCGGAGTACTTGGGTTGGGGATAGTGTTCCCCGGTGTTGAGTTTGTTGTTGGTGTTACAGGCATTGACTACTATTTATGCCGTAGTCAGTCTGTTATACGTGGTGGTGAGCGAACGCTCACCCCTAGCTGCTTTTCGTACAGGTACCGGTCGCGGGTTGGACTATGTGAGCTTATGAAGCTTGAAGAGCTAGGAGCGGGATTCTGGGTTTAGTTGAATCTAGTGACGGATACCATACTTTTGTCCACTTGTTGTGACGTGTTTTACCTTGTAAATATTATTTTTTGTTGAACCAACGGTGGTTGTGAAAAGGACAACTAAATGTTTTATTGTTTTTAAATGTTCGCGTCCTATTTTCGGTTTACTGAAATTGGGGCGTGACACACACACACACATATATATATATATATATATATATATATATATATATATATATATATATATATATAACAATCAAGTACAAACCTTATTTCGGGTCAGAACGTAGAACTAATCTGGGCCATTGATTACTCACATCGAATGAGCACCGAAATTCGGGGGGGAGGGGGGGGGGGTGATTGATTATGAAATCAATTACAAGATATGCATTAATTAAAAAGATATGCATTAAATCTGGGCCATTAGAGCACGCACAACGGAACGCACCCGCGCCCCGCTCCGCGCGCGCCCGGTCTGAGGACCGCGGGCCGTTCCGCTGTAGGGTCGAAAAAACGCGCTCCCGCTCCCCAAACACACGCTCCCGCTCCCTGATCCTCGCTCCCCTCTCGCTGGCCGATCCTCGCTCCCGTGCTCCTCGCTCCCTCTGCTGCCGTGGTCCTCTCCTATGCCGCCACGTGGCTTCGCCGAATCTGACCGTTTACAACGGTCGGGTAACGACTCTTTTTTTTAATTCAAAAATCAGATAAATGGAACCTTATAAATACCCAACCCCATTCCTCATTTTTCTCACACCATTCTCTACTTTCACTCTTTCATTCTCACTTCCTACTCGCTATTTTCGAAAATGTCCGACGTCGAGTTTATCTCCGACGTTGAGGAGATGACG
The DNA here is from genome assembly GCA_963921825.1 of Erodium maritimum. Classification (NCBI taxonomy): domain Eukaryota; kingdom Viridiplantae; phylum Streptophyta; class Magnoliopsida; order Geraniales; family Geraniaceae; genus Erodium; species Erodium maritimum. The sequence continues at coordinate 17,300,035 of OY997591.1, forward strand.
TACGAGGAGCTGGCTCCCCGGATGCCGACGTATGAGGAGATGGCAGCCCAATTGCCGACATTGAGGACATGGCAGCCCAAATGCGACCAGTTGAGCGACGATTCCGGCGGATGATGGAGAGGCACATGCAGAGAGTAATGCCAAGGGTCCAGAGGGCCATCCGTGGGGAACCAATGCGACGAGAAATTAATAGAGGTTGTTCGGAAGCCCACATCCAATTGATGGCGAACTATTTTGACGAACAACCCCTATATGGCCCTGAAATGTTCAGGCGTCGGTTCCGTATGTGTAGACCATTTTTCCAACGGATTATGAACGCGGTGAAGGCTCACGACAGCTACTTCGAACAGAGGTCCGACGCTGCCACACGGTCGGGCTTATCAACAGAAGTGCACCGCCGCTATACGGATGCTTGCGTATGGGTCTGCGGTCGATTCATTGGACGAAACTCTACACATTGGGGGTAAGCAACATACTTGAATGTTTACGTAAGTTTTGCAAGGCCGTCATTCAGGTATTCGTAGCCGAGTATGAGCGTACACCCACACCGGATGACATGCAACGCTTACTCCGAGAAGGGTATAGCCGAGGGTTTCCCGGAATGGCAGGGAGTCTTGACTGTATGCATTGGACGTGGAAGAACTGCCCAACCGAAGACCAGGGAGCCCATGGCGGGGAGGTCACCACGGGGAAAAGACGATTATGCTTGAAGCTGTAGCGTCCCGTGATTTATGGATTTGGCATGCATTTTTCGGATGGTTGGATCGAACAACAACATCAACGTCCTCAACAACAGCCACCTATTCCAAGACGCTTACTACGGACGTGAGCTAGCTGTGGAGTACTATATCAACGGGCAACAGTACGACCGACCTTATTAATTGGTGGACGACATTTACCCAACATGGGCGCGGTTCGTGAAGACTATTCGGCATCCCTTCGAGCCCAAAGAGAAGTTGTTTGCTAAATGCCAAGAAGGTGCTCGAAAAGATATTGAAAGGGCTTTTGGAGTACTTCAAGCAAGGTGGCACATCATTTCCCGTCCCGCTCGATCTTGGAGCCCACACCTTTTGGTTGATATCATGCACACTTGCATAATTCTACACAATATGATTGTAGAGGATGAGCGCGACCGGTACGAGTATGGGGATGAGGAGTTGAGGTACGCGCAACCTCCAAAATGCCGAATTGGACACCACCGGAACGATGGCACCACGGAGGGCCATTGGAATACCAGCAACGAGTTGATTGTCAACAAAGTGTCCTAAATCCTGAGACCCGCCATCAACTACAAAATGATCTTATGGAGCACTTATGGGGTCTATATGGAGCTGGTTTCCATGACGACGCGTAGTCGTTTGTGGTCTTCGAGCTGGTTTTTTGTGGGTTGTATTAAAAGGGGTTGAATAAAATTAGAAGTTCATTTATATTCGTGTTGAATTTATTTATTAATTATTGATTGTCATTACTTATTTTATTCCAAAATTGTTTAAATTATATATAATTTAAACGGTTTCAGATAAAGAATTAAATAAAACAGCAAAATATCAATTAATAATCCAGTCAGCACTGTTCTGCACTCCCAGGACCTCAGAGGTCCTTTCTGTTGCAAAACACCCACTATTCTGCACTCCCAGGACCTCACTTTTGTCCAATCAGCACAAGTTCTGCATTCCCAGCTACTCACCAAGGTCCTTTCTGTTGTTCATGCTCTTAATTCTACGATCCAAGGGCCCAGATTGATAGTTCTACGTTCTGACGAAAGATACAAGTTTGTACCTGATTGTTATCCTATATATATAATTGGTATCAGGTACAAACCACCCTTTATTGTGCAAACTACGAACCAATCTGAGCCATAGGATCCCCCCAAAGTGATGTCAGCAGAGCGCACCAGATGCTGACACGTGGACAATAAATATATAAAACACCGCACCTTATTGTGAAAACTACGAACTCACCAGGTGTTGACACGTGGGCGCGCGCGCACAGTACTGATAGTTTGCGTAGCACGGTACTGATAGTTTTACGCACACAGTGCTGATAGTTTACATTTGTACTAAACTATGAGCACCGTGCTTGGAAACGATCAGCACCCGCGCGCACGCATGGTCAACATGCCCACGCGCGTGGGTAGAGGCATGCGCGAAGTGGCCACGTGTCAGCATCGCGCGCGTTCTACTGACGTCACTTTGACCGCATCATGTGGCTTAGATTGGTTTGTAGTTTGCACAATAAGGGTGGTTTTTACTGGATAGCTACCCTATATATATATATATATAGGATTGGTATCAGGTAAAAACCACCTCTTATTGTGCAAACTACGAACTCACCAGGTGCTGACACGTGGACGCCCGCGCTGCTGATGCGCGTGCACAATGCTGACACGTGGCACGCACGGTGCTAATAGTTTGGGCGCACAGTGCTAATAGGTTGGCCTATTAGCACTGTGCGCGCCAAACTATTAGCACCGTGCGCGCGCGTGGTCAACACGCTCACGCGCGCGGGCAGAGGCGCGCACGCATCTGCCACGTGTCAGCATCGCGCGCGCTCTGCTGACGTCACTTTGACCGCATCCTGTGGCTTAGATTGGTTCGTAGTTTGCACAATAAGGATGATTTTTACTGGATAGCCACCCTATATATATATATAGGGTAGCTATCAGGTACCAACTTTATAACTTCGTCAGAACATAGAACTTTCAATCTGAGCCCTTGGATCATAGAATTAAAGGCCCAGATTTAATGCATATCTTTTTAATTAATGCATATCTTGGAATTAATTTCGTAATCAATCACCCCCACCCCCCTGAATTTCGGTGGCCATCCGATTTGGGTAATCAATGGTCCAGATTGGTTCTACGTTCTGACTTGAAAATGGGTTTGTACTTGATAGCCCAAATGAATTAATATATATATATATATATATATATATATATATATATATATATATATATTCCAAATGAATTAATAAAAAAAATTAAATCAAATACTGATAAATAACAAAAAATGAATGTTAAGTTATTATTCGTCGGAACGGTTGTCGATTTGAACTAAGTCGGTCCATCGGTAAAGAAAGGAAGGAACAGGGAAAGCCTTCGCCTCATCAAAGGAAAAGGGTGACACTACGTCAACATATCATGTAGTTTTTATTTTATGAAATGTACAAAAGAAATTAACCCTCGTATACACATGTATAAATTCGTAACCTTCATTTATACGTGTATTTGTAATGTGTAACTCTTACATATATACTTTTATAGGGTGGTTCCGATTTTTACAAAAAAAATCGTTAACCTTGTTAGTTATTTTTCATACCAAAAGAAATTTAGAGGGTCATTTTAAAAAATGGGTAATTTTCACCTCAATACCTTAACTATCGTTTTTTTTCACCACAATACCCTAACTATTTTCCGTGGCACCTGAATACCCTAGAATGTCATTTTCCATAACTTTAGTACCCGCCGTCAATTTTCCATCCATTTTGGATGGAAAATTCTTGAAAAGTCCAAAATACCCCTCACTAACAGTCAAATTTTCAAAATATGCCATTGGTTTTCAAAATTTCTTTTTATTTATTTTATAAAAATCAAAAAATTTATTTAAAAACTCAATTTTTTATTTAAAAATCAGTTTTTTAAATTCAATTTTTATTTTCAAAAAAATCAGATTTTAAATTAAAAAACATATATATATATATATATATATATATATATATGTATATATATATTATATATATAAAATCAGTTTTTTTAAAAAATATTTTTTTGTTTCAAAAATTCAGTTTTATTTATGAAAATTATTTTTATTATTAAAAATTCAGTTTTATTTATGAAAATTCCATTATGACTAAATTATTTATTTTATCATTATACCATTAATAAATATTCAAATAAACAGATTTTCTTTTCTTTTCTTTGTTTTATTAATTATTTAATTTACTTTTTAAAACCTTTCAGATCTTAAACTTATCAGTTTCAGATCTTAAACAAGACAAAATAAGGGAGGAGAGGGGTGTTTCCTTCATCTCCTGGGAGGGACGGCTGGGGTTCGGGCGAGGGAGGGCCGGTTGGGGCTCAGGCGAGGGAGGGCCGGCTGGGGTTCGGGTTTCATCTTCAAGCTCCCACCGTTCATCTTCTTCTGTTATTTTTTTCTACCAAATTTTCAGAATCGTGTTCAAATCCTCCACCGATATGCTTCATCTTCTTGTTCCTTCGATTTCTGGCCACTGATTTTTTATACATCCAAAATCAATTTGAGGATTGGGGATTTATGGATTTTGTTGTTCTTCGATTTTTGGTGGATTCTTTGTTCTTCAATTATTTTGGGGAAGGAGCTTTGGTAAGAAGATGAGGAGATTGATTTCTGAGTTTTCATTTTGTTGGTGGAGGTGTGGAGGTCCAGATCTGAGTTTCGGGCGAAGAAGGAGATCTGGATCTAAGTTTCGTACGAAGAAGAAGATGAACAATAAAATTAAAATTAAAAAATTAAAAAGAATAAGTAAATATAAATCTATGAATTTGGAAAGGAGCGAGAACATAGCTCAAATGGTCAAAATTTTGGGGATCTGGTCAAAATGGAGGATTGAGAGTGGAGTTGAGAAAAAAATGGAGGATCGAAAATGGAGGAGGAAAGAAGGGGTGGCTGGGTACGAGGGCGGATGAGAGAGATGAGGTGAACAGGGTAAAGAGAAGAATAAAAAAAATTAATAATTATTTTTTTTATATAAATAAAATTATTTTTAAAAATAAAATAAAAATGATTTTTGAAATAAAACTGAAATTTTGAAAAAAAAAATTATTTAAAAAAAACTGATTTTATACATTTTTTAAATTAAAATATGAATTTTTGAAAATAGAAATTGAATTTATAAAGATTTTCAGTTTAAAAATATTGAATTTTTAAATAAATTTTTTGATTTTTTAGAAACAAAATTAAAATTTTAAAAATAAAATATGATTTTTATAAAATAAATAAATAAATAAAAAGAAATTTTGAAAACCAATGGCATATTTTGAAAATTTGACTGTTAGTGAGGGGTATTTTGGACTTTTCAAGCATTTTCCATCCAAAATGGATGGAAAGTTGACGGCGGGTACTAAAGTGACGAAAAATGTCATTCTAAGGTATTGAGGTGCCACGAAAAATAGTTAGGGTATTGAGGTGATAAAAAACGACAGTTAGGGTATTGAGGTGAAATTACCCAAAAAAAATTAATACCCGTTACATTTAGCAAACACATATACTTCATGAAGTTAGTGCGTGTATAATGGAATGGTGCAACAGGCTCTACACAATGATTATGTCAACGCTGAGAAAAAAACTTGGCATAGTAAAGACGACACATAATCTTGACTTAGTATATTATGTCAAGCTGCTGCACCAAGCACTTGGCGTAGCACGATCAACGATGCCACGTTTCTTCCAACGGTTTGGCAGCGCATCAATACACTAATGCCACATCATCACTATGGCTAGTCAGCGCACCAATGTGCTGGTGTCACATGGAAGCAACAACTACGTCCCAAATTTACCCTAAAAAAAATCATATTTTACCCCTACGAATACCTACTCCCCCTCACATATTTTTCCACACAAATTTAAGCTATCCTCTTCATATTTCCACCCTATTCTACTCCATATTTATCCAAAAATAATCGATGGAAGGCTCCTAATATATCGATCAACTTGAATAATACATTCATGATCAAAGGCAACATCAATCGGAGATCCAAATGTTGGAAGACCTCATCGGCATAGACCAACCAACAACTCTCACCCTACCTATCCAATCCACCTAAACCATCGAGCCGACGCAATAATATGCTAAGTCAAAGAAAAGAACAATCTGTGATGGGTTACCGAGGCTGAAATGGAGCGTTCAGGTACTGTAAAGACCGCTCCAGTTGTAAAGGTTTAAATTATTAAATTTAATCGTTTGGACCGTCGAAGTTGAAAAACGGGTTAAATCTTGGTTCAGTTGCAAAGAAAAAAAGGGTAAAGGGTCGGACCGGGTCGGACCAGGCCCGACCTGCAGACCCGGGTTTCTTCTCTTTGCTTTGGGCTGACCTGAAGCCCAGACCTTCGAGCCCAGCCCGTTTCTGGCCCAAGCCCAGTTGAGGCTCGGGGTTAAAAGCAAAAATCTAGGGTTTTGACCCCATTTCTTTGCCTCTCCCTCACATCCCGACCCTCTCTCTTCCTCTCATCCTCTCCGGTCAGACCAAGCTACTCGCCACCATCGTCCTCATCTCCGACCCTCTCTCCCTCATCTCCGACCCCCTCTCTCTCAGATCTCCCGACCCTCGCGTCTCTCCCTCACCCTCGGTCGTCGTTTCCTCATCTACACGCCCGAGCCCCTCGAACACAACCTTCTCCTTCATCTTCTCCTCGCGCATAACCTGAGCTCCACGTCGTCTCCGTGCACATCCAGACGAGCTCGCCGGCGCGCTCGACAGATCTGGGACGGAACCGCCGAGCCCGTCCAGATCTGAGGCGAGAGACCGCCGTGATCCGCCCGCCGCCCTTTTTTCCCCTAAGGTGAGCGTCGCACCGTGAGGCCTCGGCCGGTCGGATATTGACCCGAAGCCCCCTTTCTTCTCCCCTTTTTGTTCTCGAGCAATTTTTGGATCTGGACTTTTTTTCAAACAAATTAATTAAAGAAATAAAAGTAAAAATAAAAGTAAAAGTAAAAAGAAGACAGTTTTAATTAAAAAGGTTGTATTTTAGACTTTTGAACGAATTTGGAACCTGGACGATTAAACCAGACTGTTGAAACAGACTTTGAACGGGATTAAAAGCGGGAACGCTGAATCGGGCACCTCGGGAACCGTGCCTCGAAACTCGTGCCTCAGAATCCGTGCCTCGGGATCTGTACATTGGGAACCATACCTCGGGATCCGTGCCTCGGGAAACGTGCATCGGGTTCTCTTCTCCGGGCTCGGGTACTCGAACCCGATTTGTCGTATAATTCCTCTTTTGACTCGTTCGTGTTTAAAAGGCAACTTGTTGGTGTTAAATCGGACTGTACGTAACTTTTAATTTAACATTGGAATCGTTATTAATTATTACTTTCCGTGTTAATTTAGAGTCCGACTTCGATCGTGGAGAAGACCGGAGGTAGCGAGCCAGGACGTCAGCAGCTAGGAGACGTAGCTATGTGTTCTTCTTGAGGTAGGGAACGTAGCGGATACCGGTTCAATTGCGGAAAGTTACTAGTATGCCTATAGGTCATTTTTACTTAATTTGAACGGTTGGAACTGCATGATTAGGACGTGAGGAACGAGTGAACCGAGGGATAGCTTATGTGCCATGTCGAGCCGTAAGTTTGGGATCGTTGTGCTTGTAGAAATGCATGCGGGCCATGTCGAGCCCTTAGGTTGTGTGTTGTTTGAATTGCCTTGACTTGATTGAAATGCATGATGTGTGTTTTAGGCGTTGATAGGTTGGGAAGCATGTTGGTATTAATCGGTGTAGTATGTGTGGTAATATTTGGGCATTTGTTCCATGCTTGTGTTGACGTGAATTATTGCTTGTGAAATGGTCGGGTGGTTGATAGACCGACGTGACTGGTTTTGGTAAGATTGTTGGGCTTGATAACCCGTGTTTGAAATATAGCTTTGCGATGCGTGTTATTATCTTGATGTGTGTTGCAAGAGGAGTTGTATTCTGGTATGGTACCTACAACCGAGGGGGTACACCGGTGTAGGGTAGTACCTAGGCCGACGGTGTGGTCCCACGTATGCGCGTTCCCCCGGGTAGTGGTTCCGGTACGATATCTACATCGAGGGGGTATTCCGATGTGGGATATATAGGCCGACGGTTTGTGTTGACATTTGGTGTCGTGTTCTGACTCTAGGAGTCGTGCCCCGAAGGAGTGCTGGGAAGATGTCTAGGCCGACGGAGATTCCGGTGTGATGTATTGTGATTGTGCCCCGAGTGTTTTCCGGAAAGATATCTATGCCGATGCTGAGTGTTCCGATGTTGTAAGAACCGCTCCAGGTCGAACCGGTGACTTCTAAGACAAGTTTGACTTTCGGCCGGAAAAGTCAACCGATGACTCAGGAGGTCACTCGAGGCTTTTCCGGGGCCCAAAAAGCTTAGCCGTCATCATGGTTGGCTTAATTGGGCCGTTTCCTTTTGTTTAAGTATAATATTGGGGAAAGTCAACTGTGGTCAAAATTGGACTTTTTATCGACTAAGACCTAGTTAATTAAATGGCTCACTCGAGCTCCCATGGATTCTTGAAGAAGAACCAAAGGAAAAGAGGCAACTTGGGTCCATTTTCTACATCTTTCTTCTCCAAAATCTCATCATCTTCTTCATCTCACTCTCCTAGAGGTAAGGGCACTATCTAAATCTCTTTTCCCTTCTTCTCATTTCATGGGTTTTGCTTGTGTTTGCTAGAAGTAGTTGGGTTTTGTTTGGGTTAGTGTTAGATGATGTTGTTGAGAAGTATTTGGTGTTATGTGATTGGAATCCTTGGGTTTCATGGAGTTTTTGGTTTGATTTTGATTTTGATTTGGAAAATCCTTGGAAACTTGTTTATTTGTTGATTCCTACCTTGGGTAGAGGAGTATTGGAGGTATTTAACTGTTTTGGGTGTTGGAGATGACTGAATATGGAGTTTGGTTGGGTTTTTTCGTGGAAAAGGAGCTGGAGGTTGAAGAAGGGTGAATCTGCCCAGACTTGCCACGGATCTGTGACGGATACCGTGACGGGAGGCGTCACGGCTCCGTGAGGGGGTCCGTGACGGCACACGTCACGGTTCCGTGACGTCATCCGTGACGGGTGGTGTCACGACTCCGTGACCCCTTCCGTGGCAGATCAGTTTTGGGGTCTTTTGGGGTGTTTTTCATCAAATTCAATCTTTGTGATGAACTGAACTTTTTGGGATGTTTTCGGGGCTTTGTTTGCTTCTTAGTTAGATCTTGATTAGAGTTTACTTGTGTTCCAAGACCTTGGTTTCGAACTCGAGGAGCAAACACCTTTCCGGAACCCGTGTGAAGAACGGAGGAGAGGTGAAGCAAGCGTTACAACAGAGAATTGTTAGAGGAAGACCACAAGGTAGGGAATGTCCTAACTACTCAAGTAATTTCAATACTAGTATGCCTATTAGGTTAATAAAATCGGAAAGGTCATGGAATTGCCTATAGGATGCGAATAACTAGAATAATCGTCTTTCAATTACTAATAATCGGATGTGTCTAGTATGCATGCTTAGGATGAGAATAACTAGTGTAACTCGCTTTCAATATTTGGGAATTGTTTTACTGGTAAAGAGGCGGTGATGAGACCTCGGATTAGTTGTTGTGATAGGTTCACATGCTTGGTTGCCTAGTTTGGATAAGTTACGAGTCTAACGAAACTAGCTAAATCATATGTTTAATTGATTGATCGAATGTTTACATAATTAGTTGATTGATTGAATGTTTGATTTGTTGAACGGATGATCGAGTATGACTGATTGTGCCAGACGGTGCAATCAGGTGATCGATGTACTGATGGTTCGTGACAGGTAAGTATACGGTAAGTGTGGAGTACTAATGGATGTCTTTGCTGTGTTGTGATGAAAGTGTGATTCGATAAGTGTTGATTGGTGGATAAGTTATAGTGTGTTTCCCTTATTCATGTTCTTGAGATGTTTGGTTGTTCGGTTCGGTACTACACCGGGGGGGAGGGGGGGGGGGGGGGGGGGTAATCCGGTGGTGTTGTGGTCGTTGGTGTTTTGAAGATCCTGTGGGATAATGGTTGATTATTGGAGCCTGAGGGCATTGGTTATTGGACCCTACGGGGCATTGATTATCGGAGCCCGATGGCATTGGAGGTGGACCCTACGGGGCAGTTGGATAGGTTACTCTGCGAGAAATGGTTACTGTGGTTTCACCCAAGTGTATGCGTCCTACGGGAGCACTACCTTGGTTCCCTATGACCTATGGTCCTTTGGGGGCATGTCCGGGAATCCCGACGATGAGCGTCCCTCAGGGATGGTTTCCGGTAGCCCTGATGTATGTGCCACCTCTGGACCGCGGGAAAATCTGATGTGATATGAATACTCTGGTGGATCGGAATATGGGAACTGATGTGACACCAGAATCTATTCATGGATCGGAGGCTTGAGAAAGCAAGTGGTTGGTACATTTCTTACAATCTTTTAAAGTTATAATTATCGTTGAGAATACGATACTATTCTTATTTACACTGATTCCTAGTATTTCATTGTTGGATAACGTTTAATTGTAAATTGCGTTGCTACTTTAAGACAGTTTTATTACTAAATTGAAGGTTAACTTAATTACGATTTTCCCTACTGGGCGCAAGCTCACCCCTTTGGTTTTTCTTACTGTTTTACAGGCGTACCTGGTGTCTAGGGAGTTCGAGGCTTGGGAGCTTCAATTTGTCTTGGGGATTGTTCTAGAGTTGTGTTGGTCTTTTGTACTAAACACTATTTATCTTACACTTTATGTTGAGCTGTGACTCTTATTCGAGATTTTGGATTATTTACTATGAGAACTTGTTAGAGTTTACTTGAATTTCTGAAAGATCTATAAATTGTTATTATTCTTTACTTTTAACTCAGGTCACGTCTCGAGTCCGGTCAAAACTGGATTTGGGCGTGACAGATGTGATATAATAGAGTCGGGCTATGGACAGCTGGCGGAGTAGGGGACTGCGGTATGGGACGTGTATGTTATTTTACTGTTTACTCTGTGCTTGATGACCTGTTAAGTGACGTGGTTGCAGTTTGTGCTTGGTCGTTTGAGTATGTTTGTGAGTGTGGTTTGGTCTTGAGTTGAGGATTGTGGTTATGAGTTCTGTTGGAAATTAGCTGTGTGCTGTACTAGTATGCCCTAATTGGACGGTTACCCGTGGTGGTGAGCGTTTGCTTATAACCTTAACTACATTTCCTACTGAGCAAAAGCTCACCCCCTTATCTTGTTGTTTTTCAGGTCCTGAGCGGGTTGTGTACTAGCTGGATGGTCGACGCTTGGGAGCTTACGAGGGTCCTAGGCTAGTAGTCAAGAGACGTACCGTTATCTTTTGAACTATTTTACCGTTGTTTTTACCGAGCTGTTGACTCGTGGTGATTTTTAGGGTTTTAAATTGTTGTTAAAGACTTGTCTCGGCTTTCTTTCATTTAAAATTATTATTGTTTTAGTTCACGTCTCGAGTCCGGTCAAAACCGGATTTGGGACGTGACAGGTAGAGCAACGGCTATGCTGAGCATGGATCAAGAACCCCACCAATAGCATCGATGAAAAGGGTAAAAAGACAAGGGTGTACTAGATTGCAGCCTACAACGAGCTGCCGCTAATAAAGGTCCTGGTCAATCCGAATCACGAACCGAAGTACTACAAGCACCATTGTCAGCAGATTAACCAGAAAGGTCACCAAATACCATGGCCACTACATCCGATCGTGGTATCTTGGATGCTACATATGCCAAGTACCACGCCATGTGTTGTATTCCATTTAACAAATTTCATTGGTGGGATCTCATCAGTGACTTAGGGAAGAAGCATCTTTACGTCGGTTTAATTTAAGCCTTTAAATTTAGTATGAATGTAACATTGTAATCGTATATGTTATGTCAGAGGTAAAATCAAATAGAAACCCACATTTAACCTAAAAAATGTGAGAACTCATTCAAACCATCCATTTCATAAATGGATGCATGAGATGCAATTGATTTGTTGGCTTCAAAAACACGTCATTTTTTGATAGGTTGTATGAGCTTTTAAGTTAAACTATCATTTTTTTTTCTTGCCAATTCACTAATTTAATCACTCCCGCTTTATTTGAACTCTTATTGGGTTCAAACTTACGCCAATATTTATATATTTTCAAGGGATTTCAATCAAGATTAGTGATGAATAAGTTTAGAAGCATGATTTTTTTCTGGGAAAATTTCATTTTACCACCCTGACAATCATTTAATTTCAGTTTAATACCCTAGCATAAATTTTTTTCACTTTCATACCCTAACCAAAAATTTAACTTCACTTTCATACCCAGCCGTTAACTTTATGTTTTTTTTATAAGCGAAGATTTTATTGAGCATTCGTTCTATAAAACATAGAAGCGAAGCGGAGAAAACAACTCAATCAGAGCTTTTCCCCCCTACCAAAACTGCTACAAGGAGCAACAAAAACCAAACGATATAGGAAAACGATCCTTAAAAGGACCGTTTCCCCAAACCGAAACAAGCATAAGCAAAGGAAAAAAAACAAAACAAGAAGCAAACTACACATAGCACCGCCCTCATTGCCTACTTCTTATCCGGATTCAAGCAAAGAAATCGGTTAGAGACCGAAACAGGAATTAATTTTCCTGGAGTCACTTCCGGAATACCCTCAATCTCGCTATCCTCGAAGTCCTCCTCAACCTCAACAGGCTGTGGGAATTTACCTGGAGAGTTGACAACAGTCTTCTTCACAAATCGCTTGCTAAAGCTCCACGAACCCTCTTTATTTTGTTTAGCAATGTCAATTGTGAAACCTCCTACATGGCCCCCTTTGTCAGCTGATGTTTTGACTCTTGTCTGATAAAAAACAGTTGGAGGAACTGTCTTTTTTGCCTGTCCTTTTTTTGGACGACCACGTTTCCTTGGAACTTCCACAGGGCTAATTTCTTTACGCAAAAGAATATCTTTCCACGGACTATCTTGAGGACCAAATTCAATTGATTCTCCACCCTGAGGCTGACAACCTTGCGTTTCTGAAACCGTACACACATCGACTAACTGACCCAAATCAGTACCAATGCGTTTAAAGACGTCAAACAGGCTCGGGTCGCTGACCGACTTCTGGGCACCTGGTCCCAGGCCATTAAACTGATCCTTGTTTGCTAGAGAAGCATGAACCCGCCCACCTACTTGGGCCATGTGAACTGATTCACCAACCACATCAGCTACACTGTCCAGTCCCGAATTCAGTGGCCCATGCTCAAGCCCAAAGGACAACTCACGCCCACTTCCATCTTCACCACGCGACTCAGGATGCAACAATCGCGCCTCCTCCAAAACAGGTAATCTATTCGAACCAGCTGAAATCACGGAAACAGGTGCGTGAGAAACAGGCGAAGACACAGATGGTACTGGACTGATTTCCGGAGTGATTTCTGCGAGTGATCCCTGCTTCGAAATTGCAGGCGCAACGTCCATGGACTTAAAAACACCACCAGCAGCGTCCGGCGGGACTCGCCTGAGAAGATCCGCCTCTCTCGAGCCAGGAACAGTGCCATCTATGGTGCTCTGTTTCGAGGGTGACAGAACAGGGGCGACCAATTTCGGCCGGGCGACTGCTACCAATAACCGATATCCATTCAATATGAAGCCGTTAAGTACTTCTATAGCCCGGAAAGCCGACTCCTTGTGTTTGAACACGACAAACCCAAAGTATCGACCTTTCCGGTTTGGTTTACGCAGAGCCTCGACGTACAATATATCCCCAAACACACCCAGTGAATTCCGTACAAATTCCGGTGAGGTTTCATAAGGTAGGTTATAGATGAATACCTTGCATCCTTTGTCCTCTTCCACCACCTGCAGCCCAGAACGATCCGAAACGCCAACCCCCTGTTGTGAGAAATCGACAACCCCAGCCTGTTGTGGCTTCGTTGAGGCCGAGCAGCACCCTGCAGGGGCGGCCAGAACTCCAACCGGAAAGGTCTTGGTCCGATCTGTCTTGGCCGAAATTTCCTTGTCCGGAACGTCATCCATAGATGCGGCCTGAACTTCAATCGGACTCCTCTTGGTCCGAGCTTTCATGGCCGGAACAACCTTGACCGGGAACGCCTTGGTCTTCTTCTTTGCACCATCACCAACCTTCACCTTTGTGACCGGAACGTCTCCACACCTTAGATCTGCAACAACTTTGCAGTACTCTCTGTATAGAGAAACTAGGGTGGAGCCAAAATCAGGAAAAGAGAGCATCCTGACGTCTTAACAGAGTTCGTTAACTTTATGTTAGTTTGGATGGAAAAAGGTAAAAAGACCATAATACCCCTAACTATTACTCAAATTTTCAAACTCATGCCATTGGTTCAGAATTTGAAAATAAGTGAAATGACGATAATGCCCTTCATTGTTTAGGGTGTTAAACTGAAAATTTCACTATTTTTAAAATAAAATCAGTTTTTTTTTTTAAATTCAGGTTTTATTTATGAAAATTCATATTTTAATTTAAAAAAATACATAAAAATAAATTTTTAAAAAATAATATAAATCTAATTCAAATTTTATTTTTAAAAATCATTTTTTCAAAAAAAAAATTATTAAAAAAATTATTTTTTCAAAAACAGTTTATTTTTTTTTTCTAAATTTATAAAAATCAATAAAAAAATCATTATTTCTTATCAATAAACTGTATTTATTCTCTTTTCAATTTTATTTGTTCATCTTCTTCTGCGTTTCACATTTACAAATGAAGAACCCTAGGACCAAGTCCTCATTTCTTCCGACGCCGACCTCCGCGGCAGCACCCCCGTCCACCGCTTCTCCTCCCTCCAGTCCGCCGTCGTCCTCTTCCTCTTCTTCCTCCTCTCCCTCGCTCTCGTCTTGTTCGAATCCCTCCACTCCCTCTCCTGTAAAACCCGCTTCGCTTCAAAAGGGTATTAAATTGCAATCCGGAAACCAGAAGGTAGGTTTTTGAAACAAGTGCACAAAAAAAAAAAATTAATGGGTCGGACCGGGTCGGACCGGACCCGACCAGCAGACCCGGCCCAAACCACCGACCCGGCCCAGGTCCAACCTATATAAGGTGGCATTAGGGTTCAGAAACCCTAATACCCACTCCCCCTCTCCACGCCGCCCCTCTCCTCTCCGAAACGGGTCCTCTCTCTTCCATCTTCTCCGGCGACCTCCCTCCACCGTCCAGCCACCGCGCCACCACCAAGCCTCGCCTCCTCTCCCTTCCCTCACTTCTCCTTCGAAACCCCATCCCCGACCTCCTTCTTCTTCGTCCACTCCGTCGCCGGCCACACCACCGTCTCCGCCTCTTCCTTCTTCAAGCCAAACCACGGCCGAGCTCGATCTCCGGCCCTCTTCCTTCCTCACCTCCCACGTCCGACCACGCCGCCGTCCCGACCAACGCACCAGCTCCGACTCCCTCATCTCCGGCCACCACCGAGCCGTCACCGTCTCTCCGTCCTCACTCAGTCTCGAGCCCGAGCTCGTCGTCCCGAGCCCGATCTCGTCCTCACCGGCCACCACCGAGCCGCCGCCCTACTCCGCCCCTCACGCTCGCCTCCGTCCAGATCCGGCCACCACCGCCACTCCCTCCACCGTGCTCCACCACCTCATCTTCCACGGTGAGGTTCTCACCACAAGGTTTGGTCGCCGGCGGCGTCTCCGTCGGTGGCCGGCCGGTTTCAAACCCGAGCACCTCAATTTCGGTTTCCCGTGTTGTTAAATTCGAGCCAATTGGATCTGTTGAGAAAATCTGTATCTGTTAAACCTGTAATGAAATTGATTAATTTTGGAACTGATTTTGAATTAAAAAGGGAATTAATTGAACAAAATCAGAGTTAATTAAAGAGGTTTATTATTTGAAACGAAAATTATTTGTAAAAGGAAAAAAAAAGGGAAAAATCAGTTTTGAATTCTTAAGAAAATTGATAAAACTAAATCTGATTAAATTAAACGGGTTTTAAAACGAATGTCGGTTTTTAAGTTTAAACTTGAGTTAAGTTAAGTCGAAAGGGGAAAACGAACTCATATCAGATCGGATTTAGAAAGGTTTGGACCAAAATATCGAGTTTGGAAAAGAACTGAGAGAACCGTTTTGTTTTGAAATCAAAGTCGGAATTAATTAAAGCAAGGAGTTTCAAAGACGGTTTAAGATAAAAGGGGGTTTTAACTGGGTTTAGATCAAATCTGGGTTCGGTGCGCGGGTGCTCGAACCCGATCCGTTGTAACCCTACTGTTAGCCCGCTCGAGTGGGAAAGACAACTGTCGGATTTAAACCGGACAAATCGTAACCTTTAACTTAACGGCGGAACCGTTATTAATCGTTGGCTTTCGTGTTTTCTTTAGCGTCCGGCTTCGATCGAAGTGAAGCCCGGAGGTAGCGAGGCAGAACGTCTGCAGCTAGGGAGCATAGCGGTTGCTCTTCAATTGAGGTAGGGAAAAGTAGCCGGATCTCGGCCCTGACTAGGGAAAGTTAACAGTAGCTTTGCATGTGACATCGGGGTGTCGTAGGTTGAGTAGGTTTAATTTAAATACTAGAAAAGCATGATACGGGACTGTAGCGTTTATGAGAAAAGCATGTGACACTTAGTAGTGTCGTAGGAGCAGAGAACTTAGCGTTAATTGATTGACTGGAAGCATATGACCATGCCCGGAGGTTGTTTGTGGAACTAGTGATCTTAGGACGGTTAGAGGCATCGTTTATGCCGGAGGTTGTTATGCGTCATTTTATTACTGAGTCTTGGGTGGCCTTGAGAGCCCGTGTTATTTATTGCTGAGTCTTGGGTGGCCATGAGAGCCTGTGTTATCGTTTTGGTGTGTCTTGAGTGGCCGTGAGTGTCGTGGGGTTGTTGAACCCGAGTCTTGACTTTTGGTAGTTTGGTGTGGCCGCGAGTGCCCGCGGGGTCGTTGACCCGTGAGTCACTGTTGGTGTATTTTGGGAGGCCGTGAGTGCCTGTGGGGCTGTTGAGTCCGCGTTTTAGGGTTGGTATTTTGGGAGGCCGTGAGTGCCTGTGGAGTGTTGAACCTGTGTTATCGCTGTTTGTTGAACTGTGATTGTGATTGTGATTGTGGTTACCTGAGGTTGTGGGCCCGCTTCATTAAACGGGGGTCCTCGATCACACGCGTCTGCACGTTCAGACGAGGTAGGGGGCCCGCCTGTCAGTAAAGGGGTCCTGGCCGCGCGTGTGTGGTTCGGTGGTTGTGAGTGTGATAGGTTGACAGTTTGATCCGACTTTGTGTCGAGGAAATGCGACAGGTCGACCGCCTGACTACGTCTATGATCGGTAAAGGGCATGAGGGAGGTTATTGAGCAGCTGTTTGCGATCCTTTGTGATCTTGTTTTGGTGTGCGATCCTTTGTGATCTTGTTTGGTGTTGCGTAGTTCCTTTGAGTCGTTGGAAGAGGTCGTGATCGCCGTGTCGTGTCTACTTACGTGTCAGAGTATTGAGTCGTTCGAGGAAGGTCACCGTGGGTGTTTATCAGTCAGAGTACTTGGGTTGGGGACAGTGATCCCTGGGGGTTGAGTTTGTTGTTGGAGTTACCGGCATTGTCTGCTAATTATGCCGTAGTCAGTCTGTTATCCGTGGTGGTGAGCGAACGCTCACCCCTAGCTGCTTTTCCTACAGGTACTGTTCGTGGGACGGACTAGGTGAGCTCTCGAAGCTTGTGGAGCTAGGAGCGGAGTCCGGGTTTTGTCCTTTTAGTCTAGAGACGGGCACCTCGCCTTTTTGTCCGCTTGTGGGACGTTTTAATTTGAGTTGTAATTATCCTTTTGTTGAACTAAACTGTTATTGTAAAGTGTTTTAATGGAAATGTTTTCAAAGTGTTTTCTTATTCTAAACGTTCGCGTCCCGAGTTCGGTTTACTGAAATTGGGGCGTGACATCTCCCCTCTACGGGCTTGAAGCTGTTGACCCCAGATCTGGGTTCTCTGAATATCAAGCCCCCGGATCTGGGTTCTCTGAATATCAAGCCCCCGGCAGCACCCCCGGATCTGGATTCGAGTTCCTCGGCTGCGCCATCGACCTCGGCGACCAGGTCTCGCTCCGAACAGTTGAGGAAGATGAAGATGGCGACTGTGTTGGGGAGGAGAGAGAGATGAGGAGGAGGGAGACGAAGAAGCACATGAGATACCTCCAGATCTGCTCGAGCTCGTGTCTGTAAATCTGGGTTTGGAGCTTTTTTTTTCTTTGATTGATGTACTAGGTTTGGCTTCGCTGCTTCTAGCTTCCATGGTGATGATGAAGATGTATGAATGGTGATGATGAAGTAGGTGTGGGCGTAAGAATGGTGATGATGAATGAAACAAGTGTTGTTGGAGTAGGTGTGTGGGGGTATGAAATTGAAAAAGAGAAATTGAATGTTCAGGTATTAAAAATATAATAATATCAAATGACAAACTAAATTTTAAAAAATGAATTTATAAATAAAAATTATAAATAAAAATTGAATTTATAAAAAAAAATTAATTTTTTTTAATAATACCAACTGCACAAATAAAGTTGAAAAGAGAATAAAAACATTTTATTAATAAGAAAAATGATTTTTATTGATTTTTATAAATTTAGAAAAAAATAAACTGTTTTTGAAAAAATAAAAAAAAATGATTTTTTGAAAAAATGATTTTTAAAAATAAAATTTGAATTAGATATATAATATTTTAAAATTTTGATTTTTATGTATTTTTTAAAATTAAAATATGAATATTTGAAAATAAAAATAATTTTCATAAATAAAAACTGAATTTAAAAAAAAAACTGATTTTATTTTAAAAATAGTGAAATTTTCAATTTAACACCCTAAACAATGAAGGGCATTATTGTCATTTCACTTATTTTCAAATTCTAAACCAATGGCATGCGTTTGAAAATTTGAGTAATAGTTAGGGGTATTATGGTCTTTTTACCTTTTTCCATCCAAACTTACAGAAAGTTAACGACTGGGTATGAAAGTGAAGTTAAATGTTTGGTTAGGGTATGAAAGTGAAAAAAATTTATGCCAGGGTATTAAACTGAAATTAAATGTTTGCCAGGGTGGTAAAATGAAATTTTCCCTTTGTTTTTTTTTTCTATTTCAGGCTGATTTTAAAATATAACTGGGTGATTTTTATCAACACGGGACACTAGTTTTATCACCTCATTTTACCAAAACTGAACATGATTTTTTCACATCATCACTTGTTGTTATCACCTCGGCACATGTGTTTTGCCACCTTATCACATGTCTTTTATCAACATCGAACACAAGTTTTATCAACACTAAACACTTGATTTTGCACCACATTACATGTGATTTATCACACCATAACTTATTTTATATCACCTAGCACACGTGTTTTATCACCCCCATCATATATTTTTTATCAACATTAAACACTAGTTTTATCACCTTGATATGAAACATTTTTTTTTGAAATGGGTAACCGGAGACTTTTATAATTACCAATAGGTAATCAAACAGGACGGGGCGTGACCGCCCCGGGTTCCAGATGTATGTCTGAGCCGACCGTAGCAGGCCCGGCGCTCATGGACCCATAATAATATCCCACTTGAATTCGTGGGCACCAACTCAAGACAGCTCCTTACTATCGTCTCAAAACAACGAGACATAAAGTAAAAGGTCCTAAAGCAAACAAGAAATAAATTGTTCCAAAGATAATGCATATAACAAGAAAATAGATAAAAATACTTTGCTGATGTTGCAGGCTGCCCGGGACCTCCCAGCACTGGCTGTCCCGGGTCTGTAGGTATAGTCTGAGGGCGACTCCACCCACCCCTGCCGGGTCAGACCATTCCTGCATCGGAGGATGTTGTGCCTCCGTCTGCTCTTCCCTATCCTCCTTCTGGTAGACCGGCCACACGATGTCTTGTTGGAGGGTCGGATCATCCAGCGACTTCTTCGACTCCGGCGTACGAGCATAAAATGACCCGCTCCTACTCTTCAGGGTAGTCAGCTTACCCTTTCCTCGGTTGGGACCTCCTTTCCCCAGTCCTGCCTGAGGATCTTTCTCCTTCCAAAGGGGATCTTTCTCCTTCCCGTCCCGGGTCACTACAATAGCTCTGGGCTCAGCTCGGTCAATAATAACAGCAGCAGGGTGGACGTTAGCCAGATTGTCAGGCTTCGTGAAACCCGGGGGCCCTCCAGAGACACGATGCCCTCCCTCCTATATTACATTGGTTTCCCCTCCTGGGGTAACCCTAGCCCGATTGTCAGACTTCGGAATGTCTGTGCCGGGTAACCTTTCACCGATAGTAATTTCCCTGGATCGAATCAGCGGATTCAAGGACAGATCCCTCAACAGATAAGTAATAGTCGGGTGTGTCGCGTTGGGGGTGTATTCCAGACCGTCCTCAGCAGACGATCCACATCCATCTGCCTTGGGACCAGGATAGACGGATCGTACCAGATCTTTTCCCGACCAATCCCCGACAACTCAGTCGTGCAACCCGTGATTCTGTGGGTTAACATTCCACACCTGCGACAAAAATCCGCTAATCTCTCATATTGCAGTTCAATCACAGCGGAAGATGTGGTACCTGGAAATCTGAGTCGTAGTCTTCTCTGTAGAGGTCGGTTCAACTCCACTCGGACTCACAGTCATAAGAACATGTCCTCCCGTCTAGCCAACGGAATCAGGGCCGATAGTACTTGGGTGCCAATATTATCTGCAATGAGACCGCGGATGTATGAGCTCCTGGCTCCCACCGGGACATTTAACACCCTAACACCAAGCTCCACATGACGGAAGTTAATCTCATTGGTCGGGACATATTGTGTGAGGGGCTCCAACAGAAGGGGGATACCCTTGAAACTCCAGGGGCCCCTATGACGGATATTTTCCATCGTCTCCGCGGACGGGAAGTAATAACCTGTGACCTCCGAGGACATGAATTCCACCTGAATTCCATTCACCTTCCACTTCTGTAGCATCATCGCACAAACAACGTTCTGATTGTGGACCCTGTCCCCTACAACCCAGGCTGCCAGGGAGAACTGGTACGTGTCCTTGGTGAAGAGCGGGACACCTTCCTCCGAGACCACCACCTCGTCATCATCATCTTCCCAATCCGGGACCGGGGAGATACGGGTCGAGTTAACCTCAGGTGGACATACACTCAGCCCCCTTCCGTCGGTTGGCTGAGGGCTCGTGGCCGATATCCGATATGTCGGAGGACGGTATCTAGGCACCACCATCGGTGGCTGTGGCCAAGAACGAGATGGTAAGTCCGTCCGAGCCTCCCTCACTACCAGTTGGCTTTCGCCCTAAGCCAAGACGGTCGCCGGGGCCTCAGGAAACTCGGAGGCTGTCAGGTACGTACCAGGCTTGTCCTTCATGGCCAGGAGACTGGTCGGCCGCCGGTGGTCCAACAGGGGGCGAGAGGGGTCTGCATCAGGTGACAGCGTAAAGGTGGCGCCGGACAGGAACCCTATCGGGTCTGAGGCATCGTGCTGATGAGATTCGTCAGCGACGGGTTGGATTTGGTCGTTGGATGTCATTTCCGAGTGAGTCCGGCAAAGAGTAGACAGATCCGGTACAGAGAGGGACTGAGACGACGAGGGACGACGACATAACGCCGTCGGAAGCAGCGGAGACAACGGACACGTCAGGAGGACGACGGGGGAAACTAGAGCGGCGAGCGGACGCGAAGATGCAGTCGGGGTCGGCGATGGCGAGAACGCAGACGGTGGTCGGCGAAGGCGAGGGCGGCGGCGGCGAGACCCTGGCTAGGGTAGAAATGAACCTCACGAAGAGGTGGACAGCGAGCTTTTCCCCCCTGATATGATACATTTATTAGTGAAGATTTGTCAATATTTAACACTAGTTTTATCTATTTAAAAAAAACACTAGTTTTATCATCCCCGATATATATTTTTTTCGTGCTTCAAACTATATTCAATATGTTACTTGATAGATAGCCCTTGAAAAAAAATATTGGAACAAGTTTAAAACTAATCGAAGTTCAAACGAAGCGAGAATGATTAAATTTATAAATTAGTTAAAAAAAATAGACAATTGTCCACATGGCAACATGTTATTATAATTATGTCCTTACTTGTGTGAGATAGAAGAATTATGTGTGACTATTGATGAGTTATGCACACTTGTAAGAATACATCTTCACATCTCACCTCTCCTTGAGGTCACAAGTCCGAACTCGGTGGGTACACTTACTTGGGAGTAAGTGTGGGTGTTGGTGGTGGGTTAGATTAGGCTAAAACATGATTTCCTTATAATTCTCTCTGATAAAAAATAGAGTTATGGTAATGATATGGTATTACGAGTATTATTGGATCTTATGTGTGTATCATTAGAAGAGATGCTCACCGTTTTTAGTATAAGAAGAATTTCTAACCGATTTATCCTCCACCGTTATGTCATTTCGCTTGAATAGAATTACAATTATGTTTTAGTTAAATTGTTAGATAAAATTAAGTGAACTTGATTGAGTATAGTTTTTAGGCCAATCCATAATTCAATTCGACATGTTATTGTTGGGTTATGTCTTAGGCCCAATCGGGTTTAAGCCCTTTGAGTCTTGGACCCAATATACTTAATAGTATATTAAGAGAAAATTAGGTTTAGAAAAAATGGTTCATCTTATTCTCTTGTAGCCTTTTTTTTCTCCTCTCCCAAAACACAAAAATAATTAATCGTTCTTCATCTCCATAGCCATCTCAATGGTTGAAAGCATCAGATCGTTACTCGGTGTGGATACACTAGAGGCTTCGTATTTTCGAAGGTATATCAGTTTTGTTCTATATATCAAGTAAGTAATCCTTACACTTTTATCACTGATTTAGATGCAATATTTTGACTATGGATCGAACGTTTAAATTCCGCTGCAAACATGTGATGTTTTTCGATCTTTCAATTGGCATCAGAGCAATGGTTTTTGCATTTAAATCATATGTCAAATGTTTCCCTTAATGTTTGATTTGCCGAAACAGTAACTTTTGTGTTACAAACCAATATGAAATTGTGTTGTTAACCGTGTGTACGTGTCTGTGGCTAATCTTGTATAAAGGTGATATGTTAATTAGTTGACTAAGTATACATGTCAATCATTACCGTGGATTGCATGTTGTATTCATCATTTAAGTGTATTTGATGATTAAAATATATACAACACACTTACAGTTAGGATGAGCACGGCCGGGTAACCGGCACCGGCATCACTTCTGGTCACCGGAATCGGACCTCCCGGTGAACCAGTTTACCCCACCGGCGCTGGCCCCGATCACCGGCTAAAAAGTTAAAAACCAGCGGTTGATTTCACCGCCGATGTCGGTTTTAAACCGAGAGGCCCGAGCCCATTGGGCTTTTCCTTGAAGCCCAATTACAAATTTTTAATCACTGCATTTTTCATTCAGGTCCAAATCTAACTGAGATTTATCCACTATTCTCTTTAATTATGTTCTCATATTAATCTCTCATTATCATTAATTCTTATTTTATCATTTTCAGTAATATAATACTTGGATCTGACAATAATTGTCTATCACAACTCAATATTAATATCTAAAAAATCGAAACGAAGACCATGTTAGAAAAGATGAAGGTTGAGCGAAGAGCAAAAACTGAAGGTACATGAAAAACTAAAATAAGAACTAAATAATAAAAGCTATTTGAGAAGAATTTAGATCTCCAGATCTACGAATAAACTTAAAAGATCTCCAGATCTAAGAACAAACTTCCATGGATCTCAGCTCATTCAACTTTGGAAACATCAACGATCCAAAAAAAATGAGATTATAGGAAAAATAAATAATAACAGTATGTACAGCAAAATTAAGTACACAATTGATAAACAATCTCTATAAAAAGGGAGAAGAAGCTACAACAATAAATTAAAACCAATGCTCTTTCTCAGTATATCATTTTCTAACATATGGCAAAAAAAAAAAAAAACAAGAGACCACTTCACTTGCTCATAATCAACACACTTTTCTCTGAATTTGAAAGTATAACAGTAAATAAAAACACATAAAACATGGAATTGAAGAAAGGAAGGAGATGAGGAGACATGTTAGAAAAAGAGAGGTGGAGAATATGGATGGAGGCACTTTTTTGAGAGAGTATATGTTCATCTGATTGTTGAGTGGTAATACATATTTATAGGCGTATGGATTAGGGTTTCATTACATTGGATTTGGGCTTCCTTTTATTGGGCTTTACTTGTGGGTTTATATTTAAGTTGAAACATATCATCCGCAAGCCCAACTAATCAGTCATCTTCTTCATCGTTTTGTTTGTAACCCTATCATTCACAGTAACACGCAGAGGCAAGGTGGCGCTGGACAAGTTTCTTGACGGAGAGTGTGGCTGTCGGTGCCGGTTTTACCGGTTAACCGGCGGTGATTGAAACCCAAAACCGGCACCCAACCGAATATCCCTCGATTCTTCGTTTTTTTCACCGCCGCCGATCGGATTCATCCCGGTGTTCGGTGATTCGGTGCCGGCCGGTTTCGGTGATTTCGGTTAAACTTGCACAGCCCTACTTAAAGTACACAACATATATATACATATACATATATATATATATATATATATATAAATATATATATATATATATAAGTATATTTTATGATTAAATATATATGTATAAGTGATTCATATATATTAAAGAATGTGAATTTTTCTATCATCACATACGTAAATATATTTGTATAATATATTTGTATGATATGTTTATATGTTGGTGTTTTGGGGTGATTCAAGTTAGATGATTGGGTAATGATCAATTTTATTATTAACGATTATATACGATATAGTCGTTAGTATTATTAAAATTGTTTTAATGACATAAAGTTGATTATTTTATAATTATTGACTTCTAATTGATAAAATATGAGATATTTTATCAAAGACTTTTCCATCGAAGTAGATAAATAAAATTGATATTCGTTTACAAGGAATGACCTGACAACCAGAGGACTTGTAGTTCAGAATAAAATTATTTTTGTTTGCAAGGAACAACCTGACTAACAGGGGACTTGTAATTCAAAGATAAATGTTATTTTTTCTCTATTGCACATGATGCAAGTATAAAACTATATTTTGTTTACAAGGAACAACCTGACTACCAGGAGACTTGTAGTTCGAAATAAAAAAAATTATTTTTGTTTACAAGGAACGACCTGACTACCAGGGGACTTGTAGTTCAAGGATAAATGTTTTTCTTCCTCCGTTGTATATGATACAAGTATAAAGTGTATAAAAAATTTTCTTTTACAAGGAACGACCTGACTACCAGGGGACTTGTAGTTCAAAGATAAATATACTTTTTGATTGCATATGATGCAAATCGAAAGGGAAAGTTATCTAATATTGTACTTATAGTCTGGACTACCCAGAGTGTATACTATTAATTAACTTTGTGAGGAAATGATATATTCTATTGCATCATATGATGCAAGTGAAATTAAAATTATTTAACATTATACTTATAGTCTGGACTACCCAAAGGGTATGATATTAATTAATTTTTTGGAGAAAATTAATTTATTCTATTGCATATGATGCGAGTGTGAAGAAAAGTTATATAATGTTATACTTATAGTCTGGACTACCCATAGGGTATGCTGTTACTTAATTTTCTGTCACAAGGATGAATAAACTCAAATGTACTAATAGGACCGACCTGACTACCAGGTAACTATGTAGTATATAGCCTACTTTGATTTTATATGATAAAATCAGGAGAACTTTAATTATGCGTGAGAAACGACTTGACTACCAAGGGTCTCACTCATGTTTTAAAGTTTGTTCTATCATTTTGATGAAGTACATGTCTTAATGATGTATGCTTGTGCTATTGTTGTTTTCCTTTATGGTTAATTTCTGAAATGACTACTATTTCTCTACGTGGCATACTAAATGCTAAAAAAATGTCTGGTAACATTTTTGATATGATTGGTACCGGAACCCTAAAATTGTTCTCATGCATGAAAAGCTTATCGATGTGATCGATAACCCCGCCATGGAAGCTCCTATTGAGGGAATGACTGTTGTAGTTGAATTAGATGTATATTTGAAGTACTGGGAACAAAGTACTACTACTCAGTGCATCATTTTGGCTTCCATGAGTCTTGTCTTTAAGAGAAAACATGAAACTATGAATTCACCGCAGATAATAGAGCATCTTAAGAAGATGTAGGAGTCTCAGAATATGAATGCTAGATATCAGATATCTAAGTCTCTATTCATGTATGAATTAAAGCTCTATGAGCTGGTGCACATCCATGTTCAAAAGATAATTGATCTTATAGAACAACTTGAGAAGTAAGGATGCACACTTATAGCTGGATTTGATCTTGCAGTCTCTTGATGATACTTCTGTTATTGTTAATGTTAACATGAACAATGTGGATTGTGATATTCATAAATTGCTCAATATGTTGATCAATTATGAAAAACAATTCACATCGAGAAAAAGAAAGTATCAGGATGTAATAACTACTCCCGGTCAACGCCAGTCAAACCTGCGAAAAATAGGAAAATTTAAAATTTTTAAGAAGACACTTAAATGAACCTAAATTTGACCCCGAGGGTCATACCGGACTTAATTTGATCCCGATATCGACCAAAGTGAGTTCCGGGGGACTCAGGGCAACTTTCTGACCAATTTGGGAAATGTTGACTTTTCGCTCGAAAAGTCAACCGAGCGACGTTTTGGTCCATTCGAGGACCGTTTTGGATCCAAAAAGATTAACCGTTGTCGCAGCGGTCTTAGTTGAGCCGTTTCCTTGTAGCCCATGAAGTTTCATAATTTCTTGGAAAAAGTGCCCATTGGCCCGAAACGTCCGAATTTCGCGAATCTGGTTGGAAAAATATCTAGAAGATATTTTCCAAAAAGGTGTGGGGCCCACTTTTCCACTTGTCCAACAAGTGGTGGTGTTAGGTTTTGGACAAGACAAGATGACAACCCCTTAAGGGGGTTCGGCCACCACAAATTCAAAAAGAAAAAAAAAAGAGAAAAGGAAGATAGTTTTAGAGAGAGAAGGAGAAGGGGAAGAAGAGAGAAAAGAGAGGAGCTAGCTAGGGTTTGCCACTATTCCCGTTCATCTATCCCTTGGATCGTCTCTAAGCTAGGAGAATCGAACTCCCCTCGACATTCTCTATGGTGAGCTACTATCCGATCTTCGTTTTGGTTAAGTTCAAAAGTTAGGGTTTGGTTAAAATGAGTAGTTTATGGTGAAAATTAGGTGTGGGGATTGTTGGAGACGTTTTGGAGACGTTTTGGAGTCAAGAGGGACGTTTTCCGGTAACCGGGAGCTCGGGGGGAGCTCCGGCCACCATAAGGGGTGGCCGGCCGGCCATGGGGTGGCTGGCCGGAGCTAGGGCCGGCCACCACCATGGTGAGCCGGGCCCACTTGAGCCCTAGCCACCCACGGCCAAGGTTGTCCGGGTGGGGCCCACGTGCTCGGGTGCTCGGGTTTTGTGTTCGGGTGGTTTAGAACGTTCCCCAGATCATTAATCTATAACCAGATCGAATTTTGGAACAACATTGTAAAAGTTGTAATTGACGGGTTTAGAGACTTGAAACACTAATTAAATTACTCGGAAGTCGGAATTCGATTCCGCCGAGTGCCTAGGAACCCTTGAATTATTCTAAGACCGTATAAACGAAAACGGGAATTTTCGAAGCCCCAGAAGGGCGTTTCTAAAACCCGGGCAGATTCGCCATGTCGGGCGAATCGGGCTTTTCCGGGTCCATTATCGACAATGTAGAGTAATTGGGAAGTTTGGGAGTGATCGACATTGTCGGGGTTACTTTTGGGCGTCAAGTTTATTAAACTCCAGTTTATGTCTGCGAACTTAAAGGTACTTTAAATTGTTTTCTTATTAGATCGTGCTGCAGACCGAGGAAAGGGAAAGCTAGGCGAGTGATCGAGATCACGCCGGAGCTTGTTAGTGCGCTTTTGGAGAAAGCATACGAGGTAGGAAAAAGTAGCCGAATCTCGGCCCTAATTAGGGAAAGTTAACAGTAGAATTGCATGTGACACCGGGGTGTCGTGGTTTAAGTAGGTTTATCGAATATTAGGAAGGCAAGTGACACCGGGCAGTGTCGTATGATACGAGAACGTAGCGAACATTAGAAATGCATGTGAAACTTAGTAGTGTCGTAGGAGCAGTGAACTTATCGATATTAGAATTACTGGAGGCATATGACCATGCCCGGAGGTTGATTGTTTAGTTTATGTCTTGGGTGGCCATGAGAGCCCGTGTTTTACTGTTGGAGTCTTGGGTGGCCATGAGAGCCTGTACTTTACTAGTTGTGTCTTGGGTGGCCATGAGAGCCCGTGTTTTACTGTTGGAGTCTTGGGTGGCCATGAGAGCCCGTACTTTACTGGTTGTGTCTTGGGTGGCCATGAGAGCCCGTGTTTTACTGTTGGAGTCTTGGGTGGCCATGAGAGCCCGTACTTTACTGGTTGTGTCTTGGGTGGCCATGAGAGCCCGTGTTTTACTGTTGGAGTCTTGGGTGGCCATGAGTGCCCGTGGGGTTGTTGAGCCCGTGAGTTACTGTTGGTATGTCTTGGGTGGCCATGAGTCCCCGTGGGGGTTGTTGAACCCGTGTTTTACCGTTGGTGTTTTGGGTGGTCGTGAGTGCCCGTGGGGTTGTTGAGCCCGAGTCTTGACTGTTGGTGTGTCTTGGGTGGCCATGAGTGCCTGTGGAGTGTTGGACAGGTGTTGTTGTTGTTTGTTGAACTTTGTCTGTGATTGTGATTGTGGTTACCTGAGGTTGGGGGCCCGCTTCATGAAACGGGGGTCCTCGAGCGCACGCGTCTGCATGTTCAGACGGGGTAGGGGGCCCGCCCGTGAGGAAAGGGGTCCTGGCCGCGCGTGCGTGGTTTGGGGGTGACAGGTCGACAACCTGATCCGACTTTGTGTCGGGAAAAGTGCGAAAGGTCGACCGCCTGGCCTGGCAGGGATCGGTAAAGGGCGTGAGGGAGGTTACTGAGCGGCTGGAGTGTGATCCTTTGTGATCTTGTTTGGTGTGCGATCCTTTGTGATCTTGGGTGTTGCGTGGTTGTCTGTCGTGTCATTTGAGGAAGTCGTCAATCGTTGTGTCGGGTCTACATTACGTGTTCGAGTGTTGAGTCGATTGAGGAAGGTAACTGATGTGTGTGTTAGTCGGGTTGTTGTTGGTGTTACCGTCATTGTCTGCTAAGTATGCCGTAGTCAGTCTGTTATCCGTGGTGGTGAACGAACGCTCACCCCTAGCTGCTTTTCCTACAGGTACTGGTCGTAGATTGGACTAGGTGAGCTTCCGAAGCTTGAAGAGCTAGGAGCGGGAGTCCGGGTTTACTTTTGAGTCTAGCGACGTACACTTGTATTTTGTCCGTTGTAGGACATACTTTTGAGTTGTAAATAATTATTTTGTTTAAGTAATTGGTGGTTTTAAAGTGATTTATGTAAAAGGTTTCAAAAATGTTTTATTGTTTTAAACGTTCGCGTCCCGAGTTCGGTTTACTGAAATTGGGGCGTGACATAAGATCTGTGCATTTGATTGATGAATCTTTAAAGAGTAAGTGGAGAGGCAAATGGATGCCTGAGAGAAAGCCGTTTGCACTTGAGAACGCTGTTATGAACACGTTCAATAAATTAAAGATGAACATCGATAAATGAGATGTTGGACGTTTCTTTTGTAAGAAGTAACGATATTGGAAGAGAAATAATCAAACAAATCAAGGATACTTTTAGCTTTTTAGGCTTGGTCATATCAATGAGAAAAGAAGTTGCATAAGGTAGTGTGTCTTAGGTAGTATGATTATGAATCATACGATACTTGTGAATCTTGTCTCATTGGGAAACTAACGAAATCTTCTTTCACTGGAACTGGAGAAAGATCTAGTGAACTTTTAGGACTCATACATACTGATGTATGTGTGCCAATGAAAGTTCGAGCTAAAGATGGATATTCTTATTTTGTTACCTTTACTGACGATATGTCGAGATATGATTTTATATATCTCATGAGGCATAAGTAAAAATCTTTTGAAATGTTCAAAATATTTAGAAGTGAAGTTTAGAAACAAACCGGTAAGAATATCAAGGTACTAAGATCTGACCGTGGGGGTGAGTATCTCATAGACGATTTCATTGATTATTTTCCCCAAGA
Organism: Erodium maritimum; assembly: GCA_963921825.1. Lineage (NCBI taxonomy): Eukaryota > Viridiplantae > Streptophyta > Magnoliopsida > Geraniales > Geraniaceae > Erodium > Erodium maritimum. Next base: position 17,329,841 of record OY997591.1, read on the forward strand.
TGGGATTGTAATAACCACTCTCGGTCAACGCCAGTCAAACCTACGAAAACAGGAAAATTTAAAAAAATTCATCAGACACTTGATTGAACCTATATCTGACCCCGAGGGTCATACCGGACTTAAGTTGACCCCGATATTGATCGAAGTGAGTTCCAGGGGACTCAGGGCAACTTTCTGATCAATTTGGAAAATGTTGACTTTTCACTGGAAAAGTCAACCGAGCGACGTTTTGGTCCATTCGAGGACCGTTTTGGATCCAAAAAGCTTAGTCGTCGTCGCAGCGGTCTTAGTTGAGCCGTTTCCTTGTAGCCCGTCAAGTTTCGTAATTTCTTGGAAAAAGTGCCCGTTCGGGGCCCGAAACGTCCGATTTTCGCGAATCTGATTGGAAAATATCTAGTAGATATTTTCCAAAAAGGTTTGGGACCCACTTGCCACATGTCACCAATGTGGTGGTGTTAGGTTTATTCGACAAAACAAGACATGACTACTTTGAGAGTTAGTTTGCTTTTAAGTATTATTTTGTTATTTTTTTAAACAAAACAAAAGAGAAGCAAATAGGAGGTCTCGGCCAACACTTCAAATTAGAAAAAAAAATAGACTTTTAGAGAGAGAAAAGAAGAGAGAAGGAGGAGAGACAAAGAGAAGAGGCTTGGGGAATTTGTGACATATCTCGTTCATCAAGCCGTTGGATCGTCTCAACGATAGAAGATTCAAGCTCACACCGTCATTCTCTACGGTGAGCACCTAACCGATTTTCATTTTGGTACGTTTGAAATTTAGGGTTTGAGTTTAAACGGTTTGATTATGGTTGGGTTTTGGTTAGAATTGGTTTAAAAATGAATGGTTGAGGTTTGGGGTTCGTTAGGAACGTTTTGGGGCAAAAAGGGAATTTTGCCATTGTGTCCGTGTGGGGCCCACGTGCTCGGGTCACGGGTCTTCGTGTTCGGGTGGTTTAGAACGTTCCCGGGTCATTAAATTAACAACCGGATCGAAATTTGGATTTAAATTGTGAAAGTTGTAATTGACGGGTTTAGAAACTTGAAACGCTAAATAAATTACTCGGAAGTCGGAATTCGATTCCGTCGAGTGCCTAGGAACCCTTGAATTATTCTAAGACCGTAGAAACGAAAACGGGAATTTTCGGAGTTCCGGAAGGGCGTTTTCAAAACCCGGGCAGATTCGCCATGTCGGGCGAATCGGGCCTTTCCGGGTCCAATATCGACAATGTCAAGTAATTGGGGAGTTTGGGAGTGGTCGAAATTGTTGGGGTTACTATTGGGCGTCAGGTTTATTAAAATTCAGCATTATGCCTGCAAGCTTAAAAGCGTTTAAAATTGTGTTCTTTTAGATCGTGCTGCGGACCGAGGCAAAGGAAAGCTAGGCGAGTGACGGAGATCACGCCGGGGCTTATTTGGGCACTTTTGGAGAACACGCACGAGGTAGGGAAAAGTAGCCGGATCTCGGCCCTGACTAGGGGAAAGTTAACAATAGAATTGCATGTGACACCGGGGTGTCGTGGGTTAAGTAGGTTTATCGAATTAGAAAGGCATGATACGGGAACGTAGCGAATATTAGAAACGCATGTGACACTTAGTAGTGTCGTAGGAGCAGAGAACTTATCGATGTTAGAATTACTGGAGGCATATGACCATGCCCGGAGGTTGATTGTGAACTTATCGATATTAGGAGTACTGGAGGCATATGACCATGCCCGGAGGTTGATTGTGAAACTGTTGATATTAGGACTGTTGGAGGCATTGGTTATGCCGGAGGTTGATTGTGTTTTGTGTCTTGGGTGGCCATGAGTGCCCGTGGGGTTGTTGAACCCGTGTCTTTACTGTTGGTGTGTCTTGGGTGGCCATGAGTGCCCGTGGGGTTGTTGAACCCGTGTCTTTATTGTCGGTGTGTCTTGGGAGGCCGTGAGTGCCCGTGGGGTTGTTGAACCCGTGTCTCTACTGTTGGTGTGTCTTGGGAGGCCGTGAGTGCATGTGGGGTTGTTGAGCCCGTGAGTTACTGCTGGTGGTTTTGAGAGGCCGTGAGTGCCCGTGGGGTTGTTGAGCCCGTGGGTTACTGTTGGTGGTTTTGAGTGGCCGTGAGTGCCCGTGGGGTGGTTGAGCCCGTGAGTTACTGTTGGTGTATCTTGGGAGGCCGTGAGTGCCTGTGGGGTTGTTGAGTCTGTGTTTTATGGTTGGTGTCTTGGGTGGCCATGAGTGCCTGTGGAGTGCTGAACTTTTGTTGTTGCTGTTTGTTGAACTTTGTTTGTGATTGTGATTGTGGTTACCTGAGGTTGTGGGCCCGCTTCATGAAACGGGGGTCCTCGATCACACGCGTCTGCATGTTCAGACGGGGTAGGGGTCCTGCCCGTTAGTAAAGGGGTCCTGGCCGCGCGTGTGTGGTTCGGGGTTGTGAGTGTGACAGGTCGACCGCCTGGCCCGACTTTGTGTCGGGGAAGCGCGTGAGAGAGAGAGGTTACTGAGACAGGTCGACCGCCTGGCCTGAGTGGTTCGGCAAAGCGCGTGATTGAGGGAGGTTACTGAGCAGCTGGTATGCGATCCTTTGTGATCTTGTTTGGTGTGCGATCCTTTGTGATCTTGGGTGTTGCGTGGTGGTCTTTTGAGTCCTTGGAAGAGGCCGTGATCGTTGTGTCGGGTCTACTTTACGTGTTAGAGTGTTGAGTTGGTCAAGGAAGGTAACAGTGGGCGTGTGTCAGTCGGGTTACTTGAGTTTGGGGATAGTAGTTCCCGGTGTTGAGTTTGTTGTTGGTGTTACCGGCATTGTCTGCTAATTATGCCGTAGTCAGTCTGTTATCCGTGGTGGTGAGCGAACGCTCACCCCTAGGTGCTTTTCCTACAGGTACCGGTCGCAGGTTGGACTAGGTGACCTTCTGAAGCTTGAAGAGCTAGGAGCGGGATTCTGGGTTTTACTTTTGAGTCTAGTGACGGATACCTTGTTTTGTCCACTTGTTAGGACTCATTTTGAGTTGTAAATATTATTTTGATTAAGTAAATGGAGATTTTAAAGCGTTTATTCAAAACAGGTTTCAATTGTTTTATGATTTTAAATGTTCGCGTCCCGAGTTCGGTTTACTGAAATTGGGGCGTGATAGGGATCCTATCATAGTAGACTTCGTACCTTATTAGATATGGTGCGATTGATGATGGGATTTATAGATCTTTCGATCTTCCTATGGGGATATGCTTTAGAAGCTGTTGTATGTTTGTTAAATAAGGTTCCCACTAAAGAAGTTGTTGAAACACCATATGAGATATGGAAAGTTAACCTTAAACATCTAAAGGTTTAGGGTTGTCCAACCTATGTTAAGCGGCTTCAATCAGATAAGCTTGAGGCTAAGTCTAACAAATGCAGATTTGTTGGTTAGCCCAAGGAGACTATGGGATACTATTTCTATCATCCTTTTGAACACAAAGTATTTGTGGCTAGGAACACGACTTTTCTTTTAGAAAAAAAGTTCATTGATATTGGAAGAATTGGAAGTAGAAATAGATCTTGATGAAATACAAGATACCAATGAGTCAGCACCGACTCAAGAGCATGAGATGCATATTGAGCAACCTTTTCTTGATTTCTTACAGTTTCCAACGAGGGTTCCAACCTCAAACGTTGAGGTAAATGATTTGGTTAATGAACAAAATCAGGAACAAGGGTAACAACAGAATCAAGAAGTACAAGAGCCTCCTAGAAGATCAATTAGAGAACACCGTGCACAAAATAGGATTAATCTATTAGTGTGCGATAATGAGGACAATCATATTGATGATGAACCTATTATTGAAGACGATCGTAAGTGTTTCCAAGAGGCGGTGGCTAGTCCAGACCATGAGAAATGACTTAATGCCATGAAATCCGAAATAGAGTTAATGAAAATCAATAAAGTATGGGCTTTAGTTGATGACTCTAAGGACTTAAAACCTATTGGGTTAAATGGGGTTTTAAGAAAAAGATTGGAGCGGATGGTAAGGTTGAAACCTTTAAAGCCCGTCTGGTTGCTAAAGGGGTATAATCAAAAGTAATGTATTGATTATAAAGAAACGTTCCCCCTTGTAGCAATGCTCTAATCTGTTCGGATTTTTCTTGCTATTGTTGCATATTGTGATTATGAAATTTGACAAATATATGTGAAAACGGCTTTCCTTAATGGTGGGCTGAAGGAAGATGTCTATATGAATCCACTTGAAGGTTTCACATTGTCATCTGCTCATAGTAAAGTAGGTATGCTACAACGATCCATTTATGAACTAAAGAAAGATTATCATAATTGAAACATTTGTTTTCACACGACAATCGAAAGGTTCGATTTTGTGCGTTGTGAAAAGGATCCATGTGTGTACAAGAAGGTTAGTGGGAGCGTTGTCATTTTCCGATTGTTACATGTAGATGACATATTGCTAATAAGAAATGATGTGTCAGTCATGCAAGAAACAAAGGTTTGACTATCTGAAAAATTCTCCATGAAAGATATGGGAGAAGCAGCTAATATTCATGGAATAAAGATCTTTAGAGATAGATAAAGAAAGTTGCTTGGAATCTCCCAATCTATGTACATTGACATTATCTTAAGGAAGTATCACATGGATAATTCCAAAAAGGGTTACTTACCTATTGGAACTGGAGTTTCTCTTTCTAGGGAGGATAGTCCTAAGACCCTAGAGGAAAGAGAACGCATGAGTAGAATCCCATATGCTAACGCAGTGGGAGCTATCATGAATACCATGACATGTACGAGACCGGATGTTGCCTATGCGCTAGGAGTAGCAAGTGGGTACCAAGGAAATCCGGGTGAGACACATTGGAAAGTTGTTAAAACTATTCTTAAGTACTTGGGAAGAACTAAAGACCAATTTCTCATATATGGAGATAATGAGCTTAATTCTTAAGCCATATCGATGCATGTTTTGCATCAGATAAGGATGATAGCAAATCTAATTCTGGTTATGATTTACCTTGAATGGTGGAACAGTAAGTTGGAAGAGTTCCAAACAAGCTACCGTAGCTAATCCAGTAACCGAAACAGAATACATAGTTGCATGTGATGCTGCTAAAGAAGGTGTGTGGATAAAGAAGTTCTTAACTGAAGTTGGTGTGGTTCCTTCAGTAAAGGAAAGTGTTCCTTTATTATGTGACAATAAGGGGGTTATTGCACAAGCCAAGGAGCCAAGAGCACACCAGAAATCCAAACACATTTCTCGGAAGTTTCTTCTAAGTAAAGAAATAGTCGAACGTGAGACGTTCAAATTTTGAATTTGGAAGGAAAGGAAAATGATGCAGATCCTTTCACTAAGACGATTGGTTCAAATGAATTTGACAAGCACAAGTGGAATATAGGATTGAAATTCATGAATGTTTGGCTCTAGTCAAATGTTAATCTTCATGGAACATTGTTTTTAGCACATTTCATATCGTGTTTTTCTTATTAGTGGTGACTAATATAATGGATGTTCTTGTTATCATATATTAATGTTTATTTACATTGGATATGATAAGTCCTTGATTAAACTGGTATACTTGTCATCATAATAGGGATTATGATAATGAGAGTCAAGTATTATAGAGTTTGATCTAAAAGTGTTCTTGGTCATATGATCATCTAATTGGGACTAACGTGATCCGGATAGACCAATATATGTATAACAATACTCATTGGATGAGTAATAATGGATCTCATTCATTAAGTTATAATATAGATGATGCATATAGTGGATATGATCATTGAACGGACCAAAAGTGAAATTTCCAAATGGTTGATTTTACCTATACTGTCAATGTGGAAATTTTCTTAAGGAAAAAATGTATATTGTTTGTCCTTTGACCTGAGATCACCATAGTGGTTCATAGAATGCTTGTTATACTTTGATATCATACACCTAGTGTGTAAAAATGCTAGTTGAAAGGTCATTGGGTATAATTGAGTACCTATATAATCAATGGCGAGTCAAGAGGGGATCCATCAACTCAAGGTAATGAGTTTGAACTCTATGTTGTTATGAATCTTATGGTTGGAAAAGATCCTTGGCCAAGGCAGAAGAGTGATTTAAGAAACGAGTTTCTTAAATTCATTCAACAACCAGTAACGATCAACATGAAACATAGTGGTTATCTATTAGGGTTTGACAGTCAAACCATACCCTAGGATAATCCGGAGTTGGAAAGATGGAAGGAAAACAATTCATCGTCCTTAAACCAGGTTCGTCTTTATTGGATATTGATATTCACGTTATCCGGCCGTCGAAGAGTGTTGTTAGACGCCAACCTCGATTAGTATTTAATGAGATTAATTACTATCGGTTTAGCGTGGAACCTATGTGGTCACACACTTACGAGTGACGTTTGATGTTTAAGATCATTTAATCTATTATGAGATAATTTATTGAAGTGATCTAGATGACATGTTTGTTATATTTTCTGCTAACACAGAAATATAATAAATATTGGAGTTCTTGACTGATTGAATGTAGGTCAAGTGGGAGATTGTTGGGTTATGCCCTATGCCCAATCTTGTTTAAGCCCATTTGAGTCTTGGACCCAATATACTTAATAGTATATTAAGAGAAAATTAGGTTTAGAAAAAATGATTCATCTTGTTCTCTTGTAGCCTTTTTTTTTCTCTTCTCTCCCAAAACACAAAAATGAAGAATCGTTCTTCATCTCCATAGCCATCTCAATGGTTGAAAACATCATATCGTTACTCGGTGTGGATACACTAGAGGCTTCGTATTTTCGGAGCTATATCAGTTTTTTTCTACATATCAAGTAAGTAATCCTTACCCTTTTATCACTGATTTAAATGCAATATATTGACTATGGATCGAACGTTTTAATTCCGCTACGAACATATGATTTTTTTCGATCCTTCAATTATAAGTATAATCTAAATTTATTTTGCCGATAAAAAAAATGTTTATCCAACAACTTTTAACGAGAAGTGATTATCACTTTATTAAAGAAACTGTTGAGCCGGCCCTAGCCTTGGCGAGTGCACGGGAGGACGTCGTTGTTCGTACAACGACCGACATCTCTAGCGTGCGTCACGGACGTCGTCTTCGCGACGTCTTCGTGGTAAGACCTTTTCTTCTTTGTGTCATTCAGTTCTTGTCTAACTGTGGTTGGGGATAACCAATTGACGGCATTCTGTTGAGTGTGGTGGTGTTTTCGGGGGTGCGAGTCCGAGATTGGGTACGGTCGGCGTGTTGGGAGGGGATTGCGAGCGAGGCACTCGCTCTGTGGTCTCTCTATTTTGGGTGTTGGCTGGGGGATCACGGCCTGTGTGGGTAGGGCGTGGACCTTCGGCTGCTCTCAGGTGGCCGTGTGGTAGTAGATCGAAGTCTTGCCGGCGCGTGCGGTGCAGATCAAGGGTCGATGCAGTTTTTGTCGTGGAACTGTAGGGGCTTATGGAAGTTAGCTACGGTGGAGTACCTAAAAGGGGCTATACGTCGGAGAAAGCCGTAGGTAATATTCTTGAGCGAGACCCTTGCGAGAAAAGGGGAAGTAGACACTTTGAAGTTGAAAACAGGTCTCGCGGGGGGTTGCGAGGTCCCGGCCGTGGGGCATAAAGGGGGTCTCATCCTCTTGTAGGCGACGGGGATCGTGGTCACGAAGATCGGGAGTGACGACAGATTCATTGATGTTGAAGTCCGGGATCCGGCGGGGGAGTGCTGTCGGTTCACAGATGTGTATGGTGAGGCGAACAGGGAGTTGCGCTGGCAGACATGGGAGGCCATACGATCGTTGGGTGCTGTTGAAGGGATGCCGACACAATGGCTTCTTATGGGCGACTTCAATGGCATTCTGAAACAAAAGGAGAAGCGAGGTGGTAACCAGTACCCCTCGACTCTTATTCAGGGCTTTCGGGAGGCAATGCGTGATGTTCAGGTACATGATGTTCCACTTCAGGGGTACGGCTTCACGTGGCATAGTGGAAATGAACCGGAGACGAGAATGGCAGTGCAGCTGGACAGGGCCCTTATGTCCCCCGAATTACAGCGTATGTGGCCGAATGGCCACTTGATCAATCTAGGTATTTCGACGTCAGATCATTTGCCTATTCTATTTGATTTCGAGCGACGAGTGGAACCGGTGGGCTCTAGGCAATTCAGATTTGAAAATATGTGGGCGGAGGACCCGGAGTGTGGTCAAGTAATTCAAGCATGGTGGGGTTCCCCAGGAGACAGGGACATTGGTAGCAAAACCTCGGACACTGGTGGGGCTTTGGAAACCTGGGGTAGGGAGGTCTATAATGCTCTGGCCAAGAAGATCTCTCGTTACGAGAAAGATATGTTATGGCTGAATGGAAAAATGGATTGGCCAAGCATCCGAAGACGGAGGTCTCTGCAGAAACTGTATGTGACTGTGTTGGAGAAGAAAGGAGAATTCTGCAAGCAGAGAGCGAAACAGCATTGGCTCACGGAGAGCGACCAGAATACAAAGTTCTTTCAGGCGTCGGCCTCTCAACGGAAAAATATAAATAGAGTGACGAAATTGAAAGATGAGGTTGGGAACGTCCTCTCCTGGGACACAGGATTAGGGGACCATATTCTTGATTTTTACAAAGAACTATCGAGGAGATCTCGAGGCGATGGGATAAATGGGCCTAGGTTCTACCAACAGGTAATAGAGGAACAAAATAGGGCATTGATGAGTGAAGTGTCCTCGGAGGAAGTTCGGGAGGCCACATTTTCAATGGGGCCGAACAAGTCGCCAGGACCTGACGGGCTGAATCCGTTCTTTTACCAAAGATATTGGGGCACGGTTGGTGAGGATGTTACCAGGTGGGTCCGTAGGGTGTTTGCGGGGGAGGAGATTCCCAAGGAGCTAAACAGGACAACTCTGGTCCTGATTCCGAAGGTGGAGTGCCCAATGTCCCTCAAAGATCTAAGGCATATAGCATTGTGCAATGTGATTTTAAAAATCGTTTCGAAGGTGGCAGCGAATCGGTTGAAGAGATTACTGGATGGGCTAATTTCGGCGTCCCAAGGGGCTTTTGTCCTGGGGCGAGCGATCCAGGATAACATTATTTTATCCTTCGAGACACTACACTACCTGAGGTGTAAGAGACAAGGTAAGGAGGGCTGGGTGGCTCTGAAGTTGGATATGAGCAAAGCTTATGATAGGGTGGAGTAGAGTTTCCTGTGGGACATGATGCGGGGGTTTGGTCTGGGAGAGGATTGGATAAATCTCATCCGCCGGTGCACGTACTCAGTCACGTACAATATTGTGGCGGGAGGACAACAGGCAAGCTTTGTCCAACTTGAGAGGGGTATTCGACAAGGTGATCCACTGTCCCTGTATCTTTTCCTGTTTTGTATGGAAGGATTCTCGTGACTCCTCCAGGGTGCAGAGGGGGCGGGGGTTATACATGGGGTTAGAGTTACTCCCAAAGCTCCGTCGTTGACTCATTTGTTCTTTGCAGATGATGCTATGTGTATTGCAAGGCGACCCTGCTGGAGATGGGGCGGGTGCAAGGGTATCTACGTATGTTCGAAGAGGCCTCTGGACAGGTAGTCAATCAACTTAAATCCTCGTTGTTCTTTAGTTCCAATACTTCAGCCGTACGTAGGGAGGAGAGGGTGCATATTCTGGGCATCCCTGAACTGTTACAACCATCCCCCTATTTAGGGGTCCCGAACATGATGGGACGGAACAGGAAGCAGGGCCTCCAATACATGTTGACCAGGATGTTGAGACGAATCCGCAGATGGGATGGCAAGCTTCTCAACGGGCGGGGAAGGAAGTTCTTGTTAAGTTTGTCTTGCAAGCAATCCCGGCGTATACAATGAGTGTTATGCGTCTGCCGCAGGGTCTCCTAGATAAGATGAATGTGGCGCTGGCCCGGTTCTGGTGGAAGTCAAATGGGGTGGATGGAAAAGGTGTCATCTGGCAATCATGGACGTCTATGTCCAGACCTAAGGAGGAGGGGGGTCTGGGCTTTAAAAATATGTATGATCATAACACAGCGTTGTTGGGTAAACAGCTGTGGAGACTCATGACGGACGAATCCAGTTTGGTGGAAAGGGTGTTGAAGGCACGATACAACCCGGAATCCCGGTCCTGGATGCAGTACGTGTCACGCCCCAATTTCAGTAAACCGAACTCGGGACGCGAACATTTAAAATCATAAAACATTTGAAACCTGTTTTGAATAAACACTTTGAAATCACCATTGAGTTAAACAAAATAATATTTACAACTCAAAACCGTCCCAACAATTGGACAAAGTACAAGGTATCCGTCACTAGACTCAAAAGATAAAACCCGGACTCCGCTCCTAGCTCCTCAAGCTTCGAGAGCTCACCTAGTCCGTCCTGTGATCAGTACCTGTAGGAAAAGCAGCTAGGGGTGAGCGTTCGATCACCACCACGGATAACAGACTGACTACGGCATACTTAGCAGACAATGCCGGTAACACCAAAACCAAACCCAACACCGTGAATACAATCCCCAAACTCAAGTACTCAACTGACACACAACCCGTTACTTTCCTCAACAGACTCAACACTCGGACTCGTAATGTAGACCCGACACAACGATTGACGACTTCCTCCAAAGACACGACAGACAACCACGCAACACCCAAGATCACTAAGGATCGCACACCAAACAAGATCACAAAGGATCGCATTCCAACCTCTTAGTAACCTCCCTCACGCCCTTTACCGATCCCAGTCAGGTCAGGCGGTCGACCTGTTGCACTTTCCTCGACACAAAGTCGGATCAGGCTGTCGACCTGTCACACTCACAACACCAAACCGCACACGCGCGGCCAGGACCCCTTTCCTCACGGGCGGGCCCCCTACCCCGTCTAAACATGCAGACGCGTGTGCTCGAGGACCCCCGTTTCATGAAGCGGGCCCCCAACCTCAGGTAACCACAATCACAATCACAGCCAAAGCTCAACAAACAGCAACAACACCAATCCAACACTCCACGACACTCATGGCCACTCAAGACACATCAACAGTCAAGAGTCGGGTTCAACAACCCCACGGGCACTCACAGCCACCCAAAACACCAACGGTAAAACACGGGTTCAACAACCCCCACGGGCACTCATGGCCACCCAAGACACACCAATAGTAACTCACGGGCTCAACAACCCCAGGGGCACTCATGGCCACCCTAGACTCCAACAGTAAAACACGGGCTCTCATGGCCACCCAAGACACCAACAATAAAACACGGGCTCTCATGGCCACCCAAGACACCAACAATAAAACACGGGCTCTCATGGCCACCCAAGATATAAACTAAACAAACAACCTCCGGGCATGGTCATATGCCTCCAGTAGTTCTATTATCGATAAGTTCATTGCTCCTACGACACTACTAAGTGTCACATGCTTTTCTAATATTCGATACGTTCCTGTATCATGCCTTTCTAATATTCAATAAACCTACTTAACCCACGACACCCCGGTGTCACATGCAATTCTACTGTTAACTTTCCCTAGTCAGGGCCGAGATCCGGCTACTTTTCCCTACCTCGTATAAGTTCTCCAAAAGCTAACCAACAATCTCCGGCGTGATCTCAGTCACTCGCCTAGCTTTCCTTTCCCTCGGTCTGCAACCCGATCTAAAAGAACACAATTTTAAGGCACTTTTAAACTCGCAGGAATAAACTGAAATTCAATAAACTTAACGCTTAAACGTAACCCCGACAATGTCGATCACTCCTAAACTTCCCAATTACTCGAAATTGTCGATACAAGACTCGGAAAAGCCCGATTCACCCGACATGGCGAATCTGCCCGGGTTTTGGAACCGCCCTTCTGGGGCTCCGAAAATTCCCGTTTTCGTTTCTACGGTCTTAGAATAATTCAAGGGTTCCTAGGCACTCGAGGGAATAGAATTCCGACTTCCGAGTCAAATAATTAACGTTTAAAGTTTCTAGACCCGATAATTACAACTTTCGCATTTTAAATCCAAATTTCGATTCGGTTATGGATAAATGGTCCGGGGAACTTTCTAAACCACCCGAACACAAAACCCGAGCACCCGAGCAAGTGGGCCCCACCCGGCCCACCTTGGCCGTGGGTCCTAGGGTTCAAGTGGGCCCGGCCCACCATGGTGGTGGTCGGCCCTAGCTCCGGCCAGCCACCCCACATGGTGGCCGGCTACCCCCTTGTGGTGGCCGGAGCTCCTCCCGAGCTTCTGGTCGCCGGAAAACGTCCCCCTTCACCCAAAAACGTCTTCAAAACGTCTCCAACGATCCTCCAACCTCAATACAACCCTAAACTAATAGTTTCAAACCAAAACCTAGTTTTAGAAAATGACAAATCGAAGATCGGTTTGGTGATTACCGTAGAGGAAGATGATGGGAGTGTGAATCTCCAAGATTTGAGACGATCCAAGGGTGGAAGACGTGAATAGTGGACAAAACCCTAACCCTAGCTCTCTTCTTCTCCTTGTCCTTCTCTCTCTAACTCACTTCTTTTTTTTTTGAAAAACAACCCTTCTCTTTCTACACATGGCCGAACCCCCTTATGTCTTCCCTTTCATTTCCCCCCCAAAACCTAACACCACCACTTGTTTGACAAGTGGCAAGGTGGGTCCCACACCTTTTGAGAAAATATCTACTAGATATTTTCAATCAGATTCGCGAAATTCGGACGTTTCGGGCCCCGAACGGGCACTTGTTCCAAGAAATTACAAAACTTCACGGGCTACAAGGAAACGGCTCAACTAAGACCGCTGCGACAACGGCTAAGATTTTTGGATCCAAAACGGTCCTCGAATGGACCAAAACGTCGCTCGGTTGACTTTTCCAGCGAAAAGTCAACTTTTCCCAAATTGATCAGAAAGTTGCCCTGAGTCCCCGGGAACTCACTTTGGTCGATATCGGGGTCAACTTGAGCTCGGTATGACCCTCGGGGTCAATTTAGGTTAAATTAAGTGTCTGTCTTAAAATTTTTAAATTTTCCTATTTTTCGCAGGTTTGACTAGCGTTGACCAGGAGTGGTTATTACAGTACGGAAACCAAATCAGAGCTTTGTCTGGCAAAGTCTCCTATCAGCCCGAGACTTGGTCAAAGGAGGGGCACGGAGATCGATTGGACCGGGGACAACTACGATGATCGGTAACCAACCGTGGTTGACAGGGATCGAGGCGCAGGTACGGTCGACTCGACCAGATATGGCTACTAGGCCAGTCTCGGATATTATAGTGATTGATGAACGAAGGTGGGATACGAGTAAGATTCAGCAGTTGTTTGACGAGGACGACCAAAGGGCGATTCTGACCGTCCCGATAAGCAGGTCGGGCTTAGCAGATTCCTGGTATTAGACGGGGGACTACTTGGGCCAGTAACGGTGAAGACGGCATATGGATTGTGCCAGCAGGAGCAGAGTAATTTTCAGCCTCAGACGGACATCTGGACAAGGATTTGGAAGCTGGAGGTGCTTCCAAAGGTGAGGACGTTCCTATGGAGAACATGCTCTGGATGTCTTCAGGTCGCAGTCAATCTTAGAAGGAGACATGTGGCAATGGAGGCGACGTGCCCGGTGTGCGTAGGGGCGGACGAATTGGCCCTTCATCTCCTAGTTTACTGTCTGGTGGCGGCGGAGTGCTAGACAAAATCGGGCTTACAAACTCCCCAAGACGCGCAATCTATCTCAGAATGGCTGCAGCGAACGCTAAGCAGTAACCCCCCGACTTGTGGAGGCCTAATTGGATGCATATTATGGGAGGTATGGAAAGCCAGGAACAAGGTGGTGTGGGAGCAGACGTCACAAACTTCGGCTACTATTTTCCAGACAGCGTTCCAGTTACAAGCAGGTTGGTTGGAAGCTATGAAAAGGAAACGACAGGCTCAGGCACGATCGGATCATGGCCAGGTAAGGGCGGCACAGACATGGGAACATCCGGCCCCGGGGGAGTGGGCACTAAATACGGATGGAGCACTCTTTGCAGCAGTGAATTTGATGGGGACTGGTTGGATATGTAGGGATGATCGGGGATGTCTCATAGGTGCCCGATCGGCATCCTTTCATGGCCCTCAAAATCCGGGATTAGTGGAGGCTTATGCAATCAGGGAGGCGTTGACTTGGCTCCTGCAACACCCACAGCAACGGGCGACAGTGCGAAGTGACTGTAAGATCATAGTGGATATGATCAGGAAAGGAGGACGGCTACTCTCTCCTTTAGGGACAATTATCACAGATTGTATCTCCCTTTTAGAAAAACTCGAGTACGTGCAACTCGTCTTTGTAAAGCGGACAACGAACAAAGCAGCTCACTGGCTTGCCAGAGCGGCTTGTTCCTCACCTGTCTGGAATTGGTCCGGGGGCCATATCCCCGAGCCTCTTCAAACTATCCTCATTGCCGATATTTAAATAAACATATCATTTCTCTCAAAAAAAAATATGAATTGTTATCTTTATTTATAAGATTTGTTTTGATGTCTAAATATTCTGATATGCTAATGCCCTTCGTGTCAATCGATCACCAAGAAGTCAAGTTTTGTTCATAAAGGTCTAGTCGATAGATTGAACATACGTTACACTCTCCGTTCTAGTGCCAGGTGTTACCTGATTAGAAGCGTTGACCGAAGGCCATCATGACTCATAATCCACAAACAAAACAAATTGTATGGACGTCACCATACTTGAAAGATACCTATCTCGGTTCATATACTTGAAAGCGTTATGAGGCTTGAAGATTCGTAGAGAAGCTTCAGGAGATGTTATCCGAATTCACAATCCTCGGCCCACTAACCCTAAGTCATGGTCCACCTCTACCGGATTAGTTTTTGGGCCTAACGTGCCTCCAAAAATCCTCGGCCCATTGGGTGGGCCCCCAAAGATACTCGGGCCCATAGATGGGTGGGCCTACCCGACCCTGGCCACATCTAGGAAAACGGCCCACGTCCTGGCCTCGTTCACCCTGAGACCTGACGCGCTTCGTTGAATCCCTAAATCCAGTAGCCGGGCCCTGCCGCCGCCGTCATCCACAAACCCAAGTCTTCCGCCTCGGTTGTCCGACGCTGATCGTGGGACACTTGGACTCTGTTACGAGGGAGTTTTCATTCATTAACAACACTGTTAGTAACCAAAATGTCATCAATTGCCATTTAAAAACTTGTCATTATCATCAAACATTAATCGTCATATTAATTGATTTATTTTTGAAAAGTCAGATCGAACCGTTGATTGTCAAGAACGAAACCGTCTCGTTTCACGCCGCTGATTATGCTCTTATAAGGCCCGTTCAATCCCTCTTTGCTTCTTCAGTTTCCAGAAACAAAAGGCATAGCAACCAAGCAATGTCTCGGCACAATCTTCATCTTCCTCCAGAAATCGTGACTCAAATACTCGCAAAACTACCAGTGAAGTCTCTTCTACGGTTCACATGCGTCTCCAAAACATGGTACTCTCTCATCTCTTCCCCTTATTTCATCTCCCATCAAACCCTAAACCATAGCAACGGAGAACGAATGCTCCTTCTCCGTGGCGACACTGAAAACGGTCCGATTAACTTTATCTTCCACGACAAGTCATTGGTGGAGTCCCATGAACACCAACATGTCCCCGAACTACTCCAAAGCAAAGAGGTCCAAATAGCTGGCTCCTGCAATGGCTTGATTTGCTTGTGCAAACATGTTTCTATGCCCGACAACCCGCCTTTCGATGCAACTACATTCTTGATTTGGAACCCTAGTACTAGAAAATTAGTTGAGCTCCCATTTCGCCATTCACTTTTCAATGTTGGAATATGGTATCTTCTTGGGTTTGGATTCGACTCGAAAAGTGGAGATTACAAGGTTGTGAGAGTCATGTGTGATAAAACTAATGGATCCGGTAATGAAGTTGTTGCGGCTGAGTATGACATTTTCGATCTGAGAAAGGGTGTTTGGAGAAACTCGAGCTCTCCAATGCGCCCGTGCTGTTTTACTCACCCTTCTGTTTTCCTCCATGGGAATCTTCATTGGATCAGATGTGACTACGATACCTACACCAATTATTCTCTTGTTTCCTTCAACTTGTCCAGTGAGGGTTTCCAGGAGATGGGTGTGGTGCCTGGTGTCGAAGAAATCAATGATGATGACGGCCCTATGGCATCACACACCGAGATTATGCTCATCAATGGATTGTTATCCGCTGCCATGGTGAAGGAGAAGGTTCAAGGCGATGTTCATATTCGACATAGCATTTCTGTTTGGTCAATGAAAGAGTACGGTGTGACTGAATCTTGGACGAAATCGTTCAACATTGAGCTACCGTGTGCAATGAATTTCTTAACCTTGTTGCGAGTTTGGGAGAATGGTGAAGTACTTTTAGTGGAGCGGGTTGTAAAGAACCAGGACGAGAGTGATGTTTTGGTGTTGTACAACCCTGAGAGTAGGAGATCTACAGCTCTTCTTTCAACCATTAATGAACGCATCCTTGGGGCATGTTTTTACAAGGAGAGCCTGATTTTACTATGAGGACACAATATCAGAATTGGGTTTTGAGCGATGAATCTCAAAATCATCTATGGTTGAGCAAGAAAAACAGAATGGTAGGTGTGATACTGATAAGTATGCATCCATGTCCGATTTCTTGCTAATGTTACCAGAAGTTTTAGTATATGACTAGTTACTCTTATGTCCTAGTATGTAATGCAGTAGTCTCTTCGACATAAGTGAATTGTTACCTTCATTGTATTTCTCTTCTCAGTTCGATGAGACAAATTTAAAGATATGATAAAATTTGGGAGAAGATGGGGTAGAAATCGGAGGTAAGAGGAGTAAAGGGGTGTTAAGATGTATTTGCAGGTAGGAAAAAATTTATGGTAATTTAATCAATCTGTTAAAACTTAGCTCACCTAATTAAATATTCATTCCCGACCCACTTTTACTATGAAGTTTCATTCTCGTCTCAGTCAAAGTGGGTCGGTAATGAAACTTTATTTACCGACTCACTTGATAAATTGAGTCGGGAATGAAACTTCCTTGTTTAGTATTTTTCTGGATTTCGGATATCCATTTATTATCTGACCAGATATTACCCGATATCCGACGGATTTGGTGTCCGACGGATCTAGTATCTTGGATCCTAATCTAGATCCATATCATCCGAATTTGGGACCAGACTTTGTCCAACTTCGTTTGAATCGACTTGGTGTAAATTCACTTGTCTTTCCAGATCACAGGGTTTTTGAGCACCTGCAACGGTCGTGGCAAGCGTGTCGTTGCAGGGCCTGTGACGGCTCTGCCACGGCTCGTCGTGGCAGGACGTTGTGGCAAGGGGGCGTGGTTACAGGTCGTGGCTGGATCCTGACACGATGCGATTGGTCGTGGTAGCCCCAACTGTTAGTCGGCAGCCCACTCCCAAGTCGACACGTGTCAGTGCCGAATTAAAAAATAATAATAACGTTTTTCTGTATATACACATTGACTCCAACCTCAAAAATCACTCATTCTCTTCTATACACAAACTCCTCTCTCTTTTTCTCTCAAATCCCGTTGTTAATTTTTTTCGATGGAGAATTTTCCAATATTGAAGGAAATGCAGCAAATGACTCCCAAACAAATTGATGAAGCGTTGCATAGGCTGACTGCGGCAACGACAAAACAAATTCACGATGACTTATTGTCAAGAATACATCCAAGGGCAAATGATGATGAGGACGAAGGCTCAGAGTCGGCGACGCGATCAAAACGGAGAGTGATACAACGCAATCGAAAAGATGCAAACGAGGGGTTGATCCGTGATTACTTTGCGCATAGACCGATGTATTGTAACCAACAATTTCAGCGACGGTTCCAGATGTCGAGGGAATTGTTTTTACGTATCATGAATGGTTTGAGTGAGCAGTACGCATACTTCCGTCAACAATCAGATGCTACGGGGAGGAACGACTTCTCTCCACACCAGAAGTGCACGATAGCACTACGTCAGCTCTGTTATGGAGGTCCCGCCGATGCCTCCGACGAGTATTTGCGAATGGCGGAGAGCACTGCTTTGGACTACGTCAAGAAGTTTTGCTTGGGCGTCATCAAGGTTTATGAGTGGACATATCTACGACGCCCGATCGAGGAAGATGTCCGCCGTATGCTGGAAATCAACGAAGCTCGCGGCTTCTTGGGGATGATAGGGAGTCTCGACTACATGCACCGGGATTAGAAGAACTGTCCTGTGACATGGTCTGCACAATTAGCAAGTAGGGACTACGGGAACGTCCCCACGATCATGCTAGAAGCCGTTGCATCCCAAGACCTTTAGATTTGGCACTCAATTTTGGGACACCGGGATCCAACAACGACATCAACGTGCTCAATAGGTCTACCTTGTTTCACCAGGCAGTTCGAGGCTTCGCTCCAGATGTTAAGTTCAAGGTCCACGGTAGAGAATACGAAACCTCTTATTACTTGACAGATGGAATTTGTCCTGATTAGGCAACACTTGTGAAGTCAATACCTGCTCCATAAACGGCGAAGCAAAAATTATTTGCTAGATACCAAGAGGCGTGTAAGAAAGATATCGAACGAGGGTTTGGAGTTCTACAGACTCGGTTTCACATCGTCACTTGTCTGAGCCGAATGTGGGATAAGGCCTCACTCGCAGTGATCATGACTATTTGTATTATTCTGCACAACATGATCAATGAGCATCAACGGAAGCCCTACCCCACTAATCTGTTTGCAGGTATTGGTGTTCAAAATCCAAACACCCATAGAGAACCACCACCAGCGGTGGACGTGCCTAATTTAATTATTAGGCATAACTCAAATAGTCTCGATTGATGACTGGCAATATAATTCGAGAAATATTATAAATATCCATTCGGGTCATGAGGCCCTTTACGCATATCAGCGAAGCAATGTCTGGGCACGATCTTCACCTTCCTCCAGAGATATGCACTCAGATACTCACAAAGCTGTAACAACCATAGAAGGTGGCATTGTATTTTCCACTGAGGTTATGCCAATCAACGGATTGTATGGAGTGGCTGAATCTTGGACCAAATTGTTCAACGTTGAGCTCCCGGACACAATGAAATCTGTAATCTTGTTGCGAGTTTTGGAGAATGGTGAATTACTTTTAGTGCAACAGGTTGTGGGGAATAGGGTTGTCCGCAATGTCTTGATTTTGTACAACCGTGAACGCGGAAAATCTATAGCTCTTCTCTCAACTAATGAACACATCCTCAACGCGTGTTTTTACAAAGAGAGCCTGGTTTTTCTACGAGGACAAAATTTCGAAATCGGGTTTGGAGCGATGGATCTCAAAACCATCCATGATTGAGCAGGAAAAACGAAAGGTTAGGTGATAGGTATGCATCTATGCCTGTTTCTTGTTAATGTTACCAGGAATTTATGGTATATGACTTGATGCTCTTACTTATTTAGGATTGTGTTGTGTAGTCTTTTCTACGTGGAATCAATACTATGCTCTTCGTCATGCATGGATGTTATCTTTCTTATATTTATTTTCTCAATTTTGATGAAAGGAATTGTAGTTATAAGATTTGTTTTGATGTTTGAATATTCTAACCTTGTTCATTTCTCTTCTACCTTGACCTTGGAAAAGAAATATTGAGTAAGATATGAATCATTAATTTAGCCCTCGTTCCAAAGGTGGACCATCCATCATCCTTTGTTGTATTAAGGCCAATCAGCTTAGTGTCTGCTTTATACAAGATTCTTGCAGAAGAGGACTAAAACTTGTGATAGCTTACCTTGTTAGTGACATGTAGGGCATCCACAGTGCAACAGTCGGCTGCTGGCGGAGAAGGGTTGGCGGGGAGAATAAAAAAATATTTTTTGTTGGCTTATAGTCAGCTCTTTCAGGTAGTACCCTACAATGCTAGGTGACTTATACTCATCTTATAGCCATTTTTGTTCACATTTTTGTTCTCAGCCGGCGGTGAGAAGAGGTATGGAGCTCCCCGCCAGCCCT
Source organism: Erodium maritimum (assembly GCA_963921825.1). Classification (NCBI taxonomy): domain Eukaryota; kingdom Viridiplantae; phylum Streptophyta; class Magnoliopsida; order Geraniales; family Geraniaceae; genus Erodium; species Erodium maritimum. The sequence continues at coordinate 17,349,730 of OY997591.1, forward strand.
CCCCGCCAGAGACCTCTCCGATATCTCGCAGCCAGCCCTCCCTGCCAGCGACCTCCCCGCCAGCTTCCAAGCAGCTCCTCGCCGGCGATTGCTCCCTGCCAGCGCCTCCCCACCAGCTTTCCACCCACGACTGTGGATGCCTTAGTCTGTATTCATTGATGGGAGACATATCCTTGATATTGTGTTCATAGCTTCTGAAATTATCGAAAGATCAAAGGAAGAGGTAACCATCTTTAAAATTGATTTTGCTAAAGCCTATGATTATTTCAGTTGAGACTAGCTTGATTTTTGTTTCAAAGAAATAGGCTTTGGCCAAATCTTGAGTGGTTGGATGCATGGTTGCTTCAAAGCTCATTTTTCTGTCATTGTTAATGATTCTTCCTCAAACGATTATCTTGTCGGAAGAGGTCTAAGACAGTGGTGAAGACTAAGCAATATAGTATTTTAGTTTGGTCAATGAAAGAGTATGGTGTGACTGAATCTTGGACCAAATTGTTCAACATTGAACTCCCGTGTACAATGAAATCTGTAATGTTGTTGCGACTTTGGGAGAATGGTGAAGTACTTTTAGTGGAACGGGTTACGATGAACAAGGATGTCCGCAATGTTTTGGTTTTGTACAACTATGAGGGAAAGAAATCTAAAACTCTTCTCTCGGCTGATGAACTCTTCCACAGTGCCTGCTTTTACAATTTGTTTTGGTTTTGTTCGCAATGTTTTGGTTTTGTTCTAGGGTGATATATTATAATTTGTTTAATTATATAATCAAGCTAGTAGCTTTGTTTATTAATACGTAGGCTTTAAATGTAGATAATGATGATCGACGTTATATGTGAATGATCATGATCTTTTTGCTTTATATATAGCTTCTGCACATGAAGAGGATATAGTTCACCCCGACAATACCGAAGCTCTTGACATTAGAGGACGGGGTAACACAAGACTCTTTCCTAACAAGGAGGGTTTCTGTTTACCTCCAGGAACTTGTAAGTCTCTTTCCAAATATATCATTAAGAGGATCTACCCCTCGGACGTCACCTAGAATAGCCGAACATCTTAGTTACAAAACTCCACCCTAACTCTCCATCATCAACAATAATACCGATGGTATTGATTGCTATCGCAACATCACCCTAACGATACATTTTGAGCCGTCAATAAGTGAATTCCAACTCTATTAGTTGAGATATCGTTTCTATTTTCTTGTTTATCCCACGATATTAGGACTTTATACTTTATTTGCTACATCTGTTTCCTTGCAATTTTGTTTTTTTGTTAGTGACTGGAAAGGATGGAAAGACTACACAACAATGTCTTGGTTTTGTACAACCTCAAGAGAGGTGAATCTAAAGTTCTCTCAACATCTAAGTGTATAATCTCAGATGTGTGCCATTACACAGAGAGTCTGGTTTTACTATGATGACATCGGGTTTCCGTCCGGGGAAAACAGTCAATGAAGGTCCTTTTGCAAAATAAATATGGAACAAGTCTATGGAATCAAATACATTATCAAACAAGGCTATTATAGAAATTCACCCGTGATTATCCACTCCATTCCCTTTTATTGGTGCAAAATTATCATGTCCAATTCGTTTGAGAGGTCGATTCTTTGAGTGATTCTCTTTTTATAACCAAGATAAGTAAATGCTTGAACTCGAGAAGCTAGTATCATTGAGCATCAAAACGGGCAATTTTGGCACGTTTGAGGGATGATTTTTCAATTATTTAGTGGATGAACATGGCCTCTAGTTGGTTTCTGTTTTTTGATAACGTCACCAGAAGTTTACATAGATGACCATGCTCTTAGTCATCAAAACGTATTGCCCACACAACTACAAAATGCATTATGAATTGCCTCAAACAATTATATAATATATTATGAATTGTCAACTCAATTTTAGAATGTATTTTGTATTTCCTACAATTAAATTTAGTTTGCGAATAACTGCTTGGACCATTCATTCTAAACTGTCAAAACTCTTTATAGTCTTGCCAAATCAAGTGCGTATATATATGAATTGAAAATAGAGAAGGGGTAACCATGGGTCATAACCCCTCTTGAGGTTTGTTTTGGCAATCCTAACTAGGCTTGACCTTTCCTTGCACTTCCCAATTGTGACCTTGCCATTTTTTGCGCACACTAATATTTTCTGTCTATTTTGACGATTCCGTTAAAAAAATGCTACTGTGCACGTGACCAACACGTGTCAAAAACCTAACGCAATCCGTTAAAATAGACGGAAATTGTTAGTTTTCGCAAAAAAAAAGCTCAAGCGTAGTTCTAAAGTGCAAGGAAAGGTCAATCCCAATTAGGATGGCCAAAACAAATCTCAAGAGGGGGTAGGACCCATGGTTCCCCAAATAGAGAAAGTAGAGTGCCTGAGATTTATTTCCCAAGAAAAATGTCCACATAAAACTAATGAAATCATCCTATAAAAGAAAATAATAATGATGGTCGGATGAATTGGGCATAGACGATGTCCACAAATCAACATGATCGATATCAAAAGGAAATAGAGTAACAGATCGTGAAGGAGTAAATGATAATTCAACATGTTTCCCTAAAACACAAGAGTGAAAAATGGAGTACATAATGTCTGAAGCACAAGTACTCCTTTGATCATGAGTGTATTAGGTCGATTGAGCGTCATTGTGAGCATGGCTGCCTCAATATCAACGAGAACTTGGCCATACATGAAGATTAGGAGGTGGATGAGCAATGAGTAAACCTTATTGAGATGACGGAGGTCCTCGGAAAGAAAAACTCAACAAGTTGGTGGAATAAGGGAACCGTGGGTATGTCCACCATAGCTTTTGTTGTGGTGTCCATGCTGGCCACGTCGGTGGCCATTGTTGTTGTTGGTGCATCGGTTGTGGGTATTGTTGCCCGAAGACTTGGGTTCCAAGACCAGAGTTAGAGTTTCGGTTTTGGTAGCTATTCTTCTTATAACCACTGGGTATTCTGATCATTTCAACCACGATAAGGGTGAGAGGAGTCTCTGTCAGAAGGACGATTAGAGTGTGATCGTTGGGGAATTAACTGAAAAAGATGAACCAGAACTACCCGAACCTATAGAAGCTTGTTTGTGCTTTCGGATTTCTTCCCGGGATGAGCCTTGAATGGGCATCATAAATTGAGGCAGAGCATCACATTGATGAATGATGGTAGCGATTTCGTTATAAGCATCAAAAGGCCCCACAATAAGAATTTTGCTTCCATCCATTGAATTGATCTGTTGACCGTATCAAATTGCTTGGAGATCAAGCCATTATTTGGAGATCAATTCATATCAATTACACATTCATTACTTTCCTTGTATATGCACATATATCGTTAGGTGATTTGTTTTCTTATTTATGTCTCCCCTCTCTTGTATAAATAGCACATATTATACGATGAATACTGCAAGCAAAGTAGAAACAGTTGTCCACTTTTACATGATGAGCGGCCTCCATATGTGGCATGCGAGGAACATGCATAAACTGGCTAAGAACATGGACTCGTAACCGATATCGAGTCTAGTAATGGTGAGATAGAGTAGGCTACCCACGAGATGACGATACTGGCCAGGATTAGAACACGGCTTGCCATCATCGACAGACAGGCGATGTTGTTGGGGTATGGGGAACGTCGATGGTTTGCAACCAGTGAGACCACTATCAGATAAAATGTCAAGAACATATTTCCTATGAGTGAGAATAATACCTTCAGGTGAGCGAGCAACCTCTAGACCAATAAAATATTTCAACGCACCCATATCCTTGATGCAAACTGGCAATCCAAGTGATCTTTGAGGTGTTGGACGCGGGAGGCATCGATGCCGGTTACGATAACATCATCAACATATATCAAGACAACAACAAAGGAGGTAGGCGTCACGAGAGTAAATAGAGAAGGGTCTACAGTGGAAACAGTATAACCCAGAGTAATTATGGAATCAGTAAACTTTTGGTACCATACTTGTGAGGCTTGCTTGAGACCATAGATGGACTTGTGTAGTCGACAGACCAAGGACCCCCCCTGTTTGGAAAACCTTTGTGGAATCTTCATGTAAATTTCATCAAAGAGGTCACCATGTAAGAATGCATTATTGACATCAAGTTGATGCAGCGGTCAACCGCGGGTGGCAGCGATAGCGAGTAGGCAACGAACAATGGTGAGTTTGGCAACTGGAGCAAAAGTGTCAGTATAGTCTACCCCTTCTACATGTGTATATCCTTTTGCCACTAGCCGTGCTTTATAACGCTCAACGGAGCCATCATGACGAAACTTTACTGTATACACCCATTTGGAGTCAATGGTGCATTTACCAGGGGGAGTGGAGTCAGGCTCCGAGTATGATTAGCCTATAAGGCCTCAATTTCCTGTGTCATGGCCGCCCTCCAGTGAGCGTGTTGCGAAGCCTTTTTAAATGTATGGGGCTCATCTATGGACGAGATGGACGATAAAAAGGCAACATGATTACAAGAAAATTTAGTATAAGAGATTGAGTGAGAAAGAGGATGTATCGTCGAGTGTGCGGAAGGAAACAGAGTCCGATGGGAGAACCGACCGCGGTAAGGTGAAATCATAGCCATCAAGGCGCTTGGATGTGACCCGGGTGCGTTTGGATACGGGAGGAGGCGGTGGAATTTGGATGTCAGCCTGAGTAGTGTCAACGGGTTCAGGGGCCAACGGAGACTTAATTTTTTGTGACATGGCGTCTGGTGGGGCCGGATGGGAAGATGGTGGTGTATCACATAAAAATGTGTCGACGAGGTTCTGGGGTTCAAGAGTGGATCCATGATCTGTAGAGAGACATTGATCTCCTGGAAAAATCGTCTCCCAAAATTGGACGTCACATGAAATCACTATGTCTCCCGTATCGAGTATATAGACACGATAACCCTTTTTACCTTTGGGGTAGCCTAAGAAAATGCCTGCATGGGATCTAGGGGCAAACTTGTCATGAGTACGGTGGTGGACATAACATAGGCAACCAAAACTTCGTAAGTGATCGTACGATGGTCGTTTCCCAAACAACAATTCAAAAGGAGTGTTGTTTCCAATAAATGAGAGTGGCATTCTATTGATCAGATATGCAGCGGTGAGAACGCAATCTCCCCAGAATCGTTTGGATAGTCTCGCTTGGAAGCGGAGTGCTCTAGCTACTTCCAATAGATGTCGATGTTTTCGTTCGGCGACTCCATTTTGTTGTGGGGTGTCAGTGCAACTTGTTTGGAACTCTATCCCTTCTTTTGTATAAAAGGCTAACAAGTCATGATGTTGGAACTCCCGTCCTCCATCCGTTCGGAGGCATCGGACATGTGCATTGAATTGACCATGGACCCAATTGAAGAACTATAGGAGGTGATCCCTGGTTTCCGATTTATGTTTCATCAAAAACACCCTAGAGGCCATGTTGTAATCATCAACAATAGACAAGAAAAAGTGACAACAAGATAAAGAAGGCACGCGGTAGGGTCCCTAAATATCACAGTGTATTAATTCAAAAGGGCATGTAGTTTTATTAGTACAAATAGGGAAAGGTAAACGTGTTTGTTTTTTCCCTATAGCATGCATCACAAACCGGCAATCCGTGTTTATTTGCAGAAAGGAGTAAATCTGGAATCAAGGACAACTTGTTGGCCGGAATGTGTCCCAGACGTCGATGCCATAACTGGATGTCATTTCGCCCACGAGTCATTAAGGCTTTCCAAGCCGCCGTCGGTTCCAAGTAGTAGAGCCCGTTTCGCATCTCACCCATCCCAATCAGCATTCTCGAAAGTAAGTCCTATATCACACAACAACCAGAATAAAATTTAGCGCGCAATTCAAGTCCTGAATGATTTGGTTGATAGATAGCAAGTTGAAGCAAAATTTTGGGACTGCAAGGACGCGTTCCAAAGTTATATTTTTGGTAATGGGGACTTGCCCAACAGCGATAACAGGGGCTCCTTCGCCATTCAGCATCTCTACTGCGGCATCGAGGGAGAACTTGTGCTATTTTGCAAAGAACGGGGATCACAAAATATATGGTGATAAGCTCCTGAATCAATAACCCATGGGGATTTAATATTACCCGAGAAACATGATGAAGGTGTATGGAGGGAAGTTCTCGCGAAGAAGTTCTCGGAGTCATTGTTGGTAGGCTTCGACAACAGATCCAATAAGTGATTTCGTTGGGCTTCAGAAAGACTACCAGCAAGCTGATCCAACCCACCAATCTGCTGTGTAGTGGGCTGAGCTAAACTAAGTGATGTTGACCGATGTGACTGAGCTGTTGTGTAGGATCCACGTGACTGAAGCCCACGGGGATGTGGCCCATATCCATGCTGGGGGTCTTCTTCTCCATTCGACGAACAATTATGCGCAGAAACGGATCGCACCGCTAGCACACGTCTGCCACATCCAGCCTTCCCGGATCGTCCCCCTCGGCCGTACTGACTTCGACCTCCCCGGAAACCACTGCCCTCTGGTGCCAGCTTCGTCTAGTGGGGTGGGTACCATATAAGAGCGAAGCAATCCTCTATCGTATGCCCAGTTCGTCCCAATGGGTGCACCGACGAGGCGTGTCGTAACGGCGCGGTGGTTGGCCGCGGGGTTCGTCGGAGTGGTCACGCCAACTGCCTCCGGTGCCGATATTTGATTGAGCAGCCAAAGCCATGCATTCCACGGGTTGCGACCGAAGAGCTGCGACGAATCGTTGGGTTTCTTCCTACGCCGCTACTGAGTACACTAGTCCTAGTCCCGGTAGTGGCTCCATGCTGAGTATTTGGGATCTCACGGTGCTGAAATCATCATCGAGACCCATTATAAAATCAAAAACCAGACTTTGATTGTGTCGTACCTGAGTTCGTTCATTGATTTTGCAGGTACACTTGCCGCATTGGCACATGGGGAGGTGATCGAGGCCCTGCAGTTCGTCCCATGGCATTTTTAATTTGCCATAGTAAACGGAGAACGATTTACCGTCTTGCTGCAAGAGAGCTATGGTGCGCTGGAGTACATAAACACGAGGTGCAACGCCTTGTGTAAAACGCTGCTCCAAAGCTTTCCAGATCTGGCTGGCTGTGGTGGTGTGAACGGTACTGGCTTGGCTTGTAATTCCTTTCTTAGGGAATTAACGAGCCATGTTTTGACAAGGGCATTGCACTGAATCCACAGGTCGTGGTATTTGTCAGTAGTGGCAGGTTGTGGGATGCTACCACTAATAAAACATGTCTTATGCTTACAAGCAAGGGCATCATGTAGCTGAATTCTCCAGGTGTAGTAGTTGTCAACAGATTCACTAAGCGATTGTGTAACGAAAGTTTTAACCAGGGTGATCAGATGGGTGTAGAACATAGTGTAAAGGGACACTATCTTTCTCTACGTCGTTTCACATTCTAAGTATAGATTTTCTCTGATACCATGTAAAAGTATACAATTGTTTCTACTTTGCTTGCATTATTCATCGTATAATATGTGCTATTTATGCAAGAGAGGGGAGACATAAATAAGGAAACAAATCGTCTAACGATATATGTGCATATACAAGGAAAGTAATGAATATGTAATTGATATGAATTGATCTCCAAATAATGGCTTGATCTCCAAACAATTTGATACGGTCAACAAGATCCCACTGAACCGATCATATCAACTTCTGACAGCTAACAATTGGTAATGATACCCCCTAAATCACCGACCAACCATCTAGGGTAGTTCTTGTCTTCTCTTTTTCTCATTTGCATGAGCAATGTTGTTGAAGTCTTCTATACTAACCCCAAGGCTCTTCTCGTTCTCGCGGCTAACTTCAAACTAACTGTTATAGGGGGTAACCATGGGTCCTAACCCCTTTTGAGTAGGGATGGCAAAACGACCCGACCCCGATGGGGACCCGACACCCCCGCCCCGAACGGGGCGGGTTCGGGTCGGGGATTTTTCTGACGGGGCGGGGCACGGGGTGAAAAACGGGGGATTTGACTCGGGGCGGGGCGGGGACGGGGCAAGCAGTCCCCGCCCCGAACCCGCCCCGTTACTGATAACTATATATAGTATATATTAATATATATATATATATATGTTAATAATAAATTATTCTACCAAACCCTATCCATTCCTACTTTGAAATCTCTCTGCCGAGACTTGCGCATCTCAATCCCTCCTCACCAGTCACCACCACCGCGCCGACTTCCGTACGACGTCCACTATTTTTCCTCTCCTGAGGTCTGTCCGACATCACTAGATTCACAATCGTTCTTGTCAAGTTTCAATCACTGACTTCGCAGGTAACAAAAAAAATCTTTAAGCTTCGCTAATCGCTATCCTTTTTTTGGGTTTATTAGATCTGGGTTTATGAGTTGTTGTTATGAATCTGTGATGAATCTATGGAACATGCTTTAAATAATTAATATGTGAACATGCTAAAACAAAACTTGGCTAGAGTTTCTGGATTCATCTATGGAAATATGTTGCAAAACAACATATTTTATTGTTTTATGGTTGTAAATCTGTGATTCTGTGATGAATATGTGGAAGATGATTTAGTAATTAATATATGATTTGTACATAATTAGTTAAATTATATAAATTTGTACATGATTTACAACTCCTGATCAAATACACATGATAAACTCGTTTTTTAGTTAATCACTCTTCCCTTTTAAACTGGATACATTGTTTAGTTGCTGCAACAACATTGTTTAGTTGAAGATAAATCTATTATTACCCCATTACCTCTAACACAAAGAGAACATGTACTTGCTTTTTTAGATATTAGGTTTCCGTAAATTTTAATAGATTGTAGAAGATCAGTAGTCTGTAAAGGAGAAACATATCAGTATCATTCGATAGTTTGATTGTGTATTTGTTTGTTAATCATTTTTGGTACTGTTCTTGCTTTATAGTTTGATTTCTCCATTATTGTTTTTGTCACTCTATTTAATGTTGGTTTATTATTTACAGCTTCATTCAACATGGATACTCAGTCAAACACTTGTGATACTCTCGTGGGTAGTAGTCAATCTCCTGTGGCTGAAGATGCTAATTTGTCAATGCCATTTCCAACTAGCAATGAGGAAGGTGTTACACCTTCCCCAAGCGAAAACACACAAGGTGGTAGGAAGAGAAAATTGACATCAGTGGTATGGAATCATTACAAAAAATTAAAGATAAATGGTGAAGATAAGGCCGTATGTAACTATTGTGGGACTAAGTTGGGAGCTAAAAGCACAAATGGGACAAAGCATCTTCATGATCATATTAAAAGATGTCCAAGGCGTCCTTTAAGAGAAGATGGTCAACAAGTCTTGGGGGGCGAAAAGAGCAAAATAGATGGGAAAATGTTTTTGACCAAACATCAATTTAATCTAGATGTCTCGAGAAAACAACTTGCTCGTGCGATTGTCGTGCATGGGCTCCCTTTATCATTTGTTGAGTATTGTGAGATTAGGAAGTGGATGCTGGTTTCTCAACCATTGTTCAAAATGCCATGCCGGAACACTATAAAAAGTTATATAGTGAAGATTTACGAACATGAAAAAAGTATCACAATGAAGGTGTTGGAGAGGAATGAAAGCAGGATTGCAATAACAACAGATATGTGGACATCAAGCAATCACGGTAAAGGTTTTATGGCAATAACAACACATTACATTGACGACGATTGGATGATGCAAAGTAAGATTATCAGGTATTATGTTACAACAATTTTTGCATCACAATATAGTTCATGTATAATATTTTATAATTGTTAATTTAATATCATAGAATTAATATCAGAGAGTCTAACTGTGTGTTTTTTTATTCTGAAACTTGGTGTGTTTAGGTTTGCATATGTGCCTTGTCCACATACATCTGATGTTCTTGCTGGTGTCTTGTTTGAGTGCATGATGGACTGGAACTTAGATCGGAAACTATCTACAGTAACAGTGGATAATTGTACTACCAATGATGCCATTATCAAAATTTTGTTGGAAAAAATGAATCCTGCTTCACTTTTATTAGGAGGAAAGCTATTACACTTGCGATGTTGTGCACATATTCTAAATCTGATAGTGCAAGATGGTTTGTCGCTTATCGTGCAAGGTATCGAGAAAGTAAGGAATTCAGTGGCTTATTGGAGTGCAAGTCCAAAGAGAGTTGAGAAATTTGATGAGACATCACGTCAACTGCAGATTAAATGTAAAAAAAAGTTATCGCTTGACTGCAAGACACGATGGAATTCTACCTATTTAATGTTGAAGGTCGCATTGGAGTATAAAGAAGTGTTTATGCGGTTGGAAATGCGGGAAGCACTTTTTAAATGTTGTCCAACAACTGCAGAGTGGGATGTAGCTGAAGAGGTATGTGACAAACTGCAAGTATTTCATGAGGTGACTGAAAAATTTTCTGGTACAAAATATCCTACTGCAAACATCTTCTTTACTCACATGTATACAATTAGAGCTGCATTATTTTCATGGAAATCATCTTCATCTCAAATGATAGTATCCATGACACTTAGCATGATTCAGAAGTTTGAAAAATATTGGCATAACATACATGGTATTATGAGTGTTGCTAGTGTTTTGGATCCAAGGTATAAGATGAAATTGCTGCAGTTCTACTTCCCTAAAATCTATGGCAGTGAATCTTGTTTAGAGATTGAGAAAGTGAGAACTTTGTGTTCTAAGCTCGTTGATGAGTATCAATCTAGAGATTCAAGAGTAAAAGAAAAACAAGATGTGGTGCAAAGTTGTGATAGAATTGTCCAAGAAGATCCGTTGTCTGATTATTATCAGTTTGTGAGTGAAGCAAGTAATGACGTGCCAATATCGGAATTGGATAATTATTTGGAAGAGAAAGTCTTACTACCAGTTGAGAAATTTGACATTCTGAGTTGGTGGAAAACTTATGGATGCAAGTGGCCTACATTACAGAAAATAGTTAGAGATATTCTAGCTATTCCAATTTCAACAGTGGCTTCCGAATCAGCTTTTAGTTCGGGTGGTAATTTGATTACCCCACATCGCAGTAGACTTCATCCAGATACGATAGAGACACTTATGTGTAGTCAGAGTTGGGTACGGAATGAAATACAAGGTAAATCAAATATTTTATGCGATTTACTTTTAAATTACGATCAAAACCTAATGCATCTTACATTCTTACTTGTTTATTTTATACCATAATTTGTTTATTTAGAGACAGATTCTGAAGGGATAGATGTATTTTATCAAACACTTGAATATGATCGAGATGCAGATGGAGATGAGGTATATCATTTATATACGTTTGTTGTTACTTGGCTTGAAAATGGCAAATAATGATTTTTTGCTTATGTTACCAACATATGAATATGGTATTTGTTCACAGGTTTTGCAAAGTACCACGGTCAAGGAAACTGCTTCAAGTTCAAAATGTTGATTCTATGTTTTATCATGGTGAATTCAAGTTGGGAGCATGTAATTTTATATTAAGAGACATTTTGTTAAGACATTGTCCGTTATTTGTGAACTTTTGTAAAACATTGGCATATCATGTTTATTTTATATGCATGCATGTTTTAAAAATGAGTGAGAATTATGTTATTATTTAAAAATTTCATTTCTTATGCGGGGCAATAAATGGGGCGGGTATCCCCGTTCCCCGCGGGGCGAGAACGGGGCGGGGTCAAACCGGGGTCAACGCGGGGCGCGGGGCGGGGCGGGGCGCGGGGTAGGGAAGCGGGGCGGGGACGGGGCACGGGTAACCCGCCCCAAACCCGCCCCGTTGCCATCCCTACTTTTGAGGTTTGTTTTAGCGATCTTAATTGGGCCTGACCTTTTTTTTGCACTTTCCAACTGTGATCTTTCCATTTTTTGCACAAACTAACAATTTTTGTCTATTTTGACAATTCCTTTAGTTTTTTTTTTTGATTTGTTGTGCTTTAGGCATTATTTCCTCAATTTGTCACTCTTGCATTTTGGAGAAACATGTTAAATTACCATTTGCTCCTTCACGATCTGTTCCTCTTCCGTTAACCCACCCGCAAGACATCGGATAACACACTCTCCTACAAGCACCCAGGTCAGAAACCGACGATAAACATGCCGGCGGGTCCGGTTCCGACCGGGTCGCCGGATCCCGAGTACGTTTTGAGCACCCCTAGTATATATTGATCGGCAACAGCAACACTAAAAGTAATTCAAAACAAATCAGGTAGTATATATTGATTGGCAACAGCAACACTAAAAGTTAATTAATTTGGAAAACCTAATACAAATATTCATCAGTGTATTATATTCGGTCATGCCAAAGAGGAAGAAGCATAGCGGCGAAGCAATGTCAGGGCAAGATCTTTATCTTCCTCCAGAAATCTGGACTCAGATACTCACAAAACTACCGGTGAAGTCAATTCTCCGATGTAGACACGTCTGCAAAACTTGGTACTCTCTCATCTCTTGCCCTAATTTTATCTCCGATCACACCGCTCAAACCCTAAACCAGAGCACCGGAGACCGCGTGCTCGTTCACCGCTGCGGAAACGGTGTGGAGAAGTTCACCTCCCACGACAAGTCGTTCGTGGAGTCCCATGAACACCACGATGTGCCCGAACTGAACCTGAGCACAGGTGTTGTCGAAATCGTCGGCTGTTGTGATGGCTTGATTTGTTTCTCCCGATATAATCATCGTGTTATTGAAACTGATGGCACTTGTTCATTCCACAGCTTCCTGATTTGGAACCCTAGCATTAGAAAATTAGTTGAGCTCCCATTACTCTATTTACCTGTTTCTCAAGAAGTTGGGCATCTTTTCGGGTTTGGATTCGACTCGAGAAGTAGAGATTACAAGGTTGTGAGGGTTTTGTTCCATAAAACACATGGATCTATCTCTAGTGATGATGCTGTTGTGGCTCAGTGTGACATTTTCGATCTGAAAAAGGGTGTTTGGAGTAGCTCGAGCTCTCCAATGCGGCCGTGCTGTTATAGCCTGCCTTCTGTTTATCTCTATGGGAATCTTCATTGGATTGGATATAACTGTACCTCCACCAAGAATGCTCTTGTGTCCTTCAACTTGTCTAGTGAAGTTTTGCATGAAATAGAGATGGTGCCGGATGCCTTAAAGCTGGTTAACGGATCTTACACTGAGGTTCTATCAATCAACGGATTGTTGTCCTTGGCAGTGGTGAAGACTAAGCGACAATGTATCGTTCGCAGACATTGTATGCCAGTTTGGTCAATGAAAGAGTATGGTGTGATTAAATCTTGGACAAAATTGTTCAACATTGACATTGAGCTGCCATGTTCGACAGTTATATTAAGCTTGGAGCGATTTTGGGAGAATGAAGTAGTTGTAGTGGAATGCAACAAGGATGGCAGCAAAGTCTTGGTGTTATACAACCCTGAGAGCAAGGAATCTAAAGCCCTTCTCTCTGATGATTTACTCTTTGACAGAGCATGCTTTTACAAAGAGAGTTTGGTTTTACTCTGAGGACAGGATTTCAAAATCATCCACTATGGGGAAAGGAACTAGAAAATGTGCGTAATAGGTATGAATATGTCTATTTCTTGTTAATATTACAAGATGCTTATAGTATACACTAAATCCGTTGTTTTGTGGATGGATTGGTTTTTTTCCAATTTTAGTTCTGTTTGAATTTTGTATTTAGTGTTAGTTTGCTCCTATGCAAACTATTTTTATCTCATTTCGAGATTAAGACCTTTATAAAACTTCTCTCATCAAAAAAACTATACACTTAGTACGTACTCAGGTACTCTTACTTATTAAGGATATTGTATTGTAGGTTATGGCCTTTGTGTCTTCTTAGAAGCCAATCGTTTGACTGAGAGGAAAAAAGGAGTTGTTCTACCCCGCTATGGGTAGGGTTAAGCTTTTGTCGGTTCATTTGCTTCACTGCTGGAAGCCCTACCTTTTTGTGCTACAAGTTAGCTAAATCCGGATTTTTAGATCTGTATTTTTCTTTCTTTTTGCTTCATGGTTGTTATATTTGGGAATTTAGACCTGCATGTTAAATTTGTTTTACTGATAAAAAATACATATTGTATTGTAGTTTCTTTATATGAAATCAGATAGGCTTCTTGGTATATGCATGAATTTTTACCTTTCTTGTATTGCTTTTCTCGAGTCAACAAAAAAGAGTTGTATTTATGAGATCCGTTTTGATGTTTTAATCTTTTGAATTCTCTTTTACCTTGATATTGGACAAGAAGTTGAAGAAGATACGAAGCAATAAATTGAACATATACGTAAGTGAACTTGTGGATATGAATTCGTTATGCAGTTAGGCAATCGATCTTTCATCAAACAATTTGATCATACCAATAGCTTTAGTCGTGCGCTTCACTCATTCCTTCTCCAAACCCGTGGAAGCAGTAAGATTACTCAATAAAATGGCCTATGCAGGCCACATTTAAGACAATTGTATTGAAAAACAATCGTACCTTAACCTCACGTCATTCTCCTACCTTAACTCGAGTCATTCTCCTTTATAGCACAGGGCGTTGCAGGGTCGACATAGGCGGTGCGTTGCAGCGCGCCTCGTCGATAGATCTTGCAACGATGGAATTCGACGACGCTGACTCAATGGCTAGTCGATGATCCAATAGTGACGCGTCACGTGTTGACGCCATCTTTTTAAAAATCTCTCAATTTCGTATATCTATACAAATTTCACACCTCTTCTAATTTACACCTCATTTTTTCTACACAAACATTCTTTTACTCCCTTCAATGGCCGACCGCAAAGACTAAGAATCAATACTGGAAAATATGGAGTTGAACGAGTTAGTCACTTTGATAAGATATACCAGAACCGTCTCCAACAACCTACAAAAGGAGCAGCTGAGAAGGACGTCTATGTTGCGAGCGTGTCCAATTACGAGGTTGAACGCATGAAATGGACAAAAAGTGCTTGGTGAGAGTTTCTCAAAGACCGGCCGAAGTAGCGTATGTATATTGGCGCGATTAAAAACTAGTTGAATTATCCTATAGTTTGTTTAAATGTCGTTTATTTAATTATCCTATTTAGTTTTTATAAATGTTGTATTTATTTGGTATAAATAAAATTATTAATTTATTTTGGACTTGTTTTGAAATTATTATGAACTGGGTATGGGCACCGCGCGATGTGCGCTACTTGGTATGAAAATTCGTCATGTCGTTACATCTAAGCAAATTGTGTGAAATGACGCGTGAAGTAATACTCTAGAAGAAATACATTGTAAAACACACTATAATATAGGATTGCATGTTAATTCACCCGATTTTTTTTATGGTTGCTTATTACTTGGTAAGCCAATAATAGCAACAAATCAGCAATACAGTTATGTAAAAATCTGGTTCACGACCGGAGCAAGCATATTGAAGTACGTTACCATTTCATCAAGGAATGCGTCGACGACTGTGAGATTACAGTTGAGTACATCTAGACTGATGATCAGCTGGCGGACAGAATGACAAAATCTCTTGACCGGGTGAAATTTTGAGACGAACGCTCAAAGATCGACATCGATGATACACGCCTAACTTAAAGGGGAGATTGTCAACAATAAGTTAGGCGGTTGTACAATTATGATAATCTTGGGCATCAAGATCACGTGGACACAAAGTAATAGTTTTTTTAGGTAATTCTTTGGTTTAAATAATCGGGTATATAATAAGGCAATTTTGGGACAACAAGCAACCTCTGGAATAGGTTAGTCGACAACAGCTCCTTGTTATTTCCTTTACTTTATTTTTAACGAAAGGTACAATTTTATTACTTGAAGTCGATTACATTATCATGGGTTGCCCCCATGGGATACGGGGACGGAATCGGGTTCAAAAATACCAAACCCGGAGTGAGAGGTCCGGGTAGCGGATTTGTGACATGGTTTCCTACATAACCCGGACCACCCGGATATGGTACAAGTCCAAGGCCTAAGGTTACACTGTTACAGTTTTAATTACTTTTGCATATGAAGATGGAGTTTGATTGCTTGAGGTTGTGAAGATGATTATCAATTTCGTAATACAACATGCCGTAGTTTTGTGTTGAACTCATCTTTTGTGATCATAATTTGTTTTGGGTCAATTGGAACTCCCTATTTGACGTTTGTAGCCCTTGAGCATTTGCTAAAGTTTCAACAGGTTATGAAGTTTTTCCATCAATAACAAGTGACCAAACTGAGAGTTTTTAAGCACTCTTTAATGTCTTTTTAATGATTTTTTAAATAATGAAAAAATATTTTTGAAAGTATATGTACTATTACTTACGGTTAATGTTAACAATTGTTATCAAATTCGGATGGGTTGGTCCAACCGGTGAAACGGCCCATAATCTGGACGGATGGGTTCAAAAGTCCTTTTTTGGGCCTGGGGCCGTGAGTGGGTTAAATTTTTAGAACCCGGTCACTCCAAATCGGTTCAAAAATTTGGCCACGGGGCCAGGGCCCAGCCCATGGACACCCTTACTTATAGTATACACTTTATCTGTTGTTTTTTGGTTGGATTTGTTTTTCCAACTTAAGTTCGGTTTGAATTTTGTATTTCGTGCTAATCTGCTCCCATACAGACTGTTTTTTTAATCTCATTTCGAGATTAAGACATTTACCAAGCTTCTCTTACTTATTAAGGATATTGTATTGTAGTTTCTTTATAGGGAAAATTACACATAACCTCCCTTAGAATTAGCTTATTTTCAGATACCCCCCTTAAATATTTTTTTTTCATAGAACCCCCTTAACTTCGATTTGTTTTCAGTTTAGTCCAACGCCATCCAAAAACAAACGGAAAATAAACATGTGCGAGGCACATGCTATTATAATTTTAAAAATTACCTAAACTATCCTTATATCTTACCTAACCCTAAATAACACTTATCATTTTCTCTCCTACAGCCGCACCTCACCTTCATTTGCTTTTTCTCTCTCCAGAGTTCCTCTTCCATTTCCACACCTTGACCATAGAGTTTCGGCCATGGAGCTCGGCCGCCGTGGACGTCATGGAGCACAACAACCACCATGGAGCTCGGCCGGCCTGGAGTTCTGGCCACGGAGCTCGGCCGGCCATGGACGCCTAGATCCATGGAGTTCCGGCCATGGATCTGTCCTCACCAAATTTGTTCGGAGTTCCTGTTCGAGTTCAGAGTTCCTGTTCAAGTTCGGAGTTCCTGTCGAGTCTCCATGAACATATCGGCGCCGGAGCCGTTGGCGGCCGCCTTGGAAGAATCGGCGGCAGTAGATCGTCAGACCTTCCTTGGTTTTGTATTTTTTTTTCATTTTTCATCTTAAATTTCTCTAAATCAACAGTAAAGATGTAGGAGACATTCATGGAATGGTTGTATATTTGTTTGAATTTGATTTTGGAATTGGTTGTATACTGGTTTGTTTTCAATTCTGAAATTGATACTTGTTTGAATTTGATTCTCAAATTGTTGCATCTGTGCAATTGTTCCGGTCAAAAACATAATTCATTAATTAATTAAATGATAATAATAAGTTAAAAAATAATTACTGGAAAAAAATAATGAATTTTAAAAAAATAGTTATAATTTTTAAAAAATTATTGACAAAATAATGTAAATGAAAAATTAATATATAAGGAAACTCTGAAAAATAATAATAAAGAAAATAATATTAATAAGTCTATTTTGTGAAAATAAATAAATTAAATAAACACATAAAAACAAAAAAGTAATTAATTTTTTAAAATAAAAATCAGATTTTTATAAACTAGTTAAATTGATTTGAAAATCAGGTTTTACAGAACAATGGCATGTATTTGAAAATTAGATGGTTATGGAAGGGTAGTTTTGTCTTTTTACAATTTTTGGATGGAAAGTTAACGGCGTTGGACTAAACTGAAAAAAAAAAGTTAAGGGGGTTAAATGATAAAAAAAATAGTTAAGGGGGTATCTGAAAATAAGTCAATTCTAAGGGAAGTTATGTGTAATTTTTCCTTCTTTATATGAAATCAGTTAGGCTTCTTGGTATATGCATGAATATTTACCTTTCTTGTATTGCTTTTTTCTCGATTCAACAAAAAAAAGTTGTATTTATGAGATCCGTTTTGATGTTTTAATATTTAAATCTTTTGAATTGCTCTTTCACCTTGATATTGGAGAAGAAATTGAAGAAGATACGAAGCAATAAATTGAGCTTCTTTTTTTGATCAACGAAACAGTATTATAAATCTCTCCTCTTTTAAAGATTGAAGAGGGAGGACAAAAAGTCTCATGAGAGAGCATTCATCTCGGAATCTCATGAAGCCCCACACCGGGGGAAATACACAAATACCAAGGATGGGTACGTAGACCCTGAAGAAAACAACCACCAACCGAGAATGGGTACGCAGACCTTGAAGATAACATACACAAAAAATGTAAGGGTACGCAGAACCTGAAGCTAACAAACACCAAATGAAAGGGTCTAAACTACCCGGATTCAACCACCATGAAACTCGAAAGAAAAGGAAGTTCCAGCGACATACGACAACAACCATCTAAACTCTTAAACCACACCAAGCAGGAAAAAAACACCTCCTAAACTCAATTGAACTTACTAGACCAAGCGGTTGGCTTCTGAAGATGGCAGACAATGCCCGATGAACTCGCCGGCGGTCAACACATGTGAACCGACGAGCTCGACCCACGGCCGGGTCGAGAGGAAGCGAAGCCAAAACGCAAAGGAAAACAAGAAAAACAAGGGAGGGCAATCTAACCAGACAAGGCGAAGAGAAAGAGCAGACCTACAAGGACATCCCAATGTACCTGATACTATAGACTAGTACACTCGGTCCTTCCAGAGTTCTGGCCAACACCAAGACACTCGAATGAGAGGACCGGTATTTCTAATGAGCATAAGTATAGACTATAGAACCTACAGGAGTTACCTCAAGGTACTAGAAGAAGTCGCGCAAAGATAAAAGACCACTACGAAGCCGAGTGTCTTACCAGCGGGCAGAAGATAGAGGTGAGCCGCCACAATCCTGAAAAGGAAAGACTCCCACGAGCAACAAAAACTTTACCAACCAGCCCCATCAACATAGCAAAGCAGGAGAAAAGTGAAGAAACGACCTGGCCAATCTTCACCACGATGGAGAAAGACCTCCCACTCAAACCCAACTCCCGAAGCTGTGAAGAAACTAAATCCGCACACAGTAGCAGCATCCATAAACCACACAGTAGAAACAATGCGGAGCCCTGAAGCAGCTAACGAAGACGGGCTTCCCCGAACCAGATAACACACCAAGAAAGGGTGGAAAGGCCCGGCCCAGACCCACACCAGAACTGGGGCAAAAACCACCAGACCCAGTAGAACCGGGTCAACCCGAACCGGAGTCGCCTGACCCGGCCCAATAGAGGAACCAAGCTCAACCCAGTCAAACGAGCCCAGCCCGGAAGCACTTCAACCCAGAAACCAACCCGCTTCCCACCACGCCCGACCCAACCACACAAGACCTACCCGGCACCAAGCTTCGCGAGCCGTCGATCCCGCCGCCCCTGCAAAACTGAACCGACCAGTAACAAACTTGGAGGGATGACGATACAACCGATACAGCGACCCACGCCGACCAGAAAAGAAGTTGACACCACTGGGACAGTCAACGTTCTCTTGCCGGAGCTAACCAGGGGCACTTGCGATCCATATATGATGGGGATGGGAGAGGACGAGCTATAGCTGTAGAGAATGGACGAGGACCATCGTCGAGACCGGCAGAAGAGGAGCTCACACCGGCCAGCTTCAAGCCCAGAGAGGAACCGGATCTGCAAAAACGGGAGAAGCTAGAAAGAAGGAGAGGAAGAGAGGGAAATGAAGGGAAAGAAAGAGAGGAAGGGGACAAGAAGGCTCGGCCTCCGGCGATAGCCATGGCCTAGGGCCACTACCATCGTCGGAGCCGGTGGCCGCTGCAAGTGAAGAAGAAGCTACTATAGCGATAGGGTTTTTTGACGAGAGGATATCTGTGGCTGTTTCACCCAAAAACACGCCTTTCGTATTTTTCTTCTAAATTGAGCATATACGTAAGTGAACTTGTGGATATGAATTCGTTATGCAGTTAGGCAATCGATCTTTCATCAAACAATTTGATCATACCAATAGCTTTAGTCGTGCGCTTCACTCATTCCTTCTCAAAACCCGTGGAAATAGTAAGATTACTCAATAAAATGGCCTCACGTCATTCTCCTACCTCAACTCAAGTCATTCTCCTTTATAGCACAGGGCGTTGTAGGGTCGACGCAGGCGATGCGTTGCAGCGCCGTGTTGCAGCGCGCCTCGTCGATAGATCTTGCAACGATGGAATTCGACGACGCAAACTCACATGATTCTTCGGCTTCACTAGGTTTAGAAGCTATAGACGAAGACACAGAAATCCAAAAACCATGTCATGCGATGTTCTTTTTCTTCCTCCGAAAAAATGGTATCAGATACTCACAAAACTACCGGTGAAGTCTATTCTACGGTTCAGATCCGTCTGCAAAACATGGCACTCTCTCATCTCCAGCCCCAATTTCATCTCCGATCACACCCCACCAAATCGCGTGCTCGTCAGCCGTTACGACGGTGTAAACCATCGGTATAAGTTTAGCTGTCACGACGAGTCGTTCGTGGAGTCCCATGCTTTGGAACACCACGTTATGGACGGTTTTAGCGATGGTATGGGCGGTAATATAGTCGGCTCCTGTGACGGCTTGATTTGTTTGCACTAAGGCAACCCTTTCAAGTCCAGCTATCTTGAAACTTTCCTCATTTGGAACCCTAGCATTCCAAAAATAGTTAAGCTCCCGTCACACTTTTCACCTAATCCTGAGAGGGAAAGTGATTGTCTTTACAGGTTCGGGTTCGACTCCATTGGAAGTGAGTACAAGGTTCTGAGAGTTCACCCCTCTGGATACAATGACGATCTAGACTGTCAGATTTTTGATCTAAGAAAGGGTGTTTGGAGGAGGCTGATCCCTCCTAATCCTACGCTACCATCATATTCCTTCGTTGAGGAGTCTCGTTGGTCTCTTTATCTCCACGACCGTCTCCATTGGATTGGATATGATCTTCACAGCAATTGTATATTGTTGTCCTTCGATTTGTCCATCGAGGCTTTCCGCGAAATGGAGATGCCCCGTGATGCAGATTTCGAGGAGGTTGATTGGCGCTACGACCTCTGTATCTCCAATGTTTCATTGATCAACGGATTGTTGTCCGTTGCAGCGTTGAGGCATCTGCTAGGTGATGCTCATCAAGGTTGTTCGGTTTGGTCGATGAAAGAGTACGGTGTGACTGAATCTTGGACTAAACTGTACCGTATTGACCTGCCATATAAGCAATATCGGTGGGTTTATTTTGGCTTTTCGAGAAATGGTGAACTGCTTATAAGGAACTCTGATCCTGAGGCTATCTTGGCTTTGTACAACCCTAAGAGCAGGGAATCTAAGGCTCTCCTCCCGGTTAAATATCTCCATGATGTGTGCTTTTACAATGAGAGTTTCGTTTTACCATGAAGATCATGAATCAAGTGAAATCATAGGTGATGTGGGTATGAATCTGTTTCTTCTTAGTGTCATTATAAGTTTACATATATGGATATGACTTATATTGCTCTTGATTAGGGTTATGTATTGCAATTTGTTTTGAATCGTTATTGCTTATCTTGATCTGAACGAAAGGATTTATTCTAGGGTTATTATCATCAGACTATCCTAAAAATACTTGGTTTTCATCCGAGTACCCTAAAAATACTTTGTGACATATATGAGTACCCAAACGAAACATAATTTTCAAATCAGTACCCGCCGTTAGTTTCAGTCTATTTTTCATCCATTTTTCCATCCAAACACATAAAAAGTCCAAAATACCCTCACTAACAGTCAAATTTACAAACCATGCCATTGAATTTCAAAAACTATTTCCATTTATTTATTTTCTTAAAATCAGTATATTCGATTATTTTTAAATAGATTTTATTTAAAAAATCAATATTTTATTTAATAAAATCTGAATTTACTTTAAAACAATCAGATTGTATTTTTTTAAAATCAAAATTTACATTAAAAAATCTGTTTATTTATTTTTTATTCAACTTTTATTTTTTTAAAAATCAATATTTTTTTAAAAAATAAATTTTATTTTAATAAAAATCAGATTTCTTAATTATTTTAAGAATCAATTTTTATTTTATTTTTATTTTATCAGTTTTTATTTAATTTTTCTTTATTTCGTTCATGAATCAACAATCATGTCACAGTAATATGAGTTCTCCATGGATTCAGAAACTAAATCAAGACACAGAAGCTCAACTAGTTTGCTTATTACTCTTTCAAGGGAGGATTTATCCAAAAAACCTTCACCCAATATGTATTTTGAGGGGTAACTTCCGTCTTTTCACATCTCTTCCAAACATACGAAAAATACAATCATACCCTTCTTCTATTCTCTTTAAACCCTTTTCATTCCTAACACCAACACCAACACCATAACCTTACTTCATCTTCATTCTCTTAATTTCTCTCTCTTTAACTTATCTCTCTTTTTCTTCATCTTTTTCTTCAAACTTCTATCTTCTTCATCTATTCTCCTTAAACCCTTTTAATTCTTAACACCAACACCATAACCTCACTTCATCTTCTTTCTCTCAACTTCTCTCTCTTTAACTTCTCTCTCTTTCTCTTCATCTTTTTCTTTAAACTTATATCTTCTTCTTCTTTTTACTTCTCATACCTTCACCCGATGTCGTCCCGACCCGACGTCGTCCCAAAATCGGTAGTCTTTCTCCCCATTTTTCTTCTTCTTACTGTCTTGATTTGAAGCGGATTTGCCGCACGACCGCAGATTGGTCGTGCGGCCGAAGATCTTTGACCGTGCGGCCCAATCCGCGACCGTACGGCCCTGACCTTCGACCGTGCGGCCGAAGATCTTCGACCGTGCGGCCGAAGATCTTCGACCGTACGGCCCAATCCGCGACCGTGCGGCCGCGGATTTTGTCCCCAAAAATATGGGCGGGAATTTGAAAATTTTGGAGATTTTCAAAATTTGAAAAATGGGGGGAAATCGAAATTTGAAAAAGGGTAAAATAGGTATTTTAAAATTTGGAGGTCTTTTTTCAAAATACATTATGAGTGAGGTTTTTTTACAAATAAAATCTTCGTATAAGGTCTTTTTAAAAATTCACCCAGGAGAGGTGTGTTAATATATCAATTGAGGTCAAAATAAAAATACGGGAAAATTTCATTTTACCACCCTGTCAAACATTTAACTTCAGTTTCATACCCTGACATAAATTTTTATCAGTTTCATACCCTGACAAACTTTAATTTTACTTTCATACCCAGCCGGGTAAAATGTCCAAAATACCCCTAACTATTACTCAAATATCATCCCATGCCATTGCCTCAGAATTTGAAAAGAGGTGAAATGACAATAATACCCTTCATTGTTTAGGGTGTTAAACTGAAAATTTCAATAATTTTAAAACAAAATCAGTTTTTTTATAAATTTAATTTTTAATTTCAAAAAATAAGATTTTAATTTTAAAAATACATTAAAAAAAAATTTATATAATTTTTTATTTATTAAAAACAGTTTTTATATAAAAAATCATTTTTATTAAAAAAAAAGACACGACTTCGTCTTCTCCGGCCACCCAGCTCCGCCGGCGTCGTCCCCGACCCCACCTAGCTGTGCCGGCGTCGTCTCCGAGCCCTCCCACTTCGCCGGCGCCGTCCCCGGTGTGGTTCAGATCTGGTTCGCGAACCAGATCTGAACCACGCCGGGGACGACGGGGACGACGCCGGCGAAGTGAGAGGGGTCGGGGACGACGCCGGCAGAGCTGGGTGGGGTCGGGGACGACGCCGGCGGAGCTGGGTGGCCGGAGAGGTGGCCGGAGAAGACGAAGTCGTGTCTTTTTTTTTAATAAAAATGATTTTTTATATAAAAACTGTTTTTAATAAAAAACTATTTTTATATAAATTTTTTTTTATGTATTTTTAAAATTAAAATCTGATTTTTTGAAATTAAAAATTGAATTTATAAAAAAAAACTGATTTTGTTTTAAAATTATTGAAATTTTCAGTTTAACACCCTAAACAATGAAGGGTATTATTGTCATTTCACCTCTTTTCAAATTCTGAGGCAATGGCATGGGATGAAAATTTGAGTAATAGTTAGGGGTATTTTGGACATTTTACCCGGCTGGGTATGAAAGTGAAATTAAAAATTTGCCAGGGTATGAAACTGATAAAAATTTATGCCAGGGTATGAAACTGAAGTTAAATGTTTGACAGGGTGGTAAAATGAAATTTTCCCTAAAAATAAAAATGAGAAGATGAACATCAAATCCAAGTAAATCAAACACAAGTTACCACTGCTTCAATTCCAATTTTTTTCTTGCGCTGTGAGGTACCACTGTATACACTAGAGATTCGTAACATTGAACTCAGATCCAAACCCAAATCAAATCCCAGAAAATCAATCAAAACAAATCCAGATCTCCAAAACAAACCCAGATCTCTGAATCTCAAATCCCCTTAAAACAAAAGAACAACCAAAATCAAACCCATTTCTAACTTCACAGAACCGAATAAAAAATGGAGAGGTGATGGTGGCGTCCGACATCGTGGTCTTCATCAGGCGGTGGTGCACGACCGAGCTTGGCTTCGTCGGGGTCGAGCTCCTCCGCCGAGCTTGGCTTCACCGGCGTCGAGCTCCTCTGCCGACGTCGAGATTCTTTTGTTGTGTGTTGAGATGAGAGATAGATGAGAGACTCTTGGTGTGGGTTGAGACGAGAGATAGACGAGAGAGATGAGAGATGAGTGATGAGAGGATTAGGTTAAAATTAGATTGGGTATTTAAGTGAGATGAGAGATGGTTATTTTAATTTTTATTATTATTGTTATTTTATTAAAAATTGGGGTTAAAGAAATAATGGGTATTTTGGGTATTTTTTAAAAAGTTGGGGTCATGTGCCAAGCACATGACCATTTTCCATCCAAAATGGATGGAAAACTAACGGCGGGTACTGATTTAAAAATTATGTTTCGTTTGGGTACTGATATGTCACAAAGTATTTTTAGGGTACTCGGATGAAAACCAAGTATTTTTAGGGTACTCGGATGATAATAACCCTTTATTCTATTTATCACTTTGTCAGCATTTTCTTGTACCTTGATAATATCAGCTTTATACTTTAACAACTGTTAATTTGGGAAGTGGATCGAAGAATGAAACTGATAATATTGCTAGTTGTTGTGTTTTATGATATTAACTTACAATACATAGGTATTTATACACTACGAGGGAACTACATAGTTAAAGAAAACAGAGAGGTTTGTGGGCTATGGTTATGAGCTACACTAAGGGTTGGTGGTGGTGTGGTAAGCAAAGTCAAGGATGACAACTTCATATTTTCTAACAACAACATCAGATTATGTACAGTTGTGATGACGTGAAAGCTTCCCAAGCTAATTCTTTAGTCGCCTGACTTGGACTTAGCCAACATTGTCAAATTTGTCCCAAGCCAACCTTGTTTTCCCTATATCTCAAGAGAGGTTCAAGATCAATCCAGATTCAAACACCACAATTCAAGAGATAAGGATTGCATGAAAATAGTTGGTATATTTTCAACCTCGGAAGGTAAAGACTGGACTACTGATGGGTGATATAGTCTTCCATTTTGCTTTTGTTTCGGGTTTGTTCCCGCAACTCTTGATGAGAGCTCGCCTATAATGATTGCCTTTGGTAGTTCCTGCTTGGATCTAAATTTTTCTTAATAAATTTTTCCCGTATGGATGGGTCAAGCAACTTGTGCCAAGATCTAATGTCTAGCACAGTTAAGCAACTCTCCACATTATTCTTTGGTTGTCCCGTGTGCAGCTCTATATTTTTGGTAAGATAGCGGGTTCCAAATAAGTCGTCTGTGTTAGAAAATATGGCTGTCATTCTTGACTTTGCACCCCAACTCTCCGACTTCTTTGACTTTACCCAACTTAGCTCACCATAACACAACCGATCCTTAGCATAGCTCACAACCGTAGCCTACAAACCTTCCGTCTTCTTTGACATTGCATTACTATCTCATGTGTATATATATCCTGCAAGTGTAAGCTCATATAAAGCACAACAACGATTAATACAAATTCTTTTTCATATTCCACTTCCTAAATTAACATGGTATCAGAGTTTTGGTAATCTTTTCAAAATTTCCTTGACTTTGCCTACTTGTTAACTTACAAATATAACGGGTGAGCAAGGCACTCAAAAGATAAAAATCCATCTTTGATTTACCTGCTACAACATCGTGGTAATTGAACCACACCAGTTGATATAGTTGTCCTCCGCTCCTGCAACCGTTCTGGTTGCATCCTCTACCACCTTTTAGTTTTGGTGTCTCCGAAACTTCCACCCGAGAATTTCCCGTTCCATCCGGCTACCACTCCGTGTGTTACTGCTAGATCGGAGTCAAGAACCCCTGCCAAAAGAGACTACGGATAACTACACCTTCATTGTCACGTATACAATAAAGTTACTCATTTTGGGCCAGGAGGGCCAACCCATCTCACATGATTCTTCAGCTTAACTAGGTTTAGAAGCTATAGAGGAAGACGCAGAACTCCAAAAACCATGTCAGGCGATGTTCTTTTTCTTCCTCCGAAAATCTGGTATGAGATACTCACAAAACTACCGGTGAAGTCTGTTGTACGGTTCAGATGCGTCTGCAAAACATGGCACTCTCTCATCGCCGGCCTTAATTTCATCTCCGGTCACACCGGACAAAAGCGCGTGCTCGTTACACGTTACGACGGCGTAAACAATCAGTATAAGTTTAGCTGTCACGACGAGTCGTTCGTGGAGTCCCATGCTTTGGAACACGCTGTTATGGGCGGTCTTAACTATGGTACGGGTAGTAATATTTTCGGCTCCTGTGATGGCTTGATTTGTTTGTATCTTGATAGTCTTCTTATTTGGAACCCTAGTATTCAAAAACTAGTTAAGCTCCCATCTCACTTTTCATATTATTCATCTTCTGAGAGGGAAAGGGATTGTCTTTACGGGTTTGGATTCGACTCCATTGCCAGTGATTACAAGGTTCTCAGAGTTCTCCCCAAAGAATATGATCACTGTCAGATATTTGATTTGAGAAAGGGTGTTTGGAGGAGGTTGATCCCTCCTATGCTACCATCTTATTCCTACATTGAGAAGTCTCGTTCATCTCTTTATCTCCATGGTCATCTCCATTGGATTGGATATGATCTTCAAAACAATTGTATATTGTTGTCCTTCGATTTGTCCGACGAGACTTTCCGCGAAATGGAGGTGCCCGGTGATACAGATTTCGAGGGGGTTGATTTTCACTCATGGTGGCTCTGTTTCTCCAATGTTTCATTGATCAACGGATTGTTGTCCATTGCAGCGTTCAGGGAGCAGCTGCAAGATGATGCTCGTCAAGGTTGTTCGGTTTGGTCGATGAAAGAGTATGGTGTAACAGAATCTTGGACTAAATTGTACCATATTGACCTGCCATTTGAGATGAATTGGTGGATTTTTCTTGGCTTTTCGGGAAATGGTGAACTGCTTATACCGAACTTTGATAGAAGGAAAATACATGAGGCTGTCTTGGTTTTGTACAACCCTAAGAGCAGGGAATCTAAGGATCTTCTCCCACTTAAATATCTCCATGATGCGTGCTTTTACAATGAGAGTTTCGTTTTACCATGAAGATCATGAATCAAGTGAAATCATAGGTGAGATGGGTATGAATCTGTTTCTTCTTAGTGTCGTTATAAGTTTACATATACAAATATGACTTAATGTTCTTACTTATATTACGATTATGAATTGCAATTTGTTTTGAATCGACATTGCTTATCTCGATCGAATGAGAGGAATTATTCCATTTATAACATCCCTTTTGTTTTCTGCATTTTCTTCTACCTTGATGATATCAACTTTATACCTTAACTACATCAGATTATGCACTATATATGCCCTCTTGGCGTAAGGTCCTCTTCTTGTCCTTATGTAAAATCTTCACTGTCTTGAGGATCTTACTGTTCTATGCATTGTTGAAAATCATACTTAGAGGTGGACTAGTTAAAAATAATCTTTGTCCTTTATATTACTGTGTTGGTTTTGGGATTTGATTGATAGAACTCTGAATTTGGATGACATTGTTATGTTATATAAGTTGTCGGCTCTTATAATGGCTTAATTTGTTTTCCCGACATTATCATCGTGTGCTGCTGGCAATTACTAGTCAGCTCATAGCTTCCTGCCTTCGAACCCTAATATTGGAAAATTAGTTGAGCTCAGAGATCAAGTCGTGGCTGAGGCTGACATTTTCGATCTGAAAAAAGGGTGTTAGGAGGAACTCAAGCACTATAATGGGATCATGCCATTTTAGTAAGCCTTGTGTTTACATGGTAGTATTTGCGTTGCTATGGTGCTCTTGGTTATCCACACTTAAATTTGGATGTTGGATGATACGTATATCATGTTCATCTGCTGTTGTGGTCTTACTGTCAAACTATACTTGGCCCGTTTAAAACTTTTTTGTAGATGTTTTAAACTTGTAGTATATTGATCGGGGAAGGGAATGCAATTCCAAAAACTGGTGACATGGCTAAGAAGGATCCCGAGGGACACCTCTAATTCTTTATGGGGTGCATCCAGCTTTGTCAGATGGGATAAGCAAGATCGCAAAGACTCATGAGCTGGCTAACCTGAGTCAGGGAATGGGTCATGACACGGGGGTGGGAGCCCCAAACATTTCCATTTGGACTCCTCCCAGTCACTATCGCCTTTTCTCCCGGTTGCCCTCCATAAGTTATTGACAGCTTTTGCTTGCGGGGGAAAGCAGAAAGAGCTCCGTGAGTTGGGGGGAGGTCTTGGCCCCAAGCGGCTAACGATGCAAAAGACTAGGACCAGGGCCATACGGGGACAGGAGACCAGGGGAACTACCCAAGCAAAGCTAAAGAGGGCTTTGGGAGCGATGGACCAGTTGCCAGACCATCTCCAGCTCAGGGACGAAGAGGAGACTGCAGATGATGCGGACTTGGCGAAGGCTGCCTAACAGCCCCGCCAGGCACCATGAGGTTGTTCCAATCCGGGGGGTAGAGAGCTGGTAGCCTACCTCGTATGACCCTGGACCAAGACGAAGACTCTTCTCCGAGGAACTGGGGACTACACCAGAGGGTCCAGTTTTTTTTATAGTTGTTGTTATTTGATTTCTTGTATTCATACTTAGTGGTTTTTGGTTGTTGGACTTTATTTTCAGTTATTTTGCTTCTCGTTATAGGGTACAACATAGGGATAGTTATATTTGTCTAGGATACAAACTAGACTATTTCTACGAGTTCATGAGCGTCGAGTGTCCTACGGAAGACGCCGACCTATTCTGTTCTCAGAACTATTTTGTTCTACTTGTAAAGTTTTACGTGCATCAGTAAATGCACTTCTCTTTTTGAGGAATTAGAGTGAGCCATTCTTTTAACCACTTCCCATTCTCCTGCAGCATTTGTGTTTCAAAGTTCTCATCGTGGCAATGAAGGAGAGCTACCATATTCCCTAAGAATTGAACTTCAATTCCACAAACACCATCTCTTGCAATTTCTGCCCTGACCGCTATTGTATCAAGGTTCCAATGGATAACTTCTAGGTGAAAAGCCATCAATTTATAGTCTCAAATCACCCGACCAAATCTACCTTTTTGAGTCTTTGAAATGAAGTATAAATTTGTTAGGATTTGGAAAAGAAACTAAAAATAGTCCTGATTGATTCGGTAAAGAAGAAAGGAAAGAAGAAATATTACCTGATTTGTTTTTATTCCCTTCGAGTGACCGAGGAACTCAAACAAATCAGGTAGTATATATTGAATTTGTCTGTCATAATACAAATATTCATCATAACAATGTCTTGGGCACGATCTCCATTTACCTCCAAAAATTTGGACTCAGATACTCACAATTTTTTTTTATGATTATTGAAAAACACCCATCCTATAAGTTATAGGACAGGGCAAGGGCCAAGCCCTCAGTTACAACCCCGAGCACCGACAACAACACGACCTCAACCTAGAACTCCACTCAAGGAGCAATCCCAAACAACTCCACACATGGAGCAATCCCAAACAACTCCACGCATGGAGCATACCCAACAACTCCACACAAGTAGCAAACCCCAACAACATCAGGAGACCTCACAAGTCGAGGCTCAATCAAACCAAACCCACATAAGGGAAAACAAAGAAGCCAAAATTGGGGTATCTCTACCCAGATTTATCCACCATTAAGATCAAACAAAAAGAAGGTCTAAAACCCAAATTTACCTACCATGAGGCACAAAAAGGAAAGAAAAACAAAAAAACTCAGTTCAACAGCAGAAACCTGCAACCTATGATCCCTCTTCCAACTTCAAAGACTAGTTAATGCAACTCTCATGTCCACAGAAACCCCCAAACAGGGGTATTGTACTGCTGGGGCCAACACCAACGACCGAGACATTAACCACACATCTACTTAAACTATCAATTGCCCAGGGCAAGAAGGCCCCATGCCATCACCGGAGGCCAACGCCATCCGACGATTCCGACCACAATGGAAATCGGGGGTACAGACAATCAAAAGAAAAGAAGAGTGGTAGAAAGGGAGAAGATTACTGAGCCAGGAAGAGGGAAAGAAGAACCATACCGGACAAAGTTGAGGCCGACTCCACCGCAAACCCGGGCACCATCGCAGCCTAGAGGTCCTCCCAGCAGCACCTCAGCGACTCCAAAGAACGACTAGCACATGTGATCTGAAAGCCCCCCTAGCGACACTAAACAGTCCCCCGAATCTAAACCCGAGGACGCCGAGGAGAGCCAGCCTGGGGCCAACACCACCAGAGGCCTAAAGAGTTCGAGATCTTAGCTGTGGGGGGCCAGATCTGGAAGAACCTAGAAGGAAACCTTCATCGGAGCTCTTCAGGAAACTCTCCCCTTCGACCGACGGGAAGAACTTCACCAAGGCTACACAGAAATGCCCCGAGGAAGAAGGAGGGTCAAATCTAAGTGCGAGTGACTAGATCTGAGAAGTAAGGGGTTTTAATTGGAATCTGAGATCGAAGAGGAGAGGGGAGGAGAGTGAGAGAGGGGTTCCGAGACTGGGCCAGGAAGAGGAGAAAAGAAACCCCGTCGATAACCTCCGAGGTCGTGATGACTGGAGATCATCGGCAGAGGAAGAAGCGAGCTAAGGTCGGGCGGCTAGGGTTTCTATAGAAACGTCGCTGCTTCTCTCTCTAGAATCGTATAGATACTCACAAAACTACCGGTGAAGTCAATTCTGCGATGTAGAAGCGTCTGCAAAACGTGGTACTCTCTCATCTCTTGCCCTACTTTCATCTCCTATCTCTCAGCCCTAACCCCAAACCATAGTGTCGGAGACCGCGTGCTCGTGAAATGTTGCGATGCCGGTTTCGGTTTCGATCGAAACAATATGTAAAATAATACTTAGAGGTGGACTAGTTAAAAATAATCTTTGTCCCTTATATTACTATGGTGGTTTTGGGATTTGATTTATAGAACTCCGAATTTGGATGACATTGTTATGTTATTTAAGTTGTCTGCTCTTATAATGTCTTGATTTATTTCTCCCGACATTATCATCATGTATTGTTGGCAATTACTAGTCAGTTCATAGCTTCCTGCTTTGAAACCCTAATATTGGAAAATTAGTTGAGCTCAGCGATCAAGTTGTGGTTGAGGCTGACATTTTCGATCTGAAAAAGGGTGAAGAAATCGAACTACAATAGCAAATCGAACTACAATAGGAAAAATACTCAGAGACAGTCTGACAATAGCTTATGAGAGGATGAAAACTGCGGTGAATAAGAGAAGAACCGAGTAAAGCTTCGAGACGAGGAATTGAACATATCTTCGTTTGCAACCATACAGGCAGGACACGGTTAACTTGAGACAGAATCTAAAGCTGTCAACAAAGTATTTTGGGCCATTTCAAGTCATCAACAAGAAAGGCAAGGTTGCTTATTAGCTAGAGCTACCCGAAGAGGCCCGTATCCATCATGTTTTCACGTCCCCCTGCTCTTGAAACATTAAGGGGCCAAACGAACAACGAGGACTAAGCTATCGAAAATTGCAGAGGACGGAGAACCCAAAGTCACACCCTTCAAAGACCTCAACCTCCAGCGATTCAGATGTCTCATCATTCTTTCATTTCTTCTACCCTTGCTATACGAAACATGACATATGAAGCATTCATCTGTACAAATTTGTCCACATTGGAATTGTTTTTAATGTATTCTTGGAGCATGTACATCAAGGAGATCACATATAAGGGATCAAGATTCGAATTCATGTGGTGACTAGGATGAATTGTGATGTTAACACTTGAAACTGAGAGAATACTTCATCAAGGGGATCATGGTTTGTAGAAGTGCTGAGTGGATGTTGACTGAATAGTTAATTAATCTTTTGCTGAATTTATTAAATTTATATTTAAAACACTAAATACTAAATAAAATTTATTTTTTTATAAAATTGATTAATAAATAAATTAACTAAAATGTAAAACTAATTAATACATAAAATTAATTAACTAAAATTGATATTTAAACTTGAAATTTTATTACTCCACAAATAGTACATCAAACTATAAATGCTTTTAGTACATATACTTTATTAACTCGTCTCAGTACTCGTCGTCGTCATCTGAGCCATGGTAAGTCGCGCCAAACCGACTTTATATGTGCTAAATAAGGTCATGTTGGAGTTACCAATGGGTATCATTATTTGTGACGTTGATTCGAGTACGCAACCGTTACTCCCAAGCACGAAGTTCTTGCCTCGTTTGAGCCTCTTCGTCGGACATTTTTTATTGATATAAATTAGAGAATGGGAGAGGAAAAGAAGAAAGAATTTTGAGAGAAATATTGGAGGTTTGATGAATGGGGTGAGGGGTATTTATAGGTGGAGAAAAATGGTTTGTTTGTATTTTAAAATTAATTATTTTGATTAAAAAAAATGGTCGTTGGAATCGGGATGTTGGCCAGCGGTCCGACTTTTTTCGCCCCAGCTGCCATGTGAGAGCTAGTGATTGGGTGTAATCGACTCACGAACCGCGAACCCACGTACCAAAAACGTGGTTCGCGGTGCGAGGCACGAATCGCGACGCTCAATATTGGGGTTCACGATTCGCGAATAATGCACCCCAAATCATGCAAGGTTGACTATCTCGGCTAGGTCCCGTAGGTACCGACTCCGGGGCATCCTTTCTTGCACCTCGATCCTTCCTCTTCTTGACTCCCTTTCTACCCTTGGTTGAACTATCCAATACTGAAGATGTTTCAACCTTGTTCGTCCCCTTCACCAAACCAGAATAGATCTTGCAATAAGTGTCATAAGAAGAGATCAAAACCGAACAAAATGAAGAAAAGGACAGAGCCTTCCTCACCCTATCCTCACCAACACCCATCTCTAAACGAAGATCCGGCAAAACCTCCGGTCACCGGAGTCCGTCAACAGCAGTCGATAGCTATAATATGGGGTCTCACTAATCGCTTGTCTTTATTCTGTAATAAATTAGAGACGCACACATTATTTACTGTAATGGGTTCATATCAAGGTCGGATAATTATAATGAAACATGCCGCTTTACATGTTAAAAATAGACATCTTCGAAATAAAATTTAAAATACACAACTTCAATGACTGGATATAATATGCCAGTCTTTACGCAAAGCACCACGTATTGTGTGGTGCCCACACTTAGTACTATTTTTTTGGAGCAGGTAACGAGGATAATATATTAATAAAAGGAAATCTCTTGCGGTACAGTCCCAAAACGGGTCTCTTACGAAAAACAACTAACAATTGAAATGACTATAAGGAAGCAAATAAAAAAACACACAACATGGAACAAAACGGAATCGAAAAACTACTCTATCACTGAAGTGCATCACGGGTGTCGACAGGAGAATGCTAGGATAGCGGCCGAGGCAACCGGTACAACGGCTGAAGACTGTGTAATAAGGCCGAGGGGGCCATATTCTCAGAAAAGGCACAAAAAATAGACTATGTTGTGCTCCCGGAGGCTACTGCGTAAGTGGTCGGAACCACCCAAATAGTTGCTGGAGCCCGAGAGTGACGGCCTGCGCAGTCCTGTAACTAAGGACTGAGTTGGCTCAGTTGGACTAACCATCCTCCTGAAGAACCAACTGACGTCGTCCCCCTCTGATGATAATGAGTGCATTTAGAAACGTAAAATTGTTGATTCTAGATCTGGTAGGAGAATGTTGTGTCAGTATTTGGTGGAACCGATGTCACCGTACGTCCAGCGAGGGGGTATTACCGGAAGACCCCCCACTAGACCTCGAAGTCCTCATTGATCGAGGCGAGGTTGTTTTCCGCCTATCGCCGGTTGGAGTGTTCCATTGGACCACGCAGGTCCCCCTGAGTTAGTACCCAGAATTGGCGTCAGACCAATAACTGTTCGAGCACTATCAGCAGACAGGTAAATCATGTCGCCAACTAAGAACAAGGTGTTTACGGTACCTGTCCACTTAGCAGCCAAACGAACGACAAATGAGGATCTTCGGCTGCCTCCACTCTGACTTCCGCAACTGCTGCTTCTACTGCCTTGCCCACCAGGTAGCGACGAAAACGAATCCATCGACATCCCCGAAACCAAGACTGGCCATGCCTTGTTCCACCTCAATGATGGTGTCCCTACCGCCAGGACCGTCACCGGGCCTACCGTCCCTCCCGGTCCTTCAAGGTCTCTACACGAACCTGCCACACCCCCGGTATTGGCCTCGTGCTTGATCGTTCCTAGACGATGTCGCCACGAACCACCCATGGCAACAACCGAAACCAACGCCTCTCACCCGACCAAACACCCCCCTACTCGGACTCGAGGGTGCCCTAGCCAGATCCATCTCCGTCCTGGAAACCGAGCCTTTCCTTCCCTTTCTCATTTCTGTACCTTTCTCCGAGAACCCAACATGCTTCGTACGACCTTCGTCTTCCTCCATCAACACCCTTGGGACGTGATTTTGGATCGCCGATCTCTCCTTTTCCGACCAAATTCGTCCATACGAGAACAAAACAATCATCACCGACAAAAGTCCTCAGACTAGACACCCACCTACTCACAGACTAGCCATAACCATCTATGCAAAATACCAAGAGCTTCCGCGGCTACCAAACCTAGCCATATTACATCGATGTGCATCGAGGAACATGCTCCTCGACCACAGAAGGTCAGTATGAATGAATAATGGTTCACTGGGTCTTTTAATATCAGAACCGTCACAGATAGTATTTTGATGCCCCATGGGCAGAGACAGAATACGAGGGGGGGGGGGGATCGGGGTGCCGGAACTCTTGGAGCTGAACAACGGTGATGGTGGGAGGCAAAGCATCGTCATGATACCCCTCCCAGGCCAGTCCCTGATGCTCCCCCCTAGGACGTGCTGGTTGCAGCTGCGGATCCGGCGGCGGCGACTTCAGGGGCGACTCTAGAGATGGCGACGACATCCGAGACGACGACGACAACAGAAGTGGCACCGACAGCAGGGACAAAGACGGCTTCAAGGATGGCGGCGACAACATCAAGGATGGTGACTATAGAGACGGAAACCCCCGGGGCGGCAGATTCAGGGGTGCTTCAGGGGCGGCGACGGTGACTGCAGAGGTGTCGGTGGCTTAAGGCGGCTCGAAGGTTGGTTGACGCCGGGGTTAGCCAGACCACAACCATCGGGATTGCACAGCGGGAACCGAACATGAACAATAGACGCGTCGATGGTGGTGGGGGAGATTCCACCGCGCGGTGGCTAGCGGCGGCCCGAGAGGAACCCTAACAGAGAAAACTCGCGCTGGACCCAAAGAGGATGTACCGAGGAGAGGGGGGGGGGGGGTGTAGAGAAGAGAGGAAGAACCATGACATAAACTATGAAAATTGCTATAATCATATCCGTGGTGGTGCGTACGACGACGAAATCTCCAAACCGTAAGAGAGAGAGGTTTTTGACAAATTAGATATTATTAGCTTTTTAGGCAAAGATTACTAGGTAATTCTCTTTGTTTTGATTGCTTCATTAATATATTTATTTATTTTTGATAAAAAATCATTTGGAAACAAACTAGAAAATAATCCAAATTGTTTTGGGAAGAAAGAAAAGGAGAAGTATTACCTAAATTGGTTAGAGTTCCTCCGTGGCTCCGCGTGACTATAAATAACAAATAAGCTATTCCTCCGTGTAAAATACGAAGACTCATAGCATGCTAAGCAATGTCCGGACACCATCTTCATCTTCCTCCATAGATCTTGACTCAGATATTCACAAAACTACCAGTGAAGTCTCTTCTACGGTTCAGATGCGTCTGCAAAACGTACTACTCTCTCATCTCTTGCCCTGATTTCATCTCCGATCACACCGCCCAAACCCTAAACCAGAGCACCCGTGACCGCGTGCTCGTTCACGGTCTCGAAAACGGTGTGAGTAAGTTCACCTCCCACGACAAGTCGTTCGTGGAGTCCCATGAACACCACCATCTGCCCGAACTGCTCCGGAGCCCATGTGTCGAAATCGTCGGCTCTGGTAATGGTTTGATTTGTTTATCCCGATATTATCATCCAGGTCATAGCTTCATGATTTGGAACCCTAGTATTAGAAAATTAGTTGAGCTCCCACCTCACTATTCACCTTATTCTCATGGAGTTAGGTATCTTTTGGGATTTTGATTTGAATCGGGAAGTAGAGATTACAAGATTGTGAGAGTTGTGTACCGTACAACACATGGATCTACCACTAATGATGTTGTTGTGGCGGAGTGTGACATTTTCGATGTGACAAAGGGTGTTTGGAGGAACTCCAAATCTCCAACGCTAATGCGGCCATGCTATTGCCACAACCACCCTTCTGTTTATCTCCATGGGAGTCTTCATTGGATTGGATATGATGGTACCTTCACCAAATATACTCTTGTGTCATTCAACTTGTCTTGTGAGGTTTTACATGAAATCGAGATTGTGCCGGATGCCGCAAAAGTTTATGGACCATACAATATTCAGGTTATGCCAATCAATGGACTGTTGTCCTTGACAATGGTGAAGACGAAGACTAAGCAACGTAGTAATTCAGTTTGGTCAATGAAAGAGTACGGTGTGACTGAATCTTGGACCAAATTGTTCAACATTGAACTCCCGTGTACAATGAAATATATAATGTTGTTGCGAGTTTGGGAGAATGGTGAAGTACTTTTAGTGGAGCCGGTTACGAGGAATAAGGATGTCCGCAATGTCTTGGTTTCGTACACCTATGAGAGCAAGAAATCTAAAACTCTTTTATCAAGTAATGAGCACTTGCACAGAGAGTGCTGCTTTTACAAGGAGAGTTTGGTTTTACTTTGATGATACAAGGAGAGTTTGTTTTAGGGTATTATATTACAATTTGTTTAATTATAATCAAGCTCTTCATGCTGCATGAATAATTACATTCCTTGTGATCCGTTGGTTTTCTTTTGCCTTAGCTTTGTTTATCAATATACTGACTTTAAATGTACATGATGATGATGATCGACGTTACATGTGGATGATCATGATCTTTCCTGTTTAAACACCGTGCATATATATGCTTTTGCACACAGATGATGATATAATTCACTCCATAAGTAGACTATCCTTTTTTTAAAAGGGCGAACGAGGAATTGTATCATCAGTGCACGTGAAATAGTACAAGTAGAACTAAAAACTTTTGAGAACATAAAAAATCGGAGTCTCCCATACGATACCCCAGCATAGGACTCGATATTGGGTGTTGAGTGCACGATCGGGTTTTGACTGTCCATCTTCAAACTCAACCACCACGTCAACAAATGGCAACTGTTTTTCAGAGTAACATGAGGAGACCCAAAACAAGCACACTGAGGTCTCCATCAGTGATAAACAAGACGAGGTTGTGGATGATGACGATAACGCCATCGTTTAGGGGGTCTTGGAACAACCCTCTCATCCCTGGTGTGGGTCTATTTGACCAAGGCATTTACCTTGGGCGACAGACCACTTCATCTAACAAGTCAAGCCAGCCACCCATACAGGTATTTATATTTTTGATCTTGTTTTACTGTACTTATCGACTGTTTTAGTTGCTTCAGTCCTAATGTGTACATAGGACTTATTTGTGTAACCTAGGAAACCGATACACATCTTTAATGGAGGTCCCAGACTATAATCTCAGATGTAAAAGGTGTATCCCGCCATGTTCGCATTCGACAAGAGTATTATTGATCAATGAAATAGATCATTTAAAAAAATTGACTTGTATCTTTCGTAGATATATATTTCAATTCTGCATTAGGACAATCTATTTTCCCCACAAGCAGCCTAAGTATGAAATATATTATCGCCCCACGCGCGCCCCCTAGGTTTGCAATCCTGATCGCGCCACCGTTGAGTCCGGGCCTGCGTGTCGAGATCGAGAAGCAGGTTTAGTGTGTCGTGGTTTGGGTAAGCAGAATCGTCGCCGGTAAGACTCCGACTTCGACGTCCACCATCGGCGCGAAGTTTGCGTTTGGATCCACTGGTCACCGGTTCCTCGTCTTCTGTCCGTCGTCTCCGATCCGACGGTGGCCGGTCCGTTTCGACGGAGAACGCGGAGCCTGTGCACTGGTTGTTTCCCTTTCGCGACTCTGAACCCGACCCATAGGTAATCGGCCGACAATGATGTCTGGATATGGCTCAAGCGGAGGCCCATGTGGAGGACAAGGACGCCTCGGTTTATTGTTCGTTGGGGAGAGGCTGGCGTGTGGTCGATGAAGTGAGTTTAGGCGAGGGGAGAGGTGTTCGATTGGGCTGGGAGAAGGCCGAGTTGAGGTTCAGTTGTCCAGAGAGGGAGGTTGAGGGGGATGATTCCCATCATCGACGAACTCAGTTTCAGGAGAGAGGAACTCTGCAACCCAACACAATCTTCGTTCTAAATCTCCCTGAGTGTACAATCAAAGAAGGTGTGAAGGCTATTTTCAGCAACTTTGGTGAGATCGAACACATCCAACTACCCTACAATCCAAACATCAGAGGTAAGTTTTTTGGGCTTTATTCGCTTTAGGACTGATGTGGATTTGGAGAAAGTGGTGAACTCCACCAATGGGTCCAAACTTGGATCGAAGGTGTTGTTTGTGGCTCAGGCTTGGGATAAGAAACAGGGCTGGGAGAGAGGTCAAAGGGAGGATATGCGTTTGCTCCTCAATAGAAAGGCAACTACAAAGTTGGATCACCCATGGTTTGATCAAGGTCGCCCAGTCACAATTCAGATCGATGTGGATGAGAAGCTGAAAAGTGAGGCAAGCAATGGGTGGTTGGGTGTGCTCCACGGTAACCTAAGCCCACGTTCGTTGCAAGAAGAGTTAGGCAGGCAAGGAGTTTTTGATATTCTGATTAGATCATTGGGAAACAGGGTGGTGTTTGTTTCCTGTGATTATAGAGCCTTTGAGGAACGTATGGTGGAGAGTAGATGGACCCGGTTAACTCAATGGATGGCAATGGGATTAAATAAGGAACCCCTCTTGCTGAAAGGTGGCTGTTTTCGTTGGATAAGGATTTAGGGACTACCAATACAATGTTGGACCAAGAGTAATTTGGAGAAAGTTGCAGGAGCTTTCGGAGAGGTGGTGATGGTCCACCCTAAGTCGGATGTAAGCTTGGATTTTGATGGAGCTTTCGTTATGATTCACCTACAATCTGAAAGTATCACTGAGCAACTGGTTCGAGTGTCGTTTGAAGATGAAGCTTGTAGTAACAAAGTTTCTGAAGCCCTTGTCAATCAGGTTCCATTGATATCCCCGGTTTTAGACAAGTCGGATGATAGCTGGTTGTCTTTTAGCCCTGAAAAATCGGCTAAGGCGAACTCAGCTGATGAAGGTAACCGGAATCTGTCTCCCGAGAGTGCCAATCAAATTGAGAGTTTTGATTCTACCGGGTTGATCTTTCATGCAACAACGGCTTTTTCCCTATACCCTATTGTAGAGCATGCAGA
Organism: Erodium maritimum; assembly: GCA_963921825.1. Lineage (NCBI taxonomy): Eukaryota > Viridiplantae > Streptophyta > Magnoliopsida > Geraniales > Geraniaceae > Erodium > Erodium maritimum. The sequence goes on from OY997591.1 coordinate 17,389,663, forward strand.
GGACTTCACTACAGTGCCACAAACCCAGCTGAATAACGAGGACTCTGAGAAGACGGTGTCAGGTAGTGTGATTTCAAAAAAGAAGAAAAAGAAGACGAAGCTACAAGAGAGAGACAAGGCTGATTCTCAAGCCACTGTGAGCGACAAATCGATTGCACAAGACACATAGGGGCCGAGACCTGGACTGCGAGCCCAAGGGAAGAAGCAAGTGGCAGAAAAGGCATGGGCGTATTGTAGCTCCATGGTTTTCGAATCTAAATCAAGTGCTGAAGAGTTTAGGAGAGAAATGGAGGTTTTAAATGCAGAGTTGAACGCCTTTGCTGGGGATAGCGAACCAGGGACATATACAGAAGAAGATTCGGAAGTTGGAAGCAACAATGCCTCCTTTTCTTCCTCTTAAATGGCTCTCTTTCCTCTCATGGAATGTACATTCAAAAGAGGAGCTCGATAAGGGAGGTTATCAGACAGAGAAAATCGTTTATCCTGTTTCAGAAAACAAAGTTTTCAGTGTCAGTGCTTCTTTTGTGGGTTGATGTTTGAAGTTGTCCATCACCTGTCAGTTCAATGTGTTTTGGTGTGGTTGATTTGGTATGCAATTATTAGGTGGCGGGGCGTAAGTTGGGTTATAGCCCCTTCAGTACAAGATATATTGGTGTCTTGGCCTTGATTGGTAGGATCAAGAAGGTGCGGATTCCCATCGGTGGCATAGTTATCTGGGAAGTTTGGTTGGAAAGAAGAGGTTTGGAGTTTAGGGGAGAGGTGCCTCTGGTTGAACAGGTGGTCTCCAAGTTTCGTTTGTGGAATGGTGTAGGTACCCCCTTGTAAGCTGTAAGAGCTCCCTTTGTTCCAAAGGTTTTAAAGGTTAATTTTGGTGGTACGATTGTCATTTGTTTTTTTTTCAGTTTAGTGTTTGTCTGCAGCGTTAAACTCTATTGAGGTATCAACCTTGGTTGTAGACTCGTTATAGCCGTTTCAGGTTGCCTGTCATTTCGACAAGGATAAATAAAGCATCTTTGATCAAAAAAAATTTTATGCATTAAAGTATCAATTTATTGTTGTGAACACCTTAGTACAATAGAGGAGACGAAGGGACACCCAAAAACCGTTACCCACACACACTAATAATACTTTCGAACTAAAGGTTTGACTTGTCTGCGGAAACGTACAAGACCTTATAATGGTTGTTCCCAGCTTGTTCAAAGTTTCATGATTTAGAACCCTAGTATTGGAAAATTAGTAGAGCTCCCTGCTGGAATTTATTCGGTTGCTTTTCTCCTTGATCTCATTAGGTTAAATACAACTCTTATGGTGATTCAAATACAGGATATACACAATCCTAAATACAAAATACAAATTAGAATGTTTCCTATTAACAAGAGAATATTGCATATTATCTAACACGTTCCTACAGTGTGAACGGGAGGAGGCAGGACGTTTAGACTGGTTCTGAAATCAGAGAAAAGCCCTTGTGGATGCCCCTTCGTAAAAATGTCAGCAGTTTGAGACCGAGAAGGGGAATGAAGGATTCGGACATGGCCTTTAGCGACTTTTTCTCTAATGAAGTATATGTCGAGCTCTATATGTTTCGTGTGTTGATACTGAACCGGGTTGCCCGATAAGTAGATGGCACTAACGTTATCGCAATAGACTAATGTGAGTCAAGAAAGGGGACAATGGAGTTCCAAAAGAAGATTGCGCAACCAACAAGATTTAGAAACAACATTAGCAACTCCTCTGTACTAGAACGAGATATGGTTGGTTGTCGCTTTGAAGACCAAGAGACGAGATTATCACGCAGGAAGACGCAGTATCCTGACGTAGATCGATGGGTGTCAGGACAAACAACCCAACCAGCATTAGTGTATGAGACCAAATCCGAGGCCGTGGAGGAGTATAAGTGAAGACTCAAGTGAAGAGTGCCCTGTAGATAGTGAATGATGCGCTTGAGAGCACTCATGTGAGTATCCCCGGGGTCATGCATTTGAAGACATACTTGACGAACAACATATGAGTTGTCAGGTCGAGTGAATGTGAGATACTGCAAAGCACCTAAAGACTGCAATAGAGTGTAGGGTCAGCAAAAGGAGCGCCAGAATCACTACTCACTTTGGCATTCGTGTCCACTGGTGTGGCAGACGGAGAACACAAACAGAATCACTATTTCTGTTTAGTCGATGAAAGAGTATGGTGTGACTGAATCTTGGACCAAATTGTTCAACATTGAACTTCCGTGTACAATGAAATATGTAATGCTGTTGCGAGTTTGGGAGAATGGCGAAGTATTTTTAGTGGAGCCGGTTACGGGGAACAAGGATGACCGCAATGTCTTGGTTTTGTACAACTATGAAAGCAAGAAATCTAAAAGTCTTTTATCAAGTAATGAGCACTTGCACAAAGAGTGCCGCTTTTACAAGGAGAGTTTGTTTTACAAGGAGAGTTTGGTTTACAGGGAGAGTTTTTTTTAGGGTATTATATTACAATTTTTTTAATTATTTAATTTTTTTTGGATAAATGATGAATCTATTGATGGCTTTGAAATAACAAATTACAAAGCACGAGGTATATACCCCAAAATAACCTTCAAAAGAAACAGAAAAAGAGCTCAAAAACTCCTAAATGGAACCAACATAACACGAGGCAGGGGATGCCAACCAAAGAGGAAGGGTTGCATTGCCCGTAAGATCACCAGCCAACCTGCAAATACTGAAACTGTGGAGCTGCACCTTGCTGAAAACATCCACAACAGGCTCAAACTGCTGCCTAAACACTCCAGAGTTCCTCTGTAGCCAAATGTGCCACAAACACAAGTAGCCAACCTTGACCCAAAGGATCGACCACCAAGAATAGAGTTTCGGCCACAACGACCAAGAGTAGGAGCAATGCAAGAAAAGGTGTGAGGTATCCTTAAAGACATCACCACAAAGACAGTAGAGCATATCATTGAGGGAGATGCGCATACCTCTCTCTTCCAAGAACGTCTTGGTCGGTACTGCATCATGGGCTATCAACCAAACCAAGGAGCTATACTTGGGAGGGAGATTCTTGATCCACAGAAAACCCGCCCAAGGTACATGGGGAGGAACCGTATCATCAAGGAGGAGATAGGAAGAAGCCGAAGAGAAGCCATGATCACGCTGCGACCAAGAAATTGAGTCCGACGTGTTAGGCCGAATACAAGCCGTGGACAGGAGATCCATGAGCATAGCAGATTCCTCCCACTCGAAAGAGAGCACAAAAGATCGACTATAATCAAGGATCCAAGAGCCATCGCGCCAAACTTCCCCAATACGAGTCCATTTCCCTACACAGATGCTATAAAGCCTAGGGAAACGAAAACGAAAAGCAGTAGGTCCAATCCAAACATCCTGCCAAAAACGGATCCGGTCTCCCCCTCCTACTCTCAAGTGAAGACTCTGATTGCCAAATAAGCCTCTGAAAGTCGGGGAATCAGACAAACTCATGATATGACCGAAAAAGAAAGAGGATCTCGGCTTATCAAGAGCAGTCAAATCCCAATCCGAAGAATACCAGCCAAACTTGGCACACAGAACACGCTTCCAAAGAGAGTCCTTCTCCGAGGCAAAGCGCCAAAACCATTTTGCCAGCAAGCTCTGCTTCACCTTCTCAAGCCCTCGAATGCCCAATCCCCCCTCAGATTTGGGTCTACAAACAGAGGACCAGCGGACTTTGCAAAAAACCCGAGTATGAGCCCTGTTATGCCAAAGGAACCGACGCCTCCACACTTCCAATTCCCGAATAACACCCTTAGGTGCCCTGAATAGAGACATAAAGAAAACAGGCAGAGCAGATAAAGTAGATTTGATCAAAACCAATCTACCTGGCATATAGAGGTCCTTGGTCTTCCATAAGGCTAAAGAGGATTTGAATCTTTGAATGATAGGAGCCCAGAAGGAGAGACGCCTTGGATTCGCTCCCAAGCTGAAACCAAGATACTTGATAGGGAGAACACCTACCAAGCATCCCAAAGAGGAGGCAACTAAATCCGGGGTACAGGAGCAAGCATTCAGGAGAATGGCAGTGGACTTATCAAAGTTAATCTTGAGGCCCGAGCTCCGCTCAAAAGTAAGGAGCGTGCTTTTGAGCCTCAAAAGATCATCTGGTGACCCTTTCACAAACAACAAGGTATCATCAGCAAACTGCAAATGGGAGATGACCAGTCCAGAGGGGCCTATCTGAATACCAGGAAAGTCCCCCAAACGAATACCCTGCTCCAAACCTGATGGAAGCCTTCAGCTGCAATCAAGAATATGAAGGGAGAGAGAGGACAACCCTGGCGAATTCCATTCAGGACCGGGAAATCATGGTTAGGGGAACCATTTACAAGGACAGCAACAAAAGCTTTGAAACAGGAAGCCATACAAGAAAGCCACTTGGGACCAAAATCCATAACATTCATAACCTCGTCCACATAGTCCCAGTGCACCTTATCGAAAGCCTTCTCAAAATCCATCTTGAGAACCAAAACCTCCTCATTTTACCTACGAACCAGATCAATGACCTCAGAGGCAATCAGAACGCCATCTACTAGCTGTCTGCCTGCAACGAAACCAGACTGAGCATCGCTAATAATATCATCCAAGACCTGGAAAAGATCATCCTTGATCGTATCCCAACAAACCTTGTAGAACAACAGGGAGAAACCATCCGGACCTGGAGCCTTATCCGGACCACAAGCAGAGATGGCAGCAAAACTCTCCTCAGAAGAAAACGGTTCCTCAAGAAAAGAAGCCTGGTGAGCAGTCAAACGAGTAAAAGAGAGCAAAGGGAGGGGAACCCGAGATGCCGGTCTATTGAACCTCGAGCTAAAGTGGGCTGCAGCAAGCCGCTTAATGTCCTCAGGATCGGAATAGGCAACTGAATCAACTATGATTCGAGAAATCTTATTCCTCGAAGCTCGAACATTGGCTATTCTGTGATTAAACCTCGAGCATACATCTCCGTGCTTATGCCACTTCAGACGGGCCTTTTGACTCCAAATACGAGCCAAGACCTTTTGCTTACGAATAAGAAGAACACGAAGCAAATACCGAGAAACACATCAAGCTCTTCATGTTGCATGAATAATTACATTCCTTGTATTTAAGTTTTTTTGATCAAAGAAGTTTTATAAGCCTTATTCTCAAAATGAGATATAGGTAGTCTGCATGAGGGCAGACTAAACCACGAACTACAAAACAACCATCAGTAACACAGGTGGATATACCATCCAGCTACAATACAGACTTAAAACACTAACAAAAAAAAGAACAGAAAAGACAAACATACCCACCAACCTAGAAATTCCAACCATAACGACTTGGAACCAAAGGACTCCGGCATAACGAGAACCCTTGCGCCGAATCAAAGAAAGCTAAAATAAACATGACATAGACCAACACAGAATTTCACCCCGCCACAGATCCCCACCAAAGCAACAAAGCTCAACCCACCTCCTTGCTCATCCGTGGGTTATCCGGAGTAGTTTCTAAGTCAGACCGACCGCACTCCGGACCAGGGGGACGCAATTATGCATCAAGCATATCAAGTTCCTTCTTGAACTGTTCGGCGGTAGTCTTGGATTTGAAACCCATTTTGCTGCAATAAGCCCAAGCCATGGTCGCTAGTTGCTGTTTGCTCAAGTCATTAGGCCCGGCCCCGTAAGTATCCACCGTCAAAGTATGATCCGATAGGGTACCTGAATTACCGTAGAGTTCCTTACCCTTAAGCATGCACTTCTTCTTGCGGAAAAGGAAATTGCTCGACACGGTTCTCTCCGAATCACATGTCCCTGTTGGAGACTTCGTGTCAGGCACAATCATGTTTGTATGTACCTGTACTAAGTTCGCCCACCCCACCGAGACCCTTCTGCAACATACATATCAGGCACAAACGCGGCTTCAACGACCAAAGGCAACATCGAGGCAACCGTGTCATCTAATTCCACCTCCATATTCTGTAGAGTTAAGCAAGGCTCCATGTGGATCAATACCAAAGACTCAGCAAAACTCAACCCATGTAACGATTCTGGATGAACCATGACGATCGTACCCAAACTCTCAGCCAGGGACTCCAGACTCGCACGACTCCACCCATGGTATGGAACCCCGGCAAACTTGACCCAATTGAACACACCTCCCTTACTAAGTAGAGCCTCCTTGTCGAGACCCATGACAACCCATTGAGACAGTCAGACCCATCTTGTGATAACAATTCGCTCTTCTATCGTGTTGTCCAAACAAAGGATCAAGACGACTCTATTCCCCAAAGCCTTAATCTTAACGGAAGTCTCTCCCTGTCGAACAAACTCATCTTGCAGATTGGCTGGCAATACATTCTCTCGAAGCACCCCCAACCAACCCTCATCCACCTCTAAAGCCCGAGCATTATTAACCTGAAAAACTAATGACGTCCTTCCACCCCGAGCACACTTCTTGTAAGAACCGCCCCCAGTCGATCCCGGTCGAACCGGTGATTTCTGGCGAAAGTTGACTTTCGGCCGGAAAAGTCATCCGATGACTCCGGGAGTCATTCAGGACCTTTCCAGGACCCAAAAAAGCTTATCCGTCGTTACGGTTAGCTTAGTTGGGTCGTTTCCTTTCAAATGACTAATTTTGCGAAAAAGTCAACTTTGGGTCAAACTAGGCCTAATTAATTACTAAACCTAATTAAATTAATTGTGCTGGAAATTAGTAAGTGAAAGGTGGCCCCCACATGGAAATGTATCCATGGTGTCTTGGAGGAGAAGAAATGGGTCTCAAAAGACTCATTTGCCCTCTTATGAGCCAAAAGGGAAGAATTGGACCATAGGGTCACTATAGACCTTTCTTAGTTTAGGTTTTTAAGGCAATTTGGGACACATTTCAGCATTTGTTCTCTTGGTGGCCGAAATTCACAAGGAAAAGGAGAGAGAGGAAGAACTTAAAAGCTTGGAGAAGAAGAAAGGGAGGAAAAGAGGAAACTTTGAGCAATTTCTTCACCAAATCTTCTCAAAATTCTCCTAATCTCCTTCATCTCTTCATTCCCAAGGTAAGTAATCTCTAAAATCATACTTTCAATCAATTTGGGGTCATGGGTTTCCATTGAAATTGCATGAACTAGTTGGTTTTTGAGTTATTTGTTGTTAGATGATTGTTTATGAGATGAAAGTGGTTGATTTAAATAGAAATCTTTTGGTATTTGTGGTTTTGATGAAAACCCACTATGGGTAGTGAAGTATTGAAGTGTTAGATGTTATTGGGGCTGATTTGGAGGTTTTGGGTTGATAAAAATGGAGTTTTTGTTGTTGATTTCGTGGAGAAGAAGCTGAGGAAGAAGAAGGGCGAGTCTGCTCGGACCCGTCACGGATCCATGACGGGTATCGTGACGGCACACGTCATGGTTCCATGACGTCATCCGCGATGGGGAGCCTCACGGCTCCGTGACCCGAACCGTGGCAGATCAGTTTTGGGCCTTTTGGGTGTTTTTCGAGTAATTAGAAAGGTTATCTTGAACCGAACGTTTGATGGTTTTAACTTGGGTGTTTGCCTGTTAAACCACCCTTGATTTGTCATTAATTCTAGTATTACTTTATGATCCTAGACTTTACCCTCGAGCTCGGAGAAGGAGACTATTAGGCGTGCGAGTGACTAAGCGTTTGGAAAGCACTTGAGGTAGGGAAGAGTAGTAATTAAAGAATGTTAATAGCATGCATATAGGATGTTAATAACCGGAAAAGTATTAGCTTGCATATAGGATGTGATTAACTAGAATAACCGCTTTCAATTATGGGAATCGTCGTGTTGTAGAATCACATGTGGCCATGTCGGGCCTTAGGATTGTGTGTTGGTTGTGTTGATTGTGGTTGATAGTCCTTAAATTTCGATGTATAGTATACTCATTGTTTACTTTAAGGATCATGGTATGCGATACGAATGTGATGAGTGTGATATAAATGGTGATCTCGTGTTATGATTGAGTGGATGAATGTGTTGAATGTGGTATGAATTGTTGTCTTGTGTTATGATCGGGTGAATGATAGACCGATGTGGTGTGCTTGGTAAGTTGTGTCGGTAAGCTTTGATGGTATGATAAGTTCGGTGAACATGTTTGGTATGGTATTGTGTGGTGTGACTTGTACCCCGTGCGACGGGAAGATACCCGACTGAGGTGTGTGTCGGTCCGGTATGTGTGTGATGTGTTGTTGTTTACCACGATGTGCGTTTCTGGGAAGACATCTAGGCCGAGTCTGTTTCCGGTATGGTGTATTGTTGTTTACCCCGAGGTGCTTTTCCGGGAAGACATCTAGGCCGAGTGCGTTTCCGGTATGATGTATTTTTTACTTGCCCCGATGTGCGTTTCCGGGAAGACATCTAGACCGATGGGTATTTCTGGTATGATGTATATTGTTTCACCCCGATGCTGTGTGTCCGGGAAGAAATCTAGACCGAGGGTGTATTCCGGTCTGATGTATTTGTTTCACCCCGATGCTGGATTCCGGGAAGATATCTAGACCGAGGTGGTGTTCCGGTACGATATGTTGAGCTGAGTGTGTGGATTGGAGTATCCCGGTGTACTTGTCTTGTGTTCGTGTCATGTTGGGTCCGAGTAATGTTCGCAGTAGACGTCAGAGTACAATATTCTGTTGTTTATATGTTTTTCTTAGTTTGGTTCTATGGTCGATAATGTTGGGTTCCTGTTGGTTTTCTATTCGTGTTGTCTGTTGTTAGTTTATATTCTTCACTTAGTAACTATGGTCACGGAGCGAAAGTCCATTCCCGTTACTACATTTTCCTACTGAGCGAAAGCTCACCCCCTCTATTTTGACTGTTTTACAGGTTTCGATGGTGAGTCAGTGTAGAGGACGTCTTAGAGCTCGGGAGCTCATCGAGAGTCCGGAGGTTTATCTTTTAGTAGAGACGTACATTCTGTTTATGAACTAAACTGTGTCTTTATTTATCTGAAATTGAGCGTTTGACTCGTGGCATCGGATTTTTTTTATGAATTACTCGGAGTTCTATGCTATTTAAATTTACTTTTATTATTGTTTTTATTTTAGTTTAGTTCACGTCTCGAGTTCGGTCAAAACCTGATTTGGGGCGTGACACTCCTCCCTTTTATTGGTAATTAAATGTCGTAAATCCGGGAAAGGCCTTTGATCCCAGGCTTGTGCAACAAATAACTTGTGGGAACCCAGCATGGATCCATTAACCTTCCTCACCACCTGATCAAGGTCAGTTCCAATCCGAAAGGATACAAAACCAAAAAAATTACCTATTCGATTTGGATTCGCTGGAATGTGTATAAGGCTAACATCCGCGACCGAGCCAGAAATTACTTTCAAGCCTTCAATTTTCGTTCCCTCTGGAATATTATAGACAAAAACCTTGTTATCAGAAAGGGAGCCCGGAGCAGCAACTGTTCCGGTCCGGTGAGCACTATCCCTAAACGATTCGGCAACCTTTCCACTTCTAGAACTTGTTAGGTGTGTATGAAACCTAATTCAATCACATGGGTTGCGCGTGGGCCCCACTTCACCCACCCAGGACTCTTCACATGCCTTTGGGCCCCACCTCACCTACCATTGAAATTCTGATTTTTTGTGCTTATATAAAGCATGATGCAGCCGTGTATTGTACAAGTTGTGTATATAGCAAAACAATTGTGTTATGTGTAGTAGCACAAATAGAAAGGGGTACAAAGAGGTGAGCGAAAAAGGGTTTTTATCAGAGAGAGAGGTCAGTTTGAGTGTTGTATTCAAACTCCATTGGAGATTATAGTGAAACAGGCTATACAGGCAGCAACTGGACATAGCTCCTATTCTAGGAGTGAACCAGAATAAATCTTTGGTGTCTTTTTTTCTTTTTATTGTTTATTGTTCATTGTTCTTCGGGGACATGAATTAGGGTTTAATTCCCTTCAACTGGTATCAGAGCACTTGGTTTGTGTTCGCGATTTGGAAGACGATGGCCGGCGACGATGGTTCTGCTCACGGGACGGGAGATTCGATGGTACCGATTTTGCATTCTGGAAAAAGCAAATGGAAGATTACCTGTACGGTAAAAAGCTACATGTGCCTCTAACGGAGAAGCCGGAAAAGATGGATGATGCTGAGTGGGCTCTTCTGGATAGACAAGTTCTGGGGGTTGTGGGATTAACCTTGTCGAAGAACGTCGCGCACAACGTGGCGAAGGAGACGACCACTGCAGGCATGATGAAGGTCCTGCCCGACATGTACGAGAAACCTTATGCAAATAACAAGGTATTTCTTATGAAAAAGCTTTTTTATTTGAGAATGGAAGAAAGTGGATCTGTTGCTGCACATATGAATGATTTCAATACAATTGTTAATCAATTGAGATCTGTGGAAATTGACTTTGATGACGAGGTTCGTGCCCTAATTTTATTGGCGTCTCTACCACCGAGTTGGGAGCCGATGAGGGGGCGGTAAGCAATTCCGTTGGGAATGCAAAATTAAAATTCATAGATGTCAGAGATCGTGTTCTGGCTGAGGAAGTCAGAAGGACCGATGCAGGCGAGAGCTCTTCCAATTCTGCCTTGAATGTGGAACACAGGGGCAGAGGAACAGGGAGAAGGTTCAACAGGAACAAGGACATGTCAAAGTCAAGAAACGGTAGAAGCCCGTCCAGATTTGGAAGAACAATGGAATGCTGGAATTGTGGTATGACAAGTCACGTGAAGAAGAATTGCAAGGCTGCAAAGAGAGAAAATTTGGGAAATGCAGTTAATGCGACAACTGATGAGATTGGTGATGCATTGTTCACATGGGCGGATTTCCCAAAAGAATCTCTCATGGAGAAATGCAACGTTGAAGAAACCGTTGTAGCGGCAGTTGGAAACTCCAAGGATACGTTGCTACTGTCCGTCGACAGTCCGATCGACAATTGGGTACTCGATTCGGGAGCGTCCTTCCATACCACTCCGAGTCAGGAAGCAATGGAGAATTATGTTGCTGGGGATCTTGGAAAGGTCTATTTAGCCGATGGCTTGCCACTACCCATTGTCGGTCACGAAGAAATCACCTTGAAGATGCCGAGCGGACACACGTGGAAGATAAAGAAGGTGAGACATGTGCCGAAGCTGAAACGGAATCTGATTTATGTTGGTCAAGTTGATGATGAAGGTCACAACATTACCTTTGGCCAAGGTAAGTGGAAGGTGGTAAAGGGTGCAACGGTGGTTGCTCGTGGTCAGAAAACCGACACCCTCTACATGACGACAAGCTGCCCTGACTCAACAGCTGTTGTGGACTATACCCAGAAGACCGAGTTGTGGCATCAACGACTTGGGCATATGAGTGAGAAAGGTATGAAGATTCTCGTCAAGGAGGGAAAGATTTCAGAGCTGAAATCGGTGAATCACCATTTGTGTGAGAGTTGTGTGCTTGGGAAACAGAAGAAAGTGAGTTTCTCAACCGGAAAAAGGGAGCTGAAGACGGAGAAACTTGCATTGGTTCACACCGATGTATGGGGACCAGCCCCGGTAGCTTCCCTTGGAGGGTCACACTATTATGTGACGTTCATTGACGACTCAACTAGAAAGGTTTGGATGTACTTCATGAAATAGAAGTCTGATGTGTTCAATGTTTTCAAGACCTGGAAAGATTTGGTTGAGAACGAGACAAGCCTGAAGATAAAGAGTCTAAAGTCCGATAACGGTGGAGAGTACATTGATGGTCCCTTCAGGAAATATTGTGCTCAGAACAGGATCAAGATGGTGAAAACCATTCCAAAGACACCTCAGCAAAACGGAGTAGCAGAAAGGATGAATCGGACGCTGAATGAGCGTGCAAGAAGCATGAGACTACATTCTGGGCTACCGAAGACGTTTTGGGCTGATGCGGTTAACACTGCGACATATTTGATCAATCGAGGACCGTCTGTTCCTTTGAATATCAGAATTCCAGAAGAGGTGTGGAGAGGAATAGAGGTAAACTTATCTTTTCTGAAAGTATTTGCTTGTTTGTCTTACGTTCATATTGATGTCGCTTCTCGAAGTAAACTTGATGCAAAGTCTAAGAAGTGTTATTTTATTGGCTATGGTGATTCTGAGTTTGGTTGTCGTTTTTGGGACGATCAAAACCGGAAGATCATCAAAAGCAGGGATGTCATCTTTAATGAATAGGTGCTCTACAAAGACAATCTGCAACAAGCTCCGGAGAGTCGAGAGTCGGGAAATGAAAAATCAGCTATGGTTGACTTGAGAGAGATTCCTACACACGAACCAGAGCGGGATATGTCGGAAGAAGATGAACCTGAAGTCCCAGAAGAGATTCAGCAAGATAGCGACCTGGAAGTCGAAGAACAAACGCCGGCCACCGACGTACGTCGATCTTTTCGGATAAGAAGCCCGACGCAGAGGTTCTTGCCGTCCCTGGACTTCATCTTGCTTACCGATAGAGGTGGGCCTGAATGCTATGATGAAGCAAAGAGTGTGGAGGAATCGAGCAAGTGGGAGCTGGCGATGAAGGATGAGATGGACTCATTGTTGTCAAACCAAACATGGAAGCTAGCTGAGCTTCTGGCTAACAAGAAAGCGTTGCAAAACAAGTGGGTCTATCGGATCAAAGAAGAGCACGATGGAAGAAAGCGCTATAAAGCACGACTGGTAGTCAAGCGTTTTCAGCAGAAGGAAGGTATTGACTACACCGAAATTTTCTCCCCCAATTGTTAAGTTGGTGACTATTGGAACAGTTCTTGGGTTAGTGGCCAAAGAAGATCTACACCTTCAACAGATGGATGTGAAGACTGCTTTCCTTCACGGTGAGTTAGAAGAAGAGATCTACATGAGACAACCAAAGGGTTTCGAGGTCAAAGGCAAGGAGAAGATGGTGTTTAAGCTACAAAAGAGTTTGTACGGTTTAAAGCAAGCTACAAGGCAATGGTATAAGAAGTTCGACAACTTCATGAAGAAGGCCGAGTTCAGGAGATGTGAGGCAGATCACTACTGCTACTTCAAGAAACTTGGTAACTCGTATTTGATATTAGTTCTATATGTTGATGACATGTTAATAGCAGGAGAAGACCTCACTGAGATTGAGAAGTTGAAGAAGAGGTTGTCGAAGGAGTTCGAGATGAAGGATCTCGGGGCTGCAAAGCAAATCCTCGGGATGAGGATTACACGGAGCAAAGAGGGGCTAAAACTGTCACAAGAAGATTATGTGAAGAAGGTCGTGAAAAGATTCAACATGGACGATACCAAATCTGTTGGAACTCCTCTAGGCAATCACTTTCGGTTGTCTAAAGGCGACTCGCCCGTGACAGAAGAGGATACGGCATAAATGGATAAGATTCCATACGCCTCAGCTATCGGAAGTCTTATGTATGTTATGGTATGCACGAGACTGGATATTGCACATGCAGTGGGAGTTGTGAGCCAATTTATGAGTAATCGGGCAAACAACATTGGGAAGCCGTGAAGTGGATTTTCAGGTACCTTAAAGGAAGCTCAAGTACGACATTGTGCTTCAGGAAGTCCGATTCGGGACTTGAAGGGTTCGTTGATGCAGACTACGGTGGCGACATCAATAGTAGAAAGAGTACGTCCGGTTATGTCTACACATTCGGAGGTACTGCAATCAGTTGGGTTTCAAGGTTGCAGAAGATTGTTACTCTTTCTAGTTGCGAGGCTGAGTACGTGGCCGTGACTAAGGCTACAAAGGAGATGATATGGCTTTAGTCCTTTCTACATGAGCTGGGGTATAATCAGGAGGGTAGTGTTCTTTACTGCGACAGCCAGAGCGCCATTCACTTGGCGAAGAACCCGGCGTACCATGCTCGAACGAAGCATATACAACTTTGTTACCACTTCATCAGAGAGGCTTTGGAGAACGGGATGCTAGTTCTCAAGAAGATTGCAGGAAATGAGAATCCTGCAGATAAGTTCACGAATGCCGTGCCGAATGAGAAGCTGAAGTTGTGTGCTACTTCAGTGGGCTTAGCCGAGTGAAGAGCTGGGCCGCCGCTTGTAAATGCTTAAAGACAGGTGATCAAGATTAGTCTTCAAGTGGGAGATTATTAGGTGTGTATGAAACCTAATTCGATCACATGGGATGCGCGTGTGCCCCACTTCACCCACCAAGGACTCTTCACATGCCTTTGGGCCCCACCTCACCTACCATTAAAATTCTGATTTTTTGTGCCTATATAAGGCATGATGCAGCCGTGTATTGTACAAGTTGTGTATATAGCAAAGCAATTGTGTTATGTGTAGTAGCAGAAATAGAAAGGGGTATAGAGAGGTGAGCGAAAAAGGGGTTTTACTAGAGAGAGAGGTCAGTTTGAGTGTTGTATTCAAACTCCATTGGAGATTATAGTGAAATATGCTATACAGGCGGCAATTGGACGTAGCTCCTATTCTAGGAGTGAACCAGTATAAACCTCTGGTGTCTTTTTTTCTTTTTATCGTTTTATTGTTCATCGTTCTTCGGGGACAGGAATTAGGGTTTAATTCCTTTCAGAACCTTGCTCGATTGAACCGATAGCCAACCCCCTGCATTTTACACTCTCCCTTGCCTCCGTGACCTCTTCTGCAGACATAACAATCGATCAGATCGCCTTCCCCCTTTGATTTCTCCCATCACCCAAACCTGACTCACCCATAAATGAATCGTGGTAATACAGACCTCCACACACAGTTCTGCTGCAAAGCCAGAAACCAACCGCACCAGAGAGAGGGACGAAGTCGCGACCCAATATACCTCAACAGATCGGGAGCAGCGGCGACCCTAGGACGGCGAGGCTGAGTTTCTTCCACCCGGTTTCAACAAGGGCAAAAGGTTTTTGAGCGACCTTCACACCTGAACACCAGACGGGAATCGTGCACTTCACCGAGAAGATGGGCTACAATGGATTGTGATGTTACCAAACACGAGAAAACACCCATGACGCCATCGATCGGCGACCAGGAAAAATGGAATAGGTAGACTTTGAGCCGCGCGTGAACAGGCGTGTAGAACTAGGGCCTATCTAAGTAATCCTTAGGTTTATGTATGTCGGCAAGATTAATGTCATTCCTTGTATTTATGTGATCCATTGGTTTTCTTTTGTCTTGGTTTTGTTTATCAATATACTGACTTTAAATGTAGATGATGATGATCGACCTAACATGTGGATGATCATGATCTTTCCTGTTTAAACATCGTCCATATATATGCTTTTGCACACGGATGATGATATAGTTATCTCTATAAGTAGACTATTTTTTCTAAAAGGGCTAACGAGGAATTACATTATCAGTGTACGTGAAACCATGCAAGTAGAACTAAATAATTTTGAGAACAGAAAAAGTCCGAGTCTTTCGTAAGACACCCGACGCTCATAAACCCGTACAAATTAGATATTACTAACTTTTTAGGCAAATATTACGAGGTACTTCTCTTTTTTTATTGCTTCGATAATATATTTATTTTTCTTTGATAAAAAATAATTTGGAAACAAACTAGAGAATAGTCCAAATTGTCTTGGGAAGGAAGAAAAGGAGAAGTATTACCTAATTTGTTTAGAGTTCATCCGTGACTATTTAATTTGGAAAATATAATAGAACTATTCCTCCGGTAAAAAACGAAGATGCGTAGCAGCCAAGCAATGTCCGGACACAATCTTCATCTTCCTCCAGAGATCTTGACTCAGATACTCACAAAACTACCAGTGAAGTCTCTTCTACGGTTCAGATCCGTCTGCAAAACCTACTACACTCTCATCTCTTTCCTTACTTTCATCTCCGATCATACCGTCCAAACCCTAAACTAGAGCACCTGTGACCGTGTGCTTGTTCACCGTCGGGATCACACTGTGGGTAATTTCAACTTCTACGACAAGTCGTTCGTGGAGTGCCATGAAGACCACCATGTGCCCGAACTGCTCCGGCGCCCAAGTGTCGAAATCGTCGGCTCTGGTAATGGTTTGATTTGTTTATCCCTATATTATCATCATCTTATTGGAACTGGTGGCACTTTCCGTTCAGTTCATTGCCTCATGATTTGGAACCCTAGTATTAGAAAATTAGTTGAGCTCCTACCTTGCTTTTCACCTTATTCTCATGGAGTTAAGTATCTTTTGGGGTTTGGATTTGACTCGACGAGTAGAGATTACAAGATTGTGAGAGTTGTGTACCATAGAACACATGGTTTCACCAGTAACGATGTTGTGGCTGAGTGTGACATTTTTGATTTGATGAAGGGTGTTTGGAGGAACTCCGACTCTCCAACGCTAATGCGGCCATGCTATTATAGCAACCACCCTTCTCTTTGTCTCTATGGGAGTCTTCATTGGATTGGAATTGATGGTACCTTCACCAAATATACTCTTGTGTCCTTCAACTTGGCTAGTGAGGTTTTACATGAAATCGAGATTGTGCCGGAAGCCGCAAAAGTTTACGGAGGATCATACACTGAGGTTATGCCAATTAATGGACTGTTGTCCTTGACTGTAAAGAGTAAGCAACATAGTATTTCAGTTTGGTCAATGAAAGAGTACGGTGTGACTGAATCTTGGACCAAATTGTTCAACATTGGACTCCCGTATACAATGAAATTTGTAATGCTGTTGCGAGTTTGGGAGAACGGTGAAGTACTTTTAGTGCAAGAAAGGAACAAGGATGTCTTGGTTTTGTACAACTATGAGAGCAAGAAATCTAAAACTCTTGTCTCAGGTAATGAACGCTTGCACAGAGCGTTCTTTTACAAGGAGAGTCTGATTTTACTTTGATACGATTCTGCAATCGGGTTTCTAGCCATGGATCTCGGAATCATCCATGATTGATAATGGAAATAAGAAGCGTAGGTGATTGATATGATGTTATCTTGTACGTCGTGAAGAGTTCAGTCTTTTTCAACATGCATACTTCATGCACCTAACAAATATGCTTTTGCACACGGATGATGATAAAGCGGACTAAGACCATAACATGTCAAGCTTATGTACCAAACCAGAAACCAAACTAAAATAAAACAACAAGGTCTAAAAATGAAACATAAAACAAGACAGAAACACAATTGAAGATCTAACCAACATAACAAAAATCAAACCAAACGTCTCGACAAAATCGAGTGACAGCACACAACCAAACTACAGAAAGCCTGAGCTCTCACTATCGATACTCGTGGACAACACCACAGATAACGACAAAGGCATCTACAATCTACCAAAACCCGCTGGGGGCCAACACCCTATACCCAGCGTGGTGTGTCTTGGTGATTTATCATTGATTTTGTTCTGTCCGATCGTGGTCCTAGCCACCAGCGTTTTTAGTACGCCCCTCTTTACGGTTGAGTGTTACTAATGATTCCGAGAATATGCTTCAACTTTGATTAGGCAAGCAGTGTCGCCTATGTGTCTGCCCGTTTTTCTCTCTGCTCTCTTTGGTGGCCATTTCCCAGTGATTCAGACCGGTTCTTCGTATCTTTTTTCATGTGCTTCTTGGTGGTGATACTCGGTGGTTGTCTTCTTTCTTCTTTTTGGTTGTTCACTGTTTGTTCAGGTAGGGTGTTGGATTTGTTGTTGTATTGGTTAGATCCGTGTAGGATCGGTTGTTGTCTTGTTTTTATCCGTGTAGGGTCTATTGTTTTTCTAGTCACGACCTCGAGACTCTCGGATCGATGCCCTTAATCACAAGCCTCCTTTTCGACTGTCCCTATGCCCTAGTGATGATCCTTAGCATGAGGTCCTTCCGAGGAGGTCGCGGTTCTAAAAGTGTGGGGTCCACCAGAGTGAACAAGACCACAATCTCGGTGTCTTCCTCCTCCACGATTCAACAAGTCGAGAACCCATCTTGAAGGGTGTATATGGGTGACGGAAGCACTCGTGGGGGCTGTGGGTCGAATGGAACAGGAGGAAGGTTCCCCGAAAACAACACAAGATCGATTGGAGGCGTCGCCATGACTAGTGGAGCAGGCCAAGCCGGAGGCAGTGGTAAGAACGTCGAAATCTGCAGTAGTGACGGACCCTCCGTCCTCATGGAAACAGGACCATCATGAGGCAGATGGTCGCTCGCCAGAAGCGTCGGTGGCGGTGAGGCATGGGGTAAATCCCTAGATGGGCGACCCATCTTTTATTTGGTCGACAAGGGAGTTGACAAGGTTCGACCAAGAGAGAATATGACTATGCTGGAATTTTTCGGGGACGATGATTCCACAGATCTGATCAGCACCGAAGGGAGAGAAGAGGAGGTTGCTTTCGTGTGCCTCCTCTTCATTGCTTTAAGTTGCCGGATGATCCCCAAATAGGCATACGGTGGCATGATGAGCATAGTTGACGAGGTGATCACAATTGGTAGAGGTGGAGGCGAGGTGATGATTGATTGTATGAGCGGTGGTGCGATGGTCGAAATATTAGGCGACAACATGATGGTTAGGGTAAACCTTTTTTTTCTCTTAGAAATCGCTTCCTAACCTTAAAGTTCAGACCCCGCCGCCCCATGTTTCTCTCGCCTCCTCTGGTGACGGCCATGACCACGCCACAATTGGGGTTGTTGCCAACTAAGGCCTCTCTCACCTATCTTTCCATCTTTCCTTTTTCTCTCCCTCTTATTATGTTTGCTTCCTCTATTCTAGGTTATCACGTGCTCGCCAAAGACGTCTGTTGTTCGTCGTGGGTGTTGTCCCCACTATGTAAGGAGGCCCTTCTCTTCTTCAACGTCGCATTGGTGGTGTTGGCCCTTTTCTCCAGAGTAGATCTCACGGTGGTTTGGGAGCTGAAATCTCAGTTGTGGCCGGAGTTCTCCTCCTCCCTCCTTCACGAAGCTGTTCGACTATTCTAGCAGGACTAGAACATGGGATGGAGTGGTATTGGCTCTTTGTTCACTGGCCTCTTCGCTCGATAGGAAGCGGGTTACTCCTCTGTCTGTGATTTTAATGTAGCTTTCGTCGGAGTTGCTGCTATGGTGCTTAATCGGAGTTCCTATCGATCTTGCGGCTTGGATGGCCTTGCTCTCTGGTTCCTTTTTGTGGTGGTTGTCCATTCAGGGTCTACGGTATTGATATGTCGTGCGAATAAGTGGATCATACAAATCTATTGATAGATCTATTCGGGTTGGGGGTGGCTCGTGCTCGGTATAATTAAAGGCCTTCCCTTACGACTCCTCGCTTGGTGTTGGGCGACGAGGAGTTACCGATCAAGGTATCGGAACGCTCAACTTGAGTTCCATCTTCGGTTCTCGGGATTGTGATCTTTGTGTTGTTTTCTGTTTAAATGTTTGGAGAGAGGTTCTCAGCATGTTGGCGTGTTCTGTAGTTGGGCGCTTCCCTACTGGTTTTGGTGTCAGATCTGTTCGGGTTGGCTCGTGCTCGGTATCACTACAAGCCTTCCCTTAGGGTCCTCACTAAGTGTTGGCTGGCGAGGTGCAACCGGTCTTAGTTTCAGAATGCTCAATTTTAGTTCCAACCTCGAATCATTGGAACTGATGACTTGCTGATGCCTGCTTGGAGGTCTCTGCTCGTACTCTGTAAAATATAGGTCCTCCCCCTTTGGGGCTTTTCTCGGTGTTGGCCGGAATAAGGTTCAGAGGACTGAGTTCAAGCTCCAGCGTCTAGTAATCTCTTTCCCCTCTCTTCTCAGCTTCTCCTTTTCTTCCCTCTCTCTATCTCTTATCGACCGGTTCTCGCTTCTTCTCATTCCCGGAGTGGTTCGAGGTTGTTAGTTGAAGGTGTTGGCCGTCGGTTTATTGGTGGAAGACTTTTCTCTCTATGCCTAATGTTGTTTAAATCTGAATGTTTGTAGATCCTTTTTATTAATTAGCGCTTTCTGGTTGTTAAATTTCGGTATTGGCTCCAGTTTTAGTTTTTTTTATGTCCTTCTTCTTGGAAGTTTCTTGCGTGAAGTTGTGTAGTTTCTGGTCTTGGATCACTTTGGTTGTTTTTGTTGATTTTTGAAGTGTTGTTATCTTCTTATTGTGGTTGGTGGTTTATTTTTGGTTCAGGAGTCTATATCTTGACTCTTTGGTTGTACTACTCTTTTCCTTTGAGATGGGTTTATTTTAAATATGTCTTGTTGATAAAAAAAACATAATATTAGGATTTTGATGGGAGAGTGTGGAAAGCCTTTAAAAAGTAGGGCACACGAAATCGTGGAGGAATAAACTCCAACTATTCACATGTTTAGTTTTTTTTAGTAAAACGAGACTTTTCATTACTTTCTTAAAAGAGCTAATACATGCTTGGGTCCTTGACGGGACAAACACACTAACTCTGATAACCAATATACGTCAAAGATGTGTTGAATACTACCAGTAATACTAACTAGAAAAATATTGAAAGACACTTAGAATCCAATTAAAACTAAGAAATACGAACACTGCTCAAGGTAAGGCATGTAGACCGCTGGGTCCCCCGAAGGCGACACGTTTCTTTTGCTGTAAAATCGAACCCGTGGGCGTTAGAGTGACGGTGGTAGATGTGATTCAGGGATCCCTTCCAGTAAAAGACCCTGAATATTTGGGTAGAAGCCTTGAACCTTCGATCACTAATCAGCATCTCTACAACAAAGAACAAAACATGGAAAATAAAACGAGACCAGGTGATCATCATACCCCAGAACTGGGATAGAGATCGAGAAAAGGCATCAATGGAGGCCAAGGAGGCGGATACAGAGACGACGGCTTCACTAGCAGTTGTAGAGGCGGCGAGGTTTGACCAAAAAAGAGGATCTGAGTTGGAGCAGCAGGCGGCAACCACAGGAAGTTTTTTCCATAACCCGGAGAGGAGTGAAGGCCCCTAAGATGAGAAGGGATGGGGCTGACGTGTGAGTATGTACGTTAGATCGGCGAAAAGAGATCGGACCTTGATCGGAACAGACGGTGACACGCTGTGCCATGGGAGTATAAACCCTAAACCCTAGCAGAGAGTATCTTTTTACCAATAGCTCCCAAGTCAGTCTATTCACAGGTTTAGTTTTAAAGCTTCCATCGTGTGATTTTGTCTCCAAATTTTCGACCTAAAATCACAATTTTAATACCCTGCTTTGTTTATTTAGTGCCACACCCCATCACTATATATACCTATGTAATAGTTTCACTAGACGAAGATGGAGGCGCAGAACGGCGAAGCCATGTCAGGCGACTATACTTATTTTCCTCCCGAAATCTTGACTCAGATACTCACAAAACTACCGGTGAAGTTTATTCTTCGGTGCAGATGCGTCTGCAAAACATGACACTCTCTCATATCTAGCCCTAATTTCATCTCCGATTACCCCATACAAAAGCGCATGCTCATTAGCCGTTATGACGGCGTAACCAATCTGATCAAGTTTAGCTCTCACGACGAGTCATTCGTGGGAGTCCCATGAACACGATGTATTTATGTCCTGTAATATCGTGGGCTCCTGTAATGGCTGATTTGTTTATGGAAAGATGAGCCTGGACCTTATGGATGCTCCGGACTTGTTCCAAGTTTCTTGATTTGGAACCCTAATATTCAAAAAATTATTGACCTCCCATGTCGGGTTTCATCTTCTTTGAGAGCAAGGGGGTGTCTTTACGGGTTTGGATTCGACTCTAATGCTAATGATTACAAGGTTTTGAGAGTTCGCCCCAAAGTATATAATGGTGGTTTAGACTGTGAGATTTTTGATCTGAGAAAGGGTGTTTGGAGGAGCTTGATCCCTCCCAATCTACCATCCTTTGTTGAGAAGTCTCGTTCATCTCTTTATCTCCATGGGTTTCTTCATTGGATTGGATATGAT
This sequence comes from Erodium maritimum, assembly GCA_963921825.1. Classification (NCBI taxonomy): domain Eukaryota; kingdom Viridiplantae; phylum Streptophyta; class Magnoliopsida; order Geraniales; family Geraniaceae; genus Erodium; species Erodium maritimum. Next base: position 17,411,337 of record OY997591.1, read on the forward strand.
CTTCACCGCAATTGTATATTGTTGTCCTTCGATTTATCCATCGAGGCTTTCGGGGAAGTGGAGATGCCCTCTACTGCAGATTTCAAGGAGGTTGCTTGGCGCTCCCAGCTTGATATCTCCAAGGTTTCGTTGATCAAAGGATTGATGTCCGTTGCAGTGTTGAGGACACAGCCGCAACTTGATACTCTTAAACGTTGTTCGGTCTGGTCGATGAAAGAATACGGTGTGACTGAATCTTGGACTAAATTGTTCAACATTAAGCTGTCGTGTAGGCTGTATCGGTGGGACAGTTTTGGCTTTTCGGAAAATGGTGAACTGTTTATACTGAACTCTGATAAAAATGAGGGTGTCTTGGCTTTGTACAATCCTGAGAGCCGGAAATCTAAGGTTTTTGTCTCGGCTGATAAACTCAAGGATGTGTGCTTTTACAATGAGAGTCTTGTTTTACTATGAAGATCATGAATCAAGTGAAATGATAGGTGAGATTGGTATGAATCTGTTTCTTCTTACATAGATGAATATGACTTAATGTTCTTACTTATATGTTACTTACAATTTGTTTTGACTCGTTATTGCTTATCTCGATCGGATGAAAGTTGATTCCACTGATCACATTCCTTTAGTTGTCTGCATTTTCTTCTACCTCGATGCCATCAGCCTTACTATGGTAGTTTTGGGGTTTATATAATAGAACTTTAAATCTGGATGACATTGTTATGTTATTTCAACTGTCTTCGACTCAGTTTAGTACTGTTTTCTTGATTTGGACAAAGACCGTGAGATTTTGGAATGGGATGTTAGGGTTTGACCATTTGATCGAATAAGCTTGATTAAGTCATATATTTTCCGTCAATATTGTGAATCAGGTTGAACAAGGGCGTATGGGAAAAGGTAAATCTCAAGTCGTAGTTTGGGCTCAGGGTATCGACGCATGGACTTCAATCCGTGAATAGGATGCCAAGAGGAAGGAGGCGACGACTTGTGTTTAACATGGTTTATCTTTTTCTTTGTTTGTTTTTTGTTCCCTATTTTTTCTGGTTAAGAAAAGGCTTGGCCTTTTGGCTTCTTTTGGTTGAGCCCCTCTGTAATTGTTGGTTCTCACCCTGATTTCTCTTGAATCAGGGCATTCCGATCCTTTTTTGGATTCGGTCTTAATAATAATTTTTCGAGCTTATAAAAAAAAGTCATATATTTGTGGCCAATACTATAGACATGAAATTTGTTATAAAAAAGGGTTATTTTCATCTCATTACCCGAACTATGTAACTTTTTTCATCTCACTACCCTAACTATTTTTTTGTGGCACCTCACTACCCTAGAATGCATTTTTTTCAATTTCATACCCGCCGTCAACTTTCCATCCATTTTTGGATGAAAACATTTAAGAAGTCCATAATACCCCTCATTAAAAATCAGTATTTAATGTCACAAAAATACATTCTAGGGTAGTGAGGTGCCACAAAAAATAGTTAGGGTATGAAAGTGAAAAAAGACATTCTAGAGTAGTGAGATGCCACAAAAAATAATTAGGGTAATGAGATAAAAAAAAAACCATATAGTTAAGATAGTGAGATGAAAATATCCCTAAAAATGGCTTTAGGGTGAAATATGTTAAAAGCTTGATGTGAATGAAAATTTTGGGTCGGTCGCTTTACGTGAAACGCAATCAAAAGGAAAATGGCCCTATTCAGAGCATTGCAATCGCCATAAATTATTTTTACATGAAACATAATCAAAAGGAAAACCGATCGCCCTATTCTGAGCAATGCAGTCTTCTTTGATGGCTTGATTTGTTTCTCCTGGTTTTATGTTGCTGGAATTCTTGACACTTACAAATCGGTTTATAGTTTTTTGATTTGGAACCCATTGGAAAATTAGTTGAGCTTGTAAGCTTTGGCTAGATTAAAAAGGAAAGAAAAAGAGTTATTTGGTGAAGGATCGGATGCAATTGATGCTCTGCCTTCTATCGTCTGGTCGCCACTCTCTTTGGGAATTGTTGATTGCTGATAGGGCATCTCTAAGTGAAGATTTAATAGCAGGGGGAGATTTCAACTCAGTCCCATGCCCTGAGGAACGTCGCAACTCCAATTCTTCTATTTCAGATTGTGCCCTGTTTGCTTATTTTTTACAGCGTATGGAGCTTGTCGATATTAACCTTTCAGGTTCGAAGTACACCTGGTATGGTGGTGGATCAAAGGCTTCGCGCCTCGATCGGTTTGTTCTATCCCCCTCTGCTCTTATCCTCTTTGGAACTCTTTCGCAACAGAGCCATCCTCACTCATTATCTGATCACCGGCCGGTCACCTTGTCTTCTACTGACGTTAACTGGGGTCCTAAACCTATGAGATTCCTCAATGTCTGGACTGAGCACAAGTTCTTTTTGACAGATGTTCGGGCCTTCTGGAATTCTTATATCTGCCAAGGTTCTGCGAGTTATATTCTATGGTTCAAGTTGAAGTGTCTGCGAAATGACTTGTAGAGATGGAGCCGGGATGTGTTCGGACGGGTAGACCTAGAGGTCGAAGCTCTTGCGGCTGAGATCGATACTTTTGATAAGGTTCTAAATGACCGGGAGCTATCAGGGGAGGAATGTTTATCACGATCGCTGGTTCGGGTGGCATTGATCCCCAAGCAAAAGGTGCTGACTCGAATTTGGAGTCAAAAGGCACGTTTACGTTGGCATAAACTTGGGGATGTTTGCTCCCGCTTTTATCATAAGATTGCTTATCTCCGAGCTTCAAGGAACAAAATTCACCAGCTCCGTTCGGGATTGGTTATGCTTTCTTAGCCTACTGACATTCAGAACCATGCTGCAGATCACTTTAGCATTCGTTTTTCGAAACATGCAGGAGTTTGTGTCCCAGTTCCACAGCTACCTTTCTCCAGGTTTTCTGGGTTTCAGTCTTCGTTTTTGGAAGAGCCTTTCTCGTCTGAGGAGATCTATGCTGCTATTTGTGACTGTGGTCTTGAAAAGGCACCTGGCCCTAATGGTTCCTCTATGCTTTTTTACAAAGTCTGCTGGGATATTATCAAGGATAACTTGCTTCGATTTTTCTCTGAATTCTTTGTTTCAGGTACCATAGGAAAAGGGCTGAATTCTACCTTCCTCACCTTGATCCCTAAGATCCGAAATGCTGACAGAATACAGGACTTCAAACCTATAAGTCTTATCTCAGGCCCTTACAAGATCCTAGCAAAAGTTCTATCTAATCGCCTCCGTCAAGTTCTGAATGATGTTATCAGCGATCCTCAATCAGGTTTTGTTGCGGGTAGACAACTAGTTGATGGGGTCTTGATTGCCTCGGAGGTTATTGATCTTGTCCGTCATTCTGGTGAGGAAACGATTGTCCTAAAACTTGACTTTGAGAAGGCTTTTGACAAGGTACATTGGGATTACATTGAGGAGGTGATGGTGGCTATGAATTTTGGGCCGACCTGGTGTTCTTGGATGGCATCCTGTTTTCAGGCTTCTCTAGCTGTTCTGGTGAATGGATCGCCTAGCCGTGATTTACCTATCCTTAATGGGATTCGGCAAGGCTGCCCCCTCTCCCCGTTTATTTTCTTGATAGCGGCAGAGGGTTTGCATCAGGTTCTTGAGGAGGGTATCAGGCTGGGAGAGTTTTCTGGAGTTCGGGTTGGCTCTGCAGGTCCTATCATTTCTCACCCCCAGTTCGTAGATGATACTCTGCTTTTTGTGCAAGGGTCCGTGAATGACCTTCTGAGGCTCAAGAGTACCCTTCTTACCTTCTAGTTCAGCTCGGGACTGAAGATTAATTTTGAGAAGTCCACTGCCATTCTCTTGAACGCTAGAACCCTGTGCTTAGATTCTTTGGCTTCTTCTTTGGGTTTTCTGGTTGGCTCGTTACCAATCAAATACCTTGGTTTTAACTTGGGAGAAAACCCAAGGCGTTTGTCTTTCTGGGACCCTGTTATCAGAAAATTTAAGGAATCTCTTGCCTTGTGGAAGACAAAGGATCTTTCCATGCCAGGGAGGTTAGTCCTGATCAAGTCCACTATCTCAGCGTTGCCCATTTTCTTTATGTCGATGTTCAAGGCTTTTAAGGGAGTCATAAGGGAACTGGAAGCCTGGAGAAGACGGTTCCTTTGGCACAATAGGGCTCGGATCCGTGTGTTCTGTAAGGTTCGATGGTCCTCTGTTTGTAAGCCAAAGGCTGAAGGTGGCTTGGGTATTTGAGGCCTGCAGAGGGTGAATAACAGTCTGCTAGCAAAATGGTTTTGGCGTTTCGCCTCTGAAAAAGACTCTCTTTGGAAGCAGGTTTTGTGTGCCAAATTCGGCTGGGATCAGAGGGAATGGGACCTCACTGCACTAGACAAACCAGGTTCCTCCTTTCTTTTCAGTCACATTATGGCTTTGTCTGCAGAACAGCCTTTCAGGAACCTTTTCGGGAATCAGAGACTTCATTGGAAGCTTGGGAGAGGCGATCGTATTCGTTTTTGGCAGGACGTTTGGGTTGGTCCTATGGCCTTCCGTTACCGCTTCCCTCGGCTTTATCTTATTTGCACATGGAAGTGGTTACGAGTTGGTGAACTGTGGTCTCCTGATATCTGGCTTCTAGTCTATCGCCGCTCTTTCCTTTTCTCTTATGAGTGGGACGAATCAGCACTACTCATGGACCTTCTGAGTTTGGTATCGGTTAGGCCGGACTCCCCTGACTTGGTAACTTGGTCGCAAAGTGAAGCAGGATTCTCCTCAGCTTCTGCTTACCTTTTGCTTTCAGATTCTGACCCGTCTCTAGTTTCTTGGGCTGGTATTCTTTGGGTCAAGAACCTTCCGCCAAAATACAGCTCCTTAGTTTGGTTACTAGCTCACAATGCTGTTCCGACTAAGGTTTTTCTGGAGGAGAGAGGTATACGAGTTTCGATTCAGGACATGTTATGCAGCTTATGCTCTCTGATATTTGAGGATTCCTCCCCTTTTTTTTCTTCACTGTAAGTATGCTTGGCGGTTATGGTCGAAGGTTTATGCTTGGTGGTCAATTGTTTGGACTATGTCGGGGGATTGTGTATCCTGTTTGTTCGTTTGGAGGGGGCTTAGTAGCAAGAGTTGGTGGAAGGTTTGGGTCAAGGTGGCCTATCTATGTTTCGGGCACATTTGGTTGCAGAGAAATTCTGCAGTATTCAGGCAGCAGTTTGAATATATTGAGGCAACCTTTCTCAAGTTGCAGACACACAGCTTCAGTGTTTGCAAGATGGCAGGGGACCTACTCGAGGGGGCGGGTTTATCCTTATGGATGTCTTCTCCGTCTCTTTGTTTTACTTGTGCTCGCAGGAGTTAATCTTCTTTGGTTGTTTTTTTATCTTTGGAGGTTATTTTTGGGGTCTTTATCCCCTCAGCTTTGTAAACTTTTCATTTCCAAAGCTTCGAATAAAACATCATTTATCAAAAAAAAACTAATAACTTTGTATTTATAATAAGAGAAAATAAAACAAAGGGAAACACAAAATAAGCTAATATACCTAAATCGAAAATTACTTAAGTCACATTATTTTTGGTCAAAACCTAAAGTTAGCTAAATCTCAATACTTGTGGTACAAGACCCATACTTACCTTAAAAAAATTTACTTGGGTTACAATTCTAACACAACCCTCTAACCTTGAGTCCTTATATCACCACACGGATCCTAGCATGTCTCACATCACTGTAAATCTTGATCACCCAAATGTTTTGGTTAACAAGTCAGGTTGTTGCTCTTATGAACTTACAAGCTCGACCTCGATCAATTTTCTATCCACGCATTCTTGAATAAAATGATAACATTTATAAATGTGTTTGTAGTGATCATGATACACATGGTTCTTACTTATCATGATGTCGGACTTGCTATCAATCACTAAGTGCATTGTCTCTTGCTTTTGCATTAGTAGTTCTCCAAGTAATCGAGATAGCCAGAGTCCCCGCTATGCAGCTGCGGTAGCAACAATAAACTCTCCTTCGAAGCAAGTATATTCTTTTGGTTCAGCGAAGACCATGTAATGAGCCTAGGTAAGACGCCTCGGCAGGACTCCCTCGGTCCCCCAGGCGCGCCCGGCACCTGGATCCTTGGCGGAGGTCCCAAAGAGCCTGAGTTCAGCCGTCCGAGGATGGTGCGCAACGGAATTGCCACATCACAGTGTTGAAGAACGATACGAGACACTCAAGGCAAGGGATTATCGCACCTCAAGAGAATGGGGCATACCTACAAACCATAAAAGATGTCGTTAACGCACTCATCCGGCCGTAGGCGAAAGGGGGTTGCAAAAAGGTCGTGACAGGTGTAAAAATCGTGGATGAGGATCAGACTCAAGCACAAGCCCATTTAGATCCCTTAGTGGATGGGCCTTTGGTTCCAAATTCAGGTGATGTGTTTGTGGAGAAACCGGCTCAAGTTGAGATGGAGCTCACAAATCCTACAGATTGTTTGGTTGAAGCTGGAGGTACGGTTGAGAAAAGTCCTTGGAAGGATGCCCTACTCAAGCCCCCAAAACGTGCTAGTAAACCACGGTCTCTGAGCAGTGATAGAATTATTCCTGGTCCTATTCCAGGGTCAGTTATTAAGATAACCAAAGGAACCAAGACGGAAAAAAACTCGCAGCCGGTCTCTTACTCCATACAAACCCGAACCAAAACCCAGAGCGACCAAGAACTGTTAGCAGCTCAGCGTAGAAAAGAGATTTGGAGACAGTTCGTCAATACAGGGAAACTGTTATGCCTGACTGCTTCTTTGTTATCTTTTCCATGACGTGTGTTAATTTCTTAGTTGGCTTGTTTGAGGTTGGTTTGTTTTGTTTTCTTTTCAGTCGAAGAGCGCTTATGTTTCGGGACGCCCCTCCTCCGGGAGATACGACCCCATCTTTGTAATTTATCTTAAATTTCAAAGATTAATAATATCCCCTGCTTATAAAAAAAAGGTCGTGACATACTTCCCCACCCAAGCTCTCGCCGTCCTCGGCGAGGACCGTCCACTCGGCCCTTGACCATCCTTTGTTTTCATCCTTCGTTGACGGCTCTTTACCTTGTCCAACTTGTGCACCTGTCCCTCTTGCCCACCGGCATCCAACGGTCTGCAGCGTCCTCAGGCACCCCGTGCCCTACGGGTTGGCAGCCCATGGCTCGCACCAACCATGCGCTTACCCGCGCCGCGCTACCTCGCACAAAGTGCCTACCTTGGCACACGCCCACGACCCCGCGGTCTTCACGGCACATCCCACAGTGCCTATGTGTTGGCGGTTCACCTCGTCAACATAGCGCCCTGCGCATAGCGCTCCGTCTCGTGCGGTCCGCCAAGTTGATTTCTCGCGCGGGTATCCCTCATCGACCCGCTCTGATACCACTTGAGGCACCCCGGCAGGACTCCCTCGGTCCCCCAAGCGCGCCTGGCACCCGGACCCTTGGCGGAGGTCCCAAAGGGCCCGAGTTCAGCCGTCCGAGGATGGTGCACAGCGGAATTCGCACATCCTATAGTTGAAGAACGATATGAGACACTCAAGGCAAAGGATTATCGCACCTTAAGAGAACGGGGCATACCTGCAAACCATAGAAGATGTCGTTAACGCACTCATCCGGCCGTAGGCGACAGGGGGTCGCAAATAGGTCGTGACATACTCCCCCACCCAAGCTCTCGCCGTCCTCAGCGAGGACCGTCAACTCGGCCCTTGACCATCCTTTGTTTGCATCCTCCGATGACGGCTCTTTCCCTTGGCCAACTTGTGCACATGGCGCTCCCATCGGCATCCAACGGTCTGTGGCGTCCTCAAGCACCCCGTGCCCTACGGGTTGGCAGCCCCTGGCTTGCACCAACCATGCGCTTACCCGCGCCGCGCTACCTCGCACGAAGTGCCTACCTCGGCACACGCCCACGACCCCGTGGTCTTCACGGCACATCCCATAGTGCCTATGTGTTGGCGATTCACCTCATCAGCATTGCGCCCTGCGCACATCACTCCATCTCGTGCGGGGATCCCTCATCGACTCGCTCTGATACCACTTGAGACGCCCCGACAGAACTCCCTCGGTCTCATAGGCGCACCCGACACCCGGACCCTTGGCGGAGGTCCCAAAGGGCCCGAGTTCAGCCGTCCGAGGATGGTGCGCAGCGGAATTGGAACATCCTACCATTGAAGAACGATATGAGACACTCAAGGAAAGGAATTATCGCACCTCCAGAGAACGGGGCATACCCGCAAACCATAAAAGATGTCGTTAACACACTTATCCGGCCGTAGGCGAAAGGGGGTCGCAAAAAGGTCGTGACATAGGTCCGAAAAAGTTAAACATTCCCCTTGTGCGCTTCCTATTTTTTTTATCGGCGAAAACAAATTTAGATTAAACACAAATCCGTGGTGGAAGAGGTTACAAAAGAACGCAATCTCACTACAGATTGCGTGAAACAACAGGCCAAACTCAAATCTAAAACAAAGATCAGTACAAGAGATGAAAGTGATTTAATCCAGTGATGTAGAAGAACATGAATGAGCCAGTCTTTAAGATTTGCAGGAAGGACAAAGGGTGTCCAAGTGAGGTTAGCCAAGATGCATGTCTGACCGAGAGGTGTGGATGTTCCACAAGTGAGAAGCTGCCAAGATATGATGATGATGAACAAGTGAGAAGCTGCAAGTGAGGGGCTTCTAAATCCTGAAGGGGAGAATGATCTCTTGTACTGGCTCTCAGCCAGAGAAATAAACATGCCATAGTTTTAAAACAAACAGAAAATAGAACCCTATCTACTGTAGAGACCAACACTCCCTGAAACACTAGGCTCCCAAAAAAGCGAAAAGGAGTCAGAAGAGGCTAGCAACGCCGACGGCCAGGACCGTCGCGGCAGTAACAAACCGGAATGCACCGGAACTCAACACCCCAGAGAAACGAAAAACTTTAGAAGCCTAACGATTCTAGGGGTTAAGAGAGGGAGAAGGAAACGTAACAGAGATAAGGGAGGATCCCACCGGCAACGCTTGAGCAACCAAGACCGAACCCTAGCACTGCAACCGAGGCCCGAACCCACAGCAAATCAGCCCACGATCCAAGCAACCCAAGAAGCCCATAACAAGCCAGGCCCATGTCCACATAGAACATAACCGAGCAGATGAGCACAGCATCGCGAGAAGAACGCCGTCCATAGAGCCGACTTCGACGAAGCAGCGCTCGCCCAAAACCGCGACAATCAGTGGCCGGAGAGGACAAAGAAAGGCGTCTCACACCAGCGAGGGAAGAGCGCCGGAGAAGACTACTCCAAAGACAGCAACACGGTTGGAGACAACTCTGAACACTGGGGGCAGCAAGGAGAGGAGAAGAAGACGGCCGAGCAACAGATCTGAGGGAAAAAGATCATCCCACGACAGATCTGGAGGAGGAGGCCGTCCCAACTCAGGCGAGACCAGCCACCGCGCCGACAAGAGAGGGTGAGCAGCAACGACGAGCCAACGATCAGATCCGCGAGGAAACACGCCATCGGGGGCGGAGAAGCTCTGCCCAGACCGGATCTGAGAGGTCTCGTAGTCAGAGACGGAGTATGAGAGTCGAAGCGTTACCAGAGAAGGAGAGGAAGGAGGGAGGGAAAGAGGGTGAGAAGGGAAAGGATCCCTCCGCCGGCATCATCCATGGTCAAGGCGACCAAGAGAGCCGGCGGAGGTAGCCGGAGCGGCGGAGAAGGAAGGCGAAGGGAGCCTAGGGTTTTGAGAGCGTTTTTGGTTGAGAGAGAAAAGGTTGATTTAAAAAATATATGTGTTCTTCCTATTGTTCACATCGCCATCAATACAATTGTTAATGTGCTCTTTTAGTCTTACATCTCCCTTCACCGTTTCATATTTAAAACCATAATTGATGGTTCTCTTTCTCTTTAGATATCTCAGTATGTGCTTCATTGTTCCAATATGCTCCATGGAATGTGCATCTATGATCCCGTTTATGACTCCAATGGAGTGTGAAAGGTCAGGTCTTGTGTTTGGTAAGTATCTCAAGCTTCACACCAGACTTTCATATTTTGAGGGATCACAACCTTCCCAATTCTACGTTCCACTTAGATTGAGTCTAGTCTCTATGAGTGTGTGACATGGATTACAATCCAATAACTATAATAATTTTAAGATCTTTTCTGCATAGTTAGACTGGCATAATAAAACGCCCGATAATGTTTGTCAAACCTTGATTCCAATATAATAAGTGAGCAGTCCTATGTCACTCATGGTGAATACGTTCTTCATCTATTGTTTCTTCAGCTAAAGGACGAGGTCGTGGGTTTCTTCTTTCACACTACCCAGGAACGCGTAATGGGGGCGGTTGACCTTTAAGAGGTCTCTGATGCTGCTCATAGATCTTCGTCCAAAGATGCACCCCCAGAAAATTTTATCCAACCACTTCTATAAGTGGGTCTGGGTCATCAATCTTCCCGTGGGGGCCTGGACCAGGGGAGTAGTATTCAGGATTGAAGGAGCTCGAGGTACTTGTGGATACAATCTCGATGGCATGAATTAGGGAGATTATATGCGTATATGAGTCTACCTAGATAAACGCCTTCCCCTCTATTATGAGATTTGGTTCTACCAAAGAGGATTTGAGGTACGATTTCTACTGAACTTATCCTACGAGTACCTGTCGGCCACTCCTTTGATTATAGTTGTGTTGGTTCTATGGCTATAATTTTCTTGATTGGCATGAGATTTTGGGCAATCTCGATAAAGGCCATTACTGAACCCCAGAACACTTGGGTGAACATTCAGAATGGTTGTGACCATCCGAGTACGAGTTGTGGCCATCCTATGGGACATTCCCGCATCCAGAAGGGAGAAGAGACAGTATTGTCCCGGGGATTTGAGAGAGTGGAAGGTCTCAGTCCTAGAATGACCGCTTTGACCGTAAGGGTAAGGGAAATGTGCTAGAGGGGGATGATGGTCCTTTGACACAAGACATGACACTTCTTGTTATGAGAGAGAGCACATATGCACAATCATCCTCGAAAGAAAGGACACTTCCCATTACCAGACCTCCTCTTGGGATGAAAGGGTGATTAAGATGGAGCAGGAATGGTCCTTTATAGTGTTCACCTTCCTCCCGAGGACCATCCCAAACATTCCCGGCGTGGAGAATTAGGAACTAGGCTCAAGGGTTCCCCCGACTGTCCACGACATCATTTCTAAAATTGGTAAATGATCGGTCGGGGATTTTTTTGGAGGGGAATTAGAAGTAAGAATGTACTCTAGCGGGGGTGGAAAGCACCCTCGCCACACCCAATGAGCGCTAGCGGGACCTGTGAAGAGTCCTTTGGTACCAATATCTCATTGATCGTAGGGTGGTAGAGGCTCTACCAAGTACCTATAAGTCTCACCCATATCATCTCAAGAGCCAGCACCTCCGCGTTTATCATTGAGGGAGGTCGCCGTCAGTTGGACTTCCGAGGGATTATTCAGTCCAATAGTGCACCGGTCCTTATCGGGAAATGGGTATGCTCCGACCTATCTCCCCGTCATCAACAGTTTTACCGATGGTATTGACCGTTATCGCAACATCAACTTAGTAACACCTTTCGAGCAGTTCGATAAGTGAGTTCCAACTCCATGAGTCGAGAGAACAATTTCACTTTCTTGTCTGACTCATGATTTATGCTTCTTTTTTCCTGCATGTGTTTGCTTGAGATTCTGTTTTTTCTTGGTGAGCTTTTCGAGGACGGTGCATTTACACGTATATATTTAAATATATACATGCTCAGGTTCATAATAATATATTTTTAACATAAATACAATAATATTGAGATTCTTTTTTCATAAGCAAGAAATTTATTAAATACGATGAATAATACAAAATTACACAACGTAGAACTAATCATTCCAAAAGGGATTAGGTTCGAAACAGAAAGAACCAAAAACATTAAAGACAAGAGCCACATAACCTTATTCCGAAATAGACCAATATCCCACCAATTGTTATGCCGAAGCCGGAAACACCAACCCTACCAAGAGAGGGACACCCTACTACAAATCAAAAAGAATAACCGGCTTGCCTCCTCGAACTAATATTGAGATTTTAATCAAATCAAAAATAAATAATCAAAGTCCTGTTAAACTGGATATTAGACTAGTGAGGAAAAATCAAATAGAAACCACTCCTTAACGTAGAAACTGTGTGAACCAATCCAAACCATTCATTTTCAGAATGGATGGATGAGATGCAATTGATTTGTTGACTGCAAAAAAACAGCACTTTTTAGTGAGTGGTAATGGCTTTTTAGTAAAACCATCATATTATTTTTTTTACCAATTCACTAATTTAATTTTTCCCGCTTTGTTTGAACTCCGATTGGCTTCAAACTTGCGCCATTAGTTTTTTTTCAAGGGCTTTCTATCAAGATCATTCATGAATATATTTTGAAGCATGAAAACAAAATTATTTTCGGGGCTGATTTTTAAAAAAAAGTTAAGTCTGGGTAATTTTTATCAACACTATACACTGGGTTTATCAACACTATACACTGGGTTTATCACCTCATTTTCCAAAATCGAACATGATTTTTATCACATCATCACATGTTTTTTTATGAACACTAAGCATTAGTTTTATCAACACTAAACATTATGTTTATCATTAAATTACATGTGTTTTTATCATCACATCATATGTTTTTTTTATCAACACTAAACTCTAGGTTATCACCCTTATTTCGGTGTTGATTTTTAAAAAAAACTTAAGTCTGGGTAATTTTTATCAACACTATACACTGGGTTTATCAACACTATACACTGGGTTTATCAACACTATACACTGGGTTTATCACCTCATTTTCCAAAATCGAACATGATTTTTATCACATCATTACATGTTTTTTTATGAACACTAAGCATTATTTTTATCAACACTGAATACTATGTTTATCATTAAATTACATGTATTTTTATCATCCCATCACATGTTTTTTTATCAACACTAAACTCTAGGTTATCACCCTTATTTCGGGGCTGATTTTCAAAAAAAGTTAAGTCTGGGTAATTTTTATCAACACTATACACTGGGTTTATCAACACTATACACTAGGTTTATCAACACTATACACTGGGTTTATCAACACTGAACACTAGTTTTATCACCTCATTTTCCAAAATCGAACATGATCACATCATCACATGTTTTTTATGAACACTAAGCACTAGTTTTATCAACACTAAACACTATTTAGCACTAGTTTGATACCCCGATATAAAAAATTTATTAGTGAAGATTTATCAACACTCAAAATTGTTTTTATCACCCCAATATAACTTTTCATTTCGTGCTTCAAAATATATTCATGACTCATCTTGATTTAAAGCCCTTGGAAAAAGAAAAATATTGGCGCAAGTTTGAAGTTAATCGGAGTTGAAACGAAGCGGGAATGATTAAATTAGTGAATTGTTGAACAAAAAAATGGACACTTGTCCACATGGCACCATGCTATTACAATTATGCCCTTGCTTGTGTGAGAAAAGAAGAAAGTGGCGTGAGTTTTGGTGGAATTGAGGGGTGATGATGTGGCATTATGGTGAATGTTGGATCTAAAGGGTGTGTGACTAGGATTGGTTCACACAGTTTTTAGGATAAGAGGGGTTTCTATTAAATTTCTCCTCTTAGACTAGTTTCAATTACTTTTTTTACCAACACTAACTACAAATGACTTATATGCGCTTTCTCTCTCAACAGAAGAGAGCTCTTCACAAAATCCTTATTTTTATCTGTTGTCGTCGTCATCGGTGGCCACTGTGGCTCCGACCACGACGGTTACCTGTAGGGCTCTTCCTATCACCTGCTTGAGATTGTTCGACTGTCCTTGGTGTGTGTTGTCTTCACGTCCCCGTCGCCCCTGGCAGTCACTTTCCACGTTACTCCGACCAGATCTGGTTGTGTCGCCGCCCCGACACTCCCCCATGCCTCGCCGGTCAGCTCTTGTCCCCCGCGTCCCCGACCAGTTTGATCGGTGCCCCCGTCTCCCACTACCCCCCTCCTCCATCTACCACCAGCCGGGGACCGACTCCCTCAACCGCCCTCATCCTCGAATCGCTCCTTCTTCCACCGATCCAAATCTGGGGCCCTCTCTCGCCGGGCCAGATCTCCTCTTTTTACCGACGATCATGGATTCGGGGTCTTACACGAACCCTAGGGTTTCTCTCGAACCTTCGAGTTGTTTCACATGCGGTGTATTATCTGGTCACTCAAGGATGTGCGTGTCTCCCTCAAAGGGGAAAACCCTAGCCGTCATGGCTCTGCCCTTTCGTTGGGTTTGGGATCCGGGAGGAGGGGCGATAGGTTGAGATATGTCTCCAAGGTACCCAAAGTCGGGCATCTCGACGCTGATCTTGGGTGCCTATTTTGGAGATCTCGAGATGCCCGGGAGGAGAAAGGAAGCAGATCGTCTTTTTGGAGCACTTAGAGAACCCAGCGTGCGTTATGTTTTTGTCTATTTTAGTTTGATTTGGTTAGTTCTTATTGTATGCTGGATTATTTACTTTTTTTCTTCGTATTTTTGAAATATCGGTAATGAGTTTTCCTGAGTTAAAGTCTGCGATCACAAGCATTCTATTTCTACGGATCTATGAGCGCCGGGTGGACTATAGTTGACATGGACAAAGATCTGAAATCCTGGACTGTTACGCCCTATCCTGTATGGTTAACATTTCACAGTAATACAATACCCTAATTACTCGTTTCAAAAAAAAAACTTTTTATTTTATTTTATTTGTAGATAGAAGTGGGGATCAAACCCATCCGGACCAATACTGACCCAAGCGAATCCCATACTGTTATGTCCAAATCACATGCTCTAGCATCAAATACAAAAGGGTTATGATCCGAAGAAGCCACCCTATGGGTTTCTTAACCACCACTATAAAATCCTTTTATATCTCTCTGCTTCTTCAGTTGCAAGAAAAAGTCGCCCAAGACGCATAACAGCAAAACAATGTCTGGGCATGATCTTCATCTTCCTCCAGAAATCTTGACTCAAATACCCGCAAAACTACCAGTCAAGTCAATTCTACGACTTCAAAATGTTTGTAAGACATGGTACTCTCTCGTCTCTTCCCCTACTTTCATCTTTGATCACTCCACCCAAACCCTAAACCAGATCACCGGAGACCGCGTGCTCCTTCACGGTCTCCTCAGAAGTAATCGGAGTAAGTTCACCTTCCTCGACAAGTCGTTCGTGGAGTCCCATGATTACCCCGGTGTGCCTGAAGTATTGCTCAGTTGCCCAAGTGTAGAAATTGTCGGCTCTTGTAATGGCTTGATTTGCTTCGACCGATGATATCATCGCAAGAACGATTCATCAGCTCATAGCTTCCTGATTTGGAACCCTAGTATTGGAAAGTTAGTTGAGCTCCCACTACGCTTTTCACCTTCTCATGGAGTTAGGTATCTTTTAGGGTTTGGATTTGACTCGGAAAGTAGAGATCACAAGGTTGTGAGGGTTGTGTGCCCTAAAACATACGGATCTACAAGTAATGATGTTGTTGTGGCCAAGTCTGACATTTTCGATCTGAAAAAGGGTGTTTGGAGAAGCTCGAGCTCTCCAATGCGGCCGTGTCACTTTACTCACCCGTGTGTTTCTCTCCATGGGAAAATATTCATTGGATTGGATACGATGATACCATCTTGTTGGGTATTCCTCCATAATTGTGTTAAGCCCAACTAGAAGCCCAAATTCTAGAGGAGTTCATCTTCTAGAATATCTTGGAGAATTCTACATCCTACAACACTTTGTAGAGTGTGTTAGAGAACTCTAGATCTTACCACACATTCTATAGCATATGTTGGGAATAGGTGGAAGGTGCTAGAATGTATTGGAGATAGTTAGAATTGCTATTTTCTAGAACCTCCCACTTAGTAGTATAAATAGATGCATTTGGAAGAGATTTGCATATCCATCTAAGAGAGAAATTTGTGAGTTCCTCTTGAAGAGAGAAAAAGTGAGCCACTTGAGAGAGTGAGAATTTGAGAGTCATCCTATAGTCGAGTGTAGAGAGAATCTTTTGTAATCTCGCATATAATGAAGAACTTTCGGACTGAGGTCCACCGTGGTTTTTCCCGATCTGGGTTTTCCACGTAAAATCAGTGTGTGTTCTTTGTCTACTCTACTATACAATTTATTGTGAACATCTTAAATCTACAAAGAGGGGAAATAAGCAATTCGCTTCCGTACTTTATCGATCTTCCCCAACAGTGGTATCAGAGCCTGTTTCTAGCAACGACTTAAGATGGAGGGTATCGTCAGTCATGATGGCGACATGTTCAAGCTCACGGCGGAGAACTATTCATACTGGAAGCCCATGATGGAGAACCATCTGTATTGCAGAGATCTGCACGAGCCAATCACCAACCAAACGAGGCCGGAAGGGAAGAATGAGAAAGATTGGGAGCTGCTCAACCGCAAGGCCATAGCAATGATCCGGAAATATATCAACCGGAGTTTGTTTGAGCATGTACCCACCTACACAAATGCTTATGAATTATGGACAAAGCTCGAGTCCATGATTCAAAAGAAGACACCTCGAAATAAAGCTCATCTCGTGAGGCGACTAGTGAAGATGGGGAGAATATGATCGAGCACCTGAACAATTACAAAGGTATTGTCAACCAATTGACAAAGACTGAGATGAAGGTTGAAGATGAGTTGCAAGCTCTATTACTCCTCAGTTCACTTCCCGAGAGTTGGGATACTCTGGTCATCACCCTAAGCAACTCTGCCCCAGAAGGAAAGCTTACCACAGATTTAGTGGCTGACAGCTTGTTAAACGAAGAAGCTCGAAGAAAAGAACGAGGTACGTACAATCAATTTGATGCTAACATTGCTGAAATTCGTGGTAGGAGTGAAATACGTAGAAGAAATGACACTCGAGGAAGAAGCAAGACTCGAGGTTATGACAAGCCAAGGGGCAGATCCAAATCACGCTCAAAGCTTGAATGTTACTATTGTGGTGGATTTGGACATAAGAAACAAGAGTGTCGAAATCTCAAAAGGGATCAAAGGAACGGGACAGTGAAACCAGACAAGATAGAGCTACGAAAGGAGGAGAAAAATTACACAGTTGTTACAACGGGGAATAATGTTGATGTTTTCCTCATTGGAGAAGACAATTATCTCAACCTTGCATATGATGACAGCTATTGGATAGTAGACTCGGGCGCTTCCTTCCACGTCACCCCTTAGGGAGAGTTTTTCTCATCTTATAAAAATGGAGATTTTGGGTTTGTAAAAATGGGAAATCAAGTCACAAGCAAGATTATCGGTATTGGCGATATCACAATGGTGAATGCTACAGGAAGCAAGCTACTCCTCAAGGATGTAAGACATGTCCCAGATATGCGTCTAAATCTTATGTCAGGTGGAAAGCTTGATGATGCAGGATTAGTGTGCCATTTTGGTGATAGTAAATGGAAGCTCACCAAAGGCAACATGATCATAGCTCGAGGAAGGAAGGAAGGCTCCTTGTATGTCACACAAGGAAAGTGTACAAAGTGGAGGTAAATGTTGCACATAACAACTCAAACATGGAGTTATGGCACAAGAGGCTGGGACACATGAGCGAGAAGGGCCTGCAAAGTCTCGCACGAAAAGAACTACTCCCCAATATCAAAGGTACGACACTTGACTCATGCACCGATTGTTTGGCTGGAAAACAACATAGAGTTTCATTTTTTAAATATGCTCAACCAAAAAGAAGAAATCATATTCTCGATTTAGTACACACTGATGTGTGCTCTATTACTGAAAAATCTCTTGGTGGCGCTTTATACTTTGTGACGTTTATCGATGACCATTCAAGAAGAATTTGGGTGTTTTTTCTTAAAACAAAAGATCAGGTACTTGAAGCATTCAAGGAGTTCCATAGGAGAGTGGAAGGTGCGACGAGCCTAACGCTAAAATGCGTTCGATCCAATAATGGTGGAGAGTATCGTGGCCCATTTGAAGCATATTGCAGAGCACATAGAATCAAGCTCGAGAAGACCCCTCCAAGACACCTCAGTTGAACGGTGTGGCTGAAAGAATGAACTACACCATCGAAGAAAGAGTGCGATGTATGCTTTCCCACGCCAAGCTACCGAAGACATTTTGGGGTGAGGCTGTCAAGACTGTTGTTGATATCATAAATCTCTCACCGTCAGCACCTTTGGATGGAGATATCCCAGAGAAAGTTTGGTCAGGAAAGAAGGCTTCATACAACCATCTGAAAGTGTTTGGTTGTCTAGCTTTCGTTCATATCCCTAAAGATGAACGAGCTAAACTAGACTCCAAAACCAAGCAGTGCATCTACCTTGGCTCACCGAAGGAAGAATTTGGATATTGTCTATGGGACCCAAAAGACAAGAAGATCGTGAGAAGTCGTGATGTTGTGTTTTTAGAAGATCAAACCATTGAAGACTCCAAAAGGCCTGAAAATAGAAGACCAAAGGAAAATATTCAGTGTTGTCGTATCCTTGAGCTATATGACAACTCAGAAGAAGATACCCCTAAGATCCAAAGAGAAGACTCTGGAAGCAATGTAGATAACTCTGAATCACTAACAGAGGAATCTACAGGGCATCAACCAACCGAGCCAGAAAACGCTACATCAGAGGATTCAGTGCAACAACAAGAAGGTCGACCCAAGAGGAACATGTGACTTCCTGCCATACTAAAAGATTATGTGTTGCTTACAGATGAGGGGGAGCCGCAAAGCTATGAGGAAGTTGTGCTCGACAAACACAAGGAAGAATGGATGGAAGCCATGCAAGACGAGATGGAGTCCCTGCACGAGAATCACACCTATGATCTAGTGGAGCTGCCTAAAGGAAAAAGAGCCCTCAAGAACAAATGGGTGTACAGGCTCAAGGTTGAAGAAAATAACTCAAATCCCAGATTCAAGGCTCGGATAGTCGTTAAAGGATGCAACCAGAAGAAAGGGATCGAGTTTGATGAGATATTCTCACCAGTGGTGAAGATGTCATTTATACGGGTGGTCTTAAGTCTAGCTGCTAGCCTAGACTTGGAGATTGAGCAACTTGATGTTAAAAACGCCTTCTTACATAGAGACCTGGATGAAGAGATCTACATGGAACAACCTGAAGGGTTCGTGGTTCCAGGCAAAGAATATTTGGTGTGAAGACTCAAGAAGATCCTATATGGTCTCAAGCAAGCACCAAAACAATGGTACGAGAAGTTTGACTCATTCATGGCAGAACACGATTTCAAGAAGACTCTTATCGATCATTGCGTCTTCGTAAAAAGGTATGCCAATAATGAGGACCCCCATGTGCCTGTTAGTCTTACTGGTGAATCTACCCCCTTAGTTGCCTCAATTGCTAAGGACAATGAGGCCAACCGTATTAAGTATGCTAAGGACAATAAGGTTTCCCGTGCCCAACTCTTGGACTCTATGTCAAATACCCTGTTTGACCTGCCTGCTGGCCACAAGTCTGCCAAATTTATTTGGGAGACTTTGAAGAAGAAGTATGGGGCTGACGACACCAGGAACAAGAAGTACGTCGTAATCCAGTGGCTTGCGTTCCAGATGGTTGACAACCGATCAATCATGGACCACGTTCACATTTACGAGGACCTGTCTACGGCCATCGTCAACGAAGGGATGGACATGAACGAGGTATTCCTCGCTCATATGCTGCTGGAGAAGTTTCCACCTTCGTGGAAGGACTACCGGTGCCACCTGAAGCACATAGAGAAGGACCTGACGCTTCAAGATCTCATTCGCCACATGAAGATTGAGGAAGTGAACCGCCTGAAGGATGCTTTGAGTGTCATCCCACCTTTGCCGCCTTCGTCGGTGAAGGCCAACATTGTGGAGTCCGGTGGGCCGTCTCGTCAGTCAAGGTTCAAACCGAAGCCGAAGTCCAAGGAAGCACCCAAGCAAGGACCTCCCAACAACCGCAACAAATTTATGAAGCCTTCATCTGCTATCAACAAGTAGAGGCAGAACATGTTGTGCTATGTCTGCGGTCAAGCTGGACACAAGGCCTACCAGTGCATGAACTGTCAAGATCACAAGAAGAATGGTGCAAGGGCCTACATTGCTGAAGATGACGACATTGTAGTTGTTGTGGTTGTTGAGGCTATGCTGGTTCACAACACCGTTGACTGGGTGTTGGACTCCTCATCCACCCGTCATCTCTGCAACTCAAGGGAGCTCTTCTATGAGTTTGAACCAACTACACCTGGTGAAGTGGTTCATATAGGAAACGACTCTACTGCAGTGATAGCTGGAAGTGGGAAGATTATGCTGAAGTTGACATCTGGGAAGACGCTTGTTCTCAGTAATGCCCTTTGTGTCCCTACTCTGCGACGCAACCTTGTCTCTAGACCGCTGTTGATGAAGGCTGGCTTGAAGACCGTCATAGAGAATGACACGGTGGTTTTCTCCAAGAATGAAGATTTTGTATGGAAGGGGTATTATTGTGGGGGGCTCTTTCTTTTCAATGTCGATCATGTAATCTTGAGCAATAATAAAATTTCCGCTTCTGCTTATATTGTTGAGTCTCTTGATCTATGGCATGGTAGACTAGGACATGTGAATGTTGCTTCAATTAAACAACTAAGAGACATGTCTATAATACCATCATTTTCTACCTCTGAACTCTCGAAATGTGAAGTTTGTGTAGAGGCAAAATTCGCTAAAAACCTTGCAAATCAGTCATAACAAGGCACACGAACCTACTTGAATTAATCCACACCGATCTTGCGGATTTCAAGAACTCGAGAAGCAAGGGAGGCAAACATTATTATGTTACCTTCATCGACGATTGCTCTAGGTTCGCGAGAGTCTTCTTACTACAAAGGATGAAGCTCAAGAGATGTTCATCAAGTATTAGAATGAGGTAGAAAACCAACTTGAGAGGAAGATCAAGAGAGTGAGATCCGATAGAGGAGGAGAGTATGACTCAAACTTCTTAAAGGAAGTTTGTGAATCAAATGGTATCATCCATGAAATCAGTGCACCATACATGCCTCAACAAAATAGAGTAGCTGAACGCAAGAACCGAACGCTCAAGAACATGATGAATGCAATGCTTCTTAGTTCAGGCCTTCCTGATGAAATGTGGGGGCAAGCCGTCTTATCTGCTTATCACATACTTAACAGTGTGCCACACAAGAACCTAGATAAGACTCCCTACGAGTTGTGGAAGGGTTATGCTCCTAACCTAAGGTTTCTCAGAGTGTGGGGATGTTTGGCAAAGGTAGGCTTAACTGACCCCAAGAGAACCATTATCGGATCTAAGACCTATGATTGTGTGTTCATAGGCTATGCTCAGACCAGCGCGGCGTATCGCTTCATGTCTCTAGGTGGCCGCTCAATTTCTGAGGCTAGAGATGCTGAGTTCTTCGAACACATCTTTCTAATGAAGAGGAATGCCGTTGCTCATCCGGTTGAACCCACTATCCCCTTTCCGTCGCTTCGTGATAGGTGGGTTGCCGAAAGCTCTACTTCACGTGGTCAAGCTGAGGGACCAAGGAGAAGTAAGAGACCCGGGATTGAAAAGAACTTTAGAGAAGACTACGTCACCTCCTTTCTAGCCGAAGTTGGTCCTGAAGGTATTGTTTCAGACGAGTTTGTTTCAGCCTTCCTGTTAGAAGAAGATCCAAATACCTATGGCGAGGCTTTGAGATCTGTTGATGATAACCTCTAGAAAGAGGCCATCCAGGCTGAACTTGATTCTATTGTATCGAATCAGACTTGGGATCTAGTAGACTTACCTAAAGGTTCCAAAACCATTAGTAGTAAGTGAATCTTCAAGAGAAAGCTGAGACCCGATGGTACAATAGAGCGATTCAAGGCGAGACTCGTGGTTAGAGTTTTTACACAACAGAAAGACGTCGATTACTTCGACACGTATTATCCTGTGACCAAGATTGCAACGATAAGGTCCCTAGTCGCTTTAGCAGCCATTCACAGCTTGATAATTCATCAGATGGATGTCAAGACCGCTTTCCTGAATGGTGATCTAAAGGAAGAGATCTGCATGTCTCAACCCGAGGGGTTTGTGATCGCTGGTCAAGAGAACAAAGTGTGTAAACTGAAGAAGTCTTTGTATGGTCTGAAACAAGCACCTAAACAATGGTATGAGAAGTTCAATCGAACTCTGGTGGCTGACGGATACGAGGTGAACAACTCTGATTCCTGCGTGTACTCGAAGATTACGGAATCGGGTTGTGTGATTATCTTTCTTTATGTCGATGACATGTTGATTCTTGGTGACAATATCGATGTAGCGAACGTTACCAAGAACTTCTTGTCATCACATTTTGAGATGAAGGACTTAGGAGAAGCTGATGTTATTTTAGGTGCTAAGATTATGAGACACACCAATGGCATCTCCTTGAGTCAGTCTCACTACGTTGAGAAAGTGTTGAATAAATTCAATCACTTTGACGTTATACCTGCTAAGACTCCCTATGATCCGAACGTACACTTAATAAAGAACTTGGGTGATATTGTTTCATAAGTTGAGTACGCCAAGATCATAGGAAGTGTGATGTTCCTCATGAACTGTACTTGACTAGACATTGCTTACACGGTAAGCAGGTTGAGTCGGTATACTCATAACCCAAGCCCTGAGCATTGGAATGCTCTAAGTTGACTGTTTAAGTACCTGAAAGAAACTATGAGTTGGTCCCTGCATTATAGTACCTTCCATATGGCTTTGGAAGGATACTACGATGCAAACTGGGTTTCAGGTAATGATGAGATAAACTCGACGAGTGGTTATGTGTTCACCTTGGGTGGAGGCGCTATATCGTGGAAGTCTTCGAAGCAGACCTGTATAGCCCGTTCCACCATGGAGTCTGAGTTCATTGCCCTTGAGTTGGCTGGACAAGAGGCAGACTGGTTGAGGAACCTGTTAGCAGAAGTGCCTGTGTGGGGAAGGCAAGTTGTGCCTGTGTCACTACACTATGATTCGCAAGCGGCTATTTGCGTTGCGAAGAATGATGTGTACAATGGTAAGAACAAACACATTCGTATCAGGCACGGTGTCGTCAGAAAACTCCTGAAAGATGGAGTGATTTCTTTGGAATTTGTTAGGTCCGAAAGAAATATGGCTGATACCTTCACCAAGGGTCAACCAAGGAGAATTCTCCTAGATATGTCGTTGGGGATGGGGCTCAAGCCCATAGGTCAAGAAAGTACGGATGACTTGAGTTAGTAGTCATATGTAGCCGTACTTGTCTTGATGCACTACATCTCCCATTCCTATGACATTTGTAGTGCTTGATGATCTATAACCAGGTTTGGTGGTGCTTTGAGACGCACTTGATAAATCTTGATAAATAATATATAACCAGTGTTTGTGGTGCTTGTGAGACGCACTTAATATATTGTAATCCATAACCAGTTTTGGTGGTACTATTGAGACGCACCTGATGGATTCTGCTGACAGGATGGACTCTATGTCCTTAATAGCTCTAGACCCAATTGGGACAGTACTTGTGAGAAGCACTTGATGAGCTACCTACGCCATCTATGAAAGACTTGGGGCAAAGTTGTCACGCCCCAATTTCAATAAACCGAACTCAGGATGCGAACGTTTTAAAAACATAAACACTTGAAACCTGTTTTCATTGAATCACTTTAAAATACCAGTTTAGTTCAACAAATAATATTTACAACTTAAAATACATCCCAACACGTGGACAAAAGTACAAGGTATCCGTCACTAGACTCAAAAGACAAAACCCGGACTCCGCTCCTAGCTCCACAAGCTTCGAGAGCTCACCTAATCCGTCCCACGAACAGTACCTGTAGGAAAAGCAGCTAGGGGTGAGCGTTCGCTCACCACCACGGATAACAAACTGACTACGGCATAATTAGCAGAAAAAGCCAGTAACACTAAAACCAACCCAACACCGGGACTACAATCCCCAACTCAAGTACCCAACTGACCCACAACCCGTTACTTTCCTCAACAGACTCAACACTCGGTAAAGTAATGTAGACCCGACACAACTATCGACGACCTCCTCCAAGGACACGACAGAAAGACTACACAACGCCAAACAAGATCACAAAGGATCGCACACCAGCTGCTCAGTAACCAATCTCAATCAGGTCAGGGATCGACCTATCGCAATTCCTCGACACGAAGTCGGATCAGGCTGTCGACCTTTAGAACTCGCAATTCATCGACACTAAGTCGGATCAGGCTGTCGACCTTTAGAACTCGCAATTCATCGACACTAAGTCGGATCAGGCTGTCGACCTTTAGAACTCGCAATTCATCGACACTAAGTCGGATCAGGCTGTCGACCTTTAGAACTCACAACTTCAGGTAACCACAATCACAATCACAGGCAAGTTCAATCACACAGGCACTCAAGGCCACTCAAAACACCTCAACAATCAAGACTCGGGTTCAACAACCCCATGGGCACTCACTGCCACTCAAGACACACCAACGGTCAAGACTCGGGTTCAACAACCCCACGGCACGCACTGCCACTCAAGACACACCAACAGTCAAGACTCGGGTTCAACAACCCCACGGCACTCACTGCCACTCAAGACACACCAACGGTCAAGACTCGGGTTCAACAACCCCACGACACTCACTGCCACTCAAGACACACCGATAGTCAAGACTCGGGTTCAACAACCCCACGGCACTCACGGCCACCCCAAAACATCAACAGTAAGACACAGGCACTCATGGCCACCCAAGATACCAATTTAAATATACGGGCTCTCAAGGCCACCCAAACTCAACAATAAATAACACGGGCTCTCAAGGCCACCCAAACTCAACAATAAATAACACGCGCTCTCAAGGCCACCCAAACTCAACAATAAATAACACGGGCTCTCAAGGCCACCCAACTCAACAATAAATAACACGGGCTCTCAAGGCCACCCAAACTCAACAATAAATAACACGGGCTCTCAAGGCCACCCAAACTCAACAATAAATAACACGCTTGCAACTTACCGAGACTCTAACTCGTAAGCCAGCTAAAACACCAACAATAAAGTACGGGCTCTCATGGCCACCCAAACACGAATAATAACACGGGCTCTCAAGGCCACCCAAGACTCAACAATAATAATACACGGGCTCTCAAGGCCACCCAAGACGCCAAAATAAACAATCAACCTCCGGCTTAACCCAAGCCTCCAACAGTCCTAATATCAACAGTTTCACAATCAACCTCCGGGCATGGTCATATGCCTCCAGTACTCCTAATATCGATAAGTTCACAAACAACCTCCGGGCATGGTCATATGCCTCCAGTAAATCAATTACGCTAAGTTCTCTGCTCCTACGACACTACTAAGTGTCACATGCCTTTCCAATAATTACTAAGTTCCCTTAACATGCTTTTCTAATAAACGCTACAATCCCGTATCATGCTTTTCTAATAATTAAATAACCTACTCAACCCACGACACCCCGGTGTCACATGCAATTCTACTGTTAACTTTCCCCAGTCAGGGCCGAGATCCGGCTACTTTTCCCTACCTCGTGCGTGTTCTCCCAAAAGCCAACCACGAGCTCCGGTGATGATCTCAGTCACTCACCCAGCCTTCCCTTGCCTCGGTCTGTGGCACGATCTAAAAGAACACAAATTCAAGGCACTTAACAACCCGCAGGAATAAACTGAAAATCATTAAACTCGATGCCCAAACTTAACCCCGACAATGTCGATCACTCCCAAACTCCCCAATTACTCGACATTGTCGATAAGGGACCCGTAAAGGCCCGATTCGCCCGACATGGCGAATCTGCCCGGGTTTTGTAAATGCCCTTCCGGAGCTCCAAAAATTCCCGTTTTCGTTTCTACGGTCTTAGAATAATTCAAGGGTCCCAATGTACTTGCCCGAATCGAATTCCGACTCCCGAGTCAATTAAATGACGTTTTAAGTTTCTAAACCCGGTAAATTACAACTTCTCCAATTTAATTCCAATTTTCGATTCGGTTAAGGATAAATGGTCCGGGGAACGTTTTAAACCACCCAAACGATAAAACCCGAGCACCCGAGCACGTGGGCCCCACACAGCCATAATGGGAAAAATTCCCTTTTCACCCCAAAACGTTCCTAACGAACTCTAAACCTCAACCTTTCATCATTTAATCAATTCTAAACGAACACTTAGAAATCAAATGTATCAAAACGAGGAAAGTCGGGTTCTTACCGTAGACAACGACGAGGGGATGACGGTTGTGCAAGAATAAACCCGATCCAACGGTCGGATCGTCAACAATCTCTAAAAATCTCCACTTTTCTTTCCTTTTCTCTCCTTCCCTTTCTCTCTCTTCTTTCTCTCTCTATTTCTATTTTTTTCTGACTTAGCCGTGCATCTCTCAACTCCTCTCTTTTATTTTGTTTTTAAAACAAACAACTATCTCTTACTTCTTTTTCTTTAATTTAAAAACCAACAACCACCACAATTATGACAAGTGTCTTGTTCAAATTACCTAACACCACCACTTGGTTGACAAGTGGTAAGGTGGGTCCCACACCTTTTGGAAAATATCTACTAGCTAAAATCCAATCAGATTCGCGAAAATCGGACGTTTCGGGCCCCGAACGGGCACTTTTTCCCAAAAATTACGAAACTTGGAGGGCTACAAGGAAACGGCTCAACTAAGACCGCTGCGATGACGGCTAAGCTTTTCTGATCCAAAACGGTCCTCGAATGGACCAAAACGTCACTCGGTTGACTTTTCCAACGAAAAGTCAACATTTCCCAAATTGATCAGAAAGTTGCCTTGAGTCCCCGGAACTCACTTTGGTCGATAACAGGGTCAACTTAAGTCCGGTATGACCCTCGGGGTCCAATTCCGGTTCAATTCAGTGTCTGCTCAAAAAAATTTAAATTTTCCTGTTTTTCGCAGGTTTGACTGGCGTTGACCGGGAGTGGTTATTACAAAAGTCTTCCTAGAGCACTCATTAGAACCAAGGTATACGCATGGCCTTTAATAGCGTTGTTGATAGTTTCGCGGATTCAGTGAGATATGAAGTATGGTATGTGTTGTGTGACGTATCAACCGAAGTTAAGTAAGTTCAACACTTTGTTCACTTACTTTAAGTAAGTTGTTTTCACATTTCACTATGCATCAATTCAAATCAAAACATATTGATGTTTAAGTACCGCACCTTCCAGTAACCAGAACTTTTGTGGTGTTTTTCTTCTTTTAAATGTGGTTTTTTGTGTTTCGGCTTTTGTCGCCAAATTTGTGGGGGATTGTTGGATAAATTTGGATTAAAAGCCTTTACTTGTGTTTTTTGCCTAGAACTAGAGTCCCACATCGACAACTTCTTGGAGTTGTGGTGTGTTGATATAGCCTCCACTCCCATACCTGTTCAGATCACCATCTGGGCCTGCCTATGCTTGCTGGGCCGGAACGGGCCTCGCGCGCACCGCCGCCGCCGTCTGTCCGTCCGGGTCGGGCCGGGCCGGGCTCGGGTTCGGGTTCGGGTGGAGCCCCTGTGTGGCGGGTAAAACAATCTTTTTACACAAAATATTTTTTGTTTTTCTGTTAGACTTTTTCAAACCTATTTGAACGAGTCTGATCGTGTCGTTGAGTGGATCGACTGACTCCGTTTTTCAGTGGGTCAACACGCACGTTCAACAGATTTAATTCAAAATCTTTTCTGCTTTTACCTCTTTGCCCCTATGTTTTTTTATCTATAAATACCTGGCTTTGGCATTGCTTTTCATTACGTTTTTTTACACTGCTACCAGAGCCAAATTGCTACTCAGTTACTCTCCCAAATTTCCAATTTCCAAACCCAACGTTCTGGTTACCGTCCTATTGTTTCCACATCCAGCAGTGCGAGTGGGCGCGCTGGTGGGTAGAGCTGAGAGATCCTTGGGGAGAAACCGCTGCTTCTCGCCACCTCGGGCACGCCAGAACTTTTGCTTCAAAGTCAGTGGACCTCAATGCCACGCCTCAGCTTCTCCTCTTCGTTCTGCACGTCACACTGGTTGGTGTATCGCTTTATATTTCTGATTGCATGCTTAATTGTTCTCTGGTTTTGTTCTGCAATTCATTTCCCAGTTTGCGAAATTAAACTCCAACAAGGTCCACTGTGGTTTTTCCCGATTTGGGTTTTCCACGTAAAATCGGTGTGTGTTCTTTCTCTACTCTACTATACAATTTATTGTGCCCATCTTAAATCTCCAAAGAAGGGGAAGAAGCAATTCGCTTCCGTACTTTATCGATCTTCCCCAACACATCTGCATGTATGTTCTTGTGTCCTTTAACTTGTCCAGTGAGGTTTTACACGAAATGGGGCTTATGCCTGGTGGTGCAGAAGTCAATGAGAGTGACGGCTTCTTCGTATCATCCCCTCAGGTTATGCCACTCAACAGATTGTTTTCCATGGCAGTGGTGGAGAAGAAGCGAGAAGGTGGTGTTACTCAACGTTGTGTTTCAGTTTGGTCGATGAAAGAGTAAGGTGTGACTGAATCTTGGACCAAATTGTTCAACATTGAGCTGTCGCATACAATGAATTCGATAAGCTTGGAGCGATTTTTGGAGAATGGGAAAGTACTTTTAGCGGAATGGGTTAAAGGAAACAAGAATGACAGCTATGTCCTTGTTTTGTACGACCCCGAGAGCAGAAAATCCTAAGTTCTTCTCTCAACTGATGAACTCGTGATCTTCAATGCGTGCTTCTACAAGGAGAGCCTGATTTTAATGTGAGGACACGATTTTGAAATCGGTTTTCTAGCAATAGATCTCGGAATCATCCATGATTGGGAAAGGAAATAGAAAGTGTAGGTAATAGGTATGAATCTATGTATGTTCTTGTTATTGTTAATAGAAGTTTAGGATTATATATTGTACTTTGTTTACGTTCAATCAATCTGGCTCTTTGGCATGCATGAATCGTTACCTTCCTTGTATTGATTTTCTCGATTCAACTTTGGAAGTTGCATTATAAGATCTGTTTTGGTGTCTGAATATTCTTATACTCTACCTTTATCAGTATTTGGCATGCATGAATCGTTCCGCTTCCTTGATAGAGTTTGTTAGAATTTAGTTTATTAATTTGCAGTTACAAATACTTCTTGTTCCTGATTTCTTAATTTGCTTGGTATTAGTATGTTCTATTTAGGACATGGGCGATTCTTTGCTTGATAGTTTGTGTAAATCGTGGAAATGTCACAAATAGGAAATGTGAAAATAAGTCAGCCGCAATTAAGATCGCCAATATAAAGATCAAACTGCAACAACCAGCGGAGGAACAAGGGAAGTCACTAACTACAACAACCAGCGTAGACAAATCATTGTCACTAACTCCAACAACCAGCGTAGACAAATCTTTGACGACCGTACGGCACCACAAGCTCTGTTTCAGATGTCTTGTCTCGCACCACCTCAAGACCCAGCACCAAAATGGCGACCTTCAACCCTCTTGAATCGACATTCATCCTTGAATACTTGAGTGCTTTCCTTGAAGGATCAGAACGAGTAGCAATGGCGTCGGGTCCTCCTTTTCTTTTGACCGGACAAGACTGTCGATCGCATCGTTTTTGTCTGAGTACAAAGACAATGTCGAGAAAATCCACCAGAATCACGAGCGAGGCAGGACGCTGTAGTAGGCTTCATAGCCGTCGAACATGGACAACTTCTCCCTTCTTGGCCGATGAATCTAACTTGTTTGCAGTCCTAGTGAGTAATTTGTATTACTCACCTTATAGTGACAGCAACTCCAAGCAAAGAGCAGAGAACGAGAGGACTTCCCTCATCGGAGGTTTCATCAACGGAGGCATGGTTCTAAATAACGGTCGCTGTGAGATAACGGCGAGGTCACCTTGAAGGTTATTTCAATTTAACGTGGAGATCTCGGAGAGATCTCGGCAAATCATGTTTTGTATTGAATATATATATATATATAAGGGAGCTTTCGGGTACAAACCTTATTTCGGATCAGAACGTCGAACTAATCTGGACCATTGATTACCCAAATCGGATGGCCACCTAAATTCAGGGGGGTGAGGGGTTATTGATTACGAAATCAATTACAAGATATACATTAATTAAAAAGATAGGCATTAAATCTGGGCATTTAATTATACGATCCAAGAGCCCAGATTGATAGTTCTACGTTTTGACAAAAGATAGAAGTTTGTACCTGATTGTAATCCTAAATATATATATATATGGGGGGCTATCGAGTACAAACCTTGTTTCGGGTCAGAACGTAGAACTAATATGGACCATTGATTATCCAAATCGGATGGCCACCGAAATTCAGGGGATGGGGGTGATTGATTACGAAATCAATTACAAGATATGCATTAATTAAAAATATATTAAAAGATATGCATTAAATCTGGGCCTTTAATTTTACGATCCAATGACCCAGATTGAAAGTTCTACGTTCTGACGAAAGATACAAGTTTGTACCTGATAGCTATCCTTATATATATATATATATATATGGAGAGCAATCAGGTGCGAACCATGAGTTATGGTGTGAACATGCGAACTCAACCAGATTGCGCCATGTGTCGCGCTCAGAAAATGCCCCCCTTTTTTTATAATCAAGTTTATTAATTCGATTTTTCCCGTTTCGTTTCAACTCCGATTTCATTTTTTTCTTGCGCCAATATTCTTTTTTTTCAAGAGCTTTCTAACAAGTAGTGGATTGCATATATTTTGATGTGTTTTTGAATACGTGTGTGGATGTGTGAATATGAGTGCGAAAAAGTGTGATGTGTTTTGCAAATTTAGTGTGTATGGTTTGCGGATTTAGTGTATATGGTTTGCGGATTTAGTGTGTTTTGCAAATTTAGTGTATATGGTTTGCGAATTTAGTGTATATGGTTTGCGGATTTAGTGTATATGGTTTGCGAATTTAGTGTATATGGTTTGCGAATCTAGTGTATTGCATACTTATGTACATATGATATATATGGTTCAACTCCATGTTTGAATATAAGCTTACAAATATTAATGTCATTTAAACTTTCCTACCATATACAGTAAGTTGCTTATTTAAGATTTATCATTTAAACTTTCCTACCATATACAGTAAGTGGCATACTAAATAATATATATGGTTCAACTCCATGTTTGAATATAAGCTTACAAATATTAATGTCATTTAAACTTTCCTACCATATACAGTAAGTTGCTTATTCAAGATTTATCATCCTCAAATTAGATAATCTTCTAATAAACCAATAAGATTAACTCCAATTCCAGGTTTAAACTTTCCTACCATATACAGTAAGTTGCTTATTCAAGATTTATCATCCTCAAATTAGATAATCTTCTAATAAACCAATAAGATTAACTCCAATTCAAGGTTTTAAAATTATATGCAAGTTATGACTCCAACATTTATCATAAAGTTATTTAAAGTCTTAGTAGTATACATATACTTCCTCCATCCTACAATATTCTACAATGAGTGTCTCATTTATTTGACAAAGATTTAGTTTTAGTAAAGTGTGAAAATTACACTAAATTCGCAAACCATATACACTAAATTCGCAAACCATATACACTAAATCCGCAAACCATATACACTAAATCCGCAAACCATATATACTAAATTTGCAAAACACACTAAATTCGCAAACCATATACACTAAATCTGCAAACCATATACACTAAATTCGCAAACCATATACACTAAATCCGCAAACCATATACACTAAATCCGCAAACCATATACACTAAATTTGCAAAACACACTAAATTCGCAAACCATATACACTAAATCTGCAAACCATATACACTAAATCCGCAAACCATATACACTAAATTTGCAAAACACATCACACTTTTTCACACTCATATTCACACATCCACACACGTATTCAAAAACACATCAAAATATATGCAATCCACTACTTGTTAGAAAGCTCTTGAAAAAATAAGAATATTGGCGCAAAAAAAATTAATTCGGAGTTGAAACGAAGCGGGAAAAATTAAATTAATAAACTTGGTGGGGAAAAAAAGATGAGCATTTCTAAGCGCGACATGTTGCTGTTGAGTTCGCAGGTTCGCATTTTAAGAGGGGTTCACACGTGATTGCTTCCCATATATATATATAATTGTTTTCAGGTACACACACCCATTTTTGTACACATTTGCGGATTACCCTCAGCCCTACGATCTACAGATTCAACAGCCGTGATTACAGCACTTATCAATGGCACGGTTCGTAAATTGTCGCGCGCATGATTGAGTCGTATTGTAAGTGGGACAGTTCCGAAGGGTAACAAAGTAATTTACAGATAAACGCGTCCCACTGAATCCGCGACGATTCCTCTCCGTGCTTGATTCGTGCGAGATTGAAGATTTGATTTTGATTTTCCAAAATCGCGGACTCGTTCAGTGATAATCGGGTAAGTAAAAATCTTTACTTGATATGTAGTTACATTTAGCATCCATTGGAACTTTAGGGTTTACATAAGACGAGCTTTTTGAAGCTGCAGGTTGAAGTGTTCGAGTTGATCTAGTTCAGTGAGTTCCCGTTTGTTCTCCCCCAAATACTGGTAATTAGTTCTTATGGTTATCATCCATTTTTCGTTTTTTTTGTGTACTGAACTTGCATGCGCTATATATGTGGGCTGTTTGTTGATTTGGGGGAATTTTGCACATTGTTTCAGTATGAGTATTTTTACATTTGATTTTTCACATCCTATATATCGTATTGTTATATTTGATTTTTCACATCCTATATATCAATATTTACATAACTAATATGAGTATTAATGTGGATGTACGTTACATATTAATAAATGTTAACGGGGGTAACAACTTGAAAGTAACAATTTTTGATGTCGTTGTTCATACTCAGATGATTCAGATTTTGAGTACTCCCTCAATCAGTCTCACATCAACATTGAATCTTCCGACAGCGAGGATGATAATGTGCCACTTGATGAACTACAGAGACTGTATGTTAGCAAACCCAATCAGAAGCATGGTACCGATCCCGGTAAATCGCCCGTTTCGAATCCTGCCCACATTGCTAGGTCCGACAAGCATCAGAGACCCCCAGTCAGGAGGTTCAGATCAAGTGTACCAACTAAGGGAGAATCATCTAGGAAAAGGAAGTCTGGACCCGTTAAGGAAAGTAGACGCAAACACTACAAGTTTGGGAAGACGACGGAGGTGAAATTGGTGTCCAATAAGCGTAAGGACTTACCTTGGTTGCATATCAGATCGTCCCCCAAGAAGCTGATTGATGTGATCAGCTCCTTAACTCCTAACCAAAGGAAAGCAGTCGAGGAGATTGGGTTCCAACATGTGCTGCATTTGAATATCAGGCATATACCAAGTACGTTAGCTTACTACTTGGTTGATAATTTCGACTATGGTACTATGTCATTGAGGATGAACGATGGGAAGTTATGCATAACAGAGCGTGAGGTGCACGACACGCTCGACATACCAATCGGTGGGAGGGAGGTGACGTGGGACGCATACGGGCTGCAGTGGACACCTGCTCTGGAGCACTGGCGGTCTCAATTTGCTGAGGATGATAGAGACCATCTAACTACTGCTATTATTGCTGACCATATAATGTCTACCGGGGAATACGGGGATAATTTCAAGAGGAATTTCATGGTTTTATTTGTAACCATGATGATAGAGCATCGGACCGAAAACCTTGCCAATCAGACCTGTTTTAACGCTATTGCCGATGTGACGTA
Organism: Erodium maritimum; assembly: GCA_963921825.1. Taxonomy (NCBI): domain Eukaryota; kingdom Viridiplantae; phylum Streptophyta; class Magnoliopsida; order Geraniales; family Geraniaceae; genus Erodium; species Erodium maritimum. Next base: position 17,444,963 of record OY997591.1, read on the forward strand.
TACGGGAGTACAATTGGTGCCAAACCGTTGTTAACAAACTCACCGATTCCAGGAAGACTTGGCATACCCAGAGCCCGAATCAAGATTCTTCGTTGGGCCGATAACCTTTTTGTTGGTATGCTTTATGGTTTATATTTGTGTTTTTGCACTGTGTTAAGCTCAGCTGCATTATATTTACATGTTTTTACATTTTTCCAGTTATTCTATCTTGATCGGGTTGAGGTTGGTGTGAGACGAGACCCCGTGCATGGCCGTCACTGATTGAGTGGGACACTACATCAGTTAGCGAAAGGCAGAAGGAAGAGGTATCCCTTGACCTTTTTGGCAAAGGTCACATCTTGGTTGATCCTCCTTTGCGCTCGGCTGATGAACACAATTTGCCACATCAACCAATCCCCAACCTCCTCTAGCCCCACACACAGCTAGTCCTCCTGCCCCCATCGATCCTAACAGCCACCATAGTTCACGCCTAGAAGATGGAAGCAACACAGACAAACACCCCGAAGAAGTCGAGGTCGACGATAGCCAAGTAGTAATACTCCCATATATGGTAGGTCAAATAACGATAATGTTTATGTGATTAAATATTGTTGCATATTACGCACATTAACATTTTCATAATAATGCATTCCTACTACATACGTATTTTAGGGAGTTGCACATAATGACGCATCTAACTATTTTAGTATAACATATGTTTATGGAACAGATGTTTGCGAACAGATGGTGCGCTGCTGTCACCAAGATTAAGGAAGGCAACGCTGAAATGTCCGAGTTGATGCGTGAAGGGTTCACAAAACACGCTGGTACCGAATGGTTCAAATGTGTTGCAGCAATGTGCCAACGCGCATTCCCCGATGCACACCCGGATGATTTACCCGCTACACAACCTGAGGATGCATTACCAACGCAAGACTCGTGGTTTGATCTACCAGGTGTTTGGGATACGATTGATGGGTTATTTGGCACCCATGGATGCAATGTAAAAGGCGAAAATGACCACAGTACAAACCCTGCAAAACCTGTTTCACCTCCGTCGTTCTGTTTATTGTCACAACTTGACACTTCACCAGCAGCCCAGATGTGTAGATCTCCATCACCACATTTTGCACCAGTCTCATCGCCTGATAGAGTTTCGCCCAACACGAGCAGACTCCGTGATTCAATTGCAAAGACCTTGTTTGACGACATTGACCCAATTGGTGTTGCTGCTGCCATTTCCCGTCAATACCCTGAACCAATCCCCGTCGACACGGATACGTGCAAAAGGTTCTGATGTCCGCATGAAAAGGAGTCGTGATGAACCATCGTTCGACCCGACGTCTGCAATTGTATGCACCCCTAAGGTCGTCCCATATGTTCGTGTGAGAGCACCAGCTGCTGTATACTGTTCTCCATATGTTGACAGAAAGACAGATGTTCGGAGCAATTTGGATGACGACGAGCATCAGCTCACACAGTGGATGTTTTTTTACACTCTATTATACGGTTTGCACATGTACCATATCTAACTACATTTCATATGTGCAGGGAATTCGTTTACAGATGCTCTCCGTTTAAGGTAACAAGGGAGGGGATGCGAACATTGATGGACGGAATGTGGGTTATGAGCCAAGTGGTTGACGCGTGGTCCAACTACCTCAATCATCTGGAGGAGTTGAGGAGCAGCACATCGTCGTGTCGTCTGTTCTTATCATCAGCAGCTAGTGTAAGACTACTTTTATCGTACGATTACTTTATGGGTTTTGTAATAGTAAAGTATTGCGCTATTTCACCTAATATACATATATTGGTATATCATAAGTATCGTACGACATATACAATAATGAAACCGGGTTTGAAGAACAGTTCAAAGCCGAATTGAAGGGGTTAACGGTGCCATTGACATCAGTTGATCTTGTAAGTAACGTAGTTTAGAATGTTAATTATACGATTTGTTCCGACCACATTACATGTATACTGAACGTATTTTGGTGCTTTCTTTTTCCATCCACATATTTTTATGGTTGTGTTGAAAAGCAATCATTACACCGTAATGTGTATTGATTTGAAAAAATGTGTAATTGAGTTGTTTGACAACTATTTGTCGAACGAACTGGATATCGACCAATACGGTGACATACACTATGTTATGGTAATGTTACTCGTGTTCTACAGTTGTACTGTTCACGACATGCTTACTAATTTTTTTATCGTATTAGTATTGAATATTTTATATGTTTTTTCAGCGAGACAAAATTGCTGATTTTATATGTGACTCCAACCCCACACTTTCCGGTAAATTACTGAACCTTACCATCAACCGTGTCCCATTATATTGAGCGTCTCCATTCAACAAGGATGATTGTGCCATATATGCCATGTGGCATATGGAGTCTTATCTTGGCGGTGGGCGATGCGCCGATAAGCTAGAGCAGGATTATGTAAGTCACGCTCAACATTAGCATTCTTTACCGTATCCATCTTCTATATGTTTTTTATTATAACGGTCTGAGTACAATGTTCGTGTGCACAGCCTCAGCAGATGTCGTTGCTCAGACGTAGATTTCTGTACAAGTTGATGACGTTTGAGGTCAACACTGCTTGGTCGCCATAGGAGAAGAAGCTGCAGAAATACTGCAAACAGTGGAATGAAGATTTCGTATTCACCCCTAAATTCAAGGCCTTCTTGCGTTGAAGCGGTGATTGGCTGAATGTGATCCATAACAATTATATCCATTTAAGTTGCATTTTACACCAGACATGATATTTTTGGTTGTTGAACTAAGGTTGACATTATTTTGAGGACAATTCTATTTTTGTGCAATGCTACGATAATATCCAGGCCAGTTTAGTTGTTTGAGATTTCTGGTTGTCGAAGTCCATTTATTACATAATGATGGTTGGTTTTTACAGGTATTTTGCATACTTTTTTAACAACAGTTTACCATAGTGATCATAGTACGTAATATGTATTTTTGCAGACACATATTGTGTTCCACAGGGGCATTTGTAGTTATCTAACATTGTTTGAACACATTTCCTAGGTGTTTTGAAGCTTGTTATGCGGGTTTTGAACTTTACAGAATAATAGCCTGATATTACAGAATAGTGAACTTTATATTGTTAACTGATTGTATTTTAAGAAAGGTTATTGCCTTCAAACAACCACTGAAAAGTTAAAACTCTTTTGAATCTTCTGTTTCATTTTTTAAAATTCACATATTACCAGCCTGATATTACATAATATGGAAACTGATATTGTGAACTACCAATGATACTCAAGAGCATAAGCAAGTAAAATAAATATTAAAACAAACCGCCACCTACTTTAACCATATTATATTAGACTTTTAACCGGTTCGAAATCCCGACACCATTTCTGGGTGGGGTGTAGTTCAAACAAAATGTTCAAAAAAACATAAAAGGATGCTCATACAATTTTAAAGACCTAACGGGTCTAATCTTCATCCTCGTCCTCGTCGTCCTCACCATCATCAAACTCATCTTCTGCATCATCTTCACTTGGATCTTCGAAGCCATCATCTTCATGCTCATCGTCTGTCCCGTCTTCGTCCTTTTCTTCATCATCTGAGAAACCCTCATCCGCAGGAGGGTTGAGTTTGCGCCTCTTGTGAGACACATCATCGTCATCAGAGGACGAGCTGTCTGAAGATTGTATGTCGTTTTTTTCTTCATCCTCATCTTCACTACTGAATTGAGGAGAGGGCGGGTAAAAATCGTAGTCCTCCCAGTTGGTACCGGGAGATGAAGGAGGAAGAGGCCATGAAGAAGGCATTTTCTATGTCTGAAAGTGAGGAGTTTGTTCTATGTTTTTAGAAAATTGGTACGGGGGTTCGTGCGTTACCGGGGTATTTGAATAGGAACGAAGAGGTGTGAGATGACACATCATGATGTAAATTAACTGCCACACACGCTTATACATGGTAATGATGCACTTTGCCGGCGTTTTTTGAATATATGAACCGTCCATTATTCATAATACCATATATTATTCATAGGTTATGATTCCCTACACCAGTTTTTTCTCCCATCACTTCGGTGCAGGCATTTATTAAGTAAACATTTACCTTCAACCACATATACTGATTAAATTGTTTTTACTACCCACTTTGTTGAACCATAAAATTACACAGAATCTCCATACAATCACACCAAGATTGATTTTTACATAACAATGTTTGCTATTTACATTTCCATGCACTTATAAAATTACACATAATCTCCACTGCATGACATCAAGTTTTGATTTTCACAACAAGGTTTTTACACTACAAGGTTTGCTTTTTACACTTATATTTTACCTAAATTTTTTTACACGGTGTGTGATATTATACTTCAAGTTCATAGATTAACATTTTGATGCACTGCACATCAACCAGAGTGTTCACCCAAAAAAATTTTATAGGTAACAATACAAAGTAGGAAATACTGTTTATTATTTATGGTTATGCAAAGTTACAAGAACTATGCTCCCATATTCCCAAACTACCATGCAGATTCATTACACAAAACACAAAAAGACTAGGGTTTGCATACTTAAATAACAGCAACAAAACTGCTGGATACTATGGTGCTGGCAGTATATGCGCAATACTGACATGCAGCAGTGCATGCTCCGCCAGCAGTGCCTCATGCGCAACAACCTCCTCCATCGGCCAACCGCTAGTGTCGACCTCCCCCATATCGTACATCTGTTGCAGCAGCTCGAGGTGTGCTCGCAGCAGCTTCCCCTTTATGCGCTCGAAGGTCAGTGTTCTCCTGTTGTGCGCCGACAAGCGCAGGGCTGCTGCGGCCGCCTCCACCGGATCACGGCGCTCCTTCACTGGTCCCGCACCGTCGCGAGCTACGTTACCTGCCATTGGGAAAGTGGTTTGGGTGGTATTAGGTTTTTACAGTTTTTTTGTGAGTGAACACTACCGAGAACGTTGTATATATAGTGTTCAGACGCATGCGTGGGGGAACGGATTTAGGGTTCGGTGTGCAGTTATTACGAACAGAAGATCGTGGGGGTGGTTGGTTTTAGGGGGAGTTACATTCGTATTTAATGTCCAGCAATTAGAACATGTAATTAGTTTTTTTTTAATTTATATAGCAAGTCCGCATGCGATACAAATACCAGGCCGTACCAAAGGACTTTTATTCATTCCAAAAAACTATGATATGTGTCCATATTTATTAACTAATGTAATGTAAACATAATACATAGAAATGTAAACACCACTTATTTCTTCGCCTTTTTCTTCCCCACAGCCTTGCTCTTAGTTGTCTTGGGCCTCAAGTTACAATTCCTGCTATTATGTGTTTGCATTGTAAGACATGTTCTGCATAACTTAAGAGGCTTATTACTTTTCTGTATTGCTTTGTCCCGTTCACGTTGCAGGTGCTCGCTTGGTTGTAATCGATTCCTCTTCGTATTTGTAATTGCTGGAGGATGAACGGTAACAATATCCGGCAACCTTACACCAGTAACTCTAGCAATATAACTTGTCCTATTCAAACGCACTTCTTCCACAATGTCATCGACGGTTTTGACCTTGTACTTTGCCACTATGCCCAATATTTCCCTCAAACTTGAAGTCGCCGCGTTTGGAATTGCAAGAATTTCATCAAATCTTTTCTTTAGTGCACCCATAAACTCGTTGTCATCCACTTTCAAATCTTCAGCACTCGCACCAATGTCTGACAATTTGTTTGACATGTCATTGTCCTTGCACCACCGATCGTATACCAATGTACGAGGGATTTGCTTCCAACTGGTAGTTTGTAACACAAAGAATATATGGTGACAGACCATACCGCTTGATGGCAATTTGTTGCAGTAACATCGAAATTCATTCGTACTAACAATGCGTTCCACAGTATACACCTTCCCCGTCTCGATATATTTTTTATCGAGTACTATGTATGTCTTTTTCTCATCATTTCCACCCATGTCTTTCAAGCTACAGAAGTCATTTGCATCCTTTATGTCCTTTTTCACATCTTCGAATATTGGTCGTGTGTACAATGATCATGCATCTGCCTCCAAACCTGACTCTATGACATACCTTGGATGTGAAGTGTAACTCTGCATCATCAGCCTATAGTGCTCTTGACGCTGATTATCAATAACCGATTTACACCCCCATAACAGTTGAACGAGACCAAGGTACCGATCAACATATCGCTGGTATGCAGCATTTGTTGATTCTGATCTCGAAGTTGTCCGCATAAATTGACCCATGGGGAGGTCACGATAGTAAGCCGGTATCCATTTATCTCGAATCTCGTACATACCTTTCAACCATTCATGGTCCTCCAACCCATATTCCCCAAGCAACTCTGCCCACAGACTTTCAAACTTATCGGGAGTAATGTTGTTGCTGTACGCCACGTCATGAATTCGTTGTCGAAATTCACTGCCACGCACAGTGGTGGAAGGCACCTGCGTAGTACAAATGTAATTATTAGACACAAATGTAATTACAGTTACACATAATGTAATAGTACAGTTTTATAGTGTAATACTATGTAATCACTCAATGTTATGCTTACTGACCTTCACCGACAGTTTGTCCAGAATATGCCACATACAAAATTTATGCCGCAATTCAGTGAATACGTTTGGCACAGCTATCTTCATTGCGGGGTCTTGGTCAGTGACAAAATACAGTGGTTGCTTCTTGTTCATTGCCTTAAGGAATGCTGTAAACATCCAGGTGTATGACTCAACGTCTTCATGTGTGACCAAACCAAGGCCAAAAGTCACTAATTTTTTATAATTGTCGACACCGGTGAACGGACAGAAAGGCATACAATACTTGTGCGTGCGAAAGGGTCAAAGGCCAATCATTTATGGGAACAAACAACTGTTATTATATAAACTTACATGTTCGTTCTGTAAGTTGCATCAAACATCACTGAATCTCCATACAGTTCGTAGTTCCTTATCGATACCTCGTCACACCAGAATAATCTTGTTAGCTACCCATTGTATCTTCATCATATTCATAATAGAAAGAACTATTCGCCTCCTTTTTCGCACGAAACTCGTCAAGGATCACCTGAACATCATTGTCTGCAATGAACGCCTTCAAGTCCCTGTTGTAGTTAACGAAGTCCATTTTTGATGCACCCACCCTATCAACGCCACCACATTGTTCGCTAAGTAATCGGTGCGCATCTGTTGGTCCGATACCCGCTCTCCTACAATGGTTTAACCACTGAACATGGTTCTCACTCACATGTCTATTACCGCGAAGCTGGTGCGAGTGTGATTTTCCAACTAAGGGATGGTTATGGGCAGCTACGAATTTTGTTACCTTGTAGCATCTGGATGCAGGAATCCAGGTGAAGCGTATCATTGCCTCACAATTTGACCTCGTGAGCAAACGCTTCCTCTTACGAGTAGCACTTGAGTCCGGAAGGTCCTTTGATTAACGGATCTCCCATTCTTTGGAACACACCATGTACTTGATCGTTATGTGCCCACTCCTATCCTTGCTCTCAGTATGTCTCCGCGTGCTGAACCCCCCGTTTTTCCCATATGTTTGATATAAGTCAATGCAGTGGTTCAGAGTCTCGAACGGCTGCCCCTCGTACGGCGTATGTGTTGGTCCACAGTTGGGGATATAAGTAACTGCACCATGTTGTGATACATGCACTGCTTCATCGACAGCCGTACCCGCATCGCATTGGGATTCCATTACACTTGAAATAAATCCGAGCCATACATCGGTCAGTATAATGTAAATAAATTATGTTTCAGTGTAAATGAATAAACCAATAATTTTACACTATCGCATTAATGCAATTGCATCCAAAATGTGCACCCATGTACAGTTAACTATATAAACCCCCACAATGCATACCCAGTACGCAAAGTCCACTGTCTGATCTTTATTCATGCATATGATATACTATGTAAATACAGCAATTGTAAATGTAAATGAACACCCAATTACAGTTGCAGTAGAATATAACTACATTTACATTCACATGTACAACAACGTCAATTTGACTGCCCCCCATCCCCAGAAATATTAAGTATGTAATCACACCAAACACTTAGTCTTTTTGTAAACAAACATTTTCAGTATGTAATATAAATTGCAGCATACGCCATCGACAACCGGCATCATTACATTACATTGGACATACCTCTCGAATACGAAAATCAATACTGCAGTTTTGCAATCCCCACGACGCTGGATAGTTTTCAAACAATACCCTGCGGCTCAAAATCTCTTAATCGCAATTGCTTACAGCACAAAATCGGTCTCTAGTATTTGATTCTGGGGTTATTTACGATAAGGTACCCTAATGTTTCGTCCACGAACGATAAGGTACCCTAATGAATTTTGTGTCTGATAAGGTACCCTAATGATTCGTCCACGAACAATTTGGTTTAAAATTGGCATATTCCGTTAAAAACTAACGGAATATTCCTCTAAATTAGACATTTGCAGTCAAGTGGGGTGTGAAATGATGATTTTACCCTTTCTTATTTTAAGCTTATAAATTTGATAGACAAAATTACCATTATACCCTTAATTATATAATACAATAAAAATATAATAAATAAATAAATAAATAAATTTAAATTTTTTAAATTTAAAAATTAAATTATTTAAAATAATAATAAAAATATTTAAAAATATTTAAAAATATTAAGAAATACAAAAAATTTAAAAAATAATTTTTATTTTTTAATAAAATTAATTTTATTAAAAACAAAATCGCAGAGCTTCGTCCTCTCCGGCCACCCCACCGGCGTCGTCTCCGGCCACCCCACCTCTACCGTCGTCGTCGTCCCCGGCCACCCCACCTGCGCCGCCTCCTCCTCCCTCTTCCAGCTCCTCCCCCTCACCAGATCGAATCGCAGAGCTTCAGCTCTGCGATTTGGTTCAGACCAAAACCAGATCAGAACCAAATCGCAGAGCTTCAGCTCTGCGATTCAGATCTGGTGAGGGGGAGGAGGAGGTGGCGCAGGTGGGGTGGCCGGGGACGACGACGGCGGAGGAGGTGGGGTGGCTGGAGAAGACGAAGCTCTGCGATTTTTTTTTAATAAAATTAATTTTTTTAAAAAATAAAAATGATTTTTATATATAAAAATGTTTTTAATAAAAAAATTATTTATATATAAAAAAACTAATTATTAAAAAAATAAAACTAATTAAATAGAAAATCTATTTTAAAATAGAAAAATCTAATTTTTAAAAAATAAAAACTGATTTTTGAAAGAAAAAAAATTCAGTTTTTAAAAAATATAACTTTAAAAAATATATAATTTATTTATTTTATTTTGAAAATTAAAATTAATTACAAAATATAAATAAAGGAAAAATAATAACTGAGGGTATAATGGTCATTTCACTCTTAAGTCAAAAGTCAACTGAAATGTTAAAGGGCAAAATAGTCATTCTACATAATTCTGTTAGTTTTTTAACAGCATTAAACCAAATCGTTCGTGGACGAATCATTAGGGTACCTTGTCGGACAAAAAATTCATTAGGGTACCTTATCGTTCGTGAACGAAACATTAGGATACCTTATCGTAAATAACACTTGATTCTATCCTATGATGCAGCCAAAAGTCTTTGAGATTTATATAATCTACCATGATCGATTGCATCCGATACGTTTTGCGTCTAATCCCCCAGTTGTAGGGATCATTGACAGATTGGCCCGTTATGAAAATTAAATGTGACAATACATTTACATATTTGTCCTTTGTTTGCGCGCGCGTGGAGCATTTTGAAGCTGAATCGCAGAAGCAGTATAGCCGGTCGATTGCTTGAATTAGATGGCCCCTATTAATCCGTAAATTAGTATTTTATCGATACTGTGTAGTTGAAACCCTCCCTATATATATATAATAAAAATATAACTAATACTTTATAAAAATATAACAATAATAACAGTTAAATATAAATTATATTATTTTCGAATTATTAATACACATATGTATCTATTAATATATTTTCAGATTTTTTTATTTTAAATTATTAATAATTAAAACATATAAAAATAATATTACATTAACTCTAGTCTTTGCCCACTTAAATTAGCCTAAATGACCAACAACTAATTTATATCAAGTCCAATTCGACTTAGCCCAACAATTGATAAAACTCAACCCATTAACTAACTAAAGTAAAGTAACTTTAAACCTAAAAACCCTAACATACCCCACTCTAGTCACATTTTTATCGCGTTGACCGATTGTGTTGGCCGAGTTGACCGCGATTTCAAGCGATACCACATCGCGGTAACGGCTGACCTATTTTACCGTGATCTCTCCGCGATCTCGGCATGATCTCGGGTTATTTAGAACCTTGACCGGAGGTTTCATAACCAAAATGCAAGAAGCAATTCATTTGAGAGTGGGTCACTTAGCTCAAAACACTTAATGAAGACCCCCGAACACTAGCTTATCAAAAATAGATGTCGGTAAATCCTTAGTAAAGATATCAACAAGATTTTTCACTAGACCGAATATGCTGGACATCTATCTTATGACTCTTTTGAAGGTCATTAGTACAAAATAATTTTGGAGATGTGTGTTTGATTTTATCCCCTTTGATATAACCTCCTCTGATCTGAGCAATACAAGCTGCATTATCCTCATATATTGAGGAGAGGGGAGTTTACTTAAGGAATGCATATTGTTCTTTGTATATGTCGAATAACATTTTGTAGGAACACATACTCTCGGCTAGCTGCATGTAGTGCCAAGATTTCCAAATGATTGGACGATGTCGCAACCAAAATCTGTTTTGTTGAGGGCCAAGAAATAGTCGTCTCATTGCATGTAAATATGTATCATGTCTGGGAGCGAACTTTATGGGGGTCTGATAGATACCCTACATTTGCATATTCGACCAGGTCAACGTTTTCCTTGGATTTTGAATATAGAAATCCCAAATCTTTAGTTTCACCCAAATAATGAAATACATAATTGATAATATTCCAATGTTTTCTAGTGGGTTCTGAGCTGAACCTTGCAAATACTTTTACTACAAATGTTGTATTTGGTCAAGTGCATTGTGCCAAGTATAATAAAGCTCCAATAGCATTTAGATATGACGCTTCAAGACTAAGTATCTTTTCATATGCTTCTTTAGGGTGAAATGGATTTTTCTTTGGATCCAACGATCAGACGACCATTGGGGTACTAAGTGTATGAGCTTTATCCATGTTAAAACGCATAAGGATTTTCTCGATATATGTAGATTGATGGATCAAAATGTCATCAGAAATATGCTCGACATGTAGGTCGAGATAGTGTCTTGTCTTTCCCAAATCTTTCATTTCAAACTCTTTCTTCATATATTCTGTAGTCTTAATGATATTCTCTATAATACCAATCAAATTTATATTATTGACGTACACTTCTACGATAACAAAGTCGGAGTTTGTTTTCTTAATGAATACACATGGACATATAACGTCATTCTTATAACCTTCTATGAAGAGGTATTCGCTAAGGCGATTGTACCACATTCTACTGTGTTTTTTAGTCCATACAATGATTCCTATAATTTTATCGAAAACATATTCCAATATGTTAAACGTCTTCCGGGTTTTTGTTTCTCTCATTTCTTTTTCTTATAAACACCCATTTTCACCCAACGTGTTAAACGTCTTCTGCGTTTTTGACAGTAGGCTCAAATGCTTTACGTTTTTCGATTGAAGTCAATTCTTTCTTAATTTTTTCTTCACACTTTGTCCAATCATGCCTTTGACGACACACGTCAATGCTATGCGTGGCTCAAAATCAAAATCCTTGATTATATCATTGGCCACCGTGAATGCAAAAACTTCATCAGCATTAATTGAGTTTTGATCCCAAGTCTTACTTATGTGTGAAAAGTTCATATAAATCTCCTCACTTCTATTACAGTCTTCTTGTATTTCTGGAATGATTAGTTCTTCTGGAACCGGTTATGATAATGTGATTTTTTTCATACTTTATTTATCTGACTTTTTAATTTTTGAAGAACAACATCCTTTTCCCCAATTGGCCTTCCACTCTTTTGGCGTGTAATAAAGGAACCGACAGCTGCTTTTGCAATATCACCAATAACCTTAATTTTAGCTTCTACGCTGATGAAATCTATATATGACCTTGTTATCTTTGACATGTCTGCAAATGTATCGGGGTTTGATTTGCATTATTTTGGAAATGAAATATTCTATGTACTTATGTTTCTCATTGTGATGTGTGCGGGTCTAAATGAGACAAAGAATTCACTTTTCAAGAAAGCCCATGCTTTACTTCGAGAGGCTTTTTCTCACCTGGAGGTGGGAATGTTATCTCATCAAAATGCAAATCTTGTAGTAAAATATCACCAGTACGGGGTTCAAGATACATGATAATAGATGGTGAATCAAAACAAACATAAATCCCCAATCGACGTTGGAATCCCATTTTTGTGCGTTAAATATGTGCAATAAGGACTTGCACAACACAACCAAAAGTTCTCAAATGAGATATATAAAGTTCATGACCATATGTAAGTTGTACAAAAGAATATTGATGACACGCACTAGGTCTCAAAACGAATCAAGGATGCAACATGTCCCCTAACAAAAATAGATATTTGTGATTATAATAATAATATACAATCAATTATTTGTTTCTTTGCTTGTTTTGGGCCCTTGGGTCTGATTTGGTTTTGTGTGGCCTAGTCTAACATTGGTATTTCCCAAATGCATTTTTGACTAAAACGTGCAAATTTTATTGATATTAGATCAGAACAGATATGTGCATCAGGGAACAGGCTCCCTAACCACTAGAAAAGAACATACATTAAACATAAAGTTCATCATTCTTTTTATCCATTTAACCGCCACTGGCGGTTTTGAAAATCGATATCGGACGGCCGCCATAAAGGCATGAAGGAGAGGTGGGGGTGAGAAGATGATACTGGAAGTCCCAACCCAATCCATAGGCCATGACTGCATCAGTAAAGCATAAATTAAAAAGTACGGATCCACACTACTCAAGGTGGGGCTTGGATACCGCTGGGTCACCCAAGGGTGAAACTTTTCTTCTACTGTAAAACCGAACCTATGGTCATCAATACTGAAGGAAGGACGGGCTTGACTCAGGGATCTCTTCCAATAATCGTCCCTGAAGCCTATGGGTAGAGGGTGCGATGGTGGAGGCTAGGGAGGAGGGCGTGACGATTGCAGGGGTGGCGGCGGGGACTTCCGAGGCGGCGGCTGCGGCGACTTCAGAGACCCCTAGCAGATTCCGAGGCGGTGGTGGAGGCCAGAGAGGAGGACAGGCATGTGGAGGTGGTAGGGATGACGGCGGTGACTTTCGAGGCGGCAGCTGCGACGGCTTTAGAGACGCCGACGAAAATAAAGACGATGTTAGGGGTTGATGCCGAGGTGAGTCAGACGCCAACCACCAGAGTTGTAGAGGGGCACCGAATCAGATCGGGAGAGATGGTGGACCAATCAGATCGAGAGATGCTTCGTTGGTGGCGGGAGGGAGCCAACGTCGTAGTGACTAGAAGTGGTTCGAGAGGAGTCCTAACAGAGAAAACCTTCACAAAACCTAAAAAAAGGTACATGATAGAGTAAGCGTGAAAGAGAGGAGCAAAACCATGACAAAGGCTATGGCCACAACCATGATTTTGCTTTTACGGCGAGAGAGAGAGCGGAGCAGGTTAGGGTTACCCCTCTTCGATTTTGTCTTAATGTATTGTCCAACTGCTTTATGTCACAATCCTAGTCTGAAGCTTTGTATTTCGATTAAATTTTGCAATTTACCTTGTTCCTCTTTTGGAACAAGTGGATTTATAAAAAATCTTGCTGATATAAAAAAAAGGTGGAATCAAAACTCTACAATCTGCATGAATTGGTTGCATCAAAAGGACAACATGTTAGCAATAATTTTGTTCTCACTCAAGGATTGTCTTGGGGACATTTATGGATTTTTCTAGACAATCCCCACTAGTTTACTTAATCAAATTCTCACAAGTAATTACGTGGGGAAGTGATCCCATTTCATCAGCGTTTATGTCTGTTTTTTGTTAATGGAAAATGAATTAACAAACAACGATTAAAAAGAGAGAGAATCCGAAACTCAAAAAGTACATGGTGTCACGACCCTTTTGGCGACCCTCTTTTCCTACGGCCAGATGAGTGCGTTAACGTCATCTTCTATGGTTTGCAGGTATGCCCCGTTCTCTTGAGTGCGATAGTCCCTTGCCTTGAGTGTCTCGTATCGTTCTTTAATGGTAGGATGTGCCAAGTCCGCTGCGCACCATCCGAGGACGGCTGAACTCGGGCCCTTTGGGACCTCGCTAAGGGCTCGGGTGCCGGGCGCGCCTGGGGGACCGGGCGGGTCCTGCCGGGGCGTTTCAAGTGGTATCAGAGCGGGTCGATGAGGGTACCCCGCACGAGAACTCAACATGGTGGATCGCTCAAGAAAGACGGAGTACCGAGCGCAGGGCGTTGAGCTGACGAGGTGAATATTGCCAACACATAGGCACTAGGTGCCGAGAAAACCACGGGGTCGTGTGCATGTGCCGAGGTAGGCAAGTGCGCGAGGTATCGCGGGTTGGTGCGAGCCAGGGGCTGCCAACATGTAGGGCACCGGGTGCCTGAGGACGCCACGGACCGTTGGATGTGAAGGAGCGCAAGGTGCGCCAGTTGGCCGAGGGAACGTGCCGTCAACGAGATGCATACAAGAGATGGTCAAGGGCCGAAGGTTGAAGGTCCTCGCCGAGGACGGCGAGAGAATGGGTGGGGGAGAATGTCACGACCCTTTTGGCGACCCCCTTTTCCTACGACCAGATGAGTGCATTAACGACATCTTCTATGGTTTGCAGGTATGCCCCGTTCTCTTGAGTGCGATAGTCCCTTGCCTTTAGTGTCTCGTATCGTTCTTCAATGGTAGGATGTACCAAGTCCGCTGCGCACCATCCGAGGACGGCTGAACTCGGGCCCTTTGGGACCTCGCCAAGGGCTCGGGTGCCGGGCGCGCCTGGGGGACCGGGCGGGTCCTGCCGGGGCGTTTCAAGTGGTATCAGAGCGGGTCGATGAGGGTACCCCGCACGAGAACTCAACATGGTGGATCGCTCAAGAAAGACGGAGTACCGAGCGCAGGGCGTTGAGCTGACGAGGTGAATATTGCCAACACATAGGCACTAGGTGCCGAGAAAACCACGGGGTCGTGTGCATGTGCCGAGGTAGGCAAGTGCGCGAGGTATCGCGGGTTGGTGCGAGCCAGGGGCTGCCAACATGTAGGGCACCGGGTGCCTGAGGACGCCACGGACCGTTGGATGTGAAGGAGCGCAAGGTGCGCCAGTTGGCCGAGGGAACGTGCCGTCAACGAGATGCATACAAGAGATGGTCAAGGGCCGAAGGTTGAAGGTCCTCGCCGAGGACGGCGAGAGAATGGGTGGGGGAGAATGTCACGACCCTTTTGGCGACCCCCTTTTCCTACGACCAGATGAGTGCATTAACGACATCTTCTATGGTTTGCAGGTATGCCCCGTTCTCTTGAGTGCGATAGTCCCTTGCCTTTAGTGTCTCGTATCGTTCTTCAATGGTAGGATGTACCAAGTCCGCTGCGCACCATCCGAGGACGGCTGAACTCGGGCCCTTTGGGACCTCGCCAAGGGCTCGGGTGCCGGGCGCGCCTGGGGGACCGGGCGGGTCCTGCCGGGGCGTTTCAAGTGGTATCAGAGCGGGTCGATGAGGGTACCCCGCACGAGAACTCAACATGGTGGATCGCTCAAGAAAGACGGAGTACCGAGCGCAGGGCGTTGAGCTGACGAGGTGAATATTGCCAACACATAGGCACTAGGTGCCGAGAAAACCACGGGGTCGTGTGCATGTGCCGAGGTAGGCAAGTGCGCGAGGTATCGCGGGTTGGTGCGAGCCAGGGGCTGCCAACATGTAGGGCACCGGGTGCCTGAGGACGCCACGGACCGTTGGATGTGAAGGAGCGCAAGGTGCGCCAGTTGGCCGAGGGAACGTGCCGTCAACGAGATGCATACAAGAGATGGTCAAGGGCCGAAGGTTGAAGGTCCTCGCCGAGGACGGCGAGAGAATGGGTGGGGGAGAATGTCACGACCCTTTTGGCGACCCCCTTTTCCTACGACCAGATGAGTGCATTAACGACATCTTCTATGGTTTGCAGGTATGCCCCGTTCTCTTGAGTGCGATAGTCCCTTGCCTTTAGTGTCTCGTATCGTTCTTCAATGGTAGGATGTACCAAGTCCGCTGCGCACCATCCGAGGACGGCTGAACTCGGGCCCTTTGGGACCTCGCCAAGGGCTCGGGTGCCGGGCGCGCCTGGGGGACCGGGCGGGTCCTGCCGGGGCGTTTCAAGTGGTATCAGAGCGGGTCGATGAGGGTACCCCGCACGAGAACTCAACATGGTGGATCGCTCAAGAAAGACGGAGTACCGAGCGCAGGGCGTTGAGCTGACGAGGTGAATATTGCCAACACATAGGCACTAGGTGCCGAGAAAACCACGGGGTCGTGTGCATGTGCCGAGGTAGGCAAGTGCGCGAGGTATCGCGGGTTGGTGCGAGCCAGGGGCTGCCAACATGTAGGGCACCGGGTGCCTGAGGACGCCACGGACCGTTGGATGTGAAGGAGCGCAAGGTGCGCCAGTTGGCCGAGGGAACGTGCCGTCAACGAGATGCATACAAGAGATGGTCAAGGGCCGAAGGTTGAAGGTCCTCGCCGAGGACGGCGAGAGAATGGGTGGGGGAGAATGTCACGACCCTTTTGGCGACCCCCTTTTCCTACGACCAGATGAGTGCATTAACGACATCTTCTATGGTTTGCAGGTATGCCCCGTTCTCTTGAGTGCGATAGTCCCTTGCCTTTAGTGTCTCGTATCGTTCTTCAATGGTAGGATGTACCAAGTCCGCTGCGCACCATCCGAGGACGGCTGAACTCGGGCCCTTTGGGACCTCGCCAAGGGCTCGGGTGCCGGGCGCGCCTGGGGGACCGGGCGGGTCCTGCCGGGGCGTTTCACATGGCCTAGAATAAGAAGAAAAAAAAAACCTTACAAAGCGATAAAATTAGATAGAAAACTCATATGATCTCGATAAGACTAAGTATCCTGCTAATATAACAAGGACTCAAAACTTTCTCGATATCTAACGAAAGGGGATGTACTTATCACGTCCATTTTGATTATTATTTTTCAGAGAAATGACAATATTATTAAATAAGCAAAGTAATCAGGGATCCGTCTGGCAATAGGACCCTTACAACTCAAAAAAGTAGATAAACATAACTTGGAACATAAATACTGAGAAGTAAATAAATATAAACTGGAACATAAATACTGAGAAGTAAATGGTGCTCATATGCATAGAGGCGGTCAGGGGGTGAACTGATGTAGCATCCGTGAATACCGAGACAGTATGCGCCAACCATAAAGTACTGGTCGAGCAGACCAGGTGATAACTGAACACTGGTGGACCATGACATCCCCGGTAAGTCAGCGTGCGTCATCCTCCCTTGAGTGATAAAAGTAGGGCTCCTGAACGCGGGATTGTTGACTCCAAAGTGGTAGGGAAGCATACACTCGACTGTTGGCAGAACCAATGCCACCAAACTGCCAGGAAGGGTATACAGTCGACCAAACCCTTCCTGGGGTGCCAGGCACTCATTCTTGGAGGCGGGGGTGCTTCCAGGCCCCCGCCGCTGCATGTGATGACCCCTCTGAAGCCACCGAGGTTTCTTCTTCCTCCGGTTCCATCTCCCTTTCCAGGCGTTTCTTCCCTAGTAGTGATGGCGACACTTCCCACGGGAGCCAATCCACCAGAGCCTCTTCCTCCCTAACCCTCGAGTGCTTCTCCTGCAGTCTTGCTTCTTGGGACCTCTGAAGGGTGTGTGGCCTACCCAACAAAGATCCCCCTTTCCCCCATCCTCTCAGGTAAGCCCAATTCGTACCGGGCGTCGCCTTCCCATGCTTCGCCCTTTCTAGGCCAGACCTCGGATCCGCCGGGGCCTTCAGCGAAGGGCCCCTTTTTCCCCCCACCACCGGGCAGACCGGGAATAGGTGGCCAACGCAGTAGCACCCAAAACAGTGTTCAGGTAAGTGTTCGTATGATATCAACAGACGAGTGCGTACCTGGGAGGCAGACATCCGGAACCAAAGTTGACTCTACAGTGGGACTCGTATGTCCACCTTGATTCTGACCTTCATGAAATCTCCCCAGCACAGGCCCTCCTTGTCCACGTCCACCCCCTGACACCCACCAAGGGCATTCCCAATCCGAAATCCCACATCCTTCGTCCAAGCCCCCACAGGTAGATTCGACACACGGGCCCAGACCGAGAAGTGGTGGAATTTTAACTCCTGGACCTGCATGTGAGCACGCAGATCCGTAAACAAAATCAGAGAGTCCCTAAAAGACCAAGGCTCCCCCAATATTTATAAATTGGAGCTCCAAAAAGTAGAGCTTCGGTGGGTTGGCTCCCGCGGGAATTGTCGCCATCACTGTCAGGGAAGAAACGCCTGGAAAGGGAGATGGAACCGGAGGAAGAAGAAACCTCGGCGGTTTCAGAGGGGTCATCACATGCAGCGGTGGGGGCCTGGAAGCACCCCCGCCTCCAGTAATGAGTGCCTGGCACCCCAGGAAGGGTTTGGTCGACTATATACCCATCCTGGCAGTTTGGTGGCATTGGTTCTGCCAACAGTCGAGTGGATGCTTCCCTACCACATCGGAGTCAGCAATCCCGCGTTCATGAGCCCTACTTTTATCACTCAAGGGAGGACTACGCACGCTGACTTACTGGGGATGTCATCGGTCCACCAATGTTCAGTTATCACCTGGTCTGCTCGACCAGCACTTTATGGTTGGCGCATACTGTCTCGGTATTCACGGATGCTACAACAGTTCACCCCCCGACCGCCTTTATGCATATGAGCACCATTTACTTCTCAGTATTTATGTTCCAATTTATATTTATTTACTTCTCAGTATTTATGTTCCAGATTATGTTTATCTACTTTTTGGAGTTGTAAGAGCACCTCCAACGGTCGTGTCTACGCGTCGTTGCTGGCGTAGACACGACTTGTCGTGTCTACGAGGCGTGTCTGCAGGGTCGTGGCTGCGCGTCGTTGCTTGTCTGGCAACGACGCTGCTGGTCGTGTCTGGCGCCAACGGCTAGTCGGCTAGCCAGTCACGACCCGCCACGTGGCGACGCCGACCCCCAAATTCCTTTATAAATACAGATCCACCCCCAACTCAAATTTTACCTTCTCTTCACTTTTTTAGCTTCCCTTCCTCTATTCTTCATCGAAATCTCTCCAAAAAATTTCCTACACTCGTTATGGATCCGAATGAAGCCCTCCAATCCCTTGTCGACTCCTTGGATGATGAAGACGTGAGTTCTCACCACACCGAAGAGGACTACTTGGGGCACTACTCCTCCTTTTCCCAACTCCTCCAATCGGGGCACTCAACGCCGCTTCCTCCATACACCCCGTCGACCCAATGGCCAGAGTCCCAAGTGCAACTTTCCTAATTCGTTCCGGCCACCCAACCTTTCCAGTCAGCTCCGACGCAAGCGAAGAGGAGGAAGGGGAAGGCGGCGGCATCTTTAGCGAGGCCGAGACCACTTCCGCGACCGAAGTGGACCCCCGAGGAGGAGACCAGATTGGCCCGAGCGTGGCTGAACAACTCGCTCGACCCCATCAACGAGAAGAACCAGAAGAACGACAAGTACTGGCAAAAGGTGCATGCCGAGTACGAGGCGGTTAGACCGGCAGCGGACCCACCTCGGGCGTGGATGGCGTGCAAGGACCATTGGCATAAGGTTAAAGGCTTCATCACCAAGTTCCATGAGAAGTACACAAACTTTGAGAACACGCTGACAAGCGGGAGGAACGAGGTTGACGTCCTGGCAGGCGCTGAAAAGGCGTACCTCGAGGATGAAGGGCATGTGTTCAAATTCAAGCATATGTGGCTCATCGTGAGGGGGAAACCGAAGTTTTTCACAAAAAAACGTTCCAGAATGTGACATCCCCGACCTTGACCTCAACCTCGACGCCGACAGTGATGGAAGCAAGCGGACGAGGATGGACGAGTCTCGCACTTTTGGAGACGACTTCGACCACGAGTTGAACTCGTTTACCACCGAGGGTCGTCCAATCGGGCAGAAGAGAGCCAAGGCCAGGGCTCGAGGCAAAGCCCAAGCCTCCCAATCCTCCCAGTCGGCGGCGTCCGGGCTACCTCCCGAGCACATGCAGTTCCTCGACACTCTTTCCCAAAGGAAAGGGACACAGTTAGAGGGCAAAATTGCGATGCAGAATCAGGTCATGGAGACCCTGAACGCAGTTCTTCGCCAAGACACCTCCAAGATGGGCGCAGATGAAATTAGGGCTCGTGCCTCGCTCATTCAAAGCCTCGGGAAGCGGTTGGAGAACTTGGATTAGCCAAGACTTCAATTTAAATTTAGTTTTTAAATTTAGTTTTTAAATTAATGTACTTTGCGTTTTGTTAATAAAAGTTTCAGTCTAGTTGATTTGTGTGTTATTAAAAAAAATCAATTTTTTATCGAATTATCGGAGCCTCGAGGAGCGTGCCAGGGTTACTATTTGAAATAGTAACCCTAGGTCGTGGCAGCCGCGCCGACCCTGACCCCTCCCCTCCTATAAATACCCTCACACCCCTTCTCATTTCTCACACCTCTCACATTCTCTCTCTCCAATTTCTCTCATTTTCTAGCATTTCCTCTTTTTTTTTTCTATCAAGTCGATATGTCTACGTGGGCAACCGGGCCTCTTTGGTCACTAGAGGAAGAAATTCATTTGGTGGTCAATTGGCTCACCCACTACGAGCCCGGGGGTCAGTATTGGCATGGTCTGTACGTTGCTTACGTACAAACCGAGAACGATGCTTGGCCGCCACGGACAGAGAAGCAAGTGAAGGACCACTTCCAGAAGATGAGCAAGAAGTGCAAGTGGTTTGATAAAGCCTACCGGAAGAAACTGGCCGACCCTAGGAGAGGGGCAACGGATGACGAAATATATGCCGCGCCCGTTTCTGATTATGAAGGGGAACACGGGCTGTGGAATAAACGTCCTGTGTGGGAGATGCTCAAGGACGATGCGAGGTGGCGTTTACATATTAGTAGAAATAGGAATTAGTTTAATCGTATTTTAATAATTATGTTTTAAATTATCTACATATGTATTAGCGTTTAAATTATCTAGCGTTTTAAATATTATGTAATGTTTGTGTGGTATGAAATAAAATTAGTATTAAAAATGTGGGGTGCTTTTTTAATTAACTAAAACTGTGTAGACACTGCTTCAGACACTGCGTAGACACTATCATTGGAGGAGCAGTGTCTGGAAGCAGTATCTGGAAGCCAAAAACAGTGGTTAGACACTGCGTATAGACATTGTGCAGTGTCTAACCATTGGAGATGCTCTAAGGGTCCCATTGCCAGACGGATCCCTAATTACTTTGCTTATTTAATAGTATTGTCGTTTCTCTAAAAAAAAATATATATTCTGCGCTTTGATTGAAGCTGGCACAGACACGATGATACAGGTTGCTTGAACAGAATGCAGCAGGAGGACCACTTGTTGTGTGTGGATTGAAGACATCGGAACCGAAATCAACTCTAACCACAGAGGCAAAATCAAGTCTGGTCCCATGCCACTGCTGTGCAGCATGTTTAATTTAAACCTACCCTCGCCTAAACTAAACACATTCCTTAATCTCCTCCTCGGATGTATAAATGCTCCCACTCTTTCTCTTTCCTACTCCCAATCCTCCGCTTCTGTATTGTCTCTTTCTGCTCTTATCCTCCTCTTCTTTTCTAGGGTTCACCGGAAAGCTGGTATGAGCTGACAACTCCGATGGCTAACAGCTACATTACGGCCAACGGAGAGCCATTCTCGACACTGACCTCTTCTAGGTCTCGCAAGAAGTCTTCTGCCCTCTCCATCAACCGAGCCGCTTCCGAGGTCGATGACATCATCACCCTCCTTCACGGCTCTGATCCAGTCCGCGTCGAGCTCAATCGCCTCGACAATGATCTCCGAGGTTCAGTAATTCCCTTTCTCTAGCTCAGAGTTTTGCCTACAAATGGTACATGCTGTCTGTTAACTTCTGTTTCTGAATGGAATCTTCCTCGAATTTTCTATACAAAGTATTTTTAAATAAGCTTCTTGATCAATTTCAATTTTCGTTGCAATTGATTTATCTGGTTTGTGGATTGGTAGTAGAGAGAACTATGTAATAGCTTAGAATATGGAATACATGAATGTGACTACAAAGTTTGGTGAGCTTAATTTTATAATTGCAATTAAGAGTAATGCGGGGATCACATTAAATTACTAAGAACAAATCCATTGCAGCTGCGTTTTTCTGTGGCAATAAATTTCTTTGGGGGGAGAAGAGATCCAATCTGTCTATGTCAGTGTGAGCACCATGAAACAAATTACAGTTATATTGTAATTTTATTTTTCCTCTGGTACTTTAGTCCATGTATCCAATAAACTTTTGACAGTGACAGCAAGTATCTATACTTAATTACTAAACAGTAGGCAAAGCCTTTTTATTTACCAAAAAAGATTTGTCTGAATGTTTGGAAGAAAAATTTCATGCTAGAAAGTTCCTTTAGGCAGTGAGATTTTGTAAAATTTTACTATGCATGTTTTCAATATTCTGCATTCTGTCCAGCTTCTTCTGCACGGTTAAGAGCAATCTCTAACAATAAGTTATATGCACTTAGTACCCATTTATGTCATAATGGAAATATAATAGAACTAGCCCGTAAAATAGAGTATCTTTTTGCGGCGAGGTGAACGAATGTTGAACTCTAACACGAACAATGAAGTAAAGTAATAGGTAATTTGATTGGATATTTTGTGTATGGTACAGATAAAGACCGGGAACTTGGAGATGTACTTGCAGAGATCAAGTCCTTGCGTAATTCTGAACGTCTCAAAGAGAAGGCAGTTGAAGAGGTACCACTTCTTGGTTATCAACTCCAAATGTTTGCTCATAATGTCAAACCCGAGTTAGGTTTCCTTGTAGCATCATCAAATTGTGGATTATTAGACGAATATGAACTTGGAACTCTCGTCATTACTACTGATACAGACATTATGTACTAATAATGACAGAATATAATTGCATCTTTTTAAAAATATTGTGTTTTGTAGTGATGCTTTAGACTAGGTATAATTTATGCAACAATGTACAAGAAAAAACACCTAGTTCTATGTGATTTGTTTCCGTGTACTTAGATCATATTAATAACAAACCTTTTTTGTGTGACTTTATGTTCTTATAATTGCATTGAACCCAATTATTTAACTAATATTTGATTCTGGACCACCGTAGATTCTAATGCTAACTAATAACCCAAATATTCTTGAGAAAATTTAATTCAAACAAATCACAAAGATTAGTGAACTACCATAATTTTCAGTTACTTAATAACTATGACTATTGTCATGTGTCAATCCTAAATCTCTATCAAGATTTAAACTCCATTGGTTATTTTGTTGCTCCACTTGACAATTTTATTTCTAAGGTTCTATATAACGGTAACGGTCAAATAACGGTGAGGTCACCTTTAAGGATATCTCAACTTAACAGGGAGATATCGGCCAATAAAGTTATGTCTTAAATATATATATAATAATACATATATTAATTACAAAAAATATATTATATGAATAAAATAATTAATCAATATATTTTTAAATATATATTTACTAATATCTTATTTTATATATATATATATATATTTATTTATTTATTAAATTAAAAATATAATTATTAAAATATATTACTAGAAATGTCATGTTAAATGATAATAGATGAGTCATTTTATATTAAATACATATAATATATATTAATAACAATAACTCCTAAAATCCTAACCCATAACCCATCTAACACTAGCCCTAACCCTACTCATATGACATATATGGGTATGGTTAGGGTTAGTGTTTGTGTTATTTTAGTATCAAAAGACAAAACTACCCTCTAAAAGGGTGAATTTACTAAAAAAATATAAAGCTCTTCGTATTTACTCTATCTAAGTTCTAACGTAGGAGCATCAAGTTAAGATAGGATCAGAAGAGATCAAAAATTACGTGAGTTGATATATATATATATATATATATAGGGTTGGTATCAGGTACAAACCACCCCTTATTG
Organism: Erodium maritimum; assembly: GCA_963921825.1. Classification (NCBI taxonomy): domain Eukaryota; kingdom Viridiplantae; phylum Streptophyta; class Magnoliopsida; order Geraniales; family Geraniaceae; genus Erodium; species Erodium maritimum. The sequence goes on from OY997591.1 coordinate 17,469,127, forward strand.
TGCAAACTACGAACTCACCAGGTGTTGACACGTGGGCGCGCGCGCTGCTGGTGCGCGCGCACAATGCTGACACGTGGCGCGCATAGTGCTAATAGTTTGGGCGCACAGTGCTAATAGTTTGGCACTGTGCTAAACTATTAGCAATGTGCGCGCCAAACTATTAGCACTGTGCGCGCGCGTGGTCAACACGCTCACGCGCGCGGGCAGAGGCGCGCGCGAATCTGCCATGTGTCAGCCTCGCGCGCGCTCTGCTGACGTCACTTCGACCGCATCCTGTGGCTTAGATTGGTTCGTAGTTTGCACAATAAGGATGGTTTTTACTGGATAGCTACCCTATATATATATATATATATATATATATATATATATATATATATATATATATATATAAGGGTTTTATCTATTAAAAACCATCACTGTATATTAAATCGTATATAGGGATGAGTTGATTGGGTACCTACTAAAGTACACTATTTGTTGAACAGAAAATACAAATGATGCATTTACTGTTTCTTTTTTCATATATAGTTGTGCGAATTGTTATGCTTTTAGCTAATTGTGGCTGTCCTTTTTTTCATTTCTTTTGCTTTCTTGTCTTTTGATCTTTTAAATTATTTGTCATGATAATTGCAGCTGACAGATGAGCTAAACAAAGTTGATGAAAAGCTGAAAGGAGCTGAAGCTCTACTGGAAAGCAAGGTACCGTTTATCATCACTGTTGGCTGATTTGAGTTATTTTTCTGAAGCAGCCAACAGACTGCAGTCTTTTAGTGTGTGAATAATATTTTTGCTTTCTTCCAGAACCTTGAAGTTAAGAAGATAAATGAAGAGAAGAAAGCAGCCTTAGCTGCACAATTTGCAGCAGAAGCCACACTAAGAAGAGTTCATGCGGCTCAGAAAGATGATGAAATGCCTCCTATTGAGGCCATCATTGCTCCGTTGGAGGCAGAGCTTAAAATGGCCAGGTTGGAGGTATATTTTGAAATTTTGATCAGTATATTCTACCTTTAAATGCAACTAATGTGGACGGGGCTTTATTGCATTGTTTGAGATGTAATTTTTCCTGCATAATCAATAGAATTGGCCATATATGCTTTCTACTTATGGATGTTACTTGGTTTCTCAGGCTGCAAAGTTGCAGGATGATAATAGAGCACTTGACAGGCTTACTAAATCTAAGGAGGCGGCTTTACTTGAGGCTGAAAGAACTGTCCAGGTGGCTTTGCGAAAGGCATCCTTTGTTGATGATCTGCAAAACAAGAACCAAGATCTAATGAAGCAGATTGAAATTTGTCAGGTTTGTCTGTCTTTTAAATTCTCTCTTGCTGGCTATCAATGTCACATGTTAGCACGTATATCGGGACCAACATGGAGGAACTGAATTTGATGCCTTTCTCACATATCAGGAAGAGAACAAGATTTTAGACAAGATGCATCGGCAAAAGGTTGCTGAGGTTGAAAAGCTTATGCAAACTGTTCGCGAGCTTGAGGAGGCTGTTTTAGCTGGTGGGGCAGCTGCAAATGCTGTGCGTGATTTCCAGCGAAAAGTGCAAGAGATGAATGTAATAATTGATGTCTTAAGAACGTCGTTGCTCCATATATCCTTATTTAGTTTTTTTTATGCCCATAAATTGTCACTGATGCCAGAGTTTGAACAGGAGGAGAAAAAAACCTTAGAACGTGAGGTAGCTCGTGCGAAGGTCACAGCAAATAGGGTTGCCACTGTAGTTGCAAATGAATGGAAAGACGGCAACGACAAAGTTATGCCTGTAAGGCAATGGCTTGAAGAAAGGAGGGTTTTTCAGGCATGTTGTGAGCTCATTCAGTCTCTGTTTTGTTCACCAAAAAGTTTGCACATCTACTCTGAAGTAGTATCAATATAAGGATGATATCGTTTGAATTATTGCATAGTATTCTAGCTCAACCACCCATTCGTTGAATTATATATAATAGGCAAATGCCCTTTGCTCTTAGTTTGTTTACATTCGTTGTTAGAGTTACACATAATAGGCAATTGAACATCTTATTCCCATCTTGATATATATACTAGGGCCTCCATCCATCAATTTGAGCTTTTGGGTTGAGTCAGGCTTTAATTCTCATTATGATCAAATTCTTAACTATTGCCCTAATGTATAACACAAACTTACCAAGTTTTGAAGGTCAACCATAATTATGTAATTGGTTCTCTTCCAATTATATATTGCAATTATACGTGTTATTGAGAGTAAAATTTGATCAAAACTAGGAAAACAATTACTGATGGAATTTATGGCTTAATTTGGTTTTTTCATGTTCTTTCTAGGGAGAAATGCAACAACTTCGTGATAAACTGGCGATAGCTGAACGCACGGCAAAGGCAGAAGCACAAATGAAAGTAAGATTTCTTTTATGCTTATACCCTGTGTTGCCTGTTAATTACTAACATTAACTCATTGATTGATTACTGTAGGAAAAATACCAATTAAGGTTCAAGGTTATGGAGGAACGCCTCAAAGGTTCTAACAGTAGTTCTCGTGGTGGCCTAGAAAGTAGAAGTACGAGTAATGGACCTGCTAGGCGCCAGTCTCTTTGCGGAGCAGAGAGCTTCTCCAGATTGGCCTCTAATAGTAATGGCTACCTTTCTAGAAGAACGCCACTATCTGGTTCCCTTCATTCTAACAGTGCTAGCACAGTATTGAAAAACACAAAGATGTCATCCAGATCATTTGATGGGGGCAGTAGGTCATTGGATAGAAGTAAGCTGACAGGTAGGACTGCGGAAAAGAGTTTTGCAGGCATCAGTACCTTTAATCAGACAATTATTCAGCATGATGATTGTTCAAATGGGACTCCATTAGAGAAAGTGAAACCTGAAAATGAAGATTATGTTTCGGGTACACTGTATGATATGATACAGAAAGAAGTTATAGCTCTGAGGAAAGCTTGCCATGAAAAAGACCAAAGCCTCAAGGACAAGGACGACGCCATTGAGGTTCGTGCCTTGTTTTTCTTCTTGGTTAGAAAAAAATGGATAGTATTCCTGTCCAGTTGATAATGGTGAAGATCCTATTCTTTCTTCGTCTTGTGATTTATTGTCTTAGTTTGCAATTGAGCAGATGTTGGCCAAGAAGGTGGATACATTGAACAAAGCCATGGAAGTTGAGGCCAGAAGAATGCGCAGAGACGTAGCGTCTATGGAAAAGGAAGTTGCTGCAATGCGTGTCAGCAAAGACCATGATCAGAGGACACGTCGTATTAGTGCTTCCAGGGGGGCTGTAACGCGCTCACTTTCTGCTAGGTGAAGTTTGTTCTCCTTACTTCTTTATAACACCTTTGACTTTGATTAGCTTTTGTCATCATCATGTTTTGCATTTTCCTTGAGTAGAATAGACAAAAGAGAACTACTTCACTTAGAATGAAGGTAATATCCAGTGTCGTGACTTCACTAAAACTAGTAGGGGAAATTGAATAGATATGCTCTAAAATGCACTCTCTTACTTTAATCCCTTGCGACCACTCTTTGAAAAACATACCTATCTTTTGCGTCCTCCTAAAATACTCTTGCTTTATGTGAGCGACATTCGTTTGAAAAACTCATCCAAATGTTTTTCGATACTTCCAAATGCGTTACGATGCATTTATTTGTTTAACATGCATTAAATTGATAAGAGGGTAAATTACAAATACCTACCCCAAACTTGTAGTGTTTAGCTGATACCTACCCTGAAGTTTTTTTTAACTGATACCTACCTACTCAGATGTTTAGTTATATAACAAATAGCCCAAGTCGTCAACTAAAATGACGAAAATACCCTCAACTACACTTCACTAATTATTTTTAAAAAGTTATTTAAAAAATCACTTTAATGAAGAGAACATCGAGAATTATAAACAAAAACCAAAGCCAAAAGGTTTCTTTTAAGATCTTGCGTTCTCTCTAACGAATGCTATATGAGATTTGGCGCTCTCTCTAACGAATGTTACATGAGATCTTGCGTTCTCTCTCGATCCAAGGAAGGGATTGTAACAATGGCAGGTTATAAATAGGCTGAACTTCCATTTCCATACTAATACAAAATTCAATCTAGCTTCCCATGATCACAACACCTTAAGCAACTACCCATAATTAATAAATAATTACCCATGATCACTAAGTAAATAATAATGTTAATACAATTAGAAAACTAATAGCAGTAAATATATTGGACTCATAACATTATCCCTTTCTATTCTCTCTACAAAAATTCCACATTCAAGATCACCATTTTATCACTCCAAGACAATCATCAGTTGGATTTCGGCCGGAAATCGTTCAATCTTCACTTGCTATGAGGTTATCATGATTTTAAAATATTAAATTTGATATCAGAAGAGAACTGTTTATGCACTCAGCAAAGGTCCAATAACATAACATGTTTACAAGGTAAGGTTACTTTTATCAGTTTATTTTAGGGAAAATTACACATAACCGTACTTAACTATCGTCATTTTTCACGTTACCCCATAACTATTTTTTTGACATTTAACTCCCCTAACTTCATTTTTTTTTCACTTTGCTCTAACAGTGTTAACTTTCCATCTAAGAGACGTTAAAAGTCCAAAATACCCCTCCATAATCATCAAATTTCCAAAACCATGCCATTACTCTTACAAACTCAAAATTGTTGAAATGTCAATAATACCCTTCTATAGCCTTCAAATTTTCAAAATTTACCACAAAAAAAATACTTATTTTAATTTCAATAAAAAAAAATTTTAAGAAATTATTTATAATTAAGAAACTAATTGCGAAATAATTTTCTTTATAATTCTTTTTCAACTATCTCAATTTTATTAATAATTTATTTATTTATTCGTATTATAAATTTCAGAAATTTTATTTTTTATTAATAATTTCTATTTTCAGTAAGTAATTTCTTTAATATTTCTTAATTATTTGCTTAACTATTAACTTTAATCTTTCTGAATTTGTTTCTTAATTTCATTTAATTATTTCCTTAAACTTTCTAATTTGTTTCTTAATCTTTATTTATCTCCAATTACTATTTCAGAAATATTTCTCATTTTCCATTGACAAGGCTGAAGTTTTCTTTACCTACAAAATTTGGTAGTACACAAATCAATTTCACAAGCTTGGAAATGAAGATGAACACCAGCGTTGGATGGAAATGAAGGGTATTTCTCCATCAATTACCCACCCAACAACACCACCACAAACATCAATCCACCTAACCCATCTCTTCCTCTTCCCTTTCCATGCAGTAACCAAACATTATAACCAATATACAAAAAATCGGATCCCAACCTCACTCATCTATGCTCAAACAATATTGACAAAGAATGAGATGGGCTACAATTTAGAGAAATTTAAGAAGGAAAAATGAAAAAAAAAAATAGAATCAGATCCCCAAATACAAGTGAAACACAAATCTGAATCCAACCACCACCGGAGGTGAAATTGCCGACCTCTCTCACTCCAACCACCATGCTTGCAACTCCGGTGACGAAGTCCGGAGCAAGGCCTCCACTCACCACCTCCAGATCCGGAAAGGTGAACGACGGAGCTCGAATCTGTGAGCATGAACGATGAAGCTCGGATGGGCATGAACAGGCGGAGGTTTCATAGGGACAACAGAGTGGCTGGAGGTGGGGCATGACGAGGTGGAGGCCGGAGGCCTGCAGATTTGGTGGTGGATCTTCGGAAAATCCAGTGCAAATCCGACGGGGCGGGGTGTGGCTAGGGGGATGGGGTGGTGGCGTGGGGAGGAGAGAGATATGGATGTGTTTGTAAGTGGGTGATGGTTGTGTGGCTGATACAAATTAGGGTTGTAAAAAGTTATGGTTTATAAGACAACCGCCGTCTGGGAATTCTTAAAAAAACTAACAGCGTGTGCTTTGCACATGGTAACTTTCGTCTAATTTTGGATGGAAAAAGAGCGAAATGAAAAAAAAAACAGAAGTTAAGGGAGTTAAATGTCACAAAATAGTTAGGGGGTGATGTGAAAAGTGACGATAGTTAGGTAGGGTTATGTATAAGTTTCCCTTTATTTTAAACCACTGCTATTTTGAAAATATATATTTTAAAAAATGTAAATAGTATTTTAGGCAAAGCAATAAGGATAGATATATATGTCTAAAGAGTCACTTTTTGGATATAAGTGAGGGAGTGCATCCTGGAGCATAGTTAACTCAATTTTTCCTATAAGAAATCATATGGATGCATTCTTTGACTGCTTTCCTGTGAAAACTTGATCAGGTATTGAAGTTGAAAACTAAAATAGGGCTGACATTGCAAGCATTCTTAATTGAACAGGTTGTGATTCAATTTTTTCAGGAACGTGCGGAACTGATACCTTATTGATGTGAATGTGCCGCAATGATCCCTGTGCTCAGCAATGTATAGCTGTATACGGCCATTGTCTAATTTGAGCAAAGACCACATGGTGAAATTGTAAAGAGTTAACCGTAGGTTACACGGAAAACCTCAAATCATGTATATTCTTGTATTAGTAGTAATATTATGGTTGGGAACTTGGTCTACTGGGGCCAAGAGGTTGAAGAATTTTGGCAGGTCAATTTATGGTATTAGGCAAGCTTATTATGAACTAGTAATTATTGAAACAAAGGGTGGATTTAGGAAAGGAGTGTGAGGATTGAACATCATGATGTCTGTCTTGAGCCTTGTTCTTGTTGTGTGATCTTAGGTCACTAACATTGTTCTACGGAGTTATTGTTATAAGCCTGAATCATGATGGTGTATTGGTGTGTTGTAGTTACTCAAGTCCTACACAATTTCCTCACGCGCCAAGGAAGAGAACACCATCTCAACTTTGACCTTTTTAATGAACATGACACCTTTACAAGAGATAGTAGTTCTGTTATGACCCTAGTTGCATATTAATGTGTTGTGGATGATCTTTATATTTTTTTTCCTTCTGCAAGGTGAACTAAGATTCTGTAGCGTTGGTAATGGAAACTCCTCATGGTGAACCTACGCTGGTCACATGTATTTTCCTAGCAGTGGTTGAGATTGAGAAAAAAATCCTAAGGAATGTTGATTGTTGAAAGGTAAGTTTCGTATGAATTACTTGGGTTTTCATCATTGGGGTGTGCCAAAAAATCCGAAATCCAGGTGAATTTGGACTGACCCGATCCGGACTCAATCCGATCTGAAACCCGGATATTTGGATCTAAGATACCAGATTCGTCGGATACTTCAGTCCAATAATATTTAATATTTATTAACATTTAAGTCCAGGATACCATAAATTTATTTATAATCTGAATTTAATTTTTATTTAAATTTTTTACTGTAGTTGTTCTGAAAAATAAGTTTTTATAAAATTGACTTAATGATTGTGAAATACATTTTCTTATTATTTATATAAAGTAGATTTGGCGGGATGTCTTATTACCATTAAACATGGATCATTGAGTTCACTCAATAGTCCTTACTCGAATAATTAAAAGAAAATGTTAATGTTTTTTTCTTGTTTCTAATTTTTTAATATCGTTAATGGGTGAAATCCGAAACTAATATGAGTTTGAAAGACCAGAAACCCAGAATTTTATAGGTAATTTGGACATGTTCTGAACATAGAGTTTTTATACCCGGTGATCCAAGGTATCTAGTCCGACTACACCCTTACCTTTAATAAGTGGAACAAAATAGATTGTCTGTCGTTTTTTATCGATTAAATCAAGCATATCAGTTATTTTGCTCCCGACTTATTTTATATAGAAGGAAGGGAGCACCATGGATTTGTTTTCTTACAAAGAACTTTTAAAATTAATGTATCAATTATAAACTTTAGATTTGCCTTGTGTGGACGAGACTTCTAAATACCATTTGACCTCACCAAGATAGAGATCTTGCAAAATTTGAAAAGAAGAGGTAGAAGTATGATAACATGATCATCTAGTCTTTTATGATCAAGTTCATGTGTTTAATAGACCAATTGCCTATTGTCTTAATCATATATATATATATATATATATATATAGAAGCTATCCAGTAAAAACCATCCTTATTGTGTAAACTACGAACCAATCTAAGCCACAGGATGCGGTCAAAGTGACGTCAGCAGAGCGCGCACGATGCTGACACGTGGCAGCTTCGCGCGCGCCTCTGCTTGCGCGCGTGAGCGTGTTGACCACGCGCGCGCACAGTGCTAATATATATATATATATGTATATGTATATATATAGAAGCTATCCAGTAAAAACCATCCTTATTGTGTAAACTACGAACCAATCTAAGCCACAGGATGCGGTCAAAGTGACGTCAGCAGAGCGCGCACGATGCTGACACGTGGCAGCTTCGCGCGCGCCTCTGCTTGCGCGCGTGAGCGTGTTGACCACGCGCGCGCACAGTGCTAATAGTTTGGGCGCACAGTGCTGATAGTTTAGCACAGTGCCAAACTATTAGCACTGTGCGCCCAAACTATTAGCACTGTGCGCGCGCACCAGCAGCGCGCGCGCCCACGTGTCAGCACCTTGTGAGTTCGTAGTTTGCACAATAAGGGGTGGTTTGTACCTGATACCAACCTTATATATATATGATCAATTGGTGGACGAGAAATTCGTTACAACTTACAAGGGTTCAACTAAACAAGTTAGATTTGTTGTCTCCAGAATAAGTGCTTCTGTCGAGATTTTATGCAACAGAAATTTTTTTTGATCAACAAAACATATATTAAAGCACCGTTTTTTTTGAAGTGAAGAACACGCGAGGATGAAACATACAAACTACGAGCATTCCAAAATGGAACCTCAAAAACCTGAGCCCACACATCGGGAAAGAACAATACAACTAGGAATAGAAAATTACAACAACAATAACAACTGTGAAATCTCAGAACAACAACTGAACTACCATAATAAAACTCAACCAAGAGAGAAGAAACAGAACCCAACTCTTATCACAAGGAGGAAATGAGGTTATAATTAAATTGGTTCTGACAGCCCTTCCAGTGCACACGATGGGTGTTCTTGCTACCTCAACCTTTCATTTCGATGATTCAAGTGGCTTTGGTCAAGTTCTGGTGGACTGGCTCAAGTTGTTCGCAACCCTGATTATATGAAAGGATTAGTAGAAACTTGCATTCCAAAGAAACGTAGAGATATGAGCTTTCAGAATTTGGGGGACTTCAACCTAACTTTACTTGGCAAGATGGGCTGGAAGTTTATGACGAAACCAGACGCTCTTGTCTCCCGTATTTTAAGAGCCCGATACTTTTCAGATGAGAATTTTTTATTGGTAGAAAAGCGGGCCAACCCGAGTTTCTTATGGACCAGCGTTCAAGCTACCCAAACTATACTTATTCATGGTGCTCAGAGGGTCATTGGACAGGGAAAATCTACAAAAAAAAATTATGGGTGATTCGTGGCTGCCGGACAATGATCCTAGGTTCATACGAACTCACTTGATTGAGCAGGGCACTACGTGAACTCCCTATTTATCCCAGGTCATCGAGTGTGGAATGTGGAGGAGGTAAGAAACAGAATTAGATGCAGGGATCAAGAGCTTATTCTGTCCATCCCCCTCCCCACCTCTTGTGTGGTTCTTGTTGTTGAAGCTTCTTCCCTTTTGCTCGGGATTATTGGTCTATATCGGACTTACCCCTCCTTTACTCCCTCAGAATGGATTTTCGGGTGTTGTGGGAGAAAGTCCTCCAACTCCCTAGTGAGGACTTGAAATCCGAGATACTTCTTTGGTTATGGAACTTATGAAAAAAATATATTTGTGTGGAATAATGAACAATTGCTCCCGACACCTATGACAATATCGTCAAAGATACATTTTCAGACTTGGAAGGAGGAGAATGTGAAACCTTTAAGGGTAGGAACCACCATAGGCCGTTCCTCCCCTGGCTAGACACCCCCTCCACCGTCTTGGCTATCGATTCACACAAATGGAACTATCTTTAAAAATTCAGCCCAATCGGGCTAGATTTTCATCTAAGGAATGAGGATGGTGGAGTAGTGGAATGGTGAAATGGAATGATTACAGGCACTCTCTCCCCTCCTATGGTTGAGGATACTGTCATTGTCAATCTTTGCAATGGAAAAAAAAGAATAACTTCTCAAGAATCATCATTCCCTCGGACGCACAAGTAGTGGTTAGCCTGATTTTAGATAATATTGTTCTAGCATCCCCGTTGGGAGGTATTTTGCAAGATCGTAAGTTGCTTTTAAATTCTATCGAAGATGCTCAACTCATTTTTGTTAGAGCATCTCCAATGACAAACCAATGCGCAGTGGTTGAAGTAGTGGTTTGGGTCGTTTTTGGCTTTCTCTCTCCTCCAAACCACTACCTCCAATGACAAACCACTATTAGTGGTTTGGGTCATTTTTTTGTTTTCTCTCTCCTCCAAATCACTACCTCCATTGGCAAATCACTATTAGTGGTTTGGTGTAGTGATTTGTACTTTCATTATTTTAAAAACACTCCAAATAAACTATTACTTTTATTAATACCAAATATGAAATACATTATATTATTAATATTATTCTAATTATCGGGGTCATCTCTAAATTTAGCCTAAATGTGTTTGATGAGGTCGGCGTGGAGGCTGTTATGGACATCCCGATCCTTGATCCTTGCTCTATGCCTCAATATACTTGTATAGTCCACCGTTGGTGATGGTCCTCTACGGATCGCGGGGTCCGGGACACCAATATCTACAAACTGATCAGTGGGGTACGACCTCCGTTGATCCTCAACAATCACGTTTTGTAGAAAAATACAAAAAGTCATGATGATTACGAGTGAGTGTCTATCCCACATTCGGCTTGGATGAGTGACGATGTGGAAGCGAGCCTGTAGAACTCCAAATGCTCGTTCGATATCCTTCCTGCACGCTTCTTGGACTCTAGCAAAGCACTTTCGCTTCGCCGTTTGTGGTGTCGGTATTGTCTTCACAAATGTAGCCCAAGAAGGATAAATTATATCGGTCTAGTAGTAAGGGGTTGTGTATTCCTTATCGTTGACCGTGAACTTCACATATGGAGCGATGCCTTGACATGCATGGTGAAACAATGTAGAAATATTGAGCACGTTGATGTCATTGTTGGAGCCCGGTGTTCCAAAAAAAGCGTGCCATATCCATAGGTCTTGGGATGCAACGAATTCTAACATGATTGTGGGGATGTTCCCGTGGTCTCTACTCGAGAATTGTGCAGTCCATGGCACATGACAGTTCTTCCAATCCTAGTGTATGCAGTCGAGACTCCCTATCATCCCCGGGAAGCCGCGCAGTTCGTTGATTTCCAGCAGACGACGTGTATCATCTTCGGTCGGACGTCGTAGATATGTCTGCCCAAAAATCCTGATGATGCCGATGCAAAACTTCTTGACGCATTCCAAAGCAGTGTTCTGCGCCATTCGCAAGTACTCATCAACGGCATCGGCGGGACCTCCATAGCAGAGTTGACGAAGTGTTACCGTTCACTTCTGGTGTGGAGAGAATCCGTACTTCCATGTAGCATCCTGTTGTGTACGGAAGTACGTGTACCGGTCACTCAATGCATTCATAATCCGTACGAACAGTCCCCTCGACATCCGAGCTCGATTGCGCTCTATCACTCTCCGCTTTGGTGGCGCCGTCGAAGTTGAACCCTCGGCCTCATCTTCTGCCCTTGGATGTATACTTCTCAAAAGCTGATTCTGAATTCGTAGTGACGTTGTTGTAGCCACCCTTGTCATCGTCTGATTAATTTTTTCAGGGGTCATTTTCTCTAACTCTGCCAACGTTGGAAAATGATCCATCGTTCAAAAGAAAAAAATTCAAGAACGAAGTTTGAGAGAGAATAAAATGAAAGACGAATTGTAGTGTAGAAGAGAGGTGTGAAATTGGGGTAAGGGTTGTTGTGTATATATAGAAAAAATTTAGGGTTATTTTGAATTCAGTCGGCGCCAAGTGTCGGTGTGGGACAGGCCCACCGACTAGCCGTTGGGCCAGCGACGGCTCGTCGCGCCATGGCAGGATCCTGAGGCGACAGCCTGCGACGGCTCCAACGACGGCGCGCCATGGCAACGAGCCGTGGCAGGGCCTGCGACGACACCCAAACCACGACGCCGCAGTGACTGCTAGAGCTGCTCTTAAGAGGTCAACGAATGCTACAACTCATTGGCTTGGCAAGACTACTACATCTTTATCTGTCCCTTCGTGGTCAATATTTAATATTTCTGATGCACTCGCTTGCACGGCTCCAGCGACAGCACGTCGTGGCAGCGAGCCGTGTCAGGACCTGCGACGACACCCAAACCACGGTGCTGCAACGACCGTTGGAGTTGTTCTTAAGAGATCAACGAATGCTACGGCTCATTGGCTTGGCAGGACTACTACATCTTTGTCTGTCCTTTCGTAGTCAAAATTTAATATTTCTGGTGCACTCGTTTGTATTTATCAAAACACAATATTTGAGTAATGACATCAGGTCACTTTGGAGAAAGAAAATGCAAATGTGTTCACGATGATTGGCCCAACAATATGGTTGGCCTGATGACGTTATTTGTTAAGTATAACCATATATGGTCAAGGGCCACAATGATGCATGGAAGATGTAACTACAGAATCTCATATTCTCGGAGGTTTCTCAGAAAGGTTTGGCCAACATCTGAGCCCGTCTTTACAAATACAGCAGGGTACCCGATTGGAGCTTCCACCCCAACTTCTACACCTTCATTTTCATATACATGTCCACTCCATATATGTTCCCAGCAACATTTCTCTTCCCCGATTGGAAAATAAGCCTTCACTGAATTCTTGCCTTTGTCAACAACAGGCACCACTAGGATCTCACTTCCAACCAAGAACTGCTGGTAACTTAAGTTATGCACGTGTTCATCATCCGGGTAGTGCAGATATAGGTGCCGGCACACTGGTAGCCCTTTCTCAGCAGCTTCCTGTTTTGCAACAACAAAGACATTTGTCAGCTTTCCCTCAATCTCTTCACGAATCTACGTTTGCATTTATACATATTACTTATCACCTTCATGAGTTGAACTCTGTAAAACTTCCAAGCTCTGTACACTTTAGCAAAGCGACCAAAATGTAGTAGAGTTCTGTGGTTCGAATAGAACTGGCTATTGCTGGAGGGTTTGTTTCCCTGCAAGTTGAGGGGACATTGAATCAGTTATCGTTATATTTTATTAACAAAACATGAGAGCTGAATTTTGCTTCTATGGTGCAATATAAGAAAGTGTCTCAATGTCCTACAATCTCTTGGGTTGTACGGATAAACTTGCATACTCCACTCAAAGGAAGGCGTAGCAAAAGCTATTAGGTATTCTGACATTATTATATGCAAGCATTATATTTTTCAGAAAACATTTCTCCCCGGTGAACAACAATGATGATCATACAGTTTATTGAAGTGGCTGAATACTTACTTCATGGGTCCGAAATACTATGGAGAAAGCATTTAGCTCCATCCACCTCAAAAGCAACTCTTCACTTCTTCTATATCTAATGATAGGTATGTTTACTGCACAGTAGCCTCCTATATCACTATGATTAAAAGCATACCCAGAGAGTCCACTGCTGAGCAACCCCGTGACAGCGCTCTTTATTCCATCATTAGCCTGCCAGCTCACCATCTGGTCTCCTTCCCAAAATAGCATCCCCCATTTTGGACTATCTCTGAAACCAGCCCTCATGAAGAACACCAATGCGTCTTCTCCGCTCTCTGTTTCATGCTTACTTCTCCATTCTTCCACAAACTCTCGATTTATTTGGGCCCACAGCTCTGGGTATTTATTATGTGCCAAAATAGGATCTTCTCCTGATATCATAAGTTCGTAATTATATACTGTTTGCCCAGGACAAAGAAAGAAAAATTCGCTACTTTTCTTCCATTGCCCATATACTTTTCTTGGGCTTATTAAATGTGAATAGTATAATATCTAGGGATGTTATTGGTTAAAACCTTTTTGCAAGAAACTACTTTCCCAATAACATAACACTTCTTGGAAGAAATGTACTGAAATTGAACTTGAATCTAAAAGAATAAGTAAGCCTGCCACTGATACAAGACTTTGAACTTAAGGAAACATTTATGAACTGTTGGGTATTGTATAGAAATTATAAGTACTCCTGTATTGCAGAAACATCACGTTGAATTACAATTCCCTCTCCACAAGCATGAAATGATATGCTAAAAGGATATTTTTGACAGTAGAAAGCCCTTTGGTATAGGGATCCAGGGATTCACTTCAAAAGAATACAGGCGTAACAGGCCTAGATTAAGGCTTAATCTATGAAGAGACTTAAGCTATTTATTTAAGGTATACATCAGCATCTCATAGAATCACAGGCTTCCTTATATCTAAACTAAAAAAAAAGGTTCTGGTGGCTCCCATAAACCAAACCTCTTTAAAAGCCATACAAGCCCTACATTCTTCCAATAGATAATTAGGATTAACTTTGTTGAGGAACATTTTATGAGCATGATTTGGTATAGTGATTATATAGACAAGGAATAGGGAAGGAAAGCATTTGTTAGTTGCTAGTTCAGCTCGCCTCAGCTTTCCTTCACCCAATTTGAGGAATTTGGAAGGAAAGCATTTGCTAGTTGCTAGTTCAGCCTGCCTGAGCTTTCCTTCAACCATTTCGAGGATATCCCCAAAATTTGTAGGGACCTCATGATTACCTTTAGGAAGACATTCAATAAACAAAGTTGTAATTCCGAACCTGAATAAAGAACGGCATCCACTGGTAAGCCCTCGCCAAAATCAGCCATCCATCCTCTGACTCCATCATCCACCATCTCTTGCAAAATCTGCCTGAACCAACTTGCTGTGTTTGGATGTGTCAAGTCCAACATTCCCACATCAAAAGCTGTGTTAGGAACCATGTATGGTTTCCCTTGCTTGTCTTTAACCAAGATGTCCAGCTCTTTTGCCTCCTCAAAGAGATTTCGTCTTCTATTTTGCTTCTCATCAACCTATAAAAGCAAGTGAAAGCTTAAAATAAAAGCCTTCAACCCTTTTCATCTGTTACTAGTCACAGTCACAGCATTATGTATACTGTACATCAGATGCTCCTATGTATCTGAATACGTGAAGTTTTTTCTTTATCGGAAAGAAAACAGGGAAATCCTACTCTAGCCTAGTTTAACCTCCACCCACACCTGCTCCCAAGCAGGTGTACCCACTGGGGTTTGAACCTGTGACCTCAAGGAGATGAGAGAGTTCTCTTCACCATCAGGCCAACCCAAGTGACCCATAAATTTGTGAAGTTGTAATAGTTTCTTGTTAGGTACTATTATAATTTTATACTACATAGAGAAAAATAAATAATAAAGATGAAACCACCCTTCTTGCAGTACAAAGTATTATGATTGGTCATTGTATTGCGCTAAAACTAAAAGTGGTGATAAAATAGCATGAGTGAAGGTCGTGAAGTACCGGAGCCAAACATGGATTGCAGTATGTCATAACTTTAATATTCTCAGCTCTAAGATCCTTAAGTAATTGCTGCCATCCTGGGTACCTTGTTGTGTCCACTTCCCAGTTCCACCATAATTGTGATCCAACAAATGTCTCCCTCTGCCCCACCCAATCCTACACAAAAACTGTTGCATGGTAAAAACTGCCGCAGATACTGCATCTGCTATACATGAGTACATAATGTTTCATTTTCATATCAAACCAAACAGCTTGAATTTATTTCTTGTATTGAACCTCTCTGGATGCACAATAACTATGAATAAAAGCTATTTTGAAAAAGCTTGTAATACTGTTGCTGGTTTCGACGTCAAGAACTTTGGTATTTTGTTAAATTATATTGATTTAAATCTAGTTAATATATACCTGCAACCAAAATGCTGAAATTGGTACATCATATGTCCTTAGTTCATCCCAAACACGGCGTACAGTTTCTGTGCCACCCTGCATTCCTACCACAGCACCAGATATGATCCAGTCAGGAAGCTCAGGAAGCCTTCCAATAGTTCCAGTGAAGTTTTCAATAAGCTCCGTTGGCGAGTTTCCATGCAATATCCTTCCTCGAACTGAGCTGCCATGTATCTGCAAGCTCCAATATACATAAAATGGGAAACTGCAAGTTCAAAATCTAAATGAATCTCACCATGTAATAAAGATACAGTCCTTCATGTGTGCATGTATGATTGTGTGTGTGTCATGTAATGACTTGCCAAACTATATACCCATCACTCGTAATTAAGGAAACATTCCAAAATGTGAAGACCAGGTATGCATAGCATCGTTAGATATTTAGTTTTGTATCAACAGTTTTCAAACAAGTGGCTCCAAGTGTTATGTATAGCATGTTATGCTCAAAAGTTAAGATTGTCATAACAGATGAGTGAAGTAGTTATTGAATATTTACCTGTATCTGAACTCTGTCAGCTCTTGTCATATCAAAAACGGAGTAATTGTATCCTTCAAGGTAAAGAGACCTCATATTTGAGGTCATATAGAATGGAGAAGGAGCATAAGTTGTACTCCAATCACCCCCAGCCCTGCACTAATGGTAACATATTTTCAGTAATAAACCAAACAAGGCTCTGGCTAATCAACTGAAGTGCCAGCAGCACTCAAATTACCTGTAGCTGACCAAGTTAGCTGCAAGAGTAATGGGTTGATCTCCCCTTCCAATGCCCTGTTCTTGAACAAAAATGGGTACCCTTTTGCCTTTGAAATCCATCCGAGAGAACTGCTCACCAAAACCATAAAACCTCTCATTTTCTTCACTGGAATAGGTCAAAGAGACCCTATTGAAAACTACTGGTTCTTCTGATTCCTCGTCTGATGATGAAACCGTGACAAACCCTTTAATTCTAGTCAAAAACCAGCACCACCCAATCCTTCGTTTGCAAGCCCACCCGAGCTTCTTCCTCAGACCCCTGTACCTCACTGAAGCAATTGGGGAGGCCTCGCCGCCAAGTTTGGAGTTGGGTTCTCCAAATTTCACCTGAAACCCAACCTGGTTACTGCTTTTCTGATCGAACAAAACCCAATACCTCGCAGAAATGTAAGCTTCCTTGGATCCCAGAAGCACATTTCCGAGAATGTCAGCAGATTCGCCGGCTCGTTTCCTTATCCTAATCTTCCTCGTTCTGAAAACCACACCTGTTACCAGCAAAACCGGGAACTGGGTATCGTTCATTTCAAGACACCCATCAAGGAAATCGCCATCGCTTACCTCTGACAGATGATCAAGTCGATCGATCACTCCTATATCTTCAACCGTCTGGTGCTTGCAGACCAAATGAGTGTCTCTATCTTTGATTACAAATGATCCTCGGCTTTCCACGACCTCGGTCTCGCCCAGAGCTGCGGAGACGAAGGCTTGTCCGGGGATGGTCGACCAGATGGGTCTGGTGGGCTCGGAATTGTGGGAAATGGAGAGAGAGCCGCCATGGTTGGAGCTCCAAACAAGGCGAAAATTGGTCCCAAGTCGGAAGATCTGATGCGGAGGCAGCGCGTGAGGGTTGAAATGGAGGTTTCCTTGAAGAAAAGGAAATGAATTTGGGGAGCAAGGGAAGGGATTATTGAGGCGCTTGTGGTGCTTCTTGGTGATCTTCAGAGGTGCCATAACTAGGACTAGAAAATTTCGAAGAATCGCTGTATTTGTTTCTTCCAAAATGTGATACTGAATCTCATCAGGTATCTATGACAAATTTGGCTGTTTGACTTATCTTGATCCAGTGGACTAATGTAAGGAGAGAAAGTGTGTGACACTTCCGAACCAGAAACAAGTATCATACAGGAGAAAGATTGAAAACTACCCCGTCCATAGCTCTATTTATTTTAGTTTAATGTAAAAATCCAAAGTAATGGAGATGCATTGAACAACTTTTTTTCCTTAATTCCATCTCATTATTTGAAAAACTATGAGATTTTATTTTTATTATTTTAATATTTATTTTTCCGTTATCCCGTTATTTTTGAGTTTCAAAATTTTTAAGCTAGTACATTCCATTTAATTTTGAACTAGAAAATGATGTCTAGACATGACTCGTAATCTCTCAAAAAATGATGAAATTACCCGCATCACACTTCAAACTCATATTTTTTCACAATTTCATTCTCTAAGCTTTTTTTTTTATCATCAAGAAAGTAATGCATTAAAAAAAAGATGACACGAATCGCTAGAATAAGAACCATGAACCAACAAAACAGAGTTCAACGAACAAACAAAAGAGAAAAACGGCACAAAAGAAGAGTCAACCCCAAAGCTCAAAGGATCAGGCTTAGCATAGCGCCCCGCAAGAAGCCGAAAATACTTCAATAACCGAAGCCCAAATCCTTGGGTCTTGCACCACCGAATTAGTACCATCGGTAGGGTTAGTGAAACCGCTCCACGAGGAAACGCTCTAAAAGACCCTGTGTCACCGCATCTGAAGAGGCGTCATGGCACGCCAACAACAAAAACACCCCAGCATCCGTCCGGACGAGCGATGTTAACGAACCATGACCCTAGCTCCAACGTCTAAACAGTAACCAGAGGATCTAGTACGACCAATGCTCCTCATAAGCAAGCCCACTGTAGGCCAACACTCACAAAACAGATGACAGAGACGAGACTTTGGGATCAAGCACCTAAAAAACTTGAACACCATAAAGAGGGAAAAGAGAATGACGATGGCCAACGCCAACAAACGACGATTCTGAACTCGTAGATCACCAATGGAAAAAACTTGCCTGAGATCCAACACTCAATCGGGACCTTGAAACCCAATCCTTTACAACGTGGTAACGACGTAGGCCAACACCTAACAACGACGAAATCATACTCATCTCCGTTACTCCAACAAAGGTGAGAGCACTCAAATCAGCCACGGAGGTCTGGAGACCTCCACGCTGATGAGTTGCACCATGTCAACGAAGCACAAAAACGGTATGACTCAAACGAGCTACCCTTGATGGGACCGACGACTCGTAGATCAAGCCAAAACCGGGCGGAGGAGATCTGCACAAGACCCAGCAACCACACGCGGCGGCGCCAAGACTGTCAGCGGTCAATCACAACAGGTAGGGACTGAGCGTCTCGTGTGAGTCTCTATCAACCGGACGTTGGAGAGTTAACTACTACACGTAGTGGCTTGAATCGGACGGAGTAGAGGAACTAAGGAGCACAGCGAACAACAAGGGTTATGGTACCTGTTAAAGGGAGCCTCCATTATTGTGACCAAGAGAGACTGTCGACGATGAATGAAGGGCTTTGATGACTAATGTGCGAGGGGAGAAAGTAGGGTTGCGTTGTTTTTAATATATATTCTCTAACATCGCCTAATACTTATCTCAACTTACACCAACAATAAAACCCAACATTACTCCATTTCAGACAACAAATTTAGTTGAATACTTGTTTTTTGTCAAGTCATCGAGAGAGGATTTTACAACCTTTTCATTAATGGAGCATTATCTCTATAATCTTCGAGTCAAACTGCTTCTAAATATCATCTAGGTTTAATTTTCTAGCTTTTCCTTCTTTCATCTCTTGCTCAAGTTTGAGATTCAAACATCTGTAATAGATTTTTGTATGTCCTTTGCTTCTTTCCTTTGAGAGACAGTAACCATGACCGTATCATCAAAGATATTGAATTTTTCAACTCCCTTTTGCACTTGTTTTACTAGATTTGTTTTCCCGATCCCTCTCATGCCATATGGTCCAAAAATATGAACTTAATTCTTTTGTAAAGCTACCAAGATTTGATTAGAGGTTGATTTAGCTGACTGGTACAGAAATAAGTTGATGAAGGTGATCCCATGACCTGAGGAAGGGGAGAAGCATATGAAGTTTAATACTAAAAAGATTAATGAGTGATATAAAGAAATTATTAAAAATTATAATTTTATTTATATATATATTTATAGTTAAAATATGTTATATATTTTTTAAAATAAAATATGATTTTTACATACATTTTTTATATATTTTTTTAAAATAAAATCTAAAAATCAATGACATGGTTTTGAAAATTTAGAAATTACAGGATAACAAGAAGAAAAAAAAGCCCTAAGGTGGTAAAAATGGAATCTCATAGTTTTAGAGTAGTGATATAGAATTACTCTTAAGGTTAATTACCATTTTTACCTTTTTTTAGTTGGCAACACACATTTAATACCTACGATTTAAAACAACACACATTTAATACCTACGATTTAAAACAGACCTTTTGTACCCCTATATTTTAGTAACATGCTTCTATCAGGAAAAGGTAACTGAATGACGTAAATTCTCATTTTACCTTATAGTATTTAAATTTTAAATAAGACCTTTCAATTAAAGAATGTTTATACCCCTAAATATTTCTTAATAATAACATTTTCGATAATTCATAATTATTATAAAACATTGAGTTTTCAAGAAAAAAAATCATTATATTTTTATTATTAATTTCTTACTTTAAATTTTTGTAAATTATTATTATTGTTAATTTTTTTTATTAATTTACATAAAAAAATTCATTAAATAAATTAAATCATTAATTAGTAAAAAAATATTTCAAAATCTTAATCAGTTTTCATTAACAATATTATTTTAAATTTTTATTTTTTCATTTTCATATTTTTTCCCTTATTTTAAATTTTTTAATTTTAATTATTTAAGAGAAAGAATCCTAAATTAAATTTTAATTTTTTTATAAAATTAATTTTTATTTTAATATAAAAATAATAGTTTTATTTTAAAAAATTATTTATTTATCAACAAATATATTATTTATTCATAAAAAATAATTTGAAAATTTTCTATACATATATATAATAACAAATATTTATTTTGTTTTTATAAAAAATAATTTTTTTTAAAATAATGTCATATTTTTATGAAAAATATATATTTTTTAAAATATTATACAATTAATTTCTTAATTTAATTTATTATCAAATGAGGGTAAAATGGACATTTATTAATAAAATCCATAAGGTTCATTAAAGTAAGGGAAAAATTGTCATTTCACTCTTCACTTAACTGGCACATACTGTCACATAACTAACAGAATCGAATAATCTGTCCGTTTTTCTAACATAAGCATGTTACTTAAACGCAAGGGTACAAAATGTGTGTTATAAAACATACGGGTACAAAAGTTGTGTTACCAATTTAAAAGGGGTATAAACGGTAATTAAGCCTTCTTAGGAAAAAGTACCTTATGAATAGTCTACGTGCGAAAAACTAAATTATGTATTGCCCACGCTCTTAAACTATTATATTCTTTAATCCAGATTGACTCTTAGTTTTTTCGATGAAATTACTACCCTTAAGTATTGTCCATGTCCGTAACTTTAATGAACTATTCCAAATTTCAACGAAACATTCCAAAATTTTCCTGTAAACGAATGTGGTCAGGAGATAGTTTAAAAATATGGACACATAAGGTATTTTTTCGCATGGACTATTCATAAAGTAATTTTTAGCAATCAAATTTTTTTTCTTTTAAGAGCATGTATAAGGTACGGTGCCGATCAACGTTTATAGTCTGTTAATTAATTGTGTGGCGTAGACGTTCATCGAAATACATGTGTCAACTATGTTGCACATGATCACGATACAACTCGTTGAACCTCTTGGTCTTTTGTCTATTCTTCCTGAAATGGTATTTTATCTGTATTTGGGTGCGATAGGGAACATTCTCCAACAGGGATGCCACAAAATAGAGGTAGACATGCACCCAATAATAGGCGCCGAGGATGACACCTTCCATCCACGTGAACATGAGTTAGAATTCTTCTTCTGTACACCATGCAGCCTTAAAAGCTGCCATTCTTGTTGAGACGATGGAGCATTCAAGGGTTAGGGTTTGTGAGGTAAGGGTGCGAACCAACATGACTGCGTGAGGCTTCGAAGCATAGCCGATGCGTTTTATAGTAAAAAAATGAATTAAACGTTTTTCTATTTAATTTCATTTATTATTGATGTATTGAGTTCCATGTGTCGCGGACCAGTTAAAAACAAACTATAGCATCGCCACGGGTCGTCCCGGGGTGAGTTGAGTTTATATGATCTGCCATTGTGCCGTTGTGTGTCAATGTTTAGAAAAGTCAGCGATATCAACTAAATTTTCTAGTTTATCATATGCCACATCTAATATGAGTTTATATTGTCACTAAGATCTTTCACTTCATTAACAGAGACATAACCTCAGAAAATAGTGACATGAGATCCATGTCCAATCTCTTGGAAGCCAAATACTATAAGTATTTTGGCAATATAAACACTATGGATTTGTTCATATTCCTTGCACTTGTTCTTAACCCTTGAAAAAAGCTCAATTTTGTGAAATATACTATAGAACATCTATACTCACCCGGTCAGATTGCCCAACTTATCCCTAGGATATATTATATTCAATGTATGCTTAATATATTAGGTTATATGACACTAATGTTAAATTTATTTCACAATCTTCTATGGTTAGTGATGTTGAGGACCTTGACACTGATGTGATGTTTTCTTCTTATAAGTGATTTAAAAGTTCACAAGATCGGGCATTGGGAATGTTGGAGCGGGTTGAATTGCGACGACATTAATTGGGTCGGTTGGAGGAGGGAGGTGTTGGGTTCGATGTGACAATTGAGCTCTTCTTCCATGTGCGGCAAGTCCTCAATATTCAAGGAGTCTAAGATGAAATCAAAATTGGAGGGGTCGGCCATTGAAAGCGATATAGAAAAAATTAAAGAAAAAAGAAGAGAAGAAGAGAAGAGGGTATGTGTAGAGGGAGAGCGGTGTGAATTTGGAGTAGGGGTCTTTGTGTATTTATAGGGAAAATTGAGGTTTTTTTGAAAATTTGACGTTACCACGTTTCAGTGTGTGGTTGGGCAGCCGAATAGTCGTTGGGCCAGGGACGACGCATCATTGCAGAAAGGTGAGGTGATCGTCTGAGAAGATACCTCAAACCACCCCGATTGCGACAGCGAGGCGTTGTAGGGCCTGCGACGACACGCCTTCCACGACGAAGCGACGGTCGCTACAGCTTCTCTAAGGACGTCAAAAACATGTTGTCTAACATCTCATTTCAGTAACTAAACAGAGGCAAAAATGAACACAAACAATCATGCACAAGAAACCAAATTGGTTACCCAGTTCGGTACAACATACCTATATCTGACGACATTTTACCAATGGAATGATTTTCACTATAAGGTAAACATCAACATACAAGTTTCTAATATCAACCAGATCAAACCTATGTTATGAGTACACAATGACAAACCTAATACAGGGGCTCCTCCTGAGTCCGAGCTCCTAGCACGATTTCACTCTTCAAGCTCCTCGGTCTTGGATTGTTCTTCTTCGTTGATAAGCAGAAGTGATCTTCAATCACAAGTGTACAACTTCATTCTTTTTCAGTTACGAGACAAGGAGTGTGTTTTAACAGCATTCACTTTGCGTCAATTCATTCAATCTCTTGACATGCTAGTCCAACACGCTCAAGACCACTGAATTTATGAACACAAGAGAATGTGCAGATACGGTCTTCTTAGACACAGATGATCGACTGATAGACAATGATGCGATCAACCGTAGATTGCAAGGTCTTCTAAATATATATTGTTCCTCTTTCTATGTAGAGAACGCGCCTCCTAGGGTTAGGTGACTTCAGAGTCAAGATTATGTTGAATCTCTTCTTTCCTTGATCAGCAACTAGTTTCCTAGTTCAGTAACTCTTCCTTAAATCAATCCATAAGAATCTGTATATATATCTACTGATTTTGGAAGGTAAATCATCTTGTTTCCTAATACAGGTAGAACTCTAATACAGAGTACCTACAAGTAAAGGAAACGTGTCTTCATCGGATAAAGATTGACGCACAATAGATATCTTCAATAAATTCTCCGCGCGTGTACTATCATCCACTGTAATGTCAATGACACTCCATGTTCACGTCTTCGATTTGTTCTGCACCGGTTCCACAATGATGTCTACTGACATCCTTGATAACATCTTGGCTTGACTCAAATGTAGCCTATACAGATGTAGCAACATATGATTGTGTTCATATAGAAAGAAAAAAAGCCACACAACTGTATCTAAAGGAAGAACTCCCCTACAAAACAGAGAAGACAAAACAAAGGGCAAGAGCAACATGAAACACATGGAGTTTTGATTAATCACCAAAGGCGATATTTTAGGATCCCTGAAACTCAAAATGATTTATCCCTTAATAAAATTCAAACTTCTTGATGTTAGTGGTAACGAAATTAATTTGAATCACCAAAGGAGGCACTTTAGCATTCCTAAAACTCAAAACGATTTATCCCTGAATAAAAATCCAATTTTTTTGATGTCGTTGGTAACTAAAACTAATTTGTTGATCGTGTACATACAGGTAAAAATAAAAAGAACCACACAATTGTATTCAAAAGAAGAACTCTCCTTAAGCAGGTAAGACAAAGCAAAGGTATAAAGCAGCATGGACATAGAGTTCATATCGGTAGAAAAAGGTAAAATTTGAAGCAAACATCAGAAGAATGAGTCGGAACCCTAGTACAATATACAATGCACAAAAGAAAAAATGGAATATAGGGAATAAACAACCGGCCAAAAAAAGATAACCCAAGTTCCAAACCTGGAACCCTAATGTAACAAATGACTTGAAATAGAGAGAATTTTGGCTGGAATTGCTTTGATTTAAAACTGAAATGATAATGGTGTTCTAGGGTTCTATCTTCCCCCTTTTACAACCTCTCTACAAATTGAAAATGCAGTAATAAGAAAATACAAATTCGACACCGAGACACAGCTCCTTCCCGACACTTATCCTATTCTCCAGCTGCACCAGCACACAAGAGGACAAGGCCAATTAAGGATCCATTGCAGTGTTGCAGACATCTCTGAAAAGCACTGTTCCGACCTGCTTCATTTCCAACGACCCTTGACTTCTGCGTCCACCTCAAGCAATCGAAACGCACCGTTCCACTTAACACAAAATATAACCCCAAACGCACCGTTTTGAGACTCCATCCTTAACTCTCAACGGCTTTGCTTGTGTCTGAAGGTAACTCTGATGACAAAGCTCCCTCCATTAGCAGGCTTGTCCTCAAGCCTGAGCTTGTTGCAACCACTCTGGAAATTGGCTGCGTATGACCCCATCATCTTCCCATGTTGCATCTTTTTTGGTGGACCTCTCCCACTGGATCAAATGTTGTACTGCAGCCATGTTGTTCCTCTTGACAATTCTTGTTTCCAACAGCTTATGTGGGTGAAGCTTCCATTGGCCTGCATCAGTGATTTCTGGTAACTCGTGGACATGCCTATTCTTATGCCCAAGCTGCCTCTTTAGTAAGGATACATGGAAAACAGGGTGAATTCTTGACTCCTCAATTGATAAGCTACCTTGCATTTCTTCTCAGTGATTTGAAATGGACCATAGTATCTAGCTGCTACCTTCATGTTCTTCCTGAGGCTTACTGAACTCTGCCTATATGGTTGCAACTTCAAATACACCCATTCACCTACTTCAAATTGCCTCTCAGTCCTCTTCTTGTCAGCATAATGTTTCATCCTGTGCTGAGCCTGCTTCAGATTCTTCTCCAGAATCTCCTTCATGTCAATTATTCTCTGTATTAACTCCTCCACAGAGTGTACCTTTGATTCCACTGAACTGATCCCCATAATGGAAGGAGGGTAGCCATATAAAGCTTCAAATGGAGACATTTTCAGAGAGGAGTGATGGCTGGTATTGTACCAATATTCAGCCATGGAGAGCCAGCTTAACCATTTCTTGGGGGCTTGGTGGGACATAGCTCTGAGGTATTGCTCTAGACACTGATTCACTCTCTCAGTCTGTCCATCACTTTGAGGGTGATAAGCTGTTGAAAGATGGAGTTTCACTCCTAGCTTAGTGAACAATCCTTTCCAAAAATTACTGATAAAGAGCTTATCTCTATCTGAGACAATGATCTCTGGCAATCCATGTAGCTTGTAGATGTTGTCCAGAAACTCCTGAGCTACTGTCACAGCTGAGTAAGGATACTGCAAGGGAATAAAATGGGCAAATTTTGTAAACCTGTCAACCACCACCATGATGCAGTCCTTGCCTTGAGAACTAGGAAGCCCTTCTATAAAATCCATGGAAATCTCCTTCCAAGGTGTAGTAGATATGTTGAGAGGCTGCAACAGTCCAGGGTATTGACAGTGTTCCCCTTTACACCTCTGACAGATATCACATTCTTGCACCCATGTGTAAATCTCCTTGGTCATTAGAGGCCAGAAAAAGAGACTCTTGACCCTTTTAGTAGTCACCTCAATGCCTGAATGTCTTCCCAATGAAGAATTATGGAGGAATTCAATGATCTTCTTTCTAATTCCATTGATGCTGCCTAGATAGATTCTTCCTTGTACCATGATCACTCCTTGATTCAATTTGTGATCAGGTAGGGAATGAGGAGCCAAAGACATCTGTAGCAGCAGTCCTTCCACCTCAGGGTCATTTTCATAGCTACTCAAGACTTTTTTCATCCAGGATGGTAAACTGACAGACATTTCCATGCTACTTTCCATCTTAACCCTTGACAAAGCATCAGCCATAGTGTTTTCTTTGCCTTTCTTGTATTCAATAGTATAAGATAGCCCCATCAGTTTGGCTAGCCATTTTTGCTGGAAGGATGTAGTCAATTTTTGCTCTAGTAGGTACTTCAAACTTTGTTGGTCAGTCTTGATCACAAAGTGTTGATTTGCTAGATAGTGCTTCCATTTCTGAATCGTTGTCATAATGGCTAATAGCTCCTTCTCATAAGTGGACATCCCCATAGCCTTAACTCCCAAGGCTTTACTCATAAAGGCAATTGGCCTCCCTTCTTGCATCAGCACTCCTCCAATTCCATTGTCACAAGCATCTGTTTCCACTACAAAAGGTAATTCAAAGTTAGGTAATCTGAGAACAGGTGCAGTTACCATTGCCTCCTTGAGCCTGTCAAAACCTTCTTGAGCTTCATTTCCCCACTGGAATGCATTCTTTTTGAGCAAGGTTGTCAGAGGTTTAGCCAACACTCCATACCCCTTGATGAACCTTCTGTAGTAGCCAGTTAAACCCAAGAATCCCCTCAATTCCTTTAGTGATTTAGGGCTTGGCCAATTCACCATCACCTTGATCTTTTCTGGATCAGTAGCCACTCCTTGGCCATTAATCACATGCCCCAAGTATTCCACTTGAACACTTCCAAACTCACATTTGCTCATTTTGACATAGAGTTTCTTCTCTCTGAGTGTCTGCAGAATAATCTCCACATGCTTTAAGTGATCCTCCCAAGTTTTGCTGTAGATCAAAATATCATCAAAGAAGACCATAGCAAATTTTCTCAGATGAGGCTTGAGAACCTGGTTCATCAATGCTTGAAATGATGCTGGGGAATTGGTCAAACCAAAGGGCATTACCCTAAATTCATAATGCCCTTGGTGAGTTCTGAAGGCAGTCTTCTCCTCCTCTCCTTCCTTGATCCTGATCTGGTGGTAACCAGCTCTCAGATCAATTTTTGTATAATAACAACTCCCATCTAACTCATCCAACAGCTCCTCAATAGTGGGAATGGGGAATTTGTTTTTAATAGTGATGTCATTCAGTTCTCTATAGTCCACACACATTCTCCAGCTCCCATCTTTTTTCTTGACTAACAGGACTGGAAAAGAGTAGGGGCTGTAACTCTCTCTTATCACTCCATTGTCCAATATTTCTTGCACAATTTTCTCTACCACATTCTTCTGCCGATAACTGGGCCTGTAGGGTCTTACTGAAGGCGGCTTGCTCCCAGGGATTATTGGAATGACATGGTCACATTCTCTTGATGGAGGAAGAGATTTTGGGGCCTCAAATATGTCAGCAAAGTTCTTCAGCAACATCTGCATTTCTTTTGGCACCTTTTCTCCCTGGTTGTTATGCTGAATTTCCTCTTGGTAGAACATTCTCATATACAAATTGTGGCCTTGTTTCAACTCACTAAGCATCCCTTGAAGGCTTACCAAGCTGCAAGATCTCATATCTTCCTCTTCTTCCAGCACTAACTCCCTTTTTTGGTGTGTCACAGTGATGTTCCTAAGACCATAGTCTAGTTTGATTGGAGACACAGTTTTTTGCCAATCAACACCTAGAACTATGTCATAGTCACCCACTGGCATAACTCTGAACTTCCAGTTGAAAGTGACTCCAGCCATGCTCCATTCAACCCAACAAGAGGTAGTGCATATGTGTCTCTCTCCATTACCCATTTTCACAATCATGGGAGAATCAGGATTTAGGACCAACTTCATGGCCTTTGCTGAGGAAAAATCCAAGAAACACTTAGTGGCTCCAGAGTCCACCGGGATGGACACCTTCTTCCTTCCTATTTTCCCACAAACCTTAATGGAAGATTCATTCCTTCCTCCCATCATAGTTTCAAACTTTCCAGTCTGCAAACAACTTAACTCAACCTCTTCTATTTCTTCCTCATCCTTCAGCACAACTACTTCTGCATTCTCATTCTTTTTGCTACACTCACCTTCCTCAACAACAATCTCATGCTCATTCTCTTCACTTTCTACCTCAGCTTCTTTATCTAGGAGATACAACCTGTTTTTGTTTGGACAGATGTGATCCCTAGTATATTTTGCTGGGCAGTTGTAACAAAGACCTCTTCTAGTCTTCTCCTCTATGCTCATAGGGTTAACCTTTGTATAAGGAAGTTGTTTGTTCTGCAAGTTGGGTCTTCTTTCTCCAGGTGACCAATTTTGCAGGACCAGGAAGCCTCAATGGGGGATTAGCTCTTGGCCTGTAGGTTGTCACAGGAGTTATCTTTGGAGCAATATAAGCTTGGTATTAAAGCAACCTATTTTCTTCCTGTCTAGCCAAATACATAGCATGGACTAATGTATGAGGACCAAGAAGTCTCACTCCAGCCCTCAAATGGCTCTTCAAACCTCCAATGAAGTTGGAAATGTAATACTCATCAGGAAGTTGTGGGTACTTGTGCATCATCATCATCTTAAGTTCTCCAAATTGCAGCTCAAACTCTTGGACACTTCCTTTTTGTTGCAGATTTTTGAACTCAATGGGTAGATCTTCATGTCCCATGGTCTCAAACTTCCAAACCAGGTCATGACAGAACTGGTCCCAATGAATCACACCCTTCCCCCAAGAGTATTCAGCATACCAAATGTTAGGGTGACCAGTGAGTTACATGGAGGCCAACCTCACCTTATGCTCCTCAGGTACATCACAGTAAGAGAAATAGATTGAACACTTCCTAATCCATCCTCTGACATCCTTCTCTTCAAACTCAGGGAACTGTAAGTGGGGTGCTCTATATGGGAATGGTTGAAGGTTCATTTGTGGTGCTGGGATTTGGTTGTTAGGGTGTGGGTTAGGCATGGGTGGAGGGGTGTTGTTTGTATGAAATGGTGCTTGAGCTTGTATCTGAGGTATAGGTGGTGTTTGTGATGGTGTTATGGGTGGAGGGCTTGGATTTGTGGTGAACTGTGGAGTAGTGACTTGGATCTGAGGAAATGATGGGTGTTGTTGAGTGGATGGTGATGGAGTCTGCCTAAAGTGCACATTTGATTGCACTAGAGGAGGTGGTTGAGACTGAGTCATCTGTGGATGTGTCATGGCTGGGGTAAAATGGAGGTTTTGAGGGACTAGTGGAGAGGGTTGGTGTATGGGAGGGTTTGTGGTCTCAGCCACTGTAACAGGTACTGCATAGTTCTGATAAACCATAGAGGGGTTGGATTGTGCTCTACCTCTTGGGTCTTGAGTGTTGGAAGTTCCAGCTTCAAGGATGGGAGGAACTTGCAAATTTCCAGCTCCACAAGCCACCAAGAAGTTTTCCCTGTCCCTCAGCAGCAAGGCCATGCCTTTCTCCATGCCTTCCATCTGCTTTTTGACAGCTTCCAGCTCGGCCTCAAGCTTTTGGTTTTGCCTTCTCAACTCAGAACCTTCACTTCCAGAACTCTCAACATCTCCTTCCTCCGAACGAGCCATAGGTCGCAGGGTCGCAAGCTCTGATACCACTGTAACAAATGACTTGAAATAGAGAGAATTTTGGCTGGAATTGCTTTGATTTAAAACTGAAATTATAATGGTGTTCTAGGGTTCTATCTTCCCCCTTTTACAACCTCTCTACAAATTGAAAATGCAGTAATAAGAAAATACAAATTCGACACCGAGACACAACTCCTTCCCGACACTTATCCTATTCTCTAGCTGCACCAGCACACAAGAGGACAAGGCCAATTAAGGATCCATTGCAGTGTTGCAGACATCTCTGAAAAGCACTGTTCCGACCTGCTTCATTTCCAACGGCCCTTGACTTCTGCGTCCACCTCAAGCAATCGAAACGCACCGTTCCACTTAACACAAAATATAACCCCAAATGCACCATTTTGAGACTCCAGCCTTAACTCTCAACGGCTTTGCTTGTGTCTGAAGGTAACTCTGATGACACCTAATCGAATGCAATTAGGGAAATCAAAACGGAATATAAAGAACAAGAAACATGAAAATCGACAGAGCCTTGAATCAAACAGGAAAAAGGAGGAATCAGTTATTACCAGAGACGATGACCTCGGCGGCACTTCACCAGAAGCTACGATTTATGGTGGGAAATGAGCGCCGATCGATGAGAACATGGATCAAACACTCTGGATAACACCAACTTTATACTCATCCGACGACGCTCGAGCTGAAGCATTGATTAAGAGATGGACGAGCTCCCGATTAAATGCCAGTAACGATAGAAAAGCGGTAAAAGACAGAGAATGGAGGAAGAAGTCCAAGGTTTGCGCGTTCAGAAGCAGGTATGGGAGAATATTTGTAACGAAGATGAAGTGCATTGAATGGGGTTTCTGTGAGTGGCGTATTGGATAAAGAGATGGAAGGGAATAAGAAGCTGAGGGTTCACAAGGGGAAAAGAGAGAATTAGAAAATAAGGAAAGAAGAGGAAGTCAAACGTGACTTGCCACCTGAATTAATTCCCTCCTTTTATCTTTAATAAGATTATTATAGACTAGTAGGGTGTTTTTCATCATTGTTTTTATCTTGTAAACATTTTTATTATATTAATTATTAAAGCCTAAGAAGATGTTTTTCATCATATACATGGATCAAATTAAGTAATTTAGCCTTTCATCTTAAAAAAAATGGAATTGACTAATGTATAGAACTGACTGAAACAACTCAATATTGGGCTTATATTCAAATATGATAAGGTCTAAATGATAGACCCGTTGAATTGGTCAGTCCGGTTTCAAATCGGTAACCGACCAGAAATCCTATAGGTAAAATCCGGTCGGAGTTTCATTTTTCGTCGTAGGCGGTTGTTACGAGACGTACGGTCCAGTACAAGGAGCCATACCAAAGCCTACCAAGAGTGGCCGGCTAAGGAAATGAGGAATTAATTAGTTTATTTCTTGTTTTTAATAATATAAAAAAAACTATAGTTGGCTAATTGTATTATAAATAAGTAATTTGGCTAGAGTATTGACCAAGTATAGATGTATTAGAGTTTTAGGTAACCTCCTTAGCTATATATACCAAGAGAGAGAAATAAAATAAACACGTTGAGAATTAAAAATAAGAACAAGGGCTCGCCTTCACGGAGCTGGAGCTTCAACCCTAACGCGTATTTCGGTCGTATAACACGATCCTAAAGTCAGGGTCCTAACATAGTGGTATCAGAGCCAAGCATTATAGCGCAACCGAAATCATTGGGAAAAAAGTTTGATGAAATTATGGAAGCATATGATGCTGATCGGATAACATATAATGTTGATCGGGAGGCGTATCGTGTTGATCAGGCCAAGACGGAGGCTCAATTCAAAGACTTGGCAATCCGAATTGATTCCTTGTTCGATACGGCACCAGAGAATCAATAGGAGGAGAGTTCTGCACCGGTCAGACGACAACGAGAGAGGACCGTGCCAGCAACGTCCGGCACGGGGGCTGGAGGCGATGAAGGATTTCAAGCACCTCGGTTTGCTCGTCTTGATTTTCCAAGGTTCGATGGACGTTCAGAACCAACTGCATGGCTGAATCATTGTGATGGGTATTTCCTTCACCAACGGACATGTGCGAAGGAGAAGATCTTATTGGCTTCGTTCCATCTAGAGGACGATGCGCAACTTTGGTACATGAAGTTGCAAAAGGACAACCCGAATATTATATGGCCGATTTTTAAACATTTTTGCAATACTCATTTTGGTTCCATGTTGTTAGGTAACAAGCTAGGAGAGTTAGCCAAGTTAAGGCAAAACGAGTCAGTAGATGAGTACGTTGCGAGGTTTGAACGTCTGACTGCACAAGTTTTTGACTTGAAAATCGACCAGGAAATCTCCTTATTTCTAAGCAGCTTTAAGGTTACGCTGCAATTGATGTGGAGATACAGCAACCTCGGGACTTAACAACGACCATGGGATTGGCTAAGCTATATGAGAAATGAGCTCGGGAGGAAGCAAAAGCACCGGAAGCTTTAGCTCTGAGCAAACAGCCGGCAATAGAGAATGCTAATCGACTATTTGTCAAGAAAATTTCTAAAGCCGAGAAGCAAGATCGAATCGCTAAGGAGCTTTGTTTCAACTATGATGAAGCATACGGTCCGGGTCACGAGTGTAAGAAACTTTTCTGGTTATAATTGATAGAGGACGAGAACGGAGCTGTCAATGTGACCACAAGGGACATGGATCCGCCTTATGCGCTTGAGGACAAGCGCCATGTGCAAGGGGAAATGTTGTTACGAGCTGTATGAGCCAGTATATAGAGCCATACCAAAGCCCACCAAGAATGTCCGGCTATAGAAATTAGAAATTGGTTAGTTTATTTCCTGTTTTTAGTAAAAATTCTTTAGTTGGCTAATTGTATTAGGAATATGTAATTTAGGTAGAGTATTGACCAAGTATAATTGTATTAGAGTATTAGATAACCTCTTTAGCTATATATAAAAAGGAGAAGAAATCAAATAGAAACCACCTTTTAACGTAAAAACTGTGTGAACCAATCCAAGCCATCCAATTTAAGAATGGATGCATGAGATGCAATTGAATTGTTGACTGAAAAAAAAAACAACACTTTTTTTATAAGTTGTAGGGACTTTTTGGTAAAACTATCATTTTTTTTACAATTCACAAATTTAATTTTTCCCGCTTCGTTTGAAATCTTATTGGCTTCAAACTTGCGCCAATATTTTTTTTTTCAAGGGCTTTCTATCAAGATCAGTCATGAATATATTTGAAGCACGCAATTTTTTTATTATTTTGGGGCTGATTTAAAAAAAAATTATACCTTGGTAATTTTTATCAACACTGTACACCGGTTTTATCAACACTTTACACTGATTTTATCAACACTGGACACTAGGCTTATCACATCATTTTTCAAAACTAAAGATAATTTAATTTTTCCCGCTTCGTTTGAACTCCGATTGGCCTCAAACTTGCTTCAATATCTTTGTTTTTTCATGGGCTTTCTATCAATATCAGTGGTGTACATGTTTTAAAGCAATAAAAAAAATTATTTCGGGGATGATTTTAAAAAGAAATTATATTTGGGTAATTTTTATCAACATTTTACACTGGTTTTATCAATACTGTACTCTAGTTTTATCAACACTGAACACTAGTTTTATCACCTCATTTTTCAAAACGAACATGATTTTTATCACCTCATCACATGTTTTTTTATGAACACTAAGCACTAGTTTTATCAACACTAAACACTATGTTTATCACTAAATTACATGTGTTTTATCACCCCATCACATGTTTTTTTATCAACACTAAACTCTAGTTTATCACACTTATTATCAAAATTGAACACATTTTTTATCACCTCATCAATCGTTTTTTATCACCTCAATACATGTTTTTTTATCAACATTTAGCACTAGTTTGACACCCCAATATAAAACATTTATTAGTGACGATTTATCAACACCCAACATTATTTCTATCATCCCAATATAACTTTTTATTTTCGTGCTTCAAAATATATTCATGACTAATCTTGATTTAAAGCCCTTGGAAAAAGAAAAATATTGGTGCAAGTTTGAAGCTAATCGGAGTTCAAACGAAGTGGAAAAAAATTAAATTAGTGAATAGTAAAAAAAAATATGGATACTTGTCCACATGACACCATGCTATTACAATTATGTCCTTGCTTGTGTGAAAAAGGAAGAAAGTGGCGTGAGTTTTGGGTGGGATTGGGATGATGATGGGGCATTATAGTGAATGTTGGATCATAAGGATGTATGACTAGGATTGGTTCACACAATTTTTAAGATAAGAGGGGTTTCTATTAGATTTCTCCTCTATAAAAACAGAGAAGAATACAATTAACACATTGAGAATTAAAAATCAGATTTAGTTCTCTCGTTGAGAGTAGAGCTCTCTTTAAACGAGCTCATGTCATTCTCAATCGAGAGAAGGAAGAACAAGGGCTCGCCTTCGTGGAGCCGGATCTTCAACCCTAACGCGTATTTCGGTTCTGTAACACGATCCTAAAATCAGGGTCCTAATAGCGGCGGTTCCAAAAATCCACATCGCCCTACTTCCGGTTCAGTTCCGAACAATAATGTAATGGTTGGTTAAACCGACCTACACACCCCTTAGAACACAGCATTTGGCCCCTTGCAGTTCATGAGACATAATTTGCAAAACTTTGTCAATCTTAATTTTATTCTTTCGCTCTTTTTACATGACTATGAGAAAGGACATAACACATGGCTTCTTCCTTTCCACCAGGAATGCTACTACATCATCATCCAAGCCCTAGCTAGCTCTTCACACAAGAATTAAATTTGACATGTACTCAGTCTCCTCAAGCGACTTGCTTAGACTCAAACCTTCTGAAATGTGCGTGAAGAAACCCCATGTAGAAGTCTGACAAACCCCAAGAAACTGAGCTTCCCATCTGAGTGTCTTATCCAGTCTTGAAGTACTACATGCACTGGTACTGATGGGCTAAGTCCAAGTTCCTGAATTATACATAATTAGTATTAGTATCACTTCCATTCCATCTCAAACAAACTAGGGAGAGAGAACTTACAGAGGCAAGTTCCTCAATCATGATGGGACGGTTTCCATCCTTTTCAAAGAGCTCGTAGCCACGCCTTGCATGTTGCTCCCAGCTTTCCATTCCTTCCAGCTGATGCACACTCAAGGCTGCTGCGCAAAATTCTTCAAAATCCATCTTTCTGTACTGAATCGAACTTACCTGCACACCATCCATCCATTTTTATGTTTCAGTTATATGTATAATGCGAGAGAAGCAAAACGATATTCTGAGGAGTTACCATGCTGAGATAATCTGAGACCCGTGCATCCTTCATAGCATCAGTAGAGTTTCTCATCACACTCTGCTCATCCCAATGTATTTATGTTATAATGATATGGTATGGATATATTTGTAATAGTAACACACAAGCAAGGAGAATAGGATCTGACCGTCTTAAAGTTCTGCATATAGACGAATCCATTTTTGTTTGGACCCAGCAGTGTAAACTGTTCTCGAAGATAAGCAAGCTGAGGTACTGTTAACGTCTTTGCTACAGCCTATCACAGTCAAAATTAGTTTAACTCCATATATTTACCACCTTTATATCAAAGATCCAAAGCCATCTTACAAATATTCTTGACAATTAACTTACCCCTAGAGCTGATTTACGTAGAGGAGATGAACATATATAAGCTCTTACAAGCCTGCACACTATCATGTCAAATGGGATCTTGACATCATGGTAATTGGCAAGCCATGGATGACCTGGACGAAAAAATCACCATTACTGAAAAGGAATGAAACCAATGACCAAAGAAAACTGAAATATATGATGACTTACTCAAAGCTTGAGCAGCAGTTAATCTCTTACGGTAATCCTTGTTCAACAACCTCTTCACAAAATCTATTGCATCAGCAGATAGAGAAGGCCAAGGAGTTTCATCAAAGCTTGGATCTGCCTTTAGGACGGCTCTAAAGATGCCGGACTCGGTTCGAGACCAAAATGGCCGGCTTCCGCACAAAAGAATATAAGCAATCACACCAATACTCCACATGTCTGCTTCAGTTCCATAAGATCTATGCAGAACTTCTGGAGCTACATAATACGCACTTCCTACAATATCATTCAACCTTTCATCTGCAATCATTTCCAACTATCAGAATGATATTAACATAGGCGTCAGAAAGAAAGGAGTCAAAGATAGTGCTAACCTGGCTTTACATAGTCAGAGAGTCCAAAGTCAATAGCCTTCAGAGGAGCATTGTCTTCCTTGGAAGTAAATAAGAAGTTCTGATAAACAATGTAACACATCAAAACAAGTAAAGCACTAACACTAGCTCTTGACAAATCACTAGCACCATGACATGAATAACAAGGTAACACCAGTGCTTATGGAGCCAACTATTGACATTGAAGCTAGACAAAAACAATAGGTCTCACCACACTACCAAGTCTAATTTTCTGATCAAAAGAAATAAAAATGAACTGCGTATCTATCTAAGGTCATAAATGAAACAGCTTTCGAAAAAGCCAGAGAGCTAAGATTAACTAAATTAACTCCAACAATTATATGCATAACACTGCAAGAAAGGTAATTTTACATGAAGGGCAATATCAAGTCACCAGAATGGCCAAAGTTTAAAACACCCAGAATATATGACTTGAGGATCTTTGCGAATTATTACCTCAGGCTTGAGGTCACGGTGAACCACACCTTGGAGATGACAGTAGGCGGTCACACTCAAAATCTGTACCATAACAGCCTTTGCGTCTTCTTCTGGGTACTTTCCACCTCTAAAGAGGACAAATAAACAATTAGCCAACCAGAATCCTAGTTAGCAGGACATAAATTAACCAAAGGGAGGAAGTTGGTACCTTGAAAGTATCCTGTCTAACAGTTCGCCACCTTTGCACAACCTGAAGGAAATAGAATATTATGGAAGGTGAGCACCAAATTAGAATTTGTTTAGAGTATAACTTTTAATTTACTACTCGTAGCACAACAAAAGATCTATTTCATAGCCAAGACAGTAAGTGGGGAAACGAACAATGGACAAGGGCGAAGAAAAAGGAAAAAGAGGGGAAAATGAAGAGGGCAATAAAAGACCCAAAATAAGTATGTGGCAATGAATACAATAAAATAAATAGATCAATATTATGACCAAGTATTATAGTTTCTCGGGCTTAAATTCCTAGATGTAACGTACTTCAAATGATAATACAGATTACTCGAGAGTGCAAAATCTATTCAACTGCTACCCACACAACTTGATGTGAGTGTTGATCAATCCAAAGTCGTAGCATTGACCGGAATACATACTAATACAAAACCTTAATTTTGACATATTGATGACCCATGCACATTTACCACGTGTACAATTTCAGCACATCTCTGATGAAGCCAGAGGGACCAGAAAGGAAAAAACAGCCTTGGATCCTTGCATGACACTTGTAAGCAATATCAAATTATTCTAACATACCACGGAGAAATGGAGCAGTCTTAAGCCAATTACACCAAATGCAACACAAGAAATTGTACAACTGAAGGAATAGAACTTACTCCATCACAACATAAACATTTTCTTCATCTTCATAGGCATCATATAACTGCACTAGATTCTTATGTCCAGTTAAAGCCCGTAGTATCTTCACTTCTCTTCTTACATCCTCTATAGCAATCGCTGTTGTCATCTGCAGAACCACCAAATTGGAACCCTTTAAATAAGTACAAGACAAGGAGTTCATTGATTTCCATAGCTAAAATGACAACACTAGTTACAAAGCAGTCGGTTGCCATTGATAAGTAGCATTTGGGAAAGCCAATAAGTATTTGTTTCGAATGAAAATATCACCCTGTCACTACCCTGCATGCTTATCAATCTCTTAAGTAGCATTTCAGTATGATTGAAACCCTAAAGGCAAATGTATGGTGGTATTGCACAGTACGTACAGAGGCAATTTGTCCTAAAATTACATGATTTTCAATGTCATAATTCAAAGAACAGCAAACAGTTAGTAATTCAGTAACAACTCAATACAAAGCAAAATTAAAGTAGGACCTTCGATTTGGGGATGACCTTGACTGCCACTTCTATCCCCTTCTTGCCTTTTGCAGAGCAAGTGTAGCCGAAGTGACCCCGACCCACCTCTTCACCAAGCTCATAGTGGGAAGCAAAGTGCTTAGAATACCCAAAATTCTTGTCCAACCCAATCTCACACTCGCTTCCTTCCGGAATCGAAGCCTCGTTGGGCTTGATGGAACCGTGCCGGCGAGCGAGCAGCGCCCGAATGTGCTTCGCCGGAGACGGCGGTGGGAAGGGGCGCTTGAAGAAACGCAGAGGGGTCGAGTTCACGCTGGAGTTGGCCGGCGAGTTTTTGAACCAACTAGGCAAAGGACTCGGGCTGTAAAAGGGAAAGTTCGAGGATTTGCTGGGCCGGTGGGTCGGGACCGGCTCGTTCCCGTCGGCAACTATAACGGTTTCAGATTGGGTTTTGGGGTTTTCAATGGGTTTTCCATGACAGAGCCCCATCGAATCGGAGACGGAAGAGTTGGACCCAGAAAAGAAAAATCAAAACTTTACCAAAGCTAAGACCAAGAAAGAAGTAGAAAATAAAAACCCAGGAGCTGAAGATGGAATATAAACCAGAAGAAAAGCTAATTCCCGGTTTGATCAGTGAAACCCACAAGGGATTGGGATGTAAAACTGAGAATTATGTTCTCCACCCACACCCACCAGATCAAGGTGTTGGAAAAGAAATTGCAAGAGAAAAAGAAGGAATCTCCAAAGAGGCAATTAACTTTTGTGATCAAACAAACAATGCCGGAGAGGTGAAAAGCCCCATAAGATGAGATTGAGGGGAAGGAAGAGAGAGAGCATATGGACTGATGAGATTGAGGTGAAGAAAATATATTCCTGCAACAAGGAAGGAAGAAAGAAGGGAGAAGGAGTGGGAGGGAAAAAGAGAGGTAAAGATGCTTAGCAGAGGCAGCAAGAAAAAGGAGAGAAACCAACTTCTCTTTTTTTCTGCTTTTTGTAAGCTTTCCTTTTTCTTCTGCTAATGGGTTTTGTTTTGTTGGTGTGGAAATATCACTTTCTTCTGCTAATTAGAGAGAGAGAGACTGAAGGTGAAGGTTGAAGAACCAAGGAAGAGGCTGACTCCAAATCTCCATCTCTCTCCACTTTTCATGTTTTCTTCTCAAATAATGGAAGTGGGACTGGGTTTGGATCCTTCCAGCCTGTCCTTATTCATCCTAGAGAACCAAGGTAGATTTGCACTCATACTCATGTACTCATTCCTCTATACTCTCACATATAATTATGCATTTCACTATAACTGAGCTAACATTTTCTTGTGTCTCTGTGCATTTCATCTTTGACCCCCCTTTTTGAAAATAGCATATTTTCATTTTCTTGGGAGATAAAATATGCCCAAGTGCTCCATCCACTGTAATTGTCCTCAACTTGGTCATGTACCTATTTTACTAAACAAGAACATCAAGTACCCTACATCATATTTCTAATTGATTAATGATGATGATGATCTTTATGGCTATTGATGCATCTTATCATTAATGTTAACTTATTTTTTTGCTCAAAAGTAGGTTCAGCTACTTTCCTGGCTGTTAATACTTAATAAAAGTGGTGTAATTGTTGAAGGATTAAGCAATAGCCTCATGTTTTGAGGACAAAACTAAGATAAAGTCGGAGCTGATGT
The DNA here is from genome assembly GCA_963921825.1 of Erodium maritimum. Taxonomy (NCBI): domain Eukaryota; kingdom Viridiplantae; phylum Streptophyta; class Magnoliopsida; order Geraniales; family Geraniaceae; genus Erodium; species Erodium maritimum. Next base: position 17,508,762 of record OY997591.1, read on the forward strand.
TGGTCAGCCATGTAAGCACCATGTCCCTTAGTGTTAGGTGACCTATGTGTTTTGCTACTTTACTCCTCTCTTCAAGCTTGTAATTTCCAAATAATCCAAAGTTTTTTGAAACAAGTACAGAGGTATTGTACTACCGTAGAACAATAACTCTACATGGTAGGACATAATTGTTCATGATTTCATATATTTGTCCCGATCGACCGTAGTCCATCAGCCGCTCATGGATCCATAAAAATAGTCTGCTTTGAATCACAGATCCGAACTTAGGAGTTCCTCTTACCGACATTTCAAAATTAATAAGACCCAAAGTCCTAATCCTAATTAACCAAAAGTTTATTCGACCTAAGACAAAATAAAAAGCAGGAAGTAATGCCTTGGTTGCGGATTTCCCGAGACTCCCCGGCAGTGGTAGCCCCAAGTCTGTGGATATAGGTCCCAAACTGACATTTCCACCCCCACCGGGTCCTATCATTCTTCTTGTGGAGGGCCATGTCCCTCTAGCTGTAGTCTCTGATTTTGTTCCAGGCTAGGCTCATCAGGGCTCTCCTGTAAACCAGCTGCTCCTTCATGTACCCCTGTCCCGTTTGCTTGGCCTATAAGGTCTGTCGGTTCCAATGGATCTCCCTGCTCCCCGTCCACAGATGACGATATAGTTTTCATCCCCGGTGAGGTCTGTGTTTTCGAGCACCGTCCCTTCATACCCAGTCTGGTGGTCCGGGGCCGGGGACCAATTGTTGGGTTAAATTTAAGGAGGCATCGTAGCTTCACCGAAATAGTCTCCTGGGTGTAGCGATGGATCGGAGGCCTGAGGGCTGCCGGTTGGCGACCCAAGTGTCCTTGTGATCGTAGTTCTATCTCCCCTCCGTCGTCCGGGTTAAGCGTTATCGGTGATGTGGTGTCAGGTCCCGGGATGATTATCGTGATCGTCTTTGATCTCGGGGGTCTCGGAGCACGACGCTTGAACGGCGGCGGTATGTGGATAGGAACCCTAATGGGGCTCTATTGTTCAAAAGGAACCTGAATCATGGCCGGCGACGACCCGGAGAACCTCTGATCACACGCCCCTACATCCAGCTAGACTCCGACCATGCCCGGCAGGTTATACCAGGCGATACCGTCACCGGTCAGATGTTGAGAGATGATCGATCGATCACAATATTGATACGATTCGATCATGTGCCAAACTGGCACCGGGTGAGGACGTCATGGCGGCCCTCGCAGTTGTTCGGACAAGGGACACTACAGGCGAGGGTGGTGGGCTGCGATCTGCTGCGGCTGCCATTGGCCAGGTCAGGTGGCGGCTTGGCGGCGGTGAAGCAGGCTGGGCGGACGAGCCAGAGGGTATGGGATCCACGACCGATCAGGCTGCATTGGGAGGCCGAGGGGAAGGATCTGGATGTGATGTGGAGACGTCGGAGTCGCGCAGGGCCACCCCTGTAGGGGTTTGAGATGAAACCCTAATGGGTTGATGGGTGAACCCTACACAGGTTTGAGAAAGCGTTTTTTCGTTTATGTTTTATTCTGGGTGATGTGGTTAAGCAAGCTACTTAATAAAAATCCAAAGTTAATTACATCTACTTATATTAATGTATATACTTGTCATACATGTACATACAAATTTTAAAAAAATTACTCATATTTATCGTAATTTTTATATTTGATATATAAGTTAGTGTATGTATGTGAAGTTCGTGTATGTATCTAAAAACAATATATAAGTCAATATAAATGAGCGTAACTAATCTAACAATCAATCCTTACTGCCCTCTAGTCTTTATTTTCTAATTAATCCAAATAACTTCTTTCAATATTGGATTCTTTTAAATATAATATATCAAATTGGTATCAATAAATTTTATATTAATAGTGTATTAGGAAATAAAAGCACACGAATCGTTATACATGTTAAACAAGCACTAGTTGACGCCTTGACAAACTACATTTTAAAAACACACTTTTTAAAGCTCTCTTCGCTTCTGTCGAGACCTTTAAACCATAACCCTAATGTGTTTTCGATTTTCTTCGCCGACCAAGTCGCGCGCTCTGCCTCTCCACCTGCGTCTCCCTCCTTATCCCCTCCCATGTCCAAACCATCCTCCCAGCCCGACTCTTCGAAGGTTCTCTCCTTGGATCCTGTCCCATCAGTCGATGGTGTGGGAGCGATCGCGGGAGTCCTTGTCCCATTAGCTGCTAGCGTGGGTGCAAGAACGGGGGATGTCCCTCCCCCTTGCCCATCGCTCGACGTGGTGCGGCCTAACCGGACACGGTGGAAGAAGAAGGTGTCGGCGACGCCATCGATTCTGCCCCGGGACTTGATGTCGCCCCCGTCCTCAGACCCTCCTTTGATGCTCTCACTAATAGAGTATGCACCGGGGGAGCTTTCTCCGTTGTCGAAGCCACTGCATGCGCGCCGGGGCCGTCCCCCGAAACAGGCGAGCATTGTGTCACCCCCAACTTTCGGCTAGGGTTTTGGAGGGCCACCAACTGCAGATGGCGGAAGGGTTTAGGGTGGCGAATGGGGGAAATCACGTTTTTCCTTTGGCTGATCATACCCCTCCCGTCCAGAAGGGGCAGCCCTCGATGACAGAACCGGCAGCGACCCACCCGCAGCCTCCTCGTCCTCGTACCATGCCTTCATCAGTGGATCATGAAAACCCTCTTCAAGCTCTTCAACACAGTTTCTCTGGTTGCTCCCTAGGGTTCGAGGAACCCTTGGAAGTTACGGTTGTGAACGGTGCACTTGATCTGGCTGCACTTTCCCGCCAACAGTATGGGATGGTGGGTCGTCTCCTCACGGATGTCCAACCTCATCGGGATACCCTCCTCCGTATCCTCACCAATGGATAGGTAAAATCGGCTATTGGTTTGGTCATAAAGGACGCCGCCCCTAGTGTCTTCGAGTTTTATTTTGCCAGGAAGGAGGATAGGGATTGGGTTCGGCTGAACGAACCATGGTGTTTTGATGGCAAACCTCTGATGTTGGCGGAGACGGATCCATTCACCCAGGACCTTCCGACGATGGACAAGATGCAGCTTTGGGTTCATGCACATGGTATCCGTCAGATAGTTAGCACTAAGATTACGGGCACTAGGATTGAGGAGGCGTTAGGCGGGACGATGGACGTTCCTTGTGACGAATTCGGCCAGTGCTGGGGGGACGGTGAAGGTCCGCTACTGGCACTCCCTTGACCGACCCTTGTGTCGCAATATGCGCCTTCGGTTCCCTGAGTTCAAGGACCCGATCACATGTTTTCTTACATATGTCAAGTTTCCGGGGTTCTATGGCAATTGTGGGTGTATAGGTCATCCACCCACGGCCTGTGACAAGGATATCCTGGGCATCCATACTTTTGATAAGTCATTGAAGCATTATCCAAAATACCCGGAAGGATAAAGGGTATGCCACGACTTGGGTGCAGACTACTAAGGTATCGTCGGGCTTTGCTCCACTGTTTCGTGGTTCAACCCTTCCGCTGCCTAGACCTCGAGAGGGGCGGGGAAGGCACCTTGAGGAACCGGGGGTGGGTCGGCAGCGGGAGGGTCATCGGGGGCCTCGTGGGCCGGAATGCTTGAGGAACCTTCAGCGACTCCAGGAATGAAGAGGGGTTCGGCGGTAGAACCTCGGGAAGATCAGGCGAGGGCTGGGAAATAGCCCCGCCAGGAGCCATGAGTCGTCCATTGGGGCTCGGGGGAGGTTGGGTACTCCCACCGAGGTCACCTTGTCCTCAACCTGGTACTAGTGATCATATGCTCGGTTTTATAGCGAATGACGAGTGTCGCCTTTAGGTGACCCAACGGTCTGTAGACCCTACCTTGAGCAGTGGCCGACAGTACTTCAATAGTTTTATGGTCTTATTTTTTCAGTTATAATTAGTTTGGTTCTTGTTTTACTTAGATTTTCTGGCTCTTTCTATGCGTCCTGAACGCAATAATAATTATAGGGTTTTTGTGTTTGTCTCGTCAAGACTGTCAAACATGTACTTATCCTTTTAATGAAATGAAATACTAGTTACTCAATAATAAAAAAACAATAGTAGAATAAGTGTGAGGCTAATCAATTATCATTATTGCATTATATAATATCAATGGCAATTTGGTTTAGGATTAGGCTGTATTTGCATCCCATATGGACTTGAGCCAACTCATATTTAGGGTGAATGTAACCAAATAATAACAATGACAATTGTTTGTTCATTTTTTTATTATTTCACGAGGCAATCAATCATTGGGCTTTGCTCGAAGCCTCGAACAAGTGTAATCAAATAGAACTCTTCATCACACATGCAACCTGAAATGTTATAATAATTGGCAAAATTCTTGTTGCAGGTTTTGTTACCGGTTAAGTAGGCCTCTAATTTTGCCATATATTCAAATATTCTCAACTCCTTTGACAAGTAGTATAAAATATGTTCAAAACATCCTTAATTTATTCGGTATAGAATATGCCTTTCACAAAAAATCATATGCATCATCAATTAATTCTACATGGCTTGTACAACCTAAGAAATCTCAAGTCGGTTTCTTCTTGTTAGGGTTTCTCAGCTGCTAGCACAAGCTGAGGTTTCTCCTCTGAGAAGATCTCGATTTTTTTGATATCGGTTCGGCAATCCGATTTCGTCTTTATGACGCCCTCCTCCTCCTCTACTCTGCCGCTTACGGTTCCCATGAATCTCCCGCCCACAATTTCTCCCACAGCATCCCTACGATCACCACCGCCGCCAGCCCGGATCCCCGCTTCTGAGCAGCCCCCGTCGCCCCTACAACCACAATTGAAGTCTTCATCGGCGTATCCTCCTCCTTGGCCTCCACCGAGGCCTCCTTATCGATCTCTATCCCGGGTCCGGGTCCATATGATCAACTATCTTTGTTTTATTTTACATTTTTCTCTCTTTTTTGCAAGGTTAATAGATTAGGGACTTTACCGGGAGGGATCCCTGAATCACATCTACCATCATCGCTTTCCTCCATTGGAAACTGATGATCGTAGGTTCGGTTTAACACAACGAATGGAGCATGAAGGCTTCACCTTGAGCAACAATCGTTGGTTTCGTCATAGTTTAGTTTTATTTTCAGTTCGCCTTTATGGTTCTTCCAACACTGGTTGTACCAGATCATCTGTCTCAGATTTTTTTTGTAAAGAGACCTTCTGGGGCTCTATACAGTATAATAACTCCTTTATGTTTCGTGGTCAAGGATTTTCTCCTGATGCACTCACTTGTAGTTGAAATCTAGTTTAATGATTTTGCACCTTTTTACTCGAAAAAACCTACATGGCATGTTAAGCCAAACTAAAATCATCAAGATCCAATTTTCGCCAATTATATCAGCATGTTTCAATCATTCGTTGCCTTAATTAGTTCATCCTTAAATTTTATTCACCACGTCATGGAACTGAAAATACACAATGATTTTATTTGAAAAAAAATTGTTTTGCTACTTATTGTATACAGAAGAGAAATCAAATAGAAACCCTTTTTAACCTAGTAACCATGAGAACCCATATAAGCCATCTATTTCAACAAAAATGGATGGATGAGATGCAATTAAGTTGTTGACTTGCTGACCGCAAAAAAACAGCACATTTTGGTAAGTGGTAGGAGCTTTTTAGTAAAATTATCATATTATTTTTTTTACCAATTCACTAATTTAATTTTTCCTGTTTTGTTTGAACTCCGATTGGCTTCAAATTTGCGCCAATATTTTTTTTTCAATGACTTTTTATCAAGATCAGTGATGAATATATTTTAAAGCACGAAAAAAAATTTATTTCGGGGCTGATTTAAAAAAATTTATATCTGAGTAATATTTATCAACACTTTACACTGTTTTTATCGACATTTTACACTGATTTTATCAACACTGGGCACCAGGTTTATCACCTCATTTCCCAAAACTGAACATGATTTCTATCAACTCACCACATGTTTTTTATGAACACTGTATACGAGTAATTTTTATCAACATTTTACACTGGTTTTATCAACACTTTACACTGATTTTATCAACACTTGACACTAGGTTCATCACCTCATTTTCCAAAACTGAACATGATTTTTATCACCTCATCACGTGTTTTTTATGAACACTGAACACTAGTTTTATCAACACTAAATACTATGTTTATCACTAAATTATATATGTGTTTTATCACCACATCACATGTTTTTTTTATCAACACCAAAAAATAGTTTATCACCTCGATTATCAAAATTGAACATGATTTTATCACTTCATCACTTGTTTTTTATCACCCCGGTACATTTTTTTTATCAACATTTAGCACTAGTTTGATACCTCGATATAAAACATTTATTAATGAAGAGTTATCAACACTCAACATTATTTATATCAACCCGATATAAATTTTTATTTTCGTGCTTCAAAATATATTCAATATGACACTTCATAGATAGCCTTTGAAAAAATAAAAATATTGGCGCACGTTTGAAGCTAATTGGAGTTCAAACGAAGCGGGAAAATTTAAATTAGTGAATTGGTAAAAAAAAAAATGGACACTTGTCCACATGACACCATGCTATTACAATTATGCCCTTACTTGTGTGAGGAATGCTCAAAGTGGCGTGTATGTTGGGTGAAATTAGGCTGATGATGTGGCATCTTGGTGAATGTTGGATCATATGTGTGTGTGTGGCTAGGATGAGTTCTCATGGTTACTAGGATAAGAGGAGTTTTTAGCCGATTTCTCCTCATGTATACATGGTAAAGAAAATTATATTTAACTGCGATTGGTTAATAGCTATATATGTTATGTTACGAAAAACTGGTCTTTTGGGTTTTCGCCTCTCCCATCTTTATCTTCTTCTTTGAGCGTTGTTGATCTCCCTCATATACACTGTAGGCAACTGAATCAAGAACAATGTAAATGCAAAAGAACGACAATACACTTACAAACAAGTCGAGCGGTTGCTTGTTTTGTAGTAAGTACGAGTCCAACAAAAGGTTGTTTCCTTAAGACAAAATTGCCCCCTCTACGACACTGTAGGTTGTTATGGGCAAGTGTCTCCTAAGATAAAACGGACCTAAACCACTAGTGAGTGCTTCAACTAGTGGATTCTAGCGACCTAAAATTGACTTGTACTCAAATTGTAGAATGTTAGAGGAGAAGAAGAATAAAAAATGAAGTGATCATTTATGTCCCCACAACATCCTTGAAATAGTAGACAATGTGACCCTTTGGAAAGATTGTGACTCTTTAACCAAAGGTCATGTCTGTTTAAAACTTGACCATATGCAAGATGATGAATCTTGACACAATGTTGGGAAGATTAATTTGATGAGTCTGACATGTAAAAAGATAGAATTTCGTGAAGCCTAAGCCAGGCCAGGCCCAGAACGGACGGACGATAACGGTCTGTGTGTGGGCTCTCTCCCTTATACATTAGTGGTGACCCAAAGCCACGACCTTTATTCCAATTATCAAACTTTATAAAGTGTATGGAAAATTGTAATGTGGGTGATGTGGGTTTGCATTAAATGTCATTAATCCATGTCATTAATCTATATTTTTCTTCAACTTTGCATGCTATTATCTCATTCAATTTTCAATGTATTTTCGTAAATGTACATCTTATGTTCAGGTTTGAAATGATGTGAACGTAACGGATACATATGTTGCCAAAAATTGATGATCGAAACAAGACGGGATCAATGTCGGAAAGTGAGTTGTCCAACAATCCCCCACATTGAAAGGATATTAGTAGTTTCTTCCTCAAGCTTTTATGCTGATACACAGTTCACTGGTTTGAGTAAAATGAAACAAAGTTACTACATCGGGTGAAATAGCTTGAGGCCTTGAACTTTCTTAGTAAGAGCCTATCGGACTTACTAGAAAATCAATAGACTTAATTGTCTTTGAATTGTAAGTTATGAGTGTAAGCTTATACAATAGACAACACATAGTAACCTTCTAAATCAGTGTAAGATCTCTATATGTGTTCGTTTTGGCTATGAACACCTGCTTGGCTCATGAATGCACATAAATATCCTATATGATTGATATCTATTGAAGCGGCCACACTTCACATTCACTAAGGTGATTCTACATAGAGTATCTCGTAAATACCCCACCCTGCCCTAAGCATACACAATATAGACATCATTAAAAGTTTGTCAACTTATCTTGATGCGGCGGATGGTGCACTACCTTATCAGAGGAATGAGAAGGAGTCGAGTACTCCCTAGTGCCTCGAAGTTTTCTAACGCTGCGTGTTCCTTTTTGAACCTACATCTTGCGATCTCCAGTCAACTAGGTTAGGTATCTACAGAATGCAATCTTTTGTTTGAGTTACAACCTTAAGCCCATTCCCATCGATAAGGTTTCAACATTCTCTCTAGGTAAACTTTTTGTTAATGGAACCGAGATATCATCTTTTGACTTAACATAGTCTAGTGTGATAATCCCATTATAGAGTAGTTGTCTTATGGTGTTATGTCGATGACGCATGTGTCGGGACTTACCATTATACATGAGACTTTGTGCCTTTCCAATAGCAGTTTGACTATCACAATGCATGCTTAAAGGAGGCACTGACTTATTCCATCCAGGTATGTCTTCCATTAAGTTTCGAAGTCATTCTACTTCTTCTCCGACCTTGTCTAAAGCAATGAATTCAGACTCCATGGTGGATCTTGCTATGCAAGTCTGTTTGGAAGATTTCCATGATATCGCTCCACCTCCCAAGTCTTTTTTGAAGATTTCCATGCTATTGCTCCACCTCCCATTAGGAAGACATGTCCATTAGTAGATTTGGATTCATTACAGTTAGATATCCAAGGGCATCACAATATCTTCAATAACAGATGGATAATTTCCGTAATGCAATGTTAGATGTTTAGTATATTGTAGGTATCCCAATACTCTAATAATGGCTTTCCATTGATGTTTGTTCGGATGACTCGTATGACTACTTAACTTATGGACTGCATAAGCTATGTCTGGCCTAGTACAGTTCATGATGTCATAAGATTGTCTAGAATACGAGAATACTCAAGTTGTCATACACTTTCACCTATGTTTTTAGCTCATGATTGAGTTAGATCGACTGGTGTTTTCGCATGCGTTATGTTATATTTCTTGATTTTTTCAATAACTTTCTCAATATAGTGTGATTGAGATAACATGTAACCATGTGTTATTTTGGAGATCTGTACTCTCAAAATAACATCAGCAACTCATAAATCTTTCATATCAAATTTAGAAGACAACATTTCCTTAGTACACTTTATTATGGCTGAAGTACTACCAAGTATGAGCATGTCATCTACGTAAAGACATACAATGACATACCCAAATTCATTGTTTTTGACATAAACACATTTGTCACATTCGGTGAATTTGAACTCATTTGATAACTTGACACATCAAAATTTGCATGTCATTTTCTTTGGTACTTGCTTAAGTCCATAAAGTGACTTAACTAGCCTGCACACCTTGTTCTCATTCCCAGGTGATGAGAACAAGGCTGTTTTTAAAAAGGTTGTTTTTCTTTGGTGTGTAATTCTTCTTCTAGTTCACCATTTAAAAAGGCTGTTTTTACATCCACTTGATGTTTTTCTAGCCCTTTAAATGACGCATTTGCAATGAACATTATGATGGATGTTATCCTTGTCACGGGTGAGTAGGTATGAAAATAATCCAACCCTTCATTTTGCCTAAATCCTTTGACCATAAGTCTAGCCTTGTGTTTGTCTATGGATCCATCGGTCTTCAATTTCTTTTTGAAAACCCACTTATATCCCAATAATTTCATATAGGGGGTAGGGGGGGGGGGGGGGGGGGGGGGGTGAGTTCCACTAACTCCCATATGTGGTTTTGAAGAATAGAATGTATTTCACTATTTACCGCTTCTTTCCGATAAAAAGCATCTTGTGAAGACAATATTTGAGAATAAGTTTGTGGCTCATCTTCCACCAATAGTGACACAAAGTCGGGTCCAAAGGAATTAGATTTCCTTTCCCTTTTACTGTGCCTTGGTTCTTCCATGATATGTTCCTCATGGATGGATTGTCCTTCCGGTTCCTCAATGTCCTATGGTCTCTTTTGAGGATTTGATTCTTTTGGCTCTTTCCGAGGGTATATGTTTTCAAAGAATGTATCACTTCTAGATTCGATTATGTCATCTACATGGATATCCAGAATATCAGATTTGTATACCATAAACCTATATGCACCACTATTGTACGCATATCCAATGAATATGCCATCAATAGTTTTTGGTCCTATTTAGACCTTTTTAGGCTTAGGTACTTCCACTTTGGCCAAGCATCCCCACACTTTCAAGTATTTAGGGTATGGAGGCGTTCTTTTCCATTTCTCATATGGAGATTTAAGCAATTTCTTACGAGGCATCTTGTTGAGAATGTAGTTCGCCGAGAGTTAGGCTTTCCCCATAAGTTGTCTGGTAAACCAAAACTTAATAAGAGAGCATTAATCATTTCCTTAAGAGTTACCGTTAAACTGAGGTGAATACGGTGCACTAGTTTGGTGTATGATACGGTTTTGAGCACACAAATTTTCGAAGGTAAATTCATATTTTCCTTTTCTGTCGTTTCTTAAGACTTTTTTTTTGCTTAATTGATTTTCAACTTCACCCTTACCCATGCACCTCCCCATCACCTCCCAGTTACCACCGCCATCAATGGGACCTACCTGTATGAGTCCCGATGCCCCTCTCACCTCCACCCTTACCTATGTGCCTCCCCACCTTGGATAGAACACCACTCCCTCGAAGACCACACTAGAACCGGTCCCTCGGTTCATGCCCTCAACCCCCTTCTCTAATTTTATAAGACCTCCCTGGCTAAGCAAGATACCACAACGTCGACCACCATCCTCTCATCGTCTTCTCCAGTTACGTCGTCGAGTGTAACCTTGCCGGTTGCACCGACATCTATAATCTAGACCCTAGCGATCGGAAATCCTCTCAACCAAAGCAGTTTGGTAAACCTGCCGTTGGGATCACTGTCAGCCTATACAGGCCGGATGGACTGTTTATCGACCAGCCAAGCAAAAAATCGACAACCCTCTTGCCGCCCTCACCTTGCCTTCCGGCGGGGAACATGATCTTCTCGGTGCCCGTGATGTCTAACACATCCCCTACTACCCGGGGAAGTCTAGAAGCCCTACTGATGAATTCGATGGATTAACGGCTACGAACACAAAGCTGAACGGGCACGTGCCCATACCACGTATGCCTTGACCGGACGTTTTCACACCAAAGAGTGTGACCGAAGATCAATGGAAGGCGTCATGACAAACATCTAGTACCATGAAGGACTGTTTATTAAAGACTTAGGATGGGGTATATCCGGATTCTAATTCATGTCTCAGGCGAAGAAAGATAGGATACGTAGGGAGGAGCTCTAGTCATTCAAACAAGCACCTCTGATCTTAGAGAACCTTCAGCCATGAATCAACCCAACTACCATTCCATTCTCCAAGATCTAGATGTGGATCTTTGTCTCAGACCATCCATATGATGGCCTCACGAGAGAGACGAGAATACAAATTGGATAGGCGCTAGGGGGTTTTGTGGATGTCCGCATAGACAAAGTAGTCATCGGATAGAGTGGTGCCCTGAGTGTACGTTTTTGGAAAGACCTTGCTACTCCACTCTGACAAAAGGCCATGATCTTTATCACGAGCCACCAAGCACATATATGTGTCTGGCTTCAATACATAAGGTTACCAAACTTTTGTTCCTACTGTGGCTACATTGGTCACAAAGAAACAAAATGACCTTGGAGAGACCCCAACCTCCCTCTGGGAACCCCGTGATTCGATGCATCATTAATGGAACCGACACCCTCTAACCTACGAGCAGGAACCCGTAGGGTCTGTTCGAACCCTATTCCTCATGCGTCATCCCACCAACGTCAGACCCCAAATGAGAACATATCACACCTCTGGCCCTACCAGCACTCAGCTTCAAGATCCCGCCAGGTTTTGGTGCTTTGGCACTACCACCTCGACCTTCAATGAAGAATATCCTTCCCACACCATCGGCGTCCACTTGGAACTGGAAACCTTCCTTCGCATGCCTCGAATCACTATCCTCGGCATCACTGGGAATATGACCAAGTGAGGCGGCTACAACGAAGAACATCCTGTCCAACCAGGATCCACCCTCAGTTGGCATGGATATCACTTCGGTCACAGAGCGTCCGATACCAAGGAATCCGCGGAGGGCAAAGACGGATCTAGGAGTTTATTTCAAGATATGCCAACGATAATTAGTAAATATTAAAAAAAATCTATGATCTCAAAATATATGACTATTATATAATCAAATATATTAATATTTTGAAATTACATTTAAATATAAGTATCAAAATTTAGTCTTACTCATACCTTGAAAAAGTTTTATGGTATCTATATCATCAAGCGTGTTAAACATGTTTTTCTCTATTTAAGTCATTAAACACTCATTAAACCATGTATTAGAAGTTTTATTTTTAAACTCATTCTTTACAAAATTCATGACAGACAAAACACTCGTTAATATTTTCAGTAGCTACCGGTAATGAAAAAACTATAGCTTAACAAGTAATTAAAGTTACCTATGTTACCTTTTATTTATGTACTTACATATTATATTCTCTTAATTATTACATATTAGTTAATGTATATTACCAAATAATTGATGTTAGTTTGATCAGATGAAAAGGAGCCTGGACGCTCCCGGTCTAACACGAGGAATGCCTGCTCTGTGTGAAACATTTTAGTTAGTGTAAATGTGGTTGGTACCACATTGATAAAGTATAGAACAAAATAATGTGTTTATATAGTTATGTGTCCTCACTCTAATTAAATGGAGTATGTACAAAGTAATCAAGCCATCGGTGAATTTGTCATGAGTCTTGTATAATTAATATTAATCAAGACCATGGTACTTGAGCACTTTTGGGCGTGTGTGTGATTCATTCTTCATTTTGGATTCATATTTTAAATTACTCATTGACAATTATTTAACAGTTACCAAATAAAGAGACGTGATTCTTATGAACAACTACTTTCATCTGCTATATATATAAATCATTTTTGTTTGGAACAAATCATCTTATCTTTGTACATAAAAAAGTTTATAGTACAATAGTATTGTATCTCGAAGGATATGTCCAATATAGTGGGGGCATAAATTCTTTACGGAAAGTCAATATCAACGTCTTACTGTAGCTTCGTATATATTCGTGTTCTAATACTCTGATGGACGTCGAGGCAAGGACTGCCAAACAGTCTTGTCAAGATCAATGAGGAAGCTCCAAGCAACAAGGTACGCGTGGGGACGCATACCTTGCCCTGCCTAGGCCGACATCAAACACACTTTCAATCTCTCACGTAATTTGATATTCTCCCCTGGTTATCCGTTATCCCCTTAACTGGAATCTCTCAATACCGTTTAACCAAAGTTGAATTAAATATACCATTCTCCAGGTAATATTATATTTCCAGAAAAAATGACATACAAAATGAAATAAAAGATTCACATCTATATACAGAAAGTAACATATATTCCTCGTGCACTCAATGTCCTGTGCTACTGCAATCTCTTAACATATAAATTAAGCGATCTTAAGCATATTAGTTAAGCAAAAATAGAAGAAGTAAAAACAATAGCATGTGCATCTAACCGTACATAGAAATCACACTTTAATCAGGCAAATTAAGAAATTGGTATGTAGCTATATATATAAGAATTTGAAGAAAGATAGATGAACAAAAGGAGCTACTTCTTTATTAACAATTCTTTCTAAGCCAATACTTGGAAAATGTATCAGTCACGCAAGTGAGAGAGATGAGTCTTGCTTAAGCATAAACTTATTTATTTATATAATAATGACTCGAGTAAAATGAAAGCAAAGAGTAAATAAATGAGAAAAACAACTAATTCTCTCTTTTTATTTTTTTTATGGGAGACTTTGAGTGAACAAGAACATTATTACCAAGAGATAAAAACACAATAGAGAAACTCTTTTTGGCTCTCTAGTTTTTTATTTTGTAGTGGGATCATAAGATTCTTGATTGTTTTCAAGGAATAGATTAAGTTTGAGTAAAAGCTTTTTTTAGGGTCAGTATATATAGATGATATCCTAGTTAAGTGTAGGGAAAGGTGAGCCAGGAACTAGATCGATGACCCTCCCTTTATTGTCGAGTGGAGCTTTTTGTGCAAGAACAAAATAAATAAAAAAGAGGAAAAAATTCTTATTCTTTGATACCCTCCAATTCAGTCTCCACCATTTCTTTTTTAAAATGGAATAAAGTTACTAAAGAAATGGTTCCAAGAAAAGATAATACACAGATTGTGATATATAATGCATGCTATGAGAGAGAGGGGGTGAAGATAGGGTTTTTATTTTAATGAAATTTTTTGATGCTGAAAATGTGAACATGGAAGAACATGGATTACAGATGTTTGCAAAGAATTGCTTCACCAAGAAGACAATTTGGCCATTTTGGTCAAACTTTTGTTAATTCCCAATTGATAATCAAAAGTATCCAATGGCTCTTCTCATTCTCTCTCTAATTATTTTATGAGTAATATGTTTCAGATAAGAAACATAGGGGCTTCATTTCATTTCTCCCCTTTTATGGTTTCTCCATATTGTGTCCTATTTACATAATAAAGTTTTTAGAAGGTGTTTAAACTTTCTTGTCAAGAAGAGAAACAAAGATTGCATAGAGTTCTTGAAGAGAAAATATGTCATAATTAGTTTTTTTTGTACATATGTACTCAATAATAGCATATTAGAATCGGATATAATTAAATATATTATTATTATTATTGAGTAGGTAACCCACCAAAGAGAGAGGTCAAGGGTGAGAGGCCAAAGGACCACCAATTTAGGGTTTTAGCTTCTTTAATATTATTTCTATGTCTCATGTGCATACTTTTTTGTAAGTGTATGAGCACTTTAAGGGACACTCGTCCATCACCGATATGCCGATGCTCTGACAATCATCTGCTTAATTCCATCGCAAAGAAAATAGATTTAAACTGATATTATTGGAGTTATGGGGATTAGTAGATTCTCTTCAAATGACAAAACTTGCCCCAAACTGCAGCTTTGTTGTTGGTGTTCATTTCATTTCATTATTCTAAATTCTCCTTTTAATTGTCTCATGATCACTAATATATGGATGGCACCATGCTATCCTTGCTAACGTGCTATATTGACAAGAGGTCCAAATATGTATGGCATATTGTATCTAACACTATTTGATAGACATTTTCGTTTTTTTAAACAAGTAAATAGAGTATTGTATTACTGTAAAATAGAAATCTTACATGTTAGGGCATAACTGTCCAAGATTTCAGATATGTGTTCCAGTCGATCGTAGTCCACCAGACGCTCATGGATCCGTAGAAATAGTTTGTTTTCGATCGCAGATCTTAACTAAGGAGTTCCCCTTACCGACATTTCAAAAATAATAGACCTCAAAAACCTTACCCAAACTGACCAAATACTTATTCGACCTAACAACTGGAAAAATGCATACTGAACATAGACTGGAAATAGTGCTTTGAGTGCGGCTTTCCCGAGACTCCCCAACACTGGTAGTCCCAGGTCTGTGGGTATAGGTCCCGGGGAGACCGTCCCACCCCCGCCGGGTCCTATCATTCTCCCCGCGGAGAGCTATATACCTCCATCTGCACTTCTTGGACCTACTGCAATGTAGGATTCCTGTCCAGCTGTTTCGGGGTGCTTGTTTCTTCATCTACCCCATCTTCATGTGTTTGCATCGTGTGTGGTCGAGGCCGGTCCACTGGTTCCGAGTGCTCCCCCAGGTTCTTGATCCTAAGGGATTCGGCATCATGACCCCCCCCCCTCGGGGCTTGGCAAGGGTGCGACCTTCTCCAAATTGTGGCCCCACTTCGTCTCGCCCTTTTTATGTCGAGGTCGAGGTCCTATTGCCGGATTGTATCGCAGAAAACCCCTAAGGTACCTTGGGACGTGATCCTGATTATAGCGGGGAGCTACAACCCTGTCATTGCTCTTTCTAGATTCCTTTACCGTTGTGGGTCGTGATGTTGCTCCACCCATCCCAGTGTGAGGCACCCTAGGGTTCGGCCATGCCAGGGATTGTGGTATCTCATTCTGATTCGATTGGACGAAGCCAAGTTGTTTGCTGGCCTTCGGCTTGGTGTGTGGGGTGACAGAACCCGAGCGATATAAGTCGGCGAGGGATCATTGGTTGTCGGGAGCATGAATATGGATCCGGTAGGATCATAAACCCTAGGTTCGATGCTGGGAACGCCCAGGGTGCCCATAAGGGGTGGCGGAAGCTGTGAATGGCAGAACCCGCAATCCAGGAGGCCGGGGTGAGTCCCGATCAGGTCCTGGCGCTGATCCCTACCCGATCTATCAACGGCGATTGTCGAGTCTCGGTGAGGAGGACGACCAAGCGTCCGAAGAAGCCCGTAGCTTGGCCATAATGGTGCCGATTGGTGGTGCTAGAGTGGGTCTCGTCGAGGAACAGACGCTGACCGGTGGTGGAGATCGTGGCAGGGGGGGGGGAAGGACAATTGCAGTTGTCATCCTAGGGTTCAGCGCAGAGGAGGTCGACGATGAAACAGGGCGGCCGACCGCACGAAGGGGTAAGGGATCCAAGGTTGATCAGGATTCATGATGAGGGAGGAAGGTGATTGTAGGAGCCGTGTGTTGAAAGAAGCCAAGGCTTGGCTGGCGATCGGCGCCGGCGAAAAGAAGTCAACCCTTAGGGTTCCAGTTGTAACCCTTCGGGTTCTCCGAGATCTTTTTTCTATAAAAATGAATTTAATTTTGGCTTTAGACGTTTTCGTTTTAATTTCTTTTATTATATCAATCTCATGCATAGATTAGTTTTATTAAACTTGATGTCCACCTAAATTATATTGGTTTTAGATGTTTTTAATCCACTTTCTTAGATTTTTTGTAGTTTTAGATTTGTCAATTTTTTTTTGTAACTGAGCCGCCACCAAGGGGTTCTCCACCACCTCCGACGCCGGTCAAATTAAGTCTAAGAGACTACAAATCGAGTCTAAGATACTGTAGTTCCGAGGCTCTAGAGCTAATCCGAATTGTTTATAAAGGTACGCGTCACGGTCGCCATATTTTTGTCCTCTATTACTGTTTTGAGCAATGGGTTCTGGAAGCTTTGTTCGATGGCCATGTTCTCGGTGTGTTATTACTGAAGGGTGGGTTCGAGACAAACTCGACAGGAACTAATGGTTTCTCAACCGAACACCTGCACGAGCCGATTGAAAAACGTCTTGGACCAATACAGTCAGTGGATTTGGGATCCGGGGGAGGAAGGGGGGGGGGGGGGGGGAAGGGCTGGCGGTGGTGGCCTATCCTCCGAGACCCTGGGCGGACGATGTTGGGACGTCTCGAGACAGCATGAAGAGCAACACATCATATTTCACTGTTTTATTGTGATTCCGTTTTAGATTGAATTACCTTTTGGTTAGTTGCTTTCTGTTTAGTTTGGATTTACATTATGTTTTTATGACTTTTGAAATGTCGATAAGAGGATGTCCTCATGTGTTGTCTACGATCAAAAGTAGACTAGTTATATGGGTCCAAAAGAGCCGGGTCCGTTTCGATGAAGTCGTACAATATTCTGGTGCTCGAGGCCTTTGGCCTCACTTTGTACTCTTTGATTGGCAGTAATGCACTTCCTCAAATTACTCGTTTCTAAAAAAAGCCCACATTCTTGAGCTTTAAAGTCCCTACGTTTGGATAATTTAGTCCATTTTCCCTCGTTACTCATATTGTGCCTCTCGTTGTGTTCTGTATGTGCTTTGATTGAAAAAAAAAATAGTTAAAATAGAGGAAAACTCGGTCTAAAGAGTTTTGGAGGCTGACTAATCTTGCGAATGGCATAACTCACTCATACTAACTCTGATGGCCTCATATAATATATCAAGTCGAAGGGAATGCACATATCTATAACTTTCATCAAGTTAATAGCGTCGTTGTTGAGGATTAATTAATGCAACATTTTCTATATAGTTTGTGTTACAATTGTTTCATTATATATATATATATATCTTTTTAGTTGATTTAGTGCAACATAACTTTTTTGGATATTTGGTTTAATCATAATGTGTATTGTGATCTATGTGGAGCTAATGATCATATGAATTACAATTGTGAGTATTTTGTGCATTCAAGTGCCTATGGTAACAATTGGGGGATGCTTCCTCTTTTGAGCAAGGTTATCATGTTGAACCACAATTGCCTAATGACGAGGAGTCAAAACTTTGTCATTTTTTTCTTAACCAACTTTTGGAGAAAGAAAAGCAACAAGATAAGATGTAAGAACCACTCCCGGTCAACGTCAGTCAAATCGGCGAAAACAGGAAAATTTAAATTTTTTGGACATATACTTAAATGAACCCAAATTTGACCCCGAGGGTCATACCGGGCTAAAATTGACCCCGGCATCGACCAAAGTGAGTTCTGGGGTACTCAGGGCAACTTTCTGACCAATTTGGGAAAGGTTGACTTTTTGTTGGAAAAGTCAACCGAGCGACGTTTTGGTCCGTTCGAGGTCCGTTTTGGATCCAAAAAGCTTAGTCGTAGTCACAGCGGTCTTAGTTGAGCCGTTTCCTTGTATCCCGTGAAGTTTCGTAATTTCTTGGAAAAAGTGGCCGTTCGGGGCCTGAGACGGCCGAATTTCGCGAATCTGATTGGAAAATATCTAGAAGATATTTTCCAAAAGGTGTTGGACCCACTTGCCACATGTCAATTATGTGGTGGTGTTAAGTTACTTGAACAAAACAAAAGATGAGATTTGATGGTAGTTTTGTAAATATGGTAAAGTGGTGTGTTTGAAACAAATTAAAAAGGAAAGAAAGTGAAGTGTTCGGCCATCATTCAAAAAAAGAGAAGAAGTAGAGAGAGAAAGTGGAGAGAAGAAAGAGAAGGAGGAAAAGGAAAAAAAAGAAAGGAGAAAGGTTAGGGTTTTGCTATTTCCCGACGATCCAACCGGTGGATCGTCTCAACGATTAAGGAATCGAGTTCACACCGTCATTCTCTACGGTGAGCATCTAACCGATTTTTGTTTTGTTAAGTTTGAAAGTTAGGGTTTGGGTTAAAACTAGTAGTTTGTGGTTGTGTTGAGGTGTGGGGTTCGTTGGAGACGTTTTGGAGCGAAGATTGGACGTTTTCTGGTGATCGGAGGCTCGGGGGAGCTCCGGCCACCGTGTAGGGTGGCTGGCCAGACCTTGGGGGTGGCTGGCTGGAGCTAGGACCGGCCACCACCATGGTGAACCGGCCCCAAACCGGCCCTAGCCACCCACGGCCAAGGATGGCCGGGTGGGGCCCACACGCTCGGGTGTTCGGGTTTCGTGTTCGGGTGGTTTAGGACGTTCCCCAAGTAGTTAATCCACACCCGGATCAAAATTTGGAATTAAATTGTGAAAGTTGTAACTGACGGGTTTAGAAACTTTTCGCAAATTAAATTACTCGGAAGTCGGAAATTGATTCCGTCGAGTGCGTAGGAACCCTTGAATTATTCTAAGACCGTAGAAACGAAAACGGGAATTTTCGGTGCCCCGGAAGGACGTTTTCCAATCCCGGGCAGATTCGTCGGGTCGGGCGAATCGGGCCTTTCCGGGTCCATTATCGACAATGTCGAGTAATTGAGAAGTTTGGGAGTGATCGACATTGTCGGGGTTACGTTTGGGCGTCAAGTGTATTAAAATTCAGTTTATGCCTGCGAACTTAAAAAGTGTTTAAATTGTGTTCTTATTAGATCGTGCCACCGACAGAGGAAAAGGAAAGCTAGACGAGTGATCGTTAGCACGCAGGAGCTTAGTTGTGAGCTTTTGGGGAAAGCGTACGAGGTAGGAAAAAGTAGCCGGATCTCGGCCCTGACTAGGGAAAGTTAACAGTAGAAATGCATGTGACACTTGGGTGTCGTGGGTTAAGTAAGTTTATCGAACAATAGAAAGACAGGCGACACTGGGTGGTGTCGTATGATACGGGAACGTATCGAACAGTAGAAATGCATGTGACACTTAGTAGTGTCGTAGGAGCAGTGAACTTATCGATATTAGATTTACTGGAGGCATTTGATTATGCCCGGAGGTTGTTTGTTTAGTTTTTGTCTTGGGTGGCCATGAGTGCCCGTGGGGAGGTTAAACCCGTACTTTACTGTTGGTGTCTTGGGTGGCCATGAGTGCCCGTGGGGTTGTTGAGCTCGTGTCTTTACTGTTGGTATGTCTTGGGTGGCCATGAGTGCCCGTGGGGTTGTTGAACCCGTATTTAACCGTTGGTGTCTTGGGTGGTTATGAGTGCCTGTGGAGTGTTAAACCGGTGTTGTTGCTGTTGTTGAGCTTTGCTTGTGATTTTTATTGTGGTTACCTAGGGTTGGTGAGTGACAGGTCGACAGCCTGATCCGACTTTGTGTCGGGAAAAGTGCGACATGTCGACCGCCTGATCCAACCGTCGTGTTGGGAAAAGTGCGACAGGTCGACAGCCTGATCCAACCGTCGTGTTGGGAAAAGTGCGACAGGTCGGCCGCCTGATCCAACCGTCGTGTTGGGAAAAGGGCAGGGGGTTACTGAGCAGCTGGAGTGCGATCCTTTGCGATCTTGTTTGGTGTGCGATCCTTTGTGATCTTGGGTGTTGCATGGTTATCTTTCGTGTCCTTGGAGGAAGTCGTAATCGTTGTGTCGGGTCTACATTACGTGTCCGAGTGTTGGGTCGGTTGAGGAAAGTAACAGTGTGTGTGTCAGTCGTGTTACTTGAGTTGGGGGATAGTAGTCCCCGGTGTTGGGTTGTTGTTGGTGTTACCAGCATCGTCTGCTAGTATGCCGTAGTCACCCCTAGCTGCTTTTCCTACAAGTACCGGTCGCGGGACGAACTAGGTGAGCTCTCGAAGCTTGAAGGGCTGGGAGCGGGAGTCCGGGTTTCCTTTTGAGTTTATCGACGTACGCCTTGTATTTTGTCCGCTTGTGGGGCGTACTTTTGAGTTGTCAATTATTATTTTGTTTAACTAAATGGTGGTTTTAAAGCGATTTATTTAAAAGGTTTGAAAACGATTTTATTGTTTTACCGTTCGCGTTCCGGATTCGGTTCTGCTGAATTTGGGGCGTGACAACTTGGTATCAGAGCTCGAGGTTTCACACCTCGGATTGTACGTCAATTAAGTAGGGAGAGTCGAGTCAGTAAAAGTCCCTTCGTGCGTTGGGTACGCAAGTCGGAAACCGTGTGTAGACCCGTAGGGATTTGAGTCCTGTTTGTGATTGTGTGTATGTGCAGTATTATTATTATTGGCATACTGACTGTGTGTTGCTGCGTGAAACGTTTTTAAGCTGTCGCGACTCGACTCAGGAGCGCTCCTGTAGTCGAACGTGACGGTGTTGACATCAAGTGGGTACAATGTAGTTCGGGGACGCCTGGACCGGGTTGTAACTACGTGATGTCGAGAAATGAGGTTTTATAATGAAAGGGAGAAAGTTTTAAAATTGGTTGGCCCTGTGGGCGTGTTTTTAAATTGGTTGGCCCTGTGGGCGTGTTTTTAAATTTGTTGGCCCGGTGGGCGTGTTTTGATTTTGGTTGGCCCGGTGGGCGTGGTTTGATTTTGGTTGGCCCGGTGGGCAAGATTTTAATTCTGTTGGCCCGGTGGGCATGTTTTGATTTTGGTTGGCCTTGTCGGCTTGTGTTTGAGGTTGAGTGACTTGGATTGTCTGTGAGTCGTTGTGCGTGAGTCGTTAAATTGGTGATCGAGAGTGTGTGACGCTTAAGATCGTTTTTGGGGTTAAAAAGAGGTAAAAAAAATCGAGTCTGAAACGAATTTGGGTTTAGGGTTCCTGTCTTGTTCCACCGTCTTGATTGTGCAGTTTGAGTGTTGCTTTGCGTGGCTGTGTTCACGGTTGTGTTGGTTGTAGATGTCGTAAGTTCGGTGTTAAAGGGTGAGGTCTTGGGTTCGAGACTCATCAATAACCTACGGTAGTGATACAGCGCCTCGATGTGAGAGTCTCACCATACAGAGAGGGTTTGAGGTTGATGCGCTGCGGCGCCATACGAACTAGGGTTCCCCTATGTGAACGGGTGTTCAAGGTTTCCCTCGCGTGAACGGGTGGTTTGAGGTTTCCTTCACGTGAGTGGGTTATTCAAGGTTTCCCTCGCGTGAACGGGTGGTTTGAGGTTTCCTTCACGTGAGTGGGTTATTTGAGGTTCCCTACATGATCGAGTGACTGGGGTATCGAGGTTGTGAGCAATAATGGCTTGCGGAATTTAGAATAGGATCCCCGTTGAGGTTTCCCTACGTGATCGGGTAATTGGGGTATTGAGGTTGTGAGCAATAGTGATTCGCTGAATTGAGAATGTAATCCCCGTTTGAGGTTTTCCTACGTGATCGGGTAATTGGGGTATTGAGGTTGTGAGCAATAGTGATTTGCTGAATTGAGATCAGAATCCCCGTTGCTAGGTTTCCCTTACGTGAGAGAGTATTTGAGGTATTAATGGCTTGAGCAGTGTGACGTTTGGTATCAGGTTTTGAGGTAGTGGTTTGCCTTGGTTAGTTTATGGACGAGTAGCGAATACTGGTTGGGTTGCGGAACGTTATACTTAAATGCATAGAGAACCCTGTGAGGGTTGCGCTAGACTTTACCGGAGTGACCGATGGAGGGGTTGTTCGGTCTCTGATTTGGGCGTCAGTGTTATTGGATACCGGGTGTCACACTCGTTCGCTTCGTCGAGTGGTGCTGAGGTGTTGGGGCTGAGTTTAGATCCGTTGAGTCCACCCCTGCGTCTGGATACGCCGGTTGGGGGTGATGTGGTGTTGACTAGGGTCTGTCGCGCCTGCGGAGTTAGAGAAGCGAACCGATACAAGAGGTTCGAGAGAGGGCTCAAGAGCCCTGATGCTGGATCGAGTCCTCACCCCGAGGATTCGGGTATGTTTGGAGTTGGTAGGCACGACGACGGTAGAGGAGCGAGGTCTTAGAGAGACCGTGAGGTTCCGTGAGGTTCGACAGCGACTGAACTTGTGCGTGTATCCGTGGGAAGGATACTTACGAAATGACAGCCTTTGACGTGATCCTGAGAAAGGATTGACCGGCGAAGTACCGAGCCAATACCGACTGTTACTGGCAACGAGTGACGGTGTCAACAGGCAACACGAAAGGTTCGTGTATTCTGGGCAGTAGGAGCGGAGTTCTCCTGTCGGCTTATCCGCAGTAAAGGAAGTATCGGCCGTGCAGAGCCGAGAGTTACCGCGAGTGGCGTGCGAGTTCCCCGAGGTCTTCCCTGAGGAGTTGAGCGGGTTGCCACCAGTTCGTGAGGTGGATTTCGGGATTGACCTGGTGCCGGGAATGGCAGCGATATCGATGGCGCCTTACAGGTTCGCGCCAGCCGAGTTGACCGACCTGAAGAGTCAGCTCGAGGAACTTCGGGAGAAGGGGTTTATCCGGCCGAGCACATTGCCGTGGGGAGCGCCAGCACTCTTCGTGAAGAAGAAGAATGGAGAGCTTCGGATGTGCATCGACTACCGGAAGCTGAACCGGGTTACGGTGAAGAACCGATACCCGATGCCGAGGATTGACGACTTGTTCGACCAGTTGAGAGGGTCGACATGCTTCTCGAAGATCGATCTGCATCCAGATATTACCAGTTACGAGTCCGAGAGGGGGACGTCGCAAAGACTGCATTCCAGACACGCTATGGGCATTACGAGTTCTTGGTGATGCCTTTTGGACTGACGAACGCACCTGCAGCGTTCATGGATCTGATGAACATTATATTCTGGCCGTTCTTAGATCAATTTGTGGTGGTGTTTGTGGACGATATCTTGATCTTCTCGCAGAACGAGACGACGCATGAGGAACATCTGAGGGGTGTTCTGCCCCGGTTGCGCACACATCAGTTATACGCCAACCTGGAGAAGTGCGAGTTTTGGCTCGCTGAGGTGAGATTCCTCGGTCACGTTGTGTCCCGGGACGGTATTTTGGTCGATCCGGCGAAGATCGACGCGGTTTTGAAGTGGGCGCGGCCCACGAGCGTCTTCGAGATCCGCAGCTTCTTGGGGCTAGCATGATATTATCGGCGGTTGGTCCAAGACTTTGCGCGTCTAGCCGCGCCTATGACTCTTTTGACGCGCAAGGGAGTCTGGTTTATGTGGAAAGAGGATTGTGAACGTGCGTTCACGGAGCTGAAGGCTCGTCGGACTACCGCCCCAGTGTTGATAGTGCCAGAGCGCGGGGTCGGGTATGAGGTCTATTGTGACGCGTCCTGGAGAGGACTGGGCTGTGTACTGATGCAGTTGGGTAGAGTTGTTGCTTGTGGCTCCAGGCGGTGGAAGACGCACGAGCGCAACTATCCTACCCATGACCCGGAATTAGCATCAGTAGTGTTCGCGCTGAAAGGCTTGAGGTATTATCTGTATGGCGAGCGATTTCAGGTGTTCTCGAATCATAAGAGCCTTACGTGCATCTTTTCCCAACGAGACCTGAACATGCGCCAGCGGCGATGGATGGAACTACTTAAGGAGTACGACTTTGAGTTACTCTACCATCCGGGTAAGGCGAATGTGATTGCCGAAGCCCTGAGTAGGAAGTCGATGCAGTGTCCTGCTAGCATCTCAGTCCGGGAGTTGGACATGATGGGAGAGCTGGGCACGCTCGGGTTGGAGCTAGAAGAGGTTACCGGCGGCGTGACCACGTGCTTCTTGGTGGCTCAGCCCACCCGGCTTGGCTGGGGGATAGAGGCACAGTCGGTGGATGTCGAGACGACAGAGATCCGGGAGAGAGTTGTCGGCGGGGTTGACGCCGAGGGCTGGGATCGTCGTGCTAATTGGGAGTTACGGTATCGCGGAAGTTTGTTCGTACCGAGTAACGGTGGAGGTGACGAGCTGCGAGAGTCGCACTATTCGCGTCTGACAGTGCACGTGGGTAGCAGTAAGAGGAGCGCGACATCAGGAGACATGTCTAGTGGAGCGTGGTGCGGAGAGCGGTTGCGGAGTTAGTATTGCGGTGCCTCACTTGCCAGAAGGTGAGAGCCAAACAACAGCGTCCCGATGGAATATTGCAACCACTGCGGGTTGCACAGTGGAAATGGGGGCACGTCACGATGGATTTCGTGAGCGGTTAGCCGAGTTCGCCTACAACAACAGCTTTCAGGCCAGTATCAGGATGGCACTGTTCGGAGCGTTGTATGGTAGGCCGTGTCGGTCGCCCGTGTGCGGGGAGGAAGTTCGGAATGAGGGTTTACTAGGGCTAGAACTGGACCGAGAGACAGCTGAATCGGTCATGCCGAAGCGTGAGCGGTTGAAGACCGCGCAGAGTTGACAGTAGCTATGCTGACAGACGGCGCCGACCTCTCGAGTCAGTAGTCGGTGACCATGTATCCTTGGAGGTGAGTCCGAGAGGTGGACTGATGCGTTTCAACCACGGCGGAGTCAGGTTAGCCCTGCGGTTTATCGGGCCTTTCGAGGTCTTGATTAGAGTGGGAGCAGTTGCATACCTACGTGCACTGCCACCGCAGCTTGGGAATATACATGTTTCCCATTTGCGAAAGTATCTACGGACCCCTCACACGTCATTGAGTGGGCAGATGTCGAGATAGCAGGTGATTTCTCGAATAGGGAGACACCGGTTTGGGAAATGGATCCACGGGAGTAGGTCCTGCGCGAAAAGGTTATCCGCTTAAAACGGGTGCAGTGGCGGCACCACGAGGCTGAGTCGACTCGGGAGCGCGAGTACGAGGTTCGCGCGAAGTACCCTGATCTGTTCGACTCCCAGGGTACGTTTGTTTTAAATTTCGCGTACGAAATTCCTTTAAGGGGGGTAGATTGTAAGAACCACTCCCGGTCAACGCCAGTCAAATCGGCGAAAAACAGGAAAATTTAATTTTTTTGGACAAATACTTAAATGAACCCAAATTTGACCCCGAGGGTCATACCGGGCTAAAGTTGACCCCGACATCGACCAAAGTGAGTTCCGGGGTACTCAGGGCAACTTTCTGACCAATTTGGGAAATGTTGACTTTTTGCTAGAAAAGTCAACCGAGCGACGTTTTGGTCCGTTCGAGGTCCGTTTTGGATCCAAAAAGCTTAGTCGTCATCACAGCGGTCTTAGTTGAGCCGTTTCCTTGTAGCCCGTGAAGTTTCGTAATTTCTTGGAAAAAGTGCCCTTTCGGGACCCGAGACGGCCGAATTTCGCGAATCTGATTGGACAATATCTATAAGATATTTTCCAAAAGGTGTGGGACCCACTTGCCACATGTCAATTACGTGGTTGTGTTAGGTTTCTTGAACAAAACAAAATATGAGACTTGATTGTAGTTTTGTAAATATGCAAAAGTGGTGTGTTTGAAACAAATTAAAAAGGAAAGAAAGTGAAGTGTTCGGCCATCATTCAAAAAAAGAGAAGAAGTAGAGAGAGAAAGTGGAGAGAAGAAAGAGAAGGAGGAAAAGGAAAAAAAAGAAAGGAGAAAGGTTAGGGTTTTGCTATTTCCCGACGATCCAACCGGTGGATCGTCTCAACGATCAAGGAATCGAGTTCACACCGTCATTCTCTACGGTGAGCATCTAACCGATTTTCGTTTTGTTAAGTTTGAAAGTTAGGGTTTGGGTTAAAACTAGTAGTTTGTGGTTGTGTTGAGGTGTGGGGTTCGTTGGAGACGTTTTGGAGCGAAGATTGGACGTTTTCCGGTGACTGGAGACTCGGGGGAGCTCCGGCCACCGTGTAGGGTGGCTGGCCGGACCTTGGGGGTGGCTGGCCGGAGCTAGGACCGGCCACCACCATGGTGAACCGGCCCCAAACCGGCCTAGCCACCCACGGACAAGGATGGCCGGGTGGGGCCCACATGCTCGGGTGTTCGGGTTTCGTGTTCGGGTGGTTTAGGACGTTCCATAAGTAGTTAATCCACACCCGGATCGAAATTTGGAATTAAATTGTGAAAGTTGTAATTGACGGGTTTAGAAACTTTAAACGCGAATTAAATTACTCGGAAGTCGGAAATTGATTTCGTCGAGTGCGTAGGAACACTTGAATTATTCTAAGACCGTAGAAACGAAAACGGGAATTTTCGGAGCCTCGGAAGGACGTTTTCCAATCCCGGGCAGATTTGTCGGGTCGGGCGAATCGGGCCTTTCCGGGTCCATTATCGACAATGTCGAGTAATTGGGAAGTTTGGGAGTGATCGACATTGTCGGGGTTACGTTTGGGCGTCAAGTGTATTAAAATTCAGGTTATGCCTGCGAACTTAAAAAGTGTTTAAATTGTGTTCTTATTAGATCGTGCCACCGACAGAGGAAAGGGAAAGCTAGGCGAGTGATCGTGAGCACGCCAGAGCTTAGTTGTGAGCTTTTGGGGAAAGCGTACGAGGTAGGAAAAAGTAGCCGGATCTCGGCCCTGACTAGGGAAAGTTAACAGTAGAAATGCATGTGACACTTGGGTGTCGTGGGTTAAGTAAGTTTATCGAACAATAGAAAGACAGGTGACACCGGGTGGTGTCGTATGATACGGGAACGTATCGAACAGTAGAAATGCATGTGACACTTAGTAGTGTCGTAGGAGCAGTGAACTTATCGATATTAGATTTACTGGAGGCATTTGATTATGCCAGAGGTTGTTTGTTTAGTTTGTGTCTTGAGTGGCCATGAGTGCCCGTGGGGTTGTTGAGCCCATGTCTTTACTGTTGGTGTCTTGGGTGGCCATGAGTGCTTGTGGGGTTTTGAACCCGTGTCTTTACTGTTGGTGTGTCTTGGGTGGCCATGAGCGCCCGTGGGGTTGTTGAACCTGTGTTTTACCGTTGGTGTCTAGGGCGGCTATGAGTGTCTATGGAGTGTTAAACCGGTGTTGTTGCTGTTGTTGAGCTTTGCTTGTGATTTTGATTGTGGTTACCTGGGGTTGGTGAGTGACAGGTCGACAGCCTGATCCGACTTTGTGTCGGGAAAAGTGCGACAGGTCGACCGCCTGATCCAACCGTCGTGTTGGGAAAAGTGCGACAGGTCGACAACCTGATCCGATTGGGTGTTGGGAAAAGTGCGACAGGTTGACAACCTGATCCAACCGTCGTGTTGGGAAAAGTGCGACAGGTCAGCCGCCTCATCCAACCGTCGTGTTGGGAAAAGGGCAGGGGGTTACTGAGCAGCTGGAGTGCAATCCTTTGCGATCTTGTTTGGTGTGCGATCCTTTGTGATCTTGGGTGTTGCGTGGTTATCTTTCTTGTCCTTGGAGGAAGTCGTGATCGTTGTGTCGGGTCTACATTACGTGTACGAGTGTTGGGTCGGTTGAGGAAAGTAACAGTGTGTGTGTCAGTCGGGTTACTTGAGTTGGGGGATAGTAGTCCCCGATGTTGGGTTGTTGTTGGTTTTACCGACATCGTCTGCTAGTATGCCGTAGTCAGTCTGTTATCCGTGGTGGTGAGCGAACGCTCACCCCTAGCTGGTTTTCCTACAGGCACCGGTTGCGGGACGGACTAGGTGAGCTCTCGAAGCTTGAAGTGCTGGGAGCGGGAGTCCGGGTTTCCTTTTGAGTCTAGCGACGTACGCCTTGTATTTTGTCCGCTTGTTGGGACGTACTTTTGAGTTGTAAATTATTATTTTGTTTAATTAAATGGTGGTTTTAAAGCGATTTATTTAAGAGGTTTGAAAATGATTTTATTGTTTTACCGTTCGCGTTCCGGATTCGGTTCTGCTGAATTTGGGGCGTGACATAAGAAGAACGAGTTGTGGATGCAAATGTTGAGGAAACAAGAGGAGCAAGCATCCGCGGTCCAAGAGCTTCAAAGTCAATTGAATGATTTCATGCAATTGATCAATGAAACCACCTTCGATGACGAGGACTGCCATTCCAAGCGCTTATGTTGCACAATTGGGCAAGAAACTCATGATTCAACATGACTTTAGAGGTAAGTATGGAATGTGAGGTATCAAGTTATTATCACTCTTGCATAATCCCAATTCCATTTCCATATAGTTTTAATGCATTAAATTTTGTAGGTGTAAATAATGAATTTGTAGTTGTAGAAAAGGGTTCACAAACTCTTGTTGAGCCAAATCTTCCTTTAGTATCCATAGAGTTGGCTGACAGATCTATTAGACATCCAAGGGGTACTATGGAAGATGCTCTCAAAAGAGGGCTATGTTTGAATCTCCCATTCATTTCATTTTCTAGACATCGAGAATGAAGTCGAAATTCCTTTTAGTGTGAGAGATTCATATTTGGATTCTAGCAAATTAACTCTATTTGTTCAACCCATGCTTTTGGTTTTTAAATTTAATATTGAGTATAGAGTTGTTAATATTAAGCATGAATTTTTTTGACACATTTGCTAGTTTTCAATCCCCGTTTGTGAACTATCATTCTATCATATGGAAAGGTGCATTTTCCGGTTCATGGGTTTCATGTCCCACCCTTGTTATGCCAAGATGAGCTTGATCATAATTATTCTGTTAAGGCAAGCTTGATGAAATTGGCCTTTAGTTTGGAGTTCTTACAAAACTTAAGGAAGATGTTCTTTTTCTACATCGTGTTCCTTCTCCCTTATTCACATCCACACTTGAAGAGGAGGACGCAATGGAAGTATGAGATGTTTGGGAGACCTCTTGATTGAGCCTTATACTTGTCGAGCAAACGACTTTAAACAAATGCGCTTGTTGTGAGGCAACTCAATATCCCTACCCCTTTTTGTTTTGTATATGTTAGCGATAATATCATAAAATTACCCTCAACTTTCAGTTATTTTCATAAAACTACCCTTAACTTTCAAAACTAACAGAGCGGTACCCTAACTTCTAATTTTGCTCAAACTATTCAACGGCGTTAACTTTCCATCCATAAAAACGTAAAAAGTCTAAAATACCCCTAACTTGTAATCAAATTTTTAAGCATTTTCCATTCAACATATTTCTGAAAATATAAATGGTGAAATGACTAAAATGCTCTTCAATAATCATCAAATTTTTGAAAAATACCATTTCAATAAAAAAATTTCATTTTTATTAATTTTATTCATAAACTTTATTTTCATCTTTTATTTATATAAAAAAGTTACTTTAAAAATCAGATTTTAATTTTTAAAAATATATAAAAATAAAATTTATTTAAAAAAAATATATATACATATATATCAATTTATACAATCCCATGACTTTATGAGATTATTTGTATAAAAAAATATATATACTTTAAAAATCAGAAAATATTTGTGCATTTATCCATATCCAAAAACATTTACTAATTGGATTGTGCATTACTTTATGAGATTGTAAGAACAAATCTCGAAACCCAACAACTTATACAATCCCATGACTTAACGAACATACATAGGTTAAAGATACATAAACACAATAATCAACAGTTCAATCCAAATTACATTTACGCATCCAATGATTCATCTACCCAAGAACTTGAAAAATTCAAATTTCCATCTCTGCCCCAATTTCATATTCAAAAACCTCTAAAAACTCACCCAATTCAAACCATGAGCACATCATCCAAATTCATAAACACCAAGCAAACCCCATAACACCCAAATCAAAATCACGAGCAAAAAGAGGCGGGGAAATGGAGAAGACAGAGCCGCATGAGAGAGGGAGCCGGAGAATCGGTGGTCGGAGCGACAACGTCCGATGGTGATGGTCCTTGTGGTTGCTGTGGCTCATGGTCGTCCCATCAACCATGGCCATGGGAGGTCTTGCACATGATATTGGCGGAGGTGGGTGTTGTTTCCGGAGGAGCACGAGGTGGTGGAGGTGGGTGTGGATGCCGACGGGAAATCTGTGTGAAGCTTGCTGAGGAGGAAGAGGTGAACATGGCCATAGGAGTTCTTGGACAAGATGTTTAAGGTGAAGGTTAGAGAGAGATGAGATGTAAAAAGAGGTGTGGGAGGGGATTTTAGGGTTAGATAATGAAGAGGGCATTTTCGGTATTTTGAAAAAAATTATTTTGTCATGTGCATAGCACATGACGTTTTTCTGTTAAAAAATAGACGTCGTTGACTAACTTGAGCAAAATTGTAAGTTAGGGTATCGTTTTGTTACTTTTTAAAGTTAAATGTAACTTTTTGAAAATAGCTGAAATTTAAGGGTAGGTTTGTGATATTATCCCTATATGTTATGTCTTGCACTTAACTATTTGTGCTAGTTGGTGATACATGATAGAAGCTTGACAATTATAGTCGCATCTGTTGGCGTCGAATTCTTGTGAACTCACTAGGGCGAAGTAGCGTTTCATCCACTAGGCACATAGGCAATCTCCATTATTCAGAAACAAGTAGCACTAGTGAAGGGCCAATATCTCTATCCCTCTTTCTTATCATGTTTAATATCTACTTGTGAACTTTGATTATTATTTTGGTGGGTGTTGAGCACCCGACTTGTTGTGCTGATAGGTTATACATCTTAGTTCTCTGAATTTCCTGATGGTTTCACATATGTGTGGGGTTTCCTGTTATGTGGTTAGGAGCATGTGTAGGAGTGAATCACTTTGAGGATAATGCTTAGTTTTAAAGTCTGGGGTAATGTAAATCTTTTAAACTCATTTCATTAGTTAAACTTAGCACAATACTTTTGTGTTCTACTATTGTTGTTTGTATTTTTTTCTCTTTTTTATTGGTTGACCGGCTTCTCTATAGTAGATCGTACAACCGACATATCTTCAAGTCATCACCAAGGGGTGGTGTTCATGACCAAGGGTCTAGTGTTCAATGATTTATCATAACATAATGTGTTTTTTAGAAATACATTATGAGACATGTACGACGACTTTTGATTGTGGTCTTATTTTGAAGGTAGACAATGTTTTTAGTACAAAGAAAGAATCATGTTGCAAAGTGAATTTTGCTTAAATGTGTGACCGTCATGACTCCTATTGTCTTTTATATTATCCGGGACACTTATGACTATTGTATAAATAAATTAAGTTTTCCACTTTATGTTGACCTTATGATCCATAAAGGATGGATAAAAACCATTCCAATTGAACAAATTGGGGATTGTAAATTATATTTAATAGAGCTATTAAATATAAATATAATCTTCCCAATTATGTGGCCAATTTGGAATCGTATCACTTTTAGAAAACATGATATTCTAATTAAAAGGTAATTACTACTAGGTGTGGGCAAAAAATTCTACACAACGGAAACGACCAATCCGACCATTATCGACACTAGATTAAATAGTAACTGGTGGATTCCGATGATTTTCGAGTGCAGAAAATGTTAAACCAGAGGCATGGTGGTCGACGTCTGGTCCATGATTTATTGAACTGATGGAGTTTCAAACGACTGAACTCCGTTAATCTTTGTTTCAGTCGTTGATTCCATCATCACTCTGCAATATGCATTCAGATACTAGAGGCATAAGAAATATGAAATCCACAAAAAAATCTACCAAATCAAATACATACATATGAATTTCCAAAAAATAAATAAAATAGAAATCAATTCCTAATTACATAAGTAATTCTAAGGTATAAGGATGGTGAATGAGCTTCTAGAGTTAATAACACCGCAATGTTAGTCTTAGTGCCCGTAGTTCAATCGTAAACATCCAAAAGTATATATCATCGTTAAAAATAAAATTAAAGCAGCTTTATATTACTTATGTGTTGGAATAATATATCGATGTGTGTTCTGATCTATGACCACCATGCGAATAAAACCATAGATCGAGATAGATCACACTCGATGGGTCCTTAGTCGGCAAAGCTTCAATAGAAGCGACTAGTATGAAAGATGGTTCTTTATGACTTACGTTCTGTTAGTCATGGGAATGAGATTACTGAATCTGATCATAGATATCATGTGGGACATGATATTGGACGACCCGACATGAATATGTTCCATAGATCAAGTCATGAACATATTCATTATCGTAGCTTGTCATGTATCTTTAAACCAAGGATTATTTGTGATTACTATGCAGTAAACAATTGAGTTTGACCTGAGCCCAACGTTGCCCATAATAGGGCTTCCATAACGTCAAGGATTGGCTTGGGGACAGACTGTATGAGTGACACGAAAGGATATCTAGAGATAAAAGGATAATGACATAGATGACAAAAAGGTACGAATCGACATGGTCGATTCGTTATGCAGTGTCAGGAAAGACTAAAGCATCGTTAGTTTCCACTTATGTAGGATCAAGTAAAATGAGATTTTACGTTGATCTACCGACATGCATAAACCTAAGGGTCACACCAGAGAATGAAACTCATTAACACACTTATGGAGAATGGCTAAGAGGGAAGTTGACACGAGATATGACCAACACTAGGTTTTGGGTCATGTGCATGCAAGTAATTAGGACTTTACAGATCGATACAAGACTTAGAGTCTTGCGATTGATCGCGTCAGATAATGTTGGACATATCCGGCATGAAAGGCGTGAAGGCGATGAGGGCGTCACGGGACCTCGTCGGGAATGGCCACATGCCATCACCCGTGAGGCCCATGCCACCAAAGGCCCATGGAATCAACTAGTTAAGTCTTAACTAAATGGTTGTAACGAAATTAGTTGGATTAGGTAGTTGGTGATTCAATCCACCAATTTACCACCAACTTCTATCTACTTTACACCATCTTTGTCCTATTTACTATTAGTTTATTATGTTTATGAGATTACATGATATAAGTCATCCTTGTCAACCTAATAAACACAAGAAATAAAGAGAAAAAACACCAACACTTTCTCTTCTCTCTAAATTTCGGTTTCGGCTTGTTCTATCCATCTTGTTGTGTTCTTGAGTCCTCAAATTCAAGAACTATGTGGCTTCGATTCCTTGGAGGATACGTAGGCGTCTTGGAGACTAAAGCCTGATCATTCCATACCCGGTGCTCTTGATTTGGCAAGAAATACTGAGATTTTTTGTCTTCTGATTCCATTCTTTGGTAGTCGTTTTATGGCTTTAATGGTCTCTTGTTTTGATTATTATTCCGCTGCAAGTTGGTTCCTCTCCAACCCTACCTCAAGACCCAACAGATGGTTCTTCACCCTCCCACTTCGAGAAGGAGAGAGAGGAAAAATAGCCATGGCTCCTTCAAAGCATGTCGCCATGTTCTTCTCCTTTAAATTTGAAGAAAAAAAAACAGACTTGTGTGGCATAGTATAAGAAGAAAGGGACTAGAGAGTTTTGAGATGGACCCCAAGGCCTGAACCCAAGTCATAATAAAAAATGAGGGGGAAATCCCAGCTTAAGTTAAAGACAAAAACAAGGGTATTCTAGGTTGGGGAATTGAACTTCGGTAAGAAGTAAGGAATAGAAACCCTTAACCATTAAACTATTTTTCTATAAATTTAGGGTATTCCGTAGAATACATTTAGTTACTCCTGGTTCCCCCTCTTATGCATCTACAACTATTAATGGACATATTTTTTTTGAGCAAAATGTGCAATATTATTGATTCAAACTGATTACATTATTGTGCGTCGAGGAACAGGTTCCCCGACCACGAATAGAAGGTCAAAATAGGTGAACAATGGTACTTTGATCCTTTTAGTACCATAACCGACGCAAGCGGTATTGTGATGCCTCATGGGCTGCGATAGAAGACGGAGATGGGGAATGGGATACCGGAGATCCTGAGGGACCCCGACGGTAATGGTGAAGGGGGGAGGCAACACATCGTACAAGGACCCCTCCCAGAGCTAGTCCCTGATGCACGGCGTACCACTCATTCCTCCTGACGGGACTGTTTCCCCGCCCTGAACTGATCCTCCCGAGGGACCCCAGCTGCTGAACATTTCAAAGTGCTCTAGCTGACCCCGGCGCCAACGGCTCTAGAAATTCCATCCTCCTGTGCTCCCAATCCCTCACAAGCCCTCCCATCCAAATGGCCCGAGCATGATAGTAGATCCTTCAGCACTGGAGAAGCAGGTGGCCGAGGCAGAGCCGCACTGGACGAACCCTGATGCTCTAGCCGAGGGGGAATGAGGGGCCGAGGCCCTTATTCAGGCTCAAGGGACCCTAGGGGAAAATCCTGGCATACTAGGTAGACAGACCAATTCTCCCAGTCTGTGGCATATGCCTTGACTTGCTTCTACCGGTTGTACTCCAACAAGGAGGCACTGAACCGCGGGGGGCCTTTAACCGCCCACGTGCAATCCTTCAGAACATGGGCAAGACGACCACAATTATAACAGAAGCTTGGAAGCTTCGTATACGTGAGCTCCACGTGGATCGACTTCGGAAACTCTGGGAACCTAAACACCAACCCCTTTCGTCATGGCTTTTCGAGGAGATGCCAGAAACAGATTTTGACGATTCCTCCCTAGCACATGCCCCATTGATCACACGGGACATCCACAAATATCCCAGTGTGTCACCGATAGAGATACCTGTCTCCTTTGTCCGAACCAGAGGCGAAATCCCTCGAGCATGTACCCAAAGTTGCACCCGGTCAAGAAGAGGCATCTTTCGAGAACACGGGTCCAAATCTCCGAGCAACAGAACCTTGCCATCAAAACACCAGGGTTCGTTACCTCAAACCCATAACCGAAACTCAAAGGACAGAAAGTAGAATCCAAACAAGCTCCGCCTTAGGTCTTTAACCATCAGTCTTTCCCCATGCGTTAGGGATGATACGCAGGAGCGTTTCCTTCCGTGGAGACTTCAGGGACCAGAGACGTCCTAGCATTCCCCATTGATGGCGAGCGATAGCAGCCGACGCCGTCGCCAGAGACGTCGGGACCACGACCTCGATTTTTTTTCTTCTTCTTCTAAGGAACAGGAGGATAACCCATCCTGCATACCCTCCAAGGACGAAGGAAACTCCTCCGTACTCAGGTGTCGCGACCAATCCCGCGTCATCCCCGTCGGGGTAGTTAGGGTTGTCGGGATAAGTGGTATCGTGGCCTGATTAGGGAGACATCGCCCTAACCCCAAAGCCAGCACTATCGTCCTTGGATGCTCCTCCATAGGGGCCTTCCCTTTCACCGGTTTCCTCTGCAGCGGTGGAAGCACACTAGGGTTAGCACCTGAGGCATCATCAGTAGGAATGCGTACCTAGTCCCATGTAAGCTTAGGAACGGACGACAGACCATGATAACTTAAGGGACAATTAACCCTAGGTAGGGTTGGGGTAGCACCGAGTGGCGCCGATGTTAGTCTTAGTGCCCGTAGTTCAATCATAAATGTCCAAATGTATATATCATCATTAGCAATAAGATTAAAGCGGCTTTCTATTACTTATGTGTTGGAGTAATATATCGATGTGATTTCTGATCTATGCCCACCATGCGAATAGAACCATAGATCGAGATGGATCACACTCGATGGGTCCCTAGTCAATAAAGCTTCACTAGAAGCGACTAGTATGAAAGATGGCTCTTCATGGCTTACGTTCTGTTAGTCATTGGAATGAGATTCCGGAGTCTGATCATAGATATCATGTGGGACATGATATTGGACGACCCGCCCTGAATATGTGCCATAGATTGAGTCATTAACATATTCAGTGTCGTAGCTTGTCATGTATCCTTAGACCAAGGAGTCTTTGTGATCACTATGCAGTCAACAACTAAGTTTGACCTGAGCCTAACGTTGTCCGTAACAGGGCTTCCATAACGGCCAGGATTGGCTTGGGGACGGGTTGCATGAGTGACACGAAAGACGGCTAAGGGATTTATCCCTCATACTGAGGTATGGGAAAGATATCGGTTCTCGGCCGCTTGATCGAGAGTGACTGAAAGAATAGCATGGCCATGCACATGATACTAGGTATCATATATTCAGTCATCTCACATATCAAGGAACAGTGATTGAGAATAATAAGGATGACGGCTCTATGCCTTATCTCAATCAGGATATCGGAGATAAAAGGATAATGACAGGGACGACGGAAAGGTTAGAATCGATTGGTTCGATTCGCTATGTAGTGTCAGGCAATACTAAAGTCTCGTTAGTTGCCACTTATATAGGATCAAGTAAAATGGGATTTTACGTTGATCTATCGACATGCATAGACCTAAGGGTCACACCGAAGGATGAAACTCATTGACACATTTATGGAGAATGGCCAAAAGAGAGTTGTCTCGGGACATGACCAAAACTGGGTTTTGGGTCATGTGCCCGTAAGTGAATAGGACATTACGGATCAAGACAAGGCTTGGAGTCTTGGGATTGATCGCGTTGGATAATGTTGGACATTTCCGGTATGGAAGGCTTGGAGGCGATGAGCACGTCACGGGACCTCGTTGGGAATGGCCATGGGCCATGTTCCAAGAGGCCCATGAAAGGCCCATGCAACCAAGGCCCATGGAACTAATTAATCAAGTCTTGATTAATTAGTACTAAGTAAGCAAGACAAGGATTAAGGTGTTGGTGATTCACCACCTAACCCATCTTGTCTTGCCATACTTAGCACCATGCTTGTCTTACTTCACACCATGCTTCACACCTTACTTGTCCTTGATGGTTGTTGATGGTTTAAGTCATCTTTTTCCTACAACAAATCACAAGACAAGAATAGAAACACAACTTCTCTCCCTCTCACACTACAATTTCGAGTTTGGCACTTTTCCCCCCTCTTGTTGTGTTCTTGAATCATCTAAAGAAGAACTACGTGGCTTTGATTCCAATTGGATACGTAGGCGTCTTGGAGACTCAAGCCGATCATCGTTTCTTTGGTGTTCTCTTCCTTTTCTTGAACTAGTTGGTAAGGAAACATCCATATTGTTTATTCTCTTGTGTATCTAATATTTGGTAGTGTTCTATGACATGGTGTCGAGTTATTTCCGCTGCAAGTATGTGTTCATACCCTCCATCGAGACCCAACAGCCGAAACCCTAGAAACCCCGCCGCTAGGTAGCGGAGCCAGAGCAAGGTCATGGCTCACAGGAAGAAGCGGTACGCTAGGGTTCGGGGGAACCAGATCGAGGTCACGACTTGCAGGACAAGGCGACACACTAGGGTTCGGGGGATGTAAGGCGAGAAAACCATTACTTGGGGGCGTCGAGCGACGCTGAGGCCTCCCCCGTTTCGGTTTAGCTGACGGGGTATGAGACGCTGACCCCAAAGAGAAAGAGTCTCCATCTGGCATCGGACCCAGAGTCGGAGGGATCGCAGAGGTTGACGAAGCCAGGAGAGTCGGCTTTGCTTTCCGCCGGCGACAACCCTTCACCCCCGCACCCGAAACGGGTTGGTGAGGGCAAGGGAGGGGAATAGGAGAATCACCGATAGGAGCAGCGACGGTCATCACATGCCTAGTGATGACAGTAGGCACGACGACAGAGAAAGTAGGGGAGAGCTCCATAACGTTCGACTGCTATGGCTGTAAGAAGATCTCAAAATTTAGAGAGTTTTTTTAGTTTTTTTTTTTTTAGTAATGGAAGTATTCATACATACTATCTTTATCTATTTTGTGATTGATTTTAATATTCCAATTTAAAACTCATGCAAATTATAATTTATATGTCATGTTGCACTTAATTATATAAGCGAACATGTTCAGGAGAAGCAACATGATGAAAATGCTTGTGACTTCCATAAAGGATTTTTTTTACCATATTCTAACATTGTAGCCCATATAATTATATAAGCTTGTATCCAATCCGACCATGACATGAAACTTACTATGGATCGTCCAACAGATGGGTTCATGGCGTCATTGGCGTTGTCTGAAAAAGGACCAGGGGCTCCTTTTCCTAATGGGCATCAACAGGCCCTAACTACGTAGTGGCCCACTGTGACTAATAAGTTTTCGGTAGCCCATAATTAGCACTTTCTCAAGCCTATTTTCGGCAATCCAATCATGGGGAAAATCAAGATGAATTAGAGGACTTTGCATAAAAGTAAATTATTGGGTATATGAGAAATCAAATACAAACCATGTCTTAACCTAGGAACCGTGAGAACCAATTCAAGCCATCCATTTATAAAATGGATGACCGAGATGCATAGTTATGAAGTTGACTTGTTGACTGAATTGTTAAAAAAAACAGCACATTCGGTGGAAATTTTGTAATAACACTGGTTGGTGAGGGGATTATTGTAACTTAACATCTATGTTTCGTGCATCCGAAATCCAAGCGACGTTTCCACTCTGTCTCTCACTCACAAACTTCTCTCTCACGCACGAACTCTCTCTACGCTCACTTCGTCTTCTTCGTGCTATTTTCTGCGGATTTGGTCGAGGAATCGTGTTGTTTGAAGCCAAATTTCTTGCTTCCAGTTCATTTCGACGCAATACATCTAGGTTTGGTTCGATTCTCTCTGTTCTGTTGGTTACTCCTTGTTGATCATTTTTTATGATTTAGGGATTTTAGTTTGAGATTTACTCGATTTTGACCTATTTGATGCGTTCGATAAGTTTATTTTGGTGCTTCAAAGTGCTTTTCTATGCGCTTTCGTGAGGAATGAACGTATTTCAGTTGTTTGAAATTCTTTGAAGCAACTGCATGTGTTCATTTGATGTGCATGTGTTCATCTGAGGTATATGTGTATCGATTTTGGTTTATTTTATGCGTTGGATAGTTGATTTTGTTTCTTCGAAGTGTTTTGATGTCTGATTTTCGGAGGAAGGAACTTATTTCAGTTTGTTTGTAAATCGGTTGTAGCTTGTGCGATTTTATTTTGCTAATTTTGAAGTGCATGTGTATTGATTTTGAATGGTAATGTTATATTTTTGTTCATATACTGGTTTCGAAGTTTTGATTTCAAATTTGCAAGCGTTGTAATGCGTTGCTTTGTTCATTAACTGAATGTTTTGAAGTGGAAGTTGGCAAGACTTAACTGTCATCTAGTTTAATGTGTTGTGTGGTTTTTTATCCGTGTTTAACAACACTTGTGCTTACATTTATCAACTCCATGAGGTAGGTTTATCAACTCATTTTATATGTTGAATGATTACAATGTGTGTTGTGACATGTGTTTTGATAATCATTAACTGTTATTTTTATCAACTATATGATGTTGTTTTATCAGTCACATTAGATTTTTGAATGCTTACACACTATGCAAATGTGTGTGGTTTTTTATCTGTGGTTTATCAACAGTTGTGTTGACATTTATCATTCATGTTGTGAAGACTGCTTCGGT
Organism: Erodium maritimum; assembly: GCA_963921825.1. Classification (NCBI taxonomy): domain Eukaryota; kingdom Viridiplantae; phylum Streptophyta; class Magnoliopsida; order Geraniales; family Geraniaceae; genus Erodium; species Erodium maritimum. The sequence continues at coordinate 17,548,757 of OY997591.1, forward strand.
AAAAGAGTTAATTGATTTAATTTTATTCGATCGGAACGTCGAGGTTGAGTTTTGGGTTGGTCTTTGGTAACGACGAGGTTGAAATTCTATTTAAATTCTAATTCGTTAAAAAAAAGGAAGGGGTCGGACCGGGTCAGACCAGACCCGACCAGTACAACCCGGCCGAGCAAGCCGCCCGAATCCAGCCGCCCCTTTTTCAGCTTGGGCCGTGCAACCCAGGCCCGTCTAAGGCCCAAGATGCTCTGCCCCGCTCCTTAAATACCCAAAGGTTAGGGTTTCGTCGTCAGATCCCCTCCTTCGCGCAGCCCTCCCTCCCTCCCTCACTCTCTCTTCTTCGTCTTCACGCGGCCGTCCCTCACCTCCACTCTCCTCACGCCATCGCCGACGTCCACTCCGATCTCCTCATCTCCCCCATTCAACCCAGCCGCCAACACCCTCGCCACCGCCCATCTCTCCCTCACCTCTCTCTCCTCTCCATCCAACGTCGCCGTCACCGTCGTGCATCTCCTCCCTCCGTTCCTCTCGTCGTCCCTTCCTCCTTCCCCGTGCTCTCTAGGTTCGCCGGTGAGGAGCAGAGTCCCAAGCTTGCCGCCTCTCCCTCGGTCGCCTGACTCCACGCCCGAGCTCCTCCGTGCTCGTCCTAAGACGAGGCGAGCTACCCGAGCCGGCTTAGATATGAGGCGAGAGACGTGCTCCGCCGCGCCCAATGTAATAACCACTCCCGGTCAACGCCAGTCAAACCTGCGAAAAACAGGAAAATTTAAAAATTTTAAGACTGACAGTTAAGTGAACCTAAAATGACCTCGAGTGTCATACCGGACTTAAGTTGACCCCGTTATTGACCAAAGTGAGTTCCGGGGGACTCAGGGCAACTTTCTGATCAATTTGGGAAATGTTGACTTTTCGTTGGAAAAGTCAACCGAGCGACGTTTTGGTCCATTCGAGGACCGTTTTGGATCCGAAAAGCTTAGCCGTTGTCGCAGCGGTCTTAGTTGAGCCATTTCCTTGTAGCCCGTCAAGTTTCGTAATTTCTTGGGAAAAGTGCCCGTTCGGGGCCCGAAACGTCCGTTTTTCACGAATCTGATTGGAAAATATCAAGTAGATATTTTCCAAAAGGTGTGGGACCCACCTTGACACATGTCCTCTTTGTGGTGGTGTTAGTTTTGGGGGGAATTTGTGTGGTGGGCATGGCTGGCCGAACATGTGGGTTTAAAGGGGGAATTAGTTTTGTTGTTAGTTTAATTAAATTAGAAAGAGAGGAGAGAGAGTTAGAGAGAGAAGGAGAAGAGAGAAAGGGAGAAGAAGAAGGTTGCTAGGGTTTTGGAGCTACTATTCACGTCATCTCCACCACTCGATCATCTCAAAAGTTAGAGATTCAAGTTCACCTCATCCTCCTCTACGGTAATACCCAAACCGATTCTCGTTTTGATAGTTTTCAAATGTTAGGGTTTGGGTGAAACTATTGGTTTAGGGTGGTTTTGGTGTTGGGGAAATTGTTGGAGACGTTTTAGAGGTGTTGGAGGTTTAATTGCACGTTTTCCGGTGACCGGAGGCTCGGGAGGAGCTCCGGCCACCGTGGGTGGTGGCCGGCCGGCCATGGGGTGGCTGACCGGAGGTGGTACCAGCCACCACCATGGTGGCCGAACCCCCCTTGAGCCCTAGGAGCTCTCGGCCAAGTGGGTTGGTGGGTCCCACGTGCTCGGGTGCTCGGGTTTTATCGTTCGGGTGGTTTAAAACGTTCCCCGGACCACTTACCCTAAACCGAATCGAAAATTGGAATTAAATTGGAGAAGTTGTAGTTTATCGGGTATAGAAACTTTAAACGTCATTTAATTGACTCGGGAGTCGGAATTCGATTCGGGCAAGTACATTGGGTTCCTTGAACTATTCTAAGACCGTATGAACGAAAACGGGGGCTTTTGGAGCCCCGGAAGGCAATTAACAAAACCCGGGCAGATTCGCCATGTCGGGCGAATCGGGCCTTTACGGGTCCTTTATCGACAATGTCGAGTAATTGGGAAGTTTGGGAGTGATCGACATTGTCGGGGTTAAGTTTGGGCATCGAGTTTAATGGTTTTCGGTTTGTTCCTGCGAGTTGTTAAGTGACTTTAATTTGTGTTCCTTTAGATCGTGCCACGGACCGAGGCAAGGGAAAGCTGGGTGAGTGACTGAAATCATCACCGGAGCTCGTGGTTGGCTTTTGGGAGAACACGCGCGAGGTAGGGAAAAGTAGCCGGATCTCGGCCCTGACTGGGGAAAGTTAACAGTAGAATTGCATGTGACACCGGGGTGTCGTGGATTGAATAGGTTTATTTAATTATTAGAAAAGAATGCTACGGGAACTTGGTAACTATTAGAAAAGCATGATACGGGATTGTAGCGTTTATCAGAAAAGCATGTTACGGGAACTTAGTAATTATTGGAAAGGCATGTGACACTTAATAGTGTCGTAGGAGTAGAGAACTTAGCGATAATTGTTTTACTGGAGGCATATGACCATGCCCGGAGGTTGATTGTGAACTTATCGATATTAGGAGTACTGGAGGCATATGACCATGCCCGGAGGTTGATTGTGAAACTGTTGATATTAGGACTGTTGGAGGCTTGGGTTAAGCCGGAGGTTGATTATGGCGTCTTGGGTGGCCTTGAGAGCCCGTGTATTATTATGGTTGAGTCTTGGGTGGCCTTGAGAGCCCGTGTATTATTATTGTTGAGTCTTGGGTGGCCATGAGAGCCCGTGTTGTTAATCGTGTTTGGGTGGCCATGAGATCCCGTGCCTTACTGTTGGTGTTTTAGCTGGCTTACGAGTTAGAGTCTCGGTTAGTTGCAAGCGTGTTTTATTGTTGAGTTTTGGGTGTCCATGAGTGCCCGTGGGGTTGTTGAAACCGTGTCTTTACCTTTGGTGTTTTGGGTGGCCTTGAGAGCCCGTGTACTAAGGTTGGTGTCTTTGGCTGGCCTGACCGAGTTAGAGTCTCGGGGGGGGGGGGGGGGGGGGTTGTAAGCTTTCTTTAGCTGGCTTACGAGTTAGAGTCTCGGTAAGTTGCAGGCGTGTTTTATGGTTGGTGTCTTGGGAGGCCGTGAGTGCCTGTGGGGCTGTTGAGTCCGTGTCTTACTGTCGGTGTGTCTTGAGAGGCCGTGAGTGCCTGTGGGGCTGTTGAGTCCGAGTTTTACTATTGGTGTCTTGGTGGCCATGAGTGCCTATGAGTGTTGAACCTGTGTTGTTACTGGTTGTTGATTTTGCTTGTGATTGTGTTTGTGATTGTGATTGTGATTGTGGTTACCGGAGGTTGGGGGCCCGCTTCCTGAAACGGGGGTCCACGAGCACACGCGTCTGCATGTTCAGACGGGGTAGGGGGCCCGCCCGCCAATAAAGGGGTCCTGGCCGCGCGTGTGTGGTTTGGGTTTGTGAGCATACCTTGGTTGGCTTATGGGTTAGAGTCCCAGTAAGTTGCAGCATTTTCCGGCTGGCTTATGGGTTAGAGTCCCAGTAAGTTGCAGCATTTTCCGGCTGGCTTATGGGTTAGAGTCCCGGTAAGTTGCAGCATTCTTGGGTTGGCCTGACCGGGTTAGTGTCCTGGGAGGGCGTTCTTGGAAGCTGGTTTGCGATCCTTTGTGATCTTGTTTGGTGTGCGATCCTTCGTGATCTTGTTTGGGGTGATCCCTTGTGATGCTGTTTGGTGTTGCGTAACTTTCTTTTGAGTCCTTGGAAGAGGTCGTCAATGGTTGTGTCGGGTCTACTTTACGTGTCAGGGTGTCGAGTTGGTCAGGGAAGGCAACAGTGGGTGTATGTTCAGTTAGAGTACTTGGATTGGGGATGGTGTTCCCCGGTGTTGAGTTGTTGTTGGTGTTACCTGCTTTGTCTGCTAATTATGCCGTAGTCAGTCTGTTATCCGTGGTGGTGAGCGAACGCTCACCCCTAGCTGCTTTTCCTACATGTACTGTTCGTGGGACGGACTAGGTGAGCTTCTGAAGCTTAAAGAGCTTGAAGCGAGTTTCTGGGTGTTTTGAGTCTAGTGACGTGTACCTCGTTTCTGTCCACTTGTTGGGACGTGTTTTAAGTTGTAATTATTATTTTTTTGAACTAAACTGGTATTTTAAAGTGTTTAATGAAAACAGGTTTCAAGTGTTTTTATGTTTTTAAAACGTTCGCGTCCCTAGTTCGGTTTACTGAAATTGGGGCGTGACACCCAACGCCTTCCCGCCGTCGTTCTATTGTTCCCACGGTGAGAATAGCGGCTCTTGAGGCTCGGATCGCCGGCGACGTTTCCGTTGGTGGTCGGCCAAACTCAATCCCGACGTTTCCGTTTGTTTTTGTTCCCGAGTTGTGGTGGTTTCAAGGCTAAACTGAAACAAAAAAAATTGAAATGGAAATAAAAGTTAAAAGGGAAATAATTTGAAACGAAGTCAGAGTGAAATTAAAACTGGGTTTCGAATTTGTTGTTATTTGATTTAAAAAATGGTTTTAAAACTGGATTGTGGAACAAATCTGAAGGACCTTGGGACTGTTGAACGGTTTTGAAAACCCGAACGACTAAACAGGACGTTTAATTCGGACTAGAATGGGACAAAAGCGAGAACGTTGAATCGAACCTAGGGATCCGTGCCTCGAAACGAGTGCCTCGGGAATTATGTCTCGAAACTCTTGCCTCGGGAATCGTGTTTCGAAACTTGTGCCTCAGGAAATGTGCATCGGGTTCTGTGCTCGGGGCTCGTGTACTCAAACCCGATTCATCGTATAGTCCCGCTTTTAACCCGCTCCAGTTTAAAAGACGGCTGTTGAACTTAAATCGAAACCGTCGTAACCTTTTAATTCAACTTTGAAACCGGTTTTAACTGTAACTTTCTGTTTAAAGTTAGAGTCCGACTTCGATCGAAGAGAAGACCGGAGGTATCGAGCCAGGACGTCAGTAGCTAGGAGGCGTAGCTGTCGGTTCGCCTTGAGGTATGGAAAGTAGCGGATACCGCTTTAATTACAGAAAGTTACTAGTATGCATGATTAGGGTTTAATAATAACCGGAAAGGTCCTAGTTGGCATATAGGAACGACTGCTTTACTTAATTGATTAAACGAACGAGTCTAGTAACATGTAGGACGAGATTCACTAGTTACCTGTGTTATCTGCTTTCAATACTTGGGAAATTGTCGTGCTGGTAGATGGGCCATGTCGAGCCTTAGGATTGCGTGTTGTGTGCTATAATCGTTGTGTGAGAGTCTAAGTAAGATTATACTCGGCGTTGCATGTTGTGACTGTGTGTGGGCAAGTGTGCCATGTTTGATAATGTGAACCCTTGGTTGTGATATGACCGGGTGAGTGATAGACCGGTTGTGTGCTATGTTGAGATGGTCCGGTTGGTATACCGAGACCATCAGTGGTTTGTGCTGTGTGTTATATCCTGTTTTGGGGTGTTCCAAGAGACGGCGTATCCGGAGTGGACTTACACCGAGGGATAGTTCCGGTGAAGTGTATCCAGGCCAAGGATGGCGTGATCAGTACCCGATGACTCGTGGAACCCTTCGTCTGTGTGCGGAGGAAGATATTGCCCCACGTCTGTGTGCGTGGAACCCTTCGTCTGTGTGCGGAGGAAGATATTGCCCCACGTCTGTGTGCGTGGAACCCTTCGTCTGTGTGCGGAGGAAGATATTTCCCCGTGTCTGTGTGCGTGTAACCCTTCGTCTGTGTGCAGAGGAAGATATTGCCCACGTCTGTGTGCGTGGAAGACATCGGACCGATGGATTTTCGGTCGAGGATGTTACCCTTCGTCTGTGTGCGAAGGAAGATATTTACCACGTCTGTGTGCGTGGAACCCTTCGTCTGTGTGCGGAGGAAGATATCAGGATTGATGCTGTATGGCCCGGTACGATATAAGTGGTTGTGTGCATCCGGTGGTATGACTTATCGTTAGACGACATCTGTGTGTGTCTCGCCCGTGCCTTATTCTGGCTGATTGGTTGTGTGTTGTCCTACGACATTTGTGTGTGTCTTACCGTGTGCTTTATTCTCTTTGGTTGGCTGTGTGCATTTGTATAAGTATGTTTAAGGTTGTGGAAATGGGCAGTAACGGGGAAGTGTGTTGTTGGGCTTGGTGCATTGGGTTAAGTGAGACTTTGATATTGTGAGAGTGTGGGTGACTCGAGGTGATGTTGTACCTGTTTCCTGTGTTGCAGTGCGAGTTCGCACGTGTGGTTGGTTGTAAGATAATCGTGGTCGTTGTCCTTTGAGAATTGTTAGTTGATGGGTGTCAAGAGCTGATTGTGGAAAGTGGTATTGAGTTCGGTTCGTTGTGAGTTGTTTTGCGGGTTGTGCATGAGTGAAGGTCAAGTGTCGTCTGGGAGTAATGGTTTTTTTTGTTTCTAATAGTGGTGTGTTACTAGTATGCTCTCATTGGACGATTACCCGTGGTGATGAACTGTGGCTTCGAACCTTAACTACTTTTCCTACTGAGCGTAAGCTCATCCCCTTACTTTGTTGTGTTTCAGGTGTTGAGCGGGATCTATGCTAGCAAGACTCTCGGAGCTTTGGAGCTAGCGAGGGTTTAGCTAGTGTCTAGCGATGTACCGTTAACTGTTGAACTACTTTTTTTACCGTTGTTTTATCGAGCTGCGACTCGCGGCATTGTTTAAAGTTTTAAAAATTGTGAATTGAGACTTGTTGGCTCTATTTTCGATGAAATTTTTATTTTTTTAGTTCACGTCTCGAATTCGGTCAAAACCGGATTTGGGGCATGAAACATGTGATGTAGATTTATCAACTCATTGTATCAACACTGTATATTTGTATGTGTTTTCAGAAAATGGTGAATACTAGAGGGTCTGATGATTCAATACTAGAGGTTGTGATCAAGATTAAAGTCCCTCCCTATCCTGCAAAGGTTGTAGAAGAAAGTTCTTTAAGCCAAACTCCTGCTCATCCACCAAAGGATATAGGAGAAGGCTTATCAAATGAAGCCCCTACCAACCTAGAAGATGATGCAGGTGAGGCCTCATTAATGCAACTATCTATAGTCCCTTTGAAGAGGGCACAACAAAAGGAAAAAGATGTTGCAGGCCCACTTGCAAAGAAGAACAAGAAAGAGGTTGTGGCATCAAGAGGGGATGGTATTCGGAGGATAAAAATCAGGACATCACCAAAATCCTTGGTTAATTTCATCGAGGCAATGACCGATGCACAGAAGAGGGCTGTCGTGGACATGAGGTTTGGAAGTATTTTGCAGCTGAAAGTAAAAGAATTACCACAAGCCTTGGGGTTTTTTCTTGCAAGCAATTTTCACACTGGTAGTCGCTGTTTGAACCTTTCGCAAGCCAGTTTTTTACACAATAGTGCAGTGAATGTTAGGGATACATTGGGGATTCCCCTTGGGGGGCGCAAAATTGTTGCCAAGCGGACTGAAAATTGCGAACGTGTGGACCGTTGGTTGGAGCAGTTTAACAAGAAAGTAGTTTTTGAAGTGACCATCACTCTTTTGATCGAAGCAATGAAGAAACAGACCGGGATGAGGATATGTTTAAATGGAATTTTCTGGTGTTATTCACAACTTTGATGATTGAAGGGACAAGTGGGCGTTATGTGAATCATTGTGTTCTGTACGCAATGGATGACCAAAATGCTATTCCAGAATATGGCTGGTGTTCTTATGTCATCGATGGTCTAATTCCAAGCCAAAAGAAATGGGAGAAGTCAGACACTGGAGAGAAATTCTACGCTGGGCCAATGACGTTTTTGATGGTTAGTCTTATTTTCTAATCATCTATTTTTCTACTTTTTTGTTTTTATCACTCTGAAACATTGTTTTTATCATTTTGAATCCATGTTTTATCACCCTATTTTATATTGGTTTACTTATCTGAATCATTTGTTTTATCAGCTCAATTACACGGTTTTTATCACCTTTATGTGTTTTGTATTTTATCACTCTGAAACATTTGTTTTCATCATCTCATTTATATGATTTTATCAGTATCAACAGTGACATGTTTTTATATTTTTTGAGTTGTGTAGTTGTACTATTTGATCGTACCGTGGTAAAGAAAACAAATGTGGACATGGCCCAACCTTCTTTTATAGGTTGGACAAGTGAGCATCTGAAATACAGGGAGCATCTGGAAATGCAATATGACTCATTTGGGGAAGGTTACATTGAGAATGATCCATACATTCCAAAGGAAACGGATAATATCGTTCATGAAGTTGGACAAACATAGTCTGTGTGATACATAAATTTTGTTCTTCCCTAACATTTTTTGTTTTTTAAAATTTGTAGGAAATCATTGTTAAGTTGGCACAACAAGCATTAAAGCTTGCTGATAGCTATGTGGCTTTTAAGGAAACCGTAAGAATAGCAAGTTCGAACTATTATGATAGTATCACTGTCAGGAAACTTGATGCTGCTGTGAATGAAATGGTGGGGGCCCAAATAGAGCATGATATTGAAGAGTCTTCACAAGACCGTTTTTGGAACCACCCAGATGTGGTGAAAGCTTTAGAAGCAACAATGGAGGCTGCAACTAAAGGTAATAGCCAAAGTAGTGGGAAGAAAAAATGTTGTCAAGATGATGCAAGAGAGAAGATAATGTTGGGGGAGAAAGAAATGAGGTGAGAGAGGACCATGCAAAAGATGTGAAAACAGGTATGGAGTTAGGAAAAGATATGGATGTGGGTGTAGACACTGATAATGTTGTTGAACATAAAGGAGGTGATGTTCATATGAGGGTGGAGGATGTGAAGACCGTCTCTTTAAAATTTGCTTGTTTTATTTGTTTCCGTTCGATCGGAACGTTGAGGTCGAAAATCGGTTTAATTCTGCGTTCGTTAAAAAAAAGAAAAAAAAAGAAAAAAAAAGGGTTTTGGGCTGGACCGGACAGACCCGACCCGAGTCTCAGAACCGTCGCCGTGCACGGCCAGAGTCGTGACAGACTCGCCGGCGCGCACTCATATCCGGGACGGAACTGTCCGTTCCCGTTCAGATCTGATGCGGAACCCACGGCCGCGGCCACCTCCTCGCCGTCCGAAGTCACCGCCGCCGTGCACCGCCAAGCCGCCGTTCCCTCCACGGTGAGCTTTTCGACGTGGTGGTCGGTCGGATTTCTCAAACCCGAGACTCTTCCCCCTCTTTTTGTTGTCCCGAGCTTCCTTTCTCTTTTTGGATCTGTTCAACGAGAAACGAAAAGAAGGACTGTAACTCCAGAAAAGAAATAAAACGAGTTTTGATTTAAAAGTTGTTCTTTTTGGTTTTGGGATCTGATTCTGGTTGTGTGGAACGAAACCAAAGCACATTTGAATAAAAGGAATTAGTTTAACAGAGTTTAGAGGAAAATGGTTTTAAAAACGAATGTCAGTTTTAAACAAAAGGGTTTTAAATGGAAAAAGGGTTTAAAAGAAGAACAGTGTTAACAAAAATTGAACTTTGGGACTTGTGTTCGAACGTGGAACGGTGAATCGGGTACCTCGAGAATCAGTGCATTGGGACCCGTGCCTCGGGAAACATGCACCGGGTTCTGTGCTTCGGTGCTCGAATCCGATTCGTCGCTATCCCGCTTTTAGCCAGCTCGAGTCTAAAAGACAATTTTTGAACTTAAATCGAAACTGTCGTAACCTTTAAATTAACTTGGGAACCGCTTTTAATTATGGCTTTCGTGTTATCCTTAGCGTCCGGCTTCGATCGAAGAGAAGACCGGAGGTAGCGAGCCAGGACGTCAGCAGCTAGGAGACGTAGCTGTTGTTCTTCGGTTGAGGTAGGGAAAAGTAGCCGGGTCTCGGCCCTGACTAGGGAAAGTTAACAGTAGAATTGCATGTGACACCGGGGTGTCGTGGGTTATTTAGGTTTATCGAATATTAGAAAGGCATGATACGTGAACGTAACGAATATTGGGAATGCATGTGACACTTAATAGTGTCGTAGGAACAGAGAACTTAGCGTTATTAGAATTACTAGAGGCATATGACCATGCCCGGAGGTTGATTGCGAACTTATCGAGATTAGGAGTACTGGAGGCATATGACCATGCCCGGAGGTTGATTGTGAAACTGTTGATATTAGATTTGTTGGAGGCTTTGGTTATGCCGGAGGTTGAGTGTGTTCTTGTCGTGTCTTGGGTGGCCATGAGAGCCCGTGTTTGACTCTTGAGTCTTGGGTGGCCATGAGAGCCCGTGTTTGACTGTTGTGTCTTGGGTGACCATGAGAGCCCGTAATTGATTGTTGGTGTCTTGGGTGACCATGACAGCCCGTGTTATTTAAATTGGTGTCTTGGGTGGCCGTGAGAGCCCGTGTCTTTACTGTTGGTGTGTCTTGGGAGGCCGTGAGTGCCTGTGGGGTTGTTGAACCCGTGTCTTTACCGTTGGTGTGTTTTGGGTGGCCGTGAGTGCCCGTGGGGTTGTTGAGCCCGTGAGTTACTGTTGGTGTTTTGGGTGGCCGTGAGTGCCCGTGGGGTTGTTGAGCCCGTGAGTTTTGTCGGTGTGTCTTGGGTGGCCGTGAGTGCCCGTGGGATTGTAGAGTCCGTGTTTTACTATTGGTGTCTTGGGTGGCCATGAGTGCCTGTGGAGTGTTGAACCTGTGTCGTTGCTGTCTGTTGAACTTTGTTTGTGATTGTGTTTGGTTACTTGATATTGGTGGAGGTTGTGTGGTGTAGCTAGCCTCCCGACTGGGATCGGGAGAAGCGGAGAGGTTGTGGGCTAGCTCCCTGACTGGGATCGAGGGAAGGACGCGCGGATGTGGCTAACCACCCGACTGGGATCGGGTGAAGCGGAGAGGTTGTGGGATAGCCTCCCGACTGGGATCAGGAGAAGTTGCGCGACAGGTCGAACGCCTGGCCCGACTGGGATCGGAAAGGGCGAGAGACAGAGATGGTTACTGAGACAGGTCGACCGCCTGGCCCGACTGGGATCGGAAAGGGCGAGGGACAGAGATTGGTTACTGAGCAGCTGGTATGCGATCCTTTGTGATCTTGTTTGGTGTGCGATCCTTTGTGATCTTGTTTGGTGTGCGATCCTTTGTGATCTTGTTTGGTGTTGCGTAGCTTTCTTTTGAGTCCTTGGAAGAGGTCGTGATCGTTGTGTCGGGTCTACTTTACGTGTCAGGGTGTTGAGTTGGTCAAGGAAGGTAACTGTGGGTGTGTGTTCAGTCGGAGTACTTGGGTTGGGGACAGTGATCCCCGAAGTTGAGTTTGTTGTTGGTCTTACCGACATTGTCTGCTAATTATGCCGTAGTCAGTCTGTTATCCGTGGTGGTGAGCGAACGCTCACCCCTAGCTGCTTTTCCTACAGGTACCGTTCGCAGGTTGGACTAGGTGAGCTTCTGAAGCCTGAAGAGCTAGGAGCGGGATTCTGGGTTTTACTTTTAGTCTAGTGACGGATACCTTGTTTTTGTCCACTTGTTGGGACCGATTTTTGAGTTGTAAATATTATTTTGTTGAACTAAACTGGTATTTTAAAATGTTTAAATGGAAAAGGTTTCGACGTGTTTATTATCTTAAATGTTCGCGTCCCGAGTTCGGTTTACTGAAATTGGGGCGTGACCGCTTGGTATCAGAGCTCGAGGTTTCACACCTCAGACTATACGTCAATTAGGTGGGGAGAGTCGAGTCAGTAAAGTCCCGTCGTGCGTTGGGTACGCAGGCCGGAATCGTGTGTAGACCCGTTGTGTTTTAAGTCATGTTTATGTTTGTGTGTATGTGCAGTACGGGGTTACTGGCATACTGTTTGTGTGTTGCTTCGTGAAATATTTTCTAAACTGTCGCGACTCGACTCAGGGGCGCCCCTGTAGTCGAGCATGACGGTGTTGATGTCCAGTGGGTACAATGTAGTTCGGGGACACCTGGACCGGGTTGTAACTACCTGATGTCAAGAAATGAGGTTTTCAATGAAGTGGAGAAAGTTCAAAAAAAAATCGTTTGGCCTAGTGGACGCGTTTTAAAATTTGATTGGCCCTGAGGGCGTGTTTGATTTTGATTGGCCCTGAGGGCGTGTTTGATTTTGATTGGCCCTGTGGGCGTGTTTTGATTGTCGGTTGGCCCGGTGGGCGTGTTTTGACTTTGGATTGGCCCTGTGGACGTGTGTGTAGGTTGGTTGTTCCGGTGGGTGCGTTTTGATTTTGGTTGGTCCGGTGGGTGCGTTTTGATTTTGGTTGGTCCGGTGGGTGCGTTTTGATTTTGGTTGGTCCGGTGGGTGCGTTTTGGTTTTGGTTGGCCCGGTGGGCGTGTTTCGGTTTGGTTGGCCTGGTCGGCTTGTGTTTGAAGTTTAGTGACTTGTGTTTTGGTCAGAATTTGTGGTACGTGTTTGGTCAATTTTGGTGGTTAAATGTCTGCGACGCACAAGTGTGCGGGTCGCCAAGAGACGGCTAGGATACGAGTACCGTAGGATAGCCATGACGGGCAGTTAAGTGTGAAGTCGTCGCAGCTACGGGACGGACCTTGAACCGGGCCGATAGGAAACCGGTCGGGGCCTCTGTTTTGGCCCGGAATGGGGAACGGCCCATATGGCGTGCCGGCCCGGTAGGTGGCACGGCCCGACCCACTTGCCGGCCTGGTCCAGTCAGCTACTTTCAAAAAAATATGTCTCTGTGTGTTCGTTGTGCGGTTAGGTTGGTTGTTGTGTGGCTTGGTGCACGTTTGTGCGGTCTATTTGAGGTCTCTTTACGTGTTATTATCATTACAGTATTAATGGCGTGGAGGTGTTCACGGTTGTATTGGTTGTAGAGGTCGTAAGTTCCGTGTTGAGGGATGAGGTCTTGGGTTCGTGACTCATCAATAACATGCGGTAGTGATACAGTGCCTCGGTGCATGAGTCTCACCGCGGAAAGAGGTTAGGGTTGGTGCGCTGCGGCGCCATACGAACTAGGTTTCCCCTATGTGAACGGGTTATTCGAGGTTTTCCCTTGCGTGAACGGGTGGTTGGAGTTTTTCTTCACGTGAGTGGGTTGTTTGAGGTTCCCTACATGATCGAGTAATTAGGGTATCGAGGGTGTGAGCAATAGTGGGTTGCTGAGATGAAAGTAGGATCCCCGTTGGAATTTCTCTACGTGATCGGGTAATTGGGGTATTGAGGTTGTAAGCAACAGTAGTTGCTGAATTGAGAACATAATCCCCGTTTCGAGGATTCCCTTACATGAGAGAGTATTTGAGGTGCTGTTAGCGTGAACAGTGTGACGTTTGGCATCAGGTTTGAAGTAGTGGTTTGCCCTGGTTAGATCGGTTAAGTCTTTAGTGCTTCACTAGTATGCCATAATCGAACGGGTGTCCGTGGAGGTGAGCATAACGCTCATCCCCTTTACTACATTTCCCGCAAGGGACGAGTAGCGAACACTGGTTTGGTTGCGGAAAATTATAAGTAAATGCATAGAGGACTGTGTGAGGGGTGCACTAGACCTTACCGGGGTATCATACTCATTTGCTTCGTCGAGTTGTGCTGAGGTGTTGGGGCTAAGTTTAGAGTCGTTGAGTCCACCCCTGCGTCTGGATATGCCGGTTAGGGGTGTTGTGGTGTTGACTAGGGTCGGTCATGCCTGCGGAGTTAGAGAAGCGAACCGATACCGGAGGTTCGAGAGAGGGCTCAAGAACCCTGAAGCTGGATCGAGTCTTCAACCCGAGGAGTCGGGTATGTTCGGAGTTGGTAGGCACGACGACGGTAGTGGAGCGAGGTTTTAGAGAGACTGTGAGGATCCGTGAGGATCGGCAGCGACTGAGTTTGTGCGTGTGTCCGTGGGAAGGATACTTACGAAATGACAACCTTTGACGTAAACTTGGGAATGGATTGGCTGGCGAAGTACCGAGACAATATCGACTGCTTTAGGCGACGAGTGACAGTGTCAACATGCAATACGAAGGTGTCGTGTGTGCTGGGTAGTAATAGCGGGGTTCTCCTGTCGGCATTGTTCGCAATGGAGGAAGTATCGGCCGTGTAGAGCCGAGAGTTACCGCGAAGGGTATGGGGGTTCCCCGAGGTGTTTCCTGAGGAGTTGAGCGGGTTGCCACCAGTTCGTGAGGTGGAATTCAGGATTGACCTGGTGCCGGGAACGGCAGCGCCATCGATGGCACCTTATAGGTTCGCGCCTGCCGAGTTGACCGAGCTGAAGAGTCAGCTCGAGGAACTTCGGGAGAAGGGGTTTATTCGTCCGAGCACATCACTGTGGGGAGCGCCAACACTCTTCGTGAGGAAGAAGAGTGGAGAGCTTCGGATGTGCATGGACTACCGGAAACTGAACCGGGTTACGGTTAATGACCGATGCCCGACGCCGAAAATTGACGACTTGTTCGACCAGTTGAGAGGGTCGACGTATTTCTCGAAGATCGACCTACGATCCGGATACTACCAGTTGCGAGTCCGAGAGGGGGCGTCGCAAGGACTGTATTCCGGACATGCTATGAGCATTACCAGTTCGGGGTGATGACTTTGGACTGCCGAACGCACTTGCAGCGTTCTTGGATCTGATGAACAGTATATTCCGGCCGTTCTTAAATCGGTTTGTGGTGGTGTTTGTAGACGACAAAGATCCGGGAGAGAGTTGTCGACGGTGCTGACGCCGAAGGTTGGGATCACTGTGCTAATTGGGAGTTACGGTATCGCGGAGGTTTGTACATACCGCGTGACGGCGGAGGCGACGAGCTGCAAGAGTCGCAGCATTCACGTCTAACAGTACACATGAATGGCACTAAGAGGAGCGCGACATCAGGTAGCATGTCTAGTGGAGCGGGATGCGGAGAGCGGTCGTGGGATTAGTATCACGGTGCCTCATCATTCGGTAGGTGAGAGCCGAACATCAGCGTCCCGCTGGTTTACTGCAACCACTGCGGGTTGCAGAGTGGAAATGGGGGCACGTCACGACGGGTTTCGTGAACGGTTAGCCGAGTTCGCCTACAACAACAGCTTTCAAGCCAGTATCTTGATGGCACCGTTCGAAGCGTTGTGTGGTAGGCCGTGTCGATCGCCCGTGTGCTGGGCAGAAGTGAGGAATAAGAGTTTACTGGATCTAGAACTGGACCAAGAGACAGCTGAGTCAGTCGTGCCGAAGCATGAGCGGTTGAAGACCGCACCGAGTCAGCAGGAGCTATGCCGACAAACGGCGCCGACCTCTCGAGTCAGCAGTCGGTGACCATGTATCCTTGAAGGTGAGTCCGAAAGATGGAGTGGTGCGTTTCAACCGCGGCGGAGGCGGGTTAGCCCGCGGTGTATCGGACCTTTCGAGGTAACGGGTGATGTCCCGTATGAGGAGAAACCGGTGTGGGAAAGGGATCCATGAGAGCAGGTCCTGCGCGGAAAGGTTATCCGCTTAGAACTGGTACGGTGGCGACACCGCGAGGCTGAGTCGACTTGGGGGCGCGAGGACAAGGTTCGCGCGAAGTACCCCGACTCGTTCGACTCCCGAAGTACGTCTGTTTTAAATTTCGCGGACGAAATTCTTTTAAGGGGGTAGATTGTGAAGACCGTCTCTTTAAAATTTGCTTGTTTTATTTGTTTCCGTTCGATCGGAACGTTGAGGTCGAAAATCGGTTTAATTCCGCGTTCGTTAAAAAAAAAGCAAAAAAGAAAAAAGAAAAGGGTTTTATGCTGGACCGGACAGACCCGGCCCGAGTCTCAGAACCGGCCCAAGTGCTGACCTAGCCCAAGCTCAGGCTTTATAAGCCAAACCCTAGGGTTCAACATCTACCTGCTTCCCTCTCTTCTTCGTTTCAGCAGCCGACCCACCTTCCTCTCTCTCTCATCACCCACCTCCCTCCTCCCTTTGCAGACCCACTCTCGGCCGCGCCCTCTCCCTCGTCCTCACGCCACCACCTCCAGCTCCCTCGTCCCCACGCCGCCCCCGTCTCCCACCTTCTCCGTTCAAGCCCGACGCTCCAGGGAAGAAGCCTGCTGTCAAGCCGAAGGCTAAGGCCGCTAAAGCACTGGCGAAAGCCAAAACCGCCGCGAAACCAAAACCTGTCGCCGGCCGTCCTAGACCCGACCACCCTCTCCCTCTCCCGATCCAGTGCCGTCCGAGACCAACATCGTCGTCCCTCTCTCCTCACGCCACCGTCCCTCCTCTCCACGCTCGAGCGTCGCCGAGCCCGCCGTCGCCGTGCACGGCCAGAGTCGTGACAGACTCGCCGGCGCGCACTCATATCCGGGACGGAACCGTCCGTTCCCGTTCAGATCTGATGCGGAACCCACGGTCGCGGCCATCTCCTCGCCGTCCGAAGTCACCGCCGCCGTGCACCGCCCAGCCGCCGTTCCCTCCACGGTGAGCTTCTCGACGTGGTGGTCGGTCGGATTTCTCAGAGTGAAATCCGACGTGGTGGTGGTACGTGGGTGAAACCGAAAGTACTTGGGGGTATCCTATAATAAAAAACAATGTAAGATTGTCTTTTCGTGTGTCGGTCCTTTAGCATATGTACTTGTTGCGTGTTTAACTATTTATGGTTATTTGTTGTTTGTATATAGGATGATCAACTATCAAACCTGAGGCATCGATACGTCATGAAGTTTTGCACGCACCCAAGCAACACATCAATGGAAGTGAACATGATAAGGATTAAGAGTTATTGTCAGAAAATGCAAGCAACTAGAGGGGATGAACAATCTTCTGGTTCTTCGGAAAGAACCATTTAGTCTTTGGTACTAGATAAACACTTTTGGTATGACTGATGTTTTGTGAAGGAGGGTGTAATTACTTTTAGTACAACTGATGTTTGTGAAGGAGGATGTAATTACTTTTGTTAATCACTTTAGAATTTGGTGGGGAACACACTTTAGAATCGAATGGTCATGGAATGTTTTCAATGCCTTATAAGATTTTGTTAACAGGTTTATCAACTATATAGTATTTGGATTATCAACTGTCCATGCATGTGTTATCATTTGATCTGAAGAGGTAATATTATTCAGAGTGAAGTGTGTGTGTAGGTGTTTTATCACACATATACCAAAGGATTATCAATCATTTGAACAGATTAATCATCTTCAATTTTCAGATTTTCAGCAACGAGCAAAAATATCATTTATCAACCTCTTGAGAAGAGTTTATCAATCGTATGAGCAGAGTTTCACACTATGTGAATCTCACAGATAACAGTAAGAATTATCGTTTATCAAGTCTGTGAAAAGGTATTATCAATAGATGTCCAATGAATTATCACTTCAATCATTTTTATTCTGGGAGCAGTTTCTGATGTCATGACCTGGTTCACCACATCCCTTGCAAGTTCGCTTCCTCTTCTTAGCTTCCTCGATAGAATTTTTCATCCCTGATTTCATTCTCTGTCCACAACCTTTTGTGCTTAATATATGTGGTAGCTTGACAACAACTTGAGAAGGTTTAGAAAGACCTGTCAAAGTCTGAAGTTCATGTGTTGTGGTTCATGCAAAGTCATCAGCTTCATCATCATTCAATTACTTCTTGAAGTCCTTTACTTGTTTTGCAAATTCCTTAAACTTTGTAGCGTTCACTGTTGGATGAAGGACACAATATTGAAGCATCGAGCATATAGCTGATATAATTTGCTTACACTCACTGTAGGCAGTTGGTTGTGAATGTGCAGAAGTTGTAGAATTTTTAGCATTCCTGCGTACATCCTTTGTCCATCGTTGTGTGATCAAGCTCTCCGGGATTTGATCAACCATAGATGCTTGCAAAGCCAAAAAAATATGCATGCAAGGGATGCCAAATCCTTCAATTCTCTTACAAGAGCATGTGCAATGGTTCCCAAGCAAGCTTTTCACCACAACAAATGTTTTCCTCCCATGTTTGTTGGTGATTTTGTATATCTTCTTCCCATCCTCTTCAGCACATGAATTGATCCCGCACTTGAATGTTGTTCCCACAACACTTTTCTTTATGATGTCAAATATTGTGCGTCTGTAAATCCTCCAAGCGTCCTTCTCATTTTCAGATAACGTAATGAAGTTAGGAGCTAACGTGCTTGATTGGAAGTCCAACTCTAATTGTTTGTCTCTGCCCTTCAACGACTGTATCGAAGCGCCACATGAACTCAACCAGTGTAAGGCACCTGAACAAGAAATTTTATCAAAGGTAAATTACAAATACATACCCCATACTTTACACGATTAACCGATACCTACCTCAATCTTTTTTTATAACCAATACATACTCAATTGTTACCGAAATATAACCGATAGCCCCTGCCGTCCAACTCCGTCAGTTTTTTTGTTGTTAAATGACGAAAATACCCTCTTATAAATCATTTATTAATTCTGTTTTATATATTTAATTAAAATCAATTTTTTTAAAACTCTCCAACCCTATAACTCTGCTGTTCCTTCTCCTTCTTTACTCGTCTTCGCACGCGAACCGAGACAACACCACAGCCGCGTTTCCTCTTCTCCTTCGATCTCTCTCCCTCGACCCTATCCTTCCTCGCCTCATCCTTCACCTCCGTCCACAAATCAAGCCGCGCCGACACCTGATTCAACACCACCGCCCTCAAACCCCTCCCTTCTACTTCGTCTTGGAGACACGGAGCTCTCTGGTTCACATCGCATCTTCAGAGGTGAGGAGCTTTGTGCTTCTTAGAGGCGAGGAGCTCTATGGCCTTGAAGGCGAGGAGGTCTCTGGTTCGATTCTAGTCTCCGGCGTTCGCGTCTCCGGCGTTCGCGTCTCGTAAAGCAGTTGTTCGCTTCTCGTCTCCGGCGTCCAGATCGCTACTTCGTCGTCCTCTTCCTCCCTCACCTCTCGCCTGTAGTTTGTTCTTTGTTCATCAGATATGTTTTTTTTTTCGAAATAGTGTTGAATATGGAACAAGAAATCAGATGGATTGAGTTGTTATTTGTTGTTTATTGAGTTGTGTTGAAATCAGATGTATTGAACAAAGAACAAAAAAAATCAGGTGTCATGAGTTGCTCATCAAATTGGGGTTTTTTGATTCTGCTGCAAGATAAAGAACAGAGGCTTCGAGAGCCAATTTTTGAGAAATTTTGATTTTTTTGTTGGATATTGATTGCGAAATTGTTTTTTTTTTAATCTGTAGCAAGATGAAGAACACAGGCTTCAAGAGGCAATTTTAAGATTTTGATTTTGCAGAAAGATGAAGAACAGAGGGTTTGAGAATCAATTTCTGAGAAATTTTGCTTTTTTTTTTTGTAATATTTGTAATTCTAAAAAAGAAAAACACTAAGATAAAATAAATAAATAAAATTAAATAAAGTATTTATGAAAATGAATTAAAACAAATTTATAGTTAAATTAAAAAGTCAGGTTTGTGAATTTTTTATTTTAAATATAAATTTAATTATTTTATTTTTAAATATATTATATAAGTGATGGTATTTTCGTAAATATTTGACAGATGTAGTTGGATTAGGGTTAAGGGTATTATCGGTATTTTTGAAAAAACTAACAAAAAATGGATGGAAAATCAGACGACAGGGGCTATCTGTTATATTTCGGTAACAATTGAGTATGTATTGGTTATAAAAAAATATTGAGGTAGGTATCGGTTAATCGTGTAAAGTATGGGGTATATATTTGTAATTTACCCTTTTATCAATTAAGAATATACAATTACAATATTTATCACAAAATGACATATTTTTTTATCAGCAAAGATCAAGACCACTACACAAATTTTTATCAATCAAAAATTGATATTTTATGAGTTAGTCATGAAACATTTATCACCACTTGAAAGTATTTGATCAACAAACAACATGGTCACCACACAAGGTAGCTTAATCATTTATTGAATTATAATACCAAGCATTTTTATCAATCATAAATTTGTATGAATTCTCCAAAAATAAAGGTATATGTTAGTGAATTGACCAAATGTGTTGTTCTTGCTCTCTGATCTTGATGTAGTCCTAAGGAATAGACCCATTTTTAGCCCTTTGAAGTATGCAGGGATCCACTGATCCCGCATATCGAACATAGTAGAAAACCATGGGTGATCAGTTAGTTTGAATTCTTCTATCAAATACTTCCAACTCAGCTCAAACTCGACTGTTTCGGTGTAGTTACTCCACACCAATGCTTTAAATTTCTTCTTGAAATCTGTCTCATGGTATATAGTGTGAGGCACCTATAAGAATAATAACACATTTATGACACTCAACCAAACAAAAATTTATCCCATAACTTTTAGTTCTTCAGCCATACAAATTGAAAACACAACTTACTTTAGAAGGAAATTTCTGCATTATGTGCCACATACATAGACGATGCGTGCTTTGGGTGAACACTTCCTCAAACGCTTTTCTCATTGCGGTGTCTTGGTATGTTATAAAACATGTTGGTTCTTTCATCTTCATAGCTTTGAGAAATGTCCGGAATAACCAAACAAAAGATTCATCATCCTCTTTGGCTAATAAAGCAGCACCAAAGATGATTGACTTGTTATGGTTGTCAACCCCGATGAATGGTGTAAAGACCATCATGTACCTATACGAACAAAAACACAAGCAACACGAATAAATAAGTTATCAACATAGACAATATTTTTATCAAGCCTGCAAATAAGGTTTTTATCAATTTTCCCAAACGCAGATTATCAACCGAAACAACATGGTTTATCAAACCCACAAAAAAAATTATCATACACTAACAAAAGATTTTACTTGTTTGATCGATAAGTTGAATCGAACGATACTGTATCGCTAAATAGCTCGTAATTCTTCCTCGACGTTGAATCAGCCCAAAAAAGGTGACTTAGTCGATCGCCAACGTCTACTTTGTACTTAAAGAAGAAGTCGCTACAATAATCTTCCTTAGTGTGGAATTGGACAATGGTGATCTGTGCATCGCTCTCTCCAATGTACACTTTCAGATCCCTTTGAAAGTTCCTGAAATCATTTGGACATGCTCGTACATTGACAGGACCCCAAACTATTTGGTTGTAAAGATTAAACGCTTTTGTAGCCCCCAAATTGACCTTTGAGCAATCTATGATAAATTGCTTGCGTCTTGGTGTTAAATGCCTATTCGATCTCAAATAGTGCAAATCACGCTTACATTGTAACAAGTGGTTGTGGTCTTCTCTGAACTCATACACTGTATAACCATTTCCATTGTGCTTCAAAGACATCCTTGCCATACAACCTGTTCGTGTAGACATCCTATATCTCTTTCTTGACTTGCCACCTTCTTCAATGTCATCTACAAACGGTTCCCCTTCTCTTGCACATAACATGTACTTAAAATCAATCGTGTTACCCCTTGGTTTATTATTTTCTGAGACACGACGTGTCCCAAACCACCATTCAACGCATATGTTTGGTAGAAAATAATATCATCCTCCAAGGAATCAAAGTTCATATTCTTTCGAGGCTTTAACTCATCACCACATTCAGGAATCCACAATTTCTGTGTGCTTATAGCTTCCGAAATAGTCTCATCATCTTCATATTCGAACCCAAATTCTGTATCATCATGATCCATGCTCTCCATCCTTGTATCACATGTACACAGAAAATTATCAGTTCACAACTTTGTGTTTATCATCAGAAAATATACATTTATCAATGATTTGTTATTTACGACCTGTGCGTGCATCCATTATCAACTCAAACAGAGAACATGTCACATAAATTTATCAACTGTCAGTGAATTATTTATCAATGAAAAAAGAATATTTTATCAACGAACTCATACTATACGACCTGCACCTGCATCGTTTATCAATTTATACAGAGAAAAGATAACATAAAGTTATCAACTCACAAAATTATAATTTATCAATGGAAACGATATATTTATCAATGATCTCTGAAACGACCATGATTATCCAAGAACATGATTATCAGATTTTACAGATGTTTATCAACTCCTAAACGAAGATTTATCAGCACTCGAATATGAATTTATCAACGTATTCCACTAACTAAGATCTGTGCCTAGAGCAATCATCAACTCAAGAGTGAACAATCACAGAAGTTATCAACTCATAACCGTTGCGTTATCAACAAAAACAGAACTTTTATCAACTGGCAACGATTCTTATCAGCTAATTGAGTGAAACTTCATGATGAACGAAGAACAAGATTTCCAGATTTTTATTTTTATATTTAAACAACGAAATCTGTAATTTATACCCTTGTTTATGTTTGATCAGCTAAGAAACTAGGTGAATTCACATCAAATAGTTGATAAACCTTAGCAACACAGTCGCTAAAACCTAAAACAGAGCACGATTTTCAGAATTTTGAAAACGACACATATTCTGATTTTTTTGATCCTCCAATTGATTACATGACTATTTAATCAAGTTACAAGGTAATACAAACCTGTTTTGGAGCTTGATCCGGTGATAAAACAGCTAGAGTCTGCAATATACAGTCGAGAAGCAAAAACAGAGCATGATTTTCAAGTTTTGGAGAAGCCAGAGATTCTCAGAATTGTTGAAGAAATTTGATTCTATGATGATCGAATCACAAAAAAAAGAGAATGATCACTTGCTTTCGAGTTGCTTCGGTCAGAGAAAACGGGAAATTTGGTAGAATTGTTTTGACTACGATTATGAATTTGTTCGGGCTGTGTAAGGACGAAGCGTGGAATTGACAATCTTACCCTCGGAAGCTAGAAGTAACGTGCAATTAAGGAAGGAGATGATGATTCAATCTAGGCGGTTGGTTGCTTCAGCTGGATGGACGTGATTGGTTCGCATGGTCATAAGTTAAACGTGGTTTTCAGCCGATTTCGCCTCTTATTGGGTATATTGGCAAGACCCAAGGCAACCCTTGGATAATCCGTTTGCGGTACTTATGTTAACCCTGATTATTTTTCTACTTACAGTCTTCCAATCTGGATTATTGACTTAAGAGATACTAATCACATGTTTTGTCACGATGGGTTTTATAGGCCCTTTAGCAAATAAGCTCAAAACGAGATACGACACCGTTTGTCTTTGTTTAGTGCTTCTTTCCTAAGTCGGTGTATAAAAGGAATTGCAAGAGCAGATGAGAACCAACGAAAAACTGATTGTCTTCTATTCCTTCTCCATAGCTTAGATTATCTTAAAAGCTTTGTAGTTGTTTTTCCATTTTATAGTGTAGATGTTAGAGAGAAATAGGCCATTAAAGTTGTCTCAGTGTGTACTTGAGTTCCCACATTAAATTGAAGCCTTCACCTTCTATTTTAGTATTGAGATTCAGCTCTAAATACAGTGAACCCAGAAAACAGAGCATGACCAACGAGGAGAGTCTGGCGCGCTCTACGAAGTTACCTGCTGTAGTTTCAAAATCAATCCCTACTGATTCTCGTGATTTGGAGCGTCATCCCATGGATTTGATTTCCAATCCTATTGGGCGTGTCGCACTTGGAGAGGAAGAAATTAACGCGTGCGAAGCGACTGAGAACGGAGAATTGGTGCGTGGGCTGTTTTCAGTTGGGCCCACATATACTGTTAATGGAACTAAGGCTCGGCTGGGTTTGGGGGATTGTGTAGGAAAATTTCAGGAGGCCCATACGGCCTCGGGCTTGTCAGCTCATGGGCGCGGATCCCCATCCCGTGAAGATCCAAGTTTGGCTGTTGTTTTTAATCGTCTTGGGACTGATTAGGAAGCGCAAAACATTTTGTCTCGGGGTGGTGTACCGTTTATGGAAGTCAGGTGTAAAGGTAGTCCGTGGAAGGAAGCCTTGGTAAAACCACTGATTTCTGGGGTTGAGCCAAAGAGTCGTGGACGCCCAAAGAAGGGTCAGTCGAAGGTACGTGCTCAACCAATTATTGTTTACCAGACAACTGCCAGGACTTCTGCTGATAAAGGAGACAAAATGGGACGTTTTATTGTAAACGTTGCTAAAAAAGATGGCTCGGGAAATTGGAGTTGCAGTCCGAAAGTTGGTAAAAAGGCGATTAATCTTTGTTCTTTGGCACTCGACCAGTACAAGAAGGACTTCGAGGGTAGGAAGGACGTGGATTACTTGGAACCGAATTCGGAACAAGCTCGGACACCTGTTCCGGTCTCTAACCGGTTTACTTGTTTGAATCCTGATAAGAAATAGGCAAGGTGTTTTGTTGACATCTTGTTTTGTTTATGTTCTGTTTGTTCTCTTTGGAGCGGTATTAGTCTGAGGAAAAGGTCGCTTTAGATCTTTTCTTGCTTTGTTTTATACTCTTATATAACATTTGCTAAATAATTTTTTCGCTTATCAAAAAAAATACAACATGATTGTAACAATTGGTATAAGAGCCTTTGATTCTGCGACTTGTAGAGACATGGACCCGATTACCAGAGCCATGGGTTGGGCGCTTGGGGTTATGGATGGAAGCAAAGTGAATTTTTTTTTCAAGCCATTCGATGGAAGGTGTTATCCAGAGGGGGAAGTATCGTGCTGCAGCTCCAACAGTTCCAATTTCTCCTTTCCAATGCGACAAATTTTATGGAAAGCCGCTCATTGAACCTGTAGATCGAGGTAAATATATTTCTGCTTCAGCTTCAATTTTTCATCCCGTGTTTGGTTATGCTCCGATGATTGACAACCAGAAGGAACCTCCATTACCTTACCTTCTATCACCACTACCACTCCAAAACACCATCCCACACCCACGAGAAACACCTCCACCGATGATACAACCACCTCGGTTTTTAAAAAACCAACAAAGGAGTTCATACATTTTGGAAATCGCAAGGCTCGATCAAAAGCATACCATGCTCGCTGGGCATTTGGACCATATGAGGGACGAGTACTAGAACTATTTTTGGGGGTGAAAGAAGGTCGGAAGAGGCTTCTTACCGAGCTGAGTGGATGATTATGTTCAATCATCTTGAAGCTTGGAGGAAAGATGAATACGAGTTGAGAGATGGGATCAAGGTTAAGGATCTACTTCAAGCTAGATGGTTGGTTGAACAACAATTTTGGGCACAACAGGAGGTTACTAATGAGGAACATATTGTTGGGCAATTTGTTACACTTGAGAAGCAAGAGGCGCATCTAGCTCAGTTTCAGAGTTAGGAACAACATCAAGCAAGGCTAGAAAATCAAGAACAGAAGGAACATAAAGATCTGAGTATATTTTCAGGTGCACGCAAGGTATTTGATAAAATGCTAATGAGAAATTAGTTGGACCAAATTGAGGTAAATCCTCTACTGACTCATTTAAGCTTAGCTCTTCCAGTTAGCCACTACATTAACACTGTTGATTTGCATACCGAGATTGGTACTTTACTGAGTATTTGTGAAGTGATGAAGTGTTCGTCTATTAAGTTGGAGTGTTGTTTGCTGAAAAATGGGTATTGTGGTGTTGATATAAGGCTAATGGCGCATAGGGTGTGGGGTAAGAATAAATTGGGTACTTTACATGACGAGGTGATTTCGGAAAATCGTTTATTCAAACTTACACCTGTAGAGGGGTTGTTGGAGCATATATATGAAGTAAAGGATGAGATTGATGTATTACACAATATGTTTGAGGTAGATGAGTTTATGGAACCATTGGAATTGAGAATGGCCGAGAAGGGAGTCATGTGTTGGAATGTCTTTTTCTCTAATCATGAAAAAAAATTAGGAGAATAGAAAAGGAAGAGATATGAGTTACTAAAATGTATTACAATAAGATTTAGGTAGCCTGGGGTTTTAGGGATGATGTTAGGAACTTGAAAAATAACTCGGACAATTTTTTTTGTTGGGGCGATTGACATGTTTATGGAAGGATGGTGATAGTGGATTTGAAGTTTGTAAGAGTAGGATTGATTATGATAATAGAGATAAGAGTTTTGGAAGTATCAAATGGTTGACTGGTATTGATTTTTTTTTCTACCGAGAATTACCTATTGTTTTGGTTATGGCCAAAATGGACATGTTTGTTGGAAACTATAAGCAGAGCAACATCATGGGAAAAGAAATGGATGTGGTGGGTTTAAATGACTATGCAAGTGAAGCTATCTTATGCACTATGGTTGTAATTCTATGTCTAAGAAATGCTGAATTTTCTACTTGTAAAGAGCATGATTCCTTGGTTATAAAAGGTCAAATATCTAGCTTTCATATGCAATTGGCCCTCAAATTCTATATATGTGTGGTGAACCTTATTAAAGGGCTGCCGATTGAAGCCTTGTTGGATCAGATTTTGGTAATTCTGGGGATTCCTGACTGGATTGGTATAATTGTTTTCTAGAAAAATCTACTTTGGCTCTTCCAAGTTAACAGTAGAGTTATATAGAGAGGTGGCTCATATTATTGCACAAGAAAGTAACAACTTTCTTGAACAATAATCAAGCATTACCACTAGTTTTAAAGTACAACTTGGGAATTCTATTTTTGGGGATCAACTTCAAAACACAAGCTTGAGGACAAGCTTTTTCTATGGGGGGGGGGGGGGGGGGGGGGGGGGGTGGACTACTATGATGTTAATTAGGCATGGTTTATAGAGAAAGAATGATACTGATGTGTTTTTGGTTATAGATTATCTCATAAACAAGGTTATCCAAGTCTTGACTAGTACAATTTATTTGGAATGGCTTGTGTATGGGTTCTCAATTTTGGCTGGAAAGGTATTGTTCGGGAGAAAAAAGACGTTGGTGATCCCATCAACGGTGTGGGTACCATCGAATGCAAATGGATCTTTAAGGTGAAGATGGATATGGACGGAAACCCTCTGACCTACAAAGCTCGACTGGTGGTGAAAGGTTATAGGCAGATCCAATCGATTGACTATGAGGAAACCTTCTCCCTAGTGGCTATGGTCAAAATCGATCCAAATTCTTCTTGACATAACTGCGTATCATAATTACGAGATATGACAAGTGGATGTCAAAACCGCTTTCCTAAATGGAAGTTTGACTGAGGACATTTTATGTCTCAGCCAGAAGGTTTTGTCGATCCAAAGAACAAGGGAAAGATTTGTAAGTTGTTGAAGTCCATTTATGGATGGAAACAAGCTTCTCGGAGATGGAACCTTCGTTTTGATGAAGCTGTGATTGGATTTGGCTTAATCAAGAACGAGGATTAATCTTGCTTTATAAGAAGGCTAGTAGGAGCAAGATTACCTTGCTGGTGCTCATTGAAAAGGACATCCCGACCTTGCACGAGACTAAAGCTTGGTTGAGGATGTTTTTTTCAATAAAGGACTTAGGCGATGCTTCTTATATCTTAGGGATTAAGATATGTAGAGATCGCACGAAGAGGGTCTTGGATTTAAGTCAGGGAACCTATGTGAACAAGGCATTGAGTAGGTTCTCAATGCTCGATTCAAAGAAAGGACTCTTACCCACTAGTCATGACATTCATCTCAGCAAGACTTAGTGTCCTAAGACACCTAATGAGCTGAAAAGGATGATACAAATCCCAAGCGCCTGGGGCAGGATCGATCATATATGTCATGACATGTACGAGAACGGACGTCTCGTAAGCCTTATGTTGTACTAGTAGACATCAGTCTATCCAGGGGGAAAGATGATGTTGAACTAGTTGTCAAAGGATAAGTAGACGCTAGTTTTCCAAGACAAATCCAGATGACTTTAGAAGTTAGTTAGGATATATGTTTGCACTGAATAACGAAGCTTTAGCTGGGAGAGCATAAAGCAAGATACTGTTGTCGAATCTACGACAGAGGCCAAGTACATGGATGCTGCAGAGGCAGCTAAGGAGGCTATGTAGATTTGGAAATTCACGGCAGGGTTGGGTGTAATTAAAAACCCATCTAGCCCGGTGCATCCATTATGCGACAACACAAAGGCCATTGCGCAAGCTAAAAGCGCATATCAC
The DNA here is from genome assembly GCA_963921825.1 of Erodium maritimum. NCBI lineage: Eukaryota > Viridiplantae > Streptophyta > Magnoliopsida > Geraniales > Geraniaceae > Erodium > Erodium maritimum. The sequence goes on from OY997591.1 coordinate 17,576,374, forward strand.
ATAACAAATCCAAACATGTACTGCGGCATATCCACCTCATCAGAGAAATACTGAACCGAGGTGAAGTGAAGATAACTTATATTACAACAGATGATAACATAACCAACCCTTTGACTAAGGTAGTGTCGTTGCCTAAACATGTTAGACATGTAAAGTCGATGGGGACATATTGGAGTTTAGATTAGAACTAGGGCAAGTGAGAGATTGTTAGTCTTAGTGTCCGTAGTTCAATCCTAAATGTCCAAATGTCTATATCATCATTAGCAATAAAATTAAAAGCGGCTTTATATTACTTATGTGTTGGAGTAATATATCGATGTGTGATATGATATATGCCCACAATGCGAATAGAACCATAGATCGAGATAGATCACACTCGATGGGTCCCTACTCAACAAAGCTTCACTAGAAGCGACTAGTATGAAATATGGCTCTTTATGGCTTATGTTCTGTTAGTCATTGGAATGAGATTCTGGAGTCTGATCATAGATATCATGTAGGACATGATATTGGACGACCCGACATGAATATGTGCCATAGATCAAGTCATGAACATATTCATTGTCGTAGCTTGTCATGTATCCTTAGACTAAGGTTGTGATCGCTATGCAATAAACAAATGAGTTTGACCTGAGCCTAACGTTGTCCGTAACAGGGCATCCATAACGGCCAGGATTGGCTTGGGGACGCACTGCATTAGTGACACGAAAGACGGCTAAGGGATTTATCCCTCATACTACGGTATGGGAAAGATATCGGTTCTCAATCGCTTGATCGAGAATGACTGAAAGAATAACATGACCATGCACATGATACTGGGTATCATATATTCAGCCATCTCACATATCAAGGAAAAGTGATTGAGAATAATAAGGATGACGACTCTATGCCTTATCTCAATCAGGATATCGGAGATAAAATGATAATGATAGGGACGACGGAAAGGTTAGAATCGACAGGGTCGATTCGTTATGCAATGTCAGACAATACTAAAGTCTCGTTAGTTGCCACTTAAATAGGATTAAGTAAAATTGGATTTTACGTTGATCTATTGACATGCATAAACCTAAGGGTCACATCGGATGATGAAACTCATTGAAACATTTATGGAGAATGGCCAAAAGGGAGTTGTCTCGAGACATGACCAAATCTGGGTTTTTGGTCATGTGCCCCTAAGTGAATAGGACTTTACGGATCGGGACAAGGCTTGAAGTCTTGAGATTGATCACATCGGATAATGTTGGACATTTCCGGTATGAAAGGCTTGGATGCAATGAGCACGTCACGGGACCTCGTTGGGAATGACCACGGGCCATGTTCCAAGAGGCCCATGCAACCAAGGCCTATGGAACTAATTAATCAAGTCTTGATTAATTAGTACTAAGTAAACAAGACAGGGATTTAGGTGTTGGTGATTAACCATCTAACCATATCTTGTCTAGCCATATTTTGTCCTATTTAAACCTTACTTGTCACCATACTTGTCACATGCTTTTAGTTTGACAAGTTGATGGAGTTTGTTATGTTTAAGTCATCTTTTTTCAACATAACAAACACAAGATAAGAATAGGAAACACAACTTCTCCCTCCTCTCCCTTGCAATTTCGGCCAAGGCAAGCTCCCTGCTCCATTTTTGTGTTCTTGAGTCCTCAAAGAGAAGAACTACGTGGCTTTGATTCCCATGTGGATACGTAGGCGTCTTGGAGACTCAAGCCAATCATTCATTACCCGGTGTTCTTGTTTTGGTAAGAAATAGTGCTGAATTTTTCTCTTGTGAATCCATTATTTGTTAGTTGTTTCATGGTTTTAATCGTCTCTTGGTTTTCATTGATTTTCTGTTGTGAGTTGGTTCATCTCCAACCCTACCTCGAGACCCAACAAAATGAGGGTCGGCTAAAGCTTACATGATGAGAGCAATTGAGATTCGAACTCTCTTTGGCGCACTAGGGAACGACCGCCATGGGAGAGAACTCTACGCAATTCGGTGATAGAGACGAAGGCGGCTCAGAAGGCAGAGGCGACGCGAGAGGCAGAGGCAGTACAGGTTGCGGAAGACGTGGATGGTGTCGTTTCTTTTTTGGGCGTACTGGTTTGATAAAGCCTGTTAACGGGGCCGGTAGCATGAGAGGAGGGTGCTTATATACTGGTGTGATGAAAAAGGGATCGATCAAAAGTTTAGAGAACATTATATAGACAGTGCTGCAAAAAACTACTATAAAAAAGAAACCAAGAAAATACCCAAAAAATAAAAATCTTTGAACAAAGGCGGAACAACACAACACATACAAAAGTAGAGAGAAACTAGATTCACAGTTTAGGTTATGACTAACGTGTTCACAAAAAAAATATTCTCCACTAGTTAGAATATAGTAATGAAACTCAAATGTAACAGCAATATGTAATTTAAAAGAAAGCAAAGCAAGCAAGGAAATAAGAAGAGTAGAAGCAAAGGGAAAGAAGATAAGAGCACGCGAGAGGGGCGTGCAAGGAATGACCCGACCAACAGGCAGAGAGACAGAAGAGAGAGGGCCGCGGACTGACCAATCAGAATTTAACAAATATCAGGATCTGAAATAAAATAATAATAATTCCTACGTATTATTACATGCCTATCTTTTGATCATCCATGAGTATGACCAATTGACCACGACCATCCATCATTTTATCTTTTTGCTTTTTGTCAGCCACAGCCACCCTCCTTCCATTCCCTTTTTGCACGCCTCTCTCTCTGTCTGCTACGTACTCATGAGTCATGACCTTGGGTGTGTGTGTGTGTACACTACGTATAATGTTGAATACATACTCATCGTTCAACAATTCTACACAATGAGATGGCAAGTTCCGGATGGTTTAATTCCTTCTGAAAGCACTCAGCCAAATATATTATATATGAACTTAACCAGTGTCATTCGTAATGAAATTGACTTAACCAGAAAAAGTTTGGGTTGTAATACAAGTCAAGAGGTTAAAAGTTAGAACAAAGATGTTATAGTGAATCTATCCAAACCATCTATTTTATAAATAGATGGATAAATTACAATTGAATTGAATTGTTGACCGTAAAAACATAACATTTTTCGTAAGTAGTGGGGGATTTTTTTTACTAAAATTTATCGAGATTTCATTAATAAATAAAGAGAGTCATTACACTGTATAGAGCCCAAAAAGTCACCTTACAAAAAACTCTAGAACAATTGAACCGTTATAAACGGTGTGAGAAAAGTCATATAGGCAAACTCAAAGTAAACTAAGACGAAACCAACAAATCTTGCTCAAGATGTTGCCTAGACGCTGCATACTCTGTAGAGTGCGACCGAATCTGAACCCGTTAGTTTCATAAGGAGACCATGCTCGAACTAGGGACCCCTCCCGAGGCTAGTCCTTGAAGCCATGAATTCTTTTCATTCCTCTAAGCAGAGCTTTTTTTCAACCCTCGCCTGATCCTCATGGGGTTCCCTTGCAGTGTCCCTTTTCTGACCCAACCTCCCTGCCTCCCAAGATGGGCAGTTGATACCCTGCACATTACCCGTTGGTACACTACTTCCTGAGGGTTAGGTGGGATATGCGAGGTTACAATTGACCCCCTTCCGCGAGATGATGGGGTCTTAGGTTGGATAGCCGACATCAACGGTTCGAAACCTAAGGGATGCTGTGGTGATTTTCCCCAAACAGTCGCATAACTCTTGGTTTTCTGATCCTGATAATATTCTAACAACGACTTGTCAAAGCAAGGAACACCTGACATCTTCCGATCACATGCATGCCGCGTATGACCAATCCGACCACAATTTCCATAGAAAGTGGGTAGTTTGGTGTAAGTAAGCGAGCAACGAATCAGGTAACGAAACTCCTTAAACCGTAACAGGAGGCTCTGGCGGAGGGGACGACCCACAGAGTGCCAAAAGTGCACTTTGACCGCTACTCCCCAACATTTTCCCCTTCCATCACAGGGCGATCCACAAAGGAACCCAAGGGCGGCTCCAATTGTTTCCCATATCTTCCTCGTCCTCACCAGCGATGGGATACCATGGGCATGGACCCACAACTACAGCCGGTTCAGGGTGGGGTGGACTCTATCAAACGAGTCGATATCTTTGATGACTAGGCCATCTACCGAACGTCCCCATGCATTGGTGATGATCCGTAGTAGGGTTTCCTTTCTGGGGGGACGTGGATCCATGAGCTTTCGACCATCTCAAATTGCTGGCGAGCTAGCACCATCGGATCCACAGATGCATCGGGAACCAGAGTTTCCATATCGTCCTCCTCCCCAATCGAGTAGGTGGGCAGACTCTCTTGGAGGCTCACCGTAGAGAGAGGCACTAGAGAAAAAATTGGGTTCAGCGCCGATACTGAGACCATGGTCACAGGCTTCGACTTCCTCTTCCGATGCCATTGTAATGGTCTTATCAGGACCATGGAGGGGCGCGGTGGTGGGACAAATATCCCTTCACCCATTGGAGATGAAAGCGGTGAGGGGATAGGTGTGGTGGCCATAGGGGCGGCGGTTGTAGATCGTGGTGACGACGTATGTGGGGTAGGGGTTAGGGTTTCCTCGAAAGGAGCACATGACTTGCATGAGAGAATCAAATAAATTCGAGAGCACATCTTTTTCAAGATACATCGTTTTATAACAAACATTGTTATTTGTGCGTGTTTGTGATTACTTCTATTTGTGGTAAGGGGCTCTTAGTTTAACTATCGTATTATTTTTTTTACCATTTCAGTAATTTAATCATTTCCACTTCGCTTGAACTCCAATTGGTTTCAAACTTACACCAATATTTATGATTATTCCAATGAATTTCTGTCAAGATCGGTAAATAATATATTTTGAAGCACGAAAAATAAATTCGGGGCTGATTTAAAAAAAAAATATATCTGGGTAATTTTTATCAACACTTTACACTGGTTTTATCAACACTGAACACTACTTTTATCATCTCATTTTCCAAAATTGAACATGATCTATATCACTTCATCACATGTTTTTTGTGAACATTGAACAATAGTTTTATCAACACTAAAAACTAGGTTTATCACTAAATTACATGTGTTTTATCACCTCACCACGTGTTTTTTTATCAACATTAAACACTATATTTATCAATACTAAACTCTACTTTATGATCTTTATTATCAAAATTGAACATTATTTTTATCACCTCATCATTTGTTTTTTTATCACTTTAATACATGTTTTTTTAGGGAAAACCCTGAATCCTAACTGTGTTGGAAATGTGTTTTTCACGTCCTAACTGAGCATCACCTTTTGTTACATGTCATATACCAAAGGTGGTTCTTTTTTACAAAACATGAAAAATGACACCAAAAAAGTGGTATAACGTTCGCATTCGATGGTTTTTCCTCTTAACTTTTGTATAATTTGCGTTTATTAGTGCACTACAAGAGGTAGGTGGTATAAATTTACCCAAAAAAAAACACTTTTTTGCTGTCATTTTTCATGTTTTGTAAAAAAAAAAAAACCACCTTTTGTATATGACATGTGACAAAAGGTGACCTTTGGTATATGACATGTAACAAAAGGTGACGCTCAGTTAGGACGTGAAAAACACCTTACCAACACAGTTAGGATCCGACGTTATCCTTTTTTTTATTATCAGCATTTAGCACTAATTTAATCACCTTGTTATAGAACATTTATTAATGATGATTTATCAACACAACATTATTTTTATTGCCCTGATATAACTTTTTTATTTTCGTGCTTCAAAATATATTCAATATGCTACTTGATAGATAGCCCTTGGAAAAAAAATATTGATGTAAGTTTGAAACGAATTGAAGTTCAAAGGAATCGGGAATGATTAAATTATTGAATTGGTTAAGAAAAAGATGGACACTTGTCCACATGGCACCATGCTATTACAATTATGTCTTTTCTTGTGTGAGAAATGATGAATGTTGCGTGTATTTTGGGTGAGATTGGGGTGATGATGTGATATCATGGTGATTGTTGGATTTTAGGAGTGTGGCTAGGATGAGTTCTCACAGTTTTTACGCTAAGAGAGGTTTCTATTAGATTTGTCCTCATTATAGTGGATAATATTTTTTCTTTCTTTTTTGCTACTAGGATTCTTCCGTTGTGTAATTTTATGTATATAAAAAGGCCATAAGCAAATAAAATATCACGAACATGAAAAATCGAATTTTACCTATTTGTGGCTCATGTTTTTCCAACTTTTCCTTCAAAATACATTGTACAATTAAGAAAGTTTTATTTTTTTGATCAAAAAAAAATTATTTTGAAATGAAAGAGGAGTACAAATGATCAGCTACGTGTCATCCTAAAAAACACATTTGGACGTAACCAACAAAAGAAACAATGTCCAAACAATACAACACATCCACAAGAACCAAAACCTACTTGTAGACAAATCAAAGAACATAATCAAACCAACCCCAATTAGGACATATGAAATACAACAAAGACACTCCCCAACAAACAACATCAAAAGCCCCTCAATACATCAGTGAGATAAACCAATGAATTGTGACTTACAACTGAAGTAACTACCACCTATGTTGTAAGATACAACACAAGCACAAGAGATTCAACCATGCTAATCTCAATTTTCAAAACAACTGATCACCAGCTTCCAAACTACACCAACAACATCACTTCATAAAGAACATAAACAACACCAACCTTGTTACAAAAATTGTTGACATATGATGCAAGAAAGAGTCTAAATGCTTTCGAAGAATGAGTAATATTGGCCAACCTTGCATCTGGAATAACTGATGATTCCAAGAATCCAAGAGACTTTTTTTTGTTGATAAATGATGGTTTTATTCAAAAGTTTTGGAATTACATATTACAAAGCAGGGGAAAAGATCCCAAATAACCTTCAAGAGATAAAAACAACCCAACAAAGGATAAATCATCTCCTACCAACCGAGACCAAACAAGAGGAAGGGGAGGTCAGCCAAGTAGTAAAGCTAGACTCCTCAACCAAATCACCAGCCATCTTGCAGATGCTGAAACTATGAAGTTGAAGCTTGGAGAAGACTGCATCAATAGGGTCCAACTGGTGCCTGAAAACCGCAAAGTTACGCTGCAACCAAATATGCCAAAAATAAAGGTAAGCGACTTTTACCCAAGACTTCCACCAACGACGACTGCCGAGACCCCTCCAAACCGAAAGGGAGGAGATATAATCTCCCGACACTACCCAAAAGATGGACCACCAAGTAAAAACCTTGGACCAGAGCAACCAAGAGTAATCACGGTGGAGGAATAGGTGAGATGAATCCTCAAAAGACTGAGCACAAAAGCTACAAAGCATATCCTAGATAGAGATAGGGAGTCCTCGTTCCTCCAAAAAACACTTGGTAGGGACGACATTGTGAGAAAGAAGCCAAACCAATGAGCTATATTTGGGAGGTAAATTATTTATCCAAAGAAAACCAGCCCAAAAACAGGTGAGGGATCAGTGCCTGTCAAAAGTAGAAAAGAGGTAGCAGTGGAAAAACCAGCTTCCTGTTGAGACCAGATAACCTTATCAGGTTCACCTGTCCTGAAACACACTGAGCCCAATAATGCCATAACCGAAGCCGAATCATCACTTTCATAAGAAAATATGAAAGGACGTCGATAAGCAATTTTCCAAGAATTATCCTGCCACATTTCACCAACACTGAGCCACTTGCCCGGACAAAGAAGATAAAGTCGGGGCAAACGATATCGAAGTGCTAATGGGCCGACCCAAATGTCCTGCCAAAACAGAAGTGATCCTCACAACCTAACCTCCAGTGTAGACTCTTATTTCCAAAAAAGGTTCCTGAAAATCGGGTCATCATATAAAGCCATAATATGATGGAAAAGGAACGAGGAACCTGGTTTATCAAGGGCAGTGAGATCCCATACGGATAAATTCCATCCATATTTCGGGCATAAGACTCGCTTCTAAAAAGAGTCTTTATCAGAAGCCAATCGCCAAAACAATTTTGCCAGCAAGTTGTTAGTTACCCTCTCCAAGCCTCTGATACCAATACCACCCTCTAACTTTGGTCGACAAACAGTAGACCAACAGAGCTTACAAAAAACCCGAGTTCTTTCCCTGTTATGCCATAGAAACCGGCGCCTCTAAGCCTTAAGTTCTCGGATCACACTCTTAGGGGCCCTGAAAAGAGACATGAAGAAGATGGGCAAAGCTGAAAGAGTGGATTTAATCAAAACCAACCTCCAGGCATAGAAAGGTCTTTCGTCTTCCAAAGAGCAAGGGATTTCTTGAATTTCTGCACAACTGGGTCCCAAAAAGAAATTCGACGAGGGTTAGCTGCCAAACTAAAGCCAAGATACTTGATAGGTAGCGAACCCACCAAACACCCAAGAGAAGAGGCAACAGACTCAAGGGAGAATTTACGAGCATTCAAGATAATAGCAGTGGACTTATCAAAATTAATCTTGAGGCCCGAGCTGAGCTGAAAAGTAATGAGAGTACTCTTTAACCTCAGGAGATCATCAAAATAACCTTTAACAAAGAGCATGGTATCATCTGCAAATTGTAAGTGGGAGATAAATGGGCCAGAAGAGCCTATTTGAACTCCAGAAAATTCACCCAGCCTGATGCCTTCCTCCAAAACCCGATAAAGACCCTCTGCAATAATCAGAAAGATAAAAGGTGAAAGGGGACATCCTTGTCGAATCCCGTTAAGAATAGGGAAATCATGACTAGGAGAACCACTCACAAATACTGCTACAAAAGCTCTGAAATAAGAGGCCATCCAAGAACACCATTTTTTCCCAAAATCCATGGCAACCATCAGCCCCTCAATGTAGTCACAATATACCTTATCAAAGGCCTTCTCAAAATCAAGTTTGAGAACAATAACTTACTCGTTTGAGTGACGAACCATATCAATCACCTTAGAAGCAATCAAAACTCTGTCAACTAGTTGCATGCTTGCAACAAAACCTGACTGAGTCACTGATAATATCATTTAGCACTTGTCAGAGCCGATTAGAGAGCACCTTAGCAAGGATCTTATAGGGGCCTGAAATTAGACTGATTGGCCTGAAGTCCTGAATCCTGTCAGCATTTGGAGTCTTGGGGATCAAAGTGAGAAAAGTGGAATTTAGTCCCTTGCCTATAGACCCAGAAGCATAAAAGTCAAAAAGAAGCGAAGCAAATCATCCTTGATAATGTTCCAGCAAACTTTGTAGAAAAGCATGGAAAAACCACCAGGACCAGGAGCTTTCTCCGAACCACAATCACAAATGGCTGCAAATATCTCATTCGTAGAAAAAGGCTCCTCCAAGAAACAAGCTTGGAACCCAGAGAGTCTAGCAAAAGGGAGTCGGGGGAGTGGAATCCGAGGACCAACTGGCCGTGCAAAACGAAGCCTGAAATGGTCAGCAGCATAGTTCTTGATTTCAACAGGTTCTGAAAGATAGACTGAGCCTGAACGGAGCGATACAATCTCATTTCTGGTCGCCCTTAAATTTGCTACCTTGTGATAAAAACGGGAGAAAACATCCCCGTGTTTGTGCCATTTCAAGTGAGCCTTTTGGCTCCATATCCTCGCAAGGATCTTTTGCTTACGGATCAAGGTGACCCGAAGCAATGAACGAGATACACATTCCGGGCCAGACACACTCCGATCATCAAGAGCATTATCAAAATCATTGAGTTTAGCTTCCAAGGCCTCTACTTCCCTGTCCACCAGACCAAATACCTCTCGGCTCCATCTGTGAAGATCAATTCTCAACCTTTTAAGCTTAAACCAAATCTCATAACTCGTGGATCCCTGACAAGAATAGGACTCCCAGAAGGCCTGCACATCTGTAACGAAGAACTTGTGGTCCACCCAAGCGTTGAGGAAGCGCATGGGCTTGGGACCCCAATTTGATTCGGTAGAGGAGAGCGACACTAGTCCGTGGTCAGATAGAGAACGAGGATGTCCGAATTGGACCAAATTAGCAAATAGGAGCAGAACTACATGAGAGATCAGAAAACGATCAAGTTGTGATGCCTTTGACCCGCCTCCATACCAAGTAAATCTGGCACAGGCGAGATTCAGGTGAACCATCTCCATACTCTGAAGGAACTCAGAAAAAAGAGCACGATCAGCGGCTGACATTGACGTGTTGCGACGTTCCTCGGCATGAAGAACCGAATTAAAGTCGCCTCATGCAAACAACAAATCTCCTAACGAAGCTCTTTCCTGAATTAGAAGAGCCCAAAGGGTTTAATGCCCAGAAAGAGAAGATGGTCCGTATATGTTAAGAACAGAAAACACAGAGCCTAGGGGAAGAAACAAACCCGACCAAAATAAGGCTGATCCGATCGGCCTAGAAGAGGAGAGGAGAAAGACGGAGCTTTTCCAAGCAGATAAGACCCCTCCAGATGCTCCATCACATGGAATGAAACAAAACTCCCAACCCAAAAACAGTTTACATTCTCGAAGGAAGCTGGACGAAACATCACTGACCTTCGTTTCCTAAGCAACACGAAATCAGGTTTAATGGCAAGAAGCACACGCCTTATATCCCTCCTCTTATGAGGAGAGTTCGCTCCTCTCACGTTCCATGAGAAGAGCTTCATCGTTTAGTTGGAGCGATGGGGGGCGGGAGAGGTCACAGAATGGTTCGTGCCTCCACTAGAGTCTAGGTCGTGATCAGATAATTCTCCACCTTCAATCAAAAGCTTGCCTGGGATTTCAACATCCAATTTCTCGAATTGTTCCTTGACATCTCCTCCTGAAGCAAGAGCTTTGTATCCAAGCTTCTTTACATAAATCCACTTATTCTAAGCTGGGGGAAGGAGCTTCGATGGTCCAGTGACTCAGAATGGCTTTCTTGTGAAACGAGAGCCGCGTTTACCAGATTTGGCCGAGGTAACGTGCGAGTCACGCAAAACAGGGCTATCGGAGAGAATGGGCTTGGAGGCGATTGGAACTACAAATATCCGCAGGGTTGCCAGCTCCTAAGAAGGAGTCCTCATAATCTTGGAAACCCTGATCCGGTAAGGGTGATCGATCCAAATCTTCAATTGAATTCGAATTCGAATTTGAATGTTGTAAAGACAGCAAAATAAAACCATATAGCTATATGCAGCTGTCTTTCTGGATGAAATAAATCTGCAAAAGAAATTAAGACTTTGAGCTTCAATTAACACAAGATTTTGGAGATGATTTCCAAGAATTGAGAGAGAAGAAGATCTCATTAGCCTGAAATTTATCTCATTCCCAACCATAAGATTGATTTATAATTTTTTTGAAACACCTCTTCTGCGGAAAAGAACTCCCTTATGAAAATATAGGTATTTCTTGACAACCAAATTTGCCAACAAGTGATTTGAACCAAATTGATCCAGGATGTTTTATACTTAAACCTTAAGATAGAGGACCAAGAAGCTAATAGACTTTTGAAATTCTTAGGAATTACGAAATAAATTCTCCACCAATTTGTGAAAGCACTCCAAACAACCAAGTTGTAGTGTAATGCAAAATAGCATGAGATCCATTCTCCAAATCCCATTCACAAATTGGACAGATAAGATCTTGAAAAGAGAAATCAATTCCTCTTTAATTAAGGAAACACTTAGTTAGAAATGCTTCAAAGCTAGCCAGCTAGCAGAATGCAAAAATCTAAGGAGGAATTTCTGGAGTCCAAATGACTTTTGTCCATGCTACATTATCAATGGATTGTGTATCTTATTGCTCAAGTAAAGCATAAAGCCTTTTCACAGAGAATTCTTTTTTGTCCTATTGCCAGACCAAAACATATTGTCGACGACCAAGATGAATACCATTTAAAATGATATTTAGAGATTTCCATTCCTGCTCAGCTTTACCTCTTGGAGTCCTTCTGAAATCCAGATCCAATGTAGCTCCATTCTATGCCTCAGCTACAAGTGATTTTCTTTTATTGTGATAGAGGATATAATCTGAAATCCAGATCCATTGTTTAAAGTTAATGATGCATAAGACTTGGTGTCGGCTCTTTGGAAACTCTAGTCTTACAAAGACCTTGGGTTTTCTAGTGAAATAATAAACGCTTATAGCGGTGAGGTGATGGTGGCTTCAGATTTTCTAATGGTTAGGATATATGACAGGTTGGGTAGCCTCTATGAAGGAGAACATGGCGTGGACAATTGCATGAATCTCCTAGGGGTACAACTGGATGGGGTTGGGGTGGAGGACGAGTTTTTCATTGAGGTTCTCATCCCTTACCCCAAGCATACTCTTGGGTGATCCGCAACATGTCGAGGAAGGTCGGGAAATCGAATGGTAATAGCTCGGGAGAATCTGTCCAACTTGATTATGATAATTTCGATCGTTGTTAGGGTACTTACATGCAGATTAGGGTCCATCTGGACATCGCCCTGTGGTCAAGATGAAAGGGTTCAAGAGTGTCATTTTTTTTCTAATGGTAAAAGAGGGCCCTCAGATGTAAGATCGATTAAGCATATACTCAATAACAATATACGGACGGGTCCAACACAAATACCAAAACCCATGAGCATAAAAGGTAAGAAAGGGGTTTGTCATAAGGGGTACCTACCTTCTTGAAAATGATCGAGTGTTGGCTCGACTAACTCCTCGGTTTATTAATCTCAATTGGAGTGTCTTTTATTACATAATTATTTTCATCTAACTACCCTAACTATGCAGTTTTTTTCATCTCACTACCCTAACTATTTTTTGTGGCACCTCACTATCCTAAAATGCAGTTTTGTGGTACCTCACTACCCTAGAATGAATTATTGTGACATTAAAAATTGATTTTTTTAAAAGAAATTTTGAAAACCAATAGCATGCTTTTAAAATTTTGATTGTTAGTTATGGACTTTTCAAGTGTTTTCATCAAAAAATGGATGGAAAATTGACGGCGGGTATGAAAGTGATAAAAAATGCATTCTAGGGTAGTGATGTGCCATAAAAAATAGTTAGGGTAGTGAGATGAAAAAAACCACATAGTTAGGGTAGTGAGATGAAAATAACCCTTTATTACATGACTTTGTTTTAAGCAGCCCATGATACCCGGGGCCTTCAGCCCGACTTGATCTCTTAACATATTAATAGCTTTACATTTGACACATGAATGGATACACCAAGGTAGCCCCTTTCCACCTCCGTAGAAGAACTGCAAGATCAAATAGGAAATTCTAGTATATTACACCAGGAAGTCACTTGGTCGAAGATTTGAAAACGGTTGTCGGTATTGAAAGCTTCATTACTGAAAAGTGTATAATTTTTCGGTGATGAAAGTTACATCACCGATGAATTTTCTAGTTTTCGGTATTGAAACTTATAACAATGTCGTATTTCCAAGCCGTCAGTAATGGAAGTTTTCATCACCGACTACCAGAAAATGCGTTAGTGATGAAAGTTTCATCACCGACTACCTGATAATACGTCGATAATGACATATTCATTACTAATAAGGTAATACGCCAGCCTAGTTTGTCCAGATTCATTGTAACTAGCGCTACGCTTTTTGAATCCCCAAAGCACCCATAAACCATATCCTTGTTCGCAACACCATTTTCTGCATTTTGTTTTTCTCCCTCAAACCACTACTTTCTCTTAACAAAAACACAATTTCTAGATTTAGAATTGGTATTGAGTGATATTGTACTCCTTGAAACTAAAAATGGTATGTTTCCCATTCTTTGTTGATTATTTTGTTAGATTTGAGTAATATTTGTTTTTGAGAAGTGTGGGATGATGAAAATAAGTTATCACTGGCTATAATAATTAAGTTAAGTAGGTTGAAGTATTTTGTTGGATATATATTGGGGTAAAATATTGTATTTAGGGTTAAAATATATTATTGTATTAGTGCATATATATAGGCGATAGTTAGTACAAACTGCCCTGGTCGTGCAAACTAAGAACTATTATGGGATGTCAGATTCGAACAATGGACGAAGGTTATCATATGCGTGTGTTGACCACGAATGTACCAGACCCATGCACGAAATGAGTTGGTTTCTTACATAACTGACTATCGGTACCTTATATACAAAGTGTTGATACTTACATGCAAAGGGTTGATACCTTACATACAAACAAGTGTCGGTATCTTACATACAATGGTATGAGTACCTTACATATACAAGGGCTAGTACCTTACATATACAGGTGTTGATATCTTTATGTGATGTAGGCGTAGTCAAAACGTGCTATAATGCAGTCAAAGATGCATGATTTTTTGTGTTCTTTACAAAATCGCTCCCGCGTGCTTTCATCATCTAAGCCTTTAGGTTGCACTAATCAAACAACTTTAATTGGTTCTTATTTTGCACGATAATATACAGTTTGTATTTGATACCAATTATATATACATATACAGGGAGACAATCATGTGTGAACCCTATTTAAAATGTGAACTTGCGAACTCAGCCACGTGTTGCGCTCAGAAAATGCTTCTTTTTTTTCCACCAAATTTGTTAATTTGATTTTTTCCGTTTCGTTTCAACTCCGTTTTTTGCGCTAATATATTTATTCGCAAACCACATATTCCATATTCTCAAATCATGTCACTGTTATTGCAAACCATATATGTCATATTTGAAAGCTGTCCCATACATGCATAAGCACACATTGCTCATATTCGCAAACAACATCTATCATATTCTCAAACCAAGTCACTGTTATCGCAAACCATATATGTCATATTTGTAAACTTCCCCACACATGCATAACCACATATTTCCCATATATATTCACAAACCACATCTCTCATATCCTCAAACCACCTCAGTTATGCTCTCAAACTAACAGCGTATCCTGTGAATCAAAGTCGAGATTCACGGGATAAATCACGGGAGGATTGATACCAAAATCCACGGAAGGAACCCAATCCACGACAATCGAATTCGAATCAAATTCAAAATGGATTGTTTGACCAACGAACCTCCACCTTTGCCGGAATCAGATCTAGAAACCTCGTAGCCGGGAAAAATCACCGCTGCTGAAATATGGTCGACCTCCATGGGAGCCCTCTCCCCATCTTGGTCCAAGGGAACCACACTAGAATTTCTCGTCTCTGTGCTCTGTTTTGAGTCCATCTCTGTGCTCTCAACGAGTGGCATCTGATAGTGCTCCGAAGGCGGCTTACCAACTTCCGAATCAAAGTGGTTGTCCACCCTTTCTGAACCAGCAACCAACAATAGGTGTTCCATTCTCTTAGAACCACGATTAGAGAGTTCACCCGTGCTATGTTCTCGAGCATTGACATCTCCCACACCCTGGTCTTTCCTACTTCTGGCCATAGCGACGAATAAGACAAAACCATTCAGTTTCAGCCCATTCATGCAATCAACAACCTTAATCACCGATTCCTTCTTCTTAAACCGCACAAAGCCGTACATATGAGCCTTGTGGTTTGGGTGGTTGAGCGCAACCGATGAAGCATTTTCTCCAAATGGTGAGAAAGTGTCCCTGAGCCAGTCTGCAGTGGTGCCATATAGGAAATTGCAGACGAACAATTCATCTTCAACCAAATGTCTCTAAAATCTAGACCCAGGCTTGAACGTCAATGACTGCGGATCCCCTTTCACGGCACGCCTCCTTCTCCGTTTAGGCCGAACATAACCGAGTTTTTCCGCAGACTTCACGTCCTTCTCTTCACTAGAAGCCATAAAATACGGCCTTGCAGAAACCTGAGGATCAGGAACGGAAACGCCCTTGGTTTGTTTCCTAGTTCGCCGATCTTTATTCCCCATAGGTTTTGTCCCTCATACAGGATCCCTAACCCTCATAGCCGGAAAATCTTTCATGGACGGAAAACACTTAGCCATGAGGTTGCAATACTTTCCATACAGGGATAGAAGCTCGGAACCGAAGAAGAAGAGGGAGAGCATTTTTTCCTCTTTTCTTCATTGCCTATATATATATATATAGAGAGAGAGAGAGAGGATAGATTTCAGGTACAAACCAATATCTTTGGTGCGAAATGCAAACAAATCTGAGCCACTCCATCGTGTAGATAAAATGATCAAATTTAAAAAATATTCATTAATGGAATGCGTCATAAAAATGCAGAACTTAGGAATTAATTTTCAATTAAACCCTCCTAAATATCAGGGGCCGTCAAATCTACTAATTAATTGGTCTAGACTTATTCTGTAGTTTGTACCCAAAAGTTATATGTATATGTATATATACATATACATATACATATACATATACATATACATATACATATACATATACATATACATACAACTTTTGGGTACAAACTACAAAATAAGTCTAGACGGGGCCTAGGATGCGGCCAAGATGACATCACCAGAGCGTGTGTGATGTTGACACGTGGTCCTTTTCACGACCGAATTTGATAGCGCGCAACACGAACAGTACGAGTACTCTTTATAGTATCAATACTCTGTATGATATCAGTACCATGTAAGGTAAGGTATCAGTACCGTGTTAGGTAAGCTATCAGCACTTTGCCATAGTATCAGCACTCTACATGTAAGTATCAGCACTCTGCATGATGGTATCAACACTCTATTAGGTAAGCTATCAATACTTGGTGCGCACATTAGCAACGAAGCGCACACCTGTCAGCATCAAGGTAATTCCTTTACATATGTGCCTAAAGTAGTTTTCGTGATGCATGTGAATCTAGGTTTGAATAGGATTATCGATTTTTTTTTGTTTTCCTCCATGTTTATGAAACATGTAATCCTACACTTGAGTACTATATAAGATGGGTACGCAACAAAGTGATACACTGAGTGCTATATCGCAGAAGCATACATTCAACACCAATGTTCGAAATTCATCAAATTGTACCTCGTTAGAGTTACAACAAATGAACCCGCAATCCGCACCTAGAATATTTCAACTATTTCAACACTAGTTAAGTCATAAGTTCTGGACTGGAAAAGAAAGTTGAACCCCGCGGAGTTAAAACTATTACATTGGACTATCATGTAGAATTGTGAGCTATGCATTCACTACTTCAACGAATTTAAAGTGGATTAAATCATGAATTATTTACAACATCGAAAGCTACCCTGAGACATAACGTTTAGGGATGCAGTAATATGAACCTCCGTATTTATTTACAGCGGAGTTACCTTTTATTTTGGGGTAACTATATTTCCTAACTATCTCTCCACCTTTGCTTCACAAATCCTAATTGTCCTTGACCTTTGTTTCACTTCCTACCTGTAAATTTTTCAACAATTGATAATTCCTAGAGTACGGTAACATAAATCTTACATAAAAAATATTAGTTTCGTCAAATTGTTCGTTACTTTTATGTTAGGAACTATCAATTTTTCAAAATTTTGCAATTAGGAAGTGAAACGAAGGTTAAGGACAATTAGGATTTGCGAACGAAACCTGAAATAGGGTTGGGAAAAAGGGTTTCGCCTTTTATTTTTCAGCCACTTTACGATTTCGCCGACGATGACTAGTGATGTCGTGGTCACCTCGATGGGGTTTTTACCCTAGATGACTACCCACCAAGAAATGATCCGAAAAACATTCCTTGGCAACGCGTCATCTTTTCGAGATTTAAGTTCGCTTCATGAGAGGAATAGGTAATAAATATTCATACCTTAACACACAAACATTAAGTTGCAACAAGCAATATAATGGTAAGAACCGGTCGATCCCAAATGGAAGCGGTGGGTACCCCAAATCTAGAAACACTCAATCCTAAACTTGTTACTATTCTAGATTACCTTTTATTTATTCCTTTTAGTACACTATACATGTTCGCTCACATAAGCTGTCTGGTGACTGAATTAAGGGGTGGAGCAACCACAGCCCCTAGAGCATTCTATAGGGAGGAGGTAGAGAAAGATTGTCCCTAGCTTTGGAGAAGCATGGATTATGTAAAAAGAGATGAGATATCAAATGATGAATGGTGAATCATGCATATACGATAACCATACAAGTGTGCATGAAATTTGGTGTGATTGAACTTTCATGACAATCTAACAAAGCTAACTCATGTTGATATGGAGAGTCTAGAGAGAAACCTTGCATAAACCACCTTAGGCGAGTTTCTATTGTAAGTTACAATTACTAGTAGTGCCATCATACCCCACCACGACGGCCTCCCGAAAACTTTCCTTGGCCCTAGTATTTGACTATTTCTTGCCAGATGAACATCCCCAAGATTACCATGAAAGTGAAACAAGGTACGTGGTCATAAGCTCGGGACTTACCTCTTGCTTAGGTAAAGGTAGCAAATCTACCCACAAAAGACATGATCGTTCCAAAGTATCGGTTGTTGATCGTGGAACTCCAATAATCACCTACCCGTTTTTAAGGGGAATCAATTATCCCCCCGACATGGGAAAACCTCATTCAGTTTTCAGGCCGCGATTACATCGCATTCCGACTATGCATCTTGGTCTATGGCGTCACCCTAGACTGCACCTCGCCTTTCAATAGTGACTACTCAAAGGGAGACTCTTGAACAACATTGACATCCTTAGTTGACAAGGATGTTCTGTCTGTAGATGACGTCTATACTCATTCTTAGGTCGGTGAAGAGATTGAAATGAGATTTCCAACCCTCCATCGACCCGGGAGGTCAAGATCGACTCATTCAGTAAGATGTCCCTGTCCAAGATTTTAAATGATAAAAATAGTTTAAGTCTATGCTTTAGATGAGTCCTCAAATTAACCCAATAAACCTAAAGTTAGATCTTTTCCGGATTCCTAGCTATCGTAAGGGAAATCGAGCTATTAATTACCAACCACCAAAACGACAACCCAATCCCTAACTAACCCGAACCATGAAGTCGCCCTAAACGAGATTGAAAGGAAAATATATATAAAAAAGAAGACTTGAATCGTCCCCAAAGATCACATCTATCCAAACATCAAAAGCCATTAGAAAAATATTTATTCAATAATAGACTAAAAAAATGTCTCAATACAACCAAGCAACACAACACAAGAATCATGCAGAAAAAGGAGACTAGAGTTAGATAGTACTCTAGCTATAGATCCCATCCTCCATCAATTTTCTTCTTGGGTCGTCGTGTTGGTCGCTCTCGCTCCTAACAACCTCTGAACGTCGAAGATTGCTCGCTCTCAATGCTAGAACGTCTCATCCCATCCTCGGACTAATCCTCATGCAAAAAACCTTTCTAATTTCCTGAAGGATAGTCGAATCTCCCAAAATGTTGATCTCAAAGTCTCTATTTATAGGCTCACCTGACCCCCCCTACACGACGTGTAGGTTGTTCCTTCATGCCCTGTACATTGTTTAAAGTACATGGCATGAGACTATTGACTACATGGTGTAAAGGGTTTCATGGCATGAATAAGATGTCATCACGGTGTGAAGTGGGAAAAAAGCGGACTACACGACGTGTGAAATATGGTGCACGACGTATAGCTCTTGATTTGAGTACATCCTCTTCTAGGATTATGCCACATATCCACTCCTACACAACGTGGGGGTTGAAGCTCCATGACATGTAACTGCAGGGGACTTTTCTCCTCAACTGCTTTCTTCGTTGTTTGCTTGGCTCGGCTAATCAAATGTCCTAGATCAGCTTCCTCCACATAGGTCCCTCGAGCTAACTATAAAGGGAGGAACGCACAGAGCAGAAAAAAAACAAAACAAGAACATAAAGACGTATAATTTATACTAAATAAGAACAAAAACGGGTAAAAATTGTCATTGAATAACACATATAGATGAGACCCATCAAGCTTCTACACTTAAACATTTCATCTGTCGAGAAAGCAAGACACACGTGAGCCAACGACTTGAAAAAAAGCACTAAAAGATAGGTACCATGGTAAACTCGAAAATATAAAATTCCCTAGCTAGATTTTGGTGCCTCCGTATTATCTAAAAGAAATAAATAAAATGCGCATGTTGACTCAACTAAATAGAATTTTTTTTAATGTAAGTGCATACACAAATAAAGGACCGAAAACTTACGACTCTACTTTTTATACTTCTTTGTGGATTTATTGGCAATCGGCCTAGTTCACAATAATACAAGATAGGTTGATCTCTTTCTTTGTACTTATCTACAAACCATATGTTAACATATCAAAAAGTATACAAAACTACTCACATGAAAATAATTGGTTTTTGTTCTTACGAAATGATGAAGTGGATAATATAGACAACTAGAAAGAATTCAAACCAATAAGTCATGGTATAATATCGCCAATGTGATCTATGTATACAAATTTCCCAAGCAATATTTAACCATCCCGCTTAGGATAGTTAGAGAAGCATGTATTTATATTATTTTAGGGTTAGGCTTAAGATTGGCTCTTCCTAATATACCTGAGGGATTATGAGGCGGATATGAGTTATGCTTTGTTTTTTCACTTAAACGTCTCATAGTGAATAAGGCTCGAAGGGAGGTTCACTTTTTATTTCTTAATAAGATGGTCATAAGTGAGAGAACCCATTATGCATGTGATTTGCCAAGACCTCACACCCCATTGATGTGAACGTAAAAATGCATCGATTTTCGATGTTTTAATCCCACATATTGAGCTTTTAGGTCTCGGGTTAGTATGTTTTAATGCATTTCTCTATCTTTCCATGCAGTTAGCCTTAATTAGTAGATTCCCAAGAAATCGGAACAAAATGCAGTTAACAAGGGATCGTGTGAGTATGAATGAAGAGGTGCCACCAAAAAGTCAGAAACAGAGAGCATAAAGCGCTCTGTCCATGCGCTCTAGGCCACACGCCCCGGGAAGAAAGGAGGGTCGTTTACAAGCACGGACCGTGAGACCAGGAGGGTCGTCCATAGGCATGGTCTGGTAATCCTGTCGGGCCATCCAGTGGTCCGCCCCGCGAAGCCTAGCAACCCGTTCCTTGGCCCACTCCGGGCCGCGCTACGGGCCACGTGCGTCTAGCCCTTTCCCAGTTGCGTTGTCAAATTTAAAAAAGGAAATTGTGTTTCTCCAACTCCGAATTTGGGGAGCAAAGAGGGCATTGAAGCCCTATATATAGGGGAGCATGCATTAAGAGAGATATCTTGTGTTGGGGACAAATCCTAGAGAGCTAGAAGGTTGCAGAACTCTTTGAAGCTTGAAGGAAGAGAGCCATAAGAAAAAGCTAGGACATGAACCTTGGAAGAAGAGAATTGCAAGAGAATTAGATTGAAGAAACCTTTAGGCAACCTATTTGATTTGGGTATTGTGTATCAAACTAATTGAAACATGTTTCTCTATAATTGTTCTTCAAAAAACAACTAGTAATAAGGTTAATGACAATCACATCTCCCCAAAATTAACTAGTAGTGACAAATCAATTTCACCTTTTCAAAGATACAATCTTATCTTCTCTTACTTGCATAAAACACATATATAAATAAGATCAAATGATACATCTATCTCAAAGTGATTTAAAATCTAATAAACCTGTAGTTGTACATGCGACAACATATAAAATTTAAAGCATACATCAACTAACATGCAATCATGAGCAAAAAAACGCTCTCCACAAAACCTCTCTGAGGTTCCTTCTTATCCTATTAGGGTCGTTCGTCACCGCCGCCCTCCTCTGCCCCTTCCGACCGCCTGCTTCCAACCCAGCCACCACCTCTTCGCTCACAGCCGCCTTCTCTCCAGCCCATCGCTGCCCAGCTGTGTTTTGGCCTCTGTCGACGTGTGTTTCAGCATCCGACCGCCTGCATCTGGGCACCCACCGCGCCACAGACGCCTTGTCGACGTCGTCCTCGCCCATTTCCGTTCACCTGATTTCGGATCTACCTACTCCCCGCCTCCACGAGCCAGAAATGGTCAATCCCGACCAGATCCACCCACATGCAGAGGTCCCCCGTGACCTTGGGGCCTCCGCCCAGCACCATGAAGGCCGCGCCGACGATCTCCTGCCGCTGCTCGGTCCAGTTCCTGCCTCCTCTCGGATGCCGCCGCATCCGATAGATCTGAAGGAAAAGCCAGGCGCGTCCTTGCCTATCGTGATGCCCCTCGTTGTCGGCGTGGCTACTGACCCACTGGAGCCCTTTCCGTCTTACACTGGACATTCATCCACGGCGAGGGAGGTCCGCCGGGATATGATCACTCTTCCCCGGAAAATCCTGTCTCCGGTGGTAACTTGCTGCCCTCCTCCGGCAGAGTGGGTGCAAGCTGCTAGCCCTATCTGCCCGAGTGCTGGCCGGCCATCGGGGTTGTCTTCTGAGGCCCAAGCAAGCCGCATATCCCCGATCCCGGATTGGGAGGATGAGGATGACGAACTGGTGGTGTCGGACGATGGGGTCCCACTCTTTACATCTGGATCATACGAGTTCTCCCTGGCAGCGAGGGTCGCAAGGGACCGATCACACAACCAGTACATCGTCCGCGGGATGATGTTGCGGAAATGGAAGGTTACGGGGATTCGGGTGGAGTTCCTGTCTCCCGACGTCACGGGCTATCATTTCCCGTCAGCCAAGATCATGGAAGACATCCTCCATAGGGGTCCCTGGAGCTTTAAGTGATATCCCCTCCTCTTTGAACCGCTTCGGCGTTTCGATCGGGCGGAAGACATCAGTTTCAATCATGTGGAACTCGGGGTCCGGGCACTGAATATCCCGGGAGGAGCCAAAAATTCTTACATCCGGGGTCTCGTTGCGGGCAGTATAGGCACGCAAATCCTGTCGGCCCCAATCCCGACGGTCCGACGAGAGGATAGGCATCTCTGGCTGCGGGTCCGTATGGAGCTGTCTCGACCACTGCGGTGCAGGACCCGACTCCGTTTCCCAGGTACTGATTCCTCTGTTGTGATAGATCTGCAATACGAGAGAGTGGTGGATTTTTGTCGCATGTGCGGCATGCTGACACACAGGCTACCGAGCTGCCAGACCCTACTGCAGGGGATTGGCCGGGAGGAGGTCCGATATGATAGGTCTATTCTGGTCCCAAGGGATCTGGACGTGGATCGGTTGCTACAAACGGTCTGGGAGGCACCCCCCAGCATCACACCCGGCGATCACGTACCTACTGAGTGATTTAACCCTGAACTCTATGGTCCGTTCTAGGGAGATTACCATGGGCGCTGAATCGTCCAATGCAGGCACTCCGAAGCCTGACTACCTGGCTAAGGTTAACCAAGAAGGGTTGACCACTATCTTGTAGGGGGATGGCCATGGAGCATCCAATCCGCCACCCAAGCCCACAAAGCCTGACTACCTGGCTAACATCCACCCTGCTGCTGACTCTGTGATCCGAGCTGCCCCCGGATACAATGCGATGATGAGGAAGGAAGAGGAGCAGATCCACGATGCTACCCGGCGGACCCCCAGGGGAGTCTAGGGAAATGTGGACCCAGCAGAGGCAAAGGCAAGATGACCACTCTGAAAACCAGAAGTGGTTCGATGTATGCACACCCACCGGAGACAAAGAAGTAGAGGGGAGACCCGACTACCCAGCAGTAGCCCTGGTATCCGCCCTTTCAGGGGGAGGACCGAGCAGACGGAGCGGAGGTCCAGAGGCCTCCGATGGAGGAATGATCTTCCCCAGCAGGGGTGGGTGGAGTCGGCCCCAGACTATACCTACAAGCCCGGGACAGCCACCGCTGGGAAGTCCCGGGCAGCCTGCAGTATCAGTACCAGTTATTTCTGTTTATTGCTATTATTTTTACTCTTGTTGGGATACTTTACTGTTTGCGGTTTTTAGAACTTGGTTTATTTTCCCTCGTTATGTTGAAACGACGGTAGGGAGTTGTCTTGAGTTGTTGCCCACGATTTCAAGTGGGCTAATATTATGGGTCCATGAGCGCCGGGCTTGCTGCGGTCGGCCCGGACAAATATTTGGAACCCGAGACGGTCACGTCTCATCCTGTTTGATTGCCATTTGGCATTAATGAAAGTCTCCGATTACCCGTTTCAAAAAAACTAACATGCAATCATTTACTCAATCAATTATCGTCACAAATATAATGAATGCACAGTATGCTTAAGTTTTAATACCTTTTTGTAGTACGAACATCCACCATTGCTTCCATAAATCCCAAGTGGTCGGTTAATCTTTCTTTAGCATGTTTATTGGTCAGATTTCCCTTATTCAAAGGATGACATAAGAAAATAAACACTCAACGAAAACGTGCATGTAAGACTCAATTAAAATTTGTCCCTTATTTTAAGTAAGACACAATATTTACAACTCAATTATTTTGTTTCGAATCTCTCCTCCCATACTTAAGGGTTACTAAGCTGGACACAATAGAAAATGATAGAAAAGATGACAAGGTGCACCAAATAAGTTGTACCGACTATCAACAAATCACTAGAGGATATATAACATAGATGCAAATGATATCAATCATGTGAAAATACCGCTATGCATAGAGAATCGTCAATCATCTAATCTACTATGTGAGCATAAATATTTGAAGATTGGTCAATGGAACTGGTGTACCTATAATGACGATTGCTCCACATGTTGCTCTACTAGTGGGAACGAAGGAAATAAATGATTCTTTGGTGGGTCTGCAAGGTATGTTTTAGGTAGGCAAAGTATGATAAATATTTTTCCTGAAGATATGTCTAAAACGAGCATCATACGGGTACTTGCAATTTTAAACCCATCCATAAGCAAGTATTGTGCTTAAAAAGGGAAAATTCTCAAATTAACCAATATAACTAAAGTTGGATCCTCTCATTATTCCTAGCTATCGTAAGGGCAATCGAGCTACACTACTGCTGATCTTGACCTGGGTGACGGATCAGATCCGTCACCCAGGTTAGCTTATCCGTCGGCCTGGATCTTGGCTGACGGATACATCCGTCGGCCAAGATCTGTCGGCCAGGTCTCGTCGGCCAAGTATTTGGCCGACGGATGCAACAATCCATCGGTAGGCTGAACAATGGCCCGACGGATCCCATCCGTCAGCCAAAAATGATCACCTTAGTCACGGATTCGATCCGTCAGTCTGCTTCGGTGACCCTGCCGACGAGTATCATCCGTCAGGCAGGAAATTCCACCTGGCCGACATATCGGACCCTTCGGCAAGGTGTAACTTCTTGCCTGACGTATGATACCCGTCGGCAGGGTGATATGGCTTGCCTGACGGATGATACCCGTCGGCAGGGTGATGTGGCTTGCCTGACGGA
Source organism: Erodium maritimum (assembly GCA_963921825.1). Classification (NCBI taxonomy): domain Eukaryota; kingdom Viridiplantae; phylum Streptophyta; class Magnoliopsida; order Geraniales; family Geraniaceae; genus Erodium; species Erodium maritimum. The sequence goes on from OY997591.1 coordinate 17,601,414, forward strand.
TCATACTCGTCGGCAAGGTGGAATATCTTGGCAGGCGGATCACTCCCGTCAGGCAAGTGTTTACACTATGCCGACGGGTCGTACCCGTCAGGCAAGTGTTTACACCATGCCGATGGGTGCCATCCGTCAGGCAAGACTTCCACCCTGTCGACGGTTGAAATATGTCGATCAAGGTTTACCACCCTGCCGATGGGTGCGATCTGTCGGCCAGGTGTAATCCTGTGCGACGGATGTAGATGCTTGTATCCGTCAGCCAAGTTTGAGTAGAAAAAAAAATGTTTCAAAATTCATGCACCCAACCGTGCAGTAAAATGTACCTGTTCATGTACCATCCAAACCGTAATAACAGCAAGCACACATACAAACCATAAACACGGCAACCAAACATCCAACCGACATTATCAAATATAGTAGTTCTAAATAAGTTTATCAGTGCACAGAACATAAAAAGTTATCAGTTCAGGTATCCAAATAACATAATGTTCATAGGAAAAAGGGGAGGACTGACTAAGGTAAAGATGGCGGGGCTGATGGCGGGGTCTCTAAAGCCGGAGTCACTGACGGTCTGACAGAAGAAGGCACGATGGTGTTCTGCTGAGTGGAAGCCCAAGAGTTGAACAACTCCCGGAATTGAGCTTATTCCGCAGCTTGGGCAGCAATCCTGGCCTCCATTTCTAGGCGCTGCTCCTCCATCAACCGGCGTTGCTCCTCCAATTTCCGAGCGAACTCAGCCTGTTGATCAGCCAAGCGAGTCTTCAGGTCTTCTAGCTCCTCAGACGAGCTGACTGAACGCGCACTCGAGCACCCACTGGCTCCCACATCCCGTTGGGTTAGGAGTTGGACCGCCTTCCCGATGCCTGATTGGAGTCTGCCCTTCTGGTGTTTACCCTTGATAATCTGGATGATGGGGAGCTCTTCCTCCAAAGTCAATGCCTTCACCACAGTAGGCGATGAACCCTCGCACTCCGTCACCTATGACTGCGATAACCGCTCACGGGCCTCATCCACAACAGATTTTGCATGTGCCTGAGATACATAAAACACCAATATAATTTACAGTTTTATACGATACATGATAGAAAAACCCATAATCGTATTACCTTAAAAATAAGTGATGCAATAAATGTAATTAAAACAAGATATACCGCTCTTTTCACGTTCTCCTTGTTGAGGTCATTTTCCTTTGTGTAGACCTCGACGTAGGCGTCGCAGCGTGGAAGGAGGGAGGATTTGGCAAGAAACCGTTTGGCCCGTTTTGCGAGCGGCATACTACCCCCGTGGTGTGCAGTCAGGTTCTGTGCTCGAGAGGCCTTCCCATTGTCACTCAATTTCTACAATAGACAAATCAAATGGTAAACAGTTATAATACACTCTAATTCGAAATTAATTATTGATAACTCGTGAGTAGTACTTTACATAATTTACCAAACACAATAATAAAGTACTTACTTTGAACTCCTCTGATTTGAAGTGCCTGCAGAGCCAACGGAACTGCTCCTCGCGTTCAAGGAACTCCAGCGGTGTGGGTATGTGTATCTCAGCATCGGGGTGATCGGGGTCTTTGTACTTCGGCTCCATTTTGAGGACCCACTCATGGATATCATACTTCCAATCACGGTAGCGGCTGAATGCCGTTTCCATGACAAAATCCAGAAGATTGGTAAAGTATGGTCCGGTTTCGAACTCGTACAATATCTGACAAAATAAAAATACCAGGATTAGTAATTATATAAGAAATAATTAAATGAATCAATGAATGCGAAAAGGTAATGTACTTACGTTGAGCTGGTAGAACATAACCTCCTTAGGACTTTCAGGAACTTCATGGAAGAACGCCTGGCCCATGGGGATGTAAGTCCGCACTATGGACCCAATCACCCGTACGGCATCCTCCCTCTCAAGCGTCCCTTTCAGGTGTTTACCGTTATGGCCCAAGGTAAATTTTCCCCCTGGCGGAGCCAGATCCTTCAGCCTACGGTGGAGGTTCTTGTTGGTCACAATACCTCGCTTCCCCGTCTTGGTCTTTGTTATGGTGGAAGCCACCTCTCCTCCGGCCAGCATGACAGCCACATCTTCATCGTCCTCCACTAGTTTTGGGGAACGAATGCTCAGGACATTTTCCCGGTTGGTGGTAGATGCTGCCTCACTACCACCGGGAGAAGGGGCTGCCTCACTACAACCGGGAGAAGGAGACTCGCAGTCTCGAAGGCGCCGCATTGTAGGTGCCCGAGCCGTTGTATTTTGGGTGGAGTCTTGGGTGGTTCCACCAGATGCGCAGGGTTGCGGTCGGAGGGCCTCGGGGGCGGTCAAGAAGTTGAGCCGGTTGTAGAACTTGTTATAATTTCTCTTCCCCATCCTGCGAAGTCATGTGAACTCAAATCATACTTTGATTTAGAAAATATAGCATATAAACTCATCACAAAAATTGCAATCCTATACATAGCTCACCCAAAAATTTAAAGTCTACAACAGTTCGGTGCTAATGCATGAATGGGTAAATTCAAATCAATGATACGTAACAACACACAAACATTTAAATATCTCATGACTGCATATTTATGAAGTTCTATGAATTTGCACAAACAAAATAAATAAATATTAATCATTGTATAACTTTATGCACACAGTCTTAACCCTAACCAAGGCAATCAATTCAAAATTAAAACAGGTCTTGACTGAAATATTGTTACCATTAAGCTCAATAAGGGAAATCCTATTCTGACATTAATTAAGATTGACCCTTTTTCTCTAATCAACAACAAAGCAGGAAATCCATTAGGGTTGGCCAATTTTTCTTTAGAACAGCAAATCCATTAGGGTTGGCCAATACAGCTAGAAATCCTAATCTACCATACTAACTCCTAACCTAACCTCGTCACGATTACTAAACAACAAATGTGTACTTAATGGATTCGAACCTGATAAACCATTAGGGTTTAGTATAAGCTGAATGGGTTAGGAACCCTTAAACTGTACCCAATTTATCATCAACCCATTTTTGACTGTAACACAATGGTCATTTAGGTATTTTGAAAGGGTTAAATCAAAATCAATAATCATTTAGGTCACAAATTCTGTTCTTTCTTCAACACAAATTCTGTTAAATCAACAATTATGTTCTTTGTTCAACAAAAATTTAGGGCTTTGTAGGGGTTTCAAGGGAAGAGGGTAGAAGAAGATTAATGTACGAGAGGCACGTACCTTTCGAAGAGGAGCGCGAACAGATGTGGTCGGAGACGTTGAGGCTGGGGCGAGAAGAGGTCGGCGACGACGAGCTCTGATCGAAGACGTTGACGCTCGGCAGAGAACAGGTCGGAGACCACGCTATCTGGTCGGAGACGTTGACAGTCGGTAGCGAACAGGTCGGAGACGACGAGATCTGGTAGGAGGCGTTGATGCTGGTCCTCGAACACGTCGTCAATGGCGAGATCTGCTCGGAGACGACAACCCCTGGTCCAGTACGACTTCCCTACGGCGTGAATAGGTCGGCGACGAGAGGATCGGCCGAGATTGGTCACCGGCGACTGAGAGAGAGGGAGAGAAGACAGACAGAGAAGAGTCGAGAAATGAGGGAAAAGGGAGGCGGACTCGGTCTTGACCTAAAATTTAGACCTTTACCAACGGATGCGTAAATCCATCGGTCATGACAAAACGATGTCGTTTTACTACCAACACTTAGCAATTTTTTGCAGAAATTTTAAAACTTGGCCGATGGATATCTACATCCGTCGGCCAGCAGAAGTTGACTACCATTGACCAAAACCAAAAAACCCGTCATATTTCCCGACTATCAAAGTATTGAAAATGGAACGATATAAGTACTTAGTATGACTCATAGTTTGGACAGAAGATCGTATAATACTCATACATATGACATACAAAAATTGAACGAGACAATGTCATACGTTATAAGCTGAATATGTTCATGCACATAGTGGAACTGGCGATTTCGATCAATACGTTTCGGTGTCTCGCATATGATATAATCAAGACCGCTTATATCGTATCTACTATCCAAACTAGTATACGTATTTAAAAAAAACTATATGGTGGTCAAATTTGTTTTGTAAAATAGTCAACCAATTTTACCCACGTATTGGTAGCACTTGGCTCACGTATGTGTATCCGTCAGCCAAGTTGTGATGACCATCCCGACGTATAGGCTGCATCCGTCGGGCAGGTTGAAACGCTGTCGTATTAATACAAACACTTGGCATTTTTTGGCGATATTGACAAACCTGGCCGATGGTTATATGCATCCGTCGGCCAGGCCAGGTTGACCGACGTTGACCGACTCCCAAAAACCCGTATTATTTCCCGACTATAGCAGTATTGATAATTGAACGATATAGGCACGTAGTATGCCTCATATACAACATAAGATCGTACGTAGTATGCCTCATATAACACATACAAAAATATGAACGACACAACGTCATACGTTATAAGCTGAATATGTTCCAGCACATAGTGGAACTGGCGATTTCGCTCAATACGTGTCGGTATCTCGCATATGATATAATCAAGACCGGTCATCTCATATGTACTATCTACACTAGTGTACTTATGTAAAAAAAACAATCATTGAACTGTTCATTCGTCGTTAATAGGGTGGTCAAATATGTTTTGCAAATTAGTCAACCATCTCTACCGACGTATAGGTAGAACTTGGCTGACGAATGTGCATCCATCAGCCAAGTGTTAATAACCTTTTCGACATATTCGCTGGATATGTCGGTAAAGAAATAAATAAATCGATTAATTGACTTAATGATTTCCGTAATTCTCTTTCACATCATATATATGTTTAGGGTGTTGTAAAACAATGTATGAACGTTGTAACATACAAAAACAAAGCAATTTGACGGGTTTATGCACAAATTTCAAACCGAAACAAAGCATTTGCTCTCTGTTTTATGGCAGTTGGATCCGTCGGCCAGGTACTATCCTGACCGATGGATGCAAGCATCCATCGGCCAAGTGACAGGGCAGAGTATAAAAATTTTGCAGGAAACATCAAGCCACCTGGAAAACAGTTTAACTGCACAGCCAATCATTGCACTTGTTTCAACTTGATAAGTTTGCACACATACAACACATTAGAACTTACATGTTTGTACGTACAATATTAGTACAATGCTTATATATATTTAATTGGATTCATGTATTTCTTCATTGTTGTATCCATGATTTTCGTAGTCATCTTCACTATTCTCGTCGTTATCCTCCACATCATGTACCTCTTGGAGACCGCCATCATAATGGGGTAGCACATTTAGTTCCGCTACAAGAAGTGCAGTTTCAGGCTCGGACTCTTGGTAGGAGCGTCAACCTCGTACGAAATGGATGGCAAACGATTTGCCGAGATGAATAGTCCTCTAGGGGAAACCTTGTTCACGATCTTATACCCTCCACCCATTTTCGGTTCATCGATGTAGAATATCTGTTATGCACATTAAATAATTAGGAAAACATCCAATAATGAAGTACAGTAATATATACAACTAATGCAACTTGCATGTTTGGCCATGGTTGCTAGACAGAATGGATCGTCGCGATATGCATTTGTGTTGGTATTTATGGATATCAAACCATTATCTACTTTCACGGAATTTAGATCATACCATCGACAGTAAAACAAAACAACCGACATCCGTCCAGTGTACATAAGCTCAACGATGTATAACAACACACCGTAATAAGCTACACCGCCCTCTGCATTAAGCATCACACCACTGTTCTGTGAGCTTCTTCCTTTATCGCGCTGTTCGGACAGGTATTTCACACCGTGTACATGACATTGCGCATAATAATTTACTCTCTGCACGTAACGACTCAGAGCCTTTGATGCCATATATTGTTGATCGTCATCGGGATACGATTCCATCTGGGAATTTGTGCTTACAGTTATCAGTAATATATACACATTGATAAATATATGTTTATTTATATATATGGGACTACACGTTTAACTGATATTGAACTTACGGTTTCCTTGAACATTGAGCAAAATGTTCCAATTCGGTGTTGTAAATCGGTTGACCCTGGGTATTCCGTATCATAATCCTCTTTGAAATCAATCATCTCGGAGCTGAATTCTTCAGCATTCTGCATAGCGGTCCAATGAGCGATACGCACGAATTCCTTTGTTAACAAGGGCTCCCATATCTGAATAGTTGGAAGCACATGTTTGGAAACAATTGAAATGCCCCATTTATCTGGGGTCTTCGGATCCATGGCTCGTTTATCGAGGTACAAATTGATGAACGTCGCACATTGATGATTAATATACGATTCTACGATGCAACCCTCTGGGTATCGGTGGTTGCGCACCCATTTTTTGTAGTACCCCAATTCACGTTCCATCGAGAACATCCAAGTATAGTGGACATGACCGGTTTGCAGTACTTGAGATGGGAGATGTTTACATAAATGCACCATAATCGTGTGGAACGGCGGAGGGAATACCATTTCCAACTTACTGAGAATCAATACAATATCAACCTGCATCTCTTTTAGCTTCTTCTTTGAAATCTCCCTTGCATAGAGAGACTGAAAGAAATTTGCAAGCTCACATATCACGGTGGCTACGTGCGGTGCCACATAAGGGCGTACAATGATGGGAAGAATACGTTGTAGCAAAACATGATTGTCGTGTGCTTTAAGCCCAAAAAACTTCTTATCCTTCACGCTTATCTTGTTTTTCAAGGATCACGCATAGCCCGATGGAAACCTTATATTTGTAACATTATCAAGCGCTTCACCACGTTTCTCAGGCTTGATCGTGTAGTCGGCATAAGGCATGAAAGTTTTGTTGCCCGTTGTTTTGGCCCATAGATCCTTATGCACACCCAATTCCTCTCACATTTGTCTGGCTTTCAAATCATCTTTTGTTTTCCCAGGCAAGTTAAAAAGCGTTCCAATAAGATTGTCACACACATTTTTTTCAATATGCATCACGTCCAATGCGTGCCTTGTCTGCAAAGATTTCCAATACGGGAGTTCCCAAAATATCGACTCATATGTCCAACACAACCATTTCTGGCCGGCTTTGTTCTTCTGAGTAAACTTTGGATGTAACGACAGTTCGGGAAACTGAATGTCCAATATTTCTTCATATATTTCATACCCACTCTTTTCAGGGCGGGATTTTTTCATCTCCCGTTTCCCGTTGATTTTTTTATTTTTCCGTAATGCATGATTCTCTGGCAAGTCCTTCCGTGCTCCTACGTAGTACGTCCTATTATGACTGTGAAGCCCTTCGAGATCATCCAGGCATATTGGACAAGCCTTATAACCCTTCGTCTGAATGCCTCCCAACATTCCCAAACCGGGAAAGTCACTAATAGTCGATAAAACCGCCGCTCGCATCTTGAAGGTTCGATTGTTGGATGCATCAAAGGTTACAACCCCTTCGGACCACAACTTTTTCAAATCATCAATCAAAGGTCTCATTAAAACATTTAGGCACTTCCCAGGCGACTTAGGGCCAGAAATCAACAGCGTTAAGATGTTAAATTCTTTCTTCATGCACGAGGTTGGAGGTAAATTGTAAGGCATAACTACAACGGGCCACACACTATAAGGGACAACATTTGCACCAAACGGACTAAACCCGTCAGTTGCCAATGCAAGACGTACATTGGCAGCTTCAGATCCAAAATGAGGCCATATCCTATCGAAGTCCAACCAGCCTTCCCCGTCAGCTGGGTGAGTCATCTTATCCGGGTCGATCCTTCTTTCCTTACTACCATGCCATTGCATTTGCTTTGCAATATCAGGTGAACTGTACAATTTCTGCAACTGTGGAATAATAGGGAAATATCTAACAGTTTTCTTAGCCTTTGGTTTTCGCATTCCGACGAGCTTCTCATAGCGAGGTGAATCACATTTGTAGCACACATCATCTTTCGCATTAGGTCCATCGAATAAGATACAACCATTTTCACATGCATGGTAAGTCTTATAACCCATCCCGACACTCTTCAAAACACTCTTTGCCTCTTTGAATGAAGACGGGTAATGATTCTCAGCCGGTAACAATGCTTTATGCAACACACAAAACGCAGTGAATGCTTCATTCGACAATTGATATTTCTCCTTAAGAGCCATCAACTCTATGATAACCGTCAACATATCCGTTGTCGCGTCTTTATACAACTGTTTTTTATGCTCTTTCAATAACTTTGTGTAGTTGTCTGCCGCTTCTTGTGCAATCGACCTGTCAACATCCGCAATTTCATCGTCATCCTGTACCAATTCATCCATTTGTCCCCCACACCAAAATGGGAACACATCGTCCATATACTCCATAATTATTGGATCGCTCCGGTGCTCTTCATTCACTACTACATTTGCGCTACTTGATGAACCTCCAGTGTCCCAACTTCTTCTACTACTATTCATTACTTCTGTTAACATAGGCATGTTAAATTTTTCACCGTGAAAAATCCACACATCGTACCCCCTCATCATTCCGTTCTGAATCAAATGCATATATATATCCGGCACAGTCTGGTAAAATGCGTTAACACAACTACCGCACGGACACCTGTGTGATTCAATATTAGGGAAATTTGTCTGTATATATTCGATAAAAACCGCTACCCCTACCATAAACTTCGGATCGTACTTACTGAAAGTCATCCAACTCTTATCAATATCCTGATACACAGTCAATACTAAGAACTATTGAACAAAATATCTAATGAATATATCGATATACACAACAAGAGGAACATAATTTATCAAATAAACATACGTACCATTCTCGAGTTTCAAGTACCTTCCACGACGCACGGTTCTTACCAATATCCAACCCGAGCCACGGATCTTGTCAGTATCGAACAAGACAAAAGATTCTTGTCAATATTGACATAAAAATGGGAATCTTGTGTAGAGAAAAAGAAATGGAGGTGGGAGAGAAAAAAGAGATTTGGGAAGAAAGAAAAAAAGAGTTTGGAGATGAAAATGAGATGGGAGAGAAGGTAAAGTTTTTTGAGTGGCTGAGAATAAGTCCAGCAGAAAAGACTTGGCCGACGGATGCACGTATCCATCGGCCAGCTGTAACAGATACACATAAAACGGTACCGTTTCAGCCCTGGACTCGTCCATTAAACGATACACTGTCGTTTTTCCTTGGCCGACGGATGCGTGTATCCGTCGGCCAAGAAGATCGCGCATTTAACTCCCCCGAACCCTAGTTCCTCCCATTTCAGAGTTCTTCCTCTCTTCTCTCCATCGCAGCAGCCCCCTTCCTCTCTCTGCTCGAACGCCTCACTACCAGACGCCGTCCGCCGCCCGCCACCCGCCGCCGCCTGCTTCCTCTCTCTGCTCGAACGCCTACATCTCCTCCCTCACTTGAAGGTATGTTTGAAATCTGTACTTAGGTTAACCAATAGCAGTAGATTTGTTTCAGAAAACGTTTATCATGTTTGAAAACGTTTTAGATTTGAAATGGTTACTTAGGTTTGAAAAAGTTTATCATGTTTGAAAACGTTTTAGATTTGTTTCAGAAAATTTTAAATGTTGCTACTTGAGACGTTTCCAAAGTTTGTATACTTTCATAGTTGTTGCTACTTAAATGTATATGAAATGGTTACTTAGGTCCCCAATTTTTTCTTCTTATAACCCATATGTCATATGAACAAGTCAGGGTAATACCCGACCGCAATGGGTAGAGATTGGGTAGGGTATTGATCAGGTTTTGGGTATTAAAATCGGGTAGGGTACGGTATCACAAAATCCGACCCATACCATACCCATTGCCGTCCCTAGTTTCCGGGCAGTTTACTTTCAACATAATTTAGGGTTTAAAGAATGTAGGGTTGCAGAAATAAGCCAGGGGTTTCAGGGCAATTTAGTTTCACAATAATTGTAGGTTTCAGGAACTTTTTGGTTGCAGAAATAATTAACCTTGTGTTGAATAAGGGTTTTCGGGAAGTTTAGTTTCAAAATAATTTAGGGTTTAATAAACTACGATACATGTGTGACAAAGATTCAAAAAGTTAGAAATGTAGGGTTTAATATAATGCACGATATGTTTGCATCCTGAAAAACAAGTTCATTCGTGTGTGTATTAGGTTATCCTTTCGATGGATGAAACCAATAGCAGTAGTGTTGGGGAGAACAGCCTAACTGGGGCAGAGCACATTGATGAAGAAGTTCCCGTAGTGAAGGAAGTAGACGTGGAAAAATCAATGAACTTAGTGATGAACAAATTGCCTAGGGGACTTTCTTCGATGCACGAGGCGAAGACTCGCATGTATATCAGGCGGCTGATTTCAACTGAAGGAGATAGACTTAGAAAGCAAAAGGAAGAACGAGATAGGGTCGCCGCTGCGAGACACTCTGCTCAAAGCGCAAGACGGACTCCGTCTTATGGATCGACTTCGAAGCGCGCGTCCCTAGACTAGTTTACTACTTCATTAGTGTATGAACGATGTTTAAGTTAGGTTATAATTAAGTTTATATTGTATGACTCGGTGATTAATGTGCTAATACATTTTATAAATGCTAATATACGTAAGTTTAAATTTGTTTCTGCTATATTCGTTTTTATATAGTACTAAGATTTGCTTTCATTTAGTCAATGGATGACAGAAGTAGCGTAGGGGAGAACATTATCTCAGATGATGAATATGATGGACCTCAACAAGTGGGCCCTGATTTGCATGCTGAGATGATGCGCTTATTCAACAGCATTCCAAGACAGTCTTTGCCACGCACGAGATCTGTAGCAGCTGCTCGGATGAGGTTACTGGGCCTCATTAACCGAGAGGGACGAAGGATTGCGGCTGAAGAAGCTGCTGAAAGAGAAAGACTTGCTAATGAACGAGCCGCTGAACGAGTTGCTGCAAGAGCTAGGCTTGAGGAAAGAGCTAGGCATATTCATGCAAGGGTTGCTGCTCTCTCAGAGTCTCGTACATATTATGGAGCCACCTCCATGCGCGGCCCGAAGCATGACACAAGGGTGTACGTGCAGTGGCTGAAAGACAACACGGAGCGCGAAGACGAAGACTAGACGCCTTGCTAGAATATTAATTTCCTACTATTTAATGGATGTGTGTTAATGATGACTTTTATTTCAATAGCACTTTTTATATGACTTTGTAATTTGAATGTTTAACGGTTGTTTTAATTTTTGTTCACTTTCTTAATTAAGTGTTGGTTTATATGAATATTATTTGCGTATGATTTGACTTAATTATTTGGGATTGATTATAATTGTAATATGTTCTTTGACTCAAGTCAGGATATATGGAACCAAACTCTGATCGTAGAATCGAGCGTAGGTGGCGTCGACGTGAAAATGCGGGAACAGTTGTACCTGGTCCACATGGAGTCAACGTTGCAGGTGCCCCAGCGTGGGTCCAACATTATTCCCTATTAGTCTAGGATGCACATCAACGCTACGACTATATTTCTGACCTGATGCATGAGAAAGGTATGGACATACCTCCACTCCCTGTTGGAGGCCCGCAGCATACCCCTCCATGGATGAACGAGGAATGGATGAACGAGGTTCAAGACAATGACCTTCAAGCTATAGCGGAGCCTGCATGGTTTAGACGTTTTGTGGAATGGATGGAAGTGACCAAAGAAATGCACCAGCGTGTCATCAGAAACCTGCTTGGTTCGTAACTCTATTAGGCGTGTCTGTGTTTTCTTTTATGAGTATGTTTAATATTGTGATTCTGTGAACACATTATCTGGCAAATGTTTCCATAACTATTTCCTAACACATTATCTATGAACTGTTTTTTTATATACGCATTGTTTCATACATATTTCATGTGTAATGTCTTTATGTTCATCGGGATCCAATTAAATTCTTTCGTATATTGGCTCACTTTACCAACGGATACAAGGAACTTGGTTGACGGATTCAACATGTGTGGCTAAGGTTTGTCACTTGGCTGACGGATGCACATGCGTGGCTAAAGTTTTTTCACTTGGCTGACGGATACATCATGCGTGACTCAAGTTTTTTTCACTTGGCTGACGGATACAGCATGCGTGGCTCAAGTTTTTTCACTTGGCTGATGGATGCAGCATACGTGGCTAAAGTATTAGGACTTTACCGACGGATAGGAGTTTCCTTATCTACGGATCTTGCATCCGTCGTCCTGGTGGTTAACTTGGGTGACGGATGTAGGATCCGTGACCTTAGTTTCACCACTTGGCTGACGGATTGCTGTATCCATGACCTAAGTGCCAAAACTTAGGTCACGGATCCATTTTATCTGTCACCTAAGTCGATTTCTGCAGTAGTGCTATTAATTACTAAACCACCCTAACAACAGTCCAACCCCAAATTAACCCAAACCATGAATTCGACCTAGCCGAGATTGAAGAAAATATATAAAAGGAAGAAGACTTGAATCATCACATAGATCACATTAACACACATGTAAAGAAAAAAATCAACACATAAATACATTTATCTGAACATCAAAAACCTTGAGAAAAATATATTCAATAATGTTTATTTTTTGTTGAACAATTAACTAAAAAATATGTTATTACTAGACTATTTAGACTTTGTGGTTGTTGTAATAGTTTGTTTTGCAGGTAATACACATACGGGTGAACGATTTGTAAATAATTTTTTGTCGAATCGGGACTGCTCTTGATGTGGACATCGAAACTAGCTCTCAAGGGAAATCAAGAAGACATTCAAAATCAATTCAAGATTCCAACAAATCTGTTTTGGCTCTTTCCAAGGAATTAAAATAGGCATTTTGGCTCTTTCCAAGGAATTAATGAAGGCAACTTGTTCCATATTTTAAAAGACAAATCAGCCACTTAATTCAATGCAAGTGAGATGAATTCAAGACTATTAATGACCTATTTGTGCTATTTTACATATTTCCAACATTTAGAAAATCGAAGAGTCATTTAGTTGTACAAAGTAATTAATTTCAAGTTTTGCTGCTGTCCTATTTAATAAGGTCCATTTTCAGAATGTGATAGAAAATTTTATGCAAGTTTTATGAAATAAAAGTTCGAGTTTTCTTCTTGGAAGAACCTATCACATTTCAATCTTCATGTGTGTAAATTCTTGAAGTTTGAGTGTTTCGGCTTATCACAGACTTTCCATAATCTGTGTGGCATCATTCAATCCACCATCTATCCTCCTAGTTACTTCGATTCTTCAAAGAGTGTTGTACGGACAGTTGAAGCAATCTTCATCATCGACTCCATCTCATCCATTGGAATCTTAGAGAGTGTTGTACGGCCATCTAAGGTTCTCCATCCAACCACCACGTTCCTATATCATCTGCGAATCTTAGAGAGTGTTGTACGACCATCTAAGGTTCTCCATCCTACCACCACGTTCATATATCAGCTCTTAACGATGGAATGAGAAAACGTCGATAGTAAAACACATGTAAATGTTCAACATTGACATCTTTAAATTGTAAGTATTCCTTCGAGTTTAATGTCCACTATTCCACACACGAACTGGTGACCAGGTTCAATATGAGACATGTAAAGGAATTATGTCTTTACGTGGATGGTCATGCCTGTAATTTAGTCACCCATTTTTTGAATGAAAGTTGCATATATAATTAACAATAAAGATTCAGTACATAAAATAGAGATCCGTAGATCCCTATTTAGAAAACCTTGGGACAATTGAGCAAAAACTTCAGTTTCGGAGAAAAGCATATAGAAACTGAAAATTAAAGTCAAAATGTGGAGAATCGCTCAAGATGGTGCCTAAACGCTGCTTGATCCCATGAGGAGGAATATTTTCACCGTGAGGAATACAATTGAACTTGAACTCGATATTAAGGAGGGGATGATATATGTGATTCAGGGATCCCTCTCGGTAAAAATCCCTGCAGCCTTGGGTACTCAACATTCCATCTATTGAGGTTGTTTCCCAGCCCTCGCCCGATCTTCTCGTAGTTCCCCTGTAGATCATTTCTTCTTTCCCATTTCCGTAAATGACTAGTCCATGAAATGTGTTTGGCCCCGGCCAGTGAACTAGATCGCTCTCTATGGGAGGGAGCTGCCCGACCGCGTACCGCCTCATCCACTCCCAACTAAGGGTTAGGTAAGGTGTCTGGGGACAATATTGAGCCTCTTCCTTGATACGAGGAACCCTTAGGTAAGGTATTTAGGGGTAGTGAAGCAAAAGTCGGTGGACACATCGAAGATTGCGAGACCTCCGTACTACATTCAGTAGCAAACTTCTGGCCCAATTTGTGCGGTTTGATCTCTAGGGCGGATTTATCAAACCAGAGGTTTCTTGGAGACTCCCGATCACATTCCTGAACAACGTGACCAATTCGACCACAATTATAGCAGAAGGTGGGCAGTGAGTCATATGTTAGGCTGAATTTTATCGGATCAGGATACTCCGGAAAGCGCAGGACCAAAGAGCATCATAAGGGATGATTCAGGTCCATCCAGAACCAGATCCTAACTGCCCACCCCAATAAGAGCCGCACTAATCACAAGGAACATGCAGTCACTCACCCATGGCTGCATCGATCTCCCCTATTTCCCTTGTCCGAACTAATGGTGGGAGGCCTATAGCTTTCACCCACAATTGAAGCCAATCTAAGTGGGGAAGCTCCTTCCCCATCGTGCCCATGATGTCCATAAGAATGAGTGGCTACCCATGAAAGCAACATGGTTCCTTCTTGTGTACCAAATCTTTATACGAACCAAAGTACAAAAACTAAGATCCTAGGGTCGAGATCCTTGATCACGAGTCTCCAGCCCGACCATCCTCAAGGCCTAGAGATGTCTTTCAACACGAACTCTTTTTGGTAAGGCCGGGTAGTGAGCATCCTACCCACGATACCAAATTGTTGGCGGGCAAGGATAGTTGGTTCCACCGAGGTAAATGGGACTTTGATCATAGCGTCCTCATCCTCTGTAATGGAGCATGACGACAAGCCCTCCTATAGGGATGCCATTAACGGTAGGACGAGAGGCAGATGCAGATTCACGGGAAGGGATATATCCATATGGCTAAGGTTTGTATTGATCGTATTAGGGCTTGGGTTAGGGACGTTGTTCACCGACAGGATCGCTAACGCCAAGGGTTCAGGACTACCCTCGGTTGGACCCATAAGAGGAGTTCCTGATAGTGCTAGGACGACCGCCACATTAGGGTTAGTTACTTTCAGGTTACGTCCCCATTTGGGTTTGATCTTCATGGATGGAGGAAGGATACACCTTGAGGAGAAAACCACCACACCTAAATCCTCAGTGGCTGGTGATTCCGTAGTATACTTCAAGGGAAGCGGCGGAGAAAAAATGGATAAAGCGGACAGTTTGGAAATCCTTTTCTGCCTCTCTTTAATAGGTACGATAATCTCAAAGGAAGGACACAGGAGCATGATGAGAGCAGGAGGCATAATGCTTATTATTGGTGGAGAAGGAGGTGTGAGGGCTATAGATGTCACGAACAGAGCATGGATCAGCTCCATTAATCGATAACTAGAGTAGGATTAGGGCTAGGATTAGAGAGAATATCTAAAGGAGTATTACACATGGAAAGAGTCTTTTTAATATTTATTTGTCGCCCATTCGTTATATGTTCTCTTGGATGGTAGGTAAGTTTTCCCTTTACTAAAAAAAATACGTAAGACATTAATCATATTTTTTTGAGCATACGACAACAATTTTATTAATGTAGAAATGAAGGGGTTGAAATGACCGAACAAAAGTGGAAATTAGCTAATGGGATGAGATACAATTTCGATGACAACCGAAACAGATCCTGTAACTAAATACCCGATAAAGAATAGGGAGATACTATGTGGTGGTTCCCTATTTCGACTGTTCTTGACGTTGTAAAGCCATGAGGCTTTCCCCATCTCGACTCGATCGGGTGTTATGTCTTAAGAGTCGGTCAAGGAGTATGCTAGGGAAATGAGGAGGTTGGGAATCAAGAGGGCTCTGATTTGCGAAGGCCGGGGTGTGCCTCCTCACTCACACCCCGAGAGGCCTTGGGTGATTCATGGTGGCATGTGAGGCAAGCCAATGTGCCTCGCTACTTCCCTATCGGAGTTGACATTCTCAATATTGTATATGGAGTTCACGCTTCCTTTAGTAGGGGTGTTAGATTCATCCGACCCCAAGGAGGGTAAATACCAATGGGGCTCCGCCAAATAGTGAGTAGGGGCGTGAGAGTTTCCTAACACGAGGTATCGGACCGGGGTTGCGATCTTCGCAATGCCGACCAGTAGGATCCTTCGCGGTGCCGATCAGTGGGGTCCCGGGGTACTAGACCAGGGCGGAGATCAGTAGCTCGACTACTATCATGGGAGTGCCTTTTGGTCTTCTCTGAGAATATCCATGACCGTTCATATATCCACCGTAATGCATATTCTCACCATTGTGTCGGTCCCCCGTGGTGATCAGTTGGGACCCTACTCGTGTTGGGTAGCATTGAGCAGACCGAAGATGATCCGCTCAAGGTGATGGATCGTTTATAGATCGGGATCAACAATCTAGTTGGGGCATGAATGTGGGCTAGGGTCTTCGTCCCGAGGCCATTCTGGTCACATGGTCTTCTGGCCACCTTTGGAGCCAGAGTTGGTTCCGGAATCCCGGTGATAGGGGTGGGGCGGTGCGAAGTCTAGTGGTCGTTCCTTATTGGGTCCCCGTGATCTGTCTCCCATCGCCATGGCATATGGTAGCCATTGTAAAGTAGGTCCGACCTCCTCGACTTCATCAAACGGCTTGCGTAGTGGTAGGCGGTAAGAGTCCGTCATAGTTGGTCGATCCCCTCATAGGTTGTAGATCATTTCATGAGAAGGCTTGTGGAGATACGTAGTAGTGGATTTGGGGTCTTCTCTTGGTAAGATCCATGGTCCTTACAGTCTTGGTCGGGTCGAAGAGGGGCGGCGAGTTGGCATGCGAGAGGTAGTAGGGGTTAGTGGGCACTATGGGTAGGTTTCCATGGCGAGTTGCTCTAGAAAGGCGGTAAGGTTGATTAGAGAGGAAGGCGAATTTGGAGACGAAATAAAAACATAATTAAAGGGAGAGAGAGAATTAGAAAGAAACCCTAAGTTTCGTATATTAATCATATCATTCTAATTATTAACCACTGCTCAGGGGAGGAACCGAAAAAAAAATAGGATGGGTAGCCAAGGTAGAAGCAAAAAAAAATTCAGGGTGTTCTTATGGTGAATCAAGCTCATGTTCCCATGTAAATATCTAAAACCCTTCTATCATTACACCAAGTTCTTATATGCTGGGTGTTCCATAGAACACTTGGTTCCGCCCCTACGGTTGGTCAATAAAATAAATAAAAAAGTACAAGGCATCGAGTGATGGGATAGTATATTATTGGGATAAAACCAGAAACTAACTATCATCAATTTGTACCGTTCAAGAGCTGACTGTTGATTTATTAGTCAATCAGATCATACATGTAGACTTAAAGTAATTCCTACAAACTAACTTTTTCCGTTAGAAATGACAGAAAATGTTCATTAAAATTGTAAAAAGTAACAAGTCTACAGTTAGTTTTTGAGTTCAATAGTCATATGACAGTTAGTTTTGGGTGTTTTTTCTAACGTTTTTTGTTATTTATAACGAAAATTGTTAGTTTGTGTAATTACCTTAAGTCTACAGGTCTGATCTGATCGACTAATAAGTCAACAGTCAGTTCTTTAAATGTACAAGTCTATGATAGTTACTACGTGGAGTTTTTCCTATATTATTCAATGGATAACATTCAGGATAACAAAATACAAACTATCGACCTGGGTCCTTGGATCGTTGAATCAAGGGCCCAGATTTAAACAAAATCATTAATGATTATGTGTCACGCCCCAATTTCAGTAAACCGAACTCGGGACGCGAACGTTTAAAATAAGAAAACACTTTGAAAACATTTCCATTAAAACACTTTACAATACCAGTTTAGTTCAACAAAAGGATAATTACAATTTAAAACATGTTCCAACAAGTGGACAAAAGTAGGCATCCGTCACTAGACTCAAAACAACCCGGACTCCGCTCCTAGCTCCACAAGCTTCGAGAGCTCGCCTAGTCCGTCCTGTGATCAGTACCTATAGGAAAAGCAGCTAGGGGTGAGCGTTCGCTCACCACCACGGATAACAGACTGACTACGGCATAATTAGCAGACAATGCCGGTAACACCAATAATAAAGTCAACACCGGGGGACACTGCCCCCAACCCAAGGACTCTGACTGAACATACACCCCCCGTTACCTTCCTTGACCAACTCAACACCTTGACACGTAAAGTAGTCCCGACACAACGATCACGACCTCTCCCAAGGACTCGAAAGAAACGACGCAACACCAAACAAGATCACAAAGGATCGCACACCAAACAAGATCACAAAGGACCGCAAACCAACTGCTCAGTAACCCCCCTCACGCCCTTTACCGATCTCATCAGGTCAGGCGGTCGACCCGTTGCATTTCCTCGACACAAAGTCGGATCAGACAGTCACAACCACCGAACCACACACGCGCGGCCAGGACCCCTTTACTGACGGGCGGGCCCCCTACCCCGTCTGAACGTGCAGACGCGTGTGATCGAGGACCCCCGTTTAATGAAGCGGGCCCACAACCTCAGGTAACCACAATCACTGTCAACCTATCACCCTCACAACCACCGAACCACACACGCGCGGCCAGGACCCCTTTACTGACGGGCGGGCCCCCTACCCCGTCTGAACATGCAGACGCGTGTGATCGAGGACCCCCGTTTAATGAAGCGTGCCCACAACCTCAGGTAACCACAATCACAATCACAAACACAGTTCAACAAACAGCAACAACACAAGTTCAGCACTCCACAGACACTCATGGCCACCCAAGACACCAACCCTAAAACACGGACTCAACAGCCCCACAGGCACTCACGGCCCCCCCAAGATACACCAACAGTGACTCACGGGTCAACGACCCCACGGGCACTCGCGGCCACTCCAAACCACCAATAGTAATGACACGGGTTCACAACCCCATGGCACTCACGGCCACCCAAGACACCAAAACGACGACACGGGCTCTCATGGCCACCCCAGACTCAGCAATAGTAAGACTGGCTCTCAAGGCCACCCAAAACTCCACAATAAACAACACGGCTCTCAAGGCCACCCAAACTCGACGATAAACAACACGGCTCTCAAGGCCACCCAAACTCGACGATAAATAACACGGGCTCTCAAGGCCACCCAAACTCAACAACAATAAAAACGCACAACAACCTCCGGCATAAACGATGCCTCCAACAGTCCTAAGATCGCTAGTTTCACAAACAACCTCCGGGGATGGTCATATGCCTCTAGTACTCCTAATATCGACAAGTTCGCAATCAACCTCCGGGCATGGTCACATGCCTCCAGTAATTCAATTATCGCTAAGTTCTCTGATCCTACGACACTACTAAGTGTCACAGCAATTCTAATATTCGCTATGTTCCCGTATCATGCATTTCTAATATTCGATAACCTAAATAACCCACGACACCCCGGTGTCACATGCAATTCTACTGTTAACTTTCCCTAGTTAGGGCCGAGATCCGGCTACTTTTCCCTACCTCAACTGAAGAGCAACCGCTATGTTTCCTAGCTGCTGACGTTCTGGCTCGCTACCTCCGGGCTTCACTTCGATCGAAGCCGGACGCTAAAGAGAACACGAAAGCCATAGATTAATAACGGTTCCACCGCTAAATTAAAGGTTACGATTAATCCAGTCTAGACCCGACAATTGTCCTTTAAACTCGAGCGGGCTAAAAGCGGGGTCACGGCGAATCGGGTTTGAGTACCCGAGCACCGAAACCGGTGCATGCGAGGCACGGTCCCAATGCACGAATCCCGAGGTCCGATTCAGCGGTCCGCTTTTGTTCCTTTTTAAACCCAATTAGCAGTCCATTTTAACCAGAGTTCCAGATTCGTTCAACTGCTCGAAATCCGTTTTATATCCGCTGATTTTACTTCCCTTTTATTTCCAAATCTGGTTTTATTTTAAAACTCTTTTCAAATTAGAAGCGTTTCTGTTTCAACACTCCAAAATCGTCTTAAAGACCAACCCGAAACCAATTTCTTTTCAAATTAGGTCATTTTCCAATTTAAATCCCCTTTTTTAAACAAAACCGATTTTTCGATTTAGGGTTCCTTTCCCTTCAACTTCAGAAGTTCGATTTTCCATCCAAAACCGATCTCAAACCCTAACTGTTTCAAAACAACTTCATTTTCCCTTTTACATCTCGAAATTTTGAGTCCAGATCAACAAGACAAACATGACCAGATCCAAGGTGGTTCGTAAAAAGGAAAGACAACGGGGACAGTTCGGGTTTCGAACCGACCGGCCGCCGGCGAGGGCGGCGTCGGCCGGGGCCTCACCGTAGGGAAAGTGAAGGTGGGAGGCGCGCTGTGAGGGCGGAGGCGTTGGCCGTGAGGGGAGGAGATCGGGCGGCGCCTTTGCGTATGGTCGGAGACGAAGGAGACGGCGGTGGAGAAGTGGTTGTAGGGTTAGGGCGGCGGAGCACGACGGTGATGGTCGGAGACGAGCGTGAGGTACGACTGGGACTCGGATCTGAGAGGGGAAACGGAGATGGAGGCTCGTGGATGAAGAGGACGGTGGTGATGGCGGTGGGTTCGACTGAACGGATTTGGGAGAGAGAGAGGGAGGTGAGAGGGGAGTGGCCGGAGATGGAGGCGAGGTGGTGGTCGGCCGTTGCTGAGGAGGTGACGAGGAAGGTCGGAGACGGACGAGCTCGGGCTCGGGACCAGGTGAGGACAGAGAGAGAGACGGACGGAGCGGTTGGACGGAGAAGAAGGAGCGGACGGTGAGGGAGAGGGCCGGAGAGACGCCGGCGACGGCGAGACGACGAGGACGGGCGAAGGTGAGGTCGGGAGAGGAGAGGGGCGGCTGAAGGAGAAGGAGAAGTGAGGATTATGGTTTCAGAACCCTAATGCCCACCTTATATAGGTCGGGCTTTGGGCCGGGTCTGCTGGTCGGGTCCGGTCCGACCCAATTTTTTTTTTTTTGAAGCGGGTTTTACATTATGTCATTAATGTATATTTTTGTAATTAATTCCGTAATCAATCACCCCCTCCACTGAATTTCGGTAATTGTCTGATCCTCTAAATCAATGGCCCGGATTATTTTGTATTTCGTACTTGAATTGTACCGAAAGTTCCCCTTATTCAATAATAAGTATAATGGTCATTGTAAAAACCATAAGAGGTATTCATTTTTTTTTAATATATAACCCTTACCTTTTATAATTCTAAACAAATATTTTGAAGTTTTCTTTTTTGTTTCAATTTGTACAAAAATAACAATTTATTCTTATAATTTACATTAAAAAAATTATAAGTAAAAGATCAAAAATGTATCCCTTGATCTTTTTCTCATTGATAGCATATAAATAATAATACATTTAAGTCCAGAATTTAAGTTTTTAATTCTTATGTTGAAAAAAAATAAGAGATTTTGAAATATTTATTAGAGGTTACTCCATGTCCTAACCCCCTACTACACTTAATTGTCAAATCCGCACCCAAGATTTGGAAAATTGTCATATAATAACGAATTTTAAAACTGACTTATTAAAAACCAAAAAGTACTGTTTAAATTGACTGATTCCGTGAACAGTGAATCACGTGCGTCTCACGTGACTCATTTTATAATGGAGCTTGGGCGAGCTGAGGTCACAAAGAGATGAAATTCGAAGCTCGGACACAAAGAGATGAACTTCGAAGAGCTGAGATGAAGAGATGAGGTCACGAAGAGATGAAATTAGGCCAAGTTAACGTCTGCGGGAAGAACATATTTGAGGGTAAACTCGACTTTTCACTTGACCAAGTTAACGTTTGTAAGAACCACTCCCGGTCAACGACAGTCAAATCGGCGAAAAACAGGAAAATTTAAAATTTTGGGACATACACCTAAATGAACCTAAATTTGACCCCGATATCGACCAAAGTGAGTTCTGGGGGACTCAAGGCAACTTTTTGACCAATTTGGGAAAGGTTGACTTTTTGACGAAAAAGTCAACCGTGCAACGTTTTGGTCCGTTCGAGGCCCGTTTTGGATCCAAAAAGCTTAGCCGTCGTTACAGCGTTCTTAGTTGGGCCGTTTCCTTGCAGCACGTGAAATTTCGTAATTTCTTGGAAAATGGGCCCGTTCAGGGCCCGAGACGGCCGAATTTCGCGAATCTGATTGAAAAATATCTAGAAAGATATTTTTCTAAGTAGTGGGACCCACTTGACACTTGTCACACATTTGGTGGTTGGTTTTTAAAATAAAGAAAAGAAAAGGGGAATGGTAGTTTGGTAAATATGAGATGTGGTGTATGTTTGAAACAGAATAAAGAGAGAGGGTCGGCAAAACAGGAAAAAAAAGAGAAAAAAAGAGAGAGAAAGAAGAGAGAGAAAGGGAAGGAGATAAAGAAGAGAGAAGTTGGGTTTTTGGTGATTTCCCGACGATCCGACCGACCGATCGACTCAACGACTGCGGATTCGAACTCCCCTCGTCATTCCCTACGAGGGGAGTTCGTAGGGAATGACGAGCCCTTAAATTATTTTAGGATCGTAGAAACGAAAACGGGAATTTTCGGAGCCCCGGAAGGGCGTTTTCCAATCCCGGGCAGATTCGCCGAGCCGGGCGAATCGGGCCTTTCCGGGCCCATTACTGACAATGTCGAGTAATTGGGAAGTTTGGAAGTGATCGGCATTGTCGGGGTTGCGTTCGAACGTTAAGTTCATTAAATTCGGGTTTCGCCTGCTTATTTAAAAAGTGTGTTAATTGTAATCATTGTAGACCGTGTCGCCGACCGTGGAAAGAGGAGGCTAAGCGAGTAATTCTGGAGCACGCCG
Organism: Erodium maritimum; assembly: GCA_963921825.1. Classification (NCBI taxonomy): domain Eukaryota; kingdom Viridiplantae; phylum Streptophyta; class Magnoliopsida; order Geraniales; family Geraniaceae; genus Erodium; species Erodium maritimum. The sequence continues at coordinate 17,624,252 of OY997591.1, forward strand.
GAGCTTTGGAGTGTACTTTTAGGAAAGCGTTACGAGGTAGGGAAAAGTAGCCGGATCTCGTCCTTGACTAGGGAAAGTTAATCGTAGAAATGCATGTGACACTTGGGTGTCGCAGGATCAGTAAAATTGTCGAACAATAGAAATGCAGGCGACACTTAGGGGTGTCGTAGGATACGTGAACGTATCGAACATTAGAAATGCATGCGATGTTGGGTCTCGAGGTAGGGTTGGAGATGAACCAACTCGCAGCGGAAAATCAAGGAAAACCAAGAGACGATTAAAACCATGAAACAACTAACAAAGAATGGATTCACAAGAGAAAAATTCAGCACTAGTTCTTACCAAAACAAGAACACCGGGTAACGAATGATTGGCTTGAGTCTCCAAGACGCCTACGTATCCACATGGGAATCAAAGCCACGTAGTTCTTCTCTTTGAGGACTCAAGAACACAAAAATGGAGGTGGGAGCTTGCCAAACCCGAAATTGCAAGGGAAGAGAGAGAGAAGTTGTGTTTCCTATTCTTGTCTTGTGTTTGTTATGTTGAAAAAAGATGACTTAAACATAACAAAACTCATACTTGTCCAACTAAAGGCATGGGACAAGTATGGTGTCAAGTAAGGTGTAAATAGGACAAAGTATGGCAAGAAAAGATTGGGTTAGGTGGTGAATCACCAACACCTTAATCCTTGTCTTGCTTGCTTAGTACTAATTAATCAAGACTTGATTAATTAGTTCCATGGGCCTTGGTTGCATGGGCCTTTCATGGGCCTCTGGGAACATGGCCCGTGGCCATTTCCAACGAGGTCCCGTGATTCGCTCATCGCCTCCAAGCCTTCCATACCGGAAATGTCCAACATTATCCGACGCAATCAATCCCAAGACTCCAAGCCTTGTCTCGATCCGTAAAGTCCTATTCACTTACGGGCACATGACCCAAAACCCAGTTTTGGTCATGTCCCGAGACAACTCCCTTTTGGCCATTCTCCATAAATGTGTCAATGAGTTTCATCCTCCGGTGTGACCCTTAGGTTTATGCATGTCAATAGATCAACGTAAAATCCCATTTTACTTGATCCTATTTAAGTGGCAACTAACGAGACTTTAGTATTGCCTGACACTACATAACGAATCGACCCTGTCAATTCTAACATTTCCGTCGTCCCTGTCATTATCCTTTTATCTCCGATATCCTGATTGAGATAAGGCATAGAGCCGTCATCCTTATTATTCTCAATCACCGTTCCTTGATATGTGAGATGACTGAAGATATGATACCCAGTATCATGTGCATGGCCATGCTATTCTTTCAGTCACTCTCGATCAAGCGGCCGAGAACCGATATCTTTCTCATACCTCAGTATGAGGGATAAATCCCTTAGCCGTCTTTCGTGTCACTCATGTAGCCCGTCCCCAAGCCAATCCTGGCCGTTATGGAAGCCCTGTTACGGACAACGTTAGGCTCAGGTCAAACTCAGTTGTTGACTACATAGCGATCACAAAGACTCCTTGGTCTAAGGATACATGACAAGCTACGACACTGAATATGTTCATGACTTAATCTATGGCACATATTCAGGGCGGGTCGTCCAATATCATGTCCCACATGATATCTATGATCAGACTCCGGAATCCCATTCCAATGACTAACAGAACGTAAGCCATAAAGAGTCATCTTTCATACTAGTTGCTTCTAATGAAGGTTTGTTGACTAGGGACCCATCGAGTATGATCTATCTAAATCTATGGTTCTATTCGCATGGTGGGCATAGATCAGAGCACACATCGATATATTACTCCAACACATAAGTAATATAAAGCCGTTTTGATTTTATTGCTAACGATGATATATACATTTGGACATTTAGGATTGAACTATGGGCACTAAGACTAACAATCTCCCACTTGCCCTAGTTCCAATCTAAACTCCAATATGTCCCCATCGACTTTACATGTCTAACATGTTCAGGCAGCGACACCGCCTTAGTCAAAGGGTTGGCTATGTTATCATCTGTTGCAATATAGGTTATCTTCACTTCACCTCAATTCAGTATTTCTCTGATTAGATGGATACGCCGTAGTACATGTTTGGATTTGTTATGCGATCTGGGCTTTTAGCTTGCGCAATGGCCCTTGTGTTGTCGCAAAATGGATTCACCGGGCTGGATGGGTTTTTAATTACATCCAACCCTGCCGTGAATTTCCAAATCCACATAGCCTCCTTAGCTGCCTCTGCAGCATCCATGTACTTGGCCTCTGTTGTAGATTCGGCAATGGTATCTTGCTTTACGCTCTCCCAGCTAAAGCTCTGCCATTCAGCATAAACACATATCCTGACTGACTTCTAAAGTCATCTGGATTTGTCTTGGAAAACTAACGTCTACTCATCCTTCGACGACTAGTTCAACATCATCTTTCCCGGGTTAGACTGATGTCTACTGGTACAACATAAGGCTTACGAGACAGTCGGTCTCATACATGTCATGGCATATATGATCGATCCTGCCCCCAGGCGCATAGGATTCTCATCATCCTTTTCAGCTCATCAGGTGTCTTAGGACACTGAGTCTTGCTGAGATGAATGCCATGACTAGTGGGTAAGAGTCCTTTCTTTGAATCGAGCATTAAGAACCTACTCAATGCCTTGTTCACATAGGTTCCCTGACTTAAATCCAAGACCCTCTTGGTGCGATCTCTACATATCTTAATCCTAAAGATATAAGAAGCATCGCCTAAGTCCTTTATTGAAAAACACTTCCTCAACCAAGCTTTAGTCTCGTGCAAGGTTGTGATGTCGTTTTCAATGAGAACCAGAAAGGTAATCTTGCTCCCACTAGCCTTCTTATAAACGCAAGATTCATCCTCGTTCTTGATTAAGCCAAATCCAATTACAACTTCATCAAAACGAAGGATCCAACTCCGAGAAGTTCGTTTCAATCCATAAATGGATTTCAACGACTTATAAATCTTTCCCGTATTCTTCGGATCGTCAAAACCTTTGGGCCGAGATATACAAACGTACTCAGTCAAATTTCTATTTAGGAAAGCGGTTTTGACATCCACTTGCCATATCTCGTAATTATGATACGCAGTTATGTCAAGAAGAATTTGGATCGATTTTGACCATAGCCACTAGGGAGAAGGTTTCCTCATAGTCAATCCATTGGATCTGCCTATAACCTTTCGCCACCAGTTGAGCTTTGTAGGTCAGAGGGTTGTTGTCCATGTCCATCTTCACCTTGAAGATCCATTTGCATCCGATGGTCCTCACACCATTGATGGGATCAACCGGTTCCCAGACTCGGTTGTCCGACATGGATTGCATTTCCTCCCTCATGGCTCCCAGCCATAACTCGGAGTCGGGCCCATCCACGACTTCTTGAAAGGTGGCTGGATCATCGTGATCCACCATGACTTCATTGTCACCTCCGGATACCATATCTTGGAGGTGGAAGATTGACCCTTTCAAATCGCCTTGGACCTTCCGGAATTGTAACAGGAATTGGTTCTCACTCTACGACAATCTCTGGCTCCTTTCTACTGGGTTGTCAATTGGGTTAGACAGATTTGTACCATCCTGAATTTCTTCGAGATGCACAGTCCTCCCAATGACGTCTTTGGAAACAAAACTTCTTTTCCATAAAGACCCCACCCCAAGCGACGAACACCATGTTCTCACTGGGATTGTAGAAATAGTATCCCCTTGTTGCTTTGGGATACCACACGAAGGTGCATATCTCAGATCTTGGTTCGAGCTTAGTCGAAACCAAATGTTTCACATAAGCCTCGCAACCACAAATCTTTAGGAAGGACAAAGCGGGCATCATCACGTACCATTTTTAAAATGGTGTCCCTTCCACACCATTCGTCGAAGCCCGATTCACTATGAATGCGGTCGTCTCTAGAGCAAAACCCCTAAAAGAGATTGGGAGATCAGTCCAACTAATCATGGAACAGACCATTGTCTAACAATGTCCGATTTCTCCGTTTGGCTACACCTTTCAACTACAGTGACCTAGGAGGAGTCCATTCCAAAAGGATCCCATTCTCTTTTAGATGATCTAATAACTCTGTGGTCAAGTATTTTCCACCTCGATCCAATCGAAGTGCCTTAATACCTTTGTCGAGCTGGTTTTCTACTATAGTCTTAAACTCTTTGAATTTATCAAAAGCTTCAGACTTATGTCTCACCGAATAGACATAACCATATTTACTGTAATCATCAGTAAATGTGATAAAGTAGCTAAAACCCCTCCTGGCAAGTGAACTTATTGGTCTACACACATTCGAGTGTATCAGCCCCAATAATTCACCCTCCCTTTCATCGCGATCGATAAAGGGCACTTTAGTCATTTTGCCCATCAAACAAACCTTGCACCTATCGATCGAATGGAATTCGAATGAACCTGAAAGCCCGCACTTCTGAAGTGCTGATAGGCGCTTCTTGTTTATGCGACCCAAATGACAGTACCATAACAGAGTTAGGTTTAAATCGTTGGATTTAGACCTCTTGGTATTAACGGAATATATAGAACTTGAGGCATTGTTACCCATATCTAATATGTACAATCCTCCAACCATGTCAGTACTGGTATAAAACATATCATTGCATAGAACATTGAAAACTCCATTTCCAATATTAACATTATATCCTTCCTTGTCAAACACGGATACAGATATAATATTCCTACTAAAAGTAGGTATGCAATATACATTATACAATACTAAGACAAGGCCTCTTGGCAAAGCAAGACTCATGGATCCTACAGCAGTTGCCACAACTCTGAGGTCCATTTCGTGCTTTCCAAATCTCTCATACTTTTAGCCACCATATATTAGTGCATGTGTGAGATTCAGTCATGGTATCTAATACCCATGAATCTTTGGAAGTAGAGAGATGTAGCTCTATAGAGTTAATACCGAATGAAGGCACGGTCCCACCGCCCTTCCTTAGATCATTCAGGTTTCCTGATGAAGGCGCAGTCCTACTGCCCTTCTTCAGATCATCCAGGCTATTTGATGAAGGCGCAGTCCCACTGCCCTTCTTCAGATCAGCCGTGAACTTCCTGTAATCCCGGTTCCAATGACCAGGCTGTTGGCAGTAGAAGCAGACATTCTCAGGTGTCTCATCTTTCCTGCCAAGTGCGCATGGGCCCAGCCCTTGCCACTTCCAATTCCCTTGTTGACCATCAGAATATCCTTGGATCCCAGATCCCTGAGATATTCTACTCAGCAGTTAATGACACTTCATTTAACTCTGATATGGTCTTAGAGACAGCCTTGTCAAGGACATATTCTTTGCGTTCAAACTTGAGGACTATCCTCAAAATTCTGTACCAGTCCAAATAGTTTGTCCCATTTAGCTTGACCCTGTCAAGAATGGTTTTTAATGACAAACTATTAATGTTCGCTGAATTTGCCATTTGATCTACAACAGATAAAATTCAATCAGTAAACTGAATAAATTTTATGAAGATCAAGCTTAAACACCAACAATCAATTCTAAACCTTTAGAATCTGAAACCAAGATCCTTGATTCACTCGATTAAGCTGAACTAATGCTCACCACTTAATCGAGCTATGTAGGTAGGACTCCATCCAATCACATCCAATGTGACTCTTGGCTAGGGTATGCACTTATGTACACGGCTTACCCTATCTGTTACCCTAGCTCAACCTCAGGCTGAGAATCGTAGTCGGGTCCACCAATTTTCAACTATGGCCCGTCACTATGTAGGTGCTCCGCTAATGCGCACGACACCCACATATGTCGTCCAAACCTACTACCCCGCTTTCCCATGGATGCTCCGCTAATGCGCACGACACCCATAGGACGGGGAGGTAGTAAGGTGTTGATAATTGGGAGGTATCGGACATGACCCGTTTTTACTTGTCCGGTTGTGTTTAAAACTTTGACACATCCTAGATGCGATGAGCACATCAACTACATTCCAAATGCAATGATGCCTCAAATTACATCCAATGTAATTCTTCCTTCGAACCCGTCAACTACATCCAATGTAATGACGATTCTAAGGGCTCACACACAAGGATTAAAATTCCAATTTTATCTTTGCATGTGAGGTGATATGCTCGGTAAATAAAGTTAAGCATGCAATTCTAAAACACAGAATTAATCATGCATAAACTAAACCAAGCATAAAGCGATAAATATGCACATAATAGCCCCCTAAACTAACTCCCACTAGCTTCTTGAGCTCCACCGACTCCAAGCCGACGCCAACACCCGAAAAGCCACCAAATGACCTTTTCGCCCTTTCTTCATCTTGAGTAAAATATTACAATTTAATACACGACTCGCAGGTCGGGAATAAATAAATATTACAAACAAGTGGTTCGACGACCACACCTTGAAAGAATAATTACACGCTAACACTAACGGCTCACAGGCCGTGAAAAGCGATAAATAATTAAATTGAGCTCGGGGCTATTATGTACACCATGCCAACATCACATCACACATCGTGTTATCAAACAAGCATGTTATCAAACATCATGTGATTTTCCGGTTTTAATTAATAGCCAAGTTTCGAAATTTTTTGATGCTCGGTTTATCGAAACCGTTCAAAAATGAAACTTTTGAACATTTGATCTTCGAGTTCGTCATGACGGTTCCAAACTCGTCATAACTAACAAAACGGTTTAGCCTTGGCATATCAACCATCCAATGGTCATGCTTGGCCTAGCTCCGTCCAACGGAGCCCCGTTCGGTCCTGGTTTCGGCTCCCCGAGAGTCCCGCTCCCGAGACCCGAAAAATCAAATTTTTTTCAAAATTTCCAGATTTGAAAGAATTTTCAAAAATTCATTTTACATGCATTAAATCCATAAACAAGTATTTAAAACATGTTATCAAAAAATTTAGCAAAACAACACGCCAAAAACGAAACTTTCAAGCAAAACCGAAACTTTGAACACCGTCTTGTGAATCCCGAAGGTAGCACGGCTCTGATACCACTGTTGGGTCTCGAGGTAGGGTTGGAGATGAACCAACTCGCAGCGGAAAATCAAGGAAAACCAAGAGACGATTAAAACCATGAAACAACTAACAAAGAATGGATTCACAAGAGAAAAATTCAGCACTAGTTCTTACCAAAACAAGAACACCGGGTAACGAATGATTTGCTTGAGTCTCCAAGACGCCTACGTATCCACATGGGAATCAAAGCCACGTAGTTCTTCTCTTTGAGGACTCAAGAACACAAAAATGGAGGTGGGAGCTTGCCAAACCCGAAATTGCAAGGGAAGGGAGAGAGAAGTTGTGTTTCCTATTCTTGTCTTGTGTTTGTTATGTTGAAAAAAGATGACTTAAACATAACAAAACTCATACTTGTCCAACTAAAGGCATGGGACAAGTATGGTGTCAAGTAAGGTGTAAATAGGACAAAGTATGGCAAGACAAGATTGGGTTAGGTGGTGAATCACCAACACCTTAATCCTTGTCTTGCTTGCTTAGTACTAATTAATCAAGACTTGATTAATTAGTTCCATGGGCCTTGGTTGCATGGGCCTTTCATGGGCCTCTTGGAACATGGCCCGTGGCCATTTCCAACGAGGTCCCGTGATTCGCTCATCGCCTCCAAGCCTTCCATACCGGAAATGTCCAACATTATCCGACGCAATCAATCCCAAGACTCCAAGCCTTGTCTCGATCCGTAAAGTCCTATTCACTTACGGGCACATGACCCAAAACCCAGTTTTGGTCATGTCCCGAGACAACTCCCTTTTGGCCATTCTCCATAAATGTGTCAATGAGTTTCATCCTCCGGTGTGACCCTTAGGTTTATGCATGTCAATAGATCAACGTAAAATCCCATTTTACTTGATCCTATTTAAGTGGCAACTAACGAGACTTTAGTATTGCCTGACACTGCATAACGAATCGACCCTGTCGATTCTAACCTTTCCGTCATCCCTGTCATTATCCTTTTATCTCCGATATCCTGATTGAGATAAGGCACAGAGCCGTCATCCTTATTATTCTCAATCAATGTTCCTTGATATGTGAGATGACTAAAGATATGATACCCAGTATCATGTGCATGGCCATGCTATTCTTTCAGTCACTCTCGATCAAGCGGCCGAGAACCGATATCTTTCTCATACCTCAGTATGAGGGATAAATCCCTTAGCCGTCTTTCGTGTCACTCATGTAGCCCGTCCCCAAGCCAATCCTGGCCGTTATGGAAGCCCTGTTACGGACAACGTTAGGCTCAGGTCAAACTCAGTTGTTGACTACATAGCGATCACAAAGACTCCTTGGTCTAAGGATACATGACAAGCTACGACACTGAATATGTTCATGACTTAATCTATGGCACATATTCAGGGCGGGTCGTCCAATATCATGTCCCACATGATATCTATGATCAGACTCCGGAATCCCATTCCAATGACTAACAGAACGTAAGCCATAAAGAGTCATCTTTCATACTAGTTGCTTCTAATGAAGGTTTGTTGACTAGGGACCCATCGAGTATGATCTATCTAAATCTATGGTTCTATTCGCATGGTGGGCATAGATCAGAGCACACATCGATATATTACTCCAACACATAAGTAATATAAAGCCGTTTTGATTTTATTGCTAACGATGATATATACATTTGGACATTTAGGATTGAACTATGGGCACTAAGACTAACATGCGACACTTAGGGGTGTCATAGGAAAAGTGAACTTATCAAACATTAGAAATACTGTGGCTTTTGGTTATGCCCATAGGTTAAGTAACTTGTTGTGGTTATGAGGGTGGTTATGTGTGCCTTTGGGGTGTTGAACCCGTATGTTATTGTTTGTGTCTGTGGGTGGCCATGAGTGTTGTTGGGGTGTTGAACCCGTATATTACTGTTGGTGTGTCGTGGGTGGCCAAGTGTGCCTTTGGGGTGTTGAACCCGTATGTTATTGTTTGTGTCTGTGGGTGGCCATGAGTGCCTTTGGGGTGTTGAACCCGTATATTACTGTTGGTGTGTCGTGGGTGGCCATGTGTGCCCGTGGGGAGTTGAACCCGTATTGGTTGACTGACTTGCCGAGTGGTTGTTGGTCATGTTGTCGTATTCTCTTTCTTTGCGGGGTGTTGTGTGTCATTCGGTTGTGACTGTGATTGTTCTGGTGATGACTGTTGAGCTATGCCCGTGGGTGTGTCGTACCCTCCGGTGCGCGATCGGTAAAGAGCAGATGGCTGTGGTCCCCATCAGGTGAGTAGCACCTTCCGGCGCGTGATTGGTAAAGTGTGAGGTTAGAGTTGTGCCCGAGGGGTGTGTCGTACCCTCCAATACGTGGTCGGTAAAGAGCAGATGGTTGTGGTCCCCGTAGGTGAGTAGCACCTTCCGGCGCGTGATTGGTAAAGTGTTGAGGCTGGATTTATGCCCGAGGGGTGTGTCGTACCCTCCGGTGCGCGGTCGGTAAAGAGCAGAGGGCTGTGTCCCCATTAGGTGTGTAGCACCTTCCGGCGCGTGATCGGTAAAATGCTGAGGCTTGTGGTTGTGGTTTGCGTGATTTTGATCACTTCTGTGTTGTGTTCTTTGAGGTCGTCATTACGGTGTCGGGTCTACATTACGTGTACGGGTGTTTAGTTTGGTTGGGGAAATTGGCAGTTTCGTGTGACAGTTGGGTTATCTGAGTTTGGGGATGGTAGTCCCCGGTGCTTTGTTTGTGGTTGGTGTTTCCGACATTTTCTGCTAGTATGCCGTAGTCAGTCTGGTATCCGTGGTGGTGAGCGAACGCTCACCCTTAGTTTCTTTTCCTACAGGTACTGGTCGCGAGGCGGACTAGGGGAACTCTCGAAGCTTGAAGAGCTGGGAGCGGGAGTCCGGGTTTCTTTTTCGGAGTTTAGCAACGTACGCTATGGTTTTTGTCCGTTTGTTTTGGACGTACTTTAAAGTTGTAAAATATTATTTTGTTTAACTTTAAGTGGTAATTTTAAGCGGTTTATTAAAATGTTTGAAAATTGTTTTACTGTTTCACCGTTCGCGTTCCGGGTCCGGTTATACCGAATTCGGGGCGTGACAACGTCCGTTTAAGATTAGAAACAGTTGGCAACTTCAGTTAATTGACCGTTGCTACATGACAATTTCAATTATATAGGATTTGGATTTAACAATTTCTGAAAGTTGAGCGTTAAGATATGGAATAACCCCTATTTATTATTATAAAAACAAAGAAACTATAAATTACAAAGGAAAAAGAAGAAAGGATGGGAGAGGAGCAACACTAATAATCAAACATCCTTTTGTGTAAACTTTGTTTGATATAAATATAATACCCCCAACTTTATCGGGGGAAGTAACAAATTAACCAAATGTCATCCAGATTTGTTTGTTACTGAAAGGTAATTCATGTAAATAGTAGTGTGTAGAAAATAGAGGGAGGTGAAGGTGAAAGCAGGCAGTACAGTGTAGAGTCTCAGTGTTTGTCTGTGCCTTGTTCCCCTTATTCCCCACACTCACTCCACACCTACCTACCTTTGTTTTGCGCCTCTTTCCATATTTCGTTTTCACTTGGCTTCTCCTCCCAATGCATTCAAACATTATACCTCTATTCTTTTCATTTTCTTCTCACATATAATCATACTATTGCTTCGGCCCATTTTTCCCACTCGGAAACCAAAATACATAGCTATATACTCAGTTAGAAAAGTTTGATCATGATACTCCAACACACTTACGTTTCCCAAGTACAATAATAATACATACAAATCATCATTGGCTCCGCTTACTCTCAAAATACATTGGCTTCACTTACTCTTTTTGAGACTCTGGTATCTCTGGCTCTTTCGTAACGTAGCTATCTTCACAAGAGTTTTTGAAATAGTGTATCCACCATTTTTACTAAAACTCAACATTTAAGCTTCATATTGGTCCAGTCAGACAACAACTCCATTAAGCTTTCTGACTTTTGATCTTTGGAAGGACGATCCTTACTTCTTTCTTAGCTCTGTTGCTTCAAATCTTGATAGTTGACTGAACCCTCAAGAGTTGTATTTCCCTCAACCACACGAGGGCCCCTCCTTTTGTGAAATAAAATCGTATTTTTCTTTGATCAAAATAAAATAAAATAAAAAATAATGATAAAACATAATATATCGGATTAAGTATTTAATCCTCATGTATAGTCATCATATTACAAATTAGGCTTTAGTTGTGTCAAGACATTTGTGGTTGACACTCGGTTGAATCGGGACTGGTTTCTTGATTCGTTTCTAGTTTTCATTGTCTGTTGCTATGTGATCGTTTCAACAAAACCGACTATGCCTCGGTTATTTCTAGACGATTACATGTAGGATTGTCTATGGATAATCCACTTTCTTATTATTCTTTTTCCATATTATCTTTGATTATCTAATAAATTGTGTCTTGTGCTCAAAAAAAGAAGAAGGAAAGAAAGAAAGAAAGATGACGATGATAATTTAATGTGTGTTGGACAAGCTAACAATCCAAATAAAATCATGAATGAGATATACAACCAAAATGAGAAAACTCAAGGGATCCTCTTAGATTGGTGTGAGGTAAGAAGAGAATGTCTGTGTTTCTTTTTTTCTTCAATTTTGGTTCCCAAGAAACCATGACAAGTTGAAATAAGGAATCTCCATATCTGAACACATTCAAGTCCCAATCAAATTACACCTATATCATTTCCCTTCTCTCTCAAGATAAAAATCTATGAACCAAAACAATTTGAGAATCAAATCTTGGCATAGTATATGTTGACATACAATTCATCATCATTAAATACTGTCCTTTGTACTGTCTATCCATCACTGTCCCAAAACACAAACATCAAAGCAAACCTTACATGACTATAATCAAACTTCACTAATTGAAGCATCAAATCTGTGCAAGAATCTCTGCATCAACGTACCAAACAATTACTCTCTCCTTCATATCTAACAATCATGCAAGCTCTCCATTATTCAATGTACGTACAATACTACAACTATATATATATATATATATATATATATATATATATATATATATATATCATTCTTCAAAAGACAGAACCTGCAGTGTATGTCAAAGAGAGAATGGCTATTGCATGCCAATTTTCAATTCAATGCTTGGGAACTCACAGTTCCGCATCTTTCCACATAAGCCTGCAATAAAATTTGCTTTTCTATTTTTTTCTCTTTACAGGCAACAAAACATCACATGCAACAAATACATGACATATTCTTACATATAGCCAGACCTAGCTCTAGCTCTTACAACCCTCTAAATACTAATAGAATAAACCCTAGCGAGCTGGACCAAACACACCCATATGGTCGTGATCATTAATAACCACTAATTACGTATATATGTAGCTCTACTAATTACTTGAGCCACAACATACCACACCAGTTCAAACAACACCTACATTACAAACACTTGAGAGTTGAGACCCTACTTGATTATTCAAAATGCAATGCATGATAAAAATAATAAAAGTAGTAATTAATTATTATCCTTATTATTTGATCAAGGGTAATCATTGGATCACCATTTTGCGGTCCACCACGCGCCTTCTCTTGGAGCGGTCGCCGGAGTTGGCGGTGGAGCGCTCCAGCAAGGACTTGAACGCATTCTGCAAGAAATGGGCGGACTCGACCCCGTGATCGGTCTCGGCGGCGACGATGAGTACGTTCCTTATCCTCCCTCCGAGCGTGGCCATCTCCGCCCTCAGCGTCTTCAAGTGGAGAGACTTGAGGATCTGTATGAGCTCCGGGATGAGATCCGACCGGTCCTCGCAGCATAAAGAAGCCTTGAAGACCAGCCTCCCGTCAGCCGTGTAGTCGCCGGAGAGGACGGTGATCTCGTCCGTCTCCGAAGGCAGGGACTCCATGTCTATGATCTCCGAGGTTTGTTGTTTGAGCTCCCTCACGCGCTGAACCACCTTGGCAAGAAGTGAAGCTTTGTCCGTCTGAGCAAACCCAATAAATAAAATTAATTAAGAAAGTGGGTAAGGGAAAAGGGGAAATTAGAAACCCTAGCGAACGGGCAAAAAGCTAAACAACTTTCCCAAACACACAAACCCTAGGAAGCCATAAAAGAAGTTTGTTTATTTCTTTTCAGAGACATGGTACAGCTTTGAGACTCTATTCGAAATAAAAGCTTGGAAAAGTCCTTTTGTTACACAAATTTACAGACACAAAATCATATTACTTCCAATCCTTGTATTAAAATTCCAAGACATGAAACAAAAAATCCCATCAGACTTTTTGAATCTTTTCTTCTTGTGTTTCAACTTTCCACGTCCTCTAGAGCTGCGCAGAGATTCATTTGAACTCGGTTCACATTAATTTCTCCATGTGTTTCTGCTTCTTTGCCAATTAAGTCAATTAAGGAAAAAATGTTGAGCTACTTTGTTGTTTGGGGTCAAAAAAACAACTAAAAAACAACTGTATTTGGTTGCAAAATTCACATTTTTTTTCCTTTTATTTTTCTTGTCAATCAAACAGTTCAAATTTCAATTTATTTATGTATCATATTTTATTTGTAAGAAAACCCATGAAATCCTTAATTACTTCTTACTTGTTAGTATGTATTAGCTCTTTTTATAAGTAATGAAAGTTTCTGTTTACTAAAAATACAAACAATTTTAAAAACAGAATAGAGTGAATTCATGATATATAGTTAAATTTGATTGATACTATATATGACATATATATGTGTGTGAAGCTGTATATATATATTGTGATGAAGATTAGAGTAAAAAACAAAATCTGAAATGAAAAGAAAAGAAATACCTTAGAATTGCAAGGAAGGAGAGTACGGAGCTTATCGAGGTGGGAGTTGATCCTCTCCCTCCTCCTCTTCTCAGCTTCCTTGTGGTTCTTCAAGGCGGCGAGGGCTCTATCCTGCGGCGTCGTTTCGGTGATGCCCGACACCTCCAAGGGGTAAAAGGAAGTGGAGCTGCAGAAGCTCTGCATGGCATCGCAGGACGACGACGTGGAGGGAAAGCCGTAGGGTCCGGCTCCGGCGAGGAGGTCGAGCCACTGATCGGCGTTCTGGGGCTGCATGATGATGATGATTATTGTGGACGGACCTGACCTTTTGACTCAGTTGGCTTTCGGTGCTTTCTTTTGTCTTTAGGGGATGTATTGGCCTCTCAGTGACTTCTTGGTGCTCTTATTTATTGTGTCTTTTCTGCGATAAAGTCACTTCCATTTCTCGCCACTCCTCTCTTTTTCGACCCTCCTTATCATTCTATTGCTAACACCCAATTACTGCCACTAATATCATTTCATTCGAACATGCATATATTTCAAATATTTGTAAAAACTTCCGGTTAATTTTTTTTTGACACTAAAAACACGTAGTGTATCATTTAAAATTTCGTAAAATACATAAGAGTGAATCCAGTATAGAAAATTCGGATTAGAACAGAGCAGGCATAGAACGGGCCTTCTTATATAACTAGTGAATGACTCGTTAATTGTCTTACGCACATATTCTTTTTTTTTAGATAAGCGAAATTATTATTAGAGATCCCTTCTTCCCAGGTAGAAAAACAAGGATAGAATGATACAATTCTGACTGTGATCAAACAAAGACCTTCTCAAAATAGCACTCAAAATAAGAGCAAGAAGAAAAAAACGTAAAAACAGACCATGAAAGAGCAATAAATCTTCCGAGTCTGCGAACCTTTTTCTCGCGGTTCCCACACATCTGTCTGGATATAAACACCACTCCTCGACCCTATAATCCGGGATCAAATCACCTATCATACGCAAGACACGGACAGAGTGAGCCTGTAGCTTCCTCAGTACTTCATCAAGAGACTCCAGCCGGCCATTAAAGACTGATCCATTGATATTTGTCTCAGTAATCCACTTTGTGTCACACCTGGGACTAGAATCAGCACCTCCTCGGAAACCAAGAATTTGAGCCGAGCTCATCCCCCTAACGTCCTAGGAGATGATTTTCACCATTGATGTCTGAATTCAATTGAGGCCGTGAGGAGAAAATGATAATCCATCACTCGAAAGAAAGTATTCAGATTCATTGTCGTCGATATCCAATTATTCACCTTCTTATGCAACAAAATCTTCTAATTGTTCTGCCAGTAAGTCATCATGAAGCAGGGTTTTATGACTTAAAGCTTTGTGGAAATTCCAACTATCACCCCGAGATTGTCTTTCAATATTAATCGATCACGGCTTGGCTTCATATGATTGACATACTATTATGTGGTTTTAGCGTAACCTACAACCTTTAGTGCTGCTCGATTCTATCAGTTCTTCTGGTCCGTGTGCCTTCTGGGCTGGGTTTTTTAAAGTTTCACAAAACTCACTCGTAAATATCTGCCTTCTGAAACCAGAATCTCTAAACAAGATTTTCCTTTATTCTTTCTCAGTGCAAAAGGTGGGAAATTGACTTGATCTCCAAAACAGAACTTCTCTAGGTTACTTAGGGGCTTTACAGCTTGTACCTGGCTAACTATATGCTACTATATGCTTTGATTTCCTTTGGCTTAGGACCTCTGAAGCTTCCACTTTCTGAAGTGAAACCAATAACACTTGATTATGAATTATTAGATCAATAGATTCAATCACCTGTACAATTGAAGCCCGTAACAGCACAAAGTTCGCTTCCAAGTCATCCGTACTTTCATTCTTTAGAATTTTCATCACTCTCCCAAAAGAATTTTTAATGGCTGTAAAAGATTAGCTAGACCACCCTCCTACAAGAACTCTTGTAACTTTTACCTAGACAAAATTACCTGCATTACAATGCCAAGGTTCGGCCTCACAAAAATAGATAAAAAAAATTTCTGACACCAATTCCATTTTGCTGATAGAAGTTCTGATTGAAGCTGATGTTCTTCACAATGAAATAGAAATATCCCGTTTCCCAATAATTTGACCTTAAGGTGGCCCAAAAAATCTTTAGCCAATTCTACTTTCAAGCTGTCCACTAGGATATCTAGAGCTGCAATACCCAAAATTCCTAAATTCATCGTTCTCCAGAATTTAGGAAGCACCTTTCCTGCAAACCTTTTCCTGACAGGTTCAGCTGCACAATTGGAACATCAGGTTCTTTTGGAAGAGAGGATCCAACTAACACATTTGGTCTCCATTCTTGTATTACTAGTATTCTACTCAGTCTCTTCCTATTTGACTCCGGCCAGGCTAAAGACACAAACAATTGGTATCCCTCAAACATTGTCCCATTAAATAATTCAATCAGTTCCAAAGCCTCTTCTAAAGTAACATCAGTCACAAAACCAAAAAAGGCCCCATGTTTGTTCGGTTTGGGGCTCGCAAACACCCTTGACAATTTCACCTTTTGTTCAAATAATTGTTTCACCCATGTTCGATTTTTTCTTGGAGGAATGTTGCATACAAAGACTTTGTGGCCTATAGTTTTTCGTTTAACATGTTCTTTTTCTCTGAAGGCTGAAACTTTACCTTGGACGAGATCGAGATCTTTGGGGACAGAAACTCTATCGTTTTCGTTGTTGACTGTGATTGATTTCAAAGCCAAAACTGACGCTTGCGAAGAAACCTCAAAAGAGTCTATGATCGATCATAGACTTGGTATGTGGAGCCTAGTTCCCTCGATCACTACTTTCCAGTATTATATAACATCGGTCCTTTATTTCGATTGCACTCTCTCTTTTGAATGAGAATTATATGAGCTTCCAGACGGGATCACTACCTTGGAGCGAATAAGGATGTGTTTCGATGATTGTTGTAGGTGAAAGGATAATATCTCTTTCCTCTCTGTCACATGAGTATATGAACTTCCAGTCGGGATCATCACCTTAGAATGAACTTGGTACGGTTCTTGTGACGACTGGTAGTGCGAGGTGTTAGTCGGAACAACGACTTTCGAACGTATTTGACGTGTATGTACCCTCTCACCTACAAAAGCTCCCAACCAACGACCCTGATCGATCCTCCTCTACGATTAGAAGAGGAACTCAGCGGGCTCTAATCGCGATTTAGGCTCGCTAAGAAACCTAACCGACTCGAACATTCAATATAACTAATCCCATAATATAATGGGCATCACTCCATATGATCACCCGGCTATGCCCATAGAGTTGACCCATCAAAGGGCTCTCAGAATTGTAGTTTCCTCCATAAACTCTAGACAGTGAACCCCGGGCAGTGGACCATTAATCCCGTTCACGATACGTCCATGATCATCCCTACAAATCATGCTCCATCCCATCTTATGTGTATCCGAGAATATTGCCCCATCCATATTTACCGTTAGGCATTCCTATGGCAGTGAGGACCATCTAACCTCCGTCCGCCACTGTTGATGTATGAGCAATGTGATTGCGCCTTAACTGATTACTGAGTTTGCTCCCACACAACTCCATTTTTGGCCTTCCAAATCTCCCACACCGTAATGGCCAATCGACCTTTTTTGAGCATATCCGCAGATCCATAATAAGAGCCCACCATTCCCCAAATGTATGACAAGGGAGGATGGGAGCTACAAGATTTTCCCTCTCTTAGACTTCCTAGGAAAAAAGACATGTCTGGATGTTGTTAGTCACCTATAGGGTCCTTCAGAGAGCCCGCCACAAGAAAACATAAACCTTAGGTTGGAAATCAAGGTCCCAAAGGGTCGTCCAAAATGATGCCCCCTTAGGAGTACATGGGTCGTTCATCTATGCTAATTCCCTATTTCCCTCTCTTCAAGTATAGATCCCCCGCGTGTTGCGGGTCAAGTAACACTTATCTTCCAGACCACCTGATGGATAGGGAACTTGCAAAACTTCCCCAATCAGGACTGAGGGGAGATGTTCCCCCATCCTGACCATGTTTTACTCCCCCATGTACTTTCAGTTCCTTGATCAATATGCTTGAGGTCCCAATTGTATTTTTTGGGATGCATAGTACGCTCCCTAGAAGCAACGAGATCCCTTCCACCAAAGTAGTACTCTTGTCCCCAATGGTGTTTTAGATGCCTTGTCGAAGTAGAAATTGTGTCGCCCGAACCCCCGACTAAATTTGACTCAGATTCAGTCCACCACCTGTAGTTAGAAAGTCCCCCTTAGGGTGATACCAGGGCTTAAAAACTAGGGTCACCAGACTATTCGGTTTAAAGAGAAACTTCCACCTTATTTTAGCGAGAAACGCCAAGTTCATATCATGAATGTCCTGGAATCCCTTGCTTTCTTCTTCCTTTGACGGTACAATTTGGCCCAGTCCTACCAGATAATATGTTTGGTTTCCTGTGGAGTACCTGCCCACCAATACCAAGATAAGGCAATATGGATCTTCGCCACCACTCCCATGGTAGAAGAAAAACAATCATAGGGTATATAGGTAAGGCTTGTAGCACCGATCGAATCATTACCCCTTTTCCTACTGTCGAGAGCATTTGACAATCCCATGCCTCAAATATTTTCCAAAAGATGATTACAAATAAGCTGAAGGATCTAACCACGGCTTCGGCCAACAATGTTCAGTACCCCGAAATACATTGAACCTTGCGAGATCTCATAAGGGGTAGTGTTTATACTGAAAAAAATGGAGGACTTGGCTTTCTTTATTATTTGCCCCGAGTGTTGGATCTCGAGGTAGGGTAGGAGATGAACCGACTCGCAGTGGAATAACAAATAAAACCAAGAGACCATTAAAACCATGAATCAACGACCAAATATTAGAATCACAAGAAAAAAAAAATCAGCATTTTCATACCAAAACAAGAACACCGGGTAAGGAATGATCGGACTTGAGTCTCCAAGACGATTACGTATCCACTTAGGAATCAAATACACGTAGTTCTTCTTATGAGGACTCAAGAACACCAAAATGGAGAAAACACCAAGTTGCTTTCTGTTTGTGTCTTGTGTTTGTTCTGTTGGAAAATGATGACTTAAACCAATTAAATCTCATCAACATTATAAACAATAGTATAGGACAAGCATTGTGTAAATAGGACAAGTATGGTGCTAAATATGGCTAGACAAGGTGGGGTTAGGTGGTGAATCACCAACACCTTAATCCTTGTCTTCCTTACTTAGTACTAATTAATCAAGACTTGATTAATTAGTTCCATGGGCCTTGGTTGTATGCGCCTCTTGGAACATGGCCTGTGGCTATTCCCAATGAGGTCCCGTCACAGGCTCATCGCCTCTAAGCCTTCCATACCGGAAATGTCCAACATTATCTGACATGATCAATCCTAAGACTACATGCCTTGTCTCGATCCGTAAAGTGCTATTCACTTACGGGCACATGACCCAAAACCCAGTTTTGGTCATGTCTCGAGACAACTCCCTTTTGGCCATTCTCCATAAATATGTCAATGAGTTTCATCCTCCGGTGTGACCCTTAGGTTTATGCATGCCAATAGATCAACGTAAAATCCCATTTTACTTGATCCTATATAAGTGGAAACTAATGAGACTTTAGTATTGCCTGACACTGTATAATGAATCGACCCTGTCGATTCAAACATTTCCGTCGTCTATGTCACTATCCTTTTATCTCCGATATCCTGATTGAGTTAAGGCATAGAGCCGTCATCCTTATTATTCTCAATCACGGTTCCTTGATATGTGAGGTGACTGAATATATGATGTCCAGTGTCATATGCATGGCTATGCTATTCTTTCAATCACTCTCGATCAAGCGGCCAAAAACCGATATCTTTCGCATACCTAAGTATGAGGGATAAATCACTTATCCGTTTTTCGTGTCACTCATGCAGCCTTGACCAAACCTCACAATAATGATTCATCTAATAAGATTAGAGTTCAAAAGGATGATTCTTAGAAGCATTATTCTACCACTTACTATTGTTACTACTATTACTACATGATTTCAGTTTCAAACAATTATTTACTCGGGGTATGACCGAGGTTCTTGTCTGGATTATGTACTTTGGCACCTTGCTTCCTGACACTGTTTTTATTTGGCATGATGACCTATGGAATGCTTAGTTTGCTGCTAATTCACAGCCTTCTCTGCTAGTGGTAATTGTTTTTTCTATCTTTGGAAAGTTTTTGAGGCAATGAGTGAGAGTCTATATTTATTTGATGGTATTTGATGAAAGCATGCTAAGGAGAAGCTAGTATGCTCTGATTATTGTTCTTTGATTATGGAAGCACTAGTTCTATTTCTTATCCCATGAGTATGAAGTTATTTCTTAAAAAATAGCCAAAAGGGGAGATTGTTGTTACATCTAGATTGCCTATTTAGTTGTCAAACAAGATGTTGTTTTGGATATCGATCAACAAAGATACAAAAGATGTTAAATTTTATGTTGACAAACATGTTGTGAGTTTACTAATTTGAAGATACTTCTACTCTAAGTATCTTATCTGTTTAGGAATTGTCAGAGTATATAGAAACTTGAAGATTGAGCAAGATCGTGAGTCTGGGGGTGAAGGAAACCCTAGGGTGACTCGATTTAGATGGAGGAGGTATAAAAAGCGAAGAGGCTTACCCTTAAATGATGTTGTCGACATTGTTATTATACTCTTGTACAATGATCTTTTTTTAAAGCTTTAGATCTCCTAAGTGTGTTGGTCGAGAAAGTTGGGAGGTTGAATGTTTTTAACATATAATAGAATAATTGTTCTCAAACACTATTCTTTGAAGAATGAGTGATTGGGTTGTGAAAGCATGATTGAAGACTCACGAAGAACCTCTAAAGAACATAAGGCTAAACCGAGCTAGGCGAGTACTCGAACAATGGAATTGAGAGAGGCTCTCGGACTTAAGGGGAGACCTTGAGAAACTTGTATGTTCTGATTGATTACAAAATAGTGAAACCTTTCCACTAGCTGAGTGCTCCCAGATGTATGTGATGTTTCACCGAACTAGGTAATAAACTTGTGGGTCCTTTCTGTTCTTGTTTATTATTGTTGGTTGCATATTGTTTATGTAAGATGTCTGTTACAAAGTATGAAAATTGTGGGAGACATCTTGCCATTGCACCTAGCCATAATTTCAAGGGGTAACCCTGTTTCCTAACCCCATTTGAGTTTTGTTTTTCAATTCCTAACCTAGGTTTACCTTTGGTGACATTTCCCAACTGTCACCTTTCAGGCAGAAAGTACCAAAAATAGTCAAAACTGACGGTTCCGTTAGTTTTTTGCCTACGTGTCGGCCATGTGTCGTCATGGTGAAGTGACACGTGGCAAAAAAACTAACGAAATCGTCAAAATAAACGGTAAACGATACTTTCTGCAAAAAATTGAAAGGTGACAGTTGGGAAATGTCACAAAAGGTAAACCTAGGTTAGGAATTGAAAAACAAAGCTCAAATGGGGTTAAGAAACAGGGTTTCCCCTAATTTCAATTGGTATCAGAGTACGACACCTTATCTACGAGGTGTGATCCTCAAGAGAAAGTTTCTGCATGTGCAAAACGGAGAATTCGAGAGAAGGAGGTTCTGTAAATCGGCCACCTGTGCTTGATAGGACAAACTATGGCTACTCGAAAGCTAGAATGAGTGCTTTTATCAAATTAATTTATAGCAAAACCTGGAAGTTTGTGATCCATGACTGGAAGACACGTAACTGGCAGTTGAGGAAGGGAAACATGTTATAACTAAACCGGAGAAGGACTAGAGTACTACATAAGATAAAGCATCAATGGGAAACTCTCGTGCTCACAATGCGATTTTCAACGATGTTGATCAGAATCTCTTCAAATTAATCAATACATGCACAAGTTTGAGGGAAGCTTAGAAGATACTTGCGATCGCCTATAGGAACCACCAAGGATAGAGACTAGAGACTGCGATATCTTGCTACAAATTTTGAGGCCCTAACCATGAGGGATGATGAGACTATAGCTCAGTTTCATGTTTGAATTAGCGATATTGAAAATGAATCATACTCCTTGGTAAACCAATGATAGATGAAGATCTGGACAGAAAAACTTTGCAGGCTATGAACTCAATGTTCAAAATGAAGATAATGGTCATTGAGGAAATGCATGATTTGAGCACTCTTATATTTGATGAACTGATAGGATCACTCATGACATTTTAACTATATCTTCAAGGCACGGATAAGCGAAATAAAGGAGTTGCTCGGAAAAGCATTGCACAAAATCTCATGATCAGACGTATTCAAATTCTGATCAAGAAATGGAGGAAACTATGGCCATGATCGTGAAGAAGGTGATGAAGCGCTTTAATCATATGCCAGGAAGGTATGTCCCTTCGGATTTAACTAACAACCCATATCAGAAGAGACAGAAATTTGGAAATACATCAAAAAGAGGGATAAGTTTTGATCGGACTAGCAAAGGAAAAGGCATCTAATGTCACGAACGTGAAAGGTTAAGACATGTTCAACGAGAATGTCCAAAAATTCTGAAAAACAAAAGAAATGGTTTAATGCATCTCTTTCAGATGGAGATGATGAACAAAGTGATGATGAAAAGGTAAACAACCTTCTTGCATTTACTAGCCATGTTCCACTTATTGATATATCAACCAATGAAACGGGTAAGACTGCCAAAAAATGCTACTCTACAAAGTTATTATCAGATGAAGTTATGAATTATTTCTATAGCTACATGTTCACCAAATGGGTTGAAGAATATAAGATTATTGAGAAACAGGGAAATTAGATACGAACACTAATTGAAGATCAAGCAAGGTTGCTTGAAACGGTTGTCACTCTCAAACAAGAAGTGAGTATGATGGCCATCAAGATGTCATGAAATCTTTCAAGACATGCAGTCATGATTCCGAGAAAGGGTATGTTAACTCATCTCTCTCATCTGCATCATGGAGGACTCATACAAGAATGTACCACAAGAGCTACCCATCTCGGATCAAGGAACTTCCCAAACCCCCCTTTTAGAAGCTTTGGTGAAAGAAGATGTTCTCAACGATATTGAGAAAGATGTCGGTTTTGAAGATGGAGAAAATGTCTCATGTTCTTCTTTTAAAATGTCCAAAGACATGTCTGATAGCTAGAAGAATGTTGATGTACAAGTTAAAGAAGAGGTCAATCTTGTAGACCTAAACTCTATTTCAAAGAAGACTGCCCGGCCTCCATTCACCTTGTTGATGAATCCTCCTCTAAGTAAGAAGAGGCTACAGAAGATGAACCAGGAAACATGTTTCAGGTAAAGAAGTATGTAGCTGCAAAGAGAGCTATAGCTAGAGAGAGAGTTATACGAGGATACTGTAATAACCACTCCCGGTCAACGCCAGTCAAACCTGCGAAAAACAGGAAAATTTAATTTTTTTAAGACTGACAGTTAAGTGAACCTAAAATGACCCCGAGTGTCATACCGGAATTAATTTGACCCCGTTATTGACCAAAGTGAGTTCCGGGGGACTCAGCGCAACTTTCAGATCAATTTGGGAAATGTTGACTTTTCGCTGGAAAAGTCAACCGAGCGACGTTTTGGTCCATTCGAGGACCGTTTTGGATCCAAAAAGCTTAGCCGTCATCGCAGCGGTCTTAGTTGAGCCTTTTCCTTGTAGCCCGTCAAGTTTCGTAATTTCTTGGGAAAAGTGCCCGTTCGGGGCCCGAAACGTCCGTTTTTCGCAAAACTGATTAGAAAATATCAACTAGATATTTTCCAAAAGGTGTGGGGCCCACCTTGCCACTTGTCCAATTAGTGGTGGTGTTAGTTTTGGGGGGAAAATGAATGGATGGGAGGTGTGGCCGGCCATATATGTTTAAAAAGAAAAAAAAAGAGAATTATAGTTAGTTGTTTAAATTAGAAAGAAGAAGAGAGTGTTTAGAGAGAGAAGGAGAAGAAGAAGAAGAAGAGAGAAGAGAGGGAAAGCTAGGGTTTGGAGTTTATCGAACCTTTGGATCGTCTCAAGGCAAGGAGCAATCTCGTTCCCCTCGTTCTCCTCTTGGGTAAGCACCGAACCGATTCCCGTTTTGATTAATTTTGGAAGTTAGGTTTTTGTAAAACTATTAGTTTGAGGTGGTTTTGATGTTGGGGAATTTTTTGGAGACGTTTTGGAGGTGTTGGAGGTTTGTTTGGACGTTTTCCGGCGACCGGGGGCTCGAGAGAAGCCCCGGCCACCATGGGGGGTGGCTGGCCGGAGCTAGGGCCGACCACCACCATGGTGGCCGAGCCTCATTTAAGCCCTAGGGGCTCTCGGCCAAGTGGGTTGGTGGGGCCCACGTGCTCGGGTACTCGGGTTTTATCGTTCGGGTGGTTTAAAACGTTCCCCGGACCATTTATCCTTAACCGAATCGAAAATTGGAATTAAATTGGAGAAGTTGTAATTTATCGGGTTTAGAAACTTTAAACGTCATTTAATTGACTCGGAAGTCGGAATTCGATTCCGTCAAGTGCCTTGGGTTCCTTGAACTATTCTAAGACCGTAGAAACGAGAACGAGGGCTTTTGGAGCCCCGGAAGGCAATTTACAAATTCCAGGGAGATTCGCCATGTCGGGCGAATCGGGCCTTTACGGGTCCTTTATCGACAATGTCGAGTAATTGGGAAGTTTGGGAGTGAACGACATTTTCGGGGTTAAGTTTGGGCATCGAGTTTAATGATTTTCAGTTATTCCTGCAAGTGGTTAAGTGCCTTTAAATTGTGTTCTTTTAGATCGTGCCACGGACCGAGGCAAGGGAAAGCTGGGTGACTGACTGAGATCATCACCGGAGCTCGTGGTTTGGCTTTTGGGAGAACGCGCACAAGGTAGGGAAAAGTAGTCGGATCTCGGCCCTGACTGGGGAAAGTTAACAGTAGAATTGCATGTGACACCGGGGTGTCGTGGGTTGAGTAGGTTTATTTAATTATTAGAAAAGCATGTTACGGGATCGTAGTAATTATTGGAAAAGCATGTGACACTTAGTAGTGTCGTAGGAGCAGAGAACTTAGCGATATTAGAATTACTGGAGGCATATGACCATGCCCGGAGGTTGTTTGTGAAACTAGTGATCTTAGGACGGTTGGAGGCATTGAGTATGCCGGAGGTTGTGGTGCATTATTATTATTGTTGAGTCTTGGGTGGCCTTGAGAGCCCGTGTTATTATTGTCGAGTCTTGGGTGGCCTTGAGAGCCCGTGTTTGACTGTTGAGTCTTGGGTGGCCATGAGAGCCCGTGTTATTATTTGTGTTTGGGTGGCCATGAGAGCCCGTGTACTAAGGTTGGTGTCTTTGGCTGGCCTGACCGAGTTAGAGTCTCGGGGGAGGTTGCAAGCATTCTTTGGCTGGCTTACGAGTTAGAGTCTCGGTAAGTTGCGAGCGTGTATTATTGTTGAGTTTTGGGTGGCCATGAGTGCCCGTGGGGTCGTCGAACCCGTGTCTTTACCTTTGGTGTTTTGGGTGGCCGTGTGTGCCCGTGGGGTTGTGAACCCGTGTCTTTACTGTTGGTAGTTTGAGTGGCCGTGAGTGCCCGTGGGGTTGTTGAGCCCGTGAGTTACTGTTGGTGTGGCTTGGGTGGCCATGAGAGCCCGTGTTTGACTGTCGAGTCTTGGGTGGCCATGAGAGCCCGTGGTTGACTGTTGAGTCTTGGGTGGCCATGAGAACCCGCGTTTGACTGTTGAGTCTTGGGTGGCCATGAGGGCCCGTGTTTGACTGTTGGTGTCTAGAAAGGCCGTGTGTGCCCGTGGGGTTGTTGAACCTGTGTCCTTACTGTTGGTGTGTCTTGGGAGGCCGTGAGTGCCTGTGGGGTTGTTGAACCCGTGTCTTTCTCGTTGGCGTGTCTTGGGAGGCCGTGAGTGCCCATGGGGCTGTTGAGTCCGTGTTTTGTGGTTGGTGTCTTGGGTGGCCATGAGTGCATGTGGAATGCTGAACCTGTGTTGTTGCTGTTTGTTATACTTGCTTGTGATTGTGATTGTGGTTACCTGAGTGAGAGAGGTTACTGAGACAGGTCGACTGCCTGGACCGACTGGGATCGGAAAGAGCGAGGGACAGAGAAGTTGTAAGACAGGTCTACTGCCTGGACCGACTTTGTGTTGGAAAGAGCGAGGGACAGAGAAGTTGTAAGACAGGTCGACTGCCTGGACCGACTTTGTGTTGGAAAGAGCGAGGGACAGAGAAGTTGTAAGACAGGTCGACTGCCTGGACCGACTTCGTGTTTGAAAGAGCGAAGGACAGAGAAGTTGTAAGACAGGTTGACCGCCTGGACCGACTGGGATCGGAAAGGGCGAGAGACAGAATTGGTTACTGAACAGCTGGTTTGCGATCCTTTGTGATCTTGTTTGGTGTGCGATCCTTTGTGATCTTGTTTGGTGGCGTAGTTTCTTTTGAGTCCTTGGAAGAGGCCGTAATCGTTGTGTCGGTCTACTTACAAGTTTGAGCGTTGAGTCGTTCGAGGAAGGTCACCGTGGGTGTTTGTCAGTCAGAGTACTTGAGTTGGGGACAGTGATCCCCGGAGTTGAGTTTGTTGTTGGTGTTACCGGCTTTGTCTGCTAATTATGCCGTAGTCAGTCTGTTATCTGTGGTGGTGAGCGAACGCTCACCCCTAGCTGCTTTTCCTACAGGTACTGATCACGGGACGGGCTAGGGGAGCTCTCGAAGCTTGTGGAGCTAGGAGCGGAGTCCGGGTTCAGTCTTTTGAGTCTAGTGACGGATACCTTGTACTTTTGTCCACGTGTTGGGACGTGTTTTTTTTTAAGTTGTAAACATTATTTTGATTAATTAAATGGAGATTTTAAAGTGTTGATCCAAAACAGGTTTCTTTATGTTATTGTTTTTAAAACGTTCGCGTCCCGAGTTCGGTTTACTGAAATTGGGGCGTGACAGATGCTCTGAAACTTAGAGCAAGTCTATACTCTTCTCCAAGATGCTCTTTTGATGAAAATTGTCAAGGACATCAGTCCATTCTATCCGTATCTGGTCAGTAACTTTATTGCATATCTTGCTCTTGGTTTCGATGATCCAGAAGATCCAGATTAGCACTAAATGGTTGTGAGAGACAAGAAGGAAGATGTCGGTGCAAATATTATAAAGGGTAAACTTCACCTCACTACCCTAAAAATACTTGGGTTTCATCTCACTGCCCTAACCAAAATTTGTTGCACCTCACTACTCTAACCAAACTTTTAGTTTCAGTTTAGTACCTATCGTTAGTTGCTGCCTATTTTCCATCCATTTTCCCATCCAAATCATTAAAAAGTCCAAAATACCCCTCACTAACACTCAAAATTTCAAAAGCATGCCATTGGTTTTCAAAAATTCTTTTTATTTATTTTATATAAATCAGTTTATTCTAAAAAAATCAGATTTTATTTTTCTAAATTAATTTTTATTTTATAAGTTAATATTTTATATTAAAATATCAGATTTTATTTTTAAAATTTTAGTTATTATTTAAAGAAAATCATATTTTATTTTTAAAAATCAATTAAAAAAAATTAGCTTTTATTTTTAAAAATAATATTTTATTTTAAAAAAATCAATTTTTATTTTAGAAAATCAGATTTTATTTTCAAAAAATATTTTTTTTCTAAACAAGGGACGTATTTGAAAACTGTTTTTAAAAAAAATGATTTTTTGAAAATAAAATCTGATTTTTAAAATAAAGTTTTCTATATATTAAAAATAAAATTTGATTTTTAAAAATAAATTTTGATTTTTCAAAAATAAAATATATATATTTAAAAAATAAAATTGAATTTCAAAAATAAAATTTGATATTTTTAAATAAAAACTAAAATTTTTAAAATAAAATGTGTTTTTTTAAACAAAATATTAATTTTTAAAATAGAAACTAATTTTTAAAAAATAAAATCTGATTTTTTTTCAAGAATAAACTGTTTTTTTTTTAAAATAAAAAACTTATTTATATAAAATAAATTAATAAAAAGTATTTTTGAAAACCAATGGCATGCTTTTGAAATTTTTGAGTGTTAGTGAGGGGTATTTTGGAATTTTTACCATTCTCCATCCAAAAATGGATGTGAAGTTGACGGCAGGTATGAAGGTGCAACTAAAAGTTTTGTTAGGATAGTGAGGTGCAACAAAGTATGGTTATGCTAGTGAGATGAAACGCAAGTATTTTTAGGGTAGTGAGATGAAATGCAAGTATTTTTAGGTTAGTGAGGTGAAGTTTACCCTATTATAAATTCCTATATGGGAAGACCAACATCACATGTTCACTAAAAATCTAGAGAAGTTGTGGTCAGCCAATGAAGAGCTTTTTTTCTCTAAGCTCACACCTTTATGTTCCATCCTCTACATGATTGGATTGGCTAATTGGGCACCCCCATCTTATAATTCAAGCATTATCCTAGAATTGGCTAGACGAATCTATGCCATAGGTATGTCATCTACTTTTATTTTTGGCTCATTTATAATTGCCCATCTCTTTCTCCATGCAATATGATTTTCTACCAAGATGCCAAACGGTTTCCCAACTCTAATCTCTGGACTTATACTGAGTCAGCATCCCAAACTGCTAAAGGATTATGATGTTAAAGGGAAGAAACCTACTCTACTAACTTTCAGCAAGAAGCACTTTAAAGACACACATGCTAGGGAAGATATCAAGACATCTGACAAGAAGCCGCAAGAAGGAAGCACCTCTAGAGGTTCAAAGTACCCATGCACTATTATTGACACATTTCGTGCTTCAAATTGCTGGCATGGCAACCAAAAGAAGAGGATGGAAGATCTTCTCCATGACCTTCAAGCAGCTCAAGATGTCCAAGAAGACGATGAATCAGATCCTCTTTGAAAGCTATGTGTTCTATTCACCACTAGCTAATGCAAATTGCTCTATTTGGACATGATAAAGTCATGATAATATGTTGTAGTTGCTATTATCGTTATTTGCCTTTTTACTTGAAGTTACTAATGAAACATATATGCTTAATTTCTTTTCTATCTTTGGAAACCATTTGAGGCAACCAGGGGTAGAAGAAGTATTGTGAAATGAAGCATGTTAAGTTGCGGCGAAGCATGCTCAGAAGAAACTAATGGTGATATGTAAAGCATGCAAGTGTATGAATATGTTGTTATTGAGTCAAAGCATGTAAAGCGTGTTTGAAGTCCTTGCCACAAAAATAGACAAAGAGGGAGATTGTTATTACGTCTAAGTTGGCAATGTTTGTGTCAAGCAAGATGTAATCCAGGATGTCATCAGACATCATGTGCATGCCAACAATAAAGATATAAAATATGTCAACCTAGATGTCAACAGACTTTGACATCTTGTGCGTATCGGATACTGCAGATTTTTTTCCTAAACATGAAGATATTCTGAGATAGTGATCCATTCAATTTCAAGAAGATACTAGTGCAAGGAAACAAGTAAGATTTTTTTCCCAAATGTGAAGATATTTTTGCGATAGTGATCTATTCCATTTAATAAAGACATTTTTCCTCCTTTTGTTATGTTCTCTTATCCTCGTATGCAACCTATTGCCCTATTTCTGTGCAATCCAAGGGAAGTATTTATATGGGGGAGAAGGTCTCGGTTGATGACTCTCGCCGGCACATGTCACAAAAACCTAGACGCTCTGGTGGCACCGGTGAGCACAAGTCAAGGCATGAGGGATTAAAGGTTAAGAGGACGAAGAAGCCAAAGGTCAAGTCTACTACTCATGCCCTTCGTCTTGGTGTTGAGGGGCGAGAGCGTCGTCTCTCGATTGATGTCCTCGTCGGCACTGATGACACTGAACCACTGACCTAGCCTAGCACAGAGACATCGGAGGGTTGCGATATCTTCTTGTATAACTTACCTTATGACCCGCATGAGGATTGGGTTTACAATTCTCAGGGCTCATTTGGGGAGGTTCTGTCAACAACTATTCGTAAGAGGCCAAATCACAAGGGTTGCTTCTTCGATTTTGCGAAATTCTCGTAACCGACATCAGCTCGGTAGGTCATCGAGTCTCCAAACGGTTTCAAATTAAATGGGTTCATCCTCTTTGTTGCTTTTGCTCGTCCTGGTACTTGTTCATGGGCGAAATGAGGAAGAGTTCGGGGTACAGAGGTTGTTCGGAGTGTTGCTGGTGCTCTGGCGCCTTCTCCGGTTGTAGTTGGAAAACAGAGTTTGAAATCCGGCCAATCTGGTCGTCCTTCTGATAGGGACCGTAAATCACGGGTAATTTCAACTTTGAATTTGGAGGGGATTCCTTGAATCACGACGATTTTTTGTAGACTGATTTTGCGGTGTTGACTGAGTGTGGTGAAGGGAAGGAATCGCGCGAGAAAGATGCTAGTTATGTGGGTGGGCCTGTGCTTGGGCTTGGCAGTTCAAGCCCGGTTCCTGCTTTGGCCACTAGTGTGGCTGCGCAAGTTTTGTTGGCTGCATCTGGGTGTTTGGACAGACAAGAAGTTGAGCTGGCTATTGGGTCATCACTTGGGGTTGGACCTGTTTGCCAACCTAGGTCCATCCCATCATCTTTGACATATCCAAAGCAGGTTGTGTCAGTTTCAGAAGTTATCGGTTTGGGCGACGGGTCGGTTTCACCAAGTTTGGGTATTGTACCCCAGTCGTTGTGGATAACTATCTTGAATCGGGTCCAACAGGTTCAGACCGTGCTCAAGTAGATAGTGTCCATTAACAACAAATAGTAATTAGCGAATCAGTCGGGGTTCAATAAAGTAGTCCTTGGAAAGAGGCTCTTCTTCAACCTCCGAACAAGGGTATTTATTCGAAACAACCGTCTAAAGTTTCATATCGTCAGAGTCGACCTCCTGAGTTCTTTGGGGATTACTATACCGTTCAAACCAAAGCAACCCATTCTCGGAGTCGGGAGAGATTTGTAAATCCTGTAGACATTGGGAACCAAATTTTACAACCTCAAGTTGCTTCGAACAGGTCTCGCTCAATCTGTTTACAATCTCATGCTGCTCAGTTATCCCATACAACTAAAGCCTTTGATGACCCAAACTTGACTTCGGAAGGTGAAGAGTGGGTCACTGACGGCTGATCCACTATTATTGGCCTGTTTTTGTTTTCTCTTTTCGGGGATTATTCCCGCAGCTCTAGATGAGAGCTTTCTTGTTATGGTTGTGTTCTGGATCGATCCTGCTTGGATCTTTCTTTTTACTAATAAAATTTTATGAGCTTATCAAAAAAAGTATCGCGTGTTTCCTAAATTAAAGATAAGTATCTTATGTTTCCTGATTTGATGATACTTCTATTCCAAGCAACAAATTCGTTTTGAACAATTTCCTAACTTAAAGATATTTCTATTATAAAGAGATCTGTTTGCTTTAGAAATTGTTCTAGGTTATAGAAACTTGCAGATTTAGTTAGATCTTGACTCTAAGTTATGAGAAACCATAGGGAGGCACGACCACAATAGGTGGAGCAGTTATAAAAAGCCAAGTGGATTTCCATTAGCTGCTGATTGAAAAACTACAATTATTCTACCAATCATTGTCTGTTGGTTGACATTATCATCAATTGAAGCCATTGTTGTTACAAGTGTAACTGTTGTAACTATCTTCTGGTCGTTGTTCTTTGTTCATGACATTAGAGCTCCTAAGCGGGTTGGACTAGTGTGTTAGGAGGCTGGATGTTCCGAACAAAGAAGGACGTATTTGTGCTCAAATTCTATTTGTAACTGAATGAGTGATTGATTTTTGGTTTTTGTGAACCGTGGAAGTTTCACAAACCTCATTGAATAACAAGAACATATCCGAGACTAATTGGCTCGAAATAATCCAAGACTAAAGGGTTTGAAGAGTGGGATCGATGGAGAAGCTTGGATTAAGGGGATCCTTGAGATGGGTTTTGCACTTTGTAATAGTAGTATAGGTTTGATCTGAAGGATCCAAACTTGTACATTTTGACTGATTACGTGATAGTGAAAACCATTGCACTAGCAAAGTACCCCCATACGTAGGTGAATATGCATTAAACTGGGTAACAAACCTACGTGTATTTATTGTTGTTGTTTGTTATCGTTTATATCTCCATATTGTTCTAAAGTAAGATGTCAGTCCACATGTCTTAACATCTTGTAAGACATATTGGTGTCTGGCGACAAGTAACATCTTGAACGACATCTTGCTACTGCAGATAATCAGAGTTTCAGATAAGAATGCTTAGGCTTTGGATCGTGACGGTGTAATCGGAATTCCTAAGTATGGAGTGTCGCTATCTAAAGCGTTGGAGGAAATGGAAACTTGTGGAGCGAAGGGTAAAGAGGCTCGTCGATTGTCGGCTAATTTGTTTTCATCAACTTGTGTTGATCTAGTATTTGTGTCTATGTTAAAGGAAACAAATTGGAAATGGTTTGATTCACGGTTTACTGTGTTTTACGGGGATGGTTCTGAGGCTCTTCTTGGAAGTAGCTAGGGTTGGTTGAAACTAGCAGGGGTACCTCATTTTTATCAATCGGGTGAGTTTGTTAAGTACTTTTTTAAAGACAGAAGAAAGGTCATCCATAGTCACTTTGTTTTCTCGACCAATGACTATTGACAAGTGTGGGTTTTAATTCACTTTGGAGGTTCAATAATTAAACCCAAATCAAAAGGGTACAAGTTAGGATCGGGCACTTTTCATATTGTGGTTGATCCGCAGAGGTTTATGAACATTTCTTATTGGACTGCTATCTTCCGAGTGATTCAAGAATCTCCGATCAAGGCATAGTCGTCTCATTGCGTATCGAGTCAAGTAGATGAGGATCTTAATTCGATTTTGGAGTCCCGCGAATCTTATAAAATCGTTAACTTGGTTGGACTGGCAAGTATCTTAATTCATAATGACTATATTTCAACTCGTGAAAATAATGTTCAGTTGGACTTGGTCTCTTTACCTGACTTACCAATATTGCAGTACTGCCTTAATTCATTTGGAAAGTCCGCTGCCATCTCAAATACTTCAGATTCCTGTTCACCAAAACACTACTTGTCGATCACGTTAGAGGATCTGCAGTCCGCCAACTGTTTCTTACAATACTTGTTTATAGACATGGTCTTTGGATAGGGAACAAAATCAGGTCGTTGTAGCCTCGTATTACAACGTTCTTCATCCTGAGTAGATCGCATATTGATCTCGTCTGATTTTTTAGCCCGATTTAGACTAGTATCGCAGTGAGGATTGTCGAGAATGTTGTCAGATCATCGGCCTCGTACTCTTATTGTTGATGAAACGTATTGGGGTGCTAAACCAGTTAAGTTTTTAAATTCTTGGACTGATCATAGTCATTTCTTACCCACTGTTCATTTTCTTTGAGCTTCTTATCTTGATCATGTTTCAGCAAGTTTTTGTTTGTGGTTTAAGTTGAAATCCTTGAGGTTTGATTTACATAAATGGAACATTAGTGTTTTTGGTAATGCAAAATACAAAACTAAATCTTTGGTGGTTGATATAGATGAATTGGATAAAGCGTGATCTGTTAGAGCATGAGAACACATCGATCATGGTTGCATGCTATGTTTATATTACAACAAAATATTATCGCGATGTTTAACCATACTATTTCCAAAAAGAAGAACTTGAAGAACCTAAAGGATGCACAAACCTCCGGACTCCCCTCTCCCAAACCCCTCGGCCTCCGGCCGTCCGTCTCACTTTCCTTCTTCTCGTCTTTTCGTCTGTAATCTTCCTTTAGATTGTTCCCCCGAAACCCTCTCTGCCCTCTTCAAAGACTTTGGTCCGGTCAGCTGCGCTTACCTTCCAGCCTCCCTCACCAGCTCTAGCAAGAAGTTTGGTTTCGTTTTCCTCCTCAACACCGCCTCAGCAACCGCGGCAGTCGCATATCTTCACCACTCTGTCTTTGGTTCTGAACGTCTTATTGTCGACTTTTGCAAAGGTCCTCTTCGTGGAGATTCTCGGCCAAAAGCTACAGTCCCGACCTACTCTCCGGTTGCCCCCTCGGCACATCGCTGCTTCAAGGATGTGGTTACTGGCTTGGTCTCTCCTCCCTCGCCTTCCACAGGCCTCCCCGACTCTAGTGCTTCCCTCGCTTGCTCGGGCTCTCCAAGCCCCTTTTATGCCTCTCTGATGGGTTCTTCCATCATCAGTGTGTCCCGCGACAACCGCCCATCTTCATCTCTTCAAGATGATCTTTCCCTCTTGCTGCTCGGTGAAGTTAGGATTGTTGATCTAGGTGCCAGAGCCTTCCTGATCTACTTCTTGTCTGTTGAAACTTTCAAGTCCATGGAGGCAATAAATTGGTAGGAGCTTCGCCACATGTTCTTTAATTTCTTCTTTAATCTAACCTCCGTGTTGGATGGCGGTTGTTTTAGTTGGATCACCATGATCAGAATTCCTCTCTCAGGTTAGTCACTGGACTCAATTCGCAATGTGCCTCATCGGTTGGAACCCTTATCGTCGTCCACCCTTGCTCCTCCTTCACTCGATTTGGTTTGGATTTTGCCTTAATTTTCTCAAGCTCTCTGGTCCCCGTCTCTCGGGCGGTGGAGCTCGAAATTAAGGGCTCCAAATACCTTATTCGAGTGGTTGGTCTTGAATCTCACCTTGTCCCCGACTTTGAGCACGAGCCCGATGACTTTGAAGATGGAGAAGTGAGATTGGTTGACTGGTCCCCTCCCCGCAAGCCATCAATGTCGGATTGGCCAGCGTCTCGCCCCACTTCCTCTGCTCCCTCTCCTCCTTGTGGCCAGAATCTGCCGCCGGTTCGTGGCTCCGATCATCTCTCCTCAGTCTACCTAAAAAGCGACTACTCGCTTTCTCCGCCTGTGAGTCCCGAGACTCGTACCTCTTCGGTTCCCCACGACGACGATGAGTGCTCCGAGGCTTCTAGAGACTCTCAACCGTCCTTAACTCAAAGCCACGTGGACCAGGACCTGCTTGTTGGGCCTTTCATCTAGGGCCGCCCCTCATCATCTTTGGGCTCTGATATGGGCCAGTTTCTAGGCCCGCTTCAAGCCATGTTGATGCGGCCCCTTCGGTCCCCAAGCCCGAGCCTCAGTATTTCCCATCCTTCCGCTGATATCGACTCTCCTTCTACCGCCCTGGTTCCAACCACATCTCGCCCCAAGCGGAAGAATAAGCGGGTTAGGAATGATCGTCAGAAACTCCTTCGGGCTCTAAAAGACATTAGCCCCTCCCACTCTCTTCGTAAGAAATCCGAAGCCAAACGCGCTTGGGCTCTCTTCAAATCGATGGGCTTCACCTCTTCTTACGGCGATAAGGACACAATCAAAATGTTCCATGATATCGATTAATGTGTTGGCCATTTTCTTTGTTCCTCTTCCTTTCTATTTTTCTCTTCATCCTCTTGATTGTAATTCTTCTTGGGAGTGTATTAATTGGTTGAATAAAACATGTTTCTTTTTCTGATAAAAAAAACAAAAAACAAAAACAAAATATTATCGCTCTTATTTGGAGGAAAACGGAGAGAATGTCTTGATTCCCTAATGGTGATAGGTTTACCCGCTTTTTACATCGCATTGCGAATTTTTGTGCACAAAGGAATTGGATTTCTACCATCCAAACTGATTTTGGTACGATCTCCGATCTGACGGAGATTATGGAATGCTGCTCATTTTGAGGAGCTTTTTAAGGATCAGGATTTCAATAAATTACTCATGTCGGAGCTCCCCTTTCGTTCACTTTCTTCGAATCAAAGCTATGAGCTTGAACAACCCTTTACTTAGGCTAAAGTCAAACTTGCTATGTGAAAATGAAAAATCGCCATGTCCCAAAGGTTTCACTATGAAGTTCTTTATTGTTACTTGGAATATTATTAAGTCGGGTCATTATGGTTTTTTGATGAGTTCTATCAGTCGGGTCTTTTGGGTAAGGTTTTAAAATTTACTTTTTAACCTTGTTACCGAAGCATTCTCAAGCCAAAAAATATTAGTGACTTCAGGCTGATTAGTCTGGTGTCAGGTCCCTATAAAACTGTGGCTAAGGTCTTCGCTAATAGACTCAAAAGGGGTGATTTCTTATTTTATTAGTGATACCAAAGTGGTTTCGTTGCAGTATGTTAGGTTATTGTGTTGGGTCTCGAGGTAGGGTTGGAGATGAACCAACTCGGAGCGGAAAATCAATGAAAACCAAGAGACAATTAGAACCATGAAACAACTAACAAAGAATGGATTAACAAGAGAAAAATTCAGCACTAGTTCTTACCAAAACAAGAACACCGGTTAACGAATGATTGGCTTGAGTCTCCAAGACGCCTACGTATCCACATGGGAATCAAAGCCACGTAGTTCTTCTCTTTAAGGACTCAAGAACACAAAAATGGAGGAGGAAACTAGCCAAACCCGAAATGGCCATGGAAGAGGGAGAGAAAATGTGTTTCCTATTCTTGTCTTGTGTTTGTTATGTTGGAAAAAGATGACTTAAACATAACAAAACCCATACTTGTCCAACTAAAGGCATGGGACAAGTATGGTGTCAAGTAAGGTGTAAATAGGACAAAGTATGGCAAGACAAGATTGGGTTAGGTGGTGAATCACCAACACCTTAATCCTTGTCTTGCTTACTTAGTACTAATTAATCAAGACTTGATTAATTAGTTCCATGGGCCTTGGTTGCATGGGCCTTTCATGGGCCTCTTGGAACATGGCCCGTGACCATTTCCAACGAGGTCCCGTGATTCGCTCATCGCCTCCATGCCTTCCATACCGGAAATGTCCAACATTATCCGACGCGATCAATCCCAAGACTCCAAGCCTTGTCTCGATCCGTAAAGTCCTATTCACTTACGGGCACATGACCCAAAACCCAGTTTTGGTCATGTCCCGAGACAACTCCCTTTTGGCCATTCTCCATAAATGTGTCAATGAGTTTCATCCTCCGGTGTGACCCTTAGGTTTATGCATGTCAATAGATCAACGTAAAATCCCATTTTACTTGATCCTATTTAAGTAGCAACTAACGAGACTTTAGTATTGCCTGACACTACATAACGAATCGACCCTGTCGATTCTAACCTTTCCGTCGTCCCTGTCATTATCCTTTTATCTCCGATATCCTGATTGAGATAAGGCATAGAGCCGTCATCCTTATTATTCTCAATCACCGTTCCTTGATATGTGAGATGACTGAAGATATGATACCCAGTATCATGTGCATGGCCATGCTATTCTTCCAGTCACTCTCGATCAAGTGGCCGAGAACCGATATCTTTCCCATACCTTAGTATGAGGGATAAATCCCTTAGCCGCCTTTCGTGTCACTCATGTAGCCCGTCCCCAAGCCAATCCTGGCCGTTATGGAAGCCCTGTTACGGACAACGTTAGGCTCAGGTCAAACTCAGTTGTTGACTACATAGCGATCACAAAGACTCCTTGGTCTAAGGATACATGACAAGCTACGACACTGAATATGTTCATGACTTAATCTATGGCACATATTCAGGGCGGGTCGTCCAATATCATGTCCCACATGATATCTATGATCAGACTCCGGAATCTCATTCCAATGACTAACAGAACGTAAGCCATAAAGAGCCATCTTTCATACTAGTCGCTTCTAGTGAAGCTTTGTTGACTAGGGACCCATCGAGTGTGATCTATCTCGATCTATGGTTCTATTCGCATGGTGGGCATAGATCAGAGCACACATCGATATATTACTCCAACACATAAGTAATATAAAGCCTCTTTAATTTTATTGCTAACGATGATATATACATTTGGACATTTAGGATTGAACTACGGGCACTAAGACTAACAATCTCCCACTTGCCCTAGTTCCAATCTAAACTCCAATATGTCCCCATCGACTTTACATGTCTAACATGTTCAGGCAGTGACACTGCCTTAGTCAAAGGGTTGGCTATGTTATCATCTATTGCAATATCGGTTATCTTCACTTCACCTCAGTTCAGTATTTATCTGATGAGGTGGATACGCCGCAGTACATGTTTGGATTTGTTATGCGATCTAGGCTTTTAGCTTGCGCAATGGCCCTTGTGTTGTCGCAAAATGGATTCACCGGACTGGATGGGTTTTTAATTACACCCAGCCCAGCCATGAATTTCCAAATCCACATAGCCTCCTTAGCTGCCTCTGCAGCATCCATGTACTTGGCCTCTGTCGTAGATTCGGCAATGGTATCTTGCTTTACGCTTTCCCAGCTAAAGCTCTGCCATTCAGCGTAAACACATATCCTGATTGACTTCTAAAGTCATCTGGATTTGTCTTGGAAAACTAGCGTCTACTCATCCTTCGACGACTAGTTCAGCATCATCTTTCCCCCGGGTTAAAATGATGTCTACTGGTACAACATAAGGCTTACGAGACGTCTGGTCTCATACATGTCATGGCATATATGATCGATCCTGCCCCCAGGCGCATAGGATTCTCATCATCCTTTTCAGCTCATCAGGTGTCTTAGGACACTGAGTCTTGCTGAGATGAATGCCATGACTAGTGGGTAAGAGTCATTTCTTTGAATCGAGCATTAAGAACCTACTCAATGCCTTGTTCACATAGGTTCCCTGACTTAAATCCAAGACCCTCTTGGTGCGATCTCTACATATCTTAATCCTTAAGATATGAGAAGCATCGCCTAAGTCCTTTATTGAAAAACACTTCCTCAACCAAGCTTTAGTCTCGTGCAAGGTTGGGATGTCGTTTTCAATGAGAACCAGAAAGGTAATATTGCTCCCACTAGCCTTCTTATAAACGCAAGATTCATCCTCGTTCTTGATTAAGCCAAATCCAATTACAGCTTCATCAAAACGAAGGATCCAACTCCGAAAAGTTCGTTTCAATCCATAAATGGATTTCAACAACTTATAAATCTTTCCTTTATTCTTCGGATCGTCAAAACCTTTGGGCCGAGACATACAAACGTACTCAGTCAAATTTCCATTTAGGAAAGCGGTTTTGACATCCACTTGCCATATCTCGTAATTATGATACGCAGTTATGTCAAGAAGAATTTGGATCGATTTTGACCATAGCCACTAAGGAGAAGGTTTCCTCATAGTCAATCCATTGGATCTGCCTATAACCTTTCGCCACCAGTTGAGCTTTGTAGGTCAGAGGGTTGCCGTCCATGTCCATCTTCACCTTGAAGATCCATTTTCATCCTATGGTCCTCACACCATTGATGGGATCAACCGGTTCCCAGACTCGATTGTCCGACATGGATTGCATTTCCTCCCTCATGGCTCCCAGCCATAACTCGGAGTTGGGCCCATCCACGACTTCCTGAAAGGTGGCTGGATCATCGTGATCCACCATGACTTCATTGTCACCTCCGGATACCATATCTTGGAGGTGGAATATTGATCCTTTCAAATCGCCTTGGACCTTCCGGAATTGTAACAGGAATTGGTTCTTACTCTACGACAATCTCTGGCTCCTTTCTACTGGGTTGTCAATTGGTTTAGACAGATCTGTACCATCCTGAATTTCTTCGAGATGCACAGTCCTCCCAATGACGTCTTTGGAAACAAAACTTCTTTTCCATAAAGACCCCACCCCAAGCAACGAACACCATGTTCTCACTGGGATTGTAGAAATAGTATCCCCTTGTTGCTTTGGGATACCACACGAAGGTGCATATCTCAGATCTTGGTTCGAGCTTAGTCGAAACCAAATGTTTCACATAAGCCTCGCAACCACAAATCTTTAGGAAGGACAAAGCGGGCATCATCCCGTACCATTTTTAAAATGGTGTCCCTTCCACACCATTCGTCGAAGCCCGATTCACTATGAATGCGGTCGTCTCTAGAGCAAAACCCCTAAAAGAGATTGGGAGATCAGTCCAACTAATCATGGAACAGACCATTGTCTAACAATGTCCGATTTCTCCGTTTGGCTACACCTTTCAACTACAGTGACCTAGGTGTTAGTCTTAATGCCCATAGTTCAATCCTAAATGTCCAAATGTATATATCATCGTTAGCAATAAAATTAAAGCGGCTTTATATTACTTATGTGTTGGAGTAATATATCGATGTGTGCTCTGATCTATGCCCACCATGCGAATAGAACCATAGATCGAGATAGATCACACTCGATGGGTCCCTAGTCAACAAAGCTTCACTAGAAGCGACTAGTATGAAAGATGGCTCTTTATGGCTTACGTTCTATTAATCATTGGAATGGGATTCCGGAGTCTGATCATAGATATCATGTGGGACATGATATTGGACGACCCGCCCTGAATATGTGCCATAGATTAAGTCATGAACATATTCAGTGTCGTAGCTTGTCATGTATCCTTAGACCAAGGAGTCTTTGTGATCGCTATGTAGTCAACAACTGAGTTTGACTTGAGCCTAACGTTGTCCGTAACAGGGCTTCCATAACGGCCAGGATTGGCTTGGGGACGGGCTACATGAGTGACACGAAAGGCGGCTAAGGGATTTATCCCTCATACTAAGGTATGGGAAAGATATCGGTTCTCGGCCGCTTGATCGAGAGTGACTGAAAGAATAGCATGGCCATGCACATGATACTGGGTATCATATCTTCAGTCATCTCACATATCAAGGAACGGTGATTGAGAATAATAAGGATGACGGCTCTATGCCTTATCTCAATCAGGATATCGGAGATAAAAGGATAATGACAGGGATGACGGAAAGGTTAGAATCGACAGGGTCAATTCGTTATGCAGTGTCAGGCAATACTAAAGTCTCGTTAGTTGCCACTTAAATAGGATCAAGTAAAATGGGATTTTACATTGAACTATTGACATGCATAAACCTAAGGGTCACACCGGAGGATGAAACTCATTGACACATTTATGGAGAATGGCCAAAAGGGAGTTGTCTCGGGACATGACCAAAACTGGGTTTTGGGTCATGTGCCCGTACGTGAATAGGACTTTACGGATCGAGACAAGGCTTGGAGTCTTGGGATTGATCGCGTCCGATAATGTTGGACATTTCCAGTATGGAAGGCTTGGAGGCGATGAGCGAATCACGGGACCTCGTTAGAAATGGCCACGGGCCAGGTTCCAAGAGGCCCATGAAAGGCCCATGCAACCAAGGCCCATGCAACTAATTAATCAAGTCTTGATTAATTAGTACTAAGTAAGCAAGACAAGGATTAAGGTGTTGGTGATTCACCACCTAACCCAATCTTGTCTTGCCATACTTTGTCCTATTTACACCTTACTTGACACCATACTTGTCCCATGCCTTTAGTTGGACAAGTATGGGTTTTGTTATGTTTAAGTCATCTTTTTTCAACATAACAAAGACAAGACAAGAATAGGAAACACATTTTCTCTCCCTCTTCCATGGCCATTTCGGGTTTGGCTAGTTTCCTCCTCCATTTTTGTGTTCTTGAGTCCTCAAAGAGAAGAACTACTAGGCTTTGATTCCCATGTGGATACGTAGGCGTCTTGGAGACTCAAGCCAATCATTCGTTAACTGGTGTTCTTGTTTTGGTAAGAACTAGTGCTGAATTTTTCTCTTGTGAATCCATTCTTTGTTAGTTGTTTCATGGTTTTAATCGTCTCTTGGTTTTCATTGATTTTCCCCTGCGAGTTGGTTCATCTCCAACCCTACCTCGAGACCCAACAGTGGTATCAGAGCCGTGCTACCTTCGGGATTCACAAGACGGTGTTTAAAGTTTCGGTTTTGCTTGAAAGTTTCGTTTTTGGCATGTTGTTTTGCTAAATTGTTTGATAACATGTTTTAAATTATTGTTTATGGATTTAATGCATGTAAAATGAATTTTTGAAAATTATTTCAAATCTGGAAATTTTGAAAATAGTTTGATTTTTCGGGTCTCGGGAGCGGGACTCTCGGGGAGCCGAAACCGAGACCGAACGGGGCTCCGTTGGACGGAGCTAGGCCAAGCATGACCATTGGATGGTTGATATGCCAAGGCTAAACCGTTTTGTTAGTTATGACAAGTTTGGAACCGTCATGACGAACTCGAAGATCAAATGTTCAAAAGTTTCATTTTTGAACGGTTTCGATAAACCGAGCATCAAAAAATTTCGAAACTTGGCTATTAATTAAAACCGGAAAATCACATGATGTTTGATAACATGCTTGTTTGATAACACGATGTGTGATGTGATGTTGGCATGGTGTACATAATAGCCCCGAGCTCAATTTAATTATTTATCGCTTTTCACGGCCTGCGAGCCGTTAGAGTTAGCGTGTAATTATTCTTTCAAGGCGTGGTCGTCGAACCACTTGTTTGTAATATTTATTTATTCCCGACCTGCGAGTCGTGTATTAAATTGTTATTTTTTACTCAAGACGAAGAAATGGCGAAAAGGTCATTTTGTGGTTTTTCGGGTGTTGGCATCGGCTTGGAGTCGGTGGAGCTCAAGAAGCTAGTGGGAGTTAGTTTAGGGGGCTATTATGTGCACATTTATCGCTTTATGCTTGGTTTAGTTTATGCATGATTAATTCTATGTGTTTTAGAATTGCATGCTTAACTTTATTTACCGAGCATATCACCTCACATGCAAAGATAAAATTGGAATTTTAATCCTTGTGTGTGAACCCTTAGAACCGTCATTGCATTGGATGTAGTTGACGGGTTCAAAGGAAGAATTACATTGGATGTAATTTGAGGCATCATTGCATTTGGAATGTAGTTGATGTGCTCATCGCATCTAGGATGTGCCAAAGTTTTGAACACAACTAGACAAGTAAAAGCGGGTCATGTCCGATACCTCCCAATCATCAACACCTTACTACCTCCCCGTTCTATGGGTGTCGTGCGCATTAGCGGAGCATCCATGGGAAAACGGGGTAGTAGGTTTGGACGACATATGTGGGTGTCGTGCGCATTAGCGGAGCACCTACATAGTGACGAGCCATAGTTGAAAATTGGTGGACCCGACTACGATTCTCAGCCTGAGGTTGAGCTAGGGTAA
This sequence comes from Erodium maritimum, assembly GCA_963921825.1. Classification (NCBI taxonomy): domain Eukaryota; kingdom Viridiplantae; phylum Streptophyta; class Magnoliopsida; order Geraniales; family Geraniaceae; genus Erodium; species Erodium maritimum. The sequence goes on from OY997591.1 coordinate 17,666,851, forward strand.
CAGATAGGGTAAGTCGTGTACATAAGTACATACCCTAGCCAAGAGTCACATTGGATGTGATTGGATGGAGTCCTACCTACATAGCTCGATTAAGTGGTGAGCATTAGTTCAGCTTAATCGAGTGAATCAAGGATCTTGGTTTCAGATTCTAAAGGTTTAGAATTGATTGTTGGTGTTTAAGCTTGATCTTCATAAAATTTATTCAGTTTACTGATTGAATTTTATCTGTTGTAGATCAAATGGCAAATTCAGCGAACATTAATAGTTTGTCATGAAAAACCATTCTTGACAGGGCCAAGCTAAATGGGACAAACTATTTGGACTGGTACAGAATTTTGAGGATAGTCCTAAAGTCTGAACGCAAAGAATATGTCCTTGACAAGGCTGTCTCTAAGACCATATCAGAGTTACATGAAGTGTCATTAACTGCTGAGAAGAATATCTCAGGGATCTGGGATCCAAGGATATTCTGATGGTCAACAAGGGAATTGGAAGTGGCAAGGGCTGGGCCCATGCGCACTTGGCAGGAAAGATGAGACACCTGAGAATGTCTGCTTCTACTGCCAACAGCCTGGTCATTGGAACCGGGATTACAGGAAGTTCACGGCTGATCTGAAGAAGGGCAGTGGGACTGCGCCTTCATCAAATAGCCTGGATGATCTGAAGAAGGGCAGTAGGACTGCGCCTTCATCAGGAAACCTGGATGATCTAAGGAAGGGCGGTGGGACCGTGCCTTCATTCGGTATTAACTCTATAGAGCTACATCTCTCTACTTCCAAAGATTCATGGGTATTAGATACCATGACTGAATCTCACACATGCACTAATATATGGTGGCTGAAAGTAGGAGAGATTTGGAAAGCACGAAATGGACCTCAGAGTTGTGGCAACTGCTGTAGGATCCATGAGTCTTGCTTTGCCAAGAGGCCTTGTCTTAGTATTGTATAATGTATATTGCATAGCTACTTTTAGTAGGAATATTATATCTGTATCCGTGTTTGACAAGGAAGGATATAATGTTAATATTGGAAATGGAGTTTTCAATGTTCTATGCAATGATATGTTTTATACCAGTACTGACATGGTTGGAGGATTGTACATATTAGATATGGGTAACAATGCCTCAAGTTCTATATATTCCGTTAATACCAAGAGGTCTAAATCCAACGATTTAAACCTAACTCTGTTATGGTACTGTCATTTGGGTCGCATAAACAAGAAGCGCCTATCAGCACTTCAGAAGTGCGGGCTTTCAGGTTCATTCGAATTCCATTCGAATTCCATTCGATCGATAGGTGCAAGGTTTGTTTGATGGGCAAAATGACTAAAGTGCCCTTTATCGATCGCGATGAAAGGGCGGGTGAATTATTGGGGCTGATACACTCGAATGTGTGTAGACCAATATGTTCACTTGCTAGGAGGGGTTTTAGCTACTTTATCACATTTACTGATGATTACAGTAAATATGGTTATGTCTATTCGGTGAGACATAAGTCTGAAGCTTTTGATAAATTCAAAGAGTTTAAGACTATAGTAGAAAACCAGCTCGACAAAGGTATTAAGGCACTTCGATTGGATCGAGGTGGAAAATACTTGACCACAGAGTTATTAGATCATCTAAAAGAGAATGGGATCCTTTTGGAATGGACTCCTCCTAGGTCACTGTAGTTGAAAGGTGTAGCCAAACGGAGAAATCAGACATTGTTAGACAATGGTCTGTTCCATGATTAGTTGGACTGATCTCCCAATCTCTTTTAGGGGTTTTGCTCTAGAGACGACCGCATTCATAGTGAATCGGGCTTCGACGAATGGTGTGGAAGGGACACCATTTTAAAAATGGTACGGGATGATGCCCGCTTTGTCCTTCCTAAAGATTTGTGGTTGCGAGGCTTATGTGAAACATTTGGTTTCGACTAAGCTCGAACCAAGATCTGAGATATGCACCTTCGTGTGGTATCCCAAAGCAACAAGGGGATACTACTTCTACAATCCCAGTGAGAACATGGTGTTCGTCGCATGGGGCGGGGTCTTTATGGAAAAGGAGTTTTGTTTCCAAAGACGTCATTGGGAGGACTGTGCATCTCGAAGAAATTCAGGATGGTACAGATCCGTCTAAACCAATTGGCAACCCAGTAGAAAGGAGCCAGAGATTGTCGTAGAGTAAGAACCAATTCCTGTTACAATTCCGGAAGGTCCAAGGCGATTTGAAAGGATCAATCTTCCACCTCCAAGATATGGTATCCGGAGGTGACAATGAAGTCATGGTGGATCACGATGATCCAGCCACCTTTCAGGAAGTCGTGGATGTTAGTCTTAGTGCCCGTAGTTCAATCCTAAATGTCCAAATGTATATATCATCGTTAGCAATAAAATTAAAGCGGCTTTATATTACTTAGTGTTGGAGTAATATATCGATGTGTGCTCTGATCTATGCCCACCATGCGAATAGAACCATAGATCGAGATAGATCACACTCGATGGGTCCCTAGTCAACAAAGCTTCACTAGAAGCGACTAGTATGAAAGATGGCTCTTTATGGCTTACGTTCTGTTAGTCATTGGAATGGGATTCCGGAGTCTGATCATAGATATCATGTGGGACATGATATTGGACGACCCGCCCTGAATATGTGCCATAGATTAAGTCATGAACATATTCAGTGTTGTAGCTTGTCATGTATCCTTAGACCAAGGAGTCTTTGTGATCGCTATGTAGTCAACAACTGAGTTTGACCTGAGCCTAACGTTGTCCGTAACAGGGCTTCCATAACGGCCAGGATTGGCTTGGGGATGGGCTACATGAGTGACACGAAAGACGGCTAAGGGATTTATCCCTCATACTAAGGTATGGGAAAGATATCGGTTCTCGGCCGCTTGATCGAGAGTGACTGGAAGAATAGCATGGCCATGCACATGATACTGGGTATCATATCTTCAGTCATCTCACATATCAAGGAACGGTGATTGAGAATAATAAGGATGACGGCTCTATGCCTTATCTCAATCAGGATATCGGAGATAAAAGGATAATGACAGGGACGACGGAAAGGTTAGAATCGACAGGGTCGATTCGTTATGTAGTGTCAGGCAATACTAAAGTCTCGTTAGTTGCCACTTAAATAGGATCAAGTAAAATGGGATTTTACGTTGATCTATTGACATGCATAAACCTAAGGGTCACACCGGAGGATGAAACTCATTGACACATTTATGGAGAATGGCCAAAAGGGAGTTGTCTCGGGACATGACCAAAACTGGGTTTTGGGTCATGTGCCCGTAAGTGAATAGGACTTTACGGATCGAGACAAGGCTTGGAGTCTTGGGATTGATCGCGTCGGATAATGTTGGACATTTCCGGTATGGAAGGCATGGAGGCGATGAGCGAATCACGGGACCTCGTTGGAAATGGCCACGGGCCATGTTCCAAGAAGCCCATGAAAGGCCCATGCAACCAAGGCCCATGGAACTAATTAATCAAGTCTTGATTAATTAGTACTAAGTAAGCAAGACAAGGATTAAGGTGTTGGTGATTCACCACCTAACCCAATCTTGTCTTGCCATACTTTGTCCTATTTACACCTTACTTGTCACCATGCTTGTCCCATGCCTTTAGTTGGACAAGTATGGGTTTTGTTATGTTTAAGTCATCTTTTTTCAACATAACAAACACTAGACAAGAATAGGAAACACATTTTCTCTCCCTCTTCCATGGCCATTTCGGGTTTGGCTAGTTTCCACCTCCATGTTTGTGTTCTTGAGTCCTCAAAGAGAAGAACTACGTGGCTTTGATTCCCAAGTGGATACGTAGGCGTCTTGGAGACTCAAGCCAATCATTCGTTAACCGGTGTTCTTGTTTTGGTAAGAACTAGTGCTGAATTTTTCTCTTGTTAATCCATTCTTTGTTAGTTGTTTCATGGTTTTAATTGTCTCTTGGTTTTCATTGATTTTCCGCTGCGAGTTGGTTCATCTCCAACCCTACCTCGAGACCCAACAGTGGTATCAGAGCCGTGCTACCTTCGGGATTCACAAGACGGTGTTCAAAGTTTCGGTTTTGCTTGAAAGTTTCGTTTTTGGCATGTTATTTTGCTAAATTGTTTGATAACATGTTTTAAATTATTGTTTATGGATTTAATACATGTAAAATGATTTTTTGAAAATTATTTCAAATCTGGAAATTTTGAAAAAAATTTGATTTTTCGGGTCTCGGGAGCGGGACTCTCGGGGAGCCGAAACCGGGACCGAACGGGGCTCCGTTGGACGGAGCTAGGCCAAGCATGACCATTGGATGGTTGATATGCCAAGGCTAAACCGTTTTGTTAGTTATGACGAGTTTGGAACCGTCATGACGAACTCGAAGATCAAATGTTCAAAAGTTTCATTTTTGAACGGTTTCGATAAACCGAGCATCAAAAATTTTCGAAACTTGGCTATTAATTAAAACCGGAAAATCACATGATGTTTGATAACATTCTTGTTTGATAACACGATGTGTGATGTGATGTTGGCATGGTGCACATAATAGCCCCGAGCTCAATTTAATTATTTATCGCTTTTCACGGCCTGCGAGCCGTTAGAGGTAACGTGTAATTATTCTTTCAAGGTGTGGTCGTCGAACCACTTGTTTGTAATATTTATTTATTCCCGACCTGCGAGTCGTGTATTAAATTGTAATATTTTACTCAAGATGAAGAAAGGGCGAAAAGGTCATTTGGTGGCTTTTCGGGTGTTGGCATCGGCTTGGAGTCGGTGGAGCTCAAGAAGCTAGTGGGAGTTAGTTTAGGGGGCTATTATGTGCACATTTATCGCTTTATGCTTGGTTTAGTTTATGCATGATTAATTCTATGTGCTTTAGAATTGCATGCCTAACTTTATTTACCGAGCATATCACCTCACATGCAAAGATAAAATTGGAATTTTAATCCTTGTGTGTGAACCCTTAGAACCGTCATTGCATTGGATGTAGTTGACGGGTTCAAAGGAAGAATTACATTGGATGTAATTTGAGGCATCATTGCATTTGGAATGTAGTTGATGTGCTCATCGCATCTAGGATGTGCCAAAGTTTTGAACACAACTGGACAAGTAAAAGCGGGTCATGTCCGATACCTCCCAATCATCAACACCTTACTACCTCCCCGTCCTATGGGTGTCGTGCGCATTAGCGGAGCATCCATGGGAAAGCGGGGTAGTAGGTTTGGACGACATATGTGGGTGTCGTGCGCATTAGCGGAGCACCTACATAGTGACGAGCCATAGTTGAAAATTGGTGGACCCGACTACGATTCTTAGCCTGAGGTTGAGCTAGGGTAACAGATAGGGTAAGTCGTGTACATAAGTACATACCCTAGCCAGGAGTCACATTGGATGTGATTGGATGGATTCCTACCTACATAGCTCGATTAAGTGGTGAGCATTAGTTCAGCTTAATCGAGTGAATCAAGGATCTTGGTTTCAGATTCTAAAGGTTTAGAATTGATTGTTGGTGTTTAAGCTTGATCTTCATAAAATTTATTCAGTTTACTGATTGAATTTTATCTGTTGTAGATCAAATGGCAAATTCAGCGAACATTAATAGTTTGTCATTAAAAACCATTCTTGACAGGGTCAAGCTAAATGGGACAAACTATTTGGACTGGTACAGAATTTTTGAGGATAGTCCTCAAGTCTGAACGCAAAGAATATGTCCTTGACAAGGCTGTCTCTAAGACCATATCAGAGTTACATGAAGTGTCATCAACTGCTGAGAAGAATATCTCAGGGATCTGGGATCCAAGGATATTCTGATGGTCAACAAGGGAATTGGAAGTGGCAAGGGCTGGGCCCATGCGCACTTGGCAGGAAAGATGAGACACTTGAGAATGTCTGCTTCTACTGCCAACAGCCTGGTCATTGGAACCGGGATTACAGGAAGTTCACGGCTGATCTGAAGAAGGGCAGTGGGACTGCGCCTTCATCAAATAGCCTGGATGATCTGAAGAAGGGCAGTAGGACTGCGCCTTCATCAGGAAACCTGGATGATCTAAGGAAGGGCGGTGGGACCGTGCCTTCATTCGGTATTAACTCTATAGAGCTACATCTCTCTACTTCCAAAGATTCATGGGTATTAGATACCATGACTGAATCTCACACATGCACTAATATATGGTGGCTGAAAGTAGGAGAGATTTGGAAAGCACGAAATGGACCTCAGAGTTGTGGCAACTGCTGTAGGATCCATGAGTCTTGCTTTGCCAAGAGGCCTTGTCTTAGTATTGTATAATGTATATTGCATACCTACTCTTAGTAGGAATATTATATCTGTATCCGTGTTTGACAAGGAAGGATATAATGTTAATATTGGAAATGGAGTTTTCAATGTTCTATGCAATGATATGTTTTATACCAGTACTGACATGGTTGGAGGATTGTACATATTAGATATGGGTAACAATGCCTCAAGTTCTATATATTCCGTTAATACCAAGAGGTCTAAATCCAACGATTTAAACCTAACTCTGTTATGGTACTGTCATTTGGGTCGCATAAACAAGAAGCGCCTATCAGCACTTCAGAAGTGCGGGCTTTCAGGTTCATTCGAATTCCATTCGATCGATAGGTGCAAGGTTTGTTTGATGGGCAAAATGACTAAAGTGCCCTTTATCGATCGCGATGAAAGGGCGGGTGAATTATTGGGGCTGATACACTCGAATGTGTGTAGACCAATAAGTTCACTTGCCAGGAGGGGTTTTAGCTACTTTATCACATTTACTGATGATTACAGTAAATATGGTTATGTCTATTCGGTGAGACATAAGTCTGAAGCTTTTGATAAATTCAAAGAGTTTAAGACTATAGTAGAAAACCAGCTCGACAAAGGTATTAAGGCACTTCGATTGGATCGAGGTGGAAAATACTTGACCACAGAGTTATTAGATCATCTAAAAGAGAATGGGATCCTTTTGAAATGGACTCCTCCTAGGTCACTGTAGTTGAAAGGTGTAGCCAAACGGAGAAATCGGACATTGTTAGACAATGGTCTGTTCCATGATTAGTTGGACTGATCTCCCAATCTCTTTTAGGGGTTTTGCTCTAGAGACGACCGCATTCATAGTGAATCGGGCTTCGACGAATGGTGTGGAATGGACACCATTTTAAAAATGGTACGGGATGATGCCCGCTTTGTCCTTCCTAAAGATTTGTGGTTGCGAGGCTTATGTGAAACATTTGGTTTCGACTAAGCTCGAACCAAGATCTGAGATATGCACCTTCGTGTGGTATCCCAAAGCAACAAGGGGATACTATTTCTACAATCCCAGTGAGAACATGGTGTTCGTCGCTTGGGGTGGGGTCTTTATGGAAAAGAAGTTTTGTTTCCAAAGACGTCATTGGGAGGACTGTGCATCTCGAAGAAATTCAGGATGGTACAGATCTGTCTAAACCAATTGGCAACCCAGTAGAAAGGAGCCAGAGATTGTCGTAGAGTAAGAACCAATTCCTGTTACAATTCCGGAAGGTCCAAGGCGATTTGAAAGGATCAATCTTCCACCTCCAAGATATGGTATCCGGAGGTGACAATGAAGTCATGGTGGATCACGATGATCCAGCCACCTTTCAGGAAGTCGTGGATGGGCCCAACTCCGAGTTATGGCTGGGAGCCATGAGGGAGGAAATGCAATCCATGTCGGACAACCGAGTCTGGGAACCGGTTGATCCCATCAATGGTGTGAGGACCATAGGATGCAAATGGATCTTCAAGGTGAAGTTTGACATGGACGGCAACCCTCTGACCTACAAAGCTCAACTGGTGGCGAAAGGTTATAGGCAGATCCAATGGATTGACTATGAGGAAACCTTCTCCTTAGTGGCTATGGTCAAAATCGATCCAAATTCTTCTTGACATAACTGCGTATCATAATTACGAGATATGGCAAGTGGATGTCAAAACCGCTTTCCTAAATGGAAATTTGACTGAGTACGTTTGTATGTCTCGGCCCAAAGGTTTTGACGATCCGAAGAATAAAGGAAAGATTTATAAGTTGTTGAAATCCATTTATGGATTGAAACGAACTTCTCGGAGTTGGATCCTTCGTTTTGATGAAGCTGTAATTGGATTTGGCTTAATCAAGAACGAGGATGAATCTTGCGTTTATAAGAAGGCTAGTGGGAGCAATATTACCTTTCTGGTTCTCATTGAAAACGACATCCCAACCTTGCACGAGACTAAAGCTTGGTTGAGGAAGTGTTCTTCAATAAAGGACTTAGGCGATGCTTCTCATATCTTAAGGATTAAGATATGTAGAGATCGCACCAAGAGGGTCTTGGATTTAAGTCAGGGAACCTATGTGAACAAGGCATTGAGTAGGTTCTTAATGCTCGATTCAAAGAAAGGACTCTTACCCACTAGTCATGGCATTCATCTCAGCAAGACTCAGTGTCCTAAGACACTTGATGAGCTGAAAAGGATGATGAGAATCCTATGCGCCTGGGGGCAGGATCGATCATATATGCCATGACATGTATGAGACCAGACGTCTCGTAAGCCTTATGTTGTACCAGTAGACATCATTCTAACCCGGGGGAAAGATGATGCTGAACTAGTCGTCGAAGGATGAGTAGACGCTAGTTTTCCAAGACAAATCCAGATGACTTTAGAAGTCAATCAGGATATGTGTTTACGCTGAATGGCAGAGCTTTAGCTGGGAAAGCGTAAAGCAAGATACCATTGCCGAATCTACGACAGAGGCCAAGTACATGGATGCTGCAGAGGCAGCTAAGGAGGCTATGTGGATTTGGAAATTCATGGCAGGGCTGGGTGTAATTAAAAACCCATCCAACCCGGTGAATCCATCTTGCGACAACACAAGGGCCATTGCGCAAGCTAAAAGCCTAGATCGTATAACAAATCCAAACATGTACTGCGGCGTATCCACCTCATCAGATAAATACTGAACTGAGGTGAAGTGAAGATAACCGATATTGCAACAGATGATAACATAGCCAACCCTTTGACTAAGGCAGTGTCACTGCCTGAACATGTTAGACATGTAAAGTCGATGGGGACATATTGGTGTTTAGATTGGAACTAGGGCAAGTGGGAGATTGTTAGTCTTAGTGCCCGTAGTTCAATCCTAAATGTCCAAATGTATATATCATCGTTAGCAATAAAATTAAAGCGGCTTTATATTACTTAGTGTTGGAGTAATATATCGATGTGTGCTCTGATCTATGCCCACCATGCGAATAGAACCATAGATCGAGATAGATCACACTCGATGGGTCCCTAGTCAACAAAGCTTCACTAGAAGCGACTAGTATGAAAGATGGCTCTTTATGGCTTACGTTCTGTTAGTCATTGGAATGGGATTCCGGAGTCTGATCATAGATATCATGTGGGACATGATATTGGACGACCCGCCCTGAATATGTGCCATAGATTAAGTCATGAACATATTCAGTGTTGTAGCTTGTCATGTATCCTTAGACCAAGGAGTCTTTGTGATCGCTATGTAGTCAACAACTGAGTTTGACCTGAGCCTAACGTTGTCCGTAACAGGGCTTCCATAACGGCCAGGATTGGCTTGGGGATGGGCTACATGAGTGACACGAAAGACGGCTAAGGGATTTATCCCTCATACTAAGGTATGGGAAAGATATCGGTTCTCGGCCGCTTGATCGAGAGTGACTGGAAGAATAGCATGGCCATGCACATGATACTGGGTATCATATCTTCAGTCATCTCACATATCAAGGAACGGTGATTGAGAATAATAAGGATGACGGCTCTATGCCTTATCTCAATCAGGATATCGGAGATAAAAGGATAATGACAGGGACGACGGAAAGGTTAGAATCGACAGGGTCGATTCGTTATGTAGTGTCAGGCAATACTAAAGTCTCGTTAGTTGCCACTTAAATAGGATCAAGTAAAATGGGATTTTACGTTGATCTATTGACATGCATAAACCTAAGGGTCACACCGGAGGATGAAACTCATTGACACATTTATGGAGAATGGCCAAAAGGGAGTTGTCTCGGGACATGACCAAAACTGGGTTTTGGGTCATGTGCCCGTAAGTGAATAGGACTTTACGGATCGAGACAAGGCTTGGAGTCTTGGGATTGATCGCGTCGGATAATGTTGGACATTTCCGGTATGGAAGGCATGGAGGCGATGAGCGAATCACGGGACCTCGTTGGAAATGGCCACGGGCCATGTTCCAAGAAGCCCATGAAAGGCCCATGCAACCAAGGCCCATGGAACTAATTAATCAAGTCTTGATTAATTAGTACTAAGTAAGCAAGACAAGGATTAAGGTGTTGGTGATTCACCACCTAACCCAATCTTGTCTTGCCATACTTTGTCCTATTTACACCTTACTTGTCACCATGCTTGTCCCATGCCTTTAGTTGGACAAGTATGGGTTTTGTTATGTTTAAGTCATCTTTTTTCAACATAACAAACACTAGACAAGAATAGGAAACACATTTTCTCTCCCTCTTCCATGGCCATTTCGGGTTTGGCTAGTTTCCACCTCCATGTTTGTGTTCTTGAGTCCTCAAAGAGAAGAACTACGTGGCTTTGATTCCCAAGTGGATACGTAGGCGTCTTGGAGACTCAAGCCAATCATTCGTTAACCGGTGTTCTTGTTTTGGTAAGAACTAGTGCTGAATTTTTCTCTTGTTAATCCATTCTTTGTTAGTTGTTTCATGGTTTTAATTGTCTCTTGGTTTTCATTGATTTTCCGCTGCGAGTTGGTTCATCTCCAACCCTACCTCGAGACCCAACAGTGGATGGGCCCAACTCCGAGTTATGGCTGGGAGCCATGAGGGAGGAAATGCAATCCATGTCGGACAACCGAGTCTGGGAACCGGTTGATCCCATCAATGGGGTAATGACCATCGGATGCAAATGGATCTTCAAGGTGAAGATGGACATGGACGGCAACCCTCTGACCTACAAAGCTCAACTAGTGGGGAAAGGTTATAGGCATGGATTGACTATGAGGAAACCTTCTCCCTAGTGGCTATGGTCAAAATCGATCCAAATTCTTCTTGACATAACTGCGTATCATAATTACGAGATATGGAAAGTGGATGTCAAAACCGCTTTCCTAAATGGAAATTTGACTGAGTACATTTGTATGTCTCGGCCCAAAGGTTTTGACGATCCGAAGAATAAAGGAAAGATTTATAAGTTGTTGAAATCCATATATGGATTGAAACGAACTTCTCGGAGTTGGATCCTTCGTTTTGATGAAGCTGTAATTGGATTTGGCTTAATCAAGAGCGAGGATGAATCTTGCGTTTATAAGAAGGCTAGTGGGAGCAAGATTACCTTTCTGGTTCTCATTGAAAACGACATCCCAACCTTGCACGAGACTAAAGCTTGGTTGAGGAAGTGTTTTTCAATAAAGGACTTAGGCGATGCTTCTTATATCTTAAGGATTAAGATATGTAGAGATCGCACCAAGAGGGTCTTGGATTTAAGTCAGGGAACCTATGTGAACAAGGCATTGAGTAGGTTCTTAATGCTCGATTCAAAGAAAGGACTCTTACACACTAGTCATGGCATTCATCGCAGCAAGACTCAGTGTCCTAAGACACCTGATGAGCTGAAAAGGATGATGAGAATCCTATGCGCCTGGGGGCAGGATCGATCATATATGCCATGACATGTATGAGACCAGACGTCTCGTAAGCCTTATGTTGTACCAGTAGACATCATTCTAACCTGGGGGAAAGATGATGCTGAACTAGTCGTCGAAGGATGAGTAGACGCTAGTTTTCCAAGACAAATCCAGATGACTTTAGAAGTCAATCAGGATATGTGTTTACGCTGAATGGCAGAGCTTTAGCTGGGAGAGCGTAAAGCAAGATATCATTGCCGAATCTACGACATAGGCCAAGTACATGGATGCTGCAGAGGCAGCTAAGGAGGCTATGTGGATTTGGAAATTCATGGCAGGGCTGGGTGTAATTAAAAACCCATCCAGCCCGGTGAATCCATCTTGCGACAACACAAGGGCCATTGCGCAAGCTAAAATCCTAGATCGTATAACAAATCCAAACATGTACTGCGGTGTATCCACCTCATCAGAGAAATACTGAACTGAGGTGAAGTGAAGATAACATATATTGCAACAGATGATAACATAGCCAACCCTTTGACTAAGGCAGTGTCACTGCCTGAACATGTTAGACATGTAAAGTCGATGGGGACATATTGGAGTTTAGATTGGAACTAAGGCAAGTGGGAGATTGTTAGTCTTAGTGCCCATAGTTCAATCCTAAATGTCCAAATGTATATATCATCGTTAGCAATAAAATTAAAGCGGCTTTATATTACTTATGTGTTGGAGTAATATATCGATGTGTGCTCTGATCTATGCCCACCATGCGAATAGAACCATAGATCGAGATAGATCACACTCGATGGGTCCCTAGTCAACAAAGCTTCACTAGAAGCGACTAGTATGAAAGATGGCTCTTTATGGCTTACGTTCTATTAATCATTGGAATGGGATTCCGGAGTCTGATCATAGATATCATGTGGGACATGATATTGGACGACCCGCCCTGAATATGTGCCATAGATTAAGTCATGAACATATTCAGTGTCGTAGCTTGTCATGTATCCTTAGACCAAGGAGTCTTTGTGATCGCTATGTAGTCAACAACTGAGTTTGACTTGAGCCTAACGTTGTCCGTAACAGGGCTTCCATAACGGCCAGGATTGGCTTGGGGACGGGCTACATGAGTGACACGAAAGGCGGCTAAGGGATTTATCCCTCATACTAAGGTATGGGAAAGATATCGGTTCTCGGCCGCTTGATCGAGAGTGACTGAAAGAATAGCATGGCCATGCACATGATACTGGGTATCATATCTTCAGTCATCTCACATATCAAGGAACGGTGATTGAGAATAATAAGGATGACGGCTCTATGCCTTATCTCAATCAGGATATCGGAGATAAAAGGATAATGACAGGGATGACGGAAAGGTTAGAATCGACAGGGTCAATTCGTTATGCAGTGTCAGGCAATACTAAAGTCTCGTTAGTTGCCACTTAAATAGGATCAAGTAAAATGGGATTTTACGTTGAACTATTGACATGCATAAACCTAAGGGTCACACCGGAGGATGAAACTCATTGACACATTTATGGAGAATGGCCAAAAGGGAGTTGTCTCGGGACATGACCAAAACTGGGTTTTGGGTCATGTGCCCGTACGTGAATAGGACTTTACGGATCGAGACAAGGCTTGGAGTCTTGGGATTGATCGCGTCCGATAATGTTGGACATTTCCAGTATGGAAGGCTTGGAGGCGATGAGCGAATCACGGGACCTCGTTAGAAATGGCCACGGGCCAGGTTCCAAGAGGCCCATGAAAGGCCCATGCAACCAAGGCCCATGCAACTAATTAATCAAGTCTTGATTAATTAGTACTAAGTAAGCAAGACAAGGATTAAGGTGTTGGTGATTCACCACCTAACCCAATCTTGTCTTGCCATACTTTGTCCTATTTACACCTTACTTGACACCATACTTGTCCCATGCCTTTAGTTGGACAAGTATGGGTTTTGTTATGTTTAAGTCATCTTTTTTCAACATAACAAAGACAAGACAAGAATAGGAAACACATTTTCTCTCCCTCTTCCATGGCCATTTCGGGTTTGGCTAGTTTCCTCCTCCATTTTTGTGTTCTTGAGTCCTCAAAGAGAAGAACTACTAGGCTTTGATTCCCATGTGGATACGTAGGCGTCTTGGAGACTCAAGCCAATCATTCGTTAACTGGTGTTCTTGTTTTGGTAAGAACTAGTGCTGAATTTTTCTCTTGTGAATCCATTCTTTGTTAGTTGTTTCATGGTTTTAATCGTCTCTTGGTTTTCATTGATTTTCCCCTGCGAGTTGGTTCATCTCCAACCCTACCTCGAGACCCAACACTAGGAGGAGTCCATTCCAAAAGGATCCCATTCTCTTTTAGATGATCTAATAACTCTGTGGTCAAGTATTTTCCACCTCGATCCAATCGAAGTGCCTTAATACCTTTGTCGAGCTGGTTTTCTACTATAGTCTTAAACTCTTTGAATTTATCAAAAGCTTCAGACTTATGTCTCACTGAATAGACATAACCATATTTACTGTAATCATCAGTAAATGTGATAAAGTAGCTAAAACCCCTCCTGGCAAGTGAACTTATTAGTCTACACACATTCGAGTGTATCAGCCCCAATAATTCACCCGCCCTTTCATCGCGATCGATAAATGGCAATTTAGTCATTTTGCCCATCAAACAAACCTTGCACCTATCGATCGAATGGAATTCGAATGAACCTGAAAGCCCGCACTTCTGATGTGCTGATAGGCGCTTCTTGTTTATGCGACCCAAATGACAGTACCATAACAGAGTTAGGTTTAAATCGTTGGATTTAGACCTCTTGGTATTAACGGAATATATAGAACTTGAGGCATTGTTACCCATATCTAATATGTACAATCCTCCAACCATGTCAGTACTGGTATAAAACATATCATTGCATAGAACATTGAAAAGTCCATTTCCAATATTAACATTATATCCTTCCTTGTCAAACACGGATACAGATATAATATTCCTACTAAAAGTAGGTATGCAATATACATTATACAATACTAAGACAAGGCCTCTTGGCAAAGCAAGACTCATGGATCCTACAGCATTTGCCACAACTCTGAGGTCCATTTCGTGCTTTCCAAATCTCTCCTACTTTCAGCCACCATATATTAGTGCATGTGTGAGATTCAGTCATGGTATCTAATACCCATGAATCTTTGGAAGTAGAGAGATGTAGCTCTATAGAGTTTATACCGAATGAAGGCACGATCCCACCGCCCTTCCTTAGATCATCCAGGTTTCCTGATGAAGGCGCAGTCCTACTGCCCTTCTTCAGATCATCCAGGCTATTTGATGAAGGCGCAGTCCCACTGCCCTTCTTCAGATCAGCCGTGAACTTCCTGTAATCCCGGTTCCAATGACCAGGCTGTTGGCAGTAGAAGCAGACATTCTCAGGTGTCTCATCTTTCCTGCCAAGTGCGCATGGGCCCAGCCCTTGCCACTTCCAATTCCCTTGTTGACCATCAGAATATCCTTGGATCCCAGATCCCTGAGATATTCTTCTCAGCAGCTGATGACACTTCATGTAACTCTGATATGGTCTTACAGACAGCCTTGTCAAGGACATATTCTTTGCGTTCAGACTTTAGGACTATCCTCAAAATTCTGTACCAGTCCAAATAGTTTGTCCCATTTAGCTTGACCCTGTCAAGAATGGTTTTTAATGACAAACTATTAATGTTCGCTGAATTTGCCATTTGATCTACAACAGATAAAATTCAATCAGTAAACTGAATAAATTTTATGAAGATCAAGCTTAAACACCAACAATCAATTCTAAACCTTTAGAATCTGAAACCAAGATCCTTGATTCACTCGATTAAGCTGAACTAATGCTCACCACATAATCGAGCTATGTAGGTAGGACTCCATCCAATCACATCCAATGTGACTCTTGGCTAGGGTATGTACTTATGTACACGACTTACCCTATCTGTTACCCTAGCTCAACCTCAGGCCGAGAATCGTAGTCGGGTCCACCAATTTTCAACTATGGCTCGTCACTATGTAGGTGCTCCGCTAATGCGCACGACACCCACATATGTCGTCCAAACCTACTACCCCGCTTCCCCATGGATGCTCCGCTAATGCGCACGACACCCATAGGACGGGGAGGTAGTAAGGTGTTGATGATTGGGAGGTATCGGACATGACCCGCTTTTACTTGTCCAGTTGTGTTCAAAACTTTGGCACATCCTAGATGCGATGAGCACATCAACTACATTCCAAATGCAATGATGCCTCAAATTACATCCAATGTAATTCTTCCTTTGAACCCTTCAACTACATCCAATGCAATGACGGTTCTAAGGGTTCACACACAAGGATTAAAATTCCAATTTTATCTTTGCATGTGAGGTTATATGCTCGGTAAATAAAGTTAAGCATGCAATTCTAAAACACATAGAATTAATCATGCATAAACTAAACCAAACATAAAGCGATAAATGTGCACATAATAGCCCCCTAAACTAACTCACACTAGCTTCTTGAGCTCCACCGACTCCAAGCCGATGCCAACACCCGAAAAGCCACCAAATGACCTTTTCGCCCTTTCTTCGTCTTGAGTAAAATATTACAATTTAATACACGACTCGCAGGTCGGGAATAAATAAATATTACAAAAAAGTGGTTCGACGACCACACCTTGAAAGAATAATTACACGCTAACTCTAACGGCTCGCAGGCCGTGAAAAGCGATAAATAATTAAATTGAGCTCGGGGCTATTATGTACACCATGCCAACATCACATCACACATCGTGTTATCAAACAAGCATGTTATCAAACATCATGTGATTTTCCGGTTTTAATTAATAGCCAAGTTTCGAAATTTTTTTGATGCTCGGTTTATCGAAACCGTTCAAAAATGAAACTTTTGAACATTTGATCTTCGAGTTCGTCATGACGGTTCCAAACTCGTCATAACTAACAAAATGGTTTAGCCTTGGCATATCAACCATCCAATGGTCATGCTTGGCCTAGCTCCGTCCAACGGAGCCCCATTCGGTCTCGGTTTCGGCTCCCCGAGAGTCCCGCTCCCGAGACCCGAAAAATCAAACTTTTTTCAAAATTTCCAGATTTGAAATAATTTTCAAAAATTCATTTTACATGCATTAAATCCATAAACAAGTATTTAAAACATGTTATCAAACAATTTAGCAAAACAACATGCCAAAAACGAAACTTTCAAGCAAAACCGAAACTTTGAACACCGTCTTGTGAATCCCGAAGGTAGCACGGCTCTGATACCACTGTTGGGTCTCGAGGTAGGGTTGGAGATGAACCAACTCGCAGCGGAAAATCAATGAAAACCAAGAGACAATTAGAACCATGAAACAACTAACAAAGAATGGATTAACAAGAGAAAAATTCAGCACTAGTTCTTACCAAAACAAGAACACCGGTTAACGAATGATTGGCTTGAGTCTCCAAGACGCCTACGTATCCACATGGGAATCAAAGCCACGTAGTTCTTCTCTTTGAGGACTCAAGAACACAAAAATGGAGGAGGAAACTAGCCAAACCCGAAATGGCCATGGAAGAGGGAGAGAAAATGTGTTTCCTATTCTTGTCTTGTGTTTGTTATGTTGGAAAAAGATGACTTAAACATAACAAAACCCATACTTGTCCAACTAAAGGCATGTGACAAGTATGGTGTCAAGTAAGGTGTAAATAGGACAAAGTATGGCAAGACAAGATTGGGTTAGGTGGTGAATCACCAACACCTTAATCCTTGTCTTGCTTACTTAGTACTAATTAATCAAGACTTGATTAATTAGTTCCATGGGCCTTGGTTGCATGGGCCTTTCATGGGCCTCTTGGAACATGGCCCGTGACCATTTCCAACGAGGTCCCGTGATTCGCTCATCGCCTCCATGCCTTCCATACCGGAAATGTCCAACATTATCCGACGCGATCAATCCCAAGACTCCAAGCCTTGTCTCGATCCGTAAAGTCCTATTCACTTACGGGCACATGACCCAAAACCCAGTTTTGGTCATGTCCCGAGACAACTCCCTTTTGGCCATTCTCCATAAATATGTCAATGAGTTTCATCCTCCGGTGTGACCCTTAGGTTTATGCATGTCAATAGATCAACGTAAAATCCCATTTTACTTGATCCTATTTAAGTGGCAACTAACGAGACTTTAGTATTGCCTGACACTACATAACGAATCGACCCTGTCGATTCTAACCTTTCCGTCGTCCCTGTCATTATCCTTTTATCTCCGATATCCTGATTGAGATAAGGCATAGAGTCGTCATCCTTATTATTCTCAATCACCGTTCCTTGATATGTGAGATGACTGAAGATATGATACCCAGTATCATGTGCATGGCCATGCTATTCTTCCAGTCACTCTCGATCAAGTGGCCGAGAACCGATATCTTTCCCATACCTTAGTATGAGGGATAAATCCCTTAGCCGCCTTTCGTGTCACTCATGTAGCCCGTCCCCAAGCCAATCCTGGCCGTTATGGAAGCCCTGTTACGGACAACGTTAGGCTCAGGTCAAACTCAGTTGTTGACTACATAGCGATCACAAAGACTCCTTGGTCTAAGGATACATGACAAGCTACGACACTGAATATGTTCATGACTTAATCTATGGCACATATTCAGGGCGGGTCATCCAATATCATGTCCCACATGATATCTATGATCAGACTCCGGAATCTCATTCCAATGACTAATAGAACGTAAGCCATAAAGAGCCATCTTTCATACTAGTCGCTTCTAGTGAAGCTTTGTTGACTAGGGACCCATCGAGTGTGATCTATCTCGATCTATGGTTCTATTCGCATGGTGGGCATAGATCAGAGCACACATCGATATATTACTCCAACACATAAGTAATATAAAGCCACTTTAATTTTATTGCTAACGATGATATATACATTTGGACATTTAGGATTGAACTACGGGCACTAAGACTAACATATTGATGGGGTCTTAATTGCCTCATAAATTAATCACTATGTGAAGCGCTCAAAAGTGGATATTGTGCTATTGAAATAAGATTTTGTAAAAGCTTATGACATGGTGCAGTGGGATTATTTTGAAAAAGTTTTGATCCAAGTGAATTTTGAGAGGAGGTGGAGGAGATGGATGTTATGTTGATTTCGAGTTTTCCTCTCTGTTTTGACTGATGGGGCTTTGAGTAGAGACTTCGAGATGTTGAATGGTATTAGACAATGTTGCCCTTTTCTCCTTTTCTGTTTTTGCTTGGAACCGAAGGTTTGCATCACTATCTGGAAGTTGGTAAAGAGACAGGACATTTTTTCAGGGAGTTGAGATCGACCGTTCAGGTTTTTTCATATCTCGTTTACATTTTGCTAACGATACTATCTTATTTTTGCGTGGATCTTTGGATTTTTCAGGTAATGTAAAAAGAGCATTATTTGGATGTTTCTGCCTTTACTCCTACTGATGTTAGGAATGTTCTTCGGTGTGATATTGATGTGCTGCCTTTGACATATCTCGATTTTCAGTTAGGTGCCTCATCCAAGAGGATAGCTACATAGGATCCTATCAGCAATAGTTATAATCTGGCTTTGTCACTTTGACGTGCCAAGTATTTAACTGTGGTTGATAGAGCAACTTTGATTCATTCCACATTATCTGGTTTACCGTTGTTTTATATATCTTTGTTGAAGGCCCTTAAAGGGGTTAGTCTTTCTTTAAAGTCCATTTAGAGAAATTTTTATGGAGGAATGGCGGTGTTGGTTGAGTTCTTCTTTGTCGACCAAAGGCTTTGAGAGGCCTTGGTTTGAGGAGGCTGGAGGAGATGAACATTACGCTTTTGGCTAAATAGTGGGGGCGTTTCGCTACCAGTTTTGGTTCACTATGGAAACTTTTGATTTGTTTCCAGATGGGTTGGTCTGTAGATGAGTGAGATCTTGATCGGGTGGACAATAATGGTAATTGTTATCTCTTTATCCATATCGTTGCTCTAGCTGTTGATCATTTATTCTGTAGCTTGTTTGGAAATCAAGGTTTAATGTGGAATTATGGGAGAGGAGATTTGGTTTGCTTTTCGGTCGATGTTCGGGTTGGAGACTCCCTTTTACTACTCTAGTTTCAAGTAGCCTGTAAGATAGCATCGAATCGTGAAGGTAAGGTCCGACACTTTTGGAATGCACCAACAGGACGATCGATTTTCGGAGAATTAGGTTGGGAGAGGGATGAGTTGTCAGCTCTTTTAGGTATTGTGGATGCTGATGTTGTTGCCCCAGATTTAGATGATCGATTGATTTTGAGAAAGAACGGGTCAGGATTTACGGTCTCATCTACTTACTCTATCTTAATGGAGGATGAGATCTTGGTGGTCGATCCTTGGATATCAGTCTTATAGGTGTTTGGGATTCCTCACAAGCATTGTTTACTGGTGTGGATTGCGGTTTAGAAAGCCTTGCCTACAGTAGTTTTATTGGAAGAACAGGGTATGCCTTTGACCTTGAACTAAATGTTTTGTTCCTTGTGTAAGCCAGGCATGGATATATCTGATCATCTCCTTCTTTATTGTTCAATTTCTTGGTGGTTGCGGGGCCGGATCTCGTTGTGGTGGGGCATCTCGTGGGTAATACCTCAGTCTGTAAGAGAAGTGTTGAATCTTTAGAGAGAGGTGGGTTCAAATCACTGGCGGATGACCTTGATACTTTCATGTTACTTGACGTTTTGGCATATCTGGTTATTGAGAAATACAGTCGTTTTTAATAATGTGATGGATTGTGGTGATGTGGTTTTTGGTAAGATTCAAAATCACTCTTTCAACATTTCGTGGTAGGCATGCTCTTTACATGCTAGTGTGTCTTTTGTTCATTAGCAGCATCGCCTAGGCTGGTGTATTCGATAGAAGAGGAGGTGAAATTTAATGTTTAGTGGAGTGTGACCTTGTTTTGGTCTTTTTGGTCCAGTGAGTTTCTGTCCAGGTGTCATTTGCAGGCTACGCTTGTTTCTCATTTGGGTCCTGTGAGTACTCATTCAGGGGTTTTTGGGGCCAATCCGCTTTGGGCGAAGGTGCACGAATTACTCAGTTCTTATGGAACCAGGGGATTCACCCATTATATCCTGAGTACTTGTTCACCGACATGGGTGAGATGCCTGTTTTGGTGGTCTCCTAAGAAACTATCCACCGCCCTTTGTGGTTTTTCTGGGTTGTAGCCTCTTAGCTATTTTGAGAGTACTTTTTTTTTTATCGTTGTATCCTTGTTAGTCCCCCTTAGACTATGTTATTTCTAATAAAATCTTTGAGGTGATAAAAAAAACATATAATATTGGAAAAAGAATTATCAAAGACGTACAAGTCACCTGGTAGTGAGGTTGTTAGACCACAGCTTTTTCTAACAACCTTTGAACCTCCTCACATGGATTGGTGATGCAATCTTTGATTGAACGTTCCAACATTCGCTCGAGACTCTACTTGTTCGCAAGGAGCTCTCTTCTTGCATGGGATTGCTCGCCAGTTCGTACAAAAATGTATAGAGTACAAGTTTTTGGGTTTGGAAGAGTTGGGAATGAAATGTGTGATTTTTTTTAACTATATATCTGAAATTATACAAAATTTGGGTCAATTTTAACAATTATTTTTTTTCTTCAAAATAAAAAATTTAATTGTTCAAGGGTCAACTATTGGTCAATTGACATATAGCTGTTGGGGCCGACAGACACAGCCGTCGATTAGCTTACCGACTTTGTTATCCGTTAGTTATCCACCGACAGTTCGCATCTTTATGTCGATCTTTTAGCTTCGCTAACACCTATCCATCAACGATTTGTCCTCGATTCAAAATTCTCTTAAAGAAAATGGCAATGACATGTTGGGGGTATTTGACAAATTAATTGAAGTCTTAACTTAATAAAAATTCGGGGGATTGTCAAAACACATTCTGAGTTGGAGGTTACTATAATAAGATTATATTTGAGGGGAAGTATTACATGAAACGAAGTGGGCGGGTGGGTCAGTCAGGATTCCTTAATTGATGAGAAAAATAAAACTGAAAAGATTGCATTGGGCATTGGGTACTTGGTAGGGTTGTCTGGTCTTCAAATTTCATCATTTAGTTCACCGAAAAGACTCCACACAAGTATACGCCAACTCTCTTTCAAAAAATAAAGGTTGTCGCCAGCCCCTTTTAACTATTTCTTAGGCAAGTAAAGGAAAATAATAAAGAGAGCACGTCTAATGAAGGTATTTTCGGAGCAAACACACAAATCTTTTATTTCCGTTGATTGAGATGGGTATCAAACTACTCTCCCTTGGATTGTACGACAAAATACGCCCTCCGGTAACGAAACAAAATGTATCCGGCCCTTTTCTCTCGTCAACCTATTTATTTTGAGCGAAAGATGTAATATTATAACTTTTAAAATCGATTATATTGTTGTGCATTGAGAAACATGCTCCTCGATTACGAAAGGTTAGTATGAATAAACAGTGGTTCATTGAACCTTGTAGTGCCAGAACCGTCGCAGACGATATTTTGACGCACCTCGGGCAAAGACGGGGAGGGGGGGGGGGGGGGGGGGGGGGATGGAGTACCGGAAATCAGAGACCTCAACAGTAATGGTGATGGTGGGAGGCAAAGTCTCGTCTAGGACCCCTCCCAGGGCCAGTCCCCGATGCTCAAGCGGTGTATCATCCCTTCCGGCGGAGCTTCTTCCCCGCTTGAGGCTTGTCGCCCCAAATAGTTGTCGTCACCTCCCTTTTCAGTGCTCCAGCAGCTGCGCTCCCACGGGCCATGGGCGTTGGAACATCAACATCTCGTTCTCCCGGAGGTGCGCGTCTTCCACCTCCAAACCCACCACGCTCTATCGTCGGAGTATGCCGCAGCAGACCCCTTTGATATGCCGGAAGGTGGCTCTGAGAATACTGTGGCGGTGGCGACGTCCTAACCACCCTTCGTATAGTGTCCTCGGAATCCAGTGCAGCCCCCTCGAGACCAGAGACGTAGGGCCATCGACCCCATGGTCAGGCCCAGGGGCATCCCCACCGTAGGGTATCCAGGCCCTAATCTACCTCCGCGCCTAGCCTTGACGAACAAACGTGGAAGAGGCCTCCACCGTCCTCCTCCGCAACCCATAGTTGTCGCAGATCAATCATTGGGTTCGAACCCTCACCATCGTGACCGTGCAGTACACCGAGCACACTGTCACGTCCCTAACCGTCTCCACACCTGGGGTTCGAGGGGGTACAAGCCCCAGAGGCCCTGGCAAGGGTGCAACCCTAGATCTCGCCCCGTCCAACCCAAGCACCAGAGCAAGGTCATGGTGAGCCCGGGAAGACGATTTAGGGTTTCAGCAAAGAGGAGCTAAACCGTAGTGTGGAGTGAAAGGCACCTAGGGAGGCAGTCCCAGCGGACCAGAGAGCCCAGCCGACAACAACATCGATGGGGAGGAATATAGGGGCCCCATGGAGACCAGAACTGATTCCGGCGAGACCTTAGGAGGAACAGGTTAGGCCGAGACGAAGGAGAAGGAAGGAGAAGATGGTGGTGTTGACAACCCTCCCTATCGATACTTATCCCCCACAGCAAGCGTGGTCTGAGAGGGAACCGACTGGATGGGACAGAGGGGCACTAGAGCGGCAAGACCGACAGAACAACACCATGTGGAGACACGACAGGCGACGTAGCAGCGGCGGTGCCAGGAGGGAGCACCATAACAACTAGGGTTAGGGCTAGGGCGATATTCTCAATAACGAAAGAGTTTTTCCTCTCTCGTTAATCTTTAATCTCTCTTTAGTTTCCATCCACATATCTTTTCATCTAACGATAATGGTCGTGGCCTACAACCATAGTCATTTATGGTAGATGCTTCCCTTCCCGCCACCCCCTCTTTCTCTTCCCTTAGTCGTCCTGTTGTTGTTCACTCCGACGTCTCCTCTACTCCTTCGTCCGCCTCAAGTCGTGCACCTCGTCTTCTATGGTTGTGGTGGCTTATCCAGCCCCAATCTTCTACGATGGCTTCAAGTTATCCTGATCGGCGCCTATTGGTGTCACTTAATGGAGCTTGATGTTCGTCTCTCCTGGTCATGCCAACGGCGACTTAAATCTGGAAGCGCTAGATCTGGAGAGCCTTCTAGATGTGCTCCGGTCGTCAAAGCTCGGTGGGTCATGGGTTCTCGCATCGTGGTCTCGCCTCGATCGTTGGTGGTTGCCCCACAATTGTCACAATTGGCGTCCTCTCGTCTAGTGCCTCCGAAGCATGGTCGGGTCATCCTCGGAGACGATCGTCCGGTGGTTGTGCCCTTGGTCGTGGTAGTTGTCTCATCTTATATTTGCTGCCATGCAGTTGCGGTCTATGGAGTTGTATGCTTCTCTATATGTCCATAGTGCTTGTTCTAATTTGGATCATTCCTTTTGATTTTCCCTTTTACTTGACTGAGTAAGTGGTTGGGGACTCATCTCTGTTGAGGTGTTGGCCTCAGGTGAGAGTTTCATTCAGTGTTGGCTTCTGATGGAGATCGGTTGGTTTCAGGATCTTTTTGTGTGCAAGCGTAGGTTCGACGTTCCTGTTTGATCTCGATGGAGTGGTCGTCGTCGTCTCTTCTGCTCGACGTGTCATGTTTGAGGTGAGGCCGACTTCCACTCCCTCTCACCCGCCTAGAATTGGTCTCCCTCCATGTCTCTTTATCTATTCTATTGGGTTTTATCTTGTTTCTTACCCTTTTGATGGGTAGGACTCATCGGTTTGTACGTGTTTACCATCGACGAGTGGTTTGGGAAATTGCGCCTATTGACTGAAATCCTTCATAATTGGTTTTTAGGATATTATGCGTTCATGCAGGTATTGCCCACTGGATATGTTTTTGTCGTTTTCGGTGTTGTCCAATGACTAGTTTGTACTCGTCAATCTTTCTTTTAGACAGGTTGATGGTTCTAATAAGACAGGTTGATCTGCAATTCTAGGGGTCGTTTAGGTGTTTCCAAGTCTCGTATGGGCTTAATGGTTGGAAAATCCATGTTTTAGATCTTTCCCATTCTTGTGTGCTTCATGGATGTAAAATCCATGTTCTAGACCTATTGTTTCTTTTATAAGCTCGGTTTTTTATTAAGAAAACCAAACTCCAAAAAGGACCATTGAAAAAGTAACACTAACGATTAAAAAGGGGCTCTCGAGAAGAGCTAATGGGTCCAACCCAGAAACACTAAGTGTCACGCCCCGAATTCGGTAGAACCGAACCCGGAACGCGAACGGTGAAACAATAAAACAGTTTTCAAACATTAAAAAAACGCTTAAAATTACCACTTTGAGTTAAACAAATAATATTTTACAACTGAAAACACGTCCAAAACAAGCGGACAAAAACCAAGCGTACGTCGCTAAACTCCTAAAAACCCGGACTCCCGCTCCCAGCTCTTCAAGCTTCGAGAGTTCCCCTAGTCCGTCTCGCGACCAGTACCTGTAGGAAAAGCAGCTAGGGGTGAGCGTTCGCTCACCACCACGGATACTAGACTGACTACGGCACACTAGCAGAAAATGCCAGAAACACCAACAACAAACCAAACACCGGGGACTACTATCCCCAAACTCAAGTAACCCGACTGTCACACGAAAACTGTTACTTTCCCCAACCACTCAAACCTGGACGCGTAATGTAGACCCGACACAACGGTTACGACCTCCACCAAAGACGCAAAAGATAACCACGCAACACCCAAGATCACAAAGGATCGCACACAACAATCAAGATCACAAAGGATCGCACTCCAGCTACTCAGTGCCGGTTGCTAACCGGCTGGGTTTGAGCCTGCCCCACGCAACTTCCCCCGAACGCAGTCGGGCCAGGCGGTCGACCTGTTAGCGATATGTACAGCAATACTTTTCCGATAGCTAGTCGGAAGGGGAGCCGCCCTTCATCGCCGAAGAAATGCACAACTTTACCGATGGTTAGTCGGAAGGCTAGCCAACCCCCACGCGCGCGACCACAGTACCCCTTTATCGCAGAAGAATGCACAACTTTGCCAATGGTTAGTCGGAAGGCTAACCAACCCCCACGCACGCGACCACCGGACCCCTTTATTGTCAGACAGGCCCCCAACCTCCATGCAATCACAATCAAGACCCAAGGTTCAACAAATAGCGACAATGATATACGACTCACTACCCCTCGGCAGGACAGTCCACATCAATACAGGTTTAACACCCCACATGCACACATGGCCACCCACGACACACCAACAGTAGATACAGGTTCAACACCCCAAAGGCACTCATGGCCACCCGCGATACACCAACAGTAATACACGGGTTCAACACCCCAACGACACTCATGGCCACCCACGACACACCAACAGTAATACACGGGTTCAACACCCCAACGACACTCATGGCCACCCACGACGCACCAACAGTAATATACGGGTTCAACACCCCCAACGACACTCATGGCCACCCACGACACACCAACAATTCAATCAACCTCCGGGCACAACCAAATGCCACCAGTATTTCCATTGTTCGATAAGTTCGTTTATCCTACGACACTACTAAGTGTCACATGCATTTCTATTGTTCGATACGTTCACGTATCATACGACACCACTAAGTGTCACCTGCAGTTCTAGTGTTCAATAAACTTACTCATCCTACGACACCACTAGGTGTCACATGCATTTCTACTGTTAACTTTCCCGAGTCAAGGCCGAGATCCGGCTACTTTTCCCTACCTCGTACACTTTCCAAAAAGTTCCCAACCAAGCTCCGGCGTGCTCACGATCACTCGCCTAACTTTCCCTTTTTCCGATCCTCGGCAAGGTCTAACAAGATCACAATTAAAACACTTTTTAAGTTTGCAGGCAAAAACTGAAATTAAAGAATTAGACGCCCAAACGCAACCCCAGTAATGTCGATCACTCCCAAACATCCCAATTACTCGACAATCTCAATAATGGGCCCGGAAAGGCCCGATTCGCCCGGCTCGGCGAATCAGCACGGGATCGGAAAACGCCCTTACGGGGCTCCGAAAATTCCCGTTTTCGTTTCTACGATCTTAGAATAATTCAAGGGTTCCAACGCAATCGACGGAATCAATTTCCGACTTCCGAGCGATTTAATTCGCGTTTAAAGTTTCTAAACCCGGAATTTCCAATTTCCACAATTTAATCCCATAATTCGTTCCGGGTGTGAATTATTGATTCGAGGATCGTCCAAAACCACCCGAACACGAAAAACCCGAGACCCGACACGTGGGCCCCACACGGCCACAATGGAAAATATTCCTTTTCGCCCCAAATTGTTCCTAACGACCCCCAAACCTCAACCATTCATCTTTAAACCAATATTAAACAAAACCCAACCTTAAAAAAACTGTTTAAACTCAAACCCTAAAATTCAAACGTACCAAAACAAGAAAAAGACGGGCTCTCACTGTAGGGAATGGCGAGGGGAGTTCGAATCCGCAGCCGTTGAGTCGATCGGTCGGTCGAATCGTTGATAATCTCCAAAAACCCAAGCTTTTCCCTTATTTCTCTCCTTCCCCTTCTCTCTCTTCTTTCTCTCTCTACTTCTCTTCTTTTTTCTGTTTTTGCCGAGACCACTCTCAACCAAATCCTTTTATTTTGTTTTAAAAACATCAAACACTACTTATTTACAAACTACCACTCATTTCCTTTTTGTTTTGTTCAAAATACCCACCTCTTTTACAAAATATCCTTGTAGATATTTATCTGTCATATTCGCGAAATTCGGCCGTCTCGGGCCCCGAACAGGTCCATTTTCCAAGAAATTACGAAATTTCACGTGCTACAAGGAAACGGCCCAACTAAGACCGTTGTAACGACGACTAAGCTTTTTGGATCCAAAACGGGCCTCGAACGGACCAACAACGTCGCTCGGTTGACTTTTCTGGCCAAAATCAACCTTTCCCAAATTGGTCAAAAAGTTGCCCTGAGTCCCCCAGAACTCACTTTGGTCGATATCGGGGTCAACTTAAGTCTGATATGACCCTCAGGGTCAATTTTAGGTTCATTTGAGTGTGTGTCAAAAAATTTAAATTTTTCCGTTTTTCCCCGATTTGACCGGGGTTGACCGGGAGCGGTTCTTACAATCTACCCCCCTTAAAGGAATTCCGTCCGCGAAATTTAAAACAGACGTACCTCAGGAGTCGAACAGATCGGGGTACTTCGCGCGAACCTCGTCCTCGCGCTCCCAAGTCGACTCGGCCTCGTGGTGCCACCACTGCACCCGTTCTAAGCGGATAACCTTTCCGCGCTGGACCTGCTCCCGTGGATCCATTTCCCAAACCGGGTTCTCCTTATACGAGACATCACCCGTTACCTCAACATCTGCCCACTCAATGACGTGCGAGGGGTCAGCATATACTTCCGCAACTGGGAAACGTGGATATTCCCAAGCTGCGGTGGCAGTGCAAGTCGGTATGCAACTGCTCCCACTCTGTTCAAGACCTCGAAAGGCCCGATACAACGCGGGGCTAACCTGCCTCCGCCGCGGTTGAAACGCACCAGTCCACCTTTCGGACTCACCTCCAGGGATACATGGTCACCGACTGCTGACTCGAGAAGTTGGCGCCGTCTGTTAGCATAGCTCCTGCCAACTCTGCGCGGTCTTCAACCGCTCACGCTTCGGCACAACCAACTCAGGTGTCTCTCGGACCAGTTCTAGACCCAGTAAACTCTTATTCCTCACTTCCGCCCAGCACACGGGCGATCGACACGGCCTACCATACAACGCTTCGAACGGTGCCATCCTGATACTGGCCTGAAAGCTGTTGTTGTAGGCGAACTCTGCTAACCGCTCACAAAATCCATCGTGACGTGCCCCCATTTCCACTGTGCAACCCGCAGTGGTTGCAATAATCCAGCGGGACGCTGTTGTTCGGCTCTCACTTGTTGACGAGTGAGGCACCGCGATACTAACTCCGCAACCGCTCTCCGCATCCCGCTCCACTAGATATGTCGCCTGATGTCGCGCTCCTCTTAGTGCTACCCACGTGCACTGTTAGACGTGAATAATGCGACTCTCGCAGCTCGTCGCCTCCACCATTACATGGTATGAACAAACCTCCACGATACCGTAACTCCAGATTAGCACGACGATCCCAGCCCTCGGCGTCAACACCGCTGACAACTCTCTCCCGGATCTCTGTCGTCTCGACATCCACCGACTGTGCCTCTATCCCCCGGCCAAGCAGGGTGGGCTGAGCCACCAAGAAGCACATGGCCACGCCGCCGGTAACCTCTTCTAGCTCCAACCCGAACGTGCCCAGCTCTCCCATCATGTCCCACTCCCGGACTGAGATGCTAGCAGGACACGGCATCGACTTCCTACTCAAGGCGTCGGCAACCACGTTCGCCTTACCCGGATGGTAGAGTAGCTCAAAGACGTACTCCTCAAGTAGTTCCATCCATCGCCGCTGGTGCATGTTCAGGTCTCGTTGGGAAAAGATGCACTTGAGGCTCTTGTGACTCGAGAACACCTGAAATCTCTCGCCATACAGATACTACCGCCAGTCATTCAGCGCAAACAATACTGCTGCTAATTCAAAGTCATGGGTAGGATAGTTGCGCTCGTGTGTCTTCAACTGCCTGGAGCCATATGCAACCACCTTACCTAACTGCATTAGCACGCAGCCTAGTCCTTCCCCGGACGCATCACAGTAGACCTCATACCCGATCATGCGCTCTGGCACTATCAATACTGGAGCGGTAGTCAGACGAGCCTTCAGCTCCGTGAACGCACGTTCACAATCGTCAGTCCACACAAACCCGACTCCCTTGCGCGTCAAAAGAGTCATAGGCGCGACTAGACGCGCAAAGTTCTGGACGAACCGCCGATAATAGTCTGCCAACCCCAAAAGCTGCGGATCTCAAAGACGCTCGTGGGCCGCGCCCACTTCGAAACCGCGTCTATCTTCGCCGGATCAACCAGTATACCGTCACGGGATACAATGTGACCGAGGAATTTCACCTCAGCGAGCCAGAACTCGCACTCCTCTAGGTTGGCGTATAGCTGATGTGTGTGCAACAAGGTCAGAACATCCCTCAGATGCTCCTCATGTGCTGCCTCGTTCTGCGAGTAGATCAAGATGTCGTCTACAAACACCACCACAAATTGATCTAAAAACGGTCGGAATATACTGTTCATCAGATCCACGAACGTTGCAGGTGCATTCGTCAGTCCAAATGGCATCACCAAGAACTCGTAATTCCCATAGCGTGTCCGGAATGCAGTCTTTGCAACGTCCTCCTCCCGAACTCGCAACTGGTAATATCCGGATCACAGATCGATCTTCGATAAGCATGTCGACCCTCTCAACTGGTCGAACAAGTCGTCAATTCTCGGCATCGAGTATCGATTCTTCACCGTAACCCTGTTCAGCTTCCGGTAGTCGATGCACATCCGAAGCTCCCCACTCTTCTTCTTCACGAAGAGTGCTGGCGCTCCCCACGGCGATGTGCTCGGACGGGTAAACCCCTTTCTCCCGAAGCTCCTCGAGCTGACGCTTCAGCTCGGTCAACTCTGTTGGCGTGAACCTGTAAGGCGCCATCAATATCGATGTCGTTCCCGGCATCAGGTCAATCCCGAACTCCACCTCACGAACTGGTGGTAACCGGCTCAACTCCTCAGGAAAGACCTCGGGGAACTCGGACACCACTCGCGGTAACTCTCGGCTCTCCACGGCCGATACTTCCTCCACTGCGGATAATGCCAATAGGAGAACTCCGCTCTTACTGCCCAGATTACACAAAACTTTCGCTTTGCCTACTGACACCGTCGCTCGTCGCCTATAGTAGTCGATATTGGCTCGGTACTTCGCCAGCCAATCCATTCCTAGGATCACGTCAAAGGCGGCCATTTCGTAAGTATCCTTCCCACGGATACACGCACAAGCTCAGTCGCTGCAGAACCTCACGGACCCTCGCAGTCTCTCTAAGACCTCGCTCCACTACCGCCTTCGTGCCCACCAACTCCGAACATACCCGAAACCTCGGGGTGAGGCCTCGATCCAGCATCAGGGCTCTTGAGCCCTCTCTCGAACCTCTTGTATCAGTTCGCTTCTCTAACTTCGCAGGCACGACAGACCCTAGTCAACACCACATCACCACCCACCGGCGTGTCCAGACGCAGGGGTGGACTCAACGACTCTAAACTTAGCCCCAACATCTCAGCACAACTCGACGAAGCAAACGAGTGTGACGCCCCGGTATCCGATAAAAATGACGCCCAAATTAGAGACCGAACAACCACTCCATTAGTCACACCGATAAGGTATAGCACAACCCTCACATGATCCTCTATGCATTTACTTATAACTTTCCGCAACCAAACCAGTATTCGCTACTCGTCCCCTGCGGGAAAGGTAGTGAAGGGGATGAGCGTTCTGCTCACCTCCACGGACACCCGTTCGATTATGGCATACTAGTAAAGCACTAACGACTTACCAATCTAACCAGGACAAACCACTACCTCAAAACCTGATACCAAAACGTCACACTGCTCACGTTATCAATACCTCAAATACTCGCTCACGTAAGGGAAACCTCGAATGGGGATCATATTCTCAACTCCGCAAGCCACTATTTCTCACAACCTCAACATCCTAATTACCCGATCACGTAGGGAAACATCAAACGGGGATCATGTTCTCAACTCCGCGAGCCACTATTGCTCACAACCTCAATACCCCAATTACCCAATCACGTAGGGAAACCTCAATGGGGATCATGTTCTCAACTCCGCGAGCCACTATTGCTCACAACCTCAATACCCGTTCACATAGGGGAAACCTAGTTCGTATGGCACCGCAGCGCATCAACCCTAACCCGTCTCCGTGGTGAGACTCTCACACTAAGGCGCTGTATCACTACCGTAGGTTATTGATGAGTCTCGAACCCAAGACCTCACCCTTTAACACCGAACTTACGGCCTCTACAACCAACACAATCATTAACACAGCCACGCAAAACCAACACTCAAACTGCACAATCACGACGGTGGAACAAGACAGGAATCACGAATCCGTGACAGACCCCGTCACGGTCCTGTTTTCCAAATTCGTTTCAGACTCGATCTTTACCCCTTCTTACCCTAAAATCAACCTTAAGGGCCACACACGTTCGATCACCAAGTTATCAAACACACGCGCAACGACTCACAGACAAACTCAAGTCACCCAACCTCAATCACAAGCCCACAAGGCCAACCAATTTCAAAACACGCCCACCGGGCCAACCAATTTAAACACACGCCCACAGGGTCAACCAATTTTAAAACACACGCCCACCGGGCCAACCAATTTTAAAACTTTCTCTTCTTCATCATAAAATCTCATTTTTGACATCACGTAGTTACAACCCGGTCCAGGCGTCCCCGAACTAAATTGTACCCACTTGATATCAGCACCGTCAAGTTCGACTACAGGAGCGCTCCTGAGTCGAGTCGCGACAACTTAAAAACGTTTCACGCAGCAACACACAATCATTATGCCAGTAACAACAGTACTGCACATACACACAATAACAAACAGGACTCATCTCACTACGGGTCTACACACGGTTTTCGACTAGTGCAACCAACGCACGACGGGACTTTTAATGACTCGACTCTCCCCACCTAATTGACGTACAGTCCGAGGTGTGAAACCTCGAGCTCTGATACCAAACTGTCACGCCCCGAATTCGATAGAACCGAACCCGGAACGCGAACGGTGAAACAATAAAACAGTTTTCAAACATTAAAAAAAACGCTTAAAATTACCACTTTGAGTTAAACAAATAATATTTTACAACTGAAAACACGTCCAAAACAAGCGGACAAAAACCAAGCGTACGTCGCTAAACTCCCAAAAACCCGGACTCCCGCTCCCAGCTCTTCAAGCTTCGAGAGTTCCCCTAGTCCGTCTCGCGACCAGTACCTGTAGGAAAAGCAGCTAGGGTTGAGCGTTCGCTCACCACCAAGGATACCAGACTGACTACGGCATACTAGCAGAAAATGCCGGAAACACCAACAACAAACCAAACACCGGTGTAATAACCACTCCCGGTCAACGCCAGTCAAACCTGCTAAAAACAGGAAAATTTAAAAATTTTAAGACAGACACTTAATTGAACCTAAAATGACCCCGAGGGTCATACCGGACTTAAGTTGACCCTGTTATCGACCAAAGTGAGTTCCGAGGGACTCAGGGCAACTTTCTGATCAATTTGGGAAGAGTTGACTTTTCGCTGGAAAAGTCAACCGAGAGACGTTTTGGTCCATTCGAGGACCGTTTTGGATCCAAAAAGCTTAGTTGTCGTCGCAGCGTTCTTAGTTGAGCCGTTTCCTTGTAGCCCGTGAGTTTCGTAATTTCTTGGGAAAAGTGCCCGTTCGGGGCCCGAAACGTCCGTTTTTCGCGAATCTGATTGGAAAATATGTAATAGATATTTTCCCAATAAGGTGTGGGACCCACCTTGCCACTTGTCAACTAAGGGGTGGTGTTAGTTTTTGGGGGGGAAATAAGAAGAGAGATAAGTGGGGGGGGGGGGGGGGGGGGGTTCGGCCAAAGCATATCAAAAGGAAAAAAAAAGAGAAAAATGGTTAGTTTTTAGAGAGAGAAGGAGAAGAGAGAAAAGGGAGAAAAAGAGAGATAATCTAGGGTTTGGAATACTATTCACGAGGCTTCAACCATTGGATCGTCTCATCGTTGCAAGAATCGAACTCCCCTCATCTTCCTCTACGGTTATTACTAAACTGATCGGCGTTTTATTTAATTTCAAAAGCTAGGGTTTTGTTAAAATGAATGGTTTAGGGTTGTATTGAGGTTGGGGAAGTGTTGGAGACATTTTGGAGGTGAGATTGGACGTTTTCCGGTGACCGGAAGCTCGGGAAGAGCTCCGGCCACCGTGGGTGGTGGACGGCCGGCCATGGGGTGGCTGGCCAGAGCTGGGACCAGCCACCACCATGGTGGCCGGGCCCCAAAGTGAACCCTAGGGCCCACGGCCTAGCTTGTCCGGGTGGGGCCCACATGCACGGGTGATCGGGTTTTGTGTTCGGGTGGTTTAGAACATCCCCCGAACCATTTATCCTCAACCGAATCGAAATTTGGAATTAAAATGCGAAAGTTGTATTTATCGGGTTTAGAAACTTTAAACGTTATTTAATTGACCCGGAAGTTGGAATTCGATTCTGTCAAGTACATTGGGACCCTCGAATTATTCTAAGACCGTAGATACGAAAACGGGAATTTTTGGAGCCCCGGAAGGGCATTTTTAAAACTCGGGCAGATTCGCCATGTCGGGCGAATCGGGCCTTTACGGGTCCTTTATCGACAATGTCGAGTAATCGGGAAGTTTGGGAGTGATCGACATTGTCGGGGTTACGTTTGGGCGTTAAGTTTATCGAATTTCAATTTATTCCTGCGAGTTTAAAGTGGATTAAAAATTGTGTTCTTTTAAATCGTACCGCGGACCGTGGCAAGGAAAAGCTGGGTGAGTGACTGAAGTCACACCGGAGCTCGTTGGTTGGCTTTTGGAGAACTTATACGAGGTAGGGAAAAGTAGCCGGATCTCGGCCCTGACTAGGGAAAGTTAACAGTATAATTGCATGTGACACCGGGGTGTCGTGGGTTAATTAGGTTTATCGAATTTTAGAAAGGCATGATACGGGAACGTAGCGTTTATGAGAAAAGCATGTGACACTTAGTAGTGTCGTAGGAGCAGTGAACTTATCGGTGTTAGAATTACTGGAGGCATATGACCATGCCCGGAGGTTGATTGTTAACTTATCGATATTAGAAGTACTGGAGGCATATGACCATGCCCGGAGGTTGATTGTGAAACCGTTGATATTAGAACTGTTGGAGGCATTGGTTATGCGGAGGTTGTTTGTGTAAATTGTGTCTTGGGTGGCCATGAGAGCCCGTGTTTTGCTGTTGGTGTCTTGGGTGGCCATGAGTGCCCGTGAGTTAATGTCGGTGTGTCTTGGGTGGCCATGAGTGCTTGTGGGGTTGTTGAGCCCGTGAGTTACTGTTAGTGTGTCTTAGGTGGCCATGAGTGCCCGTGGGGTTGTTGAGCCCGTGAGTTACTGTTGGTGTGTCTTGGGAGGCCATGAGGGTCCGTGGGGTTGTTGAACCCGAGTTTTTACCGTTGGAGTCTTGAGTGGCCATGAGTGCCTGTGGAGTGTTGAACTGGTCTTGTTACTGTTTGTTGAACCTTGCTTGTGATTGTGATTGCGAATCCCGGTAGGTTGCGAGCATTCTTTGGCTGGCCTGACCAATTTCGAGGCTCGGCATGTTGTGAGCATTCTTTGGCTAGCCTGATCCGTGATCGAGTCCCGGCAGGTTGTGAGCATTCTTTGGCTAGCCTGATCCGTGTTCGCGTGATTGAGCGAGGTTACTGAGCAGCTGGTATGCGATCCTTTGTGATCTTGTTTGGTATGCGATCCTTTGTGATCTTGGGTGTTGCGTGGCAGTCTTTTGAGTCCTTGGAAGAGGTCGTGATCATTGTGTCGGGTCTACTTTACGTGTCAGGGTGTTGAGTTGGTCAAGGAAGGTAACAGTGTGTGTGTGTTCAGTCGGAGTACTTGGGTTGGGGATAGTGTTCCCCGGTGTTGAGTTTGTTGTTGGTGTTACCGGCTTTGTCTGCTAATTTTGCCGTAGTCAGTCTGTTATCCGTGGTGGTGAGCGAACGCTCACCCCTAGCTGCTTTTCCTACAAGTACTTGTCGCAGGTCGGACTAGGTGAGCTTCCAAAGCTTGAAGAGCTAAGGGCGGGAGTCCGGGTTACTTTTTAGTCTAGCGACAGATACCTCGCATTTTGTCCGCTTGTGGGACGTTTTATTTTCAGTTGTATTTATTATTTTGTTGAACCAAATTTGTATTTTAAAGTGATTTAATGGAAAAGGTTTCAAAGTGTTTATTATTTTAAATGTTCGCGTCTCGAGTTCGGTTCACTGAAATTGGGGCGTGACAACCGGGGACTACTATCCCCAAACTCAAGTAACCCGACTGTCACACGAAAACTGTTACTTTCCCGAACCACTCAAACCCGGACGCGTAATGTAGACCCGACACAGCGGTTACGACCTCCACCAAAGACGCAAAAGATAACCAGCAACACCCAAGATCACAAAGGATCGCACACAACAATCAAGATCACAAAGGATCGCACTCCAGCTACTCAATGCCAGTTGCTAACCGGCTGGGCTTGAGCCTGGCCCACGCAACTTCCCCCGAACGCAGTCGGGCCAGGCGGTCGACATGTTAGCGATATGTACAGCGATACTTTTCCGATAGCTAGTCGGAAGGGGAGCCGCCCTTCATCGCCGAAGAAATGCACAACTTTACCGATGGTTAGTCGGAAGGCTAGCCAACCCCCACGCGCGCGACCACAGTACCCCTTTATCGCAGAAGAATGCACAACTTTACCGATGGTTAGTCGGAAGGCTAGCCAACCCCCACGCGCGCGACCACCGGACCCCTTTATTGTCAGGCGGGCCCCCAACCTCCATGCAATCACAATCAAGACCCAAGGTTCAACAAATAGCGACAATGATATACGACTCACTACCCCTCGGCAGGACAGTCCACATCAATACAGGTTTAACACCCCACAGGCACACATGGCCATCCACGACATACCAACAGTAGATACGGGTTCAACACCCCAAAGGCACTCATGGCCACCCGCGACACACCAACAGTAATACACGGGTTCAACACCCCAACGACACTCATGGCCACCCGCGACACACCAACAATAACACACGGGTTCAACACCCCAACGACACTCATGGCCACCCGCGACACACCAACAATAATACACGGGTTCAACACCCCAACGACACTCATGGCCACCCACGACAC
This sequence comes from Erodium maritimum, assembly GCA_963921825.1. Taxonomy (NCBI): domain Eukaryota; kingdom Viridiplantae; phylum Streptophyta; class Magnoliopsida; order Geraniales; family Geraniaceae; genus Erodium; species Erodium maritimum. The sequence goes on from OY997591.1 coordinate 17,703,292, forward strand.
ACCAACATTAATACACGGGTTCAACACCCCAATGACACTCATGGCCACCCACGACGCACCAACAGTAATATACGAGTTCAACACCCCAACGACACTCATGGCCACCCACGACGCACCAACAGTAATATACGAGTTCAACACCCCAACGACACTCATGGCCACCCACGACACACCAACAATTCAATCAACCTCCGGGCACAACCAAATGCCACCAGTATTTCCATTGTTCGATAAGTTCACTTATCCTACGACACTACTAAGTGTCACATGCATTTCTATTGTTCGATACGTTCACGCATCATACGACACCACTAAGTGTCACCTGCAGTTCTAGTGTTCAATAAACTTACTCATCCTATGACACCACTAGGTGTCACATGCATTTCTACTGTTAACTCTCCCGAGTCAAGGCCGAGATCCGGCTACTTTTCCTTATCTCGTACGCTTTCCAAAAAGTCCCCAACTAAGCTCCGGCGTGCTCACGATCACTCGCCTAACTTTCCCTTTCCGCGGTCCTCGGCACGGTCTAACAAGATCACAATTAAAATACTTTTTAAGTTTGCAGGCAAAAACTGAAATTAAAGAATTAGACGCCCAAACGCAACCCCGGTAATGTCGATCACTCCCAAACTTCCCAATTACTCGACATTGTCAATAATGGGCCAGGAAGGGCCCGATTCGCCCGGCTCGGCGAATCTTCCCAGGATTGGAAAACGCCCTTACGGGGCTCCGAAAATTCCCGTTTTCGTTTCTACAATCTTAGAATAATTCAAGGGTTCCAACGCAATCGACGGAATCAGTTTCTGACTTTCGAGCGATTTAATTCGCGTTTAAAGTTTCTAAACCCCCATAATTCGTTCCGGGTGTGAATTATCGATTCGGGGATCGTCCAAAACCACCCGAACACGAAAAACCCGAGACCCGACACGTGGGCCCCACACGGCCATAATGGAAAATATTCCTTTTCGTCCCAAAACGTTCCTAACGACCCCCAAACCTCAGCCATTCATCTTTAAACCAATATTAAACAAAACCCAACCTTAAAAAAACCGTTTAAACTCAAACCCTAAAATTCAAACGTACCAAAACGAGAAAAAAAACGGGTTCTCACCGTAAGGAATGACGAGGGGAGTTCAAATCCGCAGTCGTTGAGTCGATCGATCGGTCGGATCGTTGGCAATCTCCAAAAACCCAAGCTTTTCCCTTATTTCTCTCCTTCCCCTTCTCTCTCTTCTTTCTCTCTCTACTTCTCTTCTTTTTTCTGTTTTTGTCGAGACCACTCTCAATCAAATCCTTTTATTTTGTTTTAAAAACACCAAACACTACTTCTTTACAAACAACCACTCATTTCCTTTTTGTTTTGCTCAAAATACCAACCACCACTTCTGTCATATTCGCGAAATTCGGCCGTCTCGGGCCCCGAACGGGTCCATTTTCCAAGAAATTACGAAATTTCCCGTGCTACAAGGAAATGGCCCAACTAAGACCGATGTAACGACGGCTAAGCTTTTTGGATCCAAAACGGGCCTCGAACTGACCAAAACGTCGCTCGGTTGACTTTTCCGGCAAAAAGTCAATATTTCCCAAATTGGTCAAAAAGTTGCCCTGAGTCACCCAGAACTCACTTTGGACGATATCAGGGTCAACTTAAGTCCGATATGACCCTCGGGGTCAATTTTAGGTTCATTTGAGTGTATGTCCAAAATTTTAAATTTTTCCGTTTTTCTCCGATTTGACTGGCGTTGACCGGGAGCGGTTCTTACACTAAGAGATTACAAGTCCAAAACAAACACCCAACTAAAATGACATCAACCCTCGTTAATGACCCACTATTCACCTTTCGAGGTCAAATTCAGATCATCAAAGGTTTTCTTCTTAGGAACTATGGCTTGAGCCTTTTCTTCGAGATTGAGTTTTTGACCTGGTAGTGTGCACAAAACTACGGCCTAATAGACTAGGCGCTAAAACCTTTTTGGGGGCCGACCTTTATGTTTTGGATTAATGAGAGCATCCTTCAAAGGACTACCCTCCTGTTCAGACGGAACCTCCCTATGTTTTACAACCACACCTCTACCCCAACCATGCCTTCTACCTGAAACATTGTCGGGACTACCTAAAAGCCTGTATGAGGAAAGCCTGAACTACCTTCGCCCTCACCCAAAGACTTAAGCTGAGAATCCAAAATCACAACTGAAGATGAGTTCTCCTCAATAGATCCAACGACATGCTGCTAAAACCTGAAGTTGGACCTGGTCCTTCACATTACAATGAGCTTGAACACAACCCAATTGTTCAACCATTTCATCCAGTTCGCCAGCTTCAACTGGACGCGTTTGATCCAAGGCAACATCTATTGGATGCACATCACGGGCGTCCAAATCCTTCACCGCAATGTTTGGAACAACCGTATTTATAGAATTAGAAATAAAATCATCATCATACGCTGGATATGTCGCAACAAACAATCCTATAATTTTCGGTCGAGTGGCAGAGACAACTCCGTCGATCAAACAAGACTTCGGTGGATCCCCATTCTTCTCTAACTGTATCAAAATCCCAAGAGAGATAGTACAAGAATACATGGATGAAACAACTTATGCAACTCAACATGCTCCTTCTTCGGTAGTACTCCGACCTTTTTTGGCGCCTCAGATAAAATACCCCTAATGCTCTGTTTTTGGTTCCATGCTCCGCCTCTACGAACATGCTGAGTTTTCGACTGAGCAAAAGCCATGAACAAATCATAGTCGTTAACTCTGCTACCATTGAAGGTTTCAATTACCTTGGACGTTGTGTACTTCAACAAGACCCAATAAGATTATCTCTGAGCTCCCAAAAGAAAGATTACATACAGAAATATCCCTTTTTGAAGTTATTTGCAAGCCTCTTGGTCGACATAACCTAAATTTACTCCGGCAAAGGAACATCCTTAATGTCCTTCCCATACGAAGACGACTTCGATGATGCTTGTCTAACCTTTCTCCGAGACGTCGATCCTTCAATCACGGGAGTGTTGGGTTTTAACATACACAAAGCAGTGGAAAATTGAAATTAAAATCTAAAACCCAAAAACTGGATCCATGTAATTTGATTAATTGATAAGAAAAACGAATAGAAGTGGTTACCTCTTGTAGTTTCGATAGTTGTTTCGAGATGGGGAACCTTGATTAGAAATGCTTCCGTATTCTTTGCGATCGAGACGCCTCCAACGGGATTCGTCCTCTATACGTATCCACACGAACAAGCCTCCATATAGTGTGCTAGCACTTACGAATATCAAAACAATTTTGAGAATTAAAAGCGAATGGTTTTTTTTTTATATAGAAAATGGTAACACACATCAAACAGAAAAAATAGCTCTGCAATTCACGAGAGCTTCTTTTTGTTACTCACTTTTCTTTTCATTGCTATATTGCCGTGTACATGGATTTGAATTAGAAAGATAAAATCAAAACAAAACAACCACTTTGTACGTGATCAATATAAATTAGGAGATGTTTCAAAAAGGAATTGACTTTGGGTCAAAAGCTAGAATGTTAGAAAAAATGGAAATCATGTATAGATTTCCATAGTTGTCATTCTTGTCTTTGCACCCTATCTCTCCATATTCCCTGACCTTAGCTCACTAAACACCACCAACCCGTAGCTCATATTATGGCCCACAAACCCTCCGTAAGTATAACCTTTCTCCGAGAGGTCGATCCTTCAATCGGGAAGCACATTGACTTGCTGGACCACCAGCGAGCACAACCTTCCCTCTAACACCGATCTCTTTACTGGTACATAGCACTAGAATCACAGGTCAGTGCTCACTGAAGGATATGCGTTCTCGTAGTACCAATCGTACAAAGAGAGTACCACTATCCAAGAGCCAGCTCACTGAAGCTTTACATGTATTCTCACAATGTTAATTAGCTTTTGTTTTCACTAGTCAAGACCTACTATTAAGTTTATCCGTTTAGTGCTTAATGGTTGCAAAACATAGTTTTTAGACCTTGTTGTTCTGGTTTGTTCCGTATAGAATCTATTGTTGTACTGTTTTGAACCGTGTAGGATTTGTTGTTTGGGTTGAGGTTGAGACATGTTCGATCTTTTAGTGTTTTATTGTTTAGGTTTAATCTATTATGTGCTTATTTTTTATGGGTTATGTCCATGTTTCTCATCTTTCATGTATTTATATATTTTATTTGTTGGTCAAAAAATATAACTAGCACTGACTGTCCTCATTTATGTACTCGTGTGGAGTCTATGTGGATCATAATATCCCTTTTAATCATCTTTATCTCAAAAATAAGACTGTTATAGATTGAATCAAGTGAGTCCAAACACTAAGAACATATAACATGTATATGCCAAGCATTTGCTTAGCAGACACTAATTTTTTATATCAAGTTACTACTCTAAGTCGTTACAACTGCTTCTCTATCTTCTCTCTCGAGCGCTACAGTAAAACCCAACAGAGCCCGCATCTCCTTTGGCCGTCGTCGGCGGTTTTCCAGACCTTCGGGTCTGGCGAATGGTCGGCAACCTCTCCCTCTTCTTCCTTCTTCCCTCCCCTGCACTTTCCCCCATTTTTTCCCTTCGTTCTGTCCCTCTTCACCTTTCTGATTCTCGTCCCTTTGCTCCGGCGGCCCTCCTTCTCAGGCGCAAGGGTTTTGAAGGTCGGCCAGAGACTCTCCTTTGGCCGGGGGACTGTGCTAGTGACGCTGGAGTCGTGCTTTGCATCGGCCAGATCCACAGCCTCGCCACCCGGGCTTTCAGATCCACAGCATTCGCTACCCGGACGTTCTGGTTCTCCCTCGACCTGTTGTGGCCTGTTCCGGCGTAGATCTATGACGTCTCGACCTCGATTTGGGCGTGGGACACTTCTTCTCAACCCTCGGTTGTAGATCGGTGCGGATCGACTGTCTCGTTGTGGAGGCTCTTCAACTTCCGACCTTGCTCACTGGTTTTGGTTGCTCTCGGGTCGCTGTGTGGACGAGCTCTTTCGGGGAGATCGAGCTCTTGGTGTGTTAGTCTTTGTTTCGCCGGAGTCACTGTTCCACGGCCTCTTCTCCGGCAAGTGCTTCATTTTGAGGTTTTGCTCGGCTGTTCGGCTTGTGCAACTGTTTATCCCGGTCCGGACAATTATCTCTTAGCTGTCTTGCTTCCTTCGTTGCTGCCTCTGCTCCATTTTATTTCCATCTGGGGATTTGGTTTTTGACCAGTAAGGTCGAGGTTCCGACCATTGAGGTCGTGTTTGTGGGCTATTATTTTCTATGGATTGTAGTTGTGGTACGTGGTGCACTTGGCAGCGCTGGCGATTTTCGATTCGGTTCGTGGATATACTTGGTACTGGTGCTTTCCGTCAGCTCATCCTTTGCAGTGCTTGGATCCGAGGACTTGGTGGTTGGACTTCGGTGGATTTCGGGCGTCTGAGACGGGGGAGGTGGGTTCACCGGTTTCGTGGTGTTGGCCACCGGTGAACACCTCTCATGGTGGTCTAGTGGTCTCGTGGCTACTCGGGCTTTGCGGGGACGGTTTCGGTTCGATCTCCTCCAACTCGCCTTCTCAAGGCTTGGGTAAGACATCTCGTATTTACCCCATATTCTGATTAGTTATTGTGATTGCATTACTTTGTGCTGTAGAGTCGGATTCCAATTAGTCTTCTATTTTCCCAATCCGTTGTGATTTGAGACTCGTCGGGAATGGTGTTGGCCTCCGTCGAGTGGTTATTGGTCGCAGTGCCTCTGTTAGAAGACTGTGGAATTCGGTTTCTAGGGTTATGAAGTATCGGTGGTCATTCGATCTCTGACCTTTCTTTGTCGTCTTTTCGGTGTTAGCCGTCGACGTGTCGGGGCTCCTTCAATTCTTTGAATTAAGGGTCCCGATGAGAGGGGTTGTTTATTATGATTTCTGATTTGAATGTGGGGTGTTTCGAGTGTTGGTTGAGTCGGTTTGAGCTTCATAGTGAGTTTATTTAGGTTTTCAGACCTGTTTTACTGTTAGCAGTTGTTCTAGGTGTTAGACTGCTTTAGTTTGTTCTATCTTTGTTAGCAGTAGTTTACTTCTTGGTTGTTAAATCATCTTTGGTAAGAGTCATGTTACAACCCCTGCGTGGGTTCGTTTGTTTGGTTTCGGTTTTCTACTTGAGAGTTAAATCTAGGTTTTAGACCTGTGTTTTACCCAATGTTTGGGTTTGGTGTATTGGTTTGAGATGTCTATATGGCATACTCTTTGTTGTAATGAGGGCTCGCCCTTGACCCTGTTTCCATTTTGGAAACTTGGTTCTTCTACAAAATAATTTGCCGATAAAAAAAAGATAAAAATTGAACTTGACTGGCACAGAAATTATAATTTGAAATAAATTCATTTCACTTGAAATAAACCGAAATTAAAATTTTATATAAACAAAACGACATTACGTAGACGATTACGAGGTTAATAATTATCCCAAACGTAAAGAAGTCACTTCGCTTGATTTTTTGACGAGATCCCACCAATGGAATTTGTTGAATTGAATAGGATACGTCATGCGGTACTCAAAAAATGTTGCATCGAATATTTCTCGACCGGTCATGTCATAAATCCGTTGTTGGACACGACGTTGGTAGATATCTAACTGTCTCTTCCACCACGACCCACCCAATTAAGGCACCTACTCAGCTCCTAGTACTGCAAGATAGGGTATGATACTTCAGCAAGACGAATCAGGACCTGGGAGGGAATACGAATGGGAGTGAGGCAAACACAGAGTCCCCTTGTCAATTTTCTTCTCTTCGAGGTCAGACTAGGCTTGGAAAGGGTCAATAGGGGAAGATTTTAAAGGTGAAGGAGAAGCCACCAGAGGCTGAAAGAAACCCACAGTCCACCGAGAAGAGGATAGTTTTCATTATCATTCGATGAATCTTAAAAAATGAATACTTTACTCTTCTTGATGTATCAGGAGACCATTTCCTAATAGTAGAACTCTGAGAAATGGAGTGACTTATTTGTGAAACCCGACTTATTTAAAAAGAGTGTGTTTTTTCTGAAAAGCGAAACGTGAGGGTAGAAATTTGCAACGAGTGTTATTGAAAAAAAAAGAAAAGGAAAAAAAGGGAGGACAGGCCAGACCTGGCCCAGTTGGCCAGCCCGACCAGGCCCAAGCGGATAGAGCCGGCCCGTTTGACTTCAGCCCAAGTTCCCCTTTGCTAACCCTAGATGGTACTGTTCATCGCTTCAGAACACGCACGCCAAACGATGCTTCTCTCCTTCGCTCTCGAATCCACCCTCCCCTCTCCTCTATCACCAAATCGACGCCGACGATTATCACCGGTCCAAGTCCGAACATCGCAACAACGGGGGTAACACCGGAGCTTCGGTTCCTCTCTCTCCTAACCCGTCGTCCTTCAACCGCCTGGAACCTCGCCGTCATTGTTGTCGCGTGAACCGGATCTGGCTCGCCATCGCCGTTGACGACCCCGTGCGAGTTTCCCCCCTTCGTTTCTCGCTATGCCAAGGACGGGAGAGCAGATTTAGGTGAAGGAAGCTCTTGGCCGTCCTCTTTCCCGGCTTCTCCTCCCTTTCCCCGAGCTTTGGACGTCGCCCACCACCGGCAAGCTCTCTCCTCGCCAGATCTGAGCCGGATCGACCATTAGGTCGCAGTTCTGTCACCAGTCGTCCCTGCCACTACGCCGCGCTTTGCCTTTACGCCCCCGGCTGGTCCTGCCTGTATTCGAACCCGTTGACGCCACCGCCGACGACCGGAGCAGCTCTGGTCTCGCCGGCCTCGTGACCAGTCAGGATCAAGGCAGGCTAGGCCTTTGGGACTCTTGTTTGGGCCAAGAATGGCCTTGGGCCAGAGAGGCATTCCGGCCAGTTTGACTGGACCTGAAGACAGACCTAGTTCAGGCCGGGTTCAGACCGGGTCTGGTTCGGGTCTTGGGTCGGATCCGGGTCAGACCAGTTTGAATATTTAATTACTTTTTAAAATCAGTTCAATTAATTAATTAAATTAAATTATTTGACTTAAAATGGTTAATTAAAGGCATTTTGAACAAATCCAAGGACCTTGAGATAATACCGGGACTGATTGAACCCTTATCTGTTAAACTCAGATTGAACTTCGCCCGAGAGTTGGGATTTCGCCCGAGAAGACGGAGTTGGCCCGGACTTCAACAGCTCGGAGAAGTATTAGAGGAAGACCACAAGGTAGGGAAAATACTAACTCCTCGTGCATTTCAATACTAGTATGCCTATTAGGTTAATAAAATCGGAAAGGTCCTAGAATTGCATATAGGATGCAAATAACTAGACTAAATGTCTTTCAATTACTAATAACCAGATGTGTCTAGTAAGCATGCTTAGGACGTGAATCACTAGTGTAGCTCGCTTTCAATACTTGGGAACTGATTTACTGGTAGAGAGGCCGTGATGAGCCCTCAGATTAGTTGTGTTAGCTTCATATGCTTGGTTTGCTAGTCATAGGATAAGCAAGAGTCTAATGAAACTAGATCGAATGCATGCTTGAATGTTTGAATGATCAAATGCATGCTTGAATGATTGGATGAATGATTGAGTGTAATTGATTGTGCTAAAAGATATGATCGGGTGAATGATAGACCGATGGAGTGCGGATGGTACGTATAATGGTAAGTGTAATTATGGGTATGAATCATGTGTGGTGTGTATTGATGAACGTGTGTATTTCTATTATTGGTTATTGAGCCTACGGGCGATGGTTATGGACCTTGCGGGGCATTGTTTGAGTGATCCTGCAGGATATTGATTGTGAACCCTGCGGGGCATTATTTGATAGATCATGCGGGATACTGGTTAGGGTACCCACACCGTTGAGGATTTCGGTGTGGGGATGGTTTACGGGGATGATTATTGGTGATCTGGTATGGTACCCACACCGTTGAGGATTCCGGTGTGGGGAATGGTTTACCCTGCGGGGCATTGGTTATAGGATATACACCGTTGAGGATTCCGGTGCGGAGAATGGTTTACCCTGCGGGGCATTGGTTATAGGATATACACCGTTGAGGATTCCGGTGCGGAGAATGGTTTACCCTGCGGGGCATTTGTTATTGGATATACACCGTGGAGGATTCCAGTGTGGGGAATGGTTTACCCTGCGGGGCATTGGTTGTTGGATATACACCGTGGAGGATTCCGGTGCGGAGTGTTGTTGGACCCTGCGGGACATTGGTCGTTAAACCTACACCGTGGAGGATTCCGGTGTGGGTACTATTGGTCCCTGCGGGGCAATTGGATGATATACCCTGCGTGGATTGATTACTTGTTGTTTCACCCGAGTGTATGCGTCCTGCGGGAGCATTACCTTGGTTCCCTATGACATATGGTCATTTGGAGACGTTTCCGGGAATCCCGACGATAAGCACCCTCAGCGGTTGTTACCGGTATTCCCGACGTTAAACGTCTTTGTGATGTCATGCGTCTCCTCTAGGCCGAGGGAGAATCCGACATGACACAACGAGTATTATGGATCGGAGGGTGGTGACTTCATGTCCCACGTCATTAATTAAACGCCCTATCCTTTATTGATTATTTAAGAAATGCTTTGATTCCCTTGTTTTCCTACGATCATTATTGACTCTTCCAAATTGTTAAACATTCGGTTTGCCGCCGTATTTCATCATCGGTTTGGTTTCTCGTTTTATTAAGATTTGAATGAACTTGTGAACTCCTGTTTATTAAACTAAAAGGGTGCCCTGGTTATGCATTTTCCCTATTGAGCGTAAGTTCACCCCTCCTGTCTTTGTGGTGTTTCAGGTGTTGAGCGGGAGTAGTATTAGCCGGACTCTCGGAGCTTGGGAGCTTGAGGGTTTAGCTAGTTTTAGAGACGTGTACTCTTTTATGTTGGATATCGTGTTTTACCGTTTGAGCTGTGACTCTTTATATTTTTAAGGATTTATATCATTTGGAAACTTTATTTTATTTTATTATTATTTTTTTACTGTAAATCTTTAGTCACGTCTCGAGTCTGGGCAAAACCGGATTTGGGGCTTGACATATTGATGTGCCCCTTGTCTAATATGGTAGTTAGAACTTGTATAATGTTTGATTGGAGGATCTTGTTTTACTAGATCATGCATATAGAGATACGAGTCAAAATCATATATGTTAATAAGTATTAACATTGGATGACCAATATTAAGAATACTACATAGAACATGAACATGCGTATCTCTCAACTACCAAAGTATATCTTAGTCCTTTAACCTTGAAGTCACCATATCTCTTATATGTGTGGATTCATGGCTTGCCACAAGAAAACACTACTCCTGACAATATAGTTATAAAAGTTCTGCTTATATATGGATACATACATATGAAAAGTATGGGTGATTGCCATTGTAATTGTGTCTCGTGTTACAAACATGACTTATGTATCATTGGGCCTCTTGATGAGTAAGGATTACAAAAGAAAGCATGGTCATGTGAGTGAACAAGAGTTGTCACTTAATATCTAAACTCAAGATCAATAAATGAACAACTGGACAAAAGCAAAGTTGATACTCATGTACCTTGTGTTCTTTCATGATATAAAAAAGCGACAAAAGGATAAGAATACTACTGATAATAAGTTATTACAAGAGAAATGTCAAACTTCATACGACTTGGGTGGTTATGAATCTTTCTAGGACTTGTCCATAACCTGTGAGCGAAATGAAAATATTGCGCTCATTGAGAAGCTAAATAGTCACACACAAATAGAAAAAAGCCCATAAAAAATTGGATCTCGGAGGTTCGACTTAAATTAATAAGGATAAATTTCTTTGATATAAGTAACACAATTATTTAATTACTTATTCTCAAATTAACATATATTTATTTGCATTTTATTTACATCCAACATGATATTTATTTCAATGAAATAAGCTATAAATATATTAATTAAATGATGGGCCAAATATCCTATTACGGCAATGATGATTTTCGTCCACCCCTTTAAAAGATATAGGGATAACGTCGGATCCTAACTGTGTTGGAAAGGTGTTTTTCACGTCCTAACTGAGGGTCACCTTTTGTTACATGTCTTATACCAAATGTCACCTTTTGTCACATGTCCTATACAAAAGGTGGTTTTTTTTTTGACAAAACATGAAAAACGACACCCAAAAAAAGTGTTTTTTTTTTGTAAATTTACACCACCTACCTCTTGTAGTGCACTGATAAACGCACATTATACATAAATTAAGAGGAAAAACCATCGAATGCGAACGTTATACCCCTTTTTTGGTGTCATTTTTCATGTTTTGTAAAAAAGAACCACCTTTGGTATATGACATGTAACAAAAGGTGACCTTCAGTTAGGACGTGAAATACACCTTTCCAACACAGTTAGGATTCGGGGTTTTTCCAAAGATATATATTGTTGGTCTTCTATTTAAATTACAAGAAAGAAAGGAAACCCCTAATTTGACTAAAAAGCTAATTTAGCTAGAAATTGGAAATAAGACTCATTTAGGTTTGTCATTCTTCAATTTTTAATTATTATAAGAGAAGTAGGATTTTAGAATACCAAAAAGTTATAAATAAAAGTTCATAGAGCCGAAAATCCAAATCACTATACTAGGGAACTTCGGCCACCATAGTGAGAGATAAAGAGAAAAAAAATTCCAAAGCTCTAGCAAACTTATGTTGTGAGAATTATATTGTTCGTGTGGATGCCGTTAGAGAGTGGACTCCATTAAGGATGCCTTGTCAAAATCTACATTAAAGTGATGGTCCAAGAATCTTAGTATTGAAGTGAAGTTAAGGTTGGCTACAAGAGGTAACAAATCTATGTTATGTTACATGATTAGTTAATCAATATCCAAGAGGATTTTGATAGTTCATAACACTCCCCCAAAGGTTTATAAAAATGAGTGAGGAGAGAGCTCTGCGTTTGTCCTCACCGACGGGCACCATTCATGGTGGTGCCTCCGAAGACACCCCGTACTCTTGGGAGATAGAGTGTGTTGGTGATGTTGTAAGGGTCCCTCATCTAGCATCGTTGGTGTGCAAGTTTGAGGCCTCCACTTCTATCTCAAATGCAACTGAGAGAATCTAGTCTTTTTCAATTCAACCTAACTTGGATCCCTTATGAGTGGGGATGATTATGTGTCAAATCCTGCTTATAACTCTAGCCTAGAACTTAATATACACCCAATAGATAGAATCGCTAGCACATAAAATTGGGTTTAAAATCATGAAATTTTGAACACAAAATAAGATAATCATGCTTGAACATTAAGTAGCTTAAATATAGATTAATACCCATACAAGATAGTGGATGCTAATTAAGCTCAAAAACCTCGAATCATGCCATAAACATCACCAACATCAAATTCACCACAAAAACATGAATCAACTTAAAAGAAATCAGTATTTACATAATACACATGACCAAGGATTAAAGTCCAAGGTTATGGATTTAAAAATCCCACCCAAACATACCAAAAATCCTATCTTTACACCAATAAAAAACTCATCTAGGTTGCAAAACCACCATCTCCAACCCTCCTAAGCTTTAACCAATGAAAATAGAGAAGTTGGGGATGGTGGGAGGCTAATAGATGCCTGACCTGAAACCTCCTTGGATTGTCAAAACTATAGCCTTGACTAGTAGAAAAAAGCTCCAAGCTTGAAGAAGAAGAAGAAGAAGAAGAAGAAGAAGAAGAAGAAGAAGAAGAAGAAGAAGAAGAAGAAGAAGAAGAAGAAGAAGAAGAAGAAGAAGAAGAAGAAGAAGAAGAAGAAGTAAAGAGCTAAAATTAAATTGTGTTCTAAAAAATCTGGATCGAAAAAATATTTTTCTACTCTAATATATAGAAAAAAAAATGATTGTTTCTTTGAAATGATGTGGGAAAAAGAAGGAGGTACGCTAGCTGTCTGATGGCATCTGGTACGTGCGGGCGCAACGCAGATAGGTGGAACCACAAGTCTTGAGTGTTGGATCAAGCGGTCAACTGATATACAGCTCAACGTATGTCGGGCCAACGACCAGATCTGGTCACAGCGTCAGTCAACAAATCCTAAGACTTGAAAGGCACGGGCGCACGATGTTATAGTGCGTTGACGGCGCACCTGATCAGATTTGTGTTAGCCTTTTCTCACTTTTAATTTTAAACCTTCGTCGCTCATTCCCGCGGTCTTTTTTTCATTTTGTTCGCCTCCAATTCCATAATGATGTGATGGCGGTGATTGAGGCGCTAAATGGGAAGCGGATAAGGGGGTCAAAAGTTCTTGGTTGCCTTGCCATTGTTGGAGATATGGGAAAGGAAAAGAAAAGGACACTCGTTCTAAAAGAAAGAGTTGGTGCGAATACAGTCGGGGAAAATTTTTTATGACTCCACAAAGAGGCTCGATTTAGAGGAGTTCACAGTTAAAGGTACTGTGCATGAGGAAGTTGGATTATATGTTGTCCTTGGAGTGTTGGAGATAGCTCATGACGATCGGCCGACCTCAAAAATCAGAGAAGATATGTGATGAGAACATCTAGACTAGTCTATCTAGACCCGAGGAAGAAGCTATCAACAACACCATTATTATCATGAGACAAGCACCAAGGACAAAGTCAAGAACTAGGGCATTACGTGAAGAGTTAAACAAACAAGTGGAGAGTCTAATTACACTCATAGAGCATGGGGAACTCCAAGAAGACGTGATCACCAAGGAAAGGGTAGAAGATGTTCAAGAAGAATTGAAGGCTCATTCAAATATGTTTTTTCCGTCCTTCAAGAAGTTAAAGAAACCACCTTGTTCATCATTCCCAAAGGAAATTCAACCACTTAATTCATTCAGAGAGGGGGAGGGGGGGCTGAATAGCCAATGTATGTATTTGAATTTAGATAATTAATTATCTTTTTTTGTTTTGTAGTAATTCAAACCTTTGGTTTATCAAGATTCATTTGGTATTAATTAGAGTATATTGTATTAAATTTCTTATCCTAGAAGATCACAAGTTGCTGGACTATTTATACAGTCCCTTCTCAGCATGTAATGATCAAGTTTTTATGAAATAAAATGAGAGTTTTCTTCTAGGAAGAACCCTAATCATTTCAACCTTCTCGTGTGTGAATCCTTGAAGCTTGAGTGTTTCGACTTATCTCATATCTTCCATTATATGTTTGTCGTCATTCAATCCACCCATCTATCTTCCTTGTTACTTCGATTCTTCAAAAATTATTGTATGGCCAATTAAAGTATCTCCATCTTCGTTTCCATCTTCATCCACTTGTTCCTTAGAGAGTGTTGTATGACCAGCTAAGGTTCTCCACCCATCCACCACGTTCATGTATCAAGATGTATAAGAATGGGCAGTTGGGTGATTTGGTGATTTATGAAAGAGATTTCAACGTCGTATTTTTTGAGGGGAGAGGAGAAATTGCATCACTGTGCATGTTGATTGTCAGGCCTTCGTGGACTTTTATCTAACACATGGATTTTTTCGGGTTCGGGGGGGGGGGGGGGGGGGGGGGGGGAGGGGGGCTCGAAGGCCTCTAGACTAGATCGCTTTCCAGTCTCTATTGACATCCTATCGTTCTTTGGAGATCTAATCAAAGGCTTGCCCCGTGATTTGTCTAATAATTGCCCCATGATACTGGAATCTAGGACGGTAAACTAGGGCCCAAAGCCTTATAAATTCCTCAATGTCTAGCCTGACCACGTCCGTTTCCAGGTTGATGTGTGTTGGTTTTGTAATTGTTATGATTGTACCATTTTTGGTTCTTATTGTTAAAGTCCAATCCAACCCAAAAGCTCGAACTGATGGGTGGAGGCATCAAGATGTATATCAAGGGGTCAATTTATCCACACATTTTCGATGTGGGACTCACACTTCAACACTCCCCCTCACGTATAGGACTGGACATCTGCATATGGGCCGGAAACCATAGGTTGAAGGCGACAAACAGGCCGTGGGCCGAACCAACTCTGATACCATGTTAAAGTCCAATCCAAACCAAAAGCTCGAACTGATAGGTGGAGGCATCAAGATGTATATCAAGGGGTCAATTTATCCACACATTTTCGATGTGGGACTCACACTTCAACACTTATGGGTTGTGGTGTAAGTTAAAGTATCTTCATCTGTCCTTACAAAGGTGGAATACATATGTTTTTGGCTTTTGGGATAGAATTTAAGACCTTATCGGCTCACATTGAATAAATGGACACCATATTAGAAAGTAGAGACCTAACCGATACTGAATGTGTTTAACGTTCTCTGGCTAAGGTTCGGCTCACTGTAAAGCAAAAGGTTTTGGCGAAAAATTGGTGTTTGAAAGCTCGTGTTAAGTGGTTCAATGAGGGTGTTCAATATCTTTTGATCGTGTGGTGAATTTTGCAACTTCCAGAAATAGGATTTAAATATATGTATAGGAAATGTGATCTCCTCTAATCCAGAGAAGATTAATTATCATGCTATGGAGCATTTTTGGATTCGCTTCACCAAACCAGAGGCTCCTTGTCTCGTTTCCCTATCCTACCTTTCAACCATCTTCTTAGTGTTAAAAGACAGACATTAAGTGTACGCTTTCCAATCAGGATATGTATGAAGCTATCAAGGATTGTGGAAGTAATAAGGATTCAGCCCCAAATGGATTCGCCCTCAATTTTTTGAAGGAGGGTTGGGAGTTGGTAAAATCGGAAGTGATGAGATTTGTTCAAGACTTTTATGTCTTTGGAGCCATTGGAAAGGGTATCAGCTAGATATTTATCGCGTTGATCCCAAATTCTTCTAACCATGAGTCTATGCAAGACTTTAGACTGATTAGCTTGATCTCTTCCATATACAAGATTCTAGCCAAAGTGTTGGCAAATCGTTTGAAGCGAGTCATGTCTGACTTGATTAGCGATAATAGAGTGGATTCATACCTGCGAGGCAACTAGTAGACGATGTACTGATAGCAGCTTAGGTTTTGGACTTGATCAAACAGGGGAAGTCTGAGGTTGTGCAATTCAAATTAGACTTCGAGAAGGCTAATGATAAAGGGAGGTGGGACTTTATTTTCTATCTATTATATATGATGAGATTTGTTTATTTGTGGAGAAGTTTGATGTTAGATTGCTTTAAGGTTTCTATAGAAATTGATAGAGTTTGAATTGATGTGTTATTATTGAATTGTAATTCTCCTTATATAGGTACAATACAGATAACAATATATTCAAAACTATACATAAAAATCTATCCTTTGATTTTGATATAATTCAAACTCTCTATACAGGATAATATCACTAACAGAAATACAGATAAATGGATTCCCTGGTAAGGACTTTGATATTCAGAATGGACCACGATAAGGCTGCCTCTACCTCCCTTCCTCTTCTTAATAGCAGCGGAGGGGTTGCATCAAATTATGGAAGAGGGTCTTCGAGTTTGGGAATTTGAGGGTGTTGTGCTTGGTCGAGATGGCCCTTAATCGTCTCGTTTCATCTACAGTTTGCAGATAATAATTTGCTATTAATCTAAGGGATCTTCGATCAATTGGTTGTGTTGAAGAATACGTTGTTAGCTTTTGAATCCTGCTCCGGGATGAAAGTGAATTTAGTTAAATCTCAGGCAATAGTGCTAAACGGGGTGGCTTGGTCAACTAAGAATGTTTCATAGGCTTTAGGTTGTGCCTCGGGTGAGATCCCATTGTAATATCTAGGTTTCCAATTAGGAGCCAAACCTTCTAGAGCCATCAATCAAAATAGCGCACACAAAAATGATGCAAAATCTCATAATCGTTCGGTCGACAAACACACAAGAGAATCGAGAAAACACATCCTAGCATAAATCTATCTCGTCAATAGACATAAAAATGTGAGAAATCCTAAATAAGTTCACTAAATGGCTGAAGTTTGCATTTTTACGAACTCTAACCTACAAATCGATATACACCTAAGAGATGAAATAGCTAGCACATGAAATCGGATTTAAAATCATGAAAGTTCGAACATAAAAGTAAGATAATCATGCTTGGACATCGAGTAGCTTACATATAGATAAATAGCCATACAAGCAAGTGGATGCAAAATAAACTCAAAAACCCAAAATCATGCAAATAACATCACCAACATCAAATTAACCATAAAATCATGCATTAACTTCGAGGAAATCCATATTTACACAATAACCATGACCAAGGATTCAAATACAAGGTCATGGAGTCCAAATTCTACTCAAACATACAAAAAACAAACTTTACAAAAAGACTAAAGAAGGATAGAGATTAGAACCAAGATTAGGTTGAGAAATCAAATAAAAAACTCCTCTACCTTGCAAACCCTCCATCTTCAACTCTCAAAACTTCAACACATGAAAATGGAGAAGTTGGAGATGTTGGGAGGCTCATGAATGCTTGAAACCTCCTTAGACCGTCAAAACTATGGCCTCAAGTGGTAGACATTTGCTCCAAGATGAAGGACAAGTAGGGAGAATATGAAGAACAAAAACTATAAGGCTGAAATTTAATTTTGATCATAAAAAATAGTCTTGAAAATGTCTACAACAACTAATAAATAAGACAAAAAAATGGAAGTTGTCTCTATTCGCGCGAGCTGGACGAAGTAGGGATGAGGCTGAGCAGAGAAAGGTGATCCGACGTTGGCACGTGCATGTAAGGATGGTGCTACTTCTTCCCTGGCGTGTCAGATCAGGTGGTCAAAGAATCAACGGATGCATCTCAAAGTCAGTAGACGACTTATGGCTGTTAGACTTCACGTATGTCATCCAATCCAGTGGTTGAAAACTCTCAGGCGCACGGTGTCACGCCCCAATTTCAGTAAACCGAACTCGGGACGCGAACGTTTTAAAAACAATAAAACAATGGAACCTGTTTGGATAAACACTTTAAAATCTCCATTTAATAAATCAAATAAATATTTACAACTTAAAAACACGTCCCAACACGTGGACAAAAGTACAAGGTATCCGTCACTAGACTCAAAAGACAAAACCCGGACTCCGCTCCTAGCTCCACAAACTTCGAGAGCTTCCCTAGTCCGTCCTGTGATCAGTACCTGTAGGAAAAGCAGCTAGGGGTGAGCGTTCGCTCACCACCACAGATAACAGACTGACTACGGCATAATTAGCAGACAATGCCGGTAACACCAACAACAAACTCAACTCCGGGGATCACTGTCCCCAACTCAAGTACTCTGACTGACAAACACCCACGGTGACCTTCCTCAACCGACTCGACACTTGGACACGTAAAGTAGACCCAACACAACGATCACGACCTCTTCAAGGACTCAAAAGACCACCACACAACACCCAAGATCACAAAGGATCGCACACCAAACAAGATCACAAAGGATCGCATACCAGCTGCTCAGTAACCTCCCTCAATCACGCGCTTTGCCGAACCACTCAGGCCAGGCGGTCGACCTGTCTCACTCACGCACTTTGCCGAACCACTCAGGCCAGGCGGTCGACCTGTCTCACTCACGCGCTTTGCCCAATCACTCAGGCCAGGCGGTCGACCTGTCTCACTCACGCGCTTTGCCGAACCACTCAGGTCAGGCGGTCGACCTGTCTCAGTAACCTCTCTCATCACGCGCTTCCCCGACACAAAGTCGGGCCAGGCGGTCGACCTGTCTCACTCACGTAACCACAATCACAATCACAAGCAAGTTCAACAAACAGCAACAACACAGGTTCAACACTCCACAGGCACTCATGGCCACACAAGACACCAATAGTAAAACACGGCTCAACAACCCACGGGCAGTCACGGCCACCCAAAAGACACCAACCATAGCTCACGGGCTCAACAACCCCACCGGCACTCACGACCTCCCAAGACACACCAACAATAACTCACGGGCACTCACGGCCACCCAGACACCAACAGTCAAACACGGGCCATCATGGCCACCTAAGACTCAACAGTCAAACACGAGCCATCATGGCCACCTAAGACTCAACAGCCAAACACGGGCTCTCATGGCCACCCAACACTCAACAGTCAAACACGGGCTCTCATGGCAACCCAAGACTCGACAATAAAAGCACGGCTCTCAAGGCCACCCAAACACAAACAATAAAGTAACACGGGCCCTCATGGCCACCCAGACACCAAATAAACAATCAACCTCCGGCTTAACCAAAGCCTCTAATAGTCTTAATATCAACAGTTTCTCAATCAACCTCCGGGCATGGTCATATGCCTCCAGTACTCCTAATAACGCTAAGTTCTCTGCTCCTACGACACTACTAAGTGTCACATGCATTTCCAATATTCGCTACGTTCCCGTATCATGCATTTCTAATATTCGCTAACCTACCCAACCCACGACACCCCGGTGTCACATGCAATTCTACTGTTAACTTTCCCTAGTCAGGGCCGAGATCCGGCTACTTTTCCCTACCTCGTGCGTGTTATCCCAAAAGCCAAACAACGAGCTCCGGTGATGATCTCAGTCACTCACCCAGCTTTCCCTTGCCTCGGTCCGTGGCACGATCTAAAAGAACACAATTTTTAATGCACTTTAACTCGCATGAAATAAGCTGAAATTTAATAAACTTACCGCCTAAACGTAACCCCGACAATGTCGATCACTCCCAAACTTTCCAATTACTCGACATTGTCGATAAGGGACCCGTAAAGGCCCGATTCGCCCGACATGGCGAATCTGCCCGGGTTTTGTAAATGTCCTTCCAGGGCTCCAAAAATTCCCGTTTTCGTTTCTACGGTCTTAGAATAATTCAAGGGTCCCAAGGCACTCGACGGAATCGAATTCCGACTTCCGAGTCAATTAATTAGCGTTTAAAGTTTCTAAACCCGATAAATGCAACTTTTGCAATTTAATTCCAAATTTCGATCCGGTTGTGGATTAATGATCCGGGGAACGTTCTAAACCACCCGAACACAAAAACCCGATGCCCGGGCACGTGGGCCCCACATGGCCACAATGGGAAAAATTCCATTTTCGCCCCAAAACGTTCCTAACGAACTCCAAACCTCAACCAATCATCTTTAAACCAAACTTAAACAAAACCCAACCATATTTGAATCGTTTAAAAATCAAACCCTAAAATTCTAACTTTCCAAAACGAAAATCGGTTAGGTGCTCACCGTGGAGAATGACGGTGTGAACTCGATTCTTCTATCGTTGAGACGATCCACCTGTCGGATGATCGAGAAACGTCACAAACCCCCCAAGCATCTTCTCTTTTTCTCTCTTCTTCTCTCTTCCTTCTATCTACTTTCTCTCTCTAAAACTCACTCTTTTTCACAAAAATGGCCGAACATCACTATGCCTTTCATCTTTGTATTTTTTCAAAAACACAACACTTTCCATACTTACAAAACTAACCATCAAGTCTCATCTTTTGTTTTGTCCAATAAACCTAACACCACCACTTGTGTGACATGTGGCAAAAGGGTCCCACACCTTTTGGAAAATATCTCCTAGATATTTTCCAATCAGATTCGCGAAATTCGGACGTTTCGGGCCCCGAACGGGCACTTTTTCCAGGAAATTACGAAACTTCACGGGCTACAAGGAAACGGCTCAACTAAGACCGCCGCGACGACGGCTAAGCTTTTTGGATCCAAAACGGTCCTCGAATGGACCAAAACGTCGCTCGGTTGACTTTTCCAACGAAAAGTCAACATTTTCCAAAACGATCAGAAAGTTGCCCTGAGTCCCCCGGAACTCACTTTGGTCGATAACGGGGTGAACTTAAGTCCGGTATGACCCTCGGGTTCCAATTCTGGTTAAATTCAGTGTCTGCTCAAAAATTTTAAATTTTCCTGTTTTTCCCCGGTTTGACTGGCGTTGACCGGGAGTGGTTATTACAATCTACCCCCCTTAAAGGAATTTCGTCCGCGAAATTTAAAACAACGCACTTAAGGAGTCGAACCGGTCGGGGTACTTCGCGCGAACCTAGTCCTCGCGTTCCCAAGTCGACTCGGCCTCGTGGTGTCGCCACAACACCAGCTCTAAGCGGATAACCTTTCCGCGCAGGACCTGCTCTCGTGGATCCCTTTTCCATATCAGTTTCTCCTTACACGGGGCATCACCCGTTACCTCGA
This sequence comes from Erodium maritimum, assembly GCA_963921825.1. Classification (NCBI taxonomy): domain Eukaryota; kingdom Viridiplantae; phylum Streptophyta; class Magnoliopsida; order Geraniales; family Geraniaceae; genus Erodium; species Erodium maritimum. Next base: position 17,724,291 of record OY997591.1, read on the forward strand.
CATCTGCCCGCTCAATGACGTACTCAAGACCTCGAAAGGTCCGATACTCCGCGGGGCTAACCCACCTCCGCCGCGGTTGAAACGCATTAGTCCATCTTTCGGACTCACCTCCAAGGATACATGACCACTGATTGCTGACTCGAGAGGTCGGTGCCGTCAGTCAGCATAACTCCTAATGACTCTGCGCGGTCTTCAACCGCTCACGCTTTGGCACGACCAACTCAGCTGTCTCTCGGTCCAGTTCTAGACCCAGTAACCTCTTATTTCTCACTTCTGTCCAGCACACAGGCGATCGACACGGCCTACCACACAATGCTTCAAACGGTGCCATCATGATACTGGCCTGAAAGCCGTTGTTGTAGGCGAACTCGGCTAATCGCTCACGAAACCCTTCGTGACGTGCCCCCCATTTCCACTGTGCAACCCACAGTGGCTGCAATAAACCAGTGGGACACTGTTGTTCGGCTCTCACCTACCGACGAGTGAGGCATCGCGATACTAACTCCGCGACCGCTCTCCGCATCCCGCTCTACTAGACATGCCACCTGATGTCGCGCTCCTCTTAGTTCTACCCTCAAGCAATGTCAGGCGTGAATACTGCGACTCTCGCAGCTCGTCGCCAGTAACAGTCGGTATTGGCTCGGCACTTCGCCAGCCAATCCATGTCATTTCGTAAGCATCCTTTCCACGGACACAGGCACCAGCTTGGTTGCTGCCGAACTTCAAGGAACCTCGCGGTCTCACTAAGACCTCGCTCCTCCACCGTTATCGTGCTTACCAACTCCGAACACACCCGAATCCTCGGGGTGAGGACTCGATCCAGCATCGGGGTTCTTGAGCCCTCTCTCGAACCTCCTGTACCGGTTCGCTTCTCTAACTCTGCGGGCACGACAGACCCTAGTCAACACCACCCCACCACCAACCGGCGTGTCACGGCGCAGGGGTGGACTCAACGGCTCTAAACTCGGCCTCAACCTCTCATCACAACTCGACGAACAAACGAGTGTGATAACCCGGCATCCAATGAAACTGACGTCCAAATCGGAAACCGAACACCCACTCCATTAGTCACCCTGGTAAGGTCTAGTGTGACCCTCACACGGTTCTCTAGGCATTTACTTGTAACTTTCCGCAACCAAACCAGTGTTCGCTACTCGTCCCTTGCGGGAAAAGTAGTAAAGGGGATGAGCGTTATGCTCACCTCCACGGACACCCGTTCGATTATGGCATACTAGTAACGCACTAAAGACTTACCGATCTAACCAGGGCAAACCACTACCTCAAAACCGGATGCCAAACGTCACACCGCTCACGCTATCAAAAACTTAGTACTCGCTCAAGTAAGATAAACCTCGACACGGGAATCACGTCCTCGATTCAGTAAATCACTATTGTTCGCAACCTCAAAACCCCAATTACCCGATCATGTAGGGAAACCTCAAGACGGGGAACACGCTCTCAACTAAGCCAACACTGTTGCTCACAATATCGATACCCCAGTTACTCGATCGTGTAGGGAACCTCAAAAACCCACTCGCGTGAAGGAAACCTCAATCACCAGTTCACGCGAGGGAAAACTCGAACACCCATTTACATAGGGAAAAACCCGGTTCGTATGACGTTGCAGCGCACCAACCCTAACCTCTCTCCGTGGTGAGACTCTCACCCCGAGGCACTGTACTACTACCGTACGTTATCGATGAGTCCCGAACCCAAGACCTCATCCCTTGACACTGAGCCTATGGCCTCTACAACCCACGACCGCGAACACAAACACATAAAACCAACGCTCAAACCGCACAAACGTGAACCGAGTCACACAACCACAAACCTAAAAGCACAACGAAACAACAACCAAAAGTTGAAAACGGCTCACTGGACCAGGCCGGCACACGACCCCTGCCATGCCACTCTCCGGGCCGGTAACCTGGCCGGGTCGTGCCCCCTACCGGGCCGGAACCCAAAACCTGCCAGGCCCCTTACCGGGCCGGCGCCTAATACCTGTCGGACCCCTTACCGGGCCGGCAACTAAAACGTCCCAAACCACCTACCGGGCCAAACCAGTGACCCCGATAATGTAGCGGTAATGATTTCGCACTACTTACACCCGCTATGTCTACCCTAGGGTATTCGTAACTTTCTCGGCTAATAGCGACCCGTACTCTAGTACGTCGCAGACAACAACCACCAAACACATAACACAGTTACGGCAACTAAAAACCGACCTCGGTCATAAGCCAACACGGCCAAAAACAACACAATCACACGACCGCTGCTCACCGGCCAACCAAAGACGAACCTTGCCCACCGGGCCAACCAAAATCAAACATACGTCCACAGGGCCAATCAATACCGAACCACGCCCACCGGGCCAACCAAAGTCAAACAGAATCAAGACACGCCCACCGGGCCAACCAATTTTTAAAACTTTCTCCACTTTAGTTTTTTAAAACCTCATACTTGACATCACGCAGTTACAACCCGGTCCAAGCGTCCCCGAACTACGTTGTACCGACTTGATATCAGCACCGTCACGTTCGACTGCAGGAGCGCTCCTGAGTCGACCCGCGACAGCTTAAAAACGTTTCACGCAGCAACAACAATCAGCAAGCCAGCAAGAAAACACTGCACGTACACACAAACACAAACAGGACTCACAATACCACGGGTCTACACACGGTTCCCGACCTGCGTACCCAACGCACGACGGGACTTTACCGACTCGACTCTCCCCACCTAGTTGACGGACAGTCCGAGGTGTGAAACCTCGAGCTCTGATAACAAGCTGTCACGCCCCAATTTCAGTAAACCGAACTCGGGACGCGAACGTTTTAAAAACAATAAAACAATGGAACTTGTTTGGATAAACACTTTAAAATCTCCATTTAATAAATCAAATAAATATTTACAACTTAAAAACACGTCCCAACACGTGGACAAAAGTACAAGGTATCCGTCACTAGACTCAAAAGACAAAACCCGGACTCCGCTCCTAGCTCCACAAGCTTCGAGAGCTTCCCTAGTCCGTCCTGTGATCAGTAACTGTAGGAAAAGCAGCTAGGGGTGAGCGTTCGCTCACCACCACAGATAACAGACTGACTACGGCATAATTAGCAAACAATGCCGGTAACACCAACAACAAACTCAACTCCGGGGATCACTGTCCCCAACTCAAGTACTCTGATTGACAAACACCCACGGTGACCTTCCTCAACCGACTCGACAATTGGACACGTAAAGTAGACCCAACACAACGATCACGACCTCTTCCAAGGACTCAAAAGACCACCACACAACACCCAAGATCACAAAGGATCGCACACCAAACAAGATCACAAAGGATCGCATACCAGCTCCTCAGTAACCTCCCTCAATCACGCGCTTTGCCGAACCACTCAGGCCAGGCGGTCGACCTGTCTCAGTAACCTCTCTCACTCACGCGCTTTGCCGAACCACTCAGGCCAGGCGGTCGACCTGTTTCACTCACGCGCATTGCCGAACCACTCAGGCCAGGCGGTCGACCTGTCTCACTCACGCGCTTTTCCGAACCACTCAAGCCAGGCGGTCGACCTGTCTCACTCACCCGCTTTGCCGAACCACTCAGGCCAGGCGGTCGACCTGTCTCAGTAACTCCTCTCACTCACGCGCTTCCCCGACACAAAGTCGGGCCAGGCGGTCGACCTGTCTCACTCACGTAACCACAATCACAATCACAAGCAAGTTCAACAAACAGCAACAATACAGGTTCAACACTCAACAGGCACTCATAGCCACACAAGACACCAACAGTAAAACACGGCTCAACAACCCCACGGGCACTCACGGCCACCCAAGAACACCAACCATAGCTCACGGGCTCAACAACCCCACCGGCACTCACGACCTCCCAAGACACACCAACAATAACTCACGGGCTCAACAACCCCACGGGCACTCACGGCCACCCAGACACCAACAGTCAAACACGGGCCATCATGGCCACCTAAGACTCAACAGTCAAACACGGACCATCATAGCCACCTAAGACTCAACAGTCAAACATGGGCTCTCATGGCCACTCAAAACTCAACAGTCAAACACGGGCTCTCATGGCCACCCAAGACTCGACAATAAAAGCACGGCTCTCAAGGCCACCCAAACACAAACAATAAAGTAACACGGGCCCTCATGGCCACCCAGACACCAAATAAACAATCAACCTCCGGCTTAACCAAAGCCTCTAATAGTCTTAATATCAACAGTTTCTCAATCAACCTCCGGGCATGGTCATATGCCTCCAGTACTCCTAATAACGCTAAGTTCTCTACTCCTACGACACTACTAAGTGTCACATGCATTTCCAATATTCGTTACGTTCCCGTATCATGCATTTCTAATATTCGCTAACCTACCCAACCCACGACACCCCGGTGTCACATGCAATTCTACTGTTAACTTTCCCTAGTCAGGGCCGAGATCCGGCTACTTTTCCCTACCTCGTGCGTGTTATCCCAAAAGCCAAACAACGAGCTCCGGTGATGATCTCAGTCACTCACCCAGCTTTCCCTTGCCTCGGTCCGTGGCACGATCTAAAAGAACACAATTTTTAATGCACTTTAACTCGCAGGAAATAAGCTGAAATTTAATAAACTTAACGCCCAAACGTAACCCCGACAATGTCGATCACTCCCAAACTTCCCAATTACTCGACATTGTCGATAAGGGACCCGTAAAGGCCCGATTCGCCCGACATGGCGAATCTGCCCGGGTTTTGTAAATGCCCTTCCGGGGCTCCAAAAATTCCCGTTTTCGTTTCTACGGTCTTAGAATAATTCAAGGGTCCCAAGGCACTCGACGAAATCGAATTCCGACTTCCGAGTCAATTAATTAGCGTTTAAAGTTTCTAAACCCGATAAATGCAACTTTTGCAATTTAATTCCAAATTTCGATCCGGTTGTGGATTAATGATCCGAGGAACGTTCTAAACCACCCGAACACAAAAACCCGATACCCGGTCATGTGGGCCCCACATGGCCACAATGGGAAAAATTCCCTTTTCGCCCCAAAACGTTCCTAACGAACTCCAAACCTCAACCAATCATCTTTAAACCAAACTTAAACAAAACTCAACCATATTTGAATCGTTTAAAAATCAAACCCTAAAATTCTAACTTTCCAAAACGAAAATCGGTTAGGTGCTCACCGTCGAGAATGACGGTGTGAACTCGATTCTTCTATCGTTGAGACGATCCACCGGTCGGATGATTAAGAAACGTCACAAACCCCCCAAGCATCTTCTCTTTTTCTATCTTCTTCTCTCTTCCTTCTATCTACTTTCTCTCTCTAAAACTCACTCTTTTTCACAAAAATGGCCGAACATCACTATACCTTTCATCTTTGTATTTTTTCAAAAACACAACACTTTCCATACTTACAAAACTAACCATCAAGTCCCATCTTTTGTTTTGTCCAATAAACCTAACACCACCACTTGTGTGACATGTGGCAAAAGGGTCCAAAACCTTTTGGAAAATATCTCCTAGATATTTTCCAATCAGATTCGCGAAATTCGGACGTTTCGGGCCCCGAACGGGCTATAAGGAAACGGCTCAACTAAGACCTCCGCGACAACGGCTAAGCTTTTTGGATCCAAAACGGTCCTCGAATGGACCAAAACGTCGCTCGGTTGACTTTTCCAGCGAAAAGTCAACATTTTCCAAAACGATCAGAAAGTTGCCCTGAGTCCCCCGGAATTCACTTTGGTCGATAACGGGGTCAACTTAAGTCTGGTATGACCCTCGGGGTCCAATTCTGGTTAAATTCAGTGTCTGCTCAAAAATTTTAAATTTTCCTGTTTTTCGCCGGTTTGATTGGCGTTGACCGGGAGTGGTTATTACACACGGTGCACCAAGTGTTGCGACGTGCATGATCTGGTCTGGAAGCAGCTTCTTTCAACTTTAACTTTTTATGCATTTTTCTCATTCACTCTCCATTTGAGCTCCGATGAACCTCGTTCTCGCGCCAAAAATTTTATTTTCTCGCGGCCTACAAAACAAGACTAATGATGAATGTATTTGGAATATTTTAAAAATATCGACAAAGAACGAGGCTTAGCGCAATAATTAAACAAAGCTAAAATTATAAAAATGAGGCACAAAAGGTAAAAAAAATATAGGGGAAAATGTTCAAATTAATTAGGATACATTTACGCTTATCACACAACAATGTAGCTCGTCGTATGCTATTCAATGTTAAATTGAAGGTTGCAGACCATGTTAAATTCGAGGTCGCGAACCAAGAAAGGAAAGAGGTTTGGGCTTACGTCGTTTGGATGTGGTTAATGCGAGCTTCTTAGCAAAGTGGTTTTTGATATTCATTGATGAATATGATTCCTTGTGGAAACGAGTCTTGTGTTTCCTCGTCTATGACTCGCTGCTCGAGGACAATCATAGATTATATTTGTGGGTGGATTCTTTGTGGATTTCTTGTCTATCTCCTCAATTCATTTCATTGGTTTGTTTGATGGCTCATGATGCAATCCCGACTTTTTCTTACTTAGTGAGTCATGGTCTACGAATCCCTTCTAATGGTATAGCATCTGTTTTTTGCAGTGTGAGGTTTCGAGGATCATGATCCCCGCCTCGTTTCCATCCTTACCTAAGATCTATGGAGTAAGGTTCATGATGTTTTGGTGTTGGTAGTTGGGTGTGCTAAGCAGTCTTTTGCTAAGGTTGCTTATTTTTTTGAGGTTAGGTTTATAACCCTTTTTTCCTTTTAGGAATCCAAGATGAGACCCATAGTTTTGGTTTGCATCTCTTGCCTTTATTTGTTTAACTTTCTTTGTAATTAAAAGCTTCTAAATAAAATCACCGTGTATAAAAGAAATATCCAAGGATCTAGTTGAGGATTATGCACCAAATTTTTATTTTCCACTACGTTTGTGAAACCCATAATCCAATACGGATCTAGCACAACAAGGGGGTTGGTGGGGTTGATAGTCAGACTAGTTATCAACACACTCTTTATACATGGGGCCCTCACATATGATCGAGGAGGGATACCAAAGGTTGACAACCAAGACGGGACCCATACCACCTATGCCAAATTAGCTCATCAAGGACGTGTAATCCAAGCCTCCTATTTGATTTTTCAAAGAATACCCGTAAAATGACCGTCACTCACTCAACGCTTAACCTAATAGGAGTTTTCATTTCCGTTCATTACGTTCTCTGTTATGATTTTTTCGAATTTTACACATAGTTAAGGTTTCCTATTTTTTGTAGGCCCAATACAACGATACGTTTACCTTGAGAATTAAAAACGTCTCACCAAAATCCAATAAACACTCCTTGACAACTTCCTGCCCACCTTGCACAAACACATTTTCTCATATTCTTTTATTTTCGTTGTCTCATTACCTACTTTATTTACTTCTTTTATGACTGCCCTATTCTACTCAATTAATATCTCAACCCCCTTTTACAAGTTTTATGTATGCTCACATTTACTTTGCCCAATTACTAGTATTAGGTGTGGACACCGCACAATGCACGGTGGTTGGTGTAAGGACTGGTATGAACACAAAGACCCTAAAATCCTCTACCTTTTCACCGTCATGCTATTTGAAAAATAAATCTCATACCTAATAAACTTAGAAAAATGAACTACATATATACCCAATATATAATTTGACCTCATAATCATATAGTCTCGATACATGAAACACAATATTTAAAATGTACAATACTCAAATAGCAACACGAACTCCATATGAGAGCGGAGAAGAATATGATTTCATTAGGGCCTCAATCACTATATTGAATAATCAACGCAATGACTTATTAGTGGAGCATGCTAATCCGTAGGGAAATAAAACAAAATTGTGAAGTTGAACTACCACATAGCAAAATTTCATATGAGAAGCCATATTGATAGTTGCAATGGTTATATGGAAGGTCCCTTTGATGTAGAGGGTGTTTTGGCCTAAGTGTCTCGCGATGTGAAAAGGGTTAAAAAAAATTGACCAATAAACATGCAAGTACAACAACCCGAGATTGATGGTAAATGTGGTACACCATAAAAAAACTCTGATACTTTTGGAGCTTCTAGTGAAGTAATTTTTGAAATCATCAATTATTTTCATATTTTCTGAATTTGGGACATTAATGATATGTCCAAACCCAATGTTATACAAGAAAAATAGTTTTTTTTTGTAACAATTGGGGCTAAGTAAACTCTTTTGTATAAAAAAGACATAAATTGTTTTTTTTTTGTACAACACCTTGCTATAAAAAAAACAACATATAAGTTTGTACTTTGTATATATCAATCCTAAAACTCACTCAAGTAACCGCATCAAAACCTCATAAAAAAATTTAGAACGGAAACACGAAACAACCGAATTAAATTGAAGGAGCACGAAGTTCATGTATCTCCGAACACACGAAAATTCCAAATCTCCCAACCTGCGAGTGAAAAACTCTATTTATATACGAAAAAATGGAGGATGGAAACTATCCTTTAGTAACATAGATATATCGATTTACAAAAATACCCTTCAATAACATAAATGTTATTGCTCCGTCTCTGCCAACTTTAAACACACAAGAGTTGTTTAGGTAAGTTGCTGAGGAGATTTGGTTAATTACAAACAGCTACATTCTATAACAAACAAGCCAACTAATGATAAGATATAATGGATTAATTTGTCACACAAGCAAGCATGGGATGCTTAATAGAAGAGTTCAAGCAAGTTGAAAGTGTTAGCCTAAGAGGATATTATTGGTCACTATTTATCATGAAATTGGACAAGTCAAAATAAGCTAAATCTTAATTATAATTTCTGGCATGACTTTTAGGGACTTCTAATTCAAATGTCGGAGTATAAAGAATTGGTGCAATTGCCCATTCGGGAAACATTCAATAGCCACAAAATTTTGGGAGTTAGAAGATCTCCCATCGAATGGTGAAGTTCTGGAAGCAGCCTTCATCCTTGCATGACCAAGTTTTAAATGTTTATTCACCCCTTGATTATCACCCTTATCTTCTATAGACTCCTCCCTTTTTTCTCGGTGTCTTTTGTTGGTGATTGGTTGATAATGCATGTTCATCTCTGAAAGCTCAGAAGAAAGAAAGTCATACAAGATTAAGTCCATCACATTTATGTATTAATCAATACAAGACGGATACGTTGATTAATTTCAAGGAAAATAATGCAACAGAAATTGTATCCTAATATTTCCTACCCCTGACCAGTCATCCATTTGCTTATATGAGTTTGTGCTTGTTGTATTTGGAGACTAATGTCAATCTTCTGATTTGAGGATTATGGTTTAAGCATGTGTTTTGCATTTATTTTAATTTAATGTATCTGCAAAAGAGTTTGAGATTATTGGGATCCTGGATTGCAAATTTGAGCAATATGTTTCTAACTAGTATCGGTGCATTCATTTGAAAACCATGATACAACAATTGTGTTATGAGAATATACAATTTTCGGTTTGCAAAATCACATGAGTAGTCAAACGGTTTCTGACCAACCTGTGAGAGATCGTCAGCGTCGCACACAGAGCAGACATGAAGAAATATTAAAGGACTCACCAATACCATGATGCCATATATTTTCCCTATATATACACACCTAGCCAAAAAAAACTCAACCTCAACCCTTCAAAAAGTACTACCATAACTCTCTCTCAAGCATAAACAATGGATCCTTAAAGTAACAAGAAGTGCAAGAGTCGTGATGCTCCGGTGACACTCCAGGATGTGGTGGAGGAGGAGGCCAAGAATGCACAACTAAGGCATCTCATAAAATATATGACGACGTCAATGAACTATAAACTGTTAAAGGTGAAGTTTCTGAGGAGACAACTGGATTTCAATCTTCTGATGACTCAGACAAACCAACTCATCAACTAGGACATGACATCTGATGAGATAGTTGCAAACACAATACTAATGAAGAAGATGTAAGCAGTTCACAAAGGGCTGTAGAGGGTTATTGATAAGGTTGAGTATGGTACCACAACCTTTATGAACGACCTAGAAAAAATGACTTTCTTTTAGGCCCATTTGGATCCTTTTATGTATGCTTCCCTTTTGTTCCCCCCTTCTTAGTAATGAAAACCTTTCTTTTTGTTTAAATATTTATGTATTTTACTTGCTTTTGCTTTATATACTTCAACTCTCTATATAAATAATCCATTAAAGTTGTACCAACATCCGGAAATCCATTAAAAATAAGACTCATAATTGAATCCTGACAACAACATATTATGTTTTCTCAAACTAGCATGTATATATCTGTAAAACCCCAAGTCAAGCATCTGCCTCCAATAGAAAAAATGGTACATTGAACAACATGAAGTTGTTTTGTTGATTTGACAGCTAGATATTCTATATTCTTAAACGATTTTGCCTTATATTGTATACTGCAAAGTCAGATCTTGCATTCAGGCATTTGGACAATATTGAAGACAAAAAGTTTTATATTCGCGAACGGGACACACGATATAGCTGATGACTAGATAACTCATTGGCATCACATGTGACTCTTCATGATTGTAAGCTGGTATAGCTGATGATTATGGTTTGAGGATAAGTTTATCCTTGTTTGAGAATATAATGCATAAGGCTAGAGGTCATATGTGTTACAAAACACTTCGTATTATGATCTTGCACCTAATTACCAAATAAGCCCATAAAGTCGTTTAAAAATACCAATAATGTCCATAGAACACGCCTATAAATACCCCCAACTGGCTAACACCTTGAACACATATTCACTTTTCATCTCTCCAAAAGATCTTCACACCCCGAAAGCAACAAAAATGGTCTCCAACAACGAAAATGAGACTGATAATTGGATTCACATGGAGCTCGAAGAACAAGCAAGGCATAGGGAATCTATACACCAACTATGGAAGCTGAAGTTCACAACAATCTAGTACCAAATGAAAAGAGACGATATCAAAAACTGGACAACAGATGAAATAGCTTCCAAGACACTAAAGGAATACCAACAATTCTTGAGAAATATTCAAACACATCCCTAAGTTATATTGAGACCCATGATGGATGGTGTTTTATTTCCCTGTTTTTAATTCATGTCGGCTTTTAAATGTTTTGTTTGATGTTTCAAACACCATCTTATCCAATGAACCTATGAATATTTAATTTCACTAAGTCTGCATTAATATTATAAATCCTTATTCAACAGTAAGCGATAGTATTCTTAAACAGGTTCTTATAACTACTCAACCTACAAAAACTGGTTAAGGGTTTGACCTTGTTAGCAGACACTCGAACTCAAAAATGAAAGTATTCTCGAACTAGATGTGGTATATTCTCAAAAAGTTAATCCCAGACATCATCATCATGGCTGGATTGGGACAATCTAATTTCTCAAAACGACCTGTGCTTATTCACAGCAACATCAAATATATTCCCCCCGAAACGAGCGTGAGAAAATATTCTCAAATGCGCAAAACTAATTCCTCAAACCAAGCAGTATATATTCTCAACCGAACATTCAATTTCCTCGAACCGGTAAGTGCATATTCTCACAATAGTTCTTATAAATCCTCAACATATAAAGATTGTTGTTGTATGCATGATTAAGTGCTACTGTTGCTGTATGCAGATCAAGTAATTGCAACCAGATTGTTCGTCATTTCTGTAGACCAATTACTATAATCAAACTCAAAACCATCAAAAAATGAACTTCAAAATCGAAATTGATTGCATCAAATCCCTAAAAGACATCAAAACATACCTTAGTGATAAAAAAAATGAACTTCAATCACAAATGAGATTATAAATGGCGGAAATAGAAGCTTCGCTGCGACCTGCTTGAACCTCAGGCAAAAGAGAGTAGAGCAAAGGAAGCATCAATTCGATTTTGAAAATGAAGCGAAATGTCGTATATACCCTCTAAACATCGCAATTGACTTAAACCATCCACCACACGTGAGTTATTCGCGTGTCACTAATAACGCGTTCTCATCTCAACCGGTCTGTACCTCTCATTCAACCACCACATATAATTTGTAGGTTTAAAGTGCAATAGTGGTTCACACCTAATTGTATAGTTATATATACACACATGGGAGGGCGAGTTAAGACATTATAGTGGTAAGTAGGTGGTAACAAACATCCATCTACGCCACTGTCCGATCGACCATAGTCAACATACAGACACGAGGTTTGGCAATGGCAACCACCAAAGTTTTGGATCATCTGGAGCCATGGTCCCATCTGCCCGGCAAGGTGGTCATGATCACCGGTGCTTCCTCTGGCCTCGGCCGTGATTTCTGCCTCGACCTCGCCAAAGCCGGCTGCTTCGTCGTCGCCGCCGCTCGCCGCGTCGACCGCCTCCAATCACTCTGCGATGACATCAATCGTCTCTCCTTTCCCGGCCCCACCGCTGGACCTCGCGCCGTGGCTGTGGAGCTCGACGTCTGCGCTGACGGAGCCACCATCGAGAAATCAGTCAAGGCCGCTTGGGAGGCCTTCGGAAGGATTGATGCCTTGATTAATAATGCTGGTGTTAGAGGTATTTAACTTGTGCTCTGGAATCGCTTTCTCTTAGACTACTGACCAAATTTTACTGAAATGAAATTTGATGGAAAGTTAAGAGTATTTGGGTTTGATCTTGTTCTAACTGAATTCATCAATCTTAGGAATTTTGATGTATGTTTTTGATAGCCTAACAAGCCTATTTCTACTGATAAGTTTGGTTTGTAGTTGAATTGTTAACCATGGGAAGAACTTAACATTGAGGGTTTTTTATTCAGTAACTAATTATTGACTCTGAATCTGTTTATTAAGAAGTTATTGCTAAAATCTCGTGTAGCATAATAGTTTATCATTAAGTTTCTGTACTTGATAAAGCCTGTGTTCTTGTCTATTGTTTAATTTGTGGAGTATTAGCCATGCCTTGGTTCCTAGTCTTGTTTTTTGCTTCTTCCTTCTTATAGCTCCTTGATTATGAGCATTTTACTTCTTATCAGTGGCACTACCCTAGTAGTTTAGATTTTTGAAGGGTTCCTTTCTCTCGATGTGTACCTGTCTAATGGAATATTTTAAAAGGCGGAAATGGGAACCAATGTGTTTTACTTCCGTCTTAGGCCTCAACTATAATACTAATAATTTCATAAAATGTCATACAATCTAGTTCAAACAACGATTCATGGGTAAACTACAAATGCATACCCTGAAGTTGTCACGTTTAACCGATGATTACCTTGAAGTTTAAAGTTAACTGACGCATACCCTGAAGTTACAACTTGTAACTAAAAACCCCTTCTGTCAGCTAAAATGACGAAAATACCCTCAGTGATTTTTTTAAATAATTTTTTTTAAAATACAAATGAAGTGATTTTTTAAATAAAAATGAAGTCATTTAATAAGTAAATATATATATGTAACAAAAGTAATTTTTAAATAAATTTTTTAACATAATTATTGAAGTGTTGTTGAGGGTATTTTCGTCATTTTAGCTGACGGAGGGGTTTTGAGTTACAACTTGTAACTTCAGGGTATGCATCAGTTAATTTTAAACTTCAGGGTAATCATCGGTTAAACGTGACAACTTCAGGGTATGCATTTGTAGTTTACCCTAGATTCATAGCAAAATCATATGTAGCAATTAACAATTTAACATAAGCAAACAATCGCTAAGAGTTGTTTAGTTCGAAAAGATGATTTCTAATAACACATACATTTATTATAAGTCTTTAAAAAATCAACCTTTTTTTCTAAACGACTTGATCTCACACACTATACACATAACCGATGAGCTAAACACTACTGATCAAGTTCAACCAAACCTGATTGTATAGCGCAATCTACAATTTAAATCAGGCAGAATCAGATTATGTTTTTTTCCACTACTATCAAAGAAGAAGCAAAACACAGTCCTCTCAACAGCTTTGATTAGTTTTTTATTAATAGAATTTGTTTAGATATTCACATATTTTATTTTTAGCCCATATTTCTCATTTTTTACAAAGCCTAATTCTTTATTTAAAATTGCCAAACCTAAAGGCCAGGATACAGCCAGAACACACAAAAAGCACCCAAAAAGTCCCCCCAAAGAACACCCCAAAGCAGGCGTATGCTTCAGTCGTGAGGCAGTCGGTGAGGTGTTCCGATGTGGTCCGAGGCTTACCATGTACATTTATTGACATTGTTTATAATTCATTGCATAGTTTTGTATTTAAGACTTATAGGATATGCCTTTTCAGTTTATTTGTTACTCCCACTTGACCGTTCAAATTGAGATAGCAATGAGCTTATATTGAACAAAACTATAAACTTGTGCCTTTCCCCTTTTATGTTACTATTTTTTCTAACTTAATCTTCTGTCATCTTTTTCATTCAATATTGTTTATGTTGTCATACTTAAGTTCCTTTATTCAGCCCATGTGATTAAATGCTTAGAGATAAGTGATTTTATATCCTAACGTGTAATCACACATTCTGCACTTTAGGTAATGTGAAATCTCCCTTGGATTTGACTGAGGAGGAATGGAATCACATTCTGAAAACAAACTTAACTGGGACTTGGTTGGTGTCCAAATATGTCTGCATATGCATGCGTGATGCGGGTCATGGAGGATCTGTTATAAACATTTCTTCTATTGCTGGTCTTCAACGTGGACAATTACCAGGAGGTGCTGCATATGCTTCTTCAAAGGTTGCTTTGACTACCTTGACGAAGGTAATCTCATCTTACAATGAGTCATCTAAGATTAAAAGCCAGGATTGTACCAATGACATGCATTGATAATATTATTTAAAGTAAACATCTGAAATTGAGAAGTATATAACTTTTCACATGTGTGAAATCTATTGTTCTTGGTTTTCGTTTATGAGTTTTTTTCCAATAGTCCTTTTCATGTCTCAGGATTTTACCTTTACTATGTCTCATCTCCAGTGTTTGTACAGCAATATAATGACATTGTTTGTTTGATTTGTACATTGCCTTTCCTGAATCATTTCAGAATGTTTTTATTTGGCTGCTATCTTTTGTAGCTTCTCTGAATTTGGTACTGAAAGCTTGAAATTTCATCAGACCTAACAGTTTTCTGTAACAACAGATGATGGCACTGGAATTAGGAGTGCACAAAATCAGAGTAAACTGTATATCACCCGGACTTTTCAAATCTGAGATCACTGAGAGTCTCATGCAGAAAGATTGGCTGCATAACGTTGCCCTGAGAACTGTCCCTTTGAGAACACACGGTACGTCCGATCCAGCACTTACTTCACTTGCCCGCTACTTAATACACAACTCATCCGAATATGTCTCGGGGAACATTTTCATTGTTGATGCCGGTGCCACCTTACCAGGTGTCCCCATTTTTTCTTCCCTTTGAGTCTATCCATCTATTTCCTAATGGGTCATATCTGTAATTCTCGCTAGTTTGAAGTCTGATACGAAAAATGTATCCCGAATCGTGCTCTGGGAATGTAATCAAGTAGGTACTTATATTCATTTGGTGTAGGTATTTGGCGTTCATATTTGACCCAGTAATCCTGGTATGTACGGATTTTATGGATACTGAAATTGAGTAAGACCTTTGAACTTTGAAGTCTGCAATTCTTGACTGTTTTTCATGTTGAATATAGCAAAAACAATCACTTCTGTTTGTTAGTGATGTGTCTTAGGTCAATATCAAATCTATTGATTTTATTATTTATAGAAGAGGTTATGAAATAAATGACTTGATGGTGTAACTTTTAGAGGTAGGAAATGTCATTCATGTATCTTTAATCTTATTCTATAATAAGTTTAGTATGATGTGGAGAAGATGGTTATATTTTATTAATCACTAATACGTGATATTGTGTCAAATCATAGACATTACATATCAAACAAGATGGAATGTTACATGGAAAAAGCTATAATTAGGGGGGTTCAAATTATCCAATGCTACCGATCCACCCACTATTCCATCCAACCCGATATCCATTCGGTTAAACCTGGGTCAATTGCAGATTGTATTTTCATAAACGTTCCTCATTATAGGTGGATGGTGGACTTCGAGAAAGAGATCCACGAATAATCCGTTCGCCCGTTTTTTTATCACAGTCAAACCTGAATCAACACGACCTGGACGGGTCGGGCGGACTAAAGCGGGAAGCCGACTACTGACCGATTAATCGGGTCAGGCGGCATCTAGGCGGGCCGGGTAGCGCCTAGGCGGACCAGGCGGCCCAATTAAACGAGCCCAACTACATGTTTTGCCTGACATGCTTTAAGGGTCTTTGGTTTTAATTCAGCACGATTCCTTCCTTTCGTTTTGTAACCAAAAGTCTGAGCTTGTTTTTTTCATTTTACCGATGTGGGACTCTACTTTGTCAATAGTCTCATTCCATTTTCTTTTAATTTTCAAATATACAAAGAAAACAATTCCTTCACAGTTCCATTCATTTTGTTTTTTTTATTGCTCTATTCCGTGCACTCATATTTAGATCAACATCATTAATATTTATATTTAAAGTTAAAAGAAGATATAAATATAATTGATCAAACAAATTTTAAAAAAAGAAAAAAAACATGTAAATTATAATTGGTTAAATAAAAAAAAGACATTAGGCTGGGAAGTATATGGTATTTCGGATGTTAAGTTCAAATATGAATTATTTTTAAAAAAAAAATATTTCAACTATTAATTTGTTTGATTATAATATAAATTGTAATTGTTAATTAATTTGTAATACTATATAATAATTGTTAATTATTTTTTATAGTTGTTAATTGTTTTGTAATCTTAGAAAATAATATTTTTAAGTATATTAAAAATAGTTTATTTTAAATTTTTGATCATACATGTCTAATATATATTATCAATAATTAAAAAAATGATAATAATAAAATCCGCCTAGGCCCCGACTAGTCCCCGCCTAGCGCCAAGAGGCCCTCACCGCCCGACTAGCGCCTAGCGCCTTTTACAACCTTACTTCCAACCCATGGACATTACACAACAAGCCCTCTATCTCCTTTCTCTTATGAATTCTTTCTCCGAAAATCCTCCACAAATTTTATAACTCCTCTTGACTTATCTCTTACTGTGACATAAATTTGCATCGTCTGAATGGATTGATGATATTGGGCTTTTTTTATTTCGTTGATAAATTGTGAGGCAGGCTTTGGAGAATGGACAGGGGATACTGACGGTCATATTGTAAATGAATGAGTGTTATGCGTTGGGCATTATTATTTATAGCATGTGTATGATTTCATACGTTTATTAAAGCTACATCGGAAAAATTGATGACAAGCCAATAACCAAATCAAATCTAGCGCGACAACAACTCTTTAGGTTGAAAACCTAGTCGTTGCAAAGGGGTTCCCCACTACCGCCGACGCCGGCCAAATCGAGTCTAAGAGACTTTCATCGACAACCTTAGGGTTTTCAATCTCTGATCACCAAGGACCGTCGCCATCTCTCTTCCTCCTCCAGCAGGCGTCCTCCCTAATCTTTCTCCTCTACTCCCCC
Organism: Erodium maritimum; assembly: GCA_963921825.1. Lineage (NCBI taxonomy): Eukaryota > Viridiplantae > Streptophyta > Magnoliopsida > Geraniales > Geraniaceae > Erodium > Erodium maritimum. Next base: position 17,741,780 of record OY997591.1, read on the forward strand.
GGTTCTCATCACCTTAGCACCTAATCTCTTCTCGATTTACTAAGAGACTACATCGAGTCTAAGAGAGTGTGGTTTGAGCCTCGGTCAAATTCCCATTTAAAAAAGGTTTTGACATCCACTTGCCATATCTCGTAATCAAGATACGAGACTATGTCAAGTAGAATCTGGATAGATTTGACCATAGCCACTGGTGAGAAGGTTTCCTCATAGTCAATCCCTTGGATCTGCCTATAACCTTTCGCAACCAGTCAGGCTTCGTAGGTCCGAGGCTTTCCGTCCATGTCCATCTTCACCATGAAGATCCATTTTCATCCGATGGTCCTCACACCATCAATGGGATCAACCAGTTCCCAGACTTTGTTGTCCGACATGGACTGCATTTCCTCCCTCATGGCTCTCATCCATAACTAGAAGTCGGGCCCATCTATGAATTACTAAAAGGTGGTTGGATCCTCATGATCCACCATTAGCTCATCGTCCCTTCAAGCAAAAAATAAACATATTTCGGAGGTGGGTGACTGATCCTTCCAAATCGCTTTCGACCTTCAGGAATTGCTACATGAACTGTTTCTAGCTTTACGACCACTTCAAGCTCCTCTACTGGGTTGTTAAGTGGTTCAGAGGCATTTGTACCATCTTGAACTTCTTCTAGATGTACAGCCCTCCCACTGACGTCTTTTGAAACAAATTCTCTTTCCATAAAGACCCACCATTAGTGACGAACATCATGTTCTCAGTGGGTTTGTAGAAGTAGTATCCCCTTGTTCCTTTAGGATAGCCCACGAAGGTGCATTTCTCAGATCTTGGTTCGAGCTTAGTCGAAACCAAACGTTTCACATAAGCATCGCAACCCCAGACCCTTAGGAAGGACAAAACAGGCTTCTTCCCGTACCATTTCTAAAATGGAGTCCATTCCACAGCCTTCGTCGGAGCCCGATTCACTATGAATGCGGCCGTCTCTAGAGCATAACCCCAGAAGGAGATCGGGAGATTAGTCCAACTAATCATGGAACAGACCATTGTCTAACAATGTCCGATTAATCCGTTCGGCTACACCTTTCAACTATAGTGTCCCAAGAAGAGTCCATTCCAAAAGGATCCCATTCTCTTTTAGATGATCTAAGAACTCTATGGTCAAGTATTTTCCACCTCGATCCAATCGAAGTGCCTTAATACCTTTCCCGAGCTGGTTTTCTACTTCAATCTTAAACTCTTTGAATTTATCAAAAGTTTCATACTTATGCCTCATCGAATAGACATAACCATATTTACTGTAATCATCAATAAATGTGATAAAGGAGTTAAAACCCCTCTTGGCAAGCGAACTTATTAGTCTACACACATCCGAGTGTATCAACCCCAATAATTCACCCGCCCTTTCAACGTAACCGATGAAGGGCGCTTTGGTCATTTTTTCCCATCAAACAAGCCTCGCACCTATCAATCGAATGAAATTCGAATGGACTTATAAGTCCGCACTTCCAAAGTGCTGATATGTGTTTTTGTTTATGTGGCCATAACCAAAGTGCGTTATAAGAGTTTTTGTTTAAATCGCCGGATTTAGATCTTTTGGCATTAACGTTATAAATAGAGCTTGAGGCATTGTTACCCATATCTAATACATACAATCCTCAAACCATGTTAGCACTAACATAAAACATATCATTGCATATAATATTGAAAATTAAAATTATGTTCTTCCTTGTATAATATGGACGGTAGAGGCGGATCCAGAAAGTTCATTTAGGGTATGCCATTGATAATGATAAAATGTATAAAAAAAAATCAAATTCGGTTTAAGAAGTGTTGGAAATTGATCGGTTTATCAAATAAAATAACTTTCTCATACGAGTTTCGATTGGGCCCGTAATATGTCAAATCGAATGAAATTCAGATATCTATAATTTTTATGAAGAAATTTCATCTATAAAATACAATACGGGTATATAGGTTATCCAAGTCGAACGATCAACCATACATTGTTTGGCCCGCCATGGGCAGAGCACTCTAGAAAAATACATATAATCAGTCATACGACGTATATGATAACGTAAATGATATAATATGAGACATGATTTCTTTTAAAAATGAGTCAAAACAACTTCATTGTCAATAACTATAAATATTTATAAATGCATATCTTTGTACTGTTATGTCTTACATCTAAATTTTTCAAATACAACGTACAAAAAACTGTGAATAAGATTTTTGAAAAGTGTAATAGACATTTGGAGGGTAAAAAAAGCGTTTTCAAGTAAAATGAGGTTATACACGCAACAGATTTTCAAATGACCATAACTTCTTCATACGAACTCCGATTTAGGCCCGTAAAATATCAAATCAAAGATATCTGAAAGCTCTACAACTAAATAAAATTTTCTCGGGGCAGGGTATGCCGTGGCATACCCTAAACCCCCGTAAATCCGCCTCTATATGGACATAGATATAATTTCCCTACTAAAAGTAGGTATGCAATATACATTATGTAGCACAAAACTAGGGCTCTTGACAAAGCAAGACTTATTAATCCTACAGCAGTTGCCACAACTCTGAGGTCCACTTCATGCTCTTCAAGCTTCTCATACTTTTTAGCCATTGCACGTTAGTGCGTATGTGAGATTCAGCCCCGGTATCCAATACCATGAATCTAGGAAAGTAGAGAGATGTAGCTTTATAAAGTTAATACCTAATGAAGGCACAGTCTCACTGCCCTTCTTCAGATCATCCTGGTTTTTCCCGCAATCCCTTTTTCGTTGACCAGGCTTCTAGTAGTAGAAGCATATAGTCTTATCCTCCTTAGCATTCCTTAAGGGCCCCCGGTCCTAGGAGAGTTAACAGCGATCAAGTGTCTCATCTTTCATGCCAAGTGCGCAAGGGCCTTGCCCTTTCCACTACCAGTTTCCTTCTTGAAACGGGATCCATTTCTGACCATCAGAATATCCTTGGATTCCAAATCCTTGACATTCTTTTCAACAGTTAAAACGTGCCATGTAACTCTGATATGGTCTTGTCCATATTGTGCATGTGATAGTTCATGATGAACTCAACATACGCACATTGCCATTATCAAAAATCAAACGCTAATTATTTCTCATGCATTAAACTCATAAACAAGAATTTAAAACATGGTATAAAAACAATATGCTAAAACCGAATCTTTCAACACTGTCTTGTGAATCTTGAAGGTAATACGACTCTGATACCACTGTTGGGTCTCGATGTAGGATTGGAGATGAACCAACTCACAGTGGAAAAACAATGAAAACCAAGAGACAACTAAAGTCATGAAACAACTACCAAAGAATGGATCACAAAAAAATAGCATTTCATACCAAATGAAGAACACTGAGTAAGGACGATCGGATTGAGTCTTCAAGATGCCTACGTATCCACTTGGGAATCAAAGCCTCGTAGTTCTTCTTATCAGCACTCAAGAATACCAAAAATGGAGGAAGAGAACATCCTTGGCCGAAATTAAAAGGGGGGGGGGGAGAGAAAAAGATGACTTAAACATAACAAGCCCCATCAACTTGTCCAACTAAAGGAATGAGACAAGTAAGATGCAAATATGACAAAGTATGGTGGTATGTATGGTTAGACAAGATGGGGTTAGGTGGTAAATCACCAATACCATAATCTTTGTCTTGCTTACTTAGTACTAATTAATCAAGACATGATTAATTAGTGGGAAAATTTCATTTTAATACCCTACCAAACATTTAATTTCAAAATGATACCCTGGCATAATTTTTTTGAAGTTTCATACCTAAACCAAACATTTATTAACACTTTCATACCTCAGCTGTTAGATTATGTTAACTTTGCATCCAAAATGTGTAAAATATCCATAATACCCATAAGAATCAGTCAAATTTTCAAACTCATGCCATTGATTTTCAAAAACTATTTTTATTTCATAAAAAATCATTTTTATAATAAAAATCCATATTTTAATTTTTAAAAAAATTATTTTATTTTTTTAAATTTCAATTTTTATTTAAGAAAAAATCAAATTGTATTTAAAAACATCAGTTTTATTTATAAAAATTATAATTTTATACAAAAATCAATAAAAAATCATTATTTTTTTTGTAAAAATCAGTTTTTTTTATAAAATTCTGTTTTTATTTTTATAAATTCATTTTTATTTATGTTTGGTGTATAAAAATAAATTTTCAATTTAAAAAATTATTTTTATTATTTAAAAATCAAATTTTAATTTTAAAAATTATTTTTATTTTATAAATTCAGTTTTTATCTATAAAAATTATTTTTATTTTTATAAATTCAGTTTTTATTTTATAAATTATTTTTTATTATTTAAAATAAAATTTCAATTTTACAAAATAAGTTTTTATTTTTAAAAATTCAGTTTTTATTTTTAAAAATTAATTTTATTATTTATGAACATCATTTTTGTTTTTAAAAATTCAATTTTTATTTTTATAAATTCAATTTTTATTTATAAAAATAATTTTATTTTTAAAATTCAGTTGTAATTTTTAATCCTTTTAATAATTCATTATTTTCATACCAAACTTTAATTCTATACCTAAATTTCAATTTCATACCCAAACTAACATAGTCAAGACTCCATGTGAAGAGCGCAATCACAATTCCAATGGCACACTAAGGCCAATCTTGCAGAGATAACATTTTCTTAAAATTGTAACTTCTTGTCTATATAGATGTACATGAAACATTGCAAACGATTACATGAACTCTAATATAGAGGGATAGAAGAGAAATCAAATACAAACCATGTCTTAACCTAAAAACTAGAGAACCAATCTAAGCCATCTATTTTAAGAATGAAAGGATGGGATGCAGGGCTTTTTAGTAAAACTATCATATTACTTTTTTTTTACCAATTCACTAATTTAATTTTTCCCACTTCGTTTGAACTCCGATTGGCTTCAAACTTGCGCCATTAGTTTTGTTTTTTCAAGGGATTTCTATCAAGATCACTCATGATTTTTAAAAAAATAAATTATAAATGGGTAATTTTTATCAACACTTTGCTCTGGTTTTATCAACACTGTTATACTGGTTTTATCAACACTTTGTACTGGGTTTATCACCTCATTACCAAAACTGATCATGATTCTATCACATCATCACGTGTTTTTTATGAACACTAGTTTTATCAACACCAAACACTAGGTTTTATCATTAAATTACGTGTGTTTTATCACCCACCATCACATGTTTTTTTTGAAGCACGAAAAAAGAATTATTTCGGGGCTGGTTTAAAAAAAATTATATCTGGGTAATTTTTATCAACACTTTACATTGGTTTTATCAACACGTTATATTGGTTTTATCAACACTGGACACTAGTTTTATCACCTCATTTTCCAAAACCGAACATGATTTTTATCACCTCATCACGTGTTTTTATGAACATTAGTTTTATCAACACTAAACACTATGTTTACCATTAAATTACATATGTTTTTATTACCCCATCACATGTTTTTTTATCAACGCTAAACTCTAGTTTATCACACTTATTATCAAAATTGAGCATGGTTTTTATCACCTCAGTACATGTTTTTATCAACATTTAGCACTAGTTTGATGCCTCCGATTTAAAACATTTATTAGTGAAGATTTATCAACACTCAACATTATTTTTATCACCCCTATATACCTTTTTTATTTTCATGCTTCAAAATATATTCATGATTGATCTTGATTTAAAGCCCTTGAAAAAATAAAAATATTGGCGCAAGTTTGAAGCTAATTGGAGTTCAAACGAATCGGAAAATATTAAATTAGTGAGTTGGTGAAGAAAGAAATGGACACTTGTCCACATGGCACCATGCTTTTACAATTATGCCCTTGCTTGTGGAGAAAGGATGAAAGTGGCGTGAGTTTGGGTGAAATTGGGGTGATGATGTGGCATCATGGTGAATGTTGGATCTTAGGTATCTGTGACTAGGATTGGTTCTTTAGTTTTTAGGTTATGAGTGGTTTGTAGCCGATTTCACCTCTAGAGGGATAATCTATTGAGAATCACTCTTAACATAGGAACCGTGAGAACCAATTCTAGCCACACTCATTTATGATCCAACACTCATCAAAATGTCACATCATCACCCAATCCAAGTCAAATACACACCCACTTTCATACTTTCTCACACAAGTAAGGGCATAATTTTAATAGCATGGTGTCATGTGGATAATTGTCCTTTTTTAACCAATATAGTAATTTAATATTTCCCGATTCGTTTGAACTCCGATTAACTTCAAACTTGCGCCAATATTTTTGTTTTTTCAATGGCTTTAAATCAAGATCAGTCATAAATATATTTTGAAGCACGAAAAATAAAAATTTATATCAAGGTGATAAAAATAATGTTGAGTGTTGATAAATCTTCATTAATAAATGTTTTATATCGGAGTACCAAACTAGTGCTAAATGTTGATAAAAAAACATGTAATGAGGTGATAAAAACCATGTTCAATTTTGATAATAAGTGTGATACACTAGAGTTAAACGTTGATAAAAAAAAACTTGTGATGAAGTGGTCAAACACGTAATTCAATGATAAACCTATTGTTTAGTGTTGATAAAACTGGTGTTCATAACAAGCACGTGATGAGATGATAAAAATCATGATCAGTTTTGGAGAACCGGGTGATAAAACCAGTGTAAAGTGTTGATAAAACCAGTGTAAAGTGCTGATAAATCCAGAGCAAAGTGCTGATAAAAATTACCCAGATTTTTTAAAATAAAAAATCAACCCCAAAATAATTTTTTTTTCATGCTTCAAAATATATTCATGAGTGATCTTGATAGAAAGCCCTTAAAAAACAAAACTAATGGCGCAAATTTGAAGCCAATCGGAGTTCAAACGAAGCGGGAAAAATTAAATTAGTGAATTGGTTAAAAAAAATTATAATGATAGTTTTACTAAAAAAACTCTTACCACTTACTAAAAAGTGCTGTTTTTTGCAGTCAACAAGTCAACTAGTCAATTGCATCTCATCCATCCATTCTTGAAATGGATGACTTAGATTGGTTCTCGTGGTTCCTACGTTAAAACATGGTTCTCACCAGATTTCTCCTCCTCTATTATAATCTAAATATGCTAAGAAAAACTTAAACTTAAAAAGCTAAATCATCCATCAATCAGAAGAAGAAACGTAAGCTCCGCAAATTATGAGCTTCATACTAATCAACTTGCAAAAAAGAACTTAATCTGAACTCAAACCTTCACCAATTCATCTTCTTCCTCACACAACAATTTGAACAAAAAAATACCCAACCAAGTAAACTTAATCAGCGTAGCTTTCTTGTTGGAGACGTTATCGACCGTAACCCTAAAAACCACAGATGAACAACAAGAGAAGTCAGAGACCCGTCTCGCCAAATGATCAAAAATCCACCATTTCAGCTCGAGAACACTAAATCAACGAGACTAGTTGGATGAAACAAAAATCATAATCAAATAACTCGAAGAACTCGGTAGAATTAAACGCACCTAGAATTTGAGAAGGAATAGGGCTTGTATGCGCCTCACGCACGCCCCTTTCTTTCTCGTGTTGCGCCGCTTTTCCCTTCCGATTTCGGAGTAAGGTCTCGATTAGCTATACCGTCGCCAGAGTTTCGTAGCCCGTGTTGGCTCGTTACCGTGAGTTTTGGTCTCCGAAGGTTGAAGGTTGCGGGGACGAGGGTTGCGATTCTGTGTCCCCATTTTCTGTAGGTTTGGAATCGTGCGGATTGGAGGCCGGTCGGCATGTTTTGAGTCGCCATCGTTCACTGCTTGTGGTAGTGGCGTGATCAACTTGCAAATATCATCATCTCCTTCGTCATCATCAACAAAGGAGTCGGCCAGGCCATATTTGGATAGGGCTAGTAACGCCGCCGACTGGTTGCAGAAAAGGGTCATGAACTGACAAGTTCAGGCTCTCCGATGTCACGCCCCAATTTCAGCGAACCGAACTCGGGACGCGAACATTTAAAAGATGAAACACTTAAAACCTGTTTTGAATAAAACTCTGATATTTCCATTTAGTTACCAAAAATAATAATAATATTTACAATACAAAAACGTCCCAACAAGTGGACAAGGTACAATATCCGTCACTAGACTCAAAAAAAATAAAGACCAGACTCCGCTCCAAGCTCCATGAACTTCAAGAGCTAACCTAGTCCGTCCGGTGATCAGTACCTGTAGGAAAAGCAGCTAGGGGTGAGCGTTCGCTCACCTCCACGGATAACAGACTGACTATGGCATAATTAGTAGATAAAGCCAGTAACACTAAACCAACCCAACACCGGGACTACAGTCCCCAACTCAAGTACCTAACTGACCCACAACCCGTTACTTTCCTCAACAGACTCAACACTCGAGAACACAATGTAGACCCAACACAACTATCGACGACCTCCTCCAAGGACACGACATAAAGAATACACAACGCCAAACAAGATCACAAAGGATCGCACACCAGCTGCTCAGTAACCAATCTCAATCAGGTCCAGGATCGACCTATCACAATTCCTCGACACGAAGTCGGATCAGGCTGTCGACCTATCGCAATTCATCGACACTAAGTCGGATCAGGCTGTCGACCTTTGCAGTTCATCGACACTAAGTCGGATCAGGCTGTCGACCTATCGCAATTCATCGACACTAAGTCGGATCAGGCTGTCGACCTTTCGAACTCACAACGCCAGGTAACCACAATCACAATCACAGGCAAGTTCAATCACACAGGCACTCAAGGCCACTCAAGACACCTCAACAGTCAAGACTCGAGTTCAACAACCCCACGGGCACCCACTGCCACTCAAGACACACCAACGGTCAAGACTCGGGTTCAATAACCCCACGGCACCCACGGCCTACTCAAAACACACCATCGGTCAAGACTCAGGTTCAACAACCCCACGACACCCACGGCCTACTCAAAACACCAACAGTAAAGCACAGGCACTCACGGCCACCCAAGACATCAATTTAAATAACACGGGCTCTCATGGCCACCCAAGACACCAATTTAAATACACGGGCTCTCATGGCCACCCAAGACATAAATTAAACAGTCAACCTCCGGGCATGGTCATATGCCTCCAGTAATTCTGCTATCGCTAAGTTCTCTGTTCCTACGACACTACTAAGTGTCACATGCTTTTCTCATAAACGCTACAATCCCGTATCATGCTTTTCTAATATTTAAATAAACCTACTCAACCCACGACACCCCGGTGTCACATGCAATTCTACTATTAACTTTCCCTAATCAGGGCCGAGATCCGGCTACTTTTCCCTACCTCGTAAATAACTCCAAAAGCGCTCCAATAAAACTCGATGTAAACCCAGTCACTCGCCGAGCTTCCCTTTGCCTTGGTCTGCAGCACGATCTAAAAGAGCACAATTTTAAGGCACTTTTAAACTAGTACGAATAAACCGAAAATCAAAGAACTTAACGCCCAAACGTAACCCCGACAATGTCGATCACTCCCAAACCTCCCAATTACTCGACATTGTCGATAAAGGACCCGTAAAGGCCCAATTCGCCCGTCATGGCGAATCTGCCCGGTTTTTATAAATTGCCTTCCGGGGCTCCAAAAGTTCCCGTTTTCGTTTCTACGGTCTTAGAATAATTCAAGGAACCCAACGCACTTGACGGAATCGAATTCCGACTTCTAAGTCAAATTATTAACGTTTAAAGTTTCTAAAACCCGATAATTGCAACTTCTCCAATTTAATTCCAAATTTCGATTCGATTAAGGATAAATGGTCCGGGGAACGTTTTAAACCACCCGAACATTAAAACCCGAGCAACCGAGAACGTGGGCCCCACCCCACCTACTTGGCCGAGCCCTATGGTTCAAGGGGGGGGGGGGCTCGGCCACCATGTGGTGGCTGGTACCAACTCCGGCCAGCCACCCCATGGCCGGCCGGCCACCACCCACGGTGGCCGGAGCTCCTCCCGAGTCTCCGGTCACCGGAAAACGTCCAATAACAACTCCAACCACCTCTAAAACGTCTCCAACAAACCCCCAAACTCACTACAACCCTAACCCATAGTTTCATACAAAACCCTAACTTTCCAAAGTTAACAAAACGAAGTTCGGGTTAGGTCTTACCAACGAGGAAGACGAGGGGAAGACGATTTCTCTTTGTCTTGAGACGATCCAAAGGCTTGAACTCTCCCAAACCCTAGCTTTCCCTCTCTTCTCTCTTCTTCTTCTTCTCCTTCTCTCTCTAAACACTCTCTTCCTTTCTAAATAAATCAACTAACAACAATTTCTATTTTTTTTCTCTTTTAACCCCACATGGCCGGCCACACCTATAGTCCCATCTAGTTTCCCCCCAAAACTAACACCACCACAATTAGGACATGTGTCAAGGTGGGTCCCACACCTTTTGGAAAATATCTACTTGATATTTTCCAATCAGATTCACGAAAATCGGACGTTTCGGGCCCCGAACGAGCACTTTTCCCAAGAAATTACGAAACTTGACGGGCTACAAGGAAACGGCTCAACTAAGACCGCTACGATGAAGGCTAAGCTTTTCGGGTCCAAAACGGTCCTCGAATGGACCAAAACGTCGCTCGGTTGACTTTTCCAGCGAAAAGTCAACATTTCCCAAATTGATCAGAAAGTTGCCCTGAGTCCCCCGGAACTCATTTTGGTTGATAACGGGGTCAACTTAAGTCCGTTATGACCGTCGGGGTCAAATTAGGTTAAATTAAGTGTCTGTCTCAAAATTTTTAAATTTTCCTGTTTTTCGCAAGTTTGACTGACGTTGACCAGAAGTGGTTATTACATCCGATCTCTTCACCGGTGACATGGTGCTTGGCTGAGTGTGTTGGGTGTTTGAACTGGACCAGAGGAATTTCCGATCTCCTGGTTTCGTTTACAGTGGGTGTGACGCAGTAGAGTTGTGGTGTTGGTGTGGTTCAGTACATAAGCAGAGTTGCGAAGGATTGGTATCTCAGAGCATGAGAAATCAGAGGAGGAGCTCAGGTGAATCCGTCGGTCCGGAGATCCAACTTCTCTCTTTTTCCACTTTCTGCTATGTGCTTGTGTCGAGCTATGCAAATTGTTGCAACATTGTGTACCCTGTTAGTAAGGAGCATTTTGTTTCAGAACAGAGGCGTAACAAAGGAGGAGACCAATTCTCAGCCAAAAGAGATCTCGTTCCCGCGACGATTTTGAACAAGAAGGTCCATTTTAAGGACGCTAATGGTCTGCCCAATAGGGTTGGGAAGACAGTAGAACCAGTGCAGCCGAATTCTGCCCAGGTTCGGGATGATGCGTTTGAGAAACAGGGTAACGTGGTCGGTTTGACTGGTGGGAAGCTTAAGAAGGGTGGGTCTTCTGATCCAGTGAAGAAGAAGCAGGCTTTTCCAGCTCTCAAGAGACTCGATCCTGCACAGGTAATTCCGAACGAAGTGTACATTCGAAACTTACCCTTTGCAACTTCCGATGATTGGGTTCGTCGTACTTTTGGTGCGTTTGGCGAGATTACCGGATGCTCTGTTTTGAAGCGTGCGAACATGGGTGGAAATATTTTTGGGTTTGTTACGTTTTTGTCACCGGAATCTGCGTCCATGGAAGTGGAAACCTTCAATGGCTACACGATTAATGGACACAAATTGTTCTTAGCTCTGGCATACACTCGTGATCTAGTTGGAAAGTCTTCCAAGCGAGTCGAGAATACCTCGGTAGCGATTCTGGTAATCTCGTCTGAGCTTTTGCGATCCAGTGGTTCTAGTGTAACAGAGCTTGGTGGTGCTTTCAAATCCCAAAAATCGCGGAGTAATCAGATTGAGATTGATTCGGAGAAGACTAATCGTTTGTCTCCTGATTTAAGGGATAACAGATCTGCTTCAGTTTCAAGCGAGGTTGATTCGCGTGTTGAGGAAGAAGGTCGAAATGCAGCTCTTTGCGTCGTTCAGGGCAGGGAAGCTAATGCCCAAGACCGAGTAGCGGTGGTCCAATACCAATTTTTTAAGGGACCTGCTGAGGCCCATCCGGTTAGTCAGCATGCTCATTTGGATCATTTGTTGGGCTCTGGACGTAAAGCCCAACAGGAGGCTTTTGGGGAACAAAATACTCCGTTGGGATCATTTTTGGATGTTGGAACTCAAAATGAGGCCGATGCTTCAGCTGGGGACCACCAAACTAGTCCGTGGAAGAAGATTCTCCTCCAACCTCCGAATATAGTCACTACGATTCACAACAATGTTATAGCTCAACCAAAAAAACGTGGTCGTCCTAGAAAGGGTCGGTCATAGGTGATTGCTCCTCCAATAGTTTTCTATCAGACAAGAGCTAAAACTCCTGCTGATAGAGAAGGCAATTCGGGAAGCTTTATGTTGATATTTCCAAGAAGGATAGCTCGGGTGATTGGAGTCTTAGCACGAAAATTGGTAAAAAGTCTTTATTTTTCTCCATTGATGCTTGAACAAGCTCCGCAGCGTTCCGGGGTGGATGTCGAAGATAGTGTGGTCGAGGCAATCCCTGATGCGTCTTTAGGAAAATCTATAACCCTTATTTCGGTATCTAACCATTTTTTGTGCCTAAACCCGGGTAGGACGCAGGAAAGGTAGGCGGCTTTTTGCGGCTTCTTTTGTTTTTGTCGTGCTTAGGGTCTATTTTGCTATCTGTTTCGCTCTTATAGTTGTATTGGTCTGAGGAAAAGGTCTTTGTTTGAGGATCGTTTTCTTGCTTTGTTCTACTTTTCTTGTAGAACGAATGCGTAATAAATTTTTAGCCTATAAAAAAAGAATTAAACGCACCTACACAAAACCACCATGGACGGTCGTTCCTCTCCCCGCGTCACCAGCCAACTCTCTAGATCTAGCGCCTCTGTTGGTGGACGTTGATGAAGGCCTGAAAAGGAGGAGCTCCTTGCGATGTGTCCGATTCCAGCACGGTAGAAAGGGCATATTTGAATATGATTGATTTGAGATAGATGGGAAGGATTGAGAGCAAGAGGGAATTAGCGAAAAGGCCCCCACATCTAAATCTCTTTGCACCATGACCTTCACTTTTTCACCTCCCTTTTCTCATTAACCCAAACCTACGAAAATAACATTCTAACCCTTATTTTCAACCTTTCATTTTCCTCTTCTTTTCCCAATACTCCTCGTATCTCTGCAACTCCCCATTTTTAACTTTTCATTTTCTCTCTTCTTTTCCCAATACTCCTCTTATCTCTTCAACTCCCCATTTTCAACTTTTTCATTTTCTCTCTTCTTTTCCCGATACTCCTCTTATCTCTCTAACTCCCCATTTTCAATCTACTACACATTTTTTCAACTTCTTCTTCCTATTTCTCGTATTCTTCGTTATCGTCGTCCCGTTGAAGTCGTCACCGTCCAATCGAGCTCGTCACGAAGCTATCGTATTTTTCTTTTCTTATATCTTTTTTCTTCTCTCTTTTTACCTACGGGCCTCGATTTATGTACTAAATTTTTCCGATCGACCGAAAAATTCATGAATATGATCGATCGACCATGGTTTTTGGAAGATCAACCATAGCCGATCCACTAAAAACCATGGTTGATAGATCGTGTTTTGGTCCGCCAAAATCTGTCCCGAAAAATTGGGGCGAGAAATTTGAATTTTGAAAATTTGGGGGGAAAGTTGAATTTTGAAAAAATTGGGGGAGGGTTTTAGAAAAAGGAAAAATAGGTATATTAGAAGTTTCATTAAAAAGGAAGGTCATATAGCAAATGGTTAAAAAAAGAAGGTTAGTCTGCAAAGGAATCTCTTTTTTAAAGCCATTTTCCTAATTTCTCCCGAGAGCAACCATAATGTGGTTGTATCTGAAGCAAGTTAGAAAGTTGAGGGTGAGGGATGAGGGAGAAAAATATGTAATTTTAGTTTTAGGGTTTTGATATGAAAGAGGGGTAATTTGGGTACTTTTAAAATTATATGGTCATGTGCCTAGCACATAACCATTTTCCATCCAAAACTAACATAAAGTTAACGGTTGGGTATGAAAGTGTTAGTAAATGTTTGGTTTAGGAATGAAACTGCGAAAAAATTATGTTAGGCTATAATTTTGAAATTAAATGTTTGGTGGGGTGTTAAAATGAAATTTTCCCTTAATTAGTTCCATAGGCCTTGGTTGCATGGGCCTCTTAGAACATGGCCCGTGGCCATTCCCAACAAGGTCCCGTGACGCGCTTATCGCCTTCAAGCCTTCCATACTGGAAATGTACAACATTATGCGACACGATCAATCCCAATATTCCAAACCTTGTCTCGATCCGTAAAGTCCTATTCACTTACGGGCAGATGACCCAAAACCTAGTTTTGGTCATGTCCCGAGACAACTCCCTTTTGTCCATTCTCCATAAATGTGTCAATGAGTTTCACCCTCCGGTGTGACCCTTAGGTTTATGCATGCCAATAGATCAATGTAAAATCCCAATTTACTTGATCCTATATAAGTGGCAACTAACGAGACTTTAGTATTGCCTGACACTGCATAACGAATCGAACCTATCGATTCTAACATTTCGGTCGTCTATGTCACTATCCTTTTATCTCCGTTATCCTGATTAAGATAAGGCATAGAGCCGTCATCGTTATTATTCTCAATCATTGTTCTTTGATATGTGAGGTGACTGAATATATGATAACCAGTATCATGTGCATGGCCATGCTATTCTTTCAGTCACTCTCGATCAAGCGGCCGAGAACCGATATCTTTCCCCTACCTCAGTATGAGGGATAAATCTCTTAGCCGTCTTTCGTGTCACTCATGCAGCCCGTCCCCAAGCCAATCCTGGCCGTTATGGAAGCCTTGTTATGGACAACATTATGCTCAGGTCAAACTCAGTTGTTGACTGCATAGCGATCACAAAGGCTCCTTGGTCTAAGGATACATGACAAGCTATGACACTGAATATGTTCATGACTTAATCTATGGCACATATTCAGGGCGGGTCGTCCAATATTATGTTCCACATGATATCTATGATCAGACTCCGGAATCCCATTCCAATTAGTAACATAACGTAAGCCATAAAGAGCCATCTTTCATACTAGTCGCTTCTAGTGAAACTTTGTTGACTATGGACCCATCGAATATGATCTATCTCTATCTATGATTCTATTCGCATGATGGGCATAGATCAGAACACACATCGATATATTACTTCAACACATAAGTAATATAATGTCACTTTAATTTTGTTACTAACGATGATATTTACATTTGGACATTTACGATTGGACTACAAGAAATGAGACTAACAAATACCTCATGAAGGCGCAATCCCACTGCCCTTCTTCTAATCATCCTGGTTTTTCCCGCAATCTCATTTCTGTTGACTAGTCTTCTAGCAGTAGAAGCGGACAGTCTTATCCTCCTTAGCCGTCCTTAAGGACCCCGGTCCTAGGAGGGTTAGGAGCAATCAAATGTCTTATCTTTCATGCCAAGTGATCGCTAAGGACCTTGTTTTTGGTTTTGTTGGACCTTGTTTTTGGTGTGTGGTTTCTATCTCAAGACCCACACTTACCTTTTTTAATGCATTCCTTTCTCTTTGATAAAAAAAACATTGAACTCCAGTTTTATCACCACAACATAAATTATTTTCCCGTTCTTCTAAATATATATTTATCACAGATCTTGATACATAGCCCTTAGAAAAAGAAAAATATTGGTTCAAGAACAAAGCTGATCAGAGTTCAAACGAAGCGGAAATCATTAAATTAGTGAATTGGTCAAAAAAATGGACACTCGCTTATGTGGTGCGTTGCTATTATAATTATGCTCTTGCTCGTGTGAGTAAGGATGAGTTGTACAATGATTTTATGTGTTTTGTGTGATAATGTGAAATCATGAATATAAGATTTTTAATTTGTGCGGTTCAACTGAATTCTCACGGTTTTCAAATTTTTTTGAGCGAAAGGTGCAATTGTATTAAATTTATATCAGGACATTGATGTGCGCCAGGGAACATGCTCCCAGGCCACTAAGGTCAGATAGAAAGAGCAATGGCTACTGAACCTTTTACCACTAGAACCGTCACCGATGGTATTTGAAAGCCCTATAGGCAAGGACAGAATACGAAAAGGGGGAAGGGGGTGTCAGAAATCCAAGATCTCAACAACGGTGATAGTGGGAGGCAAAGCATCTACATGGGACCTCAGCCTCTCATTCCTTTTGGTGGGGCTGCTTCCCCGCCCTGACATGCTCCTCCCGAGGTGCTCTAGCAGCTGAACTCTTGAGTGCTTCAGTTCCCTCTCCAAGTACCTTAGTGGGTGCTAGGACTACAGCCTCCTTCGTCCCCAGACCTCCACGCGTTTCAGCACCAAACTCACCAGAGGGCGGTGGTGGAGCCCCCAAAATCGAGCCAGCATGATACTGAATGGTTTCCAGTCGGTTCATACCCCGAATCCCCAGACCAGGAGGCACCAAGCTTGAAGCAACCCAGGGGGCCTAATTAGGGTCAAGGTGCCCTTAGGGGTGACATCATTAGGAGTAGGTGACTGATCAACCTCTCCTCAATCTGTCGCATAGGCCTTGATCTTCTTATCCCTTTAGTATCCAGCATAGAGGAGCCAAATCGCAGAGGGCCTTTGACTGACCATGTGCACTCCTTCAAGTCATGGTCGAGCCTACCGTAGTGTAGCAAAAGCTCGGAAGCTTAGAATAGGTTAGTTCGATGTGAATTGGCTCAGGAAACTCCTTGAACCGAAGTATCAGTCCCCTCTGAAGCGGCCTCTCGATAAGGTTCCAGAACCGAACTTTGATAGTGCCACCTCAACACATGCCCCACTTGTCACATGGGACATCCACACACGCTCCCAGAGAATCCCCGACAGAGGTACCCGTCTCCCTTGTCCTTACCAGAGGCGATAGACCCCTGGCGTGCGCCCACAATTGCACTCAGTCAAGCACAGGCATTTCTCGAGCACAAAGATCCAAATCACCGAGCAACAGGGGCCGACCGTCGAAACACCAGGGCTCATTTCCTCGGACCCACGCCCGAGCCTCAGAGGACCGGAAGTAAAAGCCGGAGAGGCCCGACCCTAGGTCCTTCATCACAAGACCCTTAGCAGCCTTTCCCCATGCATTCGTAATGATTCGCATTTGAGTGTCCTTACGAGGGGTCTTTGGAGACCATAGTCTTCCCAGCATCCCGCATTGCTGGCTGGCAATGGTTGTTGATGTTGCCCGGGAAGACGGAACAAACACCTCGACCTCCGCTTCCTCGTCCAATGAACAGGATGAAAGGCCGTCATGTAGACCCTGAAGATGTGAG
The DNA here is from genome assembly GCA_963921825.1 of Erodium maritimum. Taxonomy (NCBI): domain Eukaryota; kingdom Viridiplantae; phylum Streptophyta; class Magnoliopsida; order Geraniales; family Geraniaceae; genus Erodium; species Erodium maritimum. The sequence continues at coordinate 17,759,033 of OY997591.1, forward strand.
ACTAAATCAGTTGAGGGCGGACGGAATTCCTCCGTAGCCAAGTGTCGCAAACGATCCCGCGTCATTCCCTTCAGAGTTATAAGGTATGTCGGGATAAATGGGATCTTATCCTTAGTGGGGGGGCACCGGCCTAACCCTAGAGCCACCATTGTCGTCCTAAGAAGCTCCTCCATCGGAGCCTTTCCCTTGGTCAGGTCTCGCTACAGCGGCGGTGCCCTAGTACGGTTAGATACTGTTGTCGTCACAACTTTAGCCCATGCACCCGGAGTGGGGGTAATCAGGGAATGCTTGTGACGCGATTGTGAGGAAGTCCTAGCCATCGCACCGTCATGGACAAGATCCGGCGGCGGTCATGACTGGTGTGGGGGGCGGTGAACTAAGGTTTGGAGAAGGGAGGGCTAGCAGGGCGTTACTTACAGAGGAAGTAACCTAGGGCCGTCGTTTGGAGACAGGCCTCCCACGTCTCGGCTTCACGATCGAGGCCGGGGAGGCTGGTCCCAAGGAGAAGGAGACCCCCTCCAAAGCTTCTCCTAGAGGATGGAGAGTCGAAGTCGCCACCACAGGCAGAGAGGCAGAGGGAGCCTAAGTCGGCTTGGGTTTTCTCCGCCGATGACTCTTTTCCCCGTACCGTGGGCTGTCTACAGGGGACAAGGTAATGCCAGGAGAGCATCACCAGCAGGAGCGACGACATGAATCACGACAGGAACCACCGTGAAAGCAAGTCGGCGACGACAAGGATAGTGAAAAGCACCATACCTTCGCAAGGTTAGGGCTAGGAGAGAATCTCAAAATTGAGAGAGTTTTTATTTTCCCACGGTTTTCAAATTAAAAATAATTTTCATTAAAATTTGTGTGACTATCACCTTTCGCTCTCTCTCGCGTGAGAGTCTAGCCCTAGCCCGAATCTGCTGCTATGGAGCTATCGTCTGCTGCTTTTGCTGCTGCGCCACCTGGACCGCGACGCTTTGCCGTCCCCATGTTCGCCTTACCTATCCAGTTTACCTCGCAGACCACGCCTGATGCGGAGTTTACCTACGGATGGGAATGGTTGGCTTTCCCCCAATCCTCTTCGTCTCCATCCTCCCCCATCCCTCTTGCGACCTCGGAGCCTCTTCCTCCACTGGCCGTGGTACCGCGACCTTCTTCGGGGGTCTCAATCGATCCTTCTATCTCGGTGTCCCTTTACCCCCTTGCACCTAAGGCGACCTCACTAAACCCTAACCAGATCGACATGACTTATACCCATCTTCTGTCGGTTCCATCTGGCTCCCTTGACGTCTCTGGTCTGTCGGTCCTTCCGTCGCCGCCCTCCTCTGCTCCGCTCGCCCGCATTGTGCCCCCCCCCACATCTATGGGTGGGCTCAGGGACTCCGGGGCTGGAGTTGTTGGGACCGCCGGGACCTTACTTGTCAGCCTTGTCCCCCACTCCTCCGGTTCCTAAACTATGTCGGTAGATCTGGGACAGTGGGGGGTTCTCGCCATTAGCACCTCGATGTCTCAGGTTGTCCCCGCGGGGGATGAGCCCTACTATGTGTGGGGCTAGCCTTGGAATGCGTGGCCAGCCTCCGCATCCGTCGCTTGGGGCCGGCCCCGACCCTACCCCGACGCCCTCTAGGGTTATGGGATCGTCGTCGTGGTCTACTCCTAAGCGAGTGAGGAAGCGACCTCGTGAGGGGACATCGTACTCGTAGACTACCTCGGTCTGTCGGGGGCCGATCGCCTACAGGGCTGGGTGTGTGACTGTGGTGGCTTGCATAGGAGCGATGAACGGCGATCATGGAGGTGGAATCAGCATCGGAAACGAGAACAAGGGCCTCCTGTGGGGCATGACCTAAGGCCTCATCCTGCAAGAGGCACGGTTGTCGGGGGTGAGGCAGGTGCTACTATGGTGCCTGGGGAGGAGACGCCTCGGAGGGAAGCTCGGTCGACGCGTTGGGGCTGGTACCCACAACATCGTCCCCCAGTGTCTCGACGAGCTTCCCTACGGGATTTTCCAATAAAGAGGTTTCGGCCATGTGCATCCCGTGGTCGTCAGGAGCGCCGATCAGGGATTAGGAAGGCTGCCGGCATGGTGACACTAGATCCGATACCTAAGAACGGGTTGTCTCGAAGCAGGGTACCTAGTGTAACACTAGACCTGTTACCTAATCCGGGTCCCGGGTACCCTATTCGGGTTCAACACAATTGACCAGCGATAGGCCATTTCGTTTCCCGGGTTCAAAACAAGTGTCCTGTGGCAGGTCACCCTGAGGGTCCATCCTTGGTACCCACGGGTCTATTTGGACACGGGATCATCAGGGGACATGCAGCTGTTCGTCACCCAAATGATTCAAATTCTGATCTTGGAGTGCTCAGGCTGGCACTTTACTGCAAGATAAGTCCACAGGGGTGTGGGGTGGCCGATCATAGGCGGGGAAGAGGCCCCGCTTGGGGGGGATGACGTACGGCCCTGGCATTGGGGACTGACCTAAGGAGAGGTCCCCGGACGATGCTCTGCCTCCCGCTATCACCATTACTGTTGAGGTCCCTTATGATCTCCGGTACCCCGTTCCTCCTCCCCGCCTTCTCGCTTTGCCTATGAGGCAGCACCTGCCAGTGAGGCATCAAAATACCGTTTGTGACGGTTCTGATATGAAAAGGCTTAGTGAACCATTGTTCATTTATACTGACCTTGTCGTGGTTGTGTAGCATGTTCCTCGATGCACAACAATGTAATCGATTAGCGTTTTGAAGTAATGAAAATATGCACCTTTCGCTCAAAAAAATGTACTAAAGTTCACATTAATATTTTCCCGGATGTTTGTATTCATTTACTCTCTATTACAAAAAGAATGGGACTTAGTCTAATATAAAAAAGGATGTGGTTCACTTAAAGAATACAATAGAAAATTTATCTTTTGTAACTTTTATAGAATTTCATTTTTAAGAATATATGTAAGTGTCTTCTTTTCTGCAAATTAAATATTCGTTTCAAATGAGTTCTCTGCCGCAACAACAAAAAACCATGGCTATGGTCATAGTTTTTACCATGGTCTATGTCATTTTTATGCTTCTCTCCCCTACACGTCATCTTCCTTGCACCCTCTCTAGGGATCCTGCGAAGGTTTTTTCTACTAGGGTTTCGTTCGAGCCGCCTCTAGTCACCACGACGTTGGCTCCCTCTCGCAACCAACGACGTGTCTCCCGAATATGTTCGGCACCACCTCTACAACTCCGATGGTTTTCGCTGAAGCCGACATCGGCGCGTCCATCTCCCTGGCCTCCACCCCGCACCCTCTGCAGCCGCCGCCATCTTTGAAGTCGTCGTCGTCGTCTCTTAAACCGCCTCCTCCCTGGCCTCCACAGTCGCACCGCCCTCGACCCCTCTCTCGATTAAGGATCTAGTTAATCGAGTGGGTCTCTGAAACTGATGATAGCAGGTTTGGTCGCACTCTCACGAGTATGCAACGTTTAGGCAATACCTTGAGCAGCCGTAGTCATTTTCGCCATAGTTTAGAAGTAGATGATAGCAGGTTCGGTCAGTGGCGGAGCCACTTGGGCCCCGTGGGGGGGGGGGTGCCCCCCCTCAATTTTTTTTTAAAAAATTCTTGTATGTTTTTGTTTTTTTTCAAAAATACCCCTTAATTCCTTCTAATTTCGTAGTTGTCCCCCCCCCCCCCCCCCCCTCAAATTTCTTTACAGTCACGTATTGACACTGAAAATTTTTGGTGCCCCCTCATTAAAATAACTAGCTCCGCCACTGGGTTCGGTCATACTCTATTGTGCATGCAGCGTTTAGGCAACACCTTGAACAGCCGTAGTCCACTTCGATTAATTTTCAATACCGTTAGTGACAGTGTATGGGAAAAAATGCAATATCATTGTGTCTTTTCCTGTTCTTCGTAGTCAGAAATTTATTCCTGATGCACTCAAATGTATTTGAATTTAAACTAATAAATTGCACCTTTCGCTCAATATTCGTGTTGTAAATTACGTGTTCATCAAAGTGGCCACCACAATTGCATGAGGTGCATGTGCCAATGACTCATCAAATTCTCATTGTATATATACATGGAGAGACATATAATGAAACACAAAAATAAAAGAAGAGAAAATTATTGAATCAAGTTTGATTATTTTATGGTATCACGTATCAAGTCAAAATCAGTTCATTCGTTTCGGTTTTGATCGTTTGAGAAATAATCACAACACGTTATCAGCACGAGTCCGCTCCGTTTAAATCGTTAAGTTTTCTCAACTCGTTATTTAATACGAACGCTCTGTTCTACTGTTCAGGTGTCAGATTTTCATATTATCGTTAATTTGTATATACCTGATTCATGCTCGTGTATATAAGTTTATTTACGGTTTTCCGATAAGTATGCTCTGTGACTGCCAATGTATATTGGATCTTTCACATCAGAAATTAGATATTTACCGTATTCTTGTATTTTATCGTTCATACTTGAATTTAAGATTCGTTGAAACCGAAACGTTTGGATCAGAAGTTCCAAATATATAATACTAGTGACCCGATATGTGTTGGACCAGAAGTTCCAAAATAAAATACCAACGACCTGAAGTTGAGTATGATCCTGACATGCAATTATTTTGATCAATGTTCAGGATGGATAACTTGACAAAGCTTAATTATGCACCCCTCAGACTAGACGAGAAGAACTATTATGAATGGGCGCTAGACACGACTCTTCACTTGAGATCTCAGAATTTTGGAGACGTCATAAAAGAGGGGAATAACGAGTTAGTTAAAAACAAAGCCACTGCCACAGTATTAATCCGTCATCACATGCATAGAGACCTACGACTTGAGTATATGAAAGCAATAGCTCTCCCTCGTGCCCTATATGATTGGTCTAACCTTCGGTTATAGGACTTTAAGTCTGTAAATGAGTACAATTCGGCTATGTTTAAAATTTTTTCCAAGCTTCGCAGTTGTGGTGAGAAGATAACTGACGAATCTATGCTTGAGAAAACATTCTCCACGTTCCATCCCTCGAATATGCTCCTGCAGCAGCAATATCGAGAAAAAGGGTTTCAGAAATTTACAAATTTGATTGCTTGTTTGCTCGTTGCAGAGCAAAATAATGAATTATTAATGAAGAACCATCAAACTCGCCATGTAGGCAGTGCTCCATTCCCTGAAGCGAATGTGACAAGATATGGGCATAGACGAGGCCGAGGACCCTTTAGAGGTCCAGGTCGAAGTCGTGGACTTGGTCGCAGTCAAGGCTATGGGCATAATAATTTCAAACCTTATACAAGATATGATAAGGTGTACCACCAGAAGTGGACCCGGTATGAGAAAGGAAAAGGCCCACAGAACCCGACTCCCAAAAATGCCGAAAACATATGTTACCGATGTGGAGGGGCTGATCATTGGTCACGTGTAAGTCGTGTGCCAAACAAATTGGTAAAGTTATACCAAGAGTCGAAAAAGGGAAAAGAGAAGGTCGATGAGACAAATTTCATTGATCATGTGAGCCCTGAAGATGCTCCAATCAGGCTTACAGTGTTCGACTTCTTTAATATGATGACGGAAATGTGGACCGTGATGAAAATGTAGATTGAACTTGTGTCGTTATGTATTCCCCTTCTTTTAGTTAATGTGAAATATATATATATGATTTTTTTTGTAATCCTTTCCTAAGTTTATAAACTAATGTAATACTTTTTGTGAAAGGATATGGATCCCAACTATGGGTCACATATTTGCAGAAATGATGGCGATTTATGTATTGTTTATTGCGCGTCGACGCGCACAATCTTAAGAGATAAAAAAATATTTCTCTTATCTAACCTTGGTTGAAGCAAATGTTAGCACAATTATGGGTACTGAAAATTTGATAGAAGGCTCCGGAAGAGCTACCTTGATATTAGAAAATGGAACAAGGTTAAATACCCATAATGCTTTATATGCAAGTAGATCCAAAACAAATCTACTTTGCTTCAAGGATATTCGTAGCAACGGATATCATGTCGAGACCAGAAGTGAAAGTGAGACTGAGTTTCTCTGTATCACTTTTAATAAGTGTGGTGAAAAGCGTGTACTTGAAAAATTACAGGTTATATCATCAGGTTTGTATTATACAATCATAAGAATCGTTGAAACCTACGCAACAATGAACCAGAAGTTCATTAATCCAAATGCTTTTATGCTTTGGCACAATCGTCTTTGTCATCCGGGATCGACCATGATGCGTAGGATTGTTGAAAACTCATGTGAGCATTGATTAAAGGATCAGAAGATCCTAATGTCCAATGAGATATCATGTACAGCTTGTTCACAAGGAAAATTAGTGGTCTGACCATCGCAAACCAAAATTAACATTGAAATGTCATCTTCCTTGCAGAGGATTCAGGGAGATATATGTGGCCCTATACATCCAGCTAGTGGACCATTTAGTTATTTCATGGTCCTGATAGACGCATCCAGCAGATGGTCTCATATTTTCTTATTGTCAACGCAAAATGTTGCATTCGCTAAATTGTTGGCACAAATCATTAAGCTGAGGGCATATTTCTCTGATCATCCCATTAAGTCGATGTGTCTTGATAATGTTGGTGAGTTCACATCAAGAGCATTTGATGATTATTGCATGTCTTTAGGGATTGATATTGAACATCCCGTTGCACATGTCCATACACAAAATGGTTTAGCAGAATCGTTTATTAAACGTATACAGGAAATTGCACGTACATTACTAATGCAATCACAATTACCCATTTCTGCTTGGGGACATGTTGTATTACATGCTACATCTTTAATTCGTATAAGACCAAGTCCATGCCATCAATATTCTCCTGTACAACTTGTGTGTGGGTACCAACCTAATATATCCCATTTGTGAACCTTTGGTTGCGCAGTGCAAGTGCCGATCGCACTTACTCAACGCACAAAAATGGGACCCCAACGTCGGTTGGGAATATATGTTGGTTTTGATTCACCGTCCATTATAAGGTATCTTGAACCTCGGATGGGTGATTTGTTTACTGCAAGATTTGCAGATTGTCATTTTGATGAGACAACATTTCAACCTCTAGGAGAGAAAGATAAGCCTCCTGAAGTAAGGCATGAACGCTCTTATAAGCCTCCTGAAGTTGGGCATGAACTTTCTTGGAAAGTGAGTTTGTTGTCTCATTTAGACCCACGCACATCACAATGTGAAACAAAAGTACAAAGAATAATTCATTTGCAAAATGTTGCAAATCAAATGCCTGATGCATTTGTAGACACGTCAAAGATGACAAGGTCTTATATAGATGCAATCAATGTACCAACTAGAATTAAGGTCACTGGTGATACTGCATAAGCAGCTATCGATTCCTCTAGTGCACGTCTGAAGCGTGGGAGACCAATTGGATCAAAAGACATTGTTCCCCGAAAGCGGAAATGTCAGACGTATAGGGGATAAGAAAACGGTGGTTCCAGAAGAACCAGTCGATAAGAAAGCCTCATTACTAGAAGAAGTTCCAGAAGAACTAACAGAGCCGGTTCCAGAAGAACCAATCGGTCTTGAAGTACCATAAGACTCTAATACTCCTGAAGAGTTAAGAAATTAGAAAATTATTGTAGATGAAGTCTTTGCGTTCGCAGTGGCCAACGAAATCATAAATGAGCTTGATTTTGATCCCCGAAGCATCGAAGAATGCCGTCACAGGGAGGACTGGCCTATGTGGGAAGAAGCAATTCAGGCAAAATTGGTCTCATTGGCGAAACGCCAAGTTTTTGGGCCCATATCCAAGACACCAGAAAATTTCAACCCTATTGGTTACAGGTGGGTATTTATAAAGAAACGAAATGAGAAAAATGAAGTCGCCTGGTATAAGGCTAGACTTGTGGCCCAAGGATTCTCTCAACGACCAGGAGTCGATTTTGATGAGACATATTCCCCAGTAATGGATATGATCACTTTCAGATATTTGATCAGCCTATCAGTCTATGAAGGACTTGATATGTGCATGATGGACGTTGTGATGCTTACCTGTATGGTAATTTGGACACTGATATCTATATGAATCTCCCTGATGGGTTGAGATTTCCTAAAGCAATGATAGATATCCCCAGAGATATGTGTTCAATAAAGTTACAGAAATCTTTGTATGGACTAAAGCAATCTGGTACCATCATCTTAGCGAATACCTTACCAGAGAAGGCTATAAGAATAATGTTATATGTCCATGTGTGTTCATTAAGAAAACAACCTCCGGGTTTGTTATTATATCAGTATACGTTGATGACATAAATCTGATTAGGACACCAGAAGAGATCCTCAAAGCTTCAGATTATCTGAAACGAGAATTCGAAATGAAATATTTGGGGAAGACTAGACATTGTCTCGGCCTGCAGCTCGAGCATCTGTCTGATGGAATTATGATCCATCAATCTGCATATGTTGAAAATCTTTTGAAGCGTTTTAGTATGAATAATGCTCACCCTCTCAATACTCCAATGGTCGTCCGTTCTTTAGATCCCAGAAGAGATCCATTCCATCCCAAGGAGGCAGATGAAGAGATACTTGGTCCTGAAGTACCATATCTAAATGCTATTGGGGGTTTGTTATATTTGGCACAATGTACGCGACCTGACATAGCGTTCGCAGTAAATGTACTTGCCAGATTCAGTTCAGAACCCACTCGACGACATTGGAATGGTATCAAGCATGTACTTCGTTATCTGAGCAGGACCAGAGATTTGGGACTTATGTATTCTAAGTCCAGGGGGCGTCGGGCTGGTCGGATATGCAGATGCAGGCTATTTATCAGATCCTCACAAAGCTCGCTCCCAGACAAGATATGTTTTCACCTGCAGTGAAACAACCATTTCTTGGCGCTCTACGAAGCAGAATTTGGTTGCGACATCCTCGAACCACTCGGAGATTGTGGCGCTACATGAAGCTAGCCGAGAATGTGTATTCTTGCGATCCGTTTTGAAGCATGTATTATGCTCAATCGGAATTCCTCCGCCAATCTCTCCTTCCATTATATATGAAGACAATGCAGTTTGTATAGCTCAAGTCAGAGGAGGCTATATCAAAGGAGACAGAATCAAGAACATCTCTCCGAAGTTCTTTTATACTCATGAGCTCCAGAAGAGTAATGAGATAGATGTCAAGCAGATTCGATCATGCGAGAATCTTGCTGATCTGTTTACTAAAGCCTTGCCGACTTCTACCTTTGAGAAGCTAGTTCACAGAATCGGCATGCGTCACCTTAGCAAGCAACCAAAGCAATCTGCCTGAATTCAGGGGGGGACAAATTGTGTGCGCTGCACTCTTTTTCCCTTATCCAAGTTTTGTCCCACATGGTTTTCTAAAAAAGGTTTTTAACGAAACAACATAAAGCACAACATCAAGCACGTTTTTGCACGTTGCACTCTTTTCCTTACAGGTTTTGTCCCACCGGTTTTTCCTGAGGAGGTTTTTAAAGAGACAACTTAAGGTATATTTGATGTATTCGTTAATGGTTGTGTCCAAGGGGGGAGTGTTGTAAATTACGTGTTCATCAAAGTGACCACCACCATTGCATGAGCTGCATGTGGCAATGACTCATCAAATTCTCATTGTATATATACATGTAGAGACATGAAATGAAACACAGAAATAAAAGAAGAGAAAATTATTGAATCAAATTTGATTATTTTATGGTATCAAGTACCAAGACAAAATCAGTTCATTCGTTTCGGTTTTGATCGTTTGAGAAATAATCACAACAATTCGTTTCAATTAGTACTATTGCCATATTTTTCTCCTAACTTTGATTTCTTTTTGAAACGGGAAAGAAGTAGTATTACGATCTTATCAGGCTTACAACGAGGGACCTAACAGTCCCGGACACCAGCTTTTGTCCCAATCGTACGTGGCCCATCGGGCGCACATGGTTCCATACATATAGTCTGCTTTTTTTCGCAGATCCGAACTCAAGAGCTCCTCGATCCCACGTTTCGAAAGGTAAGTAAATGACAAAATAAAAACTAACTAGCCAGAACATTATTCGCCCTAAACCAAATATGTAAAGACCGCTTCGGTAAAAAGGTTTTAATTTACTTATTTCGATCGGAACTTTGAGGTTGGATTTCAGTTTAAATTTTAACTCGTTAAAAAAAAGGGTAAAGGTTCGGAGCGGGTCGGGTCAGACCCGACCAGCAACCCGGCCCGAGTAGACCAAAGCAGCCCTTCCTCAGTCTTGGGCCGTGCGGCCCATTACGCGTCACAGGCCCGTTTACCCAAGCCCAGCCCAGTCTGAGGCTTTGGGTATAAAGAGAAAAAAACTAGGGTTTCACACCATTCTTCCTTCTCCTTCAGCGTCGTGCTCCTTCTCTCCACCAATCCTGACTCTCACCCTCCCTCTATCTCTCTCCTCTCCGGCCACGCCTCCGTCCCCGACTTCCCGCCTCTCACCTTCTCTTCTCAGTATAACGCCCATAAATGATACAATAAATGATACAATAAACACGTACCCTGAATGGTCTCGCGGTAGGTAGTGGATCCTGGGGCCCAGGAGTCGGTAACTGCGTACACTCTTCCCTCTGACGCATGCGGCCTCCGACCCGGTGCACTGACTGCTAGATACCCAGATCCCTGCTGCTGTCTCAGAATTGGCGCGCTCGTTGATGGCTGCGAAAACCTCGACTGCTGACTCTGACGCGGGCGACCCCTGGGTGACTGTACTGTACGCGACGGATGGGGTCGCTGCGCTGACGTTGCCCCCAACGGCACATGGCACCTGGCAATAGTGTGCCCAACCCGGCCACACCGGAAACACCTGGCCTCGTCGGCTCTCGACTCCGTGTCCATAGGAAACTCTCGCTGTATGTGGCCTGGCTGCCCGCAGCCAAAGCATCTCGGCCGTCTCTTTGAAGCGACTGGCCCCACTGATGCTACCGACCTCGTCCGTCTCGCTCCGCCCTGCTGAGCCTGTGGACGGAAGAACCCAGTGGTCCTCTGTCTCCTCGGATCTCGGAACTCGGACGGCCATGCCACACTGGTAGGCCGCTGTCGAACCTCACTGGTCCTGGCCGCATCCCGGATACCCTGCTCCACTATCGCTGCAGTGTCCATGAGCTGTAAGTACTCCCGCAACCTCAAGGCGAGGACTCGATCCCGAATCACCGGCCTCAGTCCCCCCTCGAACTACAGGCAACGGTTCTGCTCCGTCGCCACCATTTCTGGCGTAAATCTGGTCAGGGCCGTGATATTCTGCCACTGACATCCCATCCTGCTGTAGTTCCAGGAACTGCCGATGTCGGTCCACCCGAGACGACTCGGGGAAATACTGCGCCAGAAAGACCATCTGGAAGATACCGTAGTCGTGCCCGACTCTGTCCCTCACACGCCCCCACCAGTGGTAGGCGCTGTCCCTCAGTTGATGAGCTGCAAAGGACACTCTTCTGCGACCATCCTCGATGCCTGAGGTGTCCAGGTCCCTCGTGCCCTGCTCTAGCCATCTCTCGGCTAGGTCTGGGTTCGGTTCCCAGACAAATGTGGGTATGCCCAGCTTCAGAAAGTCCAGCAGTGTCCGGGCCTTATGGTCCTCGGCCTGAACGGGCCTCGTTGGGACCGCTAATGTCTCTGGAGCTGGCGATGCCGACTCTTTACTGGCGATGATCGCCACCAAACTATGCACTGTCCTGGTCAGCTAGTCCAGGGTGGTCGTAGTGGGAGGGTCTGCGACCAGCGGAACGCTGGGCGTGCCCGTAGATAGTCCTGCATCGCTCTTCCTGTCCTCTCCGACAGGAGTACCCTGGGCCTCCGCGTACTCAGTAGGCTCAACGGTGGGCACCTGTCCTGGTGTCCCTGCTGACAGTCCCCGCCTGCCTCGCGCGGGCGCCCGGCCCCGTGTCACGGCTGATCGTCCTCGTCTGCCACAAGCCATGTGTCGGTATCCTCTGCACGGATACACGCAAACGTTTAGTTTGTGAACTTATATAACGACAACATGCTCAAATAGACTAGCGTTCACACGGTCTACGTCTACCCTAACGTAATTGTTACTAAAACGTCACACCATTCACGCTATTACGCCTCAATTACTAGAACACGTAAGAGAAACCTCAAATAAACCGCACAAACGTGCACGAAGTCACGCAACAACAACACGAAAACTACACAACAGCACCAAAAAAGTTTTGAAAGTAGCTGACTGGACCAGGCCGGCAAGCCAGCCGGACCGTGCTGCCGTCCGGGCCGGCAAGCCATCCGGACCGTGCTGCCGTCCGGACCGGCAAGCCATCCTGTCCGTGCTGCCGTCCGGGCCGGCAAGCCACCCGGTCCATTTCACCTTCCGCGCCAAAACAGTGGCCCCGACCACGTCTCCTATCGGGCCGGACCAAGGCCTGTCCCGTAGCAGTGATGATTTCGCACTCATCACACCCGCTACGTTCACCCTAGGGCACTCGTATCCTACCCTGCTCATAGCGACCCACACATTTGTGCGTCGCAGACGTTCGACCACCAAACTCATGACACACGTACAACAACTCCAAGACCCAACACAAGTCACCCAAACTCAATCATAAGCCGACAAGGCCAACCAAAATAAAAACACGCCCACCGGGCCAACAACACCAAAGCACGCCCACCGGGCCAACCAAAATCAACGCACGCCCACAAGGCCAACCAATTTTAAAACTTTCTCCACTTCCTTATAAAACCTCATTTCTTGACATCAGGTAGTTACAACCCGGTCCAGGCGTCCTCGAACTACATTGTACCCACTTGATATCAACGCTGTCACACTCGACTACAGGGGCGCCCCTGAGTCGAGTCGCGACAGCTTAAAAACGTTTCACGCAACAATACACAAACAGCATGCCAGTAATAACCGTACTGCACATACACACAAACACAAACAGGACTCAAAACACTACAGGTCTACACACGGTCTCCGACTTGCGTACCCAACGCACGACGGGACTTTACTGACTCGACTCTCCCCACCTAATTGACGTACAGTCCGAGGTGTGAAACCTCGAGCTCTGATACCAAGCTGTCACACTCCAATTTCAGTAGAAGCGAACCCGGAACGCGAACGTTTAAGACGATAAAACATTTTTAAACCTTTTAAATAAATCACTTTAAAACCACCATTTTGTTCATCAAAATAATTAATTACAACTCAAAAGTACGTCCCAACAAGCGGACAAAAAACAAGGCATACGTCGCTAGACTCAAAAGTAAACCCGGACTCCCGCTCCTAGCTCTTCAAGCTTCGGAAGCTCACCTAGTCCATCCCGCGACCAGTACCTATAGGAAAAGCAGCTAGGGGTGAGCGTTCGCTCACAAACACGAATAACAGACTGACTACACCATACTCAGCAGACAATGCTGGTAACACCAACAACAAACTCAACACCGGGGATCACTATCCCCAACTCAAGTAACCCGATCGACACACACACTGTTACTTTCCTCAACCGACTCAACACTCGGACACGTAATGTAGGCCCGACACCACGATTACGACTTCCACCAAAGACTCAAAAGATAACCACGCGACACCAAGATCACAAAGGATTGCACACCAAACAAGATCGCAAAGGATCGCACTCCAGCTACTCAGTCCCCACGCACTTTGCCGATCCCTGTCAGGCCAGGCGGTCGACCTGTCGTACAACTCGGTTCCCACGCAACTTTGCCGATCCCTGTCAAGCCAGGCGATCGACCTGTCGCACTTTTCCCGACACAAAGTCGGATCAGGCTGTCGACCTGTCACCCCTTTCCTCTCGGGCGGGTCCCCTACCCCGTCTGAACATGCAGACGTGTGTGATCACAGGACCCCCGTTATTAAGAAGCGGGCCCCCAACCTCAGGTAACCACAATCACAATCACAAACAAAGTTCAACAAAAAGAAAAACAACACCGGCTTAACACTCCACATGCACTCATGGCCCCCAAGACACCAACGGTAAAGACACGGGTTCAACAACCCCACGGGCACTCACGGCCACCCAAAACACCCCAACTGTAAACCACGGGTTCAACAACCCCACGGGCACTCAAGGCCACCCAAGACACACCAACAGTAAAGTACGGGCTCTCATGGCCATCCAAGACACAAACAGTAAAGTACGGGCTCTCATGGCCACCCAAGACACAAATTAAACAATCAACCTCCGGGCATAACCAAATGCCTCCAGTAATTCTAATCTCGATAAGTTCACTGCTCCTACGACACTACTAAGTGCCACATGCATTTCTATTGTTCGATACGTTCCCGTATCATACGACACCACCCAGTGTCGCCTGCCTTTCTAATATTCGATAAACTTACTTAACCCCCGACACCCAAGTGTCACATGCATTTCTACTATTAACTTTCCCTAGTCAGGGCCGAGATCTGGCTACTTTTCCCTACCTCGTATGCTTTCTCCAAAAGCGCACAAACAAGCTCCAGCGTGATCTCGATCACTCGCCTAGCTTTCCCTTCCCTTTGTCGGTAGCACGATCTAATAAGAACACAAATTTAAATACTTTTAAGTTCGCAGACATAAACTGAATTTTAATAAACTTGACGCACAAAAGTAACCCCGACAATGTCGATCACTCCCAAACTTCCCAATCACTCGACATTGTCGATAATGGACCCAGAAAAGGCCGATTCGCCCGACATGGCGAATCTGCCAGGGTTTTGAAAACGTCCTTCCGTGGCTCCGAAAATTCCCGTTTTCGTTTCTACGGTCTTAGAATAATTCAAGGGTTACTAGGCACTCGACGGAATCAAATTCCGACTTCCGATTAATTTAATTCGCGTTTAAAGTTTCTAAACCCGTCAATTACAACTTTCACAATTTAACTCCAAATTTCGATCCGGGTGTGGATTAATTACTTGGGGAACGTTCTAAACCACCCGAACACGAAACCCGATCACCCGAGCATGTGGGCCCCACCCGACCCCCTTTGGCCGTGTGTGGCTAGGGCCGGTTTGGGGCCGGTCCACCATGGTGGTGGCCGGTCCTAGCTCCGGCCAGCCACCCCATGGCCGGCCAGCCACCGTGCACGGTGGTCGGAGCTCCCCCCGAGCCTACGGTCACCGTAAAACGTCCCAATCTTGCCCCCAAAATGTCTCCAACGAGCCCCACACCTCAACACCACCATAAACAACTAGTTTCAAACCAAACCCTAACTTCCAAACTTAACAAAACGAAATTCGGTTAGATGTTCACCGTAGAGAATGTCG
Source organism: Erodium maritimum (assembly GCA_963921825.1). NCBI lineage: Eukaryota > Viridiplantae > Streptophyta > Magnoliopsida > Geraniales > Geraniaceae > Erodium > Erodium maritimum. The sequence continues at coordinate 17,774,207 of OY997591.1, forward strand.
ATGGGAGTTCGATTCTTCTATCTTTGATACGATCCAATGGTTTGATGCTCGTGAATAGTGGAAAAACCCTAGAAGCTCCCTCTCTTTTCTCTCTTCTCCTTCTCTCTTCTTTCTCTTTCTAAAACCTAGTTTTTTTCCTTTTTGAAAAGCCTTGGCCGAACCCCCCCCCCCCCCCCCCCCTCCCTCTTGTGTCTTCTCTTGTTTTGCTCCAAAAACCTAACACCACCACTTGTTTGACAAGTGGCAAGTGGGTCCCACACCTTTTTGGGAAAATATCTCTTAGATATTTTCTAATCAGATTCGCGAAATTCGGACGTTTCGGGCCCAGAACGGGCACTTTTTCCAAGAAATTACGAAACTTCATGGCCTACAAGGAAACGGCTCAACTAAGACCGCTGCGACGACGGCTAAGCTTTTTGGATCCAAAACGGACCTCGAATGGACCAAAACGTCGCCCGGTTGACTTTTCCAGCGAAAAGTCAACATTTCCCAAATTGGTCAGAAAGTTTCCCTGAGTCCCCTGGAACTCACTTTGGTCGACATCGGGGTCAACTCAAGTCCAGTATGACCCTCGGGGTCAAATTTAGGTTCATTTAAGTGCATGTCTGAAAATTTTTAAATTTTCCCGTTTTTCGCCGATTTGACTGGCGTTGACTGGGAGTGGTTCTTACACGAGTACTCAAACCCGACTCGTCGTTTAATCCCACTCTTAGCCCGTCCGAGCTAAAAGGCAATTGTTGAACTTAAATCGAAACCGTCGTAATGTTTAATTCGACTTTGGAACTGTTTTTGAGTTTGGCTTTCGTTTTGTTTTAGAGTCCGGCTTCGATCGAAGAAAAGACCGGGGGTAGCAAGCCAGGACGTCAACAGCTATGAGACATAGAATTCGGTTCGTCTTGAGGTAGGGAAAGTAGCGAATACCGGTTTAATTACGGAAAGTTACTAGTATGCATGCTAGGAAATAATAAAAACCAGGAAGATCATAGCTTGGCATGTAGGATGCGAACAACTAGCGTAGACGTATGAACTATGAATATTTACGTTTTCTGTCTTGGGAATTGACGTGCTGGTAGAACCGGGCCATGTCGTGCCTGTAGGATTGTTTGCTGAGTGTATCTACTGTTGTGCTTTGTGTTGTTTGATTGGACATTAAATAACGAACATGAAAACGGATAAGATTGAACTAGTGATGCATGTTGATGACCTGTGTGGTTATTTCCTGTTTAATTGATATGTTGAATTGTGGGCTGGTTGGGGATTTGATACCGGTCAAGCCGGTGGGGGTTACCACGTTGAGTGTGGTGTCGGTAAGTGATGGTACGTATGTGACGGTTTGAGGGTGTTTAAGAGTTTAATAAGATTATACTCGGTGTTGCTTGATTGTGACTGTGTGTGGGCAAAGCGTGCCGTGTTTGTTGTATTGTGAACCCTTGTTTGTGATATGACCGGGTGAGTGATAGACCGGTTGTGTGCTATGTTGTGATGGTCTGGTCGGTATGCCGAGACTAGTTTGGGCTTTGTGTTGTCTTGTTGTGTGTTCCAAGAAAAGACGTAACCATAGTGATACTTTCCCCGTGGGATAGTTCCGGTGTAGTGTATCGAGGCCAAGGGTGGCATGTTGGATACCCGAGTCTCTGTGACAGGAAGAGTATGGCCCTGAGTCTACATGACAGGAAGACGTCCGACTGAGGGATTTCCGGTCTGGGATGTTACCCCGAGTCTACGTGATGGGAAGGTGTCGGGACCGAGGCTTCGTGTTACGGTACGACATAAATGGCTGTGTGCATTCGATCATGTTGGAATCTACTGTACGGATTATGTGTTTGTTCTGCTGTGTGTTCTATGCTTGTTGATTGGCTGTGTGTGTTGTTTTGAGTGTGGTTTGGTCCTGAGTTGAGGATTGTGGTTACGAGTTTCGTTGGAAATGGTTGTACTAGAATTTGTGACTGGGCCTGAGGGTCATGCTGGGACAACGGGTAGTATGGGACTTACGGGTCGTGATTGAGCCTACAGGTTGTGTTCCACCCCGTTGATCTATGATCCTTTGGAACATTTCCGGGCCCTCCGATGAGATGCGTTCTTAGGGAACATTTACGGTCGCCCCGATGCATGTGTCTCCTCTGGACCAAGGGGCTATTCGAGATGTTACGATGACTTTATGGGATGTTCTGATGGTAGTTTGGGGAATGTAGTATGGGACGTATATTGGTTGTTTTTGTGTGTGATACGTTGTTGTTCGGTTAAGGTTTTACTTGTGAAAGTGGTCGTTAAGCGTGTTTTAAGTTTGGCTATGAACCCCGTGTCGGTAGTTAGATATGTTGTACTAGTATGCCCTAATTGGACGGTTACTCGTGGTGGTGAGCCGATGTTCATTACTTTAACTACTTTTCCTACTGAGCGAAAGCTCACCTCTTACCTTGTTGTATTTCAGGTTTTGAGCGGGAGGTGTACTAGCCGGATGCTTGATGCTTGGGAGCTAACGAGGGTCCTAGGCTAGTTGTCTAGTGATGTACCGTGTTTTGAACTAAGAACTGTTTTTACGGTTTATTTAAGAGATGTTGACTCTTTTATTCGAATTTATGAAATTTCGTTTTATTATTTACGCTTTATTTATTTAATATTTTAGTTCACGTCTCGAGTCCGGTCAAAACCGGATTTGGGGCGTGACAAAATAAACTGAAATGAAATATAGCCTGGGTTGCGGATTCCTCGAGACTTCCCGGCTCTGGACGTCCCGGGTCTGTGGGTATAGGCCCATAACGGTCCTCCCCACCCTTTCCCTGGGGGATCATTCATCCCCCGAGGGATTGTAGTCCCCCGGGCTAACTTCCCGTTCCTGTACTTGCTCAGTGGTGGTTGGCAGCATCTTGGTCTCCGACTTGTCACCCGTCTTTATCACCTTGGGTCTTGGTCCAACGGCAGTGGTGAATCGCAGGATCCCCCGGCGGGCCAAGGTGCAGTCCTTCAAGTCTCCCAATCTCGGATCAGTTCTCTTCCACTTTCCCCCGATCTTCAGATGTGGGTTAGGCTTGGAGCTTCCTTGCCATGTTGTTTGGCTATTGTTGGAGATGGGACCAAAACCCTAACCGTTGTACTCCGAGTATCCTGGTGTGCCTGGCTCCTACTGTTCGCGAACCTCCTAGGGTTTGCTGGTCCCGTGGAATGAGGAGCCCTTCCCGGGTGTAGCCCAATCCCCGAGTTAGCATACCCTGGTTGGTAAGCCGAAGCCCAGGAGAAGCATTGCACCGGATCCCATTGGTAGGTCGGGATCGCGTTGTGAGCCGGTGAGGGGACGGGGGCCAGGCCCTGATACAAGACCCCCTGTCGCCGGAGTTCCTGGTCCCAATCCGGTAGAGGGCGTCGATTGTCGTGACTGGCTGCAAAGGACCGTACGGGCTCCGGTACGGATCGACTCCAGGGAGACGGGTGCAAGCATGTCGGATCGTGGATCGCACCATGCATGGACCACCCTTGACTGTCCAGGATCAAAGTGGGGTTGGGGTGGTTGATCATGGGGGGGCGCAGATGGCCGGGTGCGAAGGAGCGGGGATGGGGAAGTTGGTCCGGCAACCATGGTGTCCTAGGGGGATGACCATCTTGGTAGCGGCGTGAGAATGGTAGAACCATGGTGCTGATGCGAAAGGGAGGAGCGACGATGGAAAAAGGGTTGCAGACGATGAGGGAGGGACGGCGACTGGAGATGGAGCGACGGCGGCAACAACGGCTGTAAACCCTAAATAGGGTAGAGAGAACCTCATTTGGATGTGTGTGAAAAGCTTTTTTTTTTGAAAGTTAAAATTTTCCTAACTTTGTTAGAGTACTGATTAGTATATGTTAAGAAGGATAATCCTATATATAGATACACATGTTTGAGACGTGTTTATATAAAACTGTTAAAAAAATAAAAATTAAAAACACTAACCTTATCACCCTTTTGTCACTTGATGCTGAAACAGAAGAACCATTTTACTAATTATATCGAACGGATAAGGGATTGCCAAAACAATTGTAACGGGACCACTTCTTTTATCAATTAAATATGAGAAATCACTTCTCGTCCATTCTTCTCGTTCTTTTGTTACTCTCTTTAGCCATGGATCAAAACATTACATTCACATGTCATTTTTGCCGCCACATTATTATATCTCACACTTAGGGACGGACAAAATAATTGGTACCGACAAAATCGATCAGACTGATCAATATCGGCATCGGAATAACATGCACCAATATGATTTGGATTGGCAATGTTGGAGAAAATGTAAAACCAAAGAGGATTCTGTTAGTTGCCGATTTTGGTATCGAGGCCAATCGATGAAATTGGTATTGGAATCTCTGACTATTCTTCACCAACGATTCTTAACTCCGGTGGTCTTAAACAAATATTCAAAAGTGAGCCTTTATTTTTTATCAGCAAAGCAATATATTGGAATTTTCCTCTTTCCGAAATAGAAAAAGAGAGACAAGGGAATAACTCTTGAGCACACTGTTGGACAAAAGTGAGTTTAGACAAGTGGAAATGTTTAACTTGACGCTCAATTATATATAGGATCGGCTCACCCTAGAACTATGGAAATATTAGTTTCGTGTTCTAGGGAGTGGGGCATTTCCAACGAGATATTATGAGGTCTAAACGGACAAGAGTTGAAAGAGAAATTAAAGCTCAAAGATCACCCATTGAACTTAGTTGTTGAGAAAATTGCAAATGAACAATGCATCATTCTGTGTTGTCCCACATCGAAAGATTGTCAAACTTTCATTGGGTTTATATAGTGTTGTCTTCCTAGCATGTTTGAATTGTTTGGATGAAAGGTTGTGTGCAGGACGCGAATGCTGCAGCGGATTTGGGCTCATAGCGCCAGCTCTGTTTTGCTTCGGCACGTATTAAAATCTCAACAATTAATTTCCAATTTTCAGAATATGCAAAATAAGGAAATCTAAAATTGAGATCTTTTTCAGTTTTGGAAATTGATATGAAATTAAGAAAATTTCCAAATTTTATATTATTTTGAATCTTATAATAATTCTGAAATTATTTTTAGTTTACAGAATTTATTAAATTCGAATTTAATATTTAATTTTCGAAATTGTCTATTTCCCAAAAAAATGATATTTCCGATATTTGTGTTTCCAATAAACTCGTTTCCTAAAACTCTCTCCCATTTTCCTATATAAGCTCTATTCTAGTTCATTATTCGTAGACACGTAGTAGAGACGAATTATATACGAAATTTACCTACACAATTTCTCTCCTTCTCCAAGAACAGGGCAACTGATTTCTTTCTACTCGGTGTTACTTCTCATACACGGTTTCGAGTTCGTTTACGTTGTCGTTGTATCTTGGGAGACTTGCTCATATGGGGCAATAAAAAGTCTTAAGGAAACTGGTTCGCAGGCCTCGACATACCAGTACTATCTTCGAGGATCGACTGAGGTTATTGTATCGATTACGTATCGTGTTTACATTATTGCTTTTACATTATTGTTACTTATGTGATTCTAACGTTCATTAATAATATTGGTTTCAGTTTTATCTGTTTATTATCGTTTATGGACTAACCCGTCTAACAATCTTAAGACTTTTTATTTCTGCAAGTTCCATAGACGAAGAACAGGATAGCTATGCCGGAATTTGATTCAAACTAAGTTTATAATCAAAATCTGGTAACAAAGTTCGGTAACATATAATGCTACATCCAATTGATTTCATTTGCAGAAATCAAACTTTGATTTGATCTAATTCCACTAATTTCCTGTTTGAGCTTCTGTATGTCAACAGGAAAGGTAAATATTGTATAACAAGTACAAGAAATGTCTTGTTATGTCCAAACTCCTTATAAATTCATCTTTGAAATCAATTTTTCGAATTTGATGGATAGAAAAGGAAGGTTGAGTTCCCAATGCTTGCTCCTTTGCTGCTGCTAATGTCCGTATGGCTGAATATGTAAACACTTAGCTCTTGGAGGATGAAGAAAGTCAAGTTCCTTTGAGAATTTTAATATCTTTGGAAACGAAAGTTGGGCACCAATTTCTTTCCTCACGTCTTAATTGGGTCTGTAGGGTCCAATTTTCTCTGTTTAGCTGCTGCTGCAACTCACTACTGAAATTGAAGGAGGACTCCATATTAGCTACTGTAATACACGGCTGAAAACGGGTTTATGATTTTATGTATTTCTTTTTCCTATGTGGGTCGTAGTTTAATTTTGTTTAAGGCCCAAAAGAAAGGAGAGAGCCCAAAAGAAAAATCATCCGAAAACACCACGCGAGTCACCTCTGCTCCAGGTCGCGGGTTGGAACCGGGTTTCCGCGGGTCATGAGCGGTCCGGGTTAGGACACATCTATGGGGGCGGTTCAGGACTGGTCGGGTCAGATTCGGTCCGCTGGACAGGTCCGAGTTGTGGAGCAGGCCCGGTTCGTGGGTCAGATTCGACACGGTTGGACAGATTGAAAAAAAAAACTCTTCTTCTCCTTATTATGCATGTCAGAATAACTCTTGTGATCGATCTTGTATCTTAGAAACACGTCAAGACGATCTTGTTACACTTATCTGATTCGATTTTAGTTAGAACACGTACGAACAGATTAACTTTTATCTGATTCGGTTCTAGCTTAGAACACGTACGAACAGATTAAATTTTCCAACGATTGGAAACTTTTGACAAATTATACAGTTTCTTTGTGAATCAAACGAGAAAAAAAAACTTGGAATTAAGTTCCTAAAACGGTTTTCCAAAATTTTCAAAAACGAAACAAATTGGAAATTATTTCCTAAACGGTTTCTGTTTTGGAAAAAGAAACGACTTGCTTCAAGATTATTTATGAAATCTTGAAAACATCTCGAATTCATACGGAATTCAAATCGAGAGAAACGAACTTGGAATAAAATTCCCAAACGGATTTCTCTAAATTTATGAAGGAAACAAATTGGATTTATTTCCTAAACGGTTTCCTAGTCTCCTAAAGGGAGTTTAAAACATTTTCTTAGAAGAACGATATATGTGATCGATCTTGTTTCTTGGAAATATTTAAAGATGATCAAACAAATGGATTCATGAGATCCGTAAAATGCATCATATTCGGTTCTAAAAGTAGAACACGTACGAATAAATTAAAATCGAAGTGCTTTCAACGACTAAAAGACACTCGATGAAAATTGACAAATTGAATGGTTTCAATTAATTAAAACATCCAAGATTTGGAAAGTAAATTAATTGATTCATGTTTTGTGGAAAAACGTTACAACGAGTAAGTTGGAACTAAAAATTATGCGTTAGAATTTAAGTTCAATATTGATTATGTTCTTTAAAGAACACGTACGAACAACTTGCTTTCACTTTAGAATGTGATGGACAAATGATGTCGTTCTATCTGCTTATGAACTACGGGTTTAAGTGGTGAACCATTTGTTCAAATTCTATAGTTGATAAAATAGATTGAATCGATCTTGTTTCTTTGAAACACGTAAAGACGACTCAATCAATATTTAAGCTCAATCGAGGTGTGAGTTAAACGGTTCAATTGGCTTGAACCATATAAAAGATCGATGTGGATCTAAATAGTGAATTTGATCATGTTCTTATTAAGAAATGACAAATTAGAAAGGTTCAATTGATTTCAAAAATGAAACAAACCTATACAAGAACAAGAAAAGAGAAATTGAATAGTTTCATTTTCAAACTTCTTGATCAAACACGTGCGAACGATTAATTAATCGATTTGGCTTCCTTGGTACAAGTTCAATCGAATGTGTCGATTTATCATTGAGAGTGTTAATTTAATCTTTGACCTATTAATCGATTTCTGTTTTAATGTGAAACACGTTAGAACGATTAAATTTAGGATTTCAAGATCAAGTTAATTTTGCTCTATGTAAAGAACAAATGACCAAATTTAATAGTTTCAATTCTTGACAATTGAAATATGATAAATCAATTTAAACATATTGGAATACGTCCAAATGTTGCAAATTGTTAATCGGAATAGTTTCTTGGTGAAACAACGTGAAATTATTTGAAAATGAGATTCATTATATGGAATTGCTCAAATTTCAATGTGACTTCCGGATATAGGAAGAACCTCAAAACGACTTGAAGCGTACAAGGCTTAAGGAAAGTTTATGAGGGTGAAAAATTAGTTTTGACTAAGGATGCATATTTGTGGGAAATGAATATGTTTCCAAACACGTTAAGTCCAAGAAATGAATAAAATAAGGGGGACGCTTCTTATAATTATCTCATTGTGTCGTTATATGTATGACTTGGAAAAATTGGACATGTTTACCACGTAGCGCTGCGTAAGAGTAAACAATCTCGGAACACATCCTAAAATTCCAACGGACTATAAATGCGGAATTTATGTCAAAATAATTATTCACATGACGAACCTTTTGATCAAATCAAATTTGGGTTGTCACTTGACATGTGGGGGGGAGGGGAAGCTATTTTGTTAGCTAACTACCTTTGAATAAGGTACCCCCCTTAAGAAATTAGACAAGACTCTACCCGAATTATGGAAATGGAGAAAACCTTCCAATAATTACTTGAAAATGTGGGGGGTGTCTTGCTAAGTTATTGGCCCCATTATTAAATAAGATGACAATCGGTCTTAAAAATAGTGAACTATAGGTTATTGGACTGAAGCTATCACTCAAGCAATGGACCAAAAGGCTTGATGATGTCATGTTAGCCAATAACGACTAGATAAACAAGTGTGACAAATGATAGATGTCAAGACCACAAATGAGGGATATGTGATCCTATGTTTGTACGTGGATGACATTCTAATCATGGGGGGTAGTGATAAGATGGCAAAGGGTACCAAAACCTTGTTAAACTCTAAGTTTGACATAAAAGAAATGGTACTTGCGTATATGATTTTGGGTATCCAAATCAAACGTTCATCTGATGGTGTCATATTAACCCAATCACACTACATGGACAAGATATTGAGTAAGTTCAGTAAGAAAGATACTTGTAATGCCAGAACACTTATAGACAATAATGAACACTTGTATAAAACAAAGGTGAAAGCATTTACTATGTATCTCATTACAATCATGTAAGTATTGTTGGGTTTGCCCTAGGCCCAATCGGGTTTCAAGCCCAATTGCGTCTTGGACCCAATAATTAATTCATTATAAATAGATAATTAGGGTTAAGAGAATAATTAGATTATTATCTGCAGCCACTTTTTCTATTCTCTCCCAAACAACCAAAAAGAAGAATCGTTCTTCTCCATAGCCGTCTCAATCGTTGAAAGCATCAAAGATCGTTGCTCGGTGTGGATACACTAGAGGCTTCGTAGTTTCGGAGCTATATCGGTTTTGCTCTACATATCAAGTAAGTAAACCCTTTTATTGTTTTAACATTGATTCAAATGCAAATAGATCGTTTTGGATCGAATCTTTTTATTCCCCTGCGAACATATGATGTTTATTTTCGATCCTTCAATTGGTATCAGAGCCTTGGGTTCTTTGCATTTAAATCATATGTATAATTGATTTTTTGTGGATGATCTGTTTTTAACAAATCATGTGTATATACACTTGAGTTGATGAAACCGTGTGTACGTGTTTGTGGCTAATCTTGTATAAGGGTGATATGTTAATTAGTTGACTAAGTATACATGTCAATCATTACCGTGGATTGTATGTTGTATTCATCTTTTAAACCTATATATATAGGTTGTGTACTGCATGTGTGTTTTGAAATTGGTTACACATGTACACATGAGACAGTGGCATGTTTATGCCATAATCACTATTAGTATATTTTATAAATAATATAAAATATATGATAATGATTCTATTAAGCTATGATATATATATTTAAATTATGTTTGAATATATATTGTCCATGTTTTAATTCGTTATATGCATGTGATATATGTAAAGACAAATGCATATGGTTACGGTAAATGGTGTTACTTATAGATATGTGTGAGATATGTATGTGTTTTTCATATGATGAAAATTGTATTGAAATTGTTTTAATACAAATAAATCTTTGAGTTTTTTAAAATTATTGAGTTTTAATTGATAAAATATAAGATATTTTATCAAAGGCTTTTCCATCGAAGTAGATAAATAAAATTGATATTCGTTTACGAGGAACGACCTGACTACCAGGGGACTTGTAGTTCGGAATAATTATTTTTTATTTTTGTTTACAAGGAACGACCTGACTACCAGGGGACTTGTAGTTCAAAGATGAATATATATTTTTCCTCTTATTTGCATACGATGCAAGTACATAGAAAATTATTTAATGTTAGTACTTATAGTCTGGACTACCCAGAGGGTATAACTTTAATTAATTTTCAAGAGGAAGTAATTTTGTCTATTGCATGTGATGCGTGAGTGAAGAAGAAATTATTTGATGTTACACTTATAGTCTGGACTACCCAGAGGGTGTAATATTAACTGATTTTATGTCACTAGGATGGATAAACTCAAATATACTAATAGGACCGACCTGACAACCAGGTGACTATGTAGTATATAGCCTGTTGTGGTTTTATATGATAAAATCAAGAAAAACTTTAATTATGTTTGAGAAACGACTTGACAACCAAGGGGCTCATTCATGTTTTAAAGTTTGTATTATCATTTTGATGAATCGTATGTCTTAATGATGTATGTTTGTGCTATTGTTGTTTTCCTTTACAGTAACTTTCTGAAATGGCTACTATCTCACTGCGTGGCATACTTGATGCTAACAAATTGTCTGGTAACAATTTTGATGACTGGTACCGGAACTTGAGAATTGTTCTCATGCATGAAAAACTTATCGATGTGATCGATAACCCCATGATGGAAGCTCCCGCTGAGGGAGTGACTGATGTAGTTGCATTAGATGCATATTCGAAGTACCAGGAACGAAGTACTACTACTCAGTGCATCATTTTGGCTTCCATGAGTCCTGATCTTCAGAGGCAACATGAGAATATGAATCCACCACAGATCATAGAACATCTTAAGAAGATGTATGGCTCTCAAAGTAGGACTGCAAGATATCAGATATCTAAGTCCTTGTTCAAATCTGAACTGAAACCCAAGGAACCAGTTCGCACCCATGTTCTAAAGATGATTGATCTTGTAGAACGGCTTGAGAAGCAAGGCTGCACACTTGGTAAGGAGTTATCGCAGGATTTGATCTTGCAATCTCTTGATGACACTTTTTCACCGTTCATTGTTAATTATAACATGAACAAGATGGATTGTGATCTTCATGAATTGCTCAATTTGTTGATCGATTTTGAGAATCAAATCACATCTGGGAAGGTGAAAGTGTCGGGATCTGTGAACCTGATCGGTAGCTCTTCTAAGGGCAAGTGGAAAAATGGGATGAAATCTAAGAAAAATCCACTTGGGCCAAAGAATTATGTTTTGAACAAATTCAAGAAAATGAAGTTAAGCACTGGTCAGGAGGATGCTGAATGTTTCTTCTGCAAGAAGAAAAGACATTGGAGGAGGAACTGTCAAGAGTATTTGGTTACTCTGAAGGACAAGAAACAAGGTAAGGCATTAATGAAAAATGTTTTCATGATTACTTTGACATCTATTGATGCTTCGAAATGGGTATTGGATACCGGAAGTGGTTTTAACATCTGCAATATGTTGCAGGGGCTAAAAATCAATAGGGTGTTGAAGAAAGGAGAGGTCAACATACAAGTTGGAAATAAAGCAAGTGTTGCTGCCCTAGCTGTAGGGACTATGACTCTTGTAATGCCTACTGGAAAGACTTTATTGTTGGAGGATTGTTATTACATTCCTACGTTTCTTTCAAACATAATTTCTGTTTCATATTTGGTTGAATATGGATTTCGTTTGGATATTCGTGGTAATCATTGTTCTATATTTCATGGTGATGAATTATATGTCGATGTTTACAAACAATATGGTCTTTATGTCTTACCTGAATTAATTACTTGTCCTGCTATGACTATTTCTGGCCGAAAGAGGAAGAGAAATAATCAAGTAAATCAAAGTTACATTTGGCAGTGTAGGCTTGGTCATATCGGTGAGAAAAGAATAAACAAGTTGCATAAGACGGGGTGTCTTGGGCTGTATGATTATGAATCATACGATACTTGTGAATCTTGTCTCATTGGAAAAATGACAAAATCTCCTTTTAATGGAACTGGAGAAAGAGCCAGTGAACTTTTGGGACTCATACATAATGATGTGTGTGGACCAATGAAAGTTCAAGAAAAATGTGGATATTCTTACTTTATCACCTTCACTGACGATATGTCGAGATATGGTTTCGTATATCTCATGAGACATAAGTCGGAATCTTTTGAAATGTTCAAAAGGTTTAGAAGTGAAGTTGAGAAACAAACCGGTAAGAATATCAAGGCACTGAGATCTGACCGTGGGGGTGAGTATCGCACAGATAATTTTATTGATTATTTATCACAAGATGGAATCCTATCACAGATGATTTTATTGATTATTGATTATTTATGTCAAAATAATTATTCACATGACGAACCTTTTGATCAAATCAAATTTGGGTTGTCACTTGACATGTGGGGGGAGGGGAAGCTATTTTGTTAGCTAACTACCTTTGAATAAGGTACCCCCCTTAAGAAATTAGACAAGACTCTACCCGAATTATGGAAATGGAGAAAACCTTCCAATAATTACTTGAAAATGTGGGGGGTGTCTTGCTAAGTTATTGGCCCCATTATTAAATAAGATGACAATCGGTCTTAAAAATAGTGAACTATAGGTTATTGGACTGAAGCTATCACTCAAGCAATGGACCAAAAGGCTTGATGATGTCATGTTAGCCAATAACGACTAGATAAACAAGTGTGACAAATGATAGATGTCAAGACCACAAATGAGGGATATGTGATCCTATGTTTGTACGTGGATGACATTCTAATCATGGGGGGTAGTGATAAGATGGTAAATGGTACCAAAACCTTGTTAAACTCTAAGTTTGACATAAAAGAAATGGTACTCGCGTATATGATTTTGGGTATCCAAATCAAACGTTCATCTGATGGTGTCATATTAACCCAATCACACTACATGGACAAGATATTGAGTAAGTTCAGTAAGAAAGACACTTGTAATGCCAGAACACTTATAGACAATAATGAACACTTGTATAAAACAAAGGTGAAAGCATTTACTATATATCTCATTACAATCATGTAAGTACATTGAGTAGACTCACGAGTAATCCATGGAAAGACCATTGGACAGTTATCATAAGAGTACTTGGATACTTACGATACACTCATGTGACTATGGACTGCACTATAAGAGAGAACTTACTGTTCTTGAAGGATACTCTGATGCTAGTTGAATATATGATATTAAGGATTCAAAAAGCATGAGTGGATATGTCCTTACTCTAGAAGAAGCAACAGTGTCGTGGATATCCTCAAGACAAACGATCATAACCAGATCCGTCATGGAATCTGAGTTTGTGCCTTGGATAAAACCAAGTGAAAAAGCCAAGTGGCTACGAAACTTCTTGGAGGATCATCCAAACTGGCTAAAGCGTGTGCTCAAGATTTGTGTGATTTGTAATAATCAAGCAGCAATGTCACGCCCCAATTTCAGTAAACCGAACTCGGGACGCGAACGTTTTAAAAACCATAAAACAATGAAACCTGTTTTGGATAAACACTTTAAAATCTCCATTTAATTAATCAAAATAATAGTTTACAACTCGTGGCCACCCAAAACTCAACAATAATACACGCTCATAACTTACCGAGACTCTAACTCGTAAGCCAGCCAAAGAATGCTTGCAACCTCCCCCAAGACTCCAACTCGGTCAGGCCAGCCAAAGACACCAACCTTAGTACACGGGCTCTCATGGCCACCCAAACACAAATAATAACACGGGCTCTCATGGCCACCCAAGACTCAACAATAATACACGGGCTCTCAAGGCCACCCAAACACAATTAATAACACAAGCTCTCATGGCCACCCAAGACACCAAATAAACAATCAACCTCCGGCTTAACCAAAGCCTCCAACAGTCCTAATATCAACAGTTTCTCAATCAACCTCCGGGCATGGTCATATGCCTCCAGTACTCCTAATATTGATAAGTTCACAAACAACCTCCGGGCATGGTCATATGCCTCCAGTACTCCTAATAACGCTAAGTTCTCTGCTCCTACGACACTACTAAGTGTCACATGTTTTTCCAATAATTGCTACGATCCCGTATCAGGCATTTCTAATATTCATAACCTACTCAACCCACGACACCCCGGTGTCACATGCAATTCTACTGTTAACTTTCCCTAGTTAGGGCCGAGATCCGGCTACTTTTCCCTACCTCGTGCGTGTTCTCCCAAAAGCCAAACAACGAGCTCCGGTGATGATCTCAGTCACTCACCCAGCTTTCCCTTGCCTCGGTCCGTGGCACGATCTAAAAGAACACAATTTAAAGGCACTTAACAACTTGCAGGAATAAGCTGAAAATCATTAAACTCGATGCCCAAACTTAACCCCGACAATGTCGATCACTTCCAAACTTCCCAATTACTCGACATTGTCGATAAGGGACCCGTAAAGGCCCGATTCGCCCGACATGGCGAATCTGCCCGGTTTTTGTAAATTGCCTTCCGGGGCTCCAAAAGCCCCCGTTTTCGTTTCTACGGTCTTAGAATGGTTCAAGGAACCCAAAGTACTTGACGGAATCGAATTCTGACTCCCGAGTCAATTAATTACCGTTTAAAGTTTCGAAACCCGATAAATTACAACTTCTCCAATTTAATTCCAATTTTCGATTCGGTTAAGGATAAATGGTCCGGGGAACGTTTTAAACCACCCGAAATACAAAACCCGATCACCCGAGCACGTGGGCCCCACCCGACCCACTTGGCCGTGGGCCCTAGGGCTCAAAGTGGGGCTCGGCCACCATGGTGGTGGCTGGTCCCAGCTCCGACCAGCCACCCATGGCCGGCCGGCCACCACCCACGGTGGCCGGAGCTCCTCCCGAGCCTCCGGTCACCGGAAAACGTGCAATTAAACCCCCAAACACCTCTAAAACGTCTCCAACACCTCCACAACCTCCACACAACCCTAAATCATTCATTTTAACATAACCCTAGCTTTCCAAAATAAACAAAACGAGAATCGGTTTGGGTATTACCGTAGAGGAGGATGAGGGGAACGAGATTGCTCCTTGCTTTAAGACGATCCAAGGGCTTGATTTCTCCAAACCCTAGCTATTCCTCCCTTCTCTCTTCTTCTTCTTCTCCTTCTCTCTCTAACTCTCTTCTTCTTTTCTAAAACAACTAACTCTTTTTTTTTTTGTATTTCTTTTTCCTTTTTTGATATAGGTGGCCGGCCACACCTAGCCCCCACCACATGTTTTCCCCCCAAAACTAACACCACCACAAAGTGGACAAGTGTCAAGGTGGGTCCCACACCTTTTGGAAAATATCTACTTGATATTTTCCAATCAGATTCGCGAAAAACGGACGTTTCGGGCCTCGAACGGGCACTTTTCCCAAGAAATTACAAAACTTGGCGGGCTATAAGGAAACGGCTCAACTAAGACCGCTGCGACGACGGCTAAGCTTTTTGGATCCCAAACGGTCCTCGAATGGACCAAAACGTCGCTCGGTTGACTTTTCCAGCGAAAAGTCAACATTTCCCAAATTGATCAGAAAGTTGCCCTGAGTCCCCCGGAACTCACTTTGGTCAATAACGGGGTCAACTGAAGTCCGGTATGACACTCGGGGTCATTTTAGGTTCACTTAACTGTCAGTCTTAAAATTTTTAAATTTTTCCTGTTTTTCGCAGGTTTGACTGGCGTTGACCGGGAGTGGTTATTACAAGCAATCAATAGGGCACAAATCTGATTAAACAACTGATCTCAATTGTAGTTATCACTATTGATTTTGCAAGATCAAAAGATAACATCGCGGATCCGCTAACCAAAGGGTTAAATATAGATATAGTTGTTACAACATCCAAAGGAATGTGACTAAAGCCCGTAATCAATTAAGGCGTTATGTGAAGGAAAACACAACCTAGTTGACTGGAGATCCCAACATCTAGGTTCAATGGGTCAACCTAATTGCATAAACCTTGTGTGGTCACTATGGGGGTCACCCCGGGTCCATTCCTATGATGTAAACAATGATTTAAAATGTGTGAAGGTTAAGCTATGCTTTTAATGATTCATTGTGCTTCAAGAATATGAGCAAAGAAATCACCTATGTGAGAGTGAGGTGGAGTCGCCTCAAGGGAAACTACTAGGGCTTAGTTGTCTTACACTCTTGCAGATGCAAGAGATGTCCATGACTTACAGACATAACCATGAGAACCGAAAAAACTGTGTTTGTTGGTGTCTGTGTGGAATGTATCTTCATTTACATAAACAACAGAATAGTCCAAGGACATCGCGTCTACTAGTCAGTCAGTAAAGTAGTTACATCTTCACAAGGGAAGGTTCAAGGGTGTTGTCTACCTATCCTATGCAGATATCAGCTTTGAGAAGTCATCATCCTATCGCTTTCCTCTCGCGTTAATTTCTATTCATGTGGGGGATTGTTGGACAAAAGTGAGTTTAGACAAGTGGAAATGGTCAACTTGACGCTCAAGTATATATAGGATCGGCTCACCCTAGAACTATGGAAAGGTTAGTTTCGTGTTCTAGGGAGTGAGGCATTTCCAACGACATATTATGAGGTCTAAACGGACAAGAGGTGAATGAGAAATTAAAGCTCAAAGATCACCCATTGAACTTAGTTGTTGAGAAAATTGCAAATGAACAATGCATCATTCTGTGTTGTCCCACATCAAAAGATTGCCAAACTTTCATTGGGTTTATATAGCGTTGCCTTCCTAGCATGTTTGAATTGCTTGGATGAAAGGCTGTGTGCAGGACGCGAATGCTGCAACGGATTTGGGCTCTAGCGCCAGCTCCGTTTTGCTTCGGCACGTATTAAAATCTCAACAATTAATTTCCAATTTTCAGAATATGCAAAATAAGGAAATCAAAAATTGATATCTTTTTCATTTTTGGAAATTGATATGCAATTAAGGAAATTTCCAAATTTTATATTATTTTGAATCTTATAACAATTCTGAAATTATATTTAGTTTCCATAATTTATTAAATTCGAATTTAATATTTAATTTTCGAAATTGTCTATTTCCCAAAAAATGATATTTCCGATAATTGTGTTTCCAATAAACTCGTTTCCAAAAACTCTCTCCCCTTTTCCTATATAAGCTCTGTTCTAGTTCATTACTCGTAGACACGTAGTAGAGACGAATTAGATACGAAATTTACCTATACAATTTCTCTCCTTCTCCAAGAACAGAGCAACTAATTTCTTTCTACTCGGTGTTACTTCTCATAAACGGTTTCGAGTTCGTTTACTTTGTCGTTGTATCTTGGGAGACTTGCTCATACGGGGCAATAAAAAGTCTTAAGGAAACTGGTTCGCAGGCCTCGACATACCAGTACCATCTTCGAGTATCGACTGAGGTTATTGTATCGATTACGTATCGTGTTTACATTATTGCTTTTACATTATTGTTACTTATGTGATTCTACTGTTCATTAATAATATTGGTTTCAGTTTTATCTGTTTATTATCGTTTATGGACTAACCCGTCTAACACACACAATACAACATACCACCTCTCTATAAGAGGACAACTAAAACATCAACACATAAACAAACCAGGAACAACCAACCTAAAACACAGACAACAGAAAAAGAAGACAACCCTAAAGCACCAAAAAAAACCAAGATCCAAAACCCAACCCAACACAGAGCAACCAAAACCGAACCGGAGCAAAGCGAGCAAAAGAAACTGTCAGCCCACTCCTCCAGCTAAATCAGAATCAGAAACTCCTTCCAAATCCTCGAACTCATCATCAGAGTCAACTTCTAAATCAACACTCCGATTAAAATCATCTTCCAACAATTGTAACTGCTCAATAACCTTCTTATCATAAACAGATGCTCGGACCTTTATAGCTTTACCAAATTGCAAAGCCTTTTCAGCTTCGGAAAGACCTTTAGAGAGAAACCCCTTATCAACACTCTTTCTAGAATCAGCTTCCTTCCCCGATTTCAATCTAGACCTTGTATCATAAGTGCGAGTGGAAATAAACTTCTTTGATATTTTATTACCTCCTTCGACCCTCTTAACAACAACCGAAGTTTTAGGAGGATTAAAACCCATTAGATCAAAAATTTCGTCAACTTGCGCCTGTCCAACCATTTTACAAGCCAAGTCAAACCTAGATTGGACTTCCTTTTCAGCAACCAAAAAATTCAAAATCGGAAACTCAATACCATCCAAACCTTTACGACCCTCCAAAACGAGGGCTGAAACATAGTCGCCTTCTCTCACACACTCAAAAGAAACAAGGTTCAAAGGGCCAAGGAAGTTGTTGGACACATGTTGCAAATCCGCAACTTCATCTTTAGTAGCTTGAAGAAGACCAACTCTAGAACTCAAATTTTCTTCTCTTTCAGAGAAGTCTAGAACTTATATTGTAAAATGTTACAAACTATGAATTAAACGCATTTTTATATCTATGTATATAAGTTATAATCGTGTATACTTTTATATGGTATTTTGAAGTTTATCTTATTAATTAACTATCAACATTACTAACCTTGATATTATCCTCCGTGTTTGTCTTTATTCTCCACAACCAAGATAAGAAATATCAGAAACTAATAAAAGATTTATTCTATTAGAACGGTCTTCAATTTGAGAAGGGAACCGGAATGAAACAATGAAAAACTTGGAGAAGAAAGATTGAAAGTACTTTAGATGAATCTAAACCTAAAACTACCATCATATTTATAAATGATTTGGAATAGAGAAAAATATAAAAATAATAGAATTAAGAAGAAGAAAGTCATTTTTGTAAGGGTAAATTACAAATACCTACCCGTAACGTGTCACGTTTTTTAATTGATATCTACTCAGATGTTTAGTTATATAACAAATAGCCCAAGCCGTCAACTAAAATGATGAAAATTCCCTCAGTGATTTTTTAAATAAAACTGAATGATTTAATAAGTAAATATATATATATAACTGATTTTTAAATATATTTTTTAAAATAATTATTTAAGTGTAGTTGAGGGTATTTTCACCATTTTAGCTAAAGCTTGGGCTATTTGCTATATAACTAAACATCTGAGTAGGTATCAGTTCAAAAAACATAAGAATATGTATCAGTTAAACGTGACAAGTTAAGAGTAGGTATTTTTAATTTACCCTTTTTTGGAAATCAAATTTTAGTACGTTTTGGTAACAAAATTTTACTGTGTTTTGGAAACAAAGTTTGGCTAAAATGTAATGATAAAAAATTTGGTTGAAATTGGACTCGTACACATAGAACTGATTCTAATTCTTGGCTTAAATATAATTTAAAAAAGAGGTTATTCCATGTCCTAACCCCCTACTACACTTAATTGTTAAATCCACACTCAAGCTTTGGAAAATTGTCAAATAGTAACGAATTTCAAAACTGAATTATTAAAAACCAAAAAGTATTGTTTAAATTAATTGTTTCCGTGAACAGTGAATCACGTGCGTCTCACGTGACTCATTTTATAATGGAACTTGGGCGAGCTGAAGTCACGAAGAGAAGAAATTCGAAGCTCGGACACAAAGAGATGAAGTTCGAAGAGCTGAGATGAAGAGATGAGGTCACGAAGAGATGAAGTTAGGCCAAGTTAACGTCCGAAGGAAGAACATATTTGAGGGTAAACTCGACTCTTCACTTGGCCAAGTTAACGTCCGTTTAAAATTAGAAAAAGTTGGCAATTTCAGTTAATTGACTGTTACTACATGGCAATTTCAATTGTATAGGGTTTGGATTTAACAATTTCTGAAAGTTGGCCGTTAGGACATGGAGTAACTGTCACGCCCCAATTTCAGTGAACCGAACTCGGGACGCGAACATTTAAAATAATAAATACTTTGAAACCTTTTCCATTAAATCACTTTAAAATACCAGTTTAGTTCAACAAAATAATAATTACAACTCAAAATAAAACGTCCCACAAGCGGACAAAATGTGAGGTATCCGTCGCTAGACTAAAAAGTAACCCGGACTCCCGCTTCAAGCTCTTCAAGCTTCGGAAGCTCACCTAGTCCGACCTGCGACAAGTACCTGTAGGAAAAGCAGCTAGGGGTGAGCGTTCACTCACCACCACGGATAACAGACTGACTACGGCATAATTAGCAGACAAAGCCGGTAACACCCCAATCGACCCAAAACCGGGAATACAATCCCCAAACTCAAGTAACTCAACTGACACACCACCCGTTACTTTTCTCAACAGACTCAACACTCGATGACGTAATGTAAACCCGACACAACTATCGACGACTTCCTCCAAGGACACGACAGAACGACTACGCAACGCCAAACAAGATCACAAAGGATCGCACACCAAACAAGATCACAAAGGATCGCATTCTTGTTGCTCGGTAACCTCCCTCACGCCCTTTACCAATCTCAATCAGGTCAGGCGGTCGACCTATCGCAATTCATCGACACAAAGTCGGATCAGGCTGTCGACCTATCGCAATTCATCGACACCAAGTCGGATCAGGCTGTCGACCTATCGCAATTCATCGACACCAAGTCGGATCAGGCTGTCGACCTATCACACTCACAACCCCAAACCAAGCGGGCCCCCAACCTCAGGTAACCACAATCACAATCACAAACAAAGCTCAACAAACAGCAACAACACCGGTCTAACACTTCATAGGCACTCATGGCCACCCAAGACACACCAACAGTAAAGACACGGGCTCAATAACCCCACGGGCACTCACGACCACCCAAAACACACCAACTGTAAAGACACGGGCTCAACAACCCCACGGGCACTCACGGCCACCCAAAACACCCCAACTGTAAACCACGGGTTCAACAACCCCACGGGCACTCAAGGCCTCTCAAGACACAGACAGTAAAGTACGGGTTCTCATGGCCACCCAAGACACAACCAGTAAAGTACGGGCTCTCATGGCCACCCAAGACACTAACAGTAAAGTACGGGCTCTCATGGCCACCCAAGACACAAACTAAACAATCAACCTCCGGGCATAAACAGATGCGTCCAGTAATTCTAATATCGATAAGTTCACCACTCCTACGACACTACTAAGTGTCACATGCATTTCTATTGTTCGATACGTTCCCGTATCATACGACACCACCCGGTATCGCCTGCCTTTCTAATGTTCGATAAACTTTTCCCTACCTCGTATGCTTTCTCCAAAAGCCCACAATCAAGCTCCGGCGTGATCTCGATCACTCGCCTAGCTTTCCCTTTCCTCTGTCGGTGGCACGATCTAACAAGAACACAATTTTTAAACACCTTTAAGCTTGCAGGCATAAACTGAATTTTAATAAACTGGATGCCCAAAAGTAACCCCGACAATGTCGATCACTCCCAAACTTCCCAATTACTTCACATTGTCGATAATGGACTCGGAAAGGCCCGATTCGCCCGACATGGCGAATCTGCCAGGGTTTTGCAAACGCCCTCCCGGGGCTCCGAAAATTCCCGTTTTCGTTTCTACGGTCTTAGAATAATTCAAGGGTTCCTATGCACTCGACGGAATCGAATTCCGACTTCCGAGTAATTTAATTCGCGATCAAAGTTTCTAAACCCGTCATTTACAACTTTCACAATTTAATTCCAAATTTCGATCCGGGTGTGGATTAATTACTTGGGGAACGTTCTAAACCACCCGAACACAAAAAAAAACCGATACCCGAGCGTGTGGGCCCCACCCGGCCAACCTTGGCCGTGGGTGGCTAGGGCCATTTTGGGGCCGGCTCACCATGGTGGTGGCCGGTCCTAGCTCCGGCCAGCCACCCCATGGCCGGCCAGCCACCGTGCACGGCGGCCGGAGCTCCCCCCGAGCCTCAGGTCACCGGAAAACGATCATCTCTTCGCTCCAAAACACCTCCAACAAACCCCACACCACAACTCATCCATATTCAACCCATTTCAATCCAAACCCTAACTTTTAAACTTAACAAAACGAGAATCGGTTAGGTGCTCACCGTAGAGAATGTCGATGTGAGCTCGATTCTTTTATCCTTGAGACGATCCAACGGTTTGATGATCGAGGAATGGCAAAACTCTAGAACACACCTTCTCTTTTCTCTCCTTTTCTCCTTCTCTTTCTCTCTCTAAAAACTATCTTCTTTTTCTATTTTTTTTCTCTTTCTTCTAAGCTTGGCCGAACCATCTCTGCTCAATTCCCTTTTGTTTGTTCAAAACTAACATCAACTTCTCTTTATTTACAAAACTAACACTAAAGTCTCTTCATTTGTTTTGTCTAATAAACCTAACACCTCCACATAGTTGACATGTGCCAAGTGGCTCCCATACCGTTTTGAAAAATATCTTCTAGATATTTTTGCAATCGGATTCGCGAAATTCGGACGTTTCGGGCCCCGAACGGGCACTTTTTCCAAGAAATTACGAAACTTCACGGGCTACAAGGAAACGGCTCAACTAAGACCGCTGCAACGACGGCTAAGCTTTTTGGATCCAAAACGAGCCTCGAATGGACCAAAACGTCGCTCGGTTGACTTTTCCAGCGAAAAGTCAACATTTCTCAATTTGGTCAGAAAGTTGCTCTGAGTCCCCCGGAACTCACTTTGGTCGATATCGGTGTCAACTTAAGTCCGGTATGACCCTCGGGGTCAGATTTAGGTTCATTTAAGTCTCTGTCCAAAAATTTTAAACTTTCCTGTTTTTCGCAGATGTGACTGGCGTTGACCGGGAGTGGTTCTTACATATATGGATTAAGGAATAAATATAGGTACCAAACCATCCCGCGACGATGGAGAAATTCAAGCTGTAACTGCCACATGGGAGAGATAAAAAATAGTTAATAGACATATTATAATTACAATTTAATGCAAAAAGTAGTCAAAAGGAACTGGTTTGGATAATACCCAGAACCCGATGGGTCTCAGTTATGTGATCTGGAACATCCGGACAACCAGAATTTAGGATTGGATTTTATTGGGTATTAATCGGATCGGTTTATTTCTGGTTGGTAAAGATCGTGGTTCAAATATTCTTTCCAGATTTGGGTTTTCAGTCACATGCAATTACTCCTATAGTTCAAGATTTTTAACGAGAAAATATGGTAGTAAGAATTTATTACTTTCTTTTAGACTTACCTAGAAGTCAATTTTCATTAGCTGAACACCTTACTTTTTTTTAATTGTATATGCTTCATTCAGTCAATTCTAAACATTACAACAATCAATATCAAGCAATGGAATAATCGAACAAGCTGAGATATAGGCCAAAATCCCCTGTTGGAAAAGACATGTGATCCGACTCACTAGGATGAAACTAAAAGTACTTCTAAAACAAAGTATAGAGGAGTGGCGACAACTAAGGATTTGCACAATAACGTGAGTCCAAGGGTCTAAATACTCAAAATAGTGGTTGTCTTGACTCACGGGAGGATAAGAAATTTTTCCCTAAAGAACAGGACCCTCCCAAATAGGTCCGTGAGAAGGTTGGGAGTTAAAAAAGATAAGCCTCCCAACCAAACAAACACCTATAATAATTCCTGACGAGGCTGCTTACCAGCCTTCGTCAAAAACCGTGAGGAGGAGGGGTGTTTTCCATTCTTAACAATCGGATTGATGTCCATCAGATCAAAAACCCGCTTCTTGGAGTTCTCCATAACTTCCGTTACTTGAGTGCATTTCTCCCGAGCAAGGTCCTTCATAGTTTTCTCCTTAGGTGCTCACCGTAGAGAATGTCGATGTGAGCTCGATTCTTTTATCCTTGAGACGATCCAACGGTTTGATGATCGAGGAATGGCAAAACTCTAGAACACACCTTCTCTTTTCTCTCCTTTTCTCCTTCTCCTTCTCTCTCTAAAAACTATCTTCTTTTTCTATTTTTTTTCTCTTTCTTCTAAGCTTGGCCGAACCATCTCTGCTCAGTTCCCTTTTGTTTGTTCAAAACTAACACCAACTTCTCTTTATTTACAAAACTAGCACTAAAGTCTCTTCATTTGTTTTGTCCAATAAACCCAACACCTCCACATAGTTGACATGTGCCAAGTGGGTCCCATACCTTTTTGAAAAATATCTTCTAGATACTTTCCAATCATATTCGCGAAATTCGGACGTTTCGGTCCCCGAACGGGCACTTTTTCCAAGAAATTACGAAACTTCACGGGCTACAAGGAAACGGCTCAACTAAGACCGCTGCGACGACGGCTAAGATTTTTGGATCTAAAACGAGCCTCGAATGGACAAAACGTCGCTCGGTTGACTTTTCCAACGAAAAGTCAACATTTCTCAATTTGGTCAGAAAGTTTCCCTGAGCCCCCCGGAACTCACTTTGGTCGATATCGGTGTCAACTTAAGTCCAGTATGACCCTCAGGGTCAGATTTAGGTTCATTTAAGTCTCTGTCCAAAAAATTTAAATTTTCCTGTTTTTCGCAGATTTGACTGGCGTTGACCGGGAGTGGTTCTTACAATCTACCCCCCTTAAAGGAATTTCTTCCACGAAATTTAAAACAGACATACCTCTTGAGTCGAACAGATCAGGGTACTTCCCGCGAACCTCGTCCTCGCGTTTCCAAGTCGGCTCAGCCTCGTGGTGCCGCCACTGCACCCATTCTAAGCGGATAAGCTTTCCGCGCAGGACCTGCTCCCGCGGATCCATCTCCCAAACCAGTTTCTTCTTATACGAGACATCATCCGTTACATCGACATCTGCCAACTCAATGACGTGCGAGGGGTCCGCATATACTTCTACAACTGGGAAACGTGGATATTCCCATGCTGCGGCGGCAGTGCAAGTCGGTATGCAACTGCTCCCCCTCTACTCAAGACCTCGAAAGGCTCGATACACCGCGGGGCTAACCCGCCTCCGCCGCGGTTGAAACGTACCAGTCCACCTTTCGGACTCATCTCCAGGGATACATGGTCACCGACTGCAGACTCGAGAGGTTGGCCCCGTCAGTCAGCATAGCTCCTGCTGACTCTACGCGGTCTTCAACCGCTCACGCTTCGGCGCGACAAACTCAGCTGTCTCTCGGACCAGTTCTAGACCCAGTAGACTCTTATTCCTCACTTCTGCCCAGCACACGGGCGATCGACACGGCCTACCCTACAACTCTTCGCACGGTGCCATCCTGATACTGGCCTGAAAGCTGTTGTTGTAGGCGAACTCGGCTAACCGCTCACAAAATCCATCGTGACGTGCCCTCATTCCCATTGTGCAACCCGCAGTGGTTGCAATAACCCAGCGGGACGCTGATGTTCGGCTCTCACCTGCTGACAAGTGAGGCACCGCGATACCAACTCTGCAACCGCTCTCCGCATCCCGCTCCACTAGATCTGTTGTCGGATGTCGCGCTCCTCTTAGTGCTACCCACGTGCACTATCTGACGCGAATAGTGCGACTCACGCAGCTCGTCGCCTCCACCGTTACTCGGTACGAACAAACCTCCGCGATACCGTAACTCCCAATTAGTACGACGATCCCAGCCTTCGGTGTCAACACCGCCGCCAACTCTCTCCCGGATCTCTGTCGTCTCGACATCCACTGACTGTGCTTCTATCCCCCGGCCAAGCCGGGTGGGCTGAGCCACCAAGAAGCACGTGGCCACGCCGCCGGTAACTTCTTCTAGCTCCAACCTGAGCGTGCCCAGCTCTCCCATCATGTCCCACTCCCGGACTGAGATGCTACCAGGACACGGCATCGGCTTCCTACTCAGGGCGTCGGCACTCGTATTCGCCTTACCCGAATGGTAGAGTAACTCAAAGTCGTACTCCTCAGTAGTTCCATCCATCGTCGCTGGCTCATGTTCAGGTCTCGTTGGGAAAAGTTGTGCTTAAAGCTCTTATGATCCGAGAACACCTGAAATCGCTCGTCGTACGGATAATGCCTCAATCCTTTCAGTGCGAACACTACTGCTGATAATTTCAAGTCATGGGTAGGATAGTTGCACTCGTGTGTCCTCAACTACCTTGAGCCACAAGCAACGACTCTACCCAACCGCATCAGCACGCAGCCCAGTCCTTTCCTGGACACGTCACCATAGACCTCATACTCGACCCCGCGCTCCGACACTATCAACATTGGAGCAGTAGTCAGACGAGCCTTCAGCTCCGTGAACGCACGTTCACAATCCTCTGTCCACACCGACCCGACTCCCTTGCGCGTCAAAAGAGTCATAGGCGCGGCTAGACGCGCAAAGTCCTGGACCAACCGCCGATAATATCCTGCCAACCCCAAGAAGCTGCGGATCTCGAAAACGCTCGTGGGCCGCGCCCACTTCAAAAACCGCGTCGATCTCCACCGGATCGACCAATATACCGTCACGGAACACAACGTGACCGAGGACTCTCACCTCAGCGAGCCAAAACTCGCACTTCTCCAGGTTGGCGTACAGCTGATGCGTGCGCAACAGGGTCAGAACAACCCTCAGATGCTCCTCGTGCGCCGCCTCGTTATGCGAGTAGATCAAGATGTCGTCTACAAGTACCACCACAAATTGATCTAAGAACGGTCGTAGTATACTGTTCATCAGATCCATGAATGTTGCAGGTGCGTTCGTCAGTCCAAACGGCATCACCAAGAACTCGTAATGCCCGTAGCGTGTCTGGAATGCAGTCTTTGCGACGTCCCCCCCTCGGACTCTCAACTGGTAATATCCGGATCGCAGATCGATCTTCGAGAAAAAGGTCGACCCTCTCAACTGGTCGAACAAGTCGTCAATCGTCGGCATCGGGTATCGTTTCTTCACCGTAACCCGGTTCAGCTTCCGGTAATCTATACACATCCGAAGCTCTCCACTCTTCTTCTTCACGAAGAGTGCTGGTGCTCCCCACGGCGATACGCTCGGACGGATAAATCCCTTCTCCCGAAGTTCCTCGAGCTGACTCTTCAGCTCGGTCAACTCGGCTGGCGCGAACCTGTAAGGTCCCATCGATATCGTTGTCGTTCCCGGCACCAGGTCAATCTCGAACTCCACCTTACGAACTGGTGGCAACCCGCTCAACTTCTCAGGGAAGACCTCGGGGAACTCGCACGCCACTCGCGGTAACTCTCGGCTCTGCACGACCGATACTTCCTTTACTGCGGACAAGCCGACAGGAGAACTTCGCTCCTACTGCCCAGAACACACGAACCTTTCGTGTTGCCTGTTGACACCGTCACTCGTCGCCAGTAGCAGTCGATATTGGCTCGGCACTTCGCCGGCCAATCCTTTCTCAGGATCACGTCAAAGGTTGTCATTTCGTAAGTATCCTTCCCACAGATACACGCACAAGCTCATTCGCTGCCGAACTTCACAGAACCTCGCGCTCTCTCTAAGACCTCGCTCCTCTACCGTCGTCGTGCCTACCAACTCCGAACATACCCAAATCCTCGGGGTGAGGACTCGATCCGGCATCAAGGCTCTTGAGCCCTCTCTCGAACCTCCTGTATCGGTTCGCTTCTCTAACTCCGCAGGAACGACAGACCCTAGTCAACACCACACTACCCCCAACCGGCGTATTCAGACGCAGGGGTGGACTCAACGGCTCTAAACTCAGCCCCAACATCTCAGCACTACTCGACGAAGCAAACGAGTGTGACACCCCCAGTATCCAACAGAAATGACGCCCAAATCAGAGACCGAACAACCACTCCATTAGTCACACCGATAAGGTATAGCACAACCCTCACAGGATCCTCTATGCATTCACTTATAACTTTCCGCAACCAAACCAGTGTTCGCTACTCGTCCCCTGCGGGAAAAGTAGTAAAGGGATGAGCGTTCTGCCCACCTCCACGGACACCCGTTCAATTATGGCATACTAGTAAAGCACTAACGACTTACCAATCCAACCAGGGCAGACTAATACCTCAAAACCTGATACCAAAACCTCACGCTGCTCACGCTATCAATACCTCAAATACTCGCTCAAGTAAGGGAAACCTCGAATATGGATCGTATTCTAAACTCAGCAAACCACTATTTCTCACAACCTCGATACCCCAACTACCCGATCACATAGGAAACCTCAAACGGGGATCATGTTCTCAACTCAGCAAACCACTATTGCTCACAACCTCAATACCCCAATTACCCGATCACGTAGGGAAACCTCAACGGGGGTCATATTCTCAATTCCACAAGCCACTATTGCTCACAACCTCGATACCCTAGTTACTCGATCATGTAGGGAACCTCAAATAACCCACTCACGTGAAGGAAACCTCAAACCACCTGTTCGCGCGAGGGAAACCTCGAATAACCCACTCACGTGAAGGAAACCTCAAACCACCCGTTCACGCGAGGGAAACCTCGAACACCCGTTCACATAGGGGAAACCTAGTTCATATGGCGCCGCAGCGCATCAAACTTAACCCCTCTCCGTGGTGAGACTCTCACACCGAAGCGATGTATCACTACCGTAGGTTATTGATGAGTCTCGAACCCAAGACCTCACCCTTTAACACCAAACTTACGACCACTACAATCAGCACAACTGTGAACACAGCGACGCAAAACAAACACTCAAACTACACAATCAAGACGGTGGAACAAGACAGGAATCACAGATTCGTGACAGACCCCGCCACGGTTGGGGTCACGGAGCCGTGACGAAGGCCCTCAAATTTCCAAAATGCGCTGCTCCGTCACGGATCCGTGACAGGGTCCGTGACACTCGCGCAGGCCTGATTTCCAAAATCGTTTCAACTCGAACCTTACCCCGTTTTGACCCTAAAAATAGCCTTAAACAACACACACACTTGACCACCAATTTAACAACACACGCACAATAATTCAAAGACCAAACGCACGTCACCCAACCTCAATCATAAGCCGACAAGGCCAACCAAATCAAAAACACGCCCACCGGGCCAACAAATCTCAAAACACGCCCCCGAGCCAACCAATTTTAAAACTTTCTCCTTTTCACCATAAAATTTCATTTTGACATCAGGCAGTTACAACCCGGTCCAGGCGTCCTCGAACTACATTGTACCCACTTGATATCAGCACCGTCACGCTCGACTACAGGGGCGCCCCTGAGTCGAGTCGCGACAGCTTAAAAACGTTTCACGCAGCAACACACAAACAGTATGTCAGTAATGACCGTACTGCACATACACACAACAACAACGAAGACTCAAGACACTACGGGTCTACACACGGTTTCCGACTTGCGTACCCAACGCACGACGGGACTTTTACTGACTCGACTCTCCCACCTAGTTGACGTACAGTCCGAGGTGTGAAACCTCGAGCTCTGATACCAAGCTGTCACGCCCCAAATTCTGTAGAACCGAACCCGGAACGCGAACGTTTAAAACAATAAAACAGTGCCAAACCTTTTAAATAAATCACTTTAAAACCACCATTTAGTTAATCAAAATAATTATTTACAACTCAAAAGTACGTCCCAACAAGCGGAAAAAATGCAAGGCATACGTCGCTAGACTCAAAAGTAACCCCGACTCACGCTCCTAGCTCTTCAAGCTTCGAGAGCTCACCTAGTCCGTCCCGCGACCAGTACCTGTAGGAAAAGCAGCTAGGGGTGAGCGTTCGCTCACCACCATGGATAACAGACTGACTACGGCATACTTAGTAGACAATGCCGGTAACACCAACAACAACCCAACAACGGGGACTACTATCCCCAAATCAAGTGACCCGACTGACACACACACTGTTACTTTCCTCAACGGACTCAACACTCGGACACGTAATGTAGACCCAACACAACGATTACGACTTCCACCAAAGACTCAAAGATAACCACGCAACACTCAGGATCACAAAGGATCGCATACCAAACAAGATCACAAACGATCGCACTCCAGCTACTCAGTCCCCACGCACTTTGCCGATCCCTGTCAGGCCAGGCGGTCGACCTGTCGCCACTTTGCCGATCCCTGTTAGGCCAGGTGGTCGACCTGTCGCACTTTTCCCGAAACAAAGTCGGATCAGGCTGTCGACCTGTCACCCCCACGCACGCGCGGCCAGGACCCCTTTTTCTCTCAGGCGGGCCCCCTACCTCGTCTAAACATGCATACGCGTGATCACAGGACCCCCGTTATTATGAAGCGGGCCCCAACCTCAGGTAACCACAATCACAATCACAAACAAAGCTCAACAAACAGCAACACCGGTCTAACACTTCATAGGCACTCATGGCCACCCAAGACACACCAACAGTAAAGACACGGGCTCAACAACCCCACGGGCACTCACGACCACCCAAAACACACCAACTGTAAAGACACGGGCTCAACAACCCCACGGGCACTCACGGCCACCCAAAACACCCCAACTGTAAACCACGGGTTCAACAACCCCACGGGCACTGAAGGCCTCTCAAGACACAGACAGTAAAGTACGGGCTCTCATGGCCACCCAAGACACAACCAGTAAAGTACGGGCTCTCAGGGCCACCCAAGACACAAACAGTAAAGTACGGGCTCCCATGGCCACCCAAGACACAAACTAAACAATCAACCTCTGGGCATAAACAGATGCCTCCAGTAATTCTAATATCGATAAGTTCACCGCTCCTACGACATTACTAAGTGTCACATACATTTCTATTGTTCGATACGTTCCCGTATCATACGACACCACCCGGTGTCGCCTGCCTTTCTAATGTTCGATAAACTTACTTAACCCACGACACCCAAGTGTCACATGCATTTCTACTATTAACTTTCCCTAGTCAGGGCCGAGATCCGGCTACTTTTCCCTACCTCGTATGCTTTCTCCAAAAGCCCACAATCAAGCTCCGACGTGATCTCGATCACTCGCCTAGCTTTCCCTTTCCTCTGTCGGTGGCACGATCACTCCCAAAAGTGGATGCCCAAAAGTAACCCCGACAATGTCGATCACTCCCAAACTTCCCAATTACTTCACATTGTCGATAATGGACTCGGAAAGGCCCGATTCGCCCGACATGGCGAATCTGCCAGGGTTTTGCAAACGCCCTCCCGGGGCTCCGAAAATTCCCGTTTTCGTTTCTACGGTCTTAGAATAATTCAAGGGTTCCTATGCACTCGACGGAATCGAATTCCGACTTCCGAGTAATTTAATTCGCGATCAAAGTTTCTAAACCCGTCATTTACAACTTTCACAATTTAATTCCAAATTTCGATCCGGGTGTGGATTAATTACTTGGGGAACGTTCTAAACCACCCGAACACAAAAAAAACCCGATACCCGAGCGTGTGGGCCCCACCCGGCCAACCTTGGCCGTGGGTGGCTAGGGCCATTTTGGGGCCGGCTCACCATGGTGGTGGCCGGTCCTAGCTCCGGCCAGCCACCCCATGGCCGGCCAGCCACCGTGCACGGCGGCCGGAGCTCCCCCCGAGCCTCAGGTCACCGGAAAACGATCATCTCTTCGCTCCAAAACACCTCCAACAAACCCCACACCACAACTCATCCATATTCAACCCATTTCAATCCAAACCCTAACTTTTAAACTTAACAAAACGAGAATCGGTTAGGTGCTCACCGTAGAGAATGTCGATGTGAGCTCGATTCTTTTATCCTTGAGACGATCCAACGGTTTGATGATCGAGGAATGGCAAAACTCTAGAACACACCTTCTCTTTTCTCTCCTTTTCTCCTTCTCTTTCTCTCTCTAAAAACTATCTTCTTTTTCTATTTTTTTTCTCTTTCTTCTAAGCTTGGCCGAACCATCTCTGCTCAATTCCCTTTTGTTTGTTCAAAACTAACATCAACTTCTCTTTATTTACAAAACTAACACTAAAGTCTCTTCATTTGTTTTGTCTAATAAACCTAACACCTCCACATAGTTGACATGTGCCAAGTGGCTCCCATACCGTTTTGAAAAATATCTTCTAGATATTTTTGCAATCGGATTCGCGAAATTCGGACGTTTCGGGCCCCGAACGGGCACTTTTTCCAAGAAATTACGAAACTTCACGGGCTACAAGGAAACGGCTCAACTAAGACCGCTGCAACGACGGCTAAGCTTTTTGGATCCAAAACGAGCCTCGAATGGACCAAAACGTCGCTCGGTTGACTTTTCCAGCGAAAAGTCA
Organism: Erodium maritimum; assembly: GCA_963921825.1. Lineage (NCBI taxonomy): Eukaryota > Viridiplantae > Streptophyta > Magnoliopsida > Geraniales > Geraniaceae > Erodium > Erodium maritimum. Next base: position 17,806,290 of record OY997591.1, read on the forward strand.
ACATTTCTCAATTTGGTCAGAAAGTTGCTCTGAGTCCCCCGGAACTCACTTTGGTCGATATCGGTGTCAACTTAAGTCCGGTATGACCCTCGGGGTCAGATTTAGGTTCATTTAAGTCTCTGTCCAAAAATTTTAAACTTTCCTGTTTTTCGCAGATGTGACTGGCGTTGACCGGGAGTGGTTCTTACATATATGGATTAAGGAATAAATATAGGTACCAAACCATCCCGCGACGATGGAGAAATTCAAGCTGTAACTGCCACATGGGAGAGATAAAAAATAGTTAATAGACATATTATAATTACAATTTAATGCAAAAAGTAGTCAAAAGGAACTGGTTTGGATAATACCCAGAACCCGATGGGTCTCAGTTATGTGATCTGGAACATCCGGACAACCAGAATTTAGGATTGGATTTTATTGGGTATTAATCGGATCGGTTTATTTCTGGTTGGTAAAGATCGTGGTTCAAATATTCTTTCCAGATTTGGGTTTTCAGTCACATGCAATTACTCCTATAGTTCAAGATTTTTAACGAGAAAATATGGTAGTAAGAATTTATTACTTTCTTTTAGACTTACCTAGAAGTCAATTTTCATTAGCTGAACACCTTACTTTTTTTTAATTGTATATGCTTCATTCAGTCAATTCTAAACATTACAACAATCAATATCAAGCAATGGAATAATCGAACAAGCTGAGATATAGGCCAAAATCCCCTGTTGGAAAAGACATGTGATCCGACTCACTAGGATGAAACTAAAAGTACTTCTAAAACAAAGTATAGAGGAGTGGCGACAACTAAGGATTTGCACAATAACGTGAGTCCAAGGGTCTAAATACTCAAAATAGTGGTTGTCTTGACTCACGGGAGGATAAGAAATTTTTCCCTAAAGAACAGGACCCTCCCAAATAGGTCCGTGAGAAGGTTGGGAGTTAAAAAAGATAAGCCTCCCAACCAAACAAACACCTATAATAATTCCTGACGAGGCTGCTTACCAGCCTTCGTCAAAAACCGTGAGGAGGAGGGGTGTTTTCCATTCTTAACAATCGGATTGATGTCCATCAGATCAAAAACCCGCTTCTTGGAGTTCTCCATAACTTCCGTTACTTGAGTGCATTTCTCCCGAGCAAGGTCCTTCATAGTTTTCTCCTTAGGTGCTCACCGTAGAGAATGTCGATGTGAGCTCGATTCTTTTATCCTTGAGACGATCCAACGGTTTGATGATCGAGGAATGGCAAAACTCTAGAACACACCTTCTCTTTTCTCTCCTTTTCTCCTTCTCCTTCTCTCTCTAAAAACTATCTTCTTTTTCTATTTTTTTTCTCTTTCTTCTAAGCTTGGCCGAACCATCTCTGCTCAGTTCCCTTTTGTTTGTTCAAAACTAACACCAACTTCTCTTTATTTACAAAACTAGCACTAAAGTCTCTTCATTTGTTTTGTCCAATAAACCCAACACCTCCACATAGTTGACATGTGCCAAGTGGGTCCCATACCTTTTTGAAAAATATCTTCTAGATACTTTCCAATCATATTCGCGAAATTCGGACGTTTCGGTCCCCGAACGGGCACTTTTTCCAAGAAATTACGAAACTTCACGGGCTACAAGGAAACGGCTCAACTAAGACCGCTGCGACGACGGCTAAGATTTTTGGATCTAAAACGAGCCTCGAATGGACAAAACGTCGCTCGGTTGACTTTTCCAACGAAAAGTCAACATTTCTCAATTTGGTCAGAAAGTTTCCCTGAGCCCCCCGGAACTCACTTTGGTCGATATCGGTGTCAACTTAAGTCCAGTATGACCCTCAGGGTCAGATTTAGGTTCATTTAAGTCTCTGTCCAAAAAATTTAAATTTTCCTGTTTTTCGCAGATTTGACTGGCGTTGACCGGGAGTGGTTCTTACAATCTACCCCCCTTAAAGGAATTTCTTCCACGAAATTTAAAACAGACATACCTCTTGAGTCGAACAGATCAGGGTACTTCCCGCGAACCTCGTCCTCGCGTTTCCAAGTCGGCTCAGCCTCGTGGTGCCGCCACTGCACCCATTCTAAGCGGATAAGCTTTCCGCGCAGGACCTGCTCCCGCGGATCCATCTCCCAAACCAGTTTCTTCTTATACGAGACATCATCCGTTACATCGACATCTGCCAACTCAATGACGTGCGAGGGGTCCGCATATACTTCTACAACTGGGAAACGTGGATATTCCCATGCTGCGGCGGCAGTGCAAGTCGGTATGCAACTGCTCCCCCTCTACTCAAGACCTCGAAAGGCTCGATACACCGCGGGGCTAACCCGCCTCCGCCGCGGTTGAAACGTACCAGTCCACCTTTCGGACTCATCTCCAGGGATACATGGTCACCGACTGCAGACTCGAGAGGTTGGCCCCGTCAGTCAGCATAGCTCCTGCTGACTCTACGCGGTCTTCAACCGCTCACGCTTCGGCGCGACAAACTCAGCTGTCTCTCGGACCAGTTCTAGACCCAGTAGACTCTTATTCCTCACTTCTGCCCAGCACACGGGCGATCGACACGGCCTACCCTACAACTCTTCGCACGGTGCCATCCTGATACTGGCCTGAAAGCTGTTGTTGTAGGCGAACTCGGCTAACCGCTCACAAAATCCATCGTGACGTGCCCTCATTCCCATTGTGCAACCCGCAGTGGTTGCAATAACCCAGCGGGACGCTGATGTTCGGCTCTCACCTGCTGACAAGTGAGGCACCGCGATACCAACTCTGCAACCGCTCTCCGCATCCCGCTCCACTAGATCTGTTGTCGGATGTCGCGCTCCTCTTAGTGCTACCCACGTGCACTATCTGACGCGAATAGTGCGACTCACGCAGCTCGTCGCCTCCACCGTTACTCGGTACGAACAAACCTCCGCGATACCGTAACTCCCAATTAGTACGACGATCCCAGCCTTCGGTGTCAACACCGCCGCCAACTCTCTCCCGGATCTCTGTCGTCTCGACATCCACTGACTGTGCTTCTATCCCCCGGCCAAGCCGGGTGGGCTGAGCCACCAAGAAGCACGTGGCCACGCCGCCGGTAACTTCTTCTAGCTCCAACCTGAGCGTGCCCAGCTCTCCCATCATGTCCCACTCCCGGACTGAGATGCTACCAGGACACGGCATCGGCTTCCTACTCAGGGCGTCGGCACTCGTATTCGCCTTACCCGAATGGTAGAGTAACTCAAAGTCGTACTCCTCAGTAGTTCCATCCATCGTCGCTGGCTCATGTTCAGGTCTCGTTGGGAAAAGTTGTGCTTAAAGCTCTTATGATCCGAGAACACCTGAAATCGCTCGTCGTACGGATAATGCCTCAATCCTTTCAGTGCGAACACTACTGCTGATAATTTCAAGTCATGGGTAGGATAGTTGCACTCGTGTGTCCTCAACTACCTTGAGCCACAAGCAACGACTCTACCCAACCGCATCAGCACGCAGCCCAGTCCTTTCCTGGACACGTCACCATAGACCTCATACTCGACCCCGCGCTCCGACACTATCAACATTGGAGCAGTAGTCAGACGAGCCTTCAGCTCCGTGAACGCACGTTCACAATCCTCTGTCCACACCGACCCGACTCCCTTGCGCGTCAAAAGAGTCATAGGCGCGGCTAGACGCGCAAAGTCCTGGACCAACCGCCGATAATATCCTGCCAACCCCAAGAAGCTGCGGATCTCGAAAACGCTCGTGGGCCGCGCCCACTTCAAAAACCGCGTCGATCTCCACCGGATCGACCAATATACCGTCACGGAACACAACGTGACCGAGGACTCTCACCTCAGCGAGCCAAAACTCGCACTTCTCCAGGTTGGCGTACAGCTGATGCGTGCGCAACAGGGTCAGAACAACCCTCAGATGCTCCTCGTGCGCCGCCTCGTTATGCGAGTAGATCAAGATGTCGTCTACAAGTACCACCACAAATTGATCTAAGAACGGTCGTAGTATACTGTTCATCAGATCCATGAATGTTGCAGGTGCGTTCGTCAGTCCAAACGGCATCACCAAGAACTCGTAATGCCCGTAGCGTGTCTGGAATGCAGTCTTTGCGACGTCCCCCCCTCGGACTCTCAACTGGTAATATCCGGATCGCAGATCGATCTTCGAGAAAAAGGTCGACCCTCTCAACTGGTCGAACAAGTCGTCAATCGTCGGCATCGGGTATCGTTTCTTCACCGTAACCCGGTTCAGCTTCCGGTAATCTATACACATCCGAAGCTCTCCACTCTTCTTCTTCACGAAGAGTGCTGGTGCTCCCCACGGCGATACGCTCGGACGGATAAATCCCTTCTCCCGAAGTTCCTCGAGCTGACTCTTCAGCTCGGTCAACTCGGCTGGCGCGAACCTGTAAGGTCCCATCGATATCGTTGTCGTTCCCGGCACCAGGTCAATCTCGAACTCCACCTTACGAACTGGTGGCAACCCGCTCAACTTCTCAGGGAAGACCTCGGGGAACTCGCACGCCACTCGCGGTAACTCTCGGCTCTGCACGACCGATACTTCCTTTACTGCGGACAAGCCGACAGGAGAACTTCGCTCCTACTGCCCAGAACACACGAACCTTTCGTGTTGCCTGTTGACACCGTCACTCGTCGCCAGTAGCAGTCGATATTGGCTCGGCACTTCGCCGGCCAATCCTTTCTCAGGATCACGTCAAAGGTTGTCATTTCGTAAGTATCCTTCCCACAGATACACGCACAAGCTCATTCGCTGCCGAACTTCACAGAACCTCGCGCTCTCTCTAAGACCTCGCTCCTCTACCGTCGTCGTGCCTACCAACTCCGAACATACCCAAATCCTCGGGGTGAGGACTCGATCCGGCATCAAGGCTCTTGAGCCCTCTCTCGAACCTCCTGTATCGGTTCGCTTCTCTAACTCCGCAGGAACGACAGACCCTAGTCAACACCACACTACCCCCAACCGGCGTATTCAGACGCAGGGGTGGACTCAACGGCTCTAAACTCAGCCCCAACATCTCAGCACTACTCGACGAAGCAAACGAGTGTGACACCCCCAGTATCCAACAGAAATGACGCCCAAATCAGAGACCGAACAACCACTCCATTAGTCACACCGATAAGGTATAGCACAACCCTCACAGGATCCTCTATGCATTCACTTATAACTTTCCGCAACCAAACCAGTGTTCGCTACTCGTCCCCTGCGGGAAAAGTAGTAAAGGGATGAGCGTTCTGCCCACCTCCACGGACACCCGTTCAATTATGGCATACTAGTAAAGCACTAACGACTTACCAATCCAACCAGGGCAGACTAATACCTCAAAACCTGATACCAAAACCTCACGCTGCTCACGCTATCAATACCTCAAATACTCGCTCAAGTAAGGGAAACCTCGAATATGGATCGTATTCTAAACTCAGCAAACCACTATTTCTCACAACCTCGATACCCCAACTACCCGATCACATAGGAAACCTCAAACGGGGATCATGTTCTCAACTCAGCAAACCACTATTGCTCACAACCTCAATACCCCAATTACCCGATCACGTAGGGAAACCTCAACGGGGGTCATATTCTCAATTCCACAAGCCACTATTGCTCACAACCTCGATACCCTAGTTACTCGATCATGTAGGGAACCTCAAATAACCCACTCACGTGAAGGAAACCTCAAACCACCTGTTCGCGCGAGGGAAACCTCGAATAACCCACTCACGTGAAGGAAACCTCAAACCACCCGTTCACGCGAGGGAAACCTCGAACACCCGTTCACATAGGGGAAACCTAGTTCATATGGCGCCGCAGCGCATCAAACTTAACCCCTCTCCGTGGTGAGACTCTCACACCGAAGCGATGTATCACTACCGTAGGTTATTGATGAGTCTCGAACCCAAGACCTCACCCTTTAACACCAAACTTACGACCACTACAATCAGCACAACTGTGAACACAGCGACGCAAAACAAACACTCAAACTACACAATCAAGACGGTGGAACAAGACAGGAATCACAGATTCGTGACAGACCCCGCCACGGTTGGGGTCACGGAGCCGTGACGAAGGCCCTCAAATTTCCAAAATGCGCTGCTCCGTCACGGATCCGTGACAGGGTCCGTGACACTCGCGCAGGCCTGATTTCCAAAATCGTTTCAACTCGAACCTTACCCCGTTTTGACCCTAAAAATAGCCTTAAACAACACACACACTTGACCACCAATTTAACAACACACGCACAATAATTCAAAGACCAAACGCACGTCACCCAACCTCAATCATAAGCCGACAAGGCCAACCAAATCAAAAACACGCCCACCGGGCCAACAAATCTCAAAACACGCCCCCGAGCCAACCAATTTTAAAACTTTCTCCTTTTCACCATAAAATTTCATTTTGACATCAGGCAGTTACAACCCGGTCCAGGCGTCCTCGAACTACATTGTACCCACTTGATATCAGCACCGTCACGCTCGACTACAGGGGCGCCCCTGAGTCGAGTCGCGACAGCTTAAAAACGTTTCACGCAGCAACACACAAACAGTATGTCAGTAATGACCGTACTGCACATACACACAACAACAACGAAGACTCAAGACACTACGGGTCTACACACGGTTTCCGACTTGCGTACCCAACGCACGACGGGACTTTTACTGACTCGACTCTCCCACCTAGTTGACGTACAGTCCGAGGTGTGAAACCTCGAGCTCTGATACCAAGCTGTCACGCCCCAAATTCTGTAGAACCGAACCCGGAACGCGAACGTTTAAAACAATAAAACAGTGCCAAACCTTTTAAATAAATCACTTTAAAACCACCATTTAGTTAATCAAAATAATTATTTACAACTCAAAAGTACGTCCCAACAAGCGGAAAAAATGCAAGGCATACGTCGCTAGACTCAAAAGTAACCCCGACTCACGCTCCTAGCTCTTCAAGCTTCGAGAGCTCACCTAGTCCGTCCCGCGACCAGTACCTGTAGGAAAAGCAGCTAGGGGTGAGCGTTCGCTCACCACCATGGATAACAGACTGACTACGGCATACTTAGTAGACAATGCCGGTAACACCAACAACAACCCAACAACGGGGACTACTATCCCCAAATCAAGTGACCCGACTGACACACACACTGTTACTTTCCTCAACGGACTCAACACTCGGACACGTAATGTAGACCCAACACAACGATTACGACTTCCACCAAAGACTCAAAGATAACCACGCAACACTCAGGATCACAAAGGATCGCATACCAAACAAGATCACAAACGATCGCACTCCAGCTACTCAGTCCCCACGCACTTTGCCGATCCCTGTCAGGCCAGGCGGTCGACCTGTCGCCACTTTGCCGATCCCTGTTAGGCCAGGTGGTCGACCTGTCGCACTTTTCCCGAAACAAAGTCGGATCAGGCTGTCGACCTGTCACCCCCACGCACGCGCGGCCAGGACCCCTTTTTCTCTCAGGCGGGCCCCCTACCTCGTCTAAACATGCATACGCGTGATCACAGGACCCCCGTTATTATGAAGCGGGCCCCAACCTCAGGTAACCACAATCACAATCACAAACAAAGCTCAACAAACAGCAACACCGGTCTAACACTTCATAGGCACTCATGGCCACCCAAGACACACCAACAGTAAAGACACGGGCTCAACAACCCCACGGGCACTCACGACCACCCAAAACACACCAACTGTAAAGACACGGGCTCAACAACCCCACGGGCACTCACGGCCACCCAAAACACCCCAACTGTAAACCACGGGTTCAACAACCCCACGGGCACTGAAGGCCTCTCAAGACACAGACAGTAAAGTACGGGCTCTCATGGCCACCCAAGACACAACCAGTAAAGTACGGGCTCTCAGGGCCACCCAAGACACAAACAGTAAAGTACGGGCTCCCATGGCCACCCAAGACACAAACTAAACAATCAACCTCTGGGCATAAACAGATGCCTCCAGTAATTCTAATATCGATAAGTTCACCGCTCCTACGACATTACTAAGTGTCACATACATTTCTATTGTTCGATACGTTCCCGTATCATACGACACCACCCGGTGTCGCCTGCCTTTCTAATGTTCGATAAACTTACTTAACCCACGACACCCAAGTGTCACATGCATTTCTACTATTAACTTTCCCTAGTCAGGGCCGAGATCCGGCTACTTTTCCCTACCTCGTATGCTTTCTCCAAAAGCCCACAATCAAGCTCCGACGTGATCTCGATCACTCGCCTAGCTTTCCCTTTCCTCTGTCGGTGGCACGATCACTCCCAAAAGTGGATGCCCAAAAGTAACCCCGACAATGTCGATCACTCCCAAACTTCCCAATTACTTCACATTGTCGATAATGGACTCGGAAAGGCCCGATTCGCCCGACATGGCGAATCTGCCAGGGTTTTGCAAACGCCCTCCCGGGGCTCCGAAAATTCCCGTTTTCGTTTCTACGGTCTTAGAATAATTCAAGGGTTCCTATGCACTCGACGGAATCGAATTCCGACTTCCGAGTAATTTAATTCGCGATCAAAGTTTCTAAACCCGTCATTTACAACTTTCACAATTTAATTCCAAATTTCGATCCGGGTGTGGATTAATTACTTGGGGAACGTTCTAAACCACCCGAACACAAAAAAAACCCGATACCCGAGCGTGTGGGCCCCACCCGGCCAACCTTGGCCGTGGGTGGCTAGGGCCATTTTGGGGCCGGCTCACCATGGTGGTGGCCGGTCCTAGCTCCGGCCAGCCACCCCATGGCCGGCCAGCCACCGTGCACGGCGGCCGGAGCTCCCCCCGAGCCTCAGGTCACCGGAAAACGATCATCTCTTCGCTCCAAAACACCTCCAACAAACCCCACACCACAACTCATCCATATTCAACCCATTTCAATCCAAACCCTAACTTTTAAACTTAACAAAACGAGAATCGGTTAGGTGCTCACCGTAGAGAATGTCGATGTGAGCTCGATTCTTTTATCCTTGAGACGATCCAACGGTTTGATGATCGAGGAATGGCAAAACTCTAGAACACACCTTCTCTTTTCTCTCCTTTTCTCCTTCTCTTTCTCTCTCTAAAAACTATCTTCTTTTTCTATTTTTTTTCTCTTTCTTCTAAGCTTGGCCGAACCATCTCTGCTCAATTCCCTTTTGTTTGTTCAAAACTAACATCAACTTCTCTTTATTTACAAAACTAACACTAAAGTCTCTTCATTTGTTTTGTCTAATAAACCTAACACCTCCACATAGTTGACATGTGCCAAGTGGCTCCCATACCGTTTTGAAAAATATCTTCTAGATATTTTTGCAATCGGATTCGCGAAATTCGGACGTTTCGGGCCCCGAACGGGCACTTTTTCCAAGAAATTACGAAACTTCACGGGCTACAAGGAAACGGCTCAACTAAGACCGCTGCAACGACGGCTAAGCTTTTTGGATCCAAAACGAGCCTCGAATGGACCAAAACGTCGCTCGGTTGACTTTTCCAGCGAAAAGTCAACATTTCTCAATTTGGTCAGAAAGTTGCTCTGAGTCCCCCGGAACTCACTTTGGTCGATATCGGTGTCAACTTAAGTCCGGTATGACCCTCGGGGTCAGATTTAGGTTCATTTAAGTCTCTGTCCAAAAATTTTAAACTTTCCTGTTTTTCGCAGATGTGACTGGCGTTGACCGGGAGTGGTTCTTACATATATGGATTAAGGAATAAATATAGGTACCAAACCATCCCGCGACGATGGAGAAATTCAAGCTGTAACTGCCACATGGGAGAGATAAAAAATAGTTAATAGACATATTATAATTACAATTTAATGCAAAAAGTAGTCAAAAGGAACTGGTTTGGATAATACCCAGAACCCGATGGGTCTCAGTTATGTGATCTGGAACATCCGGACAACCAGAATTTAGGATTGGATTTTATTGGGTATTAATCGGATCGGTTTATTTCTGGTTGGTAAAGATCGTGGTTCAAATATTCTTTCCAGATTTGGGTTTTCAGTCACATGCAATTACTCCTATAGTTCAAGATTTTTAACGAGAAAATATGGTAGTAAGAATTTATTACTTTCTTTTAGACTTACCTAGAAGTCAATTTTCATTAGCTGAACACCTTACTTTTTTTTAATTGTATATGCTTCATTCAGTCAATTCTAAACATTACAACAATCAATATCAAGCAATGGAATAATCGAACAAGCTGAGATATAGGCCAAAATCCCATGTTGGAAAAGACATGTGATCCGACTCACTAGGATGAAACTAAAAGTACTTCTAAAACAAAGTATAGAGGAGTGGCGACAACTAAGGATTTGCACAATAACGTGAGTCCAAGGGTCTAAATACTCAAAATAGTGGTTGTCTTGACTCACGGGAGGATAAGAAATTTTTCCCTAAAGAACAGGACCCTCCCAAATAAGTCCGTGAGAAGGTTGGGAGTTAAAAAGGATAAGCCTCCCAACCAAACAAACACCTATAATAATTCCTGACGAGGCTGCTTACCAGCCTTCGTCAAAAACCATGAGGAGGAGGGGTGTTTTCCATTCTTAACAATCGGATTGATGTCCATCAGATCAAAAACCCGCTTCTTGGAGTTCTCCATAACTTCCGTTACTTGAGTGCATTTCTCCCGAGCAAGGTCCTTCATAGTTTTCTCCTTACATGGGCCTCTCTAGACTAGCTGTTTTGTTTAGTCTCCTTCTTTGGCTTACTCGAGGTTGAGGAGAACATCTTCTTTTGATCAGTCCCCCCTAAGATTTCGTGTTGGAGTATGGGTTGAATTGGATGAGATTAGGGTGGCTTCTCTTGTGACGGTGATCCCCCACCTTCCTAAGTCAACTTATCCTCCCGAGCAATCGAGGACAAAGATGTCTTAAGGTTAGGCAGAGCTATAGGTTGAATAGTATGCAGGATTGGAGAGGGAACTACTGATCCATTCATGCATACCATTTCCCTTTCCACCACATCTAGTATGGTACTTTTGGTACTCTAAGCATTAGGCAAGACTGTTGGTTAAACTTTAAATGGTTCTCATGTAGGAGTAGCCTCTCCCACACGGTTACTTAAGGAGGGTGGTGGGGATCCAAACGTCATTAGGAACCTACAAAAGAATAAGAGAGCTTTGGATCCATAAGGGTCCCTGTCATTGTGAGTGAAACTAGGAGTGACACGACTTCCCAATCCGATCGAAAATACCCTTCCGTTTGGATTTCCAGAGGGGGTCGTAGAGACTCCCCATATCTTTTAGCTAGCTGGTCCACACTCGAGAGACTTCCATGCATGCCCGATTAATATGTCCAAGACGACCACATTAGTAGCAAAATTGGCTAATTTTTCATATTCAAGCTGAACCGTGAAAGGTTCCACATTTTCATCAAATTGGAGTTTAAGATGGCGACGGAGCAAACATGTAGCATCCATCTCCACTCGAAGCCAAACGAACGTATCCCAACCCCTTGGCTGACCTGGTTTGTTCGGGTTGTTCGACTTTGGATTTCTACTTCCCTTCCTAAGTTAGAGACTATGAAAGCTCTCATCTGGAAAGTTCTAGCCTCCACCGGAATATTATAAGCTCTTATCGATATGTGAACATGTCGGAAGCTTAATATTTTTGATTGGGTGCGTGGAGGTAGTGGAGTAAGGAGCAATATAGTCCCATAAAAAGACCAAGGTTCCCTAGCTTTAATGTCGTCCAACGCGGCTTGAGAAGGGAAATAAAAGGCAACGATCTTGTCCGTTAACGTATGGACTTTCAAACCCCTCACACTCCAAGTATTTGCTATCAAAGTGCAAAGAGTTCGGGGCCTTACACGTTTATCGACAAGGAGGCGGTCGATAAGGGCATACTGGTATCAGGCATCCTCCACAACAGGAATCGTGTTGGCCTGGACCTCCATGACCGCGTGGTCTTCCTCAAAGTCGTCTTTTTGGTGATCTTCAATGGAGACTTTAGTGAGTATTGCTTAGATGGTCTTTACCACAATAAGGAACCCTTTGCATGTTGCTTGGGAGGTCTTAGATTGTAAGAGAGTGTGAAAGTATGAGTTGAGGACGCGACTAGGGTTATTTTGGGGGTCGGGAGCAATAACGGCGATGTCATGGCTTTGGTTTCCGGTTACGGGGAGGTCGATGATATGTGGGAGTTATTTGATGATGAATAGAGTTGTGAGGTCATGATAGAGCCACAAGGGGGTGGGGATATCGGAGAAGAAGAAAGTTTTATCGAGCTTCAACAAGGGGGGTGGAGAAGAACCAGTAAGCCCAACGTCATCAACACCAACCTCGAAAAGCAAGAGGATAATCGCGGGGGAGGCGTTCAAAACAGTAAATTGTTTCAGTTGAACACCTTACTTAAATGCAATTTAAAAAACAATCAGAATAACGTGAAATAGCAGTCAAGTAAATGTTAGAAATTTAAATATAAACTAAAGTGACGGAGCTGTGACAAGTATTACAAGTACAATCACGAATAGAGCGCTCAATGCAATGCACCCACTTGCGCCCACTATCAATAGCTACAAAGAGCGTGACGCGTTATAGCCACTAACTTCCCCGTCGCGTCAAAAAACCGTTGGCCCTTCTCACTTCGTTATGACACAGCCCTGTCACCCGCTCACTCACCTTACGACAACGAAACGCGAAATCTTTTACACCGGTACTGTATTTGACCCAACTCAAACAGACTCCATCACCGAACCAACTAGCTCGGCTTCTTTTCTCTCCAAAATTTATTCCTATCATATCCACAGTCAATTCCTTGACAAAAATATTATAATCTGAAAGAACATAAAGCACAAGGGGGCACATTCAATGTTTTTTGAGACGGTTCTAGTCAAACAATGGGCTATTAGAAGAAGGAAAATAATAAATTAAAAATACGAAATACAAAGCACTACAGTAAGTTATGTTATGTATATTTATTTTTATTATAATTATAATTGTACAGCTTTATTGAAGGATAGTGGTTTTGGGGAACAAAAGTCTAGAGGCTGTTTGGAGCTCCTTGTATTTGTAGAAAAGAGACGGAGGAGGGAGAAGGTGGGGGAGAGAGAGAGAGGCCATTTGAGTAAAATCTCTAGTTTTCTACCTCTGGAAAATTCCAAGATTTTCCCGGAATAAAATAGTTTTTGTTTCTTTTGCCTTTGGGGGTTGTTATCTCTACCCCCAATCAGAATCTGGGGAAGAAATCCCCACCTTCGCCTCTGTCGGATATTGTTCTCCGTCTCTGATCATATCATATCCTCTTAATCTTATCTCAAGTAACACCGATCTCGCCTTGCTTCTTCCCTAATTATCCGTCAAGGTGTAAGCTTCCAATTGTTTCATCCTGATCCTCTCTACCCACTTGCGCGTATTCGAATTTTTTGTATCTGGGTTGTCGTGATAATCGATATCCGGTCCGGTTTTGGGCTTGATTGTAGTATTGGGTAGTATCGAAATCACGTTGGCGTTACTGGGTTCGATCAATTGAAACGGACTTTGGGTTGGGTTCTGAGTTGTTCACTGGAATTGGGATTTTGTTGTTTTGTTTCGGATCTAGCTTTGGGGTTCTAGGCCATGGCGGCGACACTGGATTATTGGCGGAATTACTTCCGGACTGCAAATTCGGATATTTTTGATATAATTGAAAAGGCAATCTCTGTGGCGGCTACGGACTGCCCGAAGGAGTTCAAGCTCCGGAGGGATCGGATTGCGGAGCATTTGTTCTCATGCAAATTGCCTCGGTGTTCGGGTTGCGAGCAGGTCAAGGAGGAAGGCGATGATGCTCGCAAGGCTTGTTTTGACACTGGCAGCAAGGAGAGCAAGGTTAATAGTTGTGGAGATGATCATGGAGAAATGAATGTGAACCAGGTTAGCAATTACAGCTACGGAGAAGCTGAGGCATTGACCGATGAGATCGAGGAAGCCTCTCAGATTGTTGAGGAAGTCCTGAGGATCAAGGAAATTCTAGACGACAGCCAATATCAGGTTTATTTCTTGCAAGCGCTGTTGAATTCTGTTATTTGTTCTTGTGCTTGTTGAACCTGAACCCACTGATTGACCAGTTTTTGGTGGTTCTACCAAGGATGTTTTTGTATTTAGCTGTTAGGTTTGTTATGAATTTTGTGTTCTGGTTACTAATTCATGATTATTTTGCTTCATGTTATTCCAGTCTGAACAACTTTTGTTTGATTCTTTGAGAAAGCTTCAGCTGATGGCCTTGAGTGTTGATATTCTTAAGGTTGGTAATTGCTCCTCCATGTTTCCCGCTCGTACTTTTGCAATTATTTGGACTGATAATGTTTCGTTCATCAGTCGACTGAGATTGGCAAGGCAGTTAATGGCCTACGCAAACATGGATCAAAGCGAGTTTGCCATTTAGCACGCGAGCTAATAGAGTATGCAACTATTTATCTTTTTGTAGTTTCCGTTTCTTAAGTTCCGTTTTGGTAAACTCACAGTCAAAAATCATATCTCAAGTGTTAATGGCTAGTTCAGATGACAATCCATTGTTTTATTCGACATTTTGATTCTTATACGATTTGATAACGGCTGAATATTAACCAAAGTATGATTGTCGGTATCCAAAGGGCATTAATTTCCTCTTGTCATGCTTACGTATGTAACTAAAATACCAACTATTTCTCTTTTTGTAGTTTCCGTTTTTTAAGTTCTGTTTTGGTAAACTCACAATCAAAAATCATATCTCAAGTGTTAATGGCTAGTTCAGATGACAATCCATTGTTTTATTTGACATTTTGATTCCTATATGATTTGATAACGGCAGAATATTAACCAAAGTATGATTGTCGGTATCCAAAGTGCATTAATTTCCTCTTGTCATCCTTACGTATGTAACTAAAATACCATATCCACTTCTATGTGCCCGCTATATGGGTGTTTTCAGTTACGCTTTGGTATAGTTATGAACTCGGTTCTGTTCCCATGTGTAGCTTTGTTCGGCTACTAGCTAATTGTACTCATTATTCATTGTTGTAAAAATATCTATATTAATTTTATTTGGTGTGTTACAGTCTGTGGAAAGAGATGGTGGATGAGTGGGTTAACGCCACGAAGGCTCTTGCTGGTAGGAATCTGCTTGTTACCTTTCACATGAACTGATAGTTGATTGATTACTCTAATACATGATATGAATGTTTGGGTGCAGAAGGTACTCCAGAATCTGCTAATCCATCTGTTGTAGATGATGACGAAGAAGAAGGGCTTCCATCTCCTCCAATGGATGATTTCTTTGCTACCCAACCTACTGCAATAGAGCTCTCACAGGTATAAGAACTTGATCATTTGAATTATGTTCCGGGAATTATTTTATTCATTGCTGTACTGACTGGATTTTGTGCCCTGCGTTGTGCGAAGTTCTTTGATGGCATGGATGATGATGGAAGTGAGTTTAACATGCTTTCTCTTTTGTCTAGCTTTTGCTATCGGGTTCTATATTTGAATTCCCCACTTGTTACATTCTTGATTTAAAATGGGGATTGTTGTTTCAGATCCTCGAATTAGTGGGGAATTCAACAAGAACCGTGGAAATGGAAGAAAACCATCATTGGGGAACCGAGATGTTGCGAGGCGGAAGCAGCAGAGTTCCGATGAGGTGAATGTGCGTCCCAGTCAACAAATGAAGAAGCAAGAAGCTAATGTGAGGCCAAATAAACCCTCAAACCCCGAGTCTGGGCCTGGTAGACCTCCAAAAGTTAACATGGAGCGAAGGAGCGGAAACGAAATGAAGTTGCAGCATAAATCTGATAAGGGTGCCCTCCAAAGGAGACCGCAAGAAGATGTATGTGTTGCATTTACTACTAAGTTTTGTGATTGTTTTTGTATCTAATCTTAACATGTATGGTTGTGTGATGTATAAATGAAGTGCTCCGATGAAGCTGCAAAGCTGGAAGCCACGAAAAGGAAACTCCAGGAGCGCTATCAACAAGCTGAGATTGGTTAGCTTCTTGTTTTGTCTTGGTTCCCACATTTTATAAGAGCTGAATACTCATTCCACCTTTTTTTTTCAACAGCGAAAAGGCAGCGGACGATACAGGTGATGGAGTTGCATGACATCCCAAAGCAAGGGCTTGGACATAGGAACCCACATGTGAGACCTGGAAACAATGGAAGGCCCCGGGCAAATGGACGGCGCTGACTTGTGTAATAGGAAGATTTGGAACAGTTGAAATGAAACACACACATTGGCATTGAGGTGTAGAGATTAGGGTGTTGTGTTTTCTGGTTTCAAGTTGGTGACTTGGTAGATTGAGAACTCCCATTCGCCTTGAACATTCTTACCCCCAATACTCTTACTCTTGATGTTATATATAAGCTCGCACAAAATAAGTGCATTTTTTTTGCCGAATACATAAATAATCAAATGTTGAGATCATGAAAGTCAGGGTTTCGCAGGAAATTAACTGTGCCATGAATGACTGTTGGGTTTGGGAGACAGTTAAGATGAACAAAAGTGAAGACTTGTTATGTGAAGGAAGGGACTACTGGTTCTCTTGAGTGTTCCTGACATGGTGATGAGTAGATAACACATTGATCTAACATGGCACGAATTTAAAATGTTACACATTGACAGTAAGACGACATGAGTAAAAGATGTTGGGCCACATTTTACTTGGCACACTTTTATGCTGATTCAAGCTCGTGTAAGAATTGACAGGGGTCTATTCGTATAGAAAGCAAAAAGATTAGTATGATAGCTGATTTAATATAATTGTTAAAACATGTCTTCCGATATTCGATATTAAGTCGAATGATATTCTCTTTTTCTTTTAACTCGATCGATATTGACAAGGTCGGAGTTGGTAACTTATGATGTTTAATATTAACAGTAACCGTAAATGTTTGCTCTCTTTTTCCGGTCAAACTGTATTATGTGGTCGCATTCGGGGGCGTGGTTGGTTCGTATTAAGGGAGGTTTCTACATTGGTTTCAACCAAAAGTCAAAAGAATCTAGATCATGACATAAGTGGTGGCGTCACCCTTCACTTGACACGTTTTGCAGCCCATCTTACTCGCTCCTGCATAATACGACACGTGTTGCCTGCCTTTTCAACTTGTGTTTCTCCTCCTTTCCATCCATTATTATCACGTGTCCAAACTTAAGAGCCCATTTATTTGCTAATCATGATTGGTGACCATGCTTGCGGCATCTCTTATCATTACACCAATTTTTTGTAATTATTACGTCAAAATAATGTTCTGTTTTAGCGATAATGGCAGGAAAATGACATTTTTGTATTCACGTTTTTATAATTCGTAATATTTGTTACGTTCAAAAAAACGTGCATTACATTTGTCTTCTTATTATATTTTGTATCAAAATATCAGTTTTATTTTCAGAATATAGATTTTAAAGATGATCACTGAAAAAAAAAATACCTAAAGTTTCACTATTTTTTTTTCTTTTTGAAGCATATAAAGAGAGAAAAAATTCTTTTGATCACCATCGTTTTCAGCCCCCTCCAAACCATTTTCAGACTTCACCCCCTTTTGATTACCATCATTTTCAACCCTTGTCTCCTTTCGATTACTATAACTTCATAATTACCGCATCCATGGGTCAGTGTTGTGTCCCGTTTACCAGTTCGTTGATCCTCAATGGTTCGGTCGACACGATAGATACCGTGGATCGTACCACGGGAAGACTCTAAAGCCCTCACCACAAAACGCCGCCTACTCACACATGAAATGGCCTATTCCCCGCTTGGGAACCGGCAACCCATAACGGCTCCTTAGATGCTGGCTCCGCTCAAGAGAGGATACGCGGAGGAAGAGTACGATCCAGTACTTCAATGGTTGTCGCACGCTACTACGTGAGAGATAGGGCTCGGGGACCAATTCGAGCACGACCTCTGGCCTCGGTACAACACCGTCCCTACTGACGAAGATCTCGTACCAGACCCTGCTCCAGTTTTCGCCAGGATACAAAGTGATCTGACTGGCTTTGTGAGGAGGAACCCAACCCACCTCCATATCTCGTGCAGGACCGGTGCTCCCGATTAATGGAACCCTAACCGTGGAGGCTGATCCACCACCATGAGCAGGTATTCTTCCACCGACCAATGGAGGACTTGAAGAGCGAAGCAACAGTTGATTACCGCGGGTGACAGCCATGATGCTGCGGATCCGTGTCGCCGTGGACACCCGCCTCTATATGAACCATACGAGAGTTGACCGTCGTCAATCCCGAGACAACCGTCAGTATGAGGATCGCTTAGACAACCCTGCTTCACGGGTACCCCTAGGGTACGAATTGAGGAGCACAGTTGGTACTTCTCCTCTCTAGGGTGGGATGGATCCGACACCTCCACCCAAGGCGGTTTAGACTACACGGACAATATCGAGGAAGTTGGTCTCGATAGGCAGTAGCGAGACACGGTGATCTGTTTCGCGATTCACCATGAGCCAACTGGGCATTTCAGGGTGTCTATGAGAAGCCACACCCCGGCCTTTACGGAACAGATACCTTATGTTCCCCAATCTCTTCCTCTCTATACTATACTCCTCGAACGATTGTTACGATATAGCAAGATCGTTCAAGTCGAGACGGGGAAAGTCTCATGGATCCACAGTACCAAGCACAATTCGAATAGGTAACCACTCCCTAGCCTCTCTCTGGGTATCAGCGAGCATTTAGTCATAGGGTTAGTGTCTCGGTCGGCACCAAAACTTTATCTCGTCATGTTAAGTTATTTCCACTTTTATACGATCTTTGTGACTTTTTTATTTCTCTATCAATAAAAGTTACATATGTATGCTAAAAAATAACCTGTACACATTTTTCACATGACTACACTAAAGTTTAAAAATAATAAACACCTAGATTAAGTTTTACACCAAACAACACCATCCTTTTTTTCTGTCATATTCTTGTTAGTTTTTTGGGGTGAAATGACAACATTACCCTTTGTTAGTATCAAAAATAAAAAGACTTAACAAAGTCCTACCTTAAAATAAATTATTATTTGTTTTCAAATACTTATTAAATACTTTTCAAATCAAACTTTTTTTAAAAAAAATATTGGGTTAAATATCGAAACTTATTCTCATAAGTATTGATCACGAACACTACACTACCCACGTTTTCAAAATGAACACTATACTACCTTTAAGTATTGGTCACACTATTTTGTTAGTAAAAATGGACGGAATTTTCCATTATGTTAGTCATATGACCTCTAGTGTCATATAATGGATGGTAAAATGACGTTTTTTTGCCCTTAAGTATTTGACCTCTATACATTTTATAAGGAACAATAACGAGGGTACAATGGTAATGTTCCTTATAAAATGTGTAGAGGTCATATAATTAAGGGAAAACGTCATTTTACCATCTATTATATGACACTTGAGGTCATATGACTAACGGAATGGAAAATTCCGTCCATTTTTACTAGCAAAATCCCGTGACCAATACTTAAAGGTAGTGTAGTGTTCATTTTGAAAACGTAGGTAGTATAGTGTTCGTGACCAATACTTAAGAGTGAGTTTCAATATTTAACCCAAAATATTTTTTAAAAATGGTTTCTTAATTTTATTTAAAAAAAATATTAAATACTGAAATACTTTTCAAATCATTCTTTTTTAAAATACTTTTTAATAAATTTAATATATATATATATAGAGAGAGAGAGAGAGTTGGTATCAGGTACAAACCACCCCTTATTGTGCAAACTACGAACCAATCTGAGTCATAGGATCCCCTCAAAGTGATGTCAGCAGAGCGCACTAGATGCTGACACGTGGGCAATAATATATATAAAACACCGCACCTTATTGTGCAAACTACGAACTCACCAGGTGCTCACACGTGGGCGCGCGCGCTGCTGGTGCGCGCGCGTAGAGTACTGATAGTTTGCATAGCACGGTGCTGATAGTTTGCGCGCACAGTGCTGATAGTTTGCATTTGTACCAAACTATCAGCACCGTGCTTGTAAACAATCACACCCGCGCGCGCGCGTGGTCAACACGCGCATGCGCGTGGGCAGAGACGCGCGCGAAGCGGCCACGTGTCAGCATCGCGCACGCTCTGCTGATGTCACTTTGACCGCATCTTGTGGCTTAGATTGGTTTGTAGTTTGCACAATAAGAGTGGTTTTTACTGGATAGCTACCATATATATATATATATATCACCAAAAATTTACGAAATACGAATCCATCTTGGCCTTGGAATTGCATGTAATCGCATAATGCAAGGTTGAATTTTTTTTCACCAAATTTATTATTTTGATCTTTCATGTTTCGTTTCAACTCCGATTTAATTTTTTCTTGCGCCAAAATTTTTATTTTTTCAAGATTTATCTATCAAGTAGCATATTGAATATGTTTTGAAGCACGAAAAGACATGTACAAAAACACAAATTGTAAACCATACATTAATGTATGTGTTTGCAACTGCATTTGTATGTGTAAGCTAATCGTAATGTATTTTTTGTATATATGTTTTTGCAACTGCATGTTTTGTAATTTTCATTTGTATGTGTATGATAAATTTAATGTATGTTTATGCAATTTTCAATATATGTTCTTGTCATTTTCATTTGTACGTGTAAGCCATCCTTAATGCATGTTGTTTCAGTTGTATGTGTACGCTAAAGTTAATATATGTTCTTACTATTTTCATTTGCATGTGTACGTTGAACTTAATGTATGTATTTATCATTTTCATATGTATGTGTAAGTTAACCTTAATGTATGTGTTCGCAATTGCATTTGTATGTGTAAGCTAATCTTAATGTATGTTTTGTACGTATAAGCTAATAAATTAATATTAGATTACACATACCTTAAGATTAGCTTATTCATACAAATACAGTTGCAAACACATACATTAATGCACGGTTAACAATTTGTGTTTTTCTTTTACATGTTTTTTTTTGCTTCAAAACATATTCAACATGCTACTTGATAGATAGGTCTTGAAAAAAGAAAAAAATTGGCATGATAAAAAATTAAATCAGAGTTGAAACAAAGCGGGAAAGATCAAAATAATAAAGTTGGTGAAAAAAACACACAAAATTGCAGCCCTTGGGCATTCTCCGATTCCAATGATTAATTCGTATCATATTCAAAGATGGGTTCGTACCTGAAAGCTCCCCTATATATATATAATCTTTAGATACGAAATACGAATTGATCACAACTTTGGAATCGCATAATGCCCAAGGGCTGCGATTTCGCATGGTTGATTTTTTTTCACCAAGTTTCTTATTTTGATCTTTCCCGCTTCGTTTCAACTCCTATTTAATTTTTTTTTGCGCCAAAAACTTTCTTTTTTCAAGATCTATCTATCAAGTAGCATATTGAATATGTTTTGAAGCAAAAAAAACATGTACAAGCAAAAACACAAATTGTTAACCGTGCATTAATGTATGTGTTTGCAACTGCATTTGTATGAATGAGCTAATCTTAATTTATTAGCTTACACATACAAAACATACATACACATACAAATGAAAATAGTAAGAACATACATTAAGTTTAGCGTACACATACAACTGAAACAACATGCATTAAGGTTGGCTTACACATACAAATGAAAATGGCAAGAACATACATTGAAAATTGCATAAACATACATTAAGTTTAGCGTACACATATAACTGAAAATTACGAAACATGTAGTTGCAAAAACATATATACAAAACATACATTACGATTAACTTATTCATACAAATGTAGTTGCAAACACATACATCAATGCACGGTTAACAATTTGTGTTTTTGCTTGTACATGTCTTTTCTTGCTTCAAAACATATTCAATATGCTACTTGATAGATAGATCTTGAAAAAAGAAAAAATTGGCGCAAAAAAAAATTAAATCGGAGTTGAAACAAAAAGGGAAAAATCAAAATAATAAATTTGGTGAAAAAAATAAAAATTTCAGCTTTGTCTTAAATGGATTCGTATTTCGCAAAAAATTAGTATGGTCGTACCTAAATATATATATATATATATATATATATATATATATATATATATATATATAGGATTGGTATCAGGTACAAACCACCCCTTATTGTGCAAACTACGAACTCACCAGGTGCTGACACGTGGGCGCGCGCGCTGCTGATGCGCGTGCACAGTGCTGACACGTGGCGCGCATAGTACTAATAGTTTGGGCGCAAAGTGCTAATAGGTTGGCCTATTAGCACTGTGCGCGCTAAACTATTAGCACCGTGCGCGCTAAACTATTAGCACTGTGGTCAACACGCTCACGCGCGCGGGCAGAGGCGCGCGCGCATCTGCCACGTGTCAGCATCGCGCGTGCTCTGCTGACGTCACTTTGACCGCATCCTGTGGCTTAAATTGGTTCATAGTTTGCACAATAAGGATGGTTTTTACTGGATAGCTACCCTATATATAGATATATATATATATATATATATATATATATATATATATATATGCATACTAATCTAATTTATATTTTTTTAATATATAATATTAAAATCTGTTTTTGAAAATAACATTTTCTAACTTTAACATAAATTATTTTGAAATGAAAAATATATCCATCTGTATAAAGATATTAAAATTTGTTTCTAATAAACTTCTTTAAGTTTAATATTTTTTTTCTTCTTATTATTATTATTATTATTATTATTTCTTGTTCTTCTGGTGAAGAGATATGGTAAGACCATATATTGTTTAATTTGGCGGCATTCGACGATTACAACTAGTTTTTGCCAACATTTACTTCGAGCTTCATTTATTCTCTTAATTTCATTTACATCTCTAGAACGAATCCAGATCCTCGACTCAAATTTGTGCTTCGGTGTGAACATGTACCTTGAGAGAGATTAAAAAACCCATGACGATATCGAACAAATATGTGCTTCAGGTATTAACATGAACTTAGCTAGAGATTTAAAAACCCAAAAAAGGGACCGAACATATCGTCACAAACCCTCGTGGCTAGAAGTATCGGTGGAAATGTCTTAAAGTTGTTGACACGCTTCAGAGCCCTATTTTTCAAAACCTTATTTCTGGAAGCAACAAAGATCAGAGGTGGAAAAGTGGAAATGGGTTGGGAAGAACTAGAGGCGACGTTGTAGGGAAGGAGGCATCGAATCTTGCGTCGAATATGAGGAATATCACGAGGAAAACGAAGCGACGCTGTAGAGAAGGAGGACATGGTTGTTTGGGATAAGGTTGAATTGATAAAGAGAGAAGAAATCAAATAGAAACCACCTCTTAATGTAAAAACCGTGTGAACCAATCCAAGGCATCCAATTTAAGAATGGATGGATGAGATGCAATTGACTTGTTTATTGAAAAATACAGCACTTTTTTAGTAAGTTGTAGGGGCTTTTTAGTAAAACTATCATATTTTTTTATCAATTCACAAATTTAATTGTCACGCCCCAATTTCAGTAAATCGAACTCGGGACGCGAACATTTAAAATAATAAACACCTTGAAACCTTTTTCATTTAAACATTTTAAAATACCAGTTTAGTTCAACAAAATAATATTTACAAAACAAAATCAGTCCCAACAAGTGGACAAAAACATGGTATACGTCGCTAGACTCAAAACAAACCCAGAATCCCGCTTCTAGCTCTTCAAGCTTCAGAAGCTCACCTAGTCCATCTTGCGAACGGTACCTGTAGGAAAAGCAGCTAGGGGTGAGCGTTCGCTCACCACCACGGATAACAGACTGACTACGGCATAATTAGCAGACAATGCCGGTAACACCAACAACAAACTCAACACCGGGGAACACTATCCCCCAACCCAAATACTCCGACTGAACATACACCAACCGTTACCTTCCTTGACCGACTCAACACTCTGACACGTAAAGTAGACCCGACACAACGATCACGACCTCTCCCAAGGACTCAAAAGACCACCACGCAACACCCAAGATCACAAAGGATCGCACACCAAACAAGATCACGAAGGATCGCATACCAGCTGCCAACTGCTCAGTGCCAAGAACGCTCGCAACTTCTCGAGACTCTAACTCGGTCAGGCCAGCCAAAGAACGCTCGCAACCTCCCGAGACTCTAACTCGGTCAGGCCAGCCGAAGAACGCTCGCAACCTCCCGAGACTCTAACTCGGTCAGGCTAGCCGAAGAATGCTCGCAACTTACCGAGACTCTAACTCGTAAGCCAGCCAAAGAATGCTCACAAACCCAAACCACACACGCGCGGCCAGGACCCCTTTATTGACGGGCGGGCCCCCTACCCCGTCTGAACATGCAGACGCGTGTGCTCGTGGACCCCCGTTTCATGAAGCGGGCCCCCAAACTCAAGTAACCACAATCACAATCACAATCACAAGCAAGTTCAACAACCAGTAACAACGCAGGTTCAACACTCACAGGCACTCATGGCCACCCAAGACACCAACAGTAAAACACGGACTCAACAGCCTCACAGGCACTCACGGCCTCCCAAGATACACCAACAGTAAAACACGGACTCAACAGCCCCACAGGCACTCACGGCCTCCCAAGATACACCAACAGTAAGACACGGACTCAATAACCCCACAGGCGCTCACGGCCTCCCAAGATACACCAACAGTAACTCACGGGCTCAACAACCCCACAGGCACTCACGGCCACTCAAACCACCAACAGTAAAGACACGGGTTCACAACCCCACGGGAACTCACGACCACTCAAACCACCAACAGTAAAGACACGGGTTCAACAACCCTACGGGCACTCACGGCCACCCAAAATACCAAAGGTAAAGACACGGGTTCAACAACCCCACGGGCACTCATGGCCACCCAAAACTGAACAATAACATACGCTCGCAACTTACCGAGACTCTAACTCGTAAGCCAGCCAAAGAACGCTCGCAACCTCCTGAGACTCGAACTCGGTCAGGCCAGCCAAAACTCCAACAGTAAAGTACGGGCTCTCATGGCCACCCAAGACACCAAATAAACAATCAACCTCCGTCTTAATCAATGCCTCCAACAGTCTTAATATCAACAGTTTCCCAAACAACCTCCGGGCATGGTCATATGCCTCCAGTAATCCTAATATCGATAAGTTCACAATCAACCTCCGGGCATGGTCATATGCCTCCAGTAATTCCAGTATCGCTAAGTTCACTACTCCTACGACACTACTAAGTGTCACATGCTTTGCTAATAATTGCTATGTTCCCGTATCATGCCTTTCTGATATTCGATAACCTAATTAACCCACGACACCCCGGTGTCACATGCAATTCTACAGTTAACTTTCCCTAGTCAGGGCCGAGATCCGGCTACTTTTCCCTACCTCGTGCGTGTTCTCCCAAAAGCCAACCAACGAGCTCCGGTGATGATCTCAGTAACTCACCCAGCTTTCCCTTGCCTCGGTCCGTGGGACGATATAAAAGAACACAAATAAAGGCACTTAACAACTCGCAGGAACAAACTGAAAATCATTAAACTTGATGCCCAAACTTAACCCCGACAATGTCGATCACTCCTAAACTCCCCAAATACTCGACATTGTCGACAAGGGACCCGTAAAGGCCCGATTCGCCCGACATGGCGAATCTGCCCGGGTTTTGTAAATGCCCTTCCGGGGCTCCAAAAATTCCGGTTTTCGTTTCTACGATCTTAGAATAAATCAAGGGTTCTTAGGCACTCGACGGAATCGAATTCCGACTCCCGAGTCAAATAATTAACGTTTAAAGTTTCTAAAACCCGTTAATTACAACTTTTCCAATTTAATTCCAAATGTCGATTCGGTTAAGGATAAATGATCAGGGGAACGTTTTAAACCACCCGAACACTAAACCCGAGCAACCGAGCACGTGGGCCCCACCCGGCCCAACTTGGCCGAGGTGATTTAGGCCATTTAGGGCCCGGCTCACCAAGGTGGTGGCTGGCCCTAGTTTCGGCCAGCCACCCCGAGGTCCGGCCAACCTCCGGCCAGCAGCCCACCGGCCTGGCCAACTCCGGCCAGCCCCCACAGGGTCCGGCTCAGCTCCGGCCATCCCTTAAAAGGCTCGGCCAGCCACCAAACACGGTGGCCGGAGCTCCCCCGAGCCTCCGGTCACCGGAAAACGCTCAACTCTTCGGTCCAAACACCTCCAAAACGTCTCCAACGATCCCCACACCTCAAAACCACCATAAACTACTAGATTTGAACAAACCCTAACTTTCCAAATTTAACAAAACGGGAATCGGTTCGGTTCTACCAAAGAGGAAGACGAGGGGAAGTCGATATCTCATAGCCTTGAGACGATCCAAGGGTTCGATCTCTCCCAACCCTAACCCTTTTCTCCTTCTCTCTTCTTCTTCTTCTCATTCTCTCTCTAACCCTTTCTCTACTCTTTTTCTATTTTTTTTTCTTCTCTCTTGTATTGGCCGAACCCCCATGTAACCCTCACCTCTATTTGCCCCCCAAAACCTAACACCACCACTTGGTTGACAAGTGGCAAGGTGGGTCCCACACCTTTTGGGAAATATCCACTAGATATTTTCAATCGGATTCGCGAAAATCGGACGTTTCGGGCCTCGAAAGGGCACTTTTCCCAAGAAATTACGAAACTTGGCGGGCTACAGGGAAACGGCTCAACTAAGACCGATGCGACGACGACTAAGCTTTTTGGATCCAAAACGGTCCTCGAATGGACCAAAACATCGCTCGGTTGACTTTTCCAGCGAAAAGTCAACATTTCCCAAATTGATCGGAAAGTTGCCCTGAGTCCCCCGGAGCTCACTTTGGTCGATAACGGGGTCAACTTAAGTCCGGTATGACACTCGGGGTCATTTTAGGTTCAGTTAAGTGTCAGTCTTAAAATTTTTAAATTTTCCTATTTTTCGCAGGTTTGAC
Source organism: Erodium maritimum (assembly GCA_963921825.1). Lineage (NCBI taxonomy): Eukaryota > Viridiplantae > Streptophyta > Magnoliopsida > Geraniales > Geraniaceae > Erodium > Erodium maritimum. Next base: position 17,833,052 of record OY997591.1, read on the forward strand.
TGGCGTTGACCGGGAGTGGTTATTACATTAATTTTTTCCGCTTCGTTTGAACTTTGATTGGCTTCAAACTTGTGCCAATACTTTTTTATTTTTCAAGGGCTTTCTATCAAGATCAATCACGAATATATTTTGAAGCACGAAAAAAATTATTTGGGGGCTGATTTAATTTTTTTATATCTAGGTAATTTTTATCAATACTTTACACTGGTTTTATCAACATTGGACACTATATGATTTAATTTTTCCCGCTTCGTTTGAACTCCGATTGGCTTCAAACTTGCGTCAATATCTTTGTTTTTTCAAGGGCTTCCTATCAAGAACAGTGGTGATTATGGTGAATATGTTTTAAAGTCAGAAAAAATAAACTATTTCGGGGATGATTTAAAAAGAAATTATATTTGGGTAATTTTTATCAACAATTTACACTGATTTTATCAACACTTTACTCTAGTTTTATCAACAACAAACGCTAGTTTTATCACCTCATTTTCCAAAACCGAACATGATTTGTATCACCTCATAACATGTTTTTTTATGAACATCAAACACTAGTTTTATCAAAACTAAACACTATGTTTATCACTAAATTACATGTGTTTTATCACTCAATCACATGTTTTTTTATCCACACTATTTTTTTTATCAGAGAGATTTTTATCCACGCGGATATCTAGTTTATCACACTTATTATAAAATTTGTACACATTTTTTATCACCTTCTTAATTTTTTTTATCACCTCAGTACATGTTTTTTTTACCAACATTTAGCACTAGTTAGATACCCCGATATAAAACATTTATTAGTGAAGATTTATCAACACTGAACATTATTTTTATCACCCCGATATAGATTTTTATTTTTGTGCTTCAAAATATGTTCTTGACTGATCTTGATTTAAAGCCCCTGGAAAAAGAAAAATATTTGTGCAACTTTGAAGCTTTTTTTATAAGCGATTTTTTTATTGAGCAATTGTTCTATAGGATTATAGAATAAAGAAAGAAAGACCTAAAGAGGTCTTTTCCTCAGACTAGAACAATTAAAACGAGCAAAAACAAAAACAGGAAATAAACAAAGAGACTAGCCTACTTCCTAACCGGGTTCAAACAAGTAAACTGATAAGAAACCGGAATAGGAGTTATAGCTTGATCTGAGGCCGGTTCCAAGTAGTCCTCGTTCTTCCTACCCTCTGAGTCCTTGTACTCGAGCACCAGAGAACGAAGATCAACAGGCTTTTTACCAACTTTCGAACTGCAACTCCAACTACATGAGCTATCTTTTTTGGCAACGTTCACAATGAAACGTCCCGTTTTATCCCCTTTATCAGCAGATATATCTCGATCTATGGTTCTATTCGCATTGTGGACATATATCATAACACACATCGATATATTACTCCAACACATAAGTAATATAAAGCCGCTTTAATTTTATTGCTAATAGTGATATATACATTTGGACATTTAGGATTGAACTACGGGAACTAAGACTAACAATCTCCCACTTGCCCTTGTTCCAATATAAATTCCAATATATTCCCATTAGCTTTACATGTCTAACAAGAGTGTGTTTGTAAGAACCGATCCCGGTCGAACCGGTGAAATCTGGCGAAAGTTGACTTTCCACTGGAAAAGTCAACCGATGACTCCGGGAGTCATTCGGGAGCTTTCTGAGACCCAAAAAGCTTAGTCGTCGTTACAGTTAGCTTAGTTGGGTCGTTTCCTTTCAAGTGTGTAATTTTGCGAAAAAGTTAAACTCGGGTCAAACTAAGTCTAATTAATGACTAAATCGAATTAAATTAATTGAGCTGGAGATATTTTGGGTAGAAGTGGTCCCCACATGGACACATGTCCATGATGGCTTGGAAGGGAAGAAAATGGTGAGATTTGACTAAATTACCCTCATTTGGACCAAAGGATAAGAGAGGGAGCAAGAGGGGCATTTTAGGAATTGCACCTCTAGGTTTAAGACCTCATTTGGGACACATTTCTTCTCATTTTTTTATAGTTGGTCGAAATACACAAGGAGGGAGAGAGAGAGAGAGGGGTTCATAACTTGAAGAAGAAGAAGAAGAAAAGAAGGAAAGGAGAGATTTTTGCTAGCTTTCTTCACCAAAAAGCTTCAAATCTTCTAAGTTTCTCATCTCTTCTCCATTCCCCAAGGTAATCCTTCAATCTAATCCCTTTTTGAAGAAGATTGAGTTATGGGTTTGCTAGAAAAAGGCATGAACTAGTGGGTTTCCATGGGTTTGGGTGTTGGATTGTTTAGATGATTGATTTGTGGATATAAGTGGAGTTGGATGATGAGAAATCACTTGGGTTTTGTTATTTTTGATGAAACCCAATGTGGGTATTGAATTTATGGAGGTTTTGGGACTGATTTTGGAGGTTGTTGAGGTTAAAAATTGAGTTTTTGAGGTATAAATTCGTGGGAACGAAGTTGAAGGAGGAAGAAGAAGAGGTCTGCCCAGAACGGCACGGAAAGGGTCTCAGACCGGCCCTCTGAGGGGCACGGACCGGGCCGGTGTGCCGCACGGACCGGGCCGGGTACCGGGTCGGTGTGCCGCACGGACCGGGCCGGTGGGCCGCACGGACCGGGCCGGTGGGCCGCACGAACCGGGCCGTGTGCCAGGACGGTGGGCCGCCCGGAATGGGCCTCGTTCCGGCCCAATTTACCTTCGGTCCATGTTTTGATTTTCGGGAGTAATTCGGTTGTTTTCTTGTTAAACCGCTTTTGAATTAGCATTAATTCAGGGATTGCTTTGTGATCTTAGACGTTGGACCCGAGCACGGAGGAGGAGGATTCTAGGCGACCCGCATTGACTAAGCGTTTGGATAGCATTTGAGGTAGGGGAAAGTAGCAAATACCGGTTTAATTGCGGAAAGTTACTAGTATGCATATAGGTTATGGATACTTGATATAATTGTAGAACTGCATGTAGGATGTGAGGAACGAGTGTAATGAGGGATAACTTGCGGGCCATGTCGTGCCCGTAGGTTTGGGAATTGTCGTGCTGTAGAATTGCATGTGGTCCATGTCGTGCCCCTAGGATTGCGTGTTGACCGTGTTGTAGTGATTGATGACTTGTAATGCTTGATATGTGGTTTATCCGTTGTTGAATTGAGGATCATGTTAGGGTACGCTCGGTATGATATGTTGGTATGTTATGTCAAGTATGATATGTTTTGTATGACGTGAACTAATGCTTTGTGATATGATCGGGTGATTGATAGACCGATGTGATGTGTTTCAGTTAGATTGTTTGGTTTGGTATGCTGTTAGTTGAACTATGGTCTTGTGATATGTTGAGACTTTTGTGGGTATGTTCTGAGACGAGGTATTCCGGTATGATACCTACATCGAGGGGGTATTCCGGTGTAGAGTATCTAGGCCGAGGGTGGTGTCCCACGTACGCGGTCCCTCGGGGCTAAGTGTTCCGGTACGATACCTACATAGAGGGGGTATGCCGGTGTAGGGTATCTAGGCCGAGTATGGTGTGATTCGTACCCCGATCTTGTGTGGTCCGGGAAGACATCTAGGCCGATGTTGTTTGGTCCAGTATGATGTATTGTGAGTTGTACCCCGATGTTGTGTGGTCCGGGAAGATATCTAGGTCGATGATGTGTGGTCCGGTACGATATGGTTGAGTCGGGTTGTGGAAGTCGACAACGTAGGGGACTGTTGTACAGGACTTAGGGTTTTGTTTTCTTTCGTGTGTTGTTGCTTGATGATTGGGTATGTGAGGTGATTAAGTGTGGTTATAGTCATGTGAGTGTGGTTTGTGATTATGTAAATTTTGTGGATGTCGTTAGTTGTTGTGCCTTGCTAGTATGCCCTAATTGGACGGTTACTCGTGGTGGTGAGCGGATAACTCATCACCTTAAATACTTTTTCCTACTGAGCGAAAGCTCACCCCTCTTCTTTAATGTTCTACAGGTATTTGAGCGGGCTTTGGTCTAGAGGACGTCTCGGAGCTTGGGAGCTAGCGAGAGTCCTTTTTATTTTGGGTTGTCTAGCGACGTACTTTCTCTTTTGTATAAAGCTATTTTATTGTGGTTTTGAGATTCGACTCTTATGGTTGGAATTATTGATTTGACGGTTATTTGAGGAACTCTTTATTTTTAAATTCACCTTTATTATTATTACTTTTAGCTCACGTCTCGAGTCCGGTCAAAACCGGATTTGGGGCGTGACAGTCTTAGTCAACGGATTGCCTATGTTATCATCAGTTGCAATAAAGGTGATCTTCACTTCACCTCGATTCAGTATTTCTCTGATGTGGTGGATATGTCGCAGTACATATTTGGATTTGTTATGTGATCTGGGCTTTTAGCTTGCACAATGGCCCTTGTGTTGTCTCAAAATAGATTCATCGGGCTGGATGAGTTTTTAATTACACCCAACCCTGCCGTGAATTTCCAAATCCACATAGCCTCCTTAGCTGCCTCTGCAGCAACCATGTACTCGACCTCTATCATAGATTCGGCAACTGTATCTTGCTTTACGCTATCCCAGCTAAAAGCTCTGCCATTCAGCGTAAACACATATCCTAATTGACTTCTAAAGTCATCTGGATTTGTCTGGAAACCAGTGTCTACATATCCATTGACGACTAGTTCAACATCACATTTCCCTAGGGTTAGACTGATGTCTGCTGGTACAACTTAAGGCATACGAAACGTCTGGTCTCGTACATATCATGGCATATATGATTGATCCTTCCCTTAGGAGCATGGGATTCTCATTATCCTTTTCAACTCATCAGGTGTCTTAAGACACTTAGTCTTGCTGAGATGAATGTCATGACGAGTGGGTAAGAGTCATTTCTTTCAATAGATCACTCAATGCCTTGTTCAGATAGGTGCTCTGACTTAAACCCAAGACCTTCTTGGTGCGATTTCTATATATCTTAATCCCTAAGATATAAACAGCATCGCCTAAGTCCTTTATTGAGAAAAACTTCCTTAACCAAGTTTTTGGTCTTGTGCAAGGTTGGGATGTCGTTTCCAATTAGCACCAGAAAGACAATCTTGCTCCCACTAGCCTTCTTATAAAATGTAAGGTTCATCCTCATTCTTGGTTAAGCTAAATCCAATTACAGCTTCATCGAAATGAGGGTTCCAACTCTGAGAAGTTTGTTACAAATCTTTCCCTTATTCTTCGAATCATTAAAACCTTCAGGCTGAGACATACAAACATCCTCAATCAAATTTTCATCTAAGAAAGTGGTTATGACATCCACTTGCCATATCTCGTAATCAAGACACGAGACTATGTCAATAAGAATCTGGATAGATTTGACCATAGCCATTAGGGAGAAGGTTTCCACATGGGCAATCCCTTGGACTTGTCTATAACCTTTCGCCACCAGTTGGGCCTTGTAGGTATGAGGGTTGTCGTCCATTTCCATATTCACCTTGAAGATCCATTTGCATCCGATGGTCCTCACACCATCGATGGGATCAACCAGTCCCTAGACTTGGTTATTCGACATGGACTGCACTTCCTCCCTCATGGCTCTAAGCCATAATTGAGAGTTGGGTCCATCCACGTCTTCCTGAAAGGTGGCTGGATCCTCGTGATCCACCATAAGCTCACCGTCACCTCCAGACCATATCTCAGAGGTGGACGACTGTAAAGACCGGAGAATTTATGATTTTAAATCATTGTTGGAACGTCGTTGGTTGAGGGAACGAATAGAATTTTTTGGATCGAGTTCAAAAAAAAGGAGAAGAAAAGAAATAAAATAAATAAATAAATTAAGAAGGGTTTAGGCCTGGGCTAGCCAGACCTTGTTTTTGGGCCGAGCCAGACCAGACCCAACCCGCGCGCATCAGGCCCATCACGTCATGGCCCAAGGCATGTTGCCTAACCCTAGCTTCGCTTCAGACCTGCCTCATTTCACGTGCACGCATCCCAAGCCTCCTTCTTCCTCTCGTCTCACCTCTCTCTCGAACCCCTCTGTCGTCTCTCACCCTCGAAGCTCGCCGGAGCTCCCTCGCCTCGTCCTTCATCTTCCACCATTGACAACCACGACCCTCGAACCTCCTCACCGCAACAGACACCCAAAAACCCCTCTTCCTCTCTTCTTCTTCTTCGAAGCGAACCTCGCCGCCGTACCTTCGAGTTTCGCCGCGCCTGTATCGGACCAAACCCTTGACGGTGAGCCTTTCCCGACTTCGATCCTTCTCTCCCGTCACTCCCTACCTGAGAATCGAATTGTGCGAGGTCGTTTTGGCCGACATTTGAGGTGGAGAAGTTCGTCGGAGCTCTCAGGTTTCAGATCTGAGATTTGGACGCCGAAGAGCTTCCCAAAGCGTCAGTTCTGAACGGAAGGCTCTGGAACTCGCACCATCAACTTCCCCACGACGTCCCGAGCCTCCTGACGCTTCGCCACCGCCGTGGAGAACGCCCTCGAGCTTCCCGGTACCGCCGCCGTCACCAGAGTTGAGTCGGTGGAACGCCTGAAACCCTAGCCGGGTCACTGACGGGCTTTGGGCCTTGGGCCGGTTCACGTCCCAGCACTCGGGCCTAAATCGATCTGGGCCTCGGCTTGGACTGAACGGGCTTGGGTCCGGATCCTGAAACGGATCTGGACCCGGGTCCGGACCGGGTTTGGGTCGGGCTCGGGTCAGGTCCGGGTCTGAGTTCTGGACGGGTCGGATTCGGTCCGGGTTTCGGACTCGGGTCGGATGCGGATCAAACCAGTTTAATTAAAATATTAATTAAATAATTGGATTAAAATCTGATAAATTCAAGGACTATCGGGCAATCTAAAGGACTTTTGGACAAACTTCTGGACTAAATTTAATAATTTGAGGACCGCTACGGATTGGACCAGGACCGATGACCGTCCCTTTTGTGTTAAAACCAGGCCTTTACCCCGACCACGGAGAAGACCGGGGTTGGCCAGGACGTCAGCAGCTTGGCGACCCAGATAGAGACTGAGGTAGGGAATTACCTCGAAACCCTACTTTATTACGGATGTATTAGAATGCATATAGGGAAACTTAATAAACGGTTAAAGAAACTAGTATGCATGGAGGATGTGAATAACTAGCGTAGACGTATAAACTGTGGAAATTTACGATTATCACCTTGGGAATTATCGTGTTGGTAGAATCGGGCCATGTCGTGCCTGTAGGGTTGTTTGCTGTGTTCATCTGCTTGTGTGCTATGTGTTATTTGAACGGTTAATAAATAACGAACATGAAAGCGAGTAGAGACAAACTTGGTGATACATAATTGTGACATGTGTTGCTATTTCCTGGTTATGTGATTTGTTGAACTGTGGGGATGTTGGGGACTGGATACCGGTTAAGCCGGTGGGGTTACCACGTTGAGTGTGGTGTCGGTAAGTGATGGTAAGTGCGTGATGGTTACGAGGGTATATTGAGAAGCATGATATGTTATATTCGGTGAAGCATGTGTTGCTATGTTGTGGGCAAGTGTGACATGTGTGAGTGTGATCGTGACTGTGGTTGTGGTGTTGTGGTTACCTATGAGTGTGATTGTGATTGTGGTTGTGGTACTTTGGTTACCCGAGAAAGGTGGTTTCCCTACCTTCCTACCGTGAGTCGGTAAAACGATGTGTCCTGCGAAGAGGCGATTTCCCTGCCTTCCGTGTGTCGGTAAAACGATGTGTCCGCAATGTGTTGCGCGAAAAGGCGATTTCCATGCCTTCCGTGTGTCGGTAAAACGTTGTGTCCACGATGTATTGCGCGAAGAGGCGATTTCCCTGCCTTCCGTGTGTCGGTAAAACGCTGTGTTCCGCGATGAGGTCGACCGCCTCTCCTGAATGTGTGTTACGGGGAAGTTGCGTGTGGCTACGCCGGGCCGAGCGGGTTTCTCCCAAGACCGTGCGATGGTTACGAGTTATGTGTTTAGAAGATGTTTGAATTGAACGAGTGTTGTTGTGTTTGTGGCTATGGGTGTTTCCTTGTTATGAGTTGTGTGTGACCGTGATTGACTTGATTTTGATTGTTTGATGATGAGTTCATGTGTGTGGCTTCCGTGTAAGTTAAAGCGCGGTCTTCGTGGTTATCCGTGAGTCGGTTGTGAAAGGGGCTTTGGACGAGTATTTTCGAGATGATTTGTGGTCAAGTAAAGTGAAGGTTGTTTAATTTGGATTACATGTTCTCGTTGTCGCCTTCTCCTTTTAATTGTCAAAAGTTAGTTTGGAAACGTAATTGGGTGTCTTAATTGGATTTTTCCCTTCGATGTGTGCCTTAGTCAAATGGTTGGTGTTGAGTTAAAGTTAGTATGGTTGGTCGGGTGAGTGTCAGGTAAAAAGGGGGCTTTGTATTTAAAAGGCCTAAGTGTCGTTTCGTTGTATCAACCCTTTTTAATTTACTTTAAAATGTGTAAAGGCTTTCTGGTAAATCTGCAATGAGGTAGTTTTCGTGTTTTTCCCTATTGAGCGTCAAGCTCACCCCCTTACCGTGTTTTCTACAGGTGTTAGCTGGGAGTTGGATTAAGGGACATCGTAGAGCATTGGGCTAGCGAGGGTCCGGGACTGTCCTTATTTTAGATTTCTTAGAGACGTACAGTTGTGTTGACTTTTGTAATTAACTGAGCTTGGGACTCAAGATTTGAACTCTGTTGATTTATATTACTCTCATTTTCAAACTTAAATCCCTTCTATATTTGTTTTTATTTAATTTCACTAAGTCACGTCTCGGATCTGGTCAATACCGGATTTGGGGCGTAACAACGACTGATCCTTCTAGAACGCCTTGGACCTTCAGGAATTGTTACAGGAACTGGTTTCTGCTATATGACCACTTCTGGCTCCTTTACTAGTAACTTAAAAAGACTGTCAGAATTGTTGAATGGCAGGAAGAAATCTTGGATCCTCTATCCAGATGTTCAAGAACTTGAAGGGCCTAGGTCCTTAATCCAGCTAAGCATCAAATAGTAATAAAGGTTTGTGATTTGATATGCACCTTGTGAGACATGTTCAAGAGAGAGAGAGAGATAATAGGCAAGAATTCAAAAGAGACCAGAAATCTATCTATTCTAGAGGCCCTTGAAGTTGGTCCAAACCAGATAAATTTTCCCTCTCCTAGTGAAAAATACAGAAGATCTAGCTTTGAGACCATATGTTGAAATGCAGCCTTATCTCTAGTAGAGGCCCTTGAATAATTAATCATTTCATCATGATTGAGAATGGTGTTGAAGTCACCATCCACTAACATTATTGATGTAGAGGATGTAGATTGGAGCTCCTTTATCAACAAATGCCATAATCTTCTTCTCCCTGAGGCACTACAAGAAGCATACACATTTGCAAAAGTAAGATTGATTCCCAGATTATGTATGATACATGAGCATAAAAGTGCTTCATCTAAAAGTTTGAAGGAGGTGAGCTGAATAAAGGAGGAGTTCCAAACTGAGATCAGGCCTCTTGACCTTCCAATTGAAGGGATATATTTGTATTCCCAACTTCTATTTAAGTCAAAACTCATTAGGAAGTGAGAAGGAATCAGTTACATTTTTGTTTACTGAATTAGAATTATATTTGGCCTTTCCTTGCGGACCACATCACCCGATGTTCTCTACTTCTGTGAAGAGGACAATTCTTTCAAATTCCATGAGAGGATTCTCATTGCAGGGTCAGACAAGGGAGGGATAGACGACCTTCTTTGTCACTAAGGCTTCTTCCTCAATCTCTCTCTCAAGATCCATAAAGTTCTCCTCCCCATCCCCATTAAAGTCAACACACAAATTTATGTCATCATCTAGGGAGGCAAGTAGACTAAGTTGGAGCCCGAATGGAAAAACCAAACTTCTCAATGGTAAGAAAGACTGGGGTCCAATCAATTTCAAGGCCAAAAGAAGACAACAGCCCTTGCAACAAGTTACAACAAGAGTTGCAGAAAAATCTCGCAGACGGTTTGATATTATGCAAAAAGTGGCTAGGACATACGAGGAAGATGAAGGACGAAGCTATAGATATTCCAAATCTTCGTCACAGCTAATGAAGAGATTACAAGACCTCTACAGGGAAGATGATCCTTACGATCTGGAGCAATAGTACTTACATAAGGATCCAAATGGTCAAATGAGAAGGATGAGGAAGCTCAAGTCTCTCATTGTCTCTTCTAAGCACATAAAAGGACATGAAGCTTCATCTTTTATGGGATACCCTCCATTAGGGTTTGAAAATATCATTCCTCCTTCTTTCAGCCTCAAACAAAGAAGGGCTCCCTCCCTTGAGCATCCCCCACAAGCTAACTACATAGCCTTTGTTCATAACATTCCCGCCCTAGCTGATGAAACATGGTTCTCAGATCTTTTCTCAATTCAGGTGGAGTTCAAAACGTAGTTCTTCCTAGAAGGCTAAACAGTAAATGATGGGTTTTTTTCATTTTTCTAAGTTGTACTACCTTCAAAAGTCCATCTCCATTCTCAATGGTGCAATTGTAAGAAATCAAAAGCTCCTAGTCATAGAAGCCTAGAAGAGTGCATCTGTTACTAAACCCTCTACCTCATTAAACAGGGCATCTGTTGCTAGATCCTCTACCTCACTAAAACAAACCACATTTCCATCATCCCCTAAAGATGAAACTTTCTTCAGGGGATCTCTAGTCACAGCCCAAGAGAAGCGTCTACACCACGCTTACCTTAAAGTTCTTCATCGAAACTTGAAGGTGGAAGTAGTGTTAAAGAAAATTGCTCTACAAGGAGTGTATGAGATTCAGTTAAAGGATATGGGAACTGGAATGGTTTTGGTTCTTTTCCCTGACAAAGAATAAGATGATTCATATTGTTTAATTTAGACAGGTGTAATTGGATCTAAGATAGCTTCGGATGGTTTTGTACAGGTAAAGGTGCATCCGTTTGGCTATCTTGGTGTACATGTTTGATCGGGAGTGCTGACTTTCACACTCTCTTCCTTAGTTTCCTCTTCGGAAAGATTGGATTTCAATATAAAATAATTAAAAAATGCGGATAAAAAAACATCTTGTAATAAATAGTATATATTATTTTTTGCAAAATATTATTATTTTAATATTAATTTATATTATTTGAAAGTTGTATTAAAAATAAATTGATGTTCTGATACTCAATTCTCCCTCGCGTCTTGAGAGCAAACTCTAGCCCTATCCTTGCGATCATGGGGCTCCCTAGCTCTGCTCTTGCTGCTAACACCACTGCTAACATTGCTTCCGTAACCACTACCGGCCTTGCCTTTCCTCAGTCTTTTCCGTTGCAGCCTTCATCCTCGATTCCACCCCTTTCTTCTGGTGCGACTCTGTCTTTAACGGCACGTCGTAGAAGGAAGCAAAAGCAAACCCTAGTTTGTCTTTCTTCCGCACCTCCATCTTCTCCGGTGAGCCTACTACTCCCCTCGCTCTCCACGGGTCTCGTACCCTTTACGATGGGTTCCCCCACATCGTCGCCTTCCAAGAAACTGTGTCGAGGTCGACCGATAAAACCAAAGGTCATTGCTTTGACTGCAAGTAACCCTCCATTGGCCCTTCCTCCTCTTCCTACACATGTCACCTTCACTCATCCTCTTCCCATTGTCGGGATTCCTACCATCCCTCCTCTGCAATGAGATCCTACACAAGGGAAAGCTCTGGTTGATGACTCCACGAGGTTGGCCGTGGAAGTTTTGGGTATCGGTCTACCACTCCCTAACGTGGATAGGATTCTGCTCATCCCCTCTCTCCTAATCGTCCCTACTGGAATGGTCTGTGGCCGGAAGGGGGCTCAATCCTCGAAGGGAACCCTATCACCCTCGGTGTCAGCTTCGCCAGATTTGCTTGCCTCCATGACGTGTCTTCAAGACAGTTTCTCGTCTTGCTCTCTTGAGGAGGATGAAGAGGTGGAGGTGGTGGTACCGTACTCTTCGATCAACCCCGTATTCTCGTGCACCGGCACTTTGGGATAGTGGGGAAGCTATGGGCACCGAAATCTCCAAAGAAGTACGTCTTCCTCCGTCTCATCACTACTGCGTGGGGGATGTCCGCAGAGGGCCTGGTCATCAGAGATATCGGTCCATGTATCTTTGCCTTCTACTTCAGGTCGGCTGAGGCTTGGTCTTGGGTCAGGGGGAATGAACTCTGGTGTTTGAACGAGCGCCCTCTCTTGCTCGGATATATAGATCCTTGGGCCAAGGAACTTCGACCTTTGGACCGACTGTAGTTGTGGGTCCATGCCCAAGGTCTCCCGCCTTTGGTTTGGACGAAAGCGATAGGTGAGACAATTGGCAAGACAGTGGGAGTTTGTGTGGAAGTCCCCTGCGATCAGTGGGGGATGTCTTGGGGTGGAACTGTGAGGGTGTGGTTTTGGCACCTCGTGGAATTCCCTCTCAGGTGTGGCCTCCTACTGTGCTTCAAGGAATTCTCAGATCCTGTGAGGGTCGAGCTGACATATGCAAAGCTCCCAACGTTCTGCTTCAATTGTGGGAGGATCGGCCACGTAGTTCGAGAGTACAAACTGGAGTTGTGGGGTACCCTGAGTTATGATACATCTATCCTAGATTACTAGAGGGACAGACAGGTGAAGCACTATGCAACAGACTGGGAGGAGAAGGTTTCGCCGGTCATACCACCCAACACCCAAGCTGGGAAGGTGGACCCAGTATAGAAATTTTTGGTGCCCGGCCAGCTCTCCGGTAGCACAGACACTGAAGTTTCAGCACCCACTCCGCCTGGGCACATAGATAAGGACGGGGCTGGTACCAAAGGAGTGAAGAAGGGTTCGACTGGTGAACTCCGGGATGATCAGACGAGGGCTGGTAAGCAGCCTCGCCAGGAGGGATGTTAGTCTCCCCAGGCTTCAGGAACTGGCACCGAGAGGGGTCCCTAGTTCAAGTCTTGCCACCTATAACTGATGCACCTCAGGCTCGGGCATTTGAGCTAGATTTCCAATTTTGTTTTCCAACCCCCACCTTTTCTTTCTGGCGTCTCAATACCGTCTATGACGATTATAGTGTTAAAAGAACTACGAAAATGTTTATATTGTGTCTATTCTTTTTTAGTGATCAGAGGATATATTTTGAAGCTTTCTATCAAGATCAGTCATGAGTATATTTTCAAGGGCGCCATTAGTTTTGTTTTTTCAAGGGCTTTCTATCAAGATCAGTCATGAGTATATTTTGAAGCACGAAAAAAAAATTATTTTCGGGGTTGATTTTAAAAAAAAAAGTTAAGTCTGGGTAATTTTTATCAACACTATACACTGGGTTTATCAACACTATACACTGGATTTATCAACACTATACACTGGATTTATCACCTCATTTCCCAAAATCGAACATGATTTTTATCACATTATCACATGATTTTTTATGAACACTAACACTAAACACTATGTTTATCATTAAATTACATGTGTTTTTATCATCTCATCACATTTTTTTTATCAACACTAAACTCTAGGTTATCACCCTTATTTCGGGGCTGATTTAAAAAAAAGTTAAGTCTGGGTAATTTTTATCAACACTATACACTGGGTTTATCAACACTGAACACTAGTTTTATCACCTCATTATTCAAAATCGAACATGATTTTTATCACATCATCACATGTTTTTTATGAACACTAAGCACTAGTTTTATCAACACTAAACACTATGTTTATCATTAAATTACATGTTTTTTTTATCAACACTAAACTCTAGGTCATCACCCTTATTTCGGGGCTGATTTAAAAAAAAGAAGTTAAGTCTGGGTAATTTTTATCAACACTATACACTGGGTTTATCAACACTATACACTGGATTTATCAACACTGAACACTAGTTTTATCACCTCATTTTCCAAAATCGAACATGATTTTTATCACATCATCACATTTTTTTTGTATGAACATTAAGCACTAGTTTTATCAACACTAAACACTATGTTTATCATTAAATTACATGTGTTTTTATCATCCCATCACATGTTTTTTTTATCAACACTAAACTCTAGGCTATCACCCTTATTTCGGGGCTGATTTTTATAAAAAATTAAGTCTGGGTAATTTTTATCAACACTATACACTGGGTTTATCAACACTATACACTGGATTTATCAACACTGAACACTAGTTTTATCACCTCATTTTCCAAAATCGAACATGATTTTTATCACATCATCACATGTTTTTTTATGAACACTAAGCACTAGTTTTATCAACACTAAACACTACTTAGCACTAGTTTGATACCCCGATATAAAAAAATTATTAGTGAAGATTTATCAACACTAAACATTGTTTTTATCACCCCAATATAAATTTTTATTTTTGTGGCTCAAAATATATTCATGACTGATCTTGATTTAAAGCCCTTGGAAAAAGAAAAATATTGGCGCAAGTTTGAAGCTAATCGGAGTTGAAACGAAGCGGGAATGATTAAATTAATGAATTGTTGAACAAAAAAATGGACACTTGTCCACATGGCACCATGCTATTACAATTATGTCCTTGCTTGTGTGAGATAGGAAGAAATTAGCGTGAGTTATGGTGGAATTGGGGTGATGATGTGGCATTATGGTGAATATTGGATCTAAAGGGTGTGTGGATAGGATTGGTTCACACAGTTTTTAGGATAAGAGGGGTTTCTATTAGATTTCTCCTATATATATATATATATATATAAATTAATTTTTGTTGACCTTCACCAGCACAAATAACATTGACGGTATAAAAAAATGGAAATGTTCATGCGACTTTAGTAAGCGATAAGATGTTGACTTTAATAAGCAAGTGGGGCCGTTCCATGCCGACTTGAAAAGCGTATTGATGATTGTGGGGTCAAAGCCTACAACTTGATGTTTTGTCTCCCTCTCCACCAACTCTTTCTCTATCTTCCAAGATCCACGTCTTCGTTATGATCAGTTTGGTTGGTTCTTATTTCTTGTGCTTATGAAACTAAATTGCTGAGTTAGTTTACTAAATTTATCAGCAAATTCAGGGTTGAGTTCAAAGATGATTGAAAAAGATTAGTATAAATAAATGAGTCGGTCAAAAAATGTGGAGCGCGATCACGTTCCACTTGGGTTAGTAATTTAGACGGGTTATAATCTGCAGCGACCATTTATCTTGGGCTTGGGCCCTTAACAATAAGGCTCAAGTACTTTTCTTACTCCAATTTTCATATTCATTTATATCGTACGTCTTAGTTGGGCCTCTTCAATTGCATTCATTAGTAGTTGATGTTTTAGGATACAAGCCCAGTAATTTCAAGCATCCTAAAAAGCCACTTACTTAGAAACCAAAAAAAAAAAAATCAATTGTTTCAAGAGAGAAAATAAATGACACTTCGAATCATAATTACTGAAAGGTATACAGTGTAATAATTATATAAGAATGTTAATTATGGTATGATAGGTTTATTATGTGTGTAATTTTTTTTTAACTAAAAGATACGATATTATAAATTTAGAATCCAGCTACATATATGTGCGTCAGAAAATATACTTTTTTATTACGAAGAAAGAACAAACATAGAACCAAGTGTTCGCAGTTCTTTGAATTATTTTAACAGTTATAGACAGTATTGGAACGCCATAAAGGCAAGAAGGAAAGGTGGGAGATAAAAGATGATATGTGAAGTCCTGCTCCAAATCACGAGCATGGACTACATCAGTAGTAGGAGGTAAGGTTTCCGCTAGGGACCCCTTCTAGAGCTAGTCCCTGAAGCCTGATGAGGCTAACATTCCTCTTGGCAGGACTGTTTGCCAGCCCTCGTCTGATCATCCAGGGGAGCATCAGCAACAATTCTTTTTACTCCTCCGATAGCAGCTCCTTTACTATCTATGTGCCTAGGCGGAATGGACGATGAAACTTCAGTGACCCTGTCCCTAGAGAGTCGGCCGGTCACCAAGTTTTTCCAACCGGGATCCACCTTCCCGGTCTGGGTGTTGACCCGAGGCACTGTATGGTTAGATACAGTGCTTGGGAAAAACACACGGGATCCCTCCTCGAAACGATGAGCATTTAGATATAGTGATGGGGGAAACATACCCCACAACCGCCAGAGTACTCTGCGCTGGCATCTCTGTCTATTCCGTTGCATAGGGCATGGACCCAGAGTTGCATACGGTCCAATGCCGAAATGTTTCAGGCATAGGGATCTAGGTCTCCGAGAAAGAGAGGACATCCGTCGAAGCATTTAGGCTCTTTACCCCGAACCTAGTCCCGAGTTGTTGTCGTCTTGAAGTAGAAACCAAAAAAACCATGGCCAAGATCCTTGACCACCAGGCCCTCCGTCGAACGCCCCCAAGCAGCAGTGATGATCCAAAGGAGCATGTCATTTCGGGGAGGCTTTGTTGCCCAAAGCTTACCCGTCAACCCAAATTGTTGTCGGGCAATGACAACGAAGTTATGCGACGAGTATGGGACCACCACCACCACCTCATCGTCTTCTCTAAGGGAGCAGGATGAGAGTTTGCCCTACAACGATGCCAAAGAAGCCTGAAGGTTGGACAAGACCGACGCCGTAGAAAAAGGGGCTCCTTCGAGGATATGGTCGGCCGGCCACTAGCCAAACCGGGCGGTAAGATGAGAATGGAAGGGATGAGCGGGGTGCTCTCCCTGTTAAGGAGTGAACGCCCCAACCCCAAAACTTCCACTGTCTTCCTTGGAAGCTCCTCAACCGGAGCTTTCCCACGCGCCGGGTCCCGTTGAAGTGGAGGGGACGATGGAAGCCCATCCTTAGGTCGTATAATATGAGCATATGGAAGAAACGGAGTAGTGAAGGGGGCGGGGATGAGCGGGAGCCTATCCCGATTAGGGAGACATCGACCCAAGCACAACTCTTCCGCCACCGTCTGTGGGAGAACCTCCATCAGTACCTTCCCATGCACCAGATCTCGTTATAGGCCAGGAACTTGGGGATGGGTAGAGCAGAGACGGTGGTCTGTGACGACGGAAGAAGAGCAAGCGAGGGGTTTCTTGTAGGTGAAGTAACACCCTTTGGCTTCACCGGACGACCTCGACGTGGTTTACCGGTAGACGGTTGGTTGGAGACACTCATGGATAAGGGTACCAACTCCCTGGAGGAAGAGAGGATTGGTGGAGATGCAAGACACCCATGGAGAAAGGTACCAACTCCTACGCCTGGTTTTTAAGGGAAAAGGCTCCACAGTAAAGGACAAAGGAATCAAGGAAGGAGACTGCACTAGAAGGGACGTGACAAGGCCGGTAGATAATGCATCAGTAGTGTCGTCGGTCTTATCGACGGTAGAGGTAGGGACAGACAGCACCATAGTCGCAGAGGCTAAGGCGGTTAGGGCTAGGAAAATATCTCGATGTGCGAGAGAGAATTTTCTGATTTTTATTTCTTATTATTATTATTATTACTATTATTATGTGTAATAATTATATAATACAACCAGCTCTAACATAGGGTATAATTATGTGTAGATAAGTATATCATCTATAAAGACAAATCGATTAGAAACCCTTTTTATCCTAAAAACTATGAGAACGCATCCTAACCACACATTCTTAAGATCCAACATTCACTATGATACCACATCATCACCCCAATCCTACCCAAATTCACAGATTTTATCCTTTCTCACACAAGCAAAACCATAATTGTAACAGCATGGTGCCACGTGTACAAAAGTCTATTTTTTTCTTAACCTATTCATTAATTTAATCATTCCCGTTTCGTTCAATTTTCGCTTAGCTTTAAAATTGCGCCAATATTTTTATTTTTTCAAGGGATTTCAATGAAGATCAGTGATGCGTATATTTTGAAGCACGAAAAAAAAACTATATCGGGGTGATAAAACTATTGTTGAGTATTGATAAATCTTCACTCATAATGTTTCATATCAGGGTGATAAAACTAGTATTCGGTGATGATAAAACTAGCGTTTAGTGTTGATAAAAAAACATATGTTGAAGTGATAAAACATGTGTGCTGAATTGATAATAAAACAATTTGTGGGGTGATAAAACACATGTAATGTGGTGATAAACCTAGTTTTTGGTGTTGGTAAAACAAGTGTTTAATGTTGATAAAACACATGTGATGAGGTGATATAAAAAAATTGATGACGTGGTAAAAATCATGTTCAGTTTTGGTACAATGAGGTGCTAAAACTAGTATTCCGCGTTAATAAAACTAGTGTTCAGTTTTGATAAAACTAGTATTCAGTGTTGATAAAAATTGTCTGTTTGGTAACTTCATCTCCTCTATAAAAAATTACTGCAGAATTATCTTTTTACCATCCAAATATGATTTTTATAATATTTTATTTTTGAAAAATAATAATATATTGTTTTAAATTTAAATTTTCGATCGTCTCATACATTTCGTATATGATGTTACAGATTATTATGTATGGTACTAAATAAATATATATCCGAGGTTACATAAATTTTATATCGATATTCCATAAAGTTTATACCATTTTTTTATAGATATTATAACTTTAAATTGATGTTCCAACTTTTAAATTGATATTACAAATCTATGGATCCGATGTTCCAGATCATAATTTTACATGATTTTTATATTGAATGTTACAGAAATTTTATACATGGTGTTACTAAACTTTATATCGAATCCCGACCTGCAAAAATTCCAAGAGAGGATTCTCGTATCGTGGTTTCGAAGTGAGAGAGGAAAGAACCAAAGAAGAAATAAACAAATGGATAAGGGAAGAAGTACACAAACGACGAGTGAATAAAGCCATATTCTAGCTTTAAAACTTTATAAAATAAGAATTTGAGTTATGGTATGTTATATTATGAAAATTTTCTTTTTGTCTTCTAGTATGTCCATTTTAATTAGGTGATTGTAAAATTAAAACTTGATGTTGTATTGTCAAATGCCATATACTTTTATTTCTGAAACAAATAGGGAAGATTATATTTAAAGACAATCATAATATAATAAAGTGTTAAGGGGCATAAACTCGAGTTCCATATTATAGCATGGGACTCCCACAAGAACACAAATGTATCGACGCTCTAGACCAATAATTAATGTAATTTATATCATGGTCAATAAAGAAAACAAATAAATAGGAGAACGAACACAAAAACTAGAGAGCATGCGATGTCAGTTCTTCTTAAACATGTAACTTGCGTAGTGGGGTGTTGTGGCATTGTTGGCATGTCGTCTTGAGTCATCGAGGTCATCTAAGATACCCTCCTTGGGATGAAACTTGATTTAGATATGGTAAGGAGAATGAGGCATGCTCCGCGAGATGATTCTTCACCGATGTTTCTAACCAAACACGATTACTCTGACCTCCGAAGATCATCAATAGAACAGTCCCTGACAACTCTTATCCTATATAGAAACTTAATCGCGACACATAGAGATCGTCAAAATTCGACTCTCGCGGCCCTACAACGGAAGACAAAGTCGTATACTCTATAAGAACATGAGAGAATAAAGGAGAGACAGAGAAAAAAGGTTGCAAAAGTAGAGTCGTCATGATGACATGACAGTTAGAGTTTGTGGGTTGCTCTCTAACGTGCATGTTTTTTTTTTGTCAAATACCATATACTTAAATAAATTCTAAATTAATTACTTGTGGATCGATAATTTTATTTTTTGACTTATCCCTTAGACCATGTAAAGTGGGGGACTCACATACGAGGATCATGATTTGAGAATCATGTGGTGACTTTATTGAATTGTGATGCGAGTCCCTTAAATTAAGGTGTATTCCACAGTGTGAGACTCATGAGTTGAGTGGATGTTGGGTTTTTGTTCATTTTCTCGATTCGAAATGTAAATCAATGTTTTTTTTGTGATCAAAGACATTAAATAAATTATTTAGAACAATACAAACATAATGGCTATAAATTTATAAATTTTGGACATCGTTTACACAAAATCGAATTTTTTAAAGACCACATGGTGTGTTTTTGTTGGCTGACCGCGAGTCACGACTCGCAAATCACCAAACCACAATTTTGAGTCATGGTTCAGTATGCGAATCGCGAACATGATTTAGTGGTTCGCGAATCGCGATTCACGCACGCCACATCATGTAAACTGCGTCTCGCGAACCACTAAATCATGGTTCGCGATTCACAATTCGGGAAGTGATATGAACGTTGTAGGTGCTCTTATTTAGGGGTGGGGGGAAAACCTGAATTGTCGGAAACCGACCAATCCGACTGCTATCGGGACCGGAAAAAATCGTAATCGGTGGATCCCGGTGATTTTCCGGCGAAGAAAATGCCAAACCGAAGGCATGGTGTCGTTGATCGGACCCAAATTTTCTAAACCGGTGGAGTTAAAAACCGACCGGATCTTATAGGCTTAGCTAAGGCCCATTCAACTTTAGTTAACCTGTTCCTTCGTTTATCTTATCTCTCCACAAAACCCATAATACTAGCCCACTTACTACCCAATCTTATAGCCATTTTGAGCCCAACACCATATAATACCTATTTAAACACTATTTTAACTTATATAAGGACATAAAACTACACTCAGCCGCACCTTAACTCACAAGTGTTTGAGATCAACACACATCTTATCCTCTCTCATCTCCATGACTTCATGACTACACCTCACTTCTTCATGACTCCATCTCAAATCTCCATCTCATGTGCATGTCTTTTATTTTCATTTCACATATACGTGTCCATGAGGAAGTGGAGGTTGTCCACGGACCTGCGGTGAAGGAGTCTGTGGGTTGTGCCCGGTCAAAAGGATCTGGTCCGTTGGGCTTCATGCTTGCTGTGTCGATCTTGACTTGGTCCTCATTTGGATGGTACAATTGGGTGGGCCCGATTTGACTTCCTTTTGTGTTTCGGCCTTATTGAGCTATGGACCCGAGGAGAAGTCCACGGGCTATGATCCTTGGGATTATGCTCGATCGGGCTTCCACAAAGGAGTGGGCTGTGGTAGTTTCAGGCCGACAGCTGAGTTATGCGAGCGATAATCACATTTCATATTTAAAAATAAGGAGATACATCAAAATGGTAATATTGAATATAATGCAAAAAAAAAAATGATTGGCACAAGTTGTGATGTTGATAAATAAAGATTTGAGAAGGATCCTACGATGGGTGAGGCTCCAGGTCCAGTTATAGGGATGGTGTAGACTGTAGAGGCATGTTTGAGAACCCCACCCATGTGAATAATAATACACACACTTTTATCTCTAAGAAAAAGGCATTTTCTTCAATATCATTGAATGGTTACATAACACCTCCCAACTCACCTCATCAATCCTTCAACAGCTTTTTTTTTAATGGGACAACTTCGTTTCCTAACCTTTACAAACGTTTCATTATCAGATCCTAACTCAGGCCAACGTTTGGTCTCAATTCCTAACATAATAGGTTTGAAATTTCTCAGAAACTATAAAAGCCGTCTAAACTCACGATTCCGTCAACTCATTCAAGCGTTGTCGTTGCTGGCGTACATTACCCATGGTGTCTTCCTCGACGTTGAACTTATCCTCGTTCTCAAGCAACCAAACTCAATGCTCGACGAGTTGACGGAATTGTGAGTTTGAACGGCTTTTTACAGTTTCTGAGAAATTCCAAACCTACTATGTTAGGAATTGAGACCAAACGTTGGCCTGGGTTCGGATCTGATAATGAAACGTTTGTAAAGGTTAGGAAACAGAGTTTTCCCTTTTTTAATTTGCCGACTAAAAAGGAAACGATATCAGATTCAGGAATTGCTAATTCCAAGCTGCCACTCAACCGTTGTCAACCCCATAACCAAACAAGTTGTGTCTACGTTCAATAATGTATACTATTTCAGTATGTGCTTCTGGTTTATTTCATTTTCGTCTACTTGAACGTGCTTTTGGATATTTGGTTTTATCATCCTCATTTTGTCACTCTTCTCTTTGATTGTTGTATTTTATTCATTTTTAATTTACATTTTCAACTTTAAAGCACTATCTTACTATATCACTCAGTGTATTTTTATTTAATTTTAGCTCGTTGTAATAATAGAAATTCTGAATTTTTGTTTATTTACTTATTATTTTAAATGATAAAAATCATCACATTAATTTAAAAGTACACAGAAAAATAAAAATAGGTCTTATAATCAATGAATACCTTGTAATACTCTGATACACACGAAAACTAAATCTCTCTCCCGGGAAAAACTTTAACCTAGCCACCGTCTTCAATTTCGGATTGCTCATCCATTATGGGGTGTCGTCAGTGGGTCCACCGATCTCAGGTCGACCTAGTCGTCTTACCCCTCATGGGATTCTAGCGGTGGGTCCCTAGATCTCAGTTCGGTCTAGTCGGCTTATCCCTCGTGGGATTCTGGCGGTGGGTCCTCCGATTTCGGGTCGACCTAGTTTTTTTAATCTTTTTTGCATAGTTCATAATCGGTGCTATTATGGAGTTGTTCTCCGGTGAGTTGTAGAGGCTATAGGTATACAGTATACTGTGGTTCGGGAAGCAGCATCAACGAGATAGAGCATGGGAGCGCCAATCATGGGCTTTGATGATCGTGGGATGCCAATGAGGAGCAGCGGCACGTTCTTTGATCTTACCCCTCCGTCTCCTAGAATGCTCCTTGGATTCATCCGAATTGAGGCAGAAGATATACCAAATGTGTACCACCCACTGAAGAGGGGTGCAACCCCTACGTACTCACATAGGATAGTTATATTTTATATGTCGTTCTTATGTGTATCATTACATCTCAACGCTACGATGAAAACTAGCTATCGTTGTTTTAAGGTCAGTGTCTCGAATCTTACGAGATATGAGAATATGTCTAACCCTTATTTGTGTTTTTTCGTACATGATTCGTAATAAAGATGAATCTCCCGTATACTAAGAAATTACCTTGTAATACTCTTCTACCGCTATCGTTATTTTCTGTGTCTTTCCCTATGGTCTAAAATAAATCCAATTTGGGGATAACAACATAAAGAAGGCATAACATGAATTTTGATAGGAAATAACAAGTCATACAAATTTAAACTTAGTTTATTGTGAATGGTACGTGAATTAGCTCTCAAAGCGGCGGCGATCCACACCAACCATGAGAGTTCTCTCATGGCGGGGACGATACGATCACCCATGAGATGGCGAGCGAGGGGATGAAGAAAGGGATGACTGTTGAGTCGTCCCCAACCTCAGTTTCAATTCTCACGCGTAGTGCCCTCTCCTACTCGATTTTTGTCTTCGAATCTTGACAATGCTGCAACAACGGTGGGGATGGACAGTGTATTTCCCTTCCCGACGACGGTGGAACGAGAACCTCCCATGACCCCATGGGCAGAAAGAGGAAGGCGGCGTCAGGCGGTGTTTCTGGACAATCTGACACTTGTGGTGTCTCGGGTATCTTGTCTCTCTTATCCGAGTTGGTGCTTTCGGTTTGGGGATATGGGAGTGCTCAGGAGACTCAATCGGGGCTAGGGCTTGACGGGAGATGAGAAAACGGAGGAAGGTGATAAGGACCTCCTAATAGGTGGCGGGGGCAGCCTTCCGGTGATCAACCACCAGGGGGAAGTTCCTGGTGAAGCTCGAGTCCAGCAGAGGGGCGCCCTCTCATGGCGGCGCCATGAATAGGGTAGACCCATTATGGTTTCTGTGTTGTTGGACCAGGACGTGGGCTTTAGGGGAGAAAATATGGGCCAAGGCCTATGGGTGATGGAGATGATGCCCGAGTGGTTCTAGACCAAGAGGGAGTGGGAGTCGATCAAGACCGAGACCCAGTGGGCCGAGGTGGACAGGGATCCACACGATACGAAGGGACATATCATGTAGCGGCAAGGGGCTTTAAGCACCCTCGCCTCGTTGAATGAGTAAGAAAGGGTTCAGTGGGGGGTCGTCCAACATCACCGTCCCACTAGACGTAAGGTGGTAGAGGTTTCACCAAGATCTGGTATGGTACTTTCCTACCCTTTCGGAGGTCAGCAATCTCGCGTTTTAGATCGCTACTCTTATCATTACAGTGAGGAGGACGCACATTGACATCTTGGGGGAGTACTCAGTCTGACACAATACATTTTTTAGAAATCTGCTCTATCCTAGTTTCTAGTTCGGATTCGCTATATCGGTATTGATAGACGCTACCATATTATCCCTTTCTGAACATCTTAGTGAACCGACTCGATGCCATGAGTTTTTTATTTTGTGTTGAGGCCCCTTGTTATTAGGACCATACTTTTCAGATGTTTCAATCTGATATTTGATAATTCATCTACTTGTAAATACTATTTGTATATAATATTACACTTGTTATGTTCTGGAAAAAAAAAGATAGATTGTAAATTAGTGATGAAAGACAGAGATATAATGAATATATAATTGGAATAGAAGGCTACGGTGAGGGGTTGGATGGATGGGCCAATGTTTGGTACCGCTAATTATGGTTCCTAATGTTCAATAACAATCATCATTAGGAATAATGAGTTGCTTGGTCTCACCTACTCATTTTCTATTCCAACCCACCACCCCTACCCTCCCCCCTTACTCTAACCCTATATTATCTTATTTATTTTATAATCTGAACCTCCACAACAGAGGAATCTTCGAACACGCTCCCCAGAGCTTTTGCTATCCAACATCTACGTGCCATACGTAAGTTCCATTAAATCTGAACCCCAAACAACCCAACCAATTAAATAATTCAAGAGTTACTTCACTGTTCTGAATATGAAAATTAGTATGGTTTGATCTGGTTTTTATTCAAGTTGTCCCCACGGAGGATCAAATCGACTTGAATTAGATTAATCAATTCTTGATACATTTTCGTTTGTAAATTATGTTTTAATTTTTTGAAACGGACGACGAGGAGATATATTACTCATATAAATCAAATCATACAAATAAGATTATAGTTTTTTTTTACCAGCAAAGGTTTTATTGATGAGGAAAGTTTTCAAACCGAATACAGACCCAAGAGATGAACCCTCCATTACAACCCGAGAATACACACGGGTACCTCAAACCAAACAACCTAGAAATATGGGTGAATAAAGGTCTTAAAACCCAGAAATGATAACTAAAAGCACAACAAGTACCCACGCAGGGGTAGGACTCTCTTCTAAGTAGATTGAACACCCTTGAAGCAAACTAAGTGCAACTAAACCAAACGAAAACTAAAAGAAAACAGATAAACACCACAACCTGTAAACACCGAAAGACCTTACCAAAACCTCCAAACGCAAGCAGGAAAGAGCACTCCCAAAGCCCTCCGAAAAAAGCTATCTCGAGTCTGCCCTTCTCGACCCGAAGTGAAGATCCCGAGTCCATCGCCTCCGATCAGTGAAAATCCACTCTCACCGCTGGCCAGCAACAAACGACGACCACAAAGGGAAAGGCGACACCACCATAGCAGCAGGAACAGAGATCTCACACGGGTCACAAGCCGAGGAAGAACCCGACCGCCGATCTGAACCCCAGCACTCCAAAACGCCAGGGCCAACCCATAGAACTCCGAAACCAGGTCAAAAGATCAAAACGCTCGCCAGAAACACATCGGCGAGTCCCCACACCGAGGAAACAGTCTGAGAACCAAGGAGGACGAGGAAGTCAAGAAGAAAATATGAGAATCAGGAGAAGGAGACAACGAAGGGGCTCAGATCTACACTCCACTTCACCCCAAAAAGGTGAGGAAAGAGCTCCCACCTGTAGATCTGAGCCACACCCAAGTCAAGAAAAGAAGGAAGAGAAGGTGTTGGAAAAGGAGCGAAGACGGAGGAAAAGGAGAAGGACCCGAGAGGCACAGGTGAGAAGAAACCCACCCAAAACTTCCACGGCCAAGGCCGCGAAAGCCACCGGCGGTGGCGAGGAACACCCGAGGGAGAGAGGAAACACAGATACAGATCGAAAAACCCTAGATCTGAAGGACACCAGAACCTCGACGATGGACGACACCGTTTCCGGTGGGTAGATCCGCTCCTTGCCGCCGAAACGAAGCGGGCCAACACCCGAAACAACGACCTCCGGTCAAGGTCGGCGGAGCGACAAGGATGAAGAGGGCCAAGCCTGTAAATCTGAGGGAAAAACGAGTAGATCTGGGTTCGGAACGAAGGGGAAAGGAGAAAACAACGAAGGAAGGAGGAAGAGAGAGGCCACCGCCGGTGACGCCTCAGTCAGAAGGACTCGAGGGCCACCTGCGGAGGAGAGAGCAAGGGCGGAAAAACTAGGGTTAGGGGAAGAAGAAGAGAGAGGGCAGATCGTCTATTTTAGAGAGAGGTATTCGAAAACAATAGGCGAAGTCCTGTTGAGAGATGTTTCTCCTCTGCAAGGGTTTAGGGGTTTAGTTAAACCACAAGTCTTCGTAACTTCTACTTCAGTGCCAAGCAGAGCATGGAGGGGCCTTCTTTATCTCTCTCCTAAACCCTTGGGTTCCAGTGTGAGCGACATCAACAAGTCTTCCACCGGAAGCGGCTTAGTAGTTATTGGCCATCCCAACTTCGTCTTGAGCAACTGGTCTGTATCCACCCTCATTCTAACTTTAAGGGAGTTATCAAAACGTACCTCTTCTTTACTCACTCTTGGGATGTGAGCTTGATATTGGGCCTAGAGTCCTAGGGCTCTTTCGTAATAAAGTCCCATAGTTGTGGGTTCCCTCTGGCCCACGAATCATAGATGGAGGCGACGTCAGAGTAGTCTGTCCATATCCAAAATGACACGGAACTAAAGGAAGTCGTCCATGAGGCGCAATATGGGCACCGGTGCAGTTGTCACTTCGGTGTCCAGTGTATTCGCCAACAAGGGTCAGACGTGAGCGTTCCGGGCATACCCCAGGATGTTGTAAGCTCTCACCGATATTTTCATGAACTGAAATGGTCTGGAGTCTAGTTGCATGCACGGTAAAAGGGGAACCAAAATCAACGGATAGCTGTTAAAGGTCTAAGGCCTTTATGGCGGATCTGGTTTAGCGTATTACTAGACAGAAAGTGAAAGGAGACCACCTCTTTGGATATGGACTCCACTTGTATTCCGGAGATTTTCCCTTGCTAGAGTATGACGCCGTAGAGGATCTTCGGGTTGCAGCTGACGTCTACGACAATTCTCCCGGCCAGGGAGTGGCGGTATCGACCGTCAGATGCTGTAGGAATGGCTTCAATCGGAACTAGCACGACTGCATCCTCATCTGGATCGTCATCAAGTGAAACCCCTCCCAAGCGCTCCCTAATAATCTCTAGAGTCCCCACCGACGATGGGAGAAATGGGAGTGGTTGTCCCAGCCTGGAGATGGCCCATTGATGCACCAAGGAGGGCCGAGACGAGGCCGACGAGACCATTCCCCTATAAGACGGACTCTGCATGTCGGATATATGGGAGGGAAATAGAGGTGGGGTCCCTGGATGGGGATCTGTCAGAGATTCAGTTGGTCGTCCGGCCTGAGGGAGGCGATGAGCGGCGACATGGAGGCTCAAAGAGAGGGCGACAAGCCTTGGCGAGGAGTTTTTGAGCCCCATTGAGATCGACGATGCCTACTACGGATGCATGGCACGGTGAAGACGTCATGTCTCCGTCCAGAGCTACCGCACGAGCTGAGGACGATAAGGAAGAAGCGAAAATAGGTTGTTTGGATGGAGTGAAGAAAAAAAAAGGAAAGCCTTATGTTTTAAATTATGTTTAGATAATAGCTTAACTAATAGATAGTAAATCATTTTGGATGGACCAACCGAAATTATTGCCCTTTTAAAAAATAAGATCGTTATAAATGGTCTAAAATAATTGAATATATCAAATCTAAAATAATTTTTCTGTAAGCACTATTTTTTATTTCAAAAAATTCTCTTTGAGGAGGAGAAGAACTACAAAGTTTAATAAACCAGAGAAACGATAACAGCAAGAGTTCAACTAAAAACAGATCAAAATGAGCGCAACCCAAGGATCTCACTACTAAGAAGCTCGTCCGACACTATTCAGCAGACCGAAAAACTTCGTTGTTCCGAACCCAAAACAAACCTTGGCTAGAAAAAGTCTAGACCTATAAGACGTTGCATTATAGAGACCTAGAAACGTCGAGGTCCAAAACAGAGGAAAAGAAAAGCGACCAAAACTCTACACCCCCGAAACACCTATGAAATAACAAGTATAGGGTCGTCGTTAAACATAAGCGTCTTCCTCTACCCAATACTCAACAATTAATTTTAAAAAGATGTTACCACTTAAATATATCTAAAGTGTCCGATTTTTCATCTGAGTACGCCTTTGTTTTTTTTTAAATCGAAGAGATATTCTTATTTTAGCCACTATCCATATAGGCTCCCAAACAAGTGTACTAAATGGGATTCGAGCTTGTGACCTGAAGGAAAAGTGAGACTGTGAGAAAGCTCCACACCATCAGACTAACCGAAGTGGGTGATGTGTGTCTTTCTTTTTTTGTTTGAAGTTATTTTAAGTTCAAAATTTATCACTTTTAGACAATTCACTCTTGTTTCTTAAGGGAGCCGCCCTCCCTATTCTCTCTGCAGAACTAGGGTTTGGGTTTGGTTTTTTTGCTTTCTGACAGCCATGGCTTCTTCGGCTGCGGGACTAGCAAGTCCGCCTAATGATCCATCACTGTGGCGAGAGGAGATCGACAGGGACGTGACCGGAGTTGTGGTCGGTGGTGGCGTCGAGGACGTAAGGGGGAGGCCAGTGCTGGGAATTGACGGCGCGGCTGGTGAGGACGATCAGGAGATCGGACTGGAGGGGGCTTGGGATGATGAGCCCGGGCTGGCTCCGGTGGTGCGGGTCGACGTGGCATGGGAGGATGAGGCGGCGGGGAGGGTGGCGTCAGGCACGGAGCCGGAGCGGTCCTCTCCGGTGCGTTTCAGCATGGAGCAGGAGCTGCCCTCTCCGGTGCGGTTCTCGGCCACGAGGGAACCGTATACTGCGGCGGCCCGGATTCGCCGGACGCCGGCGCGACGTCCATGTCCTCGGAGCGCGAGGGGCGTGGGATCGGGACCATCATGGGTTTTCGAGCCAGACTCGTGGGGCTCGCTGGGAGTGGTGCCGGGGCTGGCGGCACTTGTTCCGGTGGTGGAGGTCTACTCGGATACGGAGGCGACGACGGAGGAGTCGGCGGTGGCAATAGCTTGGCGAAGAAGTAAGGGCGAAGGGGTGGTGCAAGAGAACCCTACTGGACCAGATCTGGGCCTTGGGGATGTAGCAGCAGCGGCGGGGGGCTATAAGCACCCCCGCCTACAGGAATGAGTCCGAGGTGGCCCGGGGAGGGGTGGGTCGACTTTGGCCCCTTCCTAGCGGATGGATGGAGATGGCACCATCATCAGTCGATAATTGTCTCCCCTGCCAGTCCGGAGTCAGCACACCCGCGTTCAGGAGCCCTACCATTATCAGTCCAGGGAGGACGACGCACGTTGACACACCGGGGGAGATGTAGGTCCACCAGTATTCCCCTTCACTTGGTTGGCTCGCCTAGTGCCCTTTGGAAGAAGCATGTTGTATCGGTGTCCTTGGACGCTACCGCAGATACCCCCTTCGTCCGCCCCCAATTATCATAGCACAATTTACTTTTCTGCTTTTCCTTTCTATTTGTTAGTTGGTTTTGCTACTGTAGGTTGGGTAACCTGTGTGTCTACCAAACTTTCTTATCTTATAATAATATTACACCTTGTTCTTCTAAAAAAAACGGTGTTTCCGTTTTATTGTTAAGAAATGATCAAAATATATTTGATTAATTATCAAATTTTAAAATATTTATATATTTATCGAGTTTCTTTCTTTTTTTACTTTTAAATTAAATTATTCTGAATCAGTATTTCCTCAATCTCCTACTTATTTCTGTTTTTTATTTCAAACAGCGCTATTATCCATATCGGTTAGTTTTATTTTATTTTTTAAATAACATATTGACTCAAAATAGACTAATAAGTAGTTATAAAGATTATTTTATAGAAGAGAGAAACTGAAATACAAGAGCTAATGAAAATTGTCACCAAATGGGAACAACCTAGATTGGGTTAATAGGAATTTTATTGTCATATATGCTATTATGTAAATTTAAGTACTTACACAAATTCACAATAAGTTACAACGAAATTAAAATAAATTAAAAAACTTAAATAAATTATCGTAAACTTAAAATCACTTAATGAAATTAAATTAATTTAGGACAGGACAAAACAAAAATAATAATCCTATTAAGTCATTTTCCCATGTCTACGTCCTCCTTAAGTTCTACGCGCGCCAAGTTTTGAAAGAAGATTAAGAGATCCATTCGAAGGGATTTCGAATGAGTTATTTCCGAGTGAAAGATTAGAATCGATTATAGTGGCATATCAACGTCGGTTGGATTTCTCTTTGAGCACGACAACGACACAACCGTCAAGGGGGAAAGGCTCTAAGAACGATCGTCCGTCACAAGAGGAGGAGCTCGATTCTGCGGTCAAAATATTCATCTGTAATCTCTCGTACCATTTAACTTAAGACTGAGCTCTGAGTTATTTTGGGAATGTCACCCCGATTCGAAAGATCGTGTTGATCTGCATACCGACTCAAGGAGGAAATGTTTTTGGTTTCTTGTGGATCACAAGTTTTTCCAATGCTGGGAAATTGATGACGGAGTTGAATGGAGTTGTAGTCTAGGGGTATCATTTGTTGGTTGCGCAAGATTAGAAGCGAGCTTCAATTGGAGACTATGACATTCGAAGGAAGAATGGAGGTTCCACCTTAGCTCACAGATAAGATGGGAAGTGGGTGGAGAGGGCTTGTTGTTAAGGTTTTGTGCCCTACGATAAATCCACATTAGCATGTTACGAACGTCTTTTGTGAGCTAATAAATAATTTGGAAAACGTTTTATTACCATTAATTTGTAATGTTAATGAAACCATGAATGAGTTACTTTTATGAGGTATTAGGGAACATTTCCCTAATAGTATAACCCTCATAAGGAAAAAAAGAGTTAAACCATTTATTCGTCTCTAGACTAATCCGATAGTTAATTCTAGAGTGGCTTTTGATGAGAGTATCACGTTTGACTGATTATGCATATACGGATATGAGTCAAAGTCGTGAATGTCAAAGAGTTTGACATTTGGACGACCCACCTTGAGAGTACTTCGTAGAACTGAGACATGAGTACATCTCAACTACCCGAGTAGTCCATTAGTCCTACGACCATGACATCACCATGTGATCTACGTGATAGGGATTCATGTTTTGAGCTAACCAAACACTTGTCCTAACCAGTAGCTATAAAGGTTGTGCTTGGATATGAATACACACATGTGAGACATATGGGTGATGGGCACAGGGACTTGTCGCTTGTGGTTAAACAAGTAAGATGTCATTAAAACGGATTTTCTTGATGAGTAGGAGGATTGTAATAGAAGCATGGTCATGCTTGTTATTAGTCACCTATATTCCTAATTCACAATCAATAGAACATGTTAAGACTGAATTAGAAAGGATGACGGTTCTATGCCTTCGTTCAGTTGTGACGATCGTTAAATGACAAGAGGATAAGATTACACGAGGTAATAGAACTTGGCGAAGTATTGGTCATTAATTCGTATGGCTTAAATGATCATGGGGCTTTCTAGACATCACCATGACTTGTGGATGAAACGTCTCGTTTCATTTTAATACCAATGATCATACAATTCTAAATGGTCACACATAATAGAGAAAGTCCATAATGAATTGAACGTATTTTTTTGAATAATTAAAGTACCGTACTAGTTATATTTGATATAAAGGGATAACGGCAAAAAAGTGCTCCCGCAACACCGTCCGTTCCGGTTCCTCCATCGAAGCCTTCCCTTAGGTAGGATCTCGATAGTGTGGAGAGGAAGGAACCTAGTCTGGTTCGGTGTTCTTCAATGCCGCTGCAACAGAAGGAGAGACTGTCAGGGGAGCAAAGTCAAGAGGAACCTCAGGGGCCCGAGGCTTACCCGAGGCTGCCCCCCTCTCCTTCGCGACCATCGACACAACAACAGTCTGAGGAGGCGCCTCCTTAGGACTACTTGTAGAAGACGCAAGGGCGACCTCAGTTAAGGCCCCAGGGCTCGGAACCCTAACCGGTCCTGCTCCTGGTGGAGGAAGATTAATCGTAGCTACTGCGGCCACCAAGTCAGATGGAGGTTGGAGGATCAGAGACCTAGGATTTCTTGCAGGAGACGCAAGCCCTAGGGTTTTATGCGGCCGACGTCGACGGGGTTTAATGATCGAGGTTGCTTGGTCGAGGTAGAAGTAGCCCTCCACCGTAGCCGGAGAAGATGTATGAGAGGAAGAGTAGAGGACGTCTTGGCCGGTTGGAGTGACTTACGACGCCTTTTTATCGGGCGGGGGGCACCACATCCGAGGAAGGATGAGGCGGTGGTACAAGTACCGAGGGCTGCATCTGGGCAAGTGGCGACGGGACAGGTCCGCCATTGGCAGACAAGTCGACGGCGGCGGTGGTTGGAGCAGAGGAGGCCATAGGGTTCGGGTTTTTCGGGCAGAAGTTCTCGACAAGCGAAAGAGAGAAAAAATATGTTTTTTTTTAATTGTTATCATTTGGTCAGTTTTATATTAATAGACTTAAATGAAAAAAGAAATTAGATTTTCAAAATAATTTCGTGTTTCAATTCTAACAATGGAAAGACATAATGTCATTTGAAATTTTCATTTTTTTTTTACCATAAAGTAATAATTTATTGAAATCTTATCAGCTTCTTCATCCTGCTACAGTGTGGTGTTCTTCAAGTTCTACAGCTTCTTCTTCATCGATTCTCTGCCCCAGCCGTTCTGATCTTCTCTCCTCCGCTCGAGGGTGGCTCGGTGTAGTGTCCATGATGGCCGCCACCCTGACGGCCATCGGACCACCGCGGTCCTTCCTCTGCCTCCTCTCAGGTTCCTCTGTCTCTTCCCCAGTTCGTCCCACAACCCCAAGTAACCTCCTTTTCTCCTCCAAGACTCCTTCAGCATCTACTTGATCTACAAGTTTGTCTCTGGGCCTCTACTGTTCTATTTATACTTCTATCTGAGCATCCGATTATGGTGGAAGTAATGAAATCACAGAAACGTCTCAAGCCAGTTCGAAGACCAAGCAAGGTTAACTATTCTTCTTCGTCTGATCGTACTCAGGAGTACTCTCCAGGAGGTCGAACCAAATTATTGCATGGAAGGAAGATGTTTTATGACAAACACTTTCAACCATTACGTTCTGAATCGGTTACCACTCCTCCCTCCCCCAAGCCAACGATGGGGCCTCATTCAACAAGGGTTTCTCTCAATCCAAAGTTAGCCTCGGTGGTCATCCCCACTAACCATCTTCAGAATCAAAGCTCTTCCTCTATGGGTTATCCTCCGCCTGGGTTTGAAAATGTTAAACCAAGAACAAACCCTTCTGTTGCTGCAGTTGGTTCCATTCCTAGAAAGTTATTCTCTGCGTTTGTGCTTAACATTCCATACACTGTCAATGAATCTTGGCTCCAAGATGTGTTTGGTTCCTCTACTGGGTATTGCAGATCTCTAATTGCTTCAAGGCTAAACAGTAAAGGGAAACGTTATGGGTTTGTATACTACTATACTTCTTTGGCTCTTAATGAAGCTATTCTAAATTTCAATGGGAGATCCTTCTGGAATGTCAGACTTATTGTAACCAAAGCTTGGGACAGATCCATTACTACAGGAAGAGACTCCAATCTGTCATACAAATCCTATGAAGATTACCTACATTCTGGCTCTGTGGTAACTAAACAAGCTCTGTTGCTTCAGAGATCACATCTGGCCCTCTCCCACTTAAACTTGCAAGTAGAGGCAATTCAGAGAGAAATAGAAGGCCAAGGGGTCTGTGAAATTCAGCTTAAGAGTCTTGGAAGTAAGGTCATTTTAGTCCATTATCTTGATGAAGAATTTGAGGAGGAATTGATGAAAGATGGTGGTTCTTGGTTGCATGATTGGCTAACTTTTATACCCTGGAGTGCATCTTCTTGTCTTAATGGTGGAGTTTTTTCCTGGGTTGTTATTCAAGGTGTTCCCTTCCATGGGTGGTGTGAGGAAACATTCCAAGCTACAACTATTGATTTTGGAAAGTTGGTGTTCACCCATCCTCTCTCTAAATCAGCCTCCTCTCTTGATAAGCCTATGTTTTAATTCAAACTTCTGTTCTAAAGGAATTCTCAGAGGAGGTTATGATCTCTCTTGCTGATAAGAACTTCAAAGTTCTGGTTTCCTCATTATCATCCAACCTAGTTCCTCCTCGTATGCCCCCACATGATGTTGGAAGCTCTTCTTGGTCAACTGACAATGGGTCTTCTGATGATGCTGAAGAAGTTAGTTCGGAGGCATTAAAGTCTGTTACTAGGTTGTTTGGAAAAATTACTGAGGCTGCTGATCCACCTGACCCTCTACAGATTGATTCTACTCCCAACTGTGTGGATTTATTGCAACATTCTCCACCTGACCCTCTACAGATTGATTCTACTCCCAACTGTTTGGATTTATTGCAACATTCTCCACAACCCCAAATTAGAAGGACTATAAATGCTGATAGCCAGAGTTTATTAGCAGCCCAAGATACTTGTCCCTCCTTAAATCTTGTAGTAGAGGATTCTTTTGACAAGGATCTCTCTCAGCCTCTTTTTGCTATTGGCAGCTCAGAAAATACAGATGTTCTTCTGCTCACAGATGCAAGGCCAATCTCTACAGTCCAAGTTTCTAATACTCAGGTCATTCATGTTGCTTCTTCTACAGTTCCAGGTCCTTCTGAGGGGGAGATTCAAATTTCCAGAAACACTGTTACTGCCTCCACCCCAACCCTTGTAGTTGGGCCTCTCAGTTTGGGTAACTCAAAGTCCCTTGAGAAAAGCTCCTCCCCAGTTCTCCCACAACTAAAACCAGCTGTTATCCTTGGTGAAAGTACAAGTTCTGCACCACATTTAATACTGGGGCTTACCCAAGAGAGAAACCCTTTGTAAAATGTATCTTATATTCAAAAGGAGGTCGCAGTCACCTCTCCTTCCCTCTCCTTGGGTCCACTTGATTTGGAACAAATACAAAGTGGTTCTTTTGGGCTAACAAACATCCCCTCATCCCCTTTACCTCATGATGATGATGTACTTATAAACTCCCAAATTGCTGAAATATCTGACTTCATGGGCCTATCTGTCAGACCAAAACCAGCTCTACTCCCCATTTCCAAAAAAAAAAGAAAAGAAATCATCCATTGCTAAACCTATTCATCCTTACACTACAAGATCAAAGCTTAGGGAAGAAAGTCCTATTCCTCTGCAACTACAAAACAAACTAGTGTTTCCATTGAATGGGGAGAATTCAGAGGCTAAAAAAGCTTGGGAGTTTGGAAAGAAAATTGGTATCAAACCATTGCTAGCAGAAGAAGTCATAATTCATCAGCTTCAAATTATTGAAGATCAAAAAAACTTGAGTGTGGATCTTGAAGGTGGGTCTGAGGATGAATTTTTAGACCTTGACAGAGTTTCAGATAATGAGGCCATGCTGAAAGACAAGGTGGATCATTCCAATCCTCCTGCTTCTTCATAGTCCTCTTCTTTCATGTTGCTCCTCTCTTGGAATGTGAGAGGGATATCCTCGGACCAGAAGAGGAGATGTTTGAGTGACTTGTTGCACAAGAAAAACCCTTCCTTTATTATGATCCAAGAGACAAAATTAGAATCTATTCCCTCCTTCTTTATGAGGAATTGTGGGCTGAGTGTAGGCTGGGAACATTGTGCTATTGATGCTATAGGGAGCTCTGGAGGGATCCTATCTTTATGGAAGTCTTCTGATTTTGCTTTGAGTAGAACCATCCCTCTCATTGGTGCTTTGGTTTGGCTTGGTCATATCTTCTCCTTGGGCTGTAACTGCTGTATAGTTAATATTTATGCTTCCAACTCCAGCTCCAGGAGGAAAATTCTTTGGCTCTCTATTCTGGATCATCTCAAACCCTTGGAAGCAGATCATCTATTTATTTTGGCTTGAGATTTTAACACTGTTTTAGCCATTGAGGAGAGATCCTCTCAAAGAAGATTGGATTCAGATCTGAGACACTTGCAACATCTTATCTCCTCTCTTTCCCTTTGTGATCTTCCTCTTGATGGAGGTTCCTACACTTGGTTTGGTCATGGCAATGCAGCCTCAAGATTAGACAGGTTCCTCATCAATGTTGATCTTCTCCCTTTGTTGAAAAACCCTTCTCAGCTTTGCCTCCCAAGATCAATATCTGATCATAGGCCAGTCCTGCTCTCAGAAAATGTTCAGAATTGGGGCCCCAAACCATTTAAATTCTTAAACATTTGGCTTGAAGATGGTAGATTACTCCCTGCAGTGCAAAGCTTCTGGAATTCTTATCAAGTAGCTGGTCAACCTCAATTTATTCTGTGGAAAAAACTATCAATGCTCAAAGCTGATCTTAAAAGATGGAATTTGCAAGTGTTTGGTAATCTGGAGACACACATACTTACCCTTACCAAGTCCATTGACCAATATGATTCAAAGGCTGAAACCAATTCACTAACTCCTCAAGAATGTTCTGATAGAGGAGCTTGCAAGGCTTCCTTAATTCAAAAATACAAACTACTATCTAAGCTATGGAGCCTAAAAGCTAGGAGAAAGTGGTTTGATGATGGAGATAAGCCATCAAAATTCTTCCACAGGCTGGCCAACTTCAAGGGTTTAAGAAGCAAGATCAATTCCATTTGTTATAATGACTCCATCATCACTGATCCTTCTGATATTAAGATGGCTGCAGCAGAGCATTTTGCTGCCATATTTACTGCCTCAGGCCTTCAAGGTACCTCTTTGTCAAGTCTTCCCTTCTCCTCATTATCTCCTGAGCAGGCCTTGTGGTTGGAAAGGCCTTTTTCTGAAGATGAGGTTCTTCAAGCTCTGATGGCATGCAATGGGGATAAGGCCTCTGGCCCAGATGGGTTCAGTCTCAAATTTTTTCCTCAAGGCTACTGAAAATAGTGCATCCTGCCTCAAATATGCACTACATATGTTCATGATGTCTGCAGGCTTATCTGTCAACTATTCAAAGTCCTTGATCATTCCATTCAATTTATCAGAATCACATGCTCAGGCCCTAGCTGCTTCTTTAAGCTGTCCTCTAGGATCTCTACCATTCTCCTACTTGGGATTTTCTCTGGGTGCTAATATGAGGAAAATCAGTTCCTGGGACTCCATTGTGCAGAAGTTTAAATCCTCCCTTGGTCTGTGGCAAGCCAAAACTTTATCTCTAGGAGGAAGGGTCACCTTGATCAAGTCTACCTTAGGTGCACTCCCATCATATTTCTTCTCTATTATAAAGGCCCCAAAAGGAGTTATCAAGGCTCTAGTAAGATGGCAAAAGAGGTTCCTCTGGCATGCTAAACCAGCCTCAAAAACATTTAGCAAATTAAGTTGGAATACAGTGTGCAAGCCTAAGGAAGAGGGTGGTTTGGGGATAAAAGATCTGACCCTAATGAATGTAGCCCTTCTATCTAAGTGGTGGTGGAGATTTGCCCTAGAAAAAAACAGTCTATGGAAGTTGGTAATTTGTGCTAAATATGGATGGAACCCAAAGGAATGGGATCTCTCAAGCTTTGGTGAGATAGGGGTTGAAAGCTTTCTTCAGCAAATTATCTCCCTAAACTCAGACCCTAGATTCAATGAGTTATTTGGCTTTAAAGGTTTATCTTGGAAGCTTGGAAATGGTGATAGAATTTTGTTCTGGGATGACATTTGGTGGTGTCACGCCCCAATTTCAGTAAACCGAACTCGGGACGCGAACGTTTAAATTAAGAAAGCACTTTGAAAACAAATTCATTAAAACACTTTACAACACCAGTTTAGTTCAACAAAAGGATAAATACAATTCAAATAAAACATCCCACAAGCGGACAAAAAAGGCGAGGTATCCGTCGCTAGACCAAAAGTAAAAACCCGGACTCCGCTCCCAGCTCCACAAGCTTCGAGAGCTCACCTGGTCCGTCCCACGAACAGTACCTGTAGGAAAAGCAGCTAGGGGTGAGCGTTCGCTCACCACCACGGATAACAGACTGACTACGGCATAATTAGCAGACAATGCCGGTAACACCAACAACAAGCTCAACCCCCGGGGATCACTGTCCCCAACCCAAGTACTCTGACTGACAACACCCACGGTGACCTTCCTCGAACGACTCAACACTCAACACGTAAGTAGACCCGAACACAACGATCACGACCTCTTCCAAGGACTCAAAGGAACTACGCAATACCAAACAAGATCACAAAGGATCGCACACCAAACAAGATCACAAAGGATCGCAACCAGCTGCTCAGTGACCTCCCTCACTCATGCGCTTTGCCGAACCACTCAGGCCAGGCGGTCGACCTGTCTCACTAACCTCTATCACTCATGCGCTTTGCCGAACCACTCAGGCCAGGCGGTCGACCTGTCTCACTCACGCACTTTGCCGAACCACTCAGGCCAGGCGGTCGACCTGTCTCACTCACGCACTTTGCCGAACCACTCAGGCCAGGCGGTCGACCTGTCTCACTCACGCACTTTGCCGAACCACTCAGGCAACCACAATCACAGTCACAATCACCAACACAATCACAAGCAAGTTCGACAACACAGGCACTCAAGGCCACTCAAGACACCTCAACAAACAAGACTCGGGTCCAACAACCCCACGGGCACTCACTGCCACTCAAGACACACCAACGATCAAGACTCGGGTTCAACACCCCCCACGACACTCACTGCCACTCAAGACACCGAAACGACAACACGGGCTCTCATGGCCACCCAAGACTCAGCAATAAATAACACGGGCTCTCAAGGCCACCCAAACTCAACAACAAAAAAACAAATAACACACAACTCCGGCATGGTCATATGCCTCCAGTACTCCTAATATCAACAAGTTCACAAACAACCTCCGGGCATGGTCATATGCCTCCAGTAAGACAATTTTCACTAAGTTCTCTGCTCCTACGACACTACTAAGTGTCACATGCATTCCCGATATTCGCTACGTTCCCGTATCATGCATTTCTAATATTCGATAACCTACTTAACCCACGACACCCCGGTGTCACATGCAATTCTACAGTTAACTTTCCCTAGTCAGGACCGAGATCCGGCTACTTTTCCCTACCTCAACTGAAGAGCAACCGCTACGCTTCCTAGCTGTTGACGTTCTGGCTCGCTACCTCCGAGCTTCACTTCGATCGAAGCCGGACGCTAAAAGAAACACGAAAGCCATAGATTAATAACGGTTCTGCCGGTAAGTTAAAGGTTAATTTAACGGTCAAGATTTCTCCAGTTTAAAACCGACAGTTGTCCCTTAAACTCGAGCGGGATAAAAGTCGGGTTACGACGGATCAGTTTGAGTACCCGAGCACCGAAACCGGTGCATGCGAGGCACGGTCCCAATGCACGAATCCCGAGGTCCGATTCAGCGGTCCGCTTTTGTTCCTTTTTAAACCCAATAGCAGTCCATTTTACCCAGAGTTCCAGAGTCGTTCCCAAATCCGATTAATAACCCCTTTTCAAAATAGAACAATTTTTATTTTAAAACAAAATCCCTTTTTACTTAAAACCGTCGTTGAACTCCCTTGCTTTAACTAATTCCGTCTTTGATTTTAAAACAAAACGGGTTCCTTCCGTTCGTTTCCAAACTCGATATTTTGGTCCAAACCCTTATAAAGTCGATTTGATTTCGTTTTCCCCCTTTTCGATTTAACTTCACTCGAGTCTAACCTTAATAAACGACTTTCGTTCTTTTTTTAAAACCCGTTTAACCTAAGCCGATCTAGTTTTAACGATAACAATTTTTACGTCTAAACACAAGGATCGAACTTTTGTTTCACAACTGATTTTCAAAGTAAACTCAACTTAACCCTTTTTTTTGTTCACAGTTAAACAGATCCGAAAAAGAAACGTAAGAAACAATAATACAATAAACTTAAATTTGTTTTCTTTACAATTTCATATTAACGTCCAAATACAGTAAATCTTTAAACAAAACCAGATTCACTGAAATTCGAAGACGGGAAAAAAAGGGTTCGGTTTCGAACCGGTCGGCCGCCGGCGAGGGCGGCGTCGGCCGGGGCCTAACCGTAGAGAAAGGACGGCGGCGTCGGCGAAGAACGACGGGGAGGTGGAGCACGGCGGAGTACGGCGGGGATCCGCCTCGGATCCGGACGAAGACGGGCCGTTCCGTCCCGGATCTGTGCCCGCACCGGCGAGTCCGTCTCGGCTCGGCCGTGCACGGCGACGGCGGGACTCAGGGACGCTCGGGCGCGGAGGGGCAAAGGGAGCTCGCCGTGGTTGAACGGAGGTCGGAGACGGTGATTTCCGGCGGGACAGGCCCGAGAGAGGGAGGGGTTCGGCCAACGGTGGCGGCGGCGACGTGAGCTGGAGAAGACGGGGCGAAGGCGTGGCCGGCCGGAGAAGGAGGGGCTCGGTGAGGGACGGCCAGGCTCGGGATCTGAGAGGGAGGTGGAAGAGGGGGTCGAGGGCGGTGGCTACGGGTGTGGGAGGGCGGTGGCCGGACGGAGAAGGAAGGGAGACGGGGACGGCGTGGGGACGAGGGTGATATGGAGATGTGGCCGGACTCGGGACCGGCGGCCGACGACGGGAGTTGAGAGGAGGGTGGGAGGTCGGTGAGGGTTCGGGAACGGGAGAGGAGATGGGGCGGCTGAGTGGGGGAAGAAGATGAAGTGATGCTGAATGGGTTGAAACCCTAAAAAGGGTCTTTATACCCTGGGCTTGGGCCGGGTCTGCTGGTTTGGGCCGGGTCTGGCCCGCCCGGTCCAGCCTTTTAAAATATAATTTTTTTTTTGCACTTGTTTTAAAAACCTACCTTAAGGTTTCCGGATTGCAATTTAATACCCTTTTGAAGCGAAGCGGGTTTTACAATCTATCCCCCTTAAAGGAATTTCGCCCACGAAATTTAAAACAACGCTCATTAAAAGCACCATAAACACGTACCCTGATAGGTCTCGTGGTAGGTAGAGGATCTCGGGGCCCGAGAATCGGTAACCGCGTACATTCTCCCCGCTGGCGCCTGCTGCCCCGGCGTTGGCCCGCTCGTCGACGGCTGCGAAAACCTCGACTGCTGACCTTGACGGGGGCGGCCTCTGGGCGACCGCGCGGTATACGACTGTTGTGGTCGTCGCGCTAACGTTGCCATAACCGGCTCAGGGCACCTTGCAACGGCGTGCCCGAGCTGGTGGCACCGGAAACACCTCCAATGGTCAGCCCTCGGCTCCATGTCCTGGCCTGTCCAGCTGGTCGCTGGTAGCACCGCGGGCCCTCCTCCCATCGGACACTCTCGATAAAAGTGGTCTCGCTGCCCACATGTGAAACATGTCGTCCCCCACTCTGAGGCGGCTGGCCCCACTGATGCTACCGACCCCAGCTGTCTCGGTCCACCCTGCTGAGCATGTGGTCGAAAAAACTCTGTGGTCCTTTGTCTCCTCGGGTCTCGTGACTCAGACGGCTCTGCGAAGCTGGTCGGCCGCTGTCGGACCTCACGGGTCCTGGCCGCATCCCGGATCCCCTGTTCCACCATCGCCGCGGTGTCCACGAGATCTGTGTACTTCCGCAGTCTCAAGGCGAGGATCTGGTTCCGAATCCCCAGACTCAGTCCTCCCTGGAACCGCAAGCAACGGTTCTTCTCGGTCATCACCATCTCGGGCGCGAATCTGGCTAAGGCCGTGAACCTGGCCTCGTATTCTGCCACTGTCATCCCCTCCTGCTCCAGGTCCAGAAACTGCCGATGTCGCTCCAACCGAGCCGACTCGGGAAAGTACTGTGCCATAAACAACTCCTAGAAAATGGCGTAGTCGTGCCCGACACTGTCCTTCACACGCCCCCACCAGTGGTAGGCGCTGTCCTTCAGCTGGTGAGCTGCGAAGGACACTCTGCGGCGGCCATCTTCGATACCTGATGTATCCAGGTCCCGCGTGACCTGCTCTAGCCACCTCTCGGCTAGGTCGGGGTTCGGCTCCCCGGCAAATGTAGGTATCCCTAGCTTCAGGAAGTCCAGCAGGGAACGGGTCGTATGGTCCTCTGCCTGAACGGACCTCAAAGGGACCGCTGCTGCCTCCGGAGCTGGCGAAGCCGACTCTCGTCTGGCGATGATCGCCACTAAACTCTGGACTGTCCTGGTCAGCTCATCCAGGGCAGTCATGACGGGTGGATCTGCGACCGGCGGGACACTGGGCGTGCTCGTAGAAGGTCCCGCATCGTTTCTCCTGTCTTCTCCGACAGGAGTGCCCTGTGCCTCCGCGTGCTCGGCGGGCTCAACGGTTGGCACCCGTCCTGGTGTCCCCGCTGACCGTCCCCGCCGGCCTCGCGTGGGCGCTCGTCCCCGTGCCGCTCCTGCTCTTCCTCGTCTGCCACGGGCCATAAGTAGGTATCCTCTGCACGGATACACGCAAACGTTCAAATTGCGAACTCAAATGAAGACACCAGCTCGAACACACTAACGTTCACACGGTCTACGTCTACCCCAACGCATTTGTTACTAAACGCCACAACGTTCACGCTAAATATACTTTAATTATAACGACCTGTAAGCGAGATCTCAAGTTTAACCACACAAACGTACACCAAGCCCTCATCCAGTCCCTTATGCACTTACTTATAACCTTCCGCAACCAACCCAGTGTTCGCTACTCGTCCCTTGCGGGAAAGTAGTAAAGGGGATGAGCGTTATTCTCACCTCCACGGACACCCGTTCGATTATGGCATACTAATAACGCACCAAGGACTTACCACTCTAGTCAGGGCAAATCACCATCCTAAACCTACTGCCAACACGTCGCACTACTCAAGTCAATAACACCTCAATTACTTTTTTGTGTAAGGGAAACCTCAAAAAGGTGATTATGTTCTCAAATCAGCGACTACTATTGCTTACAACCTCAATACCC
Source organism: Erodium maritimum (assembly GCA_963921825.1). NCBI lineage: Eukaryota > Viridiplantae > Streptophyta > Magnoliopsida > Geraniales > Geraniaceae > Erodium > Erodium maritimum. The sequence goes on from OY997591.1 coordinate 17,875,786, forward strand.
CAACATAACCCTGGACGTCGCCACGCAAAGCCAACACTCAACTTGTACAAACAAGACGGTGAGAAGGACAGGGATCACGGACTCATGACGAAGATCTAAAATTTTCCAGAACTCTCTGGTCCGTCACGGATCCGTGACAGGATCCGTGACACTCGCGCAGACCTGTTTTCCAACTCGGTTCTAACTCGGACCTTAACCCGTTTTAACCCCAAAATTTGCCTTAAACGACACACACGCTTGACCACCAAAACAGCAAACACACGCGCTACGATTCACAAACCAAGAAAGGCGTTCAACCTCAACCAAAACACGAGCCGACACGGCCAAAAGACAACACAACAACACTCGCCCACCGGGCCAACCAAAATCAAATGCGCCCTCAGGACAATTAAAATCAAACACGAACGCCCACGGCGTCAAACAACATCAAAACAATCAATTTTTTTTAAAGCTTTCTCTACTTCATTAAAACCTCATTTCTTGACGTCAGGTGGTTACAACCCGGTCCAGGCGTCCCCGAACTACGTTGTACCGACTTGACATCAGCACCGTCACGTTCAACTACAGGAGCGCTCCTGAGTCGACCCGCGACAGCTTAAAAACGTTTCACGCAGCACACACAAACAGTATGCCAGTAGACCCGTACTGCACATACACACAGACAAAACAAAACTCAAGACATTAAGGGTTTACACACGGTTCCCGACCTACGTGCCCAACGCACGACGGGACTTTACTGACTAGATTCTCCCCACCTAATTGACGGACAGTCCGAGGTGTGAAACCTCGAGCTCTGATACCAAGCTGTCACGCCCCAATTTCAGTAAACCGAACTTGGGACGCGAACGTTTAAATTAAGAAAGCACTTTGAAAACAAATTCATTAAAACACTTTACAACACCAGTTTAGTTCAACAAAAGGATAAATACAATTCAAATAAAACGTCCCACAAGCGGACAAAAAAGGCGAGGTATCCGTCGCTAGACCAAAAGTAAAAACCCGGACTCCGCTCCCAGCTCCACAAGCTTCGAGAGCTCACCTGGTCCGTCCCACGAACAGTACCTGTAGGAAAAGCAGCTAGGGGTGAGCGTTCGCTCACCACCACGGATAACAGACTGACTACGGCATAATTAGCAGACAATGCCGGTAACACCAACAACAAGCTCAACCCCCGGGGATCACTGTCCCCAACCCAAGTACTCTGACTGACAACACCCACGGTGACCTTCCTCGAACGACTCAACACTCAACACGTAAGTAGACCCGAACACAACGATCACGACCTCTTCCAAGGACTCAAAGGAACTACGCAATACCAAACAAGATCACAAAGGATCGCACACCAAACAAGATCACAAAGGATCGCAACCAGCTGCTCAGTGACCTCCCTCACTCATGCGCTTTGCCGAACCACTCAGGCCAGGCGGTCGACCTGTCTCACTAACCTCTCTCACTCATGCGCTTTGCCGAACCACTCAGGCCAGGCGGTCGACCTGTCTCACTCACGCACTTTGCCGAACCACTCAGGCCAGGCGATCGACCTGTCTCACTCACGCACTTTGCCGAACCACTCAGGCCAGGCGGTCGACCTGTCTCACTCACGCACTTTGCCGAACCACTCAGGCCAGGCGGTCGACCTGTCTCACTCACGCACTTTGCCGAACCACTCAGGCAACCACAATCACAGTCACAATCACCAACACAATCACAAGCAAGTTCGACAACACAGGCACTCAAGGCCACTCAAGACACCTCAACAAACAAGACTCGGGTCCAACAACCCCACGGGCACTCACTGCCACTCAAGACACACCAACGATCAAGACTCGGGTTCAACACCCCCCACGACACTCACTGCCACTCAAGACACCGAAACGACAACACGGGCTCTCATGGCCACCCAAGACTCAGCAATAAATAACACGGGCTCTCAAGGCCACCCAAACTCAACAACAAAAAAACAAATAACACACAACAACCTCCGGCATGGTCATATGCCTCCAGTACTCCTAATATCAACAAGTTCACAGACAACCTCCGGGCATGGTCATATGCCTCCAGTAAGACAATTTTCACTAAGTTCTCTGCTCCTACGACACTACTAAGTGTCACATGCATTCCCGATATTCGCTACGTTCCCGTATCATGCATTTCTAATATTCGATAACCTACTTAACCCACGACACCCCGGTGTCACATGCAATTCTACAGTTAACTTTCCCTAGTCAGGGCCGAGATCCGGCTACTTTTCCCTACCTCAACTGAAGAGCAACTGCTACGCTTCCTAGCTGCTGACGTTCTGGCTCGCTACCTCCGAGCTTCACTTCGATCGAAGCCGGACGCTAAAAGAAACACGAAAGCCATAGATTAATAACGGTTCTGCCGGTAAGTTAAAGGTTAATTTAACGGTCAAGATTTCTCCAGTTTAAAACCGACAGTTGTCCCTTAAACTCGAGCGGGATAAAAGTCGGGTTACGACGGATCAATTTGAGTACCCGAGCACCGAAACCGGTGCATGCGAGGCACGGTCCCAATGCACGAATCCCGAGGTCCGATTCAGCGGTCCGCTTTTGTTCCTTTTTAAACCCAATAGCAGTCCATTTTACCCAGAGTTCCAGAGTCATTCCCAAATCCGATTAATAACCCCTTTTCAAAATAGAACGGTTTTTATTTTAAAACAAAATCCCTTTTTACTTAAAACCGTCGTTGAACTCCCTTGCTTTAACTAATTCCGTCTTTGATTTTAAAACAAAACGGGTTCCTTCCGTTCGTTTCCAAACTCGATATTTTGGTCCAAACCCTTATAAAGTCGATTTGATTTCGTTTTCCCCCTTTTCGATTTAACTTCACTCGAGTCTAACCTTAATAAACGACTTTCGTTCTTTTTTTAAAACCCGTTTAACCTAAGCCGATCTAGTTTTAACGATAACAATTTTTACGTCTAAACACAAGGATCGAACTTTTGTTTCACAACTGATTTTCAAAGTAAACTCAACTTAACCCTTTTTTTTGTTCACAGTTAAACAGATCCGAAAAAGAAACGTAAGAAACAATAATACAATAAACTTAAATTTGTTTTCTTTACAATTTCATATTAACGTCCAAATACAGTAAATCTTTAAACAAAACCAGATTCACTGAAATTCGAAGACGGGAAAAAAAGGGTTCGGTTTCGAACCGGTCGGCCGCCGGCGAGGGCGGCGTCGGCCGGGGCCTAACCGTAGAGAAAGGACGGCGGCGTCGGCGAAGAACGACGGGGAGGTGGAGCACGGCGGAGTACGGCGGGGATCCGCCTCGGATCCGGACGAAGACGGGCCGTTCCGTCCCGGATCTGTGCCCGCACCGGCGAGTCCGTCTCGGCTCGGCCGTGCACGGCGACGGCGGGACTCAGGGACGCTCGGGCGCGGAGGGGCAAAGGGAGCTCGCCGTGGTTGAACGGAGGTCGGAGACGGTGATTTCCGGCGGGACAGGCCCGAGAGAGGGAGGGGTTCGGCCAACGGTGGCGGCGGCGACGTGAGCTGGAGAAGACGGGGCGAAGGCGTGGCCGGCCGGAGAAGGAGGGGCTCGGTGAGGGACGGCCAGGCTCGGGATCTGAGAGGGAGGTGGAAGAGGGGGTCGAGGGCGGTGGCTACGGGTGTGGGAGGGCGGTGGCCGGACGGAGAAGGAAGGGAGACGGGGACGGCGTGGGGACGAGGGTGATATGGAGATGTGGCCGGACTCGGGACCGGCGGCCGACGACGGGAGTTGAGAGGAGGGTGGGAGGTCGGTGAGGGTTCGGGAACGGGAGAGGAGATGGGGCGGCTGAGTGGGGGAAGAAGATGAAGTGATGCTGAATGGGTTGAAACCCTAAAAAGGGTCTTTATACCCTGGGCTTGGGCCGGGTCTGCTGGTTTGGGCCGGGTCTGGCCCGCCCGGTCCAGCCTTTTAAAATATAATTTTTTTTTTGCACTTGTTTTAAAAACCTACCTTAAGGTTTCCGGATTGCAATTTAATACCCTTTTGAAGCGAAGCGGGTTTTACAATCTATCCCCCTTAAAGGAATTTCGCCCACGAAATTTAAAACAACGCTCATTAAAAGCACCATAAACACGTACCCTGATAGGTCTCGTGGTAGGTAGAGGATCTCGGGGCCCGAGAATCGGTAACCGCGTACATTCTCCCCGCTGGCGCCTGCTGCCCCGGCGTTGGCCCGCTCGTCGACGGCTGCGAAAACCTCGACTGCTGACCTTGACGGGGGCGGCCTCTGGGCGACCGCGCGGTATACGACTGTTGTGGTCGTCGCGCTAACGTTGCCATAACCGGCTCAGGGCACCTTGCAACGGCGTGCCCGAGCTGGTGGCACCGGAAACACCTCCAATGGTCAGCCCTCGGCTCCATGTCCTGGCCTGTCCAGCTGGTCGCTGGTAGCACCGCGGGCCCTCCTCCCATCGGACACTCTCGATAAAAGTGGTCTCGCTGCCCACATGTGAAACATGTCGTCCCCCACTCTGAGGCGGCTGGCCCCACTGATGCTACCGACCCCAGCTGTCTCGGTCCACCCTGCTGAGCATGTGGTCGAAAAAACTCTGTGGTCCTTTGTCTCCTCGGGTCTCGTGACTCAGGCGGCTCTGCGAAGCTGGTCGGCCGCTGTCGGACCTCACGGGTCCTGGCCGCATCCCGGATCCCCTGTTCCACCATCGCCGCGGTGTCCACGAGATCTGTGTACTTCCGCAGTCTCAAGGCGAGGATCTGGTTCCGAATCCCCAGACTCAGTCCTCCCTGGAACCGCAAGCAACGGTTCTTCTCGGTCATCACCATCTCGGGCGCGAATCTGGCTAAGGCCGTGAACCTGGCCTCGTATTCTGCCACTGTCATCCCCTCCTGCTCCAGGTCCAGAAACTGCCGATGTCGCTCCAACCGAGCCGACTCGGGAAAGTACTGTGCCATAAACAACTCCTAGAAAATGGCGTAGTCGTGCCCGACACTGTCCTTCACACGCCCCCACCAGTGGTAGGCGCTGTCCTTCAGCTGGTGAGCTGCGAAGGACACTCTGCGGCGGCCATCTTCGATACCTGATGTATCCAGGTCCCGCGTGACCTGCTCTAGCCACCTCTCGGCTAGGTCGGGGTTCGGCTCCCCGGCAAATGTAGGTATCCCTAGCTTCAGGAAGTCCAGCAGGGAACGGGTCGTATGGTCCTCTGCCTGAACGGACCTCAAAGGGACCGCTGCTGCCTCCGGAGCTGGCGAAGCCGACTCTCGTCTGGCGATGATCGCCACTAAACTCTGGACTGTCCTGGTCAGCTCATCCAGGGCAGTCATGACGGGTGGATCTACGACCGGCGGGACACTGGGCGTGCTCGTAGAAGGTCCCGCATCGTTTCTCCTGTCTTCTCCGACAGGAGTGCCCTGTGCCTCCGCGTGCTCGGCGGGCTCAACGGTTGGCACCCGTCCTGGTGTCCCCGCTGACCGTCCCCGCCGGCCTCGCGTGGGCGCTCGTCCCCGTGCCGCTCCTGCTCTTCCTCGTCTGCCACGGGCCATAAGTAGGTATCCTCTGCACGGATACACGCAAACGTTCAAATTGCGAACTCAAATGAAGACACCAGCTCGAACACACTAACGTTCACACGGTCTACGTCTACCCCAACGCATTTGTTACTAAACGCCACAACGTTCACGCTAAATATACTTTAATTATAACGACCTGTAAGCGAGATCTCAAGTTTAACCACACAAACGTACACCAAGCCCTCATCCAGTCCCTTATGCACTTACTTATAACCTTCCGCAACCAACCCAGTGTTCGCTACTCGTCCCTTGCGGGAAAGTAGTAAAGGGGATGAGCGTTATTCTCACCTCCACGGACACCCGTTCGATTATGGCATACTAATAACGCACCAAGGACTTACCACTCTAGTCAGGGCAAATCACCATCCTAAACCTACTGCCAACACGTCGCACTACTCAAGTCAATAACACCTCAATTACTTTTTTGTGTAAGGGAAACCTCAAAAAGGTGATTATGTTCTCAAATCAGCGACTACTATTGCTTACAACCTCAATACCCCAACATAACCCTGGACGTCGCCACGCAAAGCCAACACTCAACTTGTACAAACAAGACGGTGAGAAGGACAGGGATCACGGACTCATGACGAAGATCTAAAATTTTCCAGAACTCTCTGGTCCGTCACGGATCCGTGACAGGATCCGTGACACTCGCGCAGACCTGTTTTCCAACTCGGTTCTAACTCGGACCTTAACCCGTTTTAACCCCAAAATTTGCCTTAAACGACACACACGCTTGACCACCAAAACAGCAAACACACGCGCTACGATTCACAAACCAAGAAAGGCGTTCAACCTCAACCAAAACACGAGCCGACACGGCCAAAAGACAACACAACAACACTCGCCCACCGGGCCAACCAAAATCAAATGCGCCCTCAGGACAATTAAAATCAAACACGAACGCCCACGGCGTCAAACAACATCAAAACAATCAATTTTTTTTAAAGCTTTCTCTACTTCATTAAAACCTCATTTCTTGACGTCAGGTGGTTACAACCCGGTCCAGGCGTCCCCGAACTACGTTGTACCGACTTGACATCAGCACCGTCACGTTCAACTACAGGAGCGCTCCTGAGTCGACCCGCGACAGCTTAAAAACGTTTCACGCAGCACACACAAACAGTATGCCAGTAGACCCGTACTGCACATACACACAGACAAAACAAAACTCAAGACATTAAGGGTTTACACACGGTTCCCGACCTACGTGCCCAACGCACGACGGGACTTTACTGACTAGATTCTCCCCACCTAATTGACGGACAGTCCGAGGTGTGAAACCTCGAGCTCTGATACCAAGCTGTCACGCCCCAATTTCAGTAAACCGAACTTGGGACGCGAACGTTTAAATTAAGAAAGCACTTTGAAAACAAATTCATTAAAACACTTTACAACACCAGTTTAGTTCAACAAAAGGATAAATACAATTCAAATAAAACGTCCCACAAGCGGACAAAAAAGGCGAGGTATCCGTCGCTAGACCAAAAGTAAAAACCCGGACTCCGCTCCCAGCTCCACAAGCTTCGAGAGCTCACCTGGTCCGTCCCACGAACAGTACCTGTAGGAAAAGCAGCTAGGGGTGAGCGTTCGCTCACCACCACGGATAACAGACTGACTACGGCATAATTAGCAGACAATGCCGGTAACACCAACAACAAGCTCAACCCCCGGGGATCACTGTCCCCAACCCAAGTACTCTGACTGACAACACCCACGGTGACCTTCCTCGAACGACTCAACACTCAACACGTAAGTAGACCCGAACACAACGATCACGACCTCTTCCAAGGACTCAAAGGAACTACGCAATACCAAACAAGATCACAAAGGATCGCACACCAAACAAGATCACAAAGGATCGCAACCAGCTGCTCAGTGACCTCCCTCACTCATGCGCTTTGCCGAACCACTCAGGCCAGGCGGTCGACCTGTCTCACTAACCTCTCTCACTCATGCGCTTTGCCGAACCACTCAGGCCAGGCGGTCGACCTGTCTCACTCACGCACTTTGCCGAACCACTCAGGCCAGGCGATCGACCTGTCTCACTCACGCACTTTGCCGAACCACTCAGGCCAGGCGGTCGACCTGTCTCACTCACGCACTTTGCCGAACCACTCAGGCCAGGCGGTCGACCTGTCTCACTCACGCACTTTGCCGAACCACTCAGGCAACCACAATCACAGTCACAATCACCAACACAATCACAAGCAAGTTCGACAACACAGGCACTCAAGGCCACTCAAGACACCTCAACAAACAAGACTCGGGTCCAACAACCCCACGGGCACTCACTGCCACTCAAGACACACCAACGATCAAGACTCGGGTTCAACACCCCCCACGACACTCACTGCCACTCAAGACACCGAAACGACAACACGGGCTCTCATGGCCACCCAAGACTCAGCAATAAATAACACGGGCTCTCAAGGCCACCCAAACTCAACAACAAAAAAACAAATAACACACAACAACCTCCGGCATGGTCATATGCCTCCAGTACTCCTAATATCAACAAGTTCACAGACAACCTCCGGGCATGGTCATATGCCTCCAGTAAGACAATTTTCACTAAGTTCTCTGCTCCTACGACACTACTAAGTGTCACATGCATTCCCGATATTCGCTACGTTCCCGTATCATGCATTTCTAATATTCGATAACCTACTTAACCCACGACACCCCGGTGTCACATGCAATTCTACAGTTAACTTTCCCTAGTCAGGGCCGAGATCCGGCTACTTTTCCCTACCTCAACTGAAGAGCAACTGCTACGCTTCCTAGCTGCTGACGTTCTGGCTCGCTACCTCCGAGCTTCACTTCGATCGAAGCCGGACGCTAAAAGAAACACGAAAGCCATAGATTAATAACGGTTCTGCCGGTAAGTTAAAGGTTAATTTAACGGTCAAGATTTCTCCAGTTTAAAACCGACAGTTGTCCCTTAAACTCGAGCGGGATAAAAGTCGGGTTACGACGGATCAATTTGAGTACCCGAGCACCGAAACCGGTGCATGCGAGGCACGGTCCCAATGCACGAATCCCGAGGTCCGATTCAGCGGTCCGCTTTTGTTCCTTTTTAAACCCAATAGCAGTCCATTTTACCCAGAGTTCCAGAGTCATTCCCAAATCCGATTAATAACCCCTTTTCAAAATAGAACGGTTTTTATTTTAAAACAAAATCCCTTTTTACTTAAAACCGTCGTTGAACTCCCTTGCTTTAACTAATTCCGTCTTTGATTTTAAAACAAAACGGGTTCCTTCCGTTCGTTTCCAAACTCGATATTTTGGTCCAAACCCTTATAAAGTCGATTTGATTTCGTTTTCCCCCTTTTCGATTTAACTTCACTCGAGTCTAACCTTAATAAACGACTTTCGTTCTTTTTTTAAAACCCGTTTAACCTAAGCCGATCTAGTTTTAACGATAACAATTTTTACGTCTAAACACAAGGATCGAACTTTTGTTTCACAACTGATTTTCAAAGTAAACTCAACTTAACCCTTTTTTTTGTTCACAGTTAAACAGATCCGAAAAAGAAACGTAAGAAACAATAATACAATAAACTTAAATTTGTTTTCTTTACAATTTCATATTAACGTCCAAATACAGTAAATCTTTAAACAAAACCAGATTCACTGAAATTCGAAGACGGGAAAAAAAGGGTTCGGTTTCGAACCGGTCGGCCGCCGGCGAGGGCGGCGTCGGCCGGGGCCTAACCGTAGAGAAAGGACGGCGGCGTCGGCGAAGAACGACGGGGAGGTGGAGCACGGCGGAGTACGGCGGGGATCCGCCTCGGATCCGGACGAAGACGGGCCGTTCCGTCCCGGATCTGTGCCCGCACCGGCGAGTCCGTCTCGGCTCGGCCGTGCACGGCGACGGCGGGACTCAGGGACGCTCGGGCGCGGAGGGGCAAAGGGAGCTCGCCGTGGTTGAACGGAGGTCGGAGACGGTGATTTCCGGCGGGACAGGCCCGAGAGAGGGAGGGGTTCGGCCAACGGTGGCGGCGGCGACGTGAGCTGGAGAAGACGGGGCGAAGGCGTGGCCGGCCGGAGAAGGAGGGGCTCGGTGAGGGACGGCCAGGCTCGGGATCTGAGAGGGAGGTGGAAGAGGGGGTCGAGGGCGGTGGCTACGGGTGTGGGAGGGCGGTGGCCGGACGGAGAAGGAAGGGAGACGGGGACGGCGTGGGGACGAGGGTGATATGGAGATGTGGCCGGACTCGGGACCGGCGGCCGACGACGGGAGTTGAGAGGAGGGTGGGAGGTCGGTGAGGGTTCGGGAACGGGAGAGGAGATGGGGCGGCTGAGTGGGGGAAGAAGATGAAGTGATGCTGAATGGGTTGAAACCCTAAAAAGGGTCTTTATACCCTGGGCTTGGGCCGGGTCTGCTGGTTTGGGCCGGGTCTGGCCCGCCCGGTCCAGCCTTTTAAAATATAATTTTTTTTTTTGCACTTGTTTTAAAAACCTACCTTAAGGTTTCCGGATTGCAATTTAATACCCTTTTGAAGCGAAGCGGGTTTTACAGGTGGGGAGATGTCCCTCTTAAAATCTTATTTCCAAGGCTTTTTCTCCTCTCTCAACATAAAAAGGCCTTGGTTTCTGAGGCTGGCTCTGGACATTCATGGGATCTGCAATTCAGTAGAACCCCTAGAGGAAGAGCTGAAAATGACTGGTTGTCCTTGCAATGCATTTTGAATGGAATCCATCTTCATGCTCATGAGGATATATTGCTTTGGTCAGGAGATCCAAAAGGCTTCTTTGTCAAGAGAATATATACATTATTACAACAACAAGGTAACTCAGTCTCCAGCTTCAATTGGTCTAAAAATCTGTGGATCTCAAGACTACCTCCTAAAATTACTGCATTCTCTTGGCTTGCCTGCCATGAAGCTCTACCATCCAAGTGCTTTCTGGAGAGAAGAGGTATGGATTTCTCCCTTGATGATCTTCTTTGTAAGGGCTGCTTATGGGATTATGAGGATGTATCCCATATTCTGCTGCATTGTCCCAAGGCTTGGAAGGTTTGGGCATTGGTTTGCCAATGGTGGGGTGTTGATATTGTCATCTCAGCCAATGTTAAAGATTTCTTCTCAGCTTGGCCCTTTATTATGCACCAGAAAAGGAATAGTTCCTGGTCTTCTTTGATTCAACTCATATGTTGGCAATTATGGCTAGCAAGAAACAATCTCCTCTTCAATGGAATTGATAGCTCACCCCCTCAGATCTTTGACATTATACTCAATCAGTCTTATAATTGGGCTTGGAATTCCTTTCAGTCCTCTGGAAATTTTTTCTCCTTGCTTGCTTGGAAATCTTCTCCTCTGTCTTGTTAAACATTTTCCACAGCTGCAGTCCTTTGTTTCTTGGGGGTTTGGGTTTGGGTAGGGCCTGGGATGGGTTTGGGGTACTGTTGTGAGTTTTGGTAAGGTTGCTTTTCTCTCTTGGTTCTGGTTCTGGTTCTCTGTTCCTCTGTGTGAGAGTGGGTAGTTAGGAGTTCTGTCCTTATTTGGTTTTGAGTGTGGGTTCCCTCTTTTTTGAGTGTTTTTTTTCCTCCTTCCTTTGTTTTTTTGGGAGTCTCTGGTGTTCTGCAGGTCCATTTTCTCCCGCCTGTGGCTGCTGAAGTCTTGCTGAAGTTTGTTGGTCCAGATATGCTTTTTGGACATCTCATGCTTGCTGGTCCATTTTCTCCTGCCTGTTGCTGCTGCAGTTTTGCTGCAGTTTGTTGGTGCAATTATGCTTTTTGGACATCTCACTCTTGCTGGTTGATTATCCTTGCTGGTTTATTCTTCTTTGCTTCAAAGCTTTATTCTTGCTCAGTCTCTTAGCCATTTGTTAGTTTATGGCTGTTTTATTTGCTGATATCTGCCCTTGCTGGTCCATCTCAGTCCTTGTAGCTGGGTTGTTTGGTTTGATTCTCTCGGCTGTGGCCGTTTTTAGCTGGGTTGCTTGGGACGCAAGCCAGGCCTTTCTTGCCTTGCAAGTCAAGTTTCCCTAGCTTATTAACTGTTCACTCTGGTTCTTCTTTGTTCTTTTCATTTTTGTTGTAGTTGATCTCTTATAGATAACATTTGATTATCTTGGGGCTTTTTATGTTGTATCTTCTATCCTCTTTTAACTCAAAAGATGGATTATCTATGAAAATTTTGCCTATTCAAAAAAAACAATGAACTTCAATCCTTACTTAAAAAAAATAGAAACAAAATGTTGTGATTTGCATCAAACCTCTATCTTTTAGTTTTCCAATCAATCAATCGTACAATTCATGTTCTTGGTGATCTTATTTGCTTGATCAAACTAAATCAGAATTACTAGTGCCATCCACATGATTAAAACTTGTTGAGAAAATTCCTATACATCCAAGCTTTTCCTTATCATGGGTAGAAAAACCCAATTCTCTCTAAATATCTCTTAGTTTTACAACAAAAACAAAGACAATTTAAATATCCGTTCTTATTGGTCGAACAGGGAGTTCAAAAGGAGTGGAAAATAAGAGAGGAATGTGAGGTGTTGTATGGACAAAAGGCCTCAACGATTCTTTCATGTCGATGAATCGAACACGTGGCCATGAGCAACGGGTTCTTGTAAATGAAAACAAGAAGCTTAAACGATTTATTGATGGGATCTTTGTTCAATTGACTTTGATGTCTAATTTATGAACTTACATTCGACTAGAGATTATAATACCAGATTGTTTGATAAATTATATTTTGAACGGCGATTTAAATGAATTCATCAACGAAAGTGATAATAAATCGACCATTCTAATATCATTCATATGGTTTGTAATAATAGGTGACAGAACATAAACATAGAATGCATGAGGGAGTCTCTGTCTCTGCTGGAAAGGAAAGAAAATAAGTAGTAAAATCTAAAGCCATCATCATGTCTTGTCCCTTTCTTGTGGTATACCTTTCTTCTTCCTCTCCACTTTTTTTCACCCAATTGCTTTCATTTGAGACGGTGACAGAATTTCCTCGGTGCCTTGCAGTTTTGGATGTTTCTTTTATTGCTGAAATCATTAATTTATGGCTGGTTATTAGTTAAACATAATTTTTACAAATGTAATAGTATTATTGACGATATGCAAGTCTTCAAAATAAGGAGAGTGGAAAACTTGAATAAGGTGTGAATTAAAGAAAACGTCTATTGAGTTAAGCAACTTAGTATGCTATTTGGTGGTCATCTTTCGAATTTCAATGATAATATTAAAATTTTAAACCTCCGAAATATGAACCAAACTTGTATTATTAATGATTTTGACAAGAGCGGATAATAGTGTTGAATTTATCACAAGTAAAGATTATATTCTTGCACGTTCATATGTCCATAATGCATGCTAACAATGGATATTTTGCATTTCAAAAGACAAGCGTTTTCTCTTTCAAGACATTAAACCCTACGCGTCCCACCTTGAAAGCTCATGTCGTTGTTAGTGATTGTTGTGACTCTGGTCATGAGATTGTTAGTGGCTCTCTTCTCCCTCCCTTCTCGAGGCCCTTTAGTTGTCTTCCTCCGAGCTCATCTTCCCGACCCCTTCTATGGCGTCTTCGGCAACCTTGCTCCACTGCAGCCTCTCTCGTCCCGCTCTTTCATTAATCGTACGTCGTCGCCAACCACGCCCCTCTGTCACCCGCAAATCTCCCCGTTTGGCGGCAATTCCCCACCTCCACCCACCGTCCTCTTGTGATCTATCACCTTTCCCTTCGTTGGATCCGGCCCCGAGGACTTCGCCCTCGCTAGATCCGCCAGCCGCCCATTCCTCCTCCACCCTCTTCTCCCGGTGGCGACCACGACCCGCTCCTGGCTTCCCCGACCGACCACAAGCTCCCTCCCCCTCTGGGATCTTATCCCGACCACGACGTCCCGAGCTACCCCGACCAAGTCTCTTCGCCAAGCTTCTCTTCGAGCCAGATAGATATATATGCTCCCACCGTTCGCCAGAGCTTCTCATTCTGAGCGTTGAGCTCCTGCTTACCGAGCTTACACGGCCATTCCCGTGCCCTTTCCCCGAGCAGATTAGATCTGTCCCCGTCGACGTCATCCACCTCCCCCTCTTGTTACGAAATTAGCACCTGTCATCGAAGACTGGCCATGAGTTTTTCCTGATCATCGTAGTTGTTGTTTATTTCGTTATTTATATTTTTATTTGTTTTGTTGTATGTCCCGTCTACCGGATTCTCGGATCTCTAGTAGATGTGGTGGTCGCCTTTGACAGCGTGATCGGTCGGGTCTCTTTATCGGCGATTCTTTCTGGAATGTCTATAAGATAGACCGGCCTAGTAGTTTCTTTTTAGGCATTGCATCGGCATGTTTGAGAGCTATTATCTCACTGGTCGTTTCTCGATTTCTTGAGAACGATCGATAATTTTAACGTTTGTTTGTATTAATTTGTAAGGTTTATTAAGTGGTTAAAGAAAATCTCTATTTCAAAAAAACGTTTGTTTGGATTAGTTTGTAAGGTTTATTAAGGGGTTAAGGAAAATCTCTATTTCAAAAAAGTAATAATAATGCATTGAAACAAATGCAAGTAGCAATGGGCACCACCTCTATAAGTCATACCTACATATTACCCTTACTGTCCACGCCCTAATTCATCCCTTTAATTCTTCGTTAGGTCTCCCAAACAAGGCCTGTCTACGTGTCCTCAATCTTTCTCATATTCATATTTACAATATTATTCTATTCATTATTCATTTGATTGTGAAAGTCCCACTTTTGTTAATATCCTTCTCAACAATGTCCTACATACCCCACTATTCCGCCAACCTCTAAAGTTTTTGTGACGATAATAATGTGTCTAACACCGTGACCTGAACTCTTGAAAGTATTATTTGTCTTCATAAATAATTGTAAACAAAGTACTATAAAGTATGTAAATTTAATGAGTTGAATGACTTGTTAATGCAAAAAAAAGCTCTCCAAACAACCTCTCTGAAGTTCCCTCTTAACCCTATTTGGGTTCGACGTCGCCGTCCTCCTTCCGCCCTCTCCGACCGCCTGTCTCCAGTCCTTCCACCGCCCCCTCACTCACATCATCTCTTCCTCCTGCCATCGTTGTCCAGTCGAGTTCTGCTCGACTTCGTCGCGGTCCGCCTCCGCACGCCGTCAACTGGGCTCCCACATCCGCCACAGACGCCCCCTCGACACCAGTCCCGTTCCATTTCCGATTAACCGATGTCGGATCTGCCTACCCCCCACTTCTATGAGTCAGAAATGGTCAACTCCGACCAGATCCACTCACATGCAGAGGCCCGTCGCGGCCTCGGGGTCTCCGCCCAGCACCATGCATGTCGCGCGGCCGATCTACCACCGTTGCTCGGCCCGGCTTCTGTCCTCCCTCGGGAACCGCCGCACCAGACAGATATGAAGGACAAGCCGGGGGCTGCCCTTGGCCATCGTGACGGATCTGGTCGGCGGCGAGGCTACTGACCCACCAGAGCCTTGTCCGTCTTACACCGGACTGTCATCAACGCCGAGGGAGGTCTACCGGGATTTGATCACCCTCCCCAGGCCAATTCACTCTCCGACGAGTATTCACCGTCCTCCTCCAGTCGAGCGGGGACAGGCTGCTAGCCCTAGCTGTCCGAGGGTTGACCGGCCATCGGGGACGTCTTCTGAGGTCCAGGCCAGCCGCATCTCCCCGATCCCGGATTGGGAGGAAGAGGATGAGGAACTGGTGGTCTCGGATGAGGGGGTCCCGTTGTTTACGTCGGGATCGTATGAGTTCTCCCTGGCAGCGAGGGTTGCAGGGGACGGATCGCACAACCAACACATCGTTTGCGGGATGATGTTGCGAAAATGGAAGGTCACGGGGATTCGGGTGGAGTTCTTGGCTCCCGACGTCACGGGCTACCACTTCCCGTCTGCCAGGACTATGAATGATATCCGCCATAAGGGCCCCTGGAGCTTTAAGGGTTTTCCCCTCCTCTTTAAACCGCTCCGGCGATTCGATCGGGCGGAAGACATCAGCTTCAACCATGTGGAACTCGGAGTCAGGGCACTGAATATCCTGGGAGGAGCTAGGAACTCATACATCCGGGGTCTCGTAGCGGGCAATATAGGCACCCAAATTTTGTCGGCTCCAATCCTGACGGTCCGACGGGAGGACAGGCATCTCCGGATGCGGGTCCGTATGGAGCTGTCTCGGCCACTGCGGCGCAAGACCAGACTTCGTTTCCCAGGTACTGATTCCTCTGTTGTGATAGATCTGCAATACGAGCGAGTGGTGGATTTTTGTCGCAGGTGCGACATGTTGACCCACAGGCTACCAAAATGTCAGACTCTGCTGCTGGGGATTGGCCGGGAAGAGGTCCGATATGATAGGTCTATTCTGGTTCCCCGGGACTTGGACGTGGATCAGCTGCTCCAAACGGTCTGGGAGGCACCTCCTCCAGTATCACACCCGGCGATCACGTACCTCCTGAGTGATCTAACCCTGAACTCTATGGTCCGTTCTAGGGAGATTACCATGGGCGCTGAGTCGTCCAATGCAGGCACTCCGAAGTCTGACTTTCTGGCTAAGGTTAACCACGAAGGGTTGACCAATATCTTGCAGAGGGATGGCATGGAGCACCCAACCCGCCACCCAGGCCCACAAAGCCTGACTTCCTGGCTAACATCCACCCTGGTGCTGGCCCTGCGACCCGAGCTCCCCCCGGATTCAATGTGATGATGAGGAAGGAAGAGGAGACAGATCCACGGGGCTACCCGGCGGACCTTCAGGGGAGTCTAGGCAAAGGTGGACCCAGTAGAGGCAAAGGCAAGATGACCACTCTGAAGAGCAGAAGTGGCTCGATGTATGCCCGTCCACCGGAGACAAAGAAGCAGAGGGGCGACCCGACTGATCAGTAGCAGCCCTGGTTTCAGCCATTTCTGGAGGAGGAGCGAGCTGATGGAGCGAAGGTACAGAGGCCTCCGATGAAGAAATGATCTACCCCAGCAGGGGTGGGTGGAGTCGGCCCCAGACTATACCTACAGACCCGGGACAACCACTGCTGGGAGGTCTCGGGCAGCCTGCATCATCAGCACCAGTTATTTCCGCTTATTGCTACTACTTTTATTCTTGTTGGGACTATTTACTTTCTGTTGGTTTTGGAACTGGGTTTATTTCCCCCCGTTATGTTGAAACGACGGTAGGGAGTTGTCTTGAGTTGTTGCCCACGAGTTTATGTGGGCTAAAATTATGGGTCCATGAGCGCCGGGCTTGCTATGGTCGGCCCGGACAAACATCTGGAACCCGAGGCGGCCACGCCTCGTCCTACTTGATTGCCTTTTGGCATTAATGAAATCTCCGGTTACCCGTCTAAAAAAAAAAGTATGTAAATTTATATTTTTTCTAACAAAGGGTGTAATATTATTGATATCAAGAAATTACATAGGTGTGCTTCGAAGAATAAATTCTCCGACCATGAGAGAAAGGTCAGAATAGTTAAACAACGGTTCTCTAACCCTTTTCGTAACATAATCGACGTAAGCGATATTTTGATGCCTCATAGGCCATGACAGAAGACGAAGAGGAGGGATGGAAGACCGGAGATCCTGATGCACGACGTACCACTCATTCCTCCTGGCGGGGCTGTTTCCCCGCCCTGAACTGTTCCAGTCTAGTCCTTGATGCACGATGTACCACTCATTCCTCCTGGCGGGGCTATTTCCCCGCCCTGAACTGTTCCTCCCTAGGGACCCCAACTGCGGACCGTTTCAGTATGTTCTGGTTGTCCTCGGCTCCAGCTCTTCCAGGGGCACCATCCTCTTGAGCTTCTAAACCCGCCCGGGCCCTCCCAACCAGATGGTCCAGGTGCGGTTATGGATCCTCCAACACCGGAGGGGCAGATGATCGAAGTGGCGGCCCACTATCCGAGCTCTTATGTCCTGACCGTGGGGGCATAAGGGGCCGAGGGCCTTTATCCAGGTTCAAATGACCTTGAGGGCCAAAACCCGGTGGGCCAGGCAGGCTGACCGGTTCTCCCCAATCTGTAGCGTACACCTTGAATTTCTTCTCTCGATGGTATTCCAGCATGAATTCCCTGAACCGCGGGGGGCCTCTAACCGCTTACGTACAATCATTCAAAATATGGCCGAGACGAACACAATTATAACAGAAGTTTAGAAGCTTCGTATACATGAGTTCCACATGGATTGGGTCCGACAATTTCGGGAACCTAAGCACCAACCCTTTCCGAAGTGGCTTTTCAAGGAGGTGCCAGTTACGGATTTTGACAGTCCCTCCCCAACATATCCCCCATTGGTCACATGGGACATTCACGCACATTCCCAATGCGTTGCCAATGGAGATACCTGTCTTCCTTGTCCGAACCAGAGGTGGCAACCCTCTAGCATGTACCTACAGCTGCACCCGGTCCAGAGGAGGCAGCTCCCAGGCACACGGGTCTAAATCTCCCAACAATAGTACATTTCCATCAAAGCACCAGGGTTCATTGCTTCAAACCCATGACCAAGACTCAGATGACCGGAAGTAGAAGCCGAACAAGCCCGACCCTAGGTCTTTAACCACCAGGCCTTCTGCAGATTTTCCCCATGCAGTTTGCAAAGCAAATTATAGTGAAATGAGAATAAAATTCAAGTGTTTGTGAAATTCAGGGGAAAAGCGATCTATGAATTTTAACGGGGTCACAATATAACATTTGATTCGTAGGGATTTGTGTTTACATGTGCACATAAGGTAAGTTTAAAGGAAACGTAAGTTCTCTCAATTGGTCCTAAACATCTCTCGATCGAATTAGGACCCAAGTATAATTTGACCGCCTAGTTATTTCTAATCTATGTGTAGAGAGACATACAACATTATGATTCATGAACTCCTCTAACTTTCGGGTTTGTACGCCTATAGTTGTTGCACGCGTGTTAACCTAACTTTACTAGAGACTAGATTTAAACCCGAGTTGCATAATCCTTAGTCCTTTTAGTCATTCTCATCTCTCGATTGTTGAATGCTAAAACTTAATCAATTATCAAATGACCGATTTGATGAAGCATTAAATCCAAATTATACAAACAATTATCTAAAACAAATTGCACAAACTAACCACAAACCCATTGAATCAATGCATCATATTGTTTCCCCTAGCCCTAGATCAATAGAAGTTTAGCTCATGATGGAAAAGAAAATCAAGCAAAGAGATGAAAAAGAAATATGGATAAACATAATTGATGTGTTGATACACAATACCAAATGACCAAAAATGCAAATCCCAACTTCAATCTTGCTCTCAAACACTATCCTCTCCTTCAAGTTCCAAGCCCTAGCTCTAAGTCTCCTTTTTCTCCCCAAAATTCGTATCTCCCCAAAAATATGACTTAAATTCGCTTATATAGGGCTTTCAAAATCGCAGGTATGGAGCTTGAGCGGTCACGGAACGTGCCCCAAACCGGCCCTCTAAGAGACACGGAACGAGCCACAATTCGGCCCTCTAAGCGACACGGAACGGGCCACAATCCGGCCCTCTAAGAGGCACGGACCGTGCCTTGTTCCAGATCAGGTCAGAGAGCTTGGACCTTTGATTCCTTTGAGGCGCCCGGAACGTGTTGCTTACCAGGCCGCTTGGCCGCCCAGGACGGGTCTGGATCCGGCCCGGTTTGCCATGCGGAACGTGCGACTCAGAGGATCCGAATAGTGGACCTTGGCTCCTCTTGGTTCGGGTTTCTATCCTGTAGCTTCCTTGACCCATCAATTCTGATATTTAGCGCTAAATCCCCTTGTTTTGCTCCGGATACTTGAAAACTTTTAAATCAGGGCCCACTGAACGGAAAAAGGAAGAAAAGCTTTAAAACAACATAATCCCTGGATCGAAAAGCTTAAGAAGTGGGCTTAAAAACATCGAAAACGATGCATTTTGCGTCCACATCAATACGCAGGAGCATGTCCTTCCGTGGAGGCTTAAGGGCCCAAAGACGTCCTAGTAAACCCCATTGTTGGCGAGCGAGGGCCGCCGATGCTGTCGCCCGAGACGTTGGGACCATGACCTCGACTTCTTCCTCTTCCTCCAAGGAACAAGATGATAACTCATCTTGCATACCTTCCAAGGATGATTGAAGGTCCGTCAACCTATCATTCGAGGATGAAGGATATTCAGTCGAAGCCAGGTGCCACGACCCATCCCGCGTCATACCCAGCGGGATAATGAGAACCACGGGAATGGTTGGTACCATGGTTGGATTAAGGAGACAGCTCCCTAGTCACAAGGCCATTACTACCGTCCTTGGCAGTTCCTTCATGAGGGCCTTCCCTTTCGCCGGGTCCCTCCGCAATGGGGGAAGCGCACTATGGTTGGCACTCGGATCCTCATCCGTGGGAATGCGTACCTGGTCCCAAGTAATCTTAGGAACAGGTGCCCGCCCAGGAACAGGACCTAGGGGACCCTCAACCCTAGGTAGGGGGCTGAGATAACATCAGTCGGCGCCGAAACCCTAGGGGCCCCACCGCTAGACAGCGGTGACAGAGCAAGGTCATGGCACACAGGTTGATACTCGTGGGGCACGCCGAAACTTTAGGGTTCAGGGGAACCATAGTGGGGTCATGGGCTGGCTTGTTAGGGTTCGGGAGAACCGGAGCGGTAGCATGGCTTGCAGGGCCCGATGGCCCTCTAGGGCACAAATGAACCAGCGCGAGGTCACGGCTTGCCGCGCAAGGCGGTCCGCTAGGGTTTGGAGGAGGTACGGTGATAAGGCCCTTACTTGGGGAAGAAGGCAACGGTGGTTGACGTAGAGGCCTCCCCCATTTCGGTTTAACCGTCCGAGTGGGAACGCTGACCCTATGGCGAAGGAGACCTCCTCTAAGATCTGTCCCAGAGGCAGAGGGATCGCAGCTTGGAGGGTCGGCTTCAGCTTCCGTTGGCGATGCTCCACCTTCCCAGGTTTCACTACTGCGACGGGTTAGTGGGGGCATTGGAGAGGGAGAAGAGAACCACTGACAGGAACAACAACGAGCATCACCAGCCTATTGATGGCTGCAGGCACGATAGAGGTTTTTGGGGAGAGCTCCATAGCGATCGGTTGCTAGGGCTAGAAGAAGTCTCAAAATTGAGAGAGGGGAACCTTATGTGTATGTAAATTTATATAAATATAACAAAAAACAAGTTTATAGTATTTTTTCAACTGTTAAATAAGAGGGCTATAACTAGCAAAAATTGCATGCTTGTAGGGGTAACATCCCTAGTTACGAGGTATCCTTTGATGTGCCTAAACACGGCTTGTAAATAGTATAATTCCGGTAAAATGACAGGTTGACCCCTCAAGAATGTAGGACAATCGGTATTTCCTGTTGTCACAATCTAGAAACGCAGCTGCGAAAGTCGAGCGTCTCGCGATTCTCTGTGAGCATTTTGTGTGAATGTGGTAAGTAGCAGTGTTTGTAATCAAGAAGGGAAGCATGCACGAGCATTGTACCTTTAGAATCTTGTATCTGATTATAGTTTATACTGACAAATGATTAGAAGATATTGAAAATATTGTTTTACGTCTAAGTTTTTCAACGTCGTGAAACGCTGCCTATTATTGTATACAAAAGAGTGGGACCAAAACATACAGACTGACAGTCGACGAGGTGATTGACTTTCCACATATGCAAAAATAACTAAGATTGTGATGGTTAAACTTATAATAGGGCTCACAAGTATGTTTTTCAAGCACAATGGGGAACCTTGGTAAAACACTCCATGATTATTGTCGCCACGCTCGAAAAGGAAAACGCGTAGAACCATCTTCATGGCCAGAGGTAATAGAAATTGGGACTTGTCGTACATATAAGAATACGAAGACACGATCCAAGCGTTCCAAAACCTCATGGTTTAGTACGCAAAGTCAAATTATTGGGTTATCATCATGCTCAGTTGTTGAATGAACTTCTCCAAGCAAACATGAGTTGTGAAGCTGCCACGATTGAATTGACCTTCATTATTCCATTAAAACAACGCGTAGCCAAAATAGTTCTACCTAACTTCTTAAGGAGTATACTTTCACGAAGGAGTAGTTACCAAAATAAGGCGTCTTGCTTAGTCCGAAACTTGGACCTAAATCACATTCTTTGTGGGCTCTCTAACTTTAAGACGTGCCAAGGAAACTCCGAAATGATCGAAAATACTTCATCCATACTTTACCCAAAATATAAATGTATAATTACGAACATCATAGATCAGATGTCAGTATTGTTTGACATGGTTAAGACACACAAGCCAAAGATCTTGGTTTGAAAACGAAGTTTCGCGTCATTTTACTTAAAACCCGAGAATCTTATATTGCACATGAATAAGAGCTCGATCATACAAAATCAGAAATTAGACAATAAAAACACATGTAGACACAAAACTAAGTTTATCTTCAAAACAAATGTACATATAAATTGTGTTTTAGAACAATAGACCTTTGATTATAATGTGTGCAGCCTTGAGAGTCTACTCATTAGCCACTAGAAAACTCAACATAATTGTATGAACAAGAAAAATTACAAGTAATGCATCTATCTTGACTCTTATGTCTCCTTCTATTGTAGCATCACCTCCTTTTATAAGATTTCTCTATAATCCCACATGTAAAACCTTTAGGAAACTATTGAGAGTTGGTAATCAAATGTGTTTGATATGGAGTTTCTCACCTGCTCTTACAACTTTCATAATTTCTAGAATCGGTCTTGATTAGGAAAGATAAGAGATTGACATATCGAGATGTGTTATTTGAATTGATTGAGGATGTGATCTGGTGTGGGCGTCTTGACATTAACCTTATCATGACCTTGATTGAAACAATAACATACTAACATGATCCTTATGGGTGTTCATGAGAAGATATCCGCCCGTGGGGAAGGGATTTTCATACGTCCGCGAGGATGCAGCTTTTTTTATGACACGAACCGCCCATGACAAATGAACATTTGACGGATTTCATCTGCAAAATATACGGGTGGATCGAATTACAATCTTTAAGACCCGCAAATTGTATGTCAAACCTTAGATGAATGTTATGTTTAGAAAAACTAATATCATTCCTTGATTCAAACAATTTTCAAACGCTAGTTACATTACAAAAATACCACACCTGATTTTATTAAAAAAAGTATTGATTTCACACATGTAGTTGGGTCGATTGGTGATGGGAATTGTAGTGTGGTTGATTGAGCTCTATGTATTAAATTCAACTTGGTACCATGTGCGGGCGGGTGGATCATACACGGATTTATCTACCGTAATCCGCAGTATGCCCACATTGTTATTGATCAATAAAATTTGATCCACTATCCATCCCTTCATATGCGGATGAATATCGATGAATTGCGGACCGGATCACTGAATGGTTTTGAACACCTCGGGTGATTCTTGCCTCATATAGGCTTGAAATTACTTGGTAAAAACGCATCGTCTTGAGCAGATAGTGTGAGGAGGCAGTTGTTGGGTCAAAAAGCATTGTCTTGACCTACTCTCGTTTAGTCGACTGTCTTCTTCAAAAACTGTCTGGCGGCTTAAGCGGAATCCTTTTAGGCGATGCTACACTCTATGTTAAGTAGATCAAACCTTATTAAACTCATTAAATTGATAAACTTTGGCTAACAAAAGGTAATTAAGGCCTAAAAACATCCAAAAGGATGCATCATTTTTAGTCTCATTGCCTCAAGTTTCTTATTTATTTATTTTGCAATTATCATATATATATGAGTTATTTACGATTTGGTACCCAAATGTTTTGTCCACGAACGATATGGTACCTTTATGAATTTTTTTCCATTTTGGTACCCAAATGTTTCGTCCACGAACGATTTGTGTTAATGGGGTTAAAAAACTACCAAAGTGAAAAGACCATTTTACCCTTTATCATTTTAGTTGACTTTTGACTTAAGTGTAAAAAGACTGTTTTACCCTTTCACTAAAATTTCATTAATATTCTAATTAATTATTAATAAAATCATTAATTTATTTACTAATTCTTATTTATTTTACTTTTTTTAAATTTTAATAAATTTAATTATTTCACATATATATAATTATTTTTATATATCATTAGTATTTTAATTAATTATTAAAATAATAGAAATTAATTATTTAGAAAATTCATTTATTTTATAAAATTAATTATCTTTATTTTTATATTGAATTAATTTAATAGATTTTTTTATTTTTTTTTATTTTTATTCATTATTATTCTTTTATTCTTTTTTATATTTTTTATTTATATATTTATTTTTTCTTTAAATTTTGATTTCAGAAATTGAAAAATTATGTTTATGTCTTTTGATTTTTTTTTAATTCTTAAAATACAAAACTCAGATCTGATTCTTCACCTTCCTCTTTTGAAAATTTTTGTTTGTCCAATTTCAGATCTGATTCTTCACCTTTTTCTTTTATTGTTTCACATCGACAAAATTAGATCTGAATTTTCACCTTCCGCTTGTCCAATTCAAATCGACAAAATTGTTTTGAGCAATTTCTAGTCTGATTCCTTTTGCCCCCTTTACCTAGTTCGTCCCATCTAAGCTTCGAGAACTCGTAGAGATTTGGAGATGAAATCTGGAAAATCTGGACAACAAATCGATTGAAGCCCTCGAAGAAGAACAACATCAAATCAAAGAAAGGAAGAACAATAGAGAACAATTCGAAATCAAATCACAGCTCGCCCACGATTTCCCCCAAAACCAAATTTCTACAAACCGTAAAAAACTCCTAGACAAACAGCTCGAGCGTCGGAATTCCTCGCCATCGATTGAAGCCCTTATCGGCGAAGACTCCCTCCCGCTTCCGTCCTGCCCTGAGCTCGCCGAGGACGAAGAGGCTTTAATGTCTCTTCACGACGAGGACGAACGGCGAGGCCAAAGACGAAGTTTGTCTGTTCCTCAAATCCATGGTCCTCGTCGTGACCCAACAGATTTGAGGAAAAGGGAGGGCGACGATGGAAGGAAGCACGCGAGAAATCGAAGAAGATGAGGAGCTGGTCGCCGCCGCTCGCTTGAGAAGAAGGTGAAGTCGAGAGAGATTTGAGGAAAAGGGATGGCGGCGATGAGTAAATGATGAATGATGAAGCCGAATATGTAGTAGGGTAGTTATGTTAGATTAATTAGGTTAATTAGATTATGTTAATTAAGTTAGATTAGGTTCTAATTAGATGTAGTTAGATTAATTTGTTTTTTAATTATTATATTAATCATTTTATTTTTTAATAATTATTTATGAATTATATATATTAATATTATATTATTTCTTAATTATATTTATTTTAAAATAAAGGCAAAATGGTAATTTCCCCTTAAAAATTATAAATGATGAATTGGATAAGGGCAAAATCGTCATTTGACACTCCACTTAACTGCACATGTCTGATTTGGAGGAATATTCCATTAGTTTTCTAACGGAATATGCCAATTCCGTTAGTGGACAAATCATTTGGGTACCAAACATCGTTCGTGGACGAAACATTTGGGTACCAAATCGTAAATAACCCTATATATATATATGTGTGTGTGTGGATATAATTTTTTTTTAATTCAATCACATGAAAAAGAAAGTAGTGTTAAAATTTATATACATATTAAATCATAAAAATAAGAGGGTTAAATATCGAAACTTACTCTTAAGGTATTGGTGACGAACACTACACTACCCAACGTTTCAAAATGACAAATGCACTACCTTAAATATTGGTCACACGACCTTTTAGTAAAAATGGACGAAATATTCCATTTCTTTTGTCATATGACCTTAATGTCATATAATGGATGATAAAATGACATTTTTTTCCCCTTAAGTATTTGACCTCTATACATTTTATCATATAATGGTAATGTTCCTTATAAAATGTATAGAGGTCAAATAATTAAGGGAAAACGTCATTTTTTTCCATCTATTATATGACTCTTGAGGTCATATGACTAACATAATGGAATATTTCGTCCATTTTTACTAACAAAAGCGCGTGACCAATACTTAGGGCAGTGCATTTGTCATTTTGAAACGTTGGATAGTGTAGTATTTGCGACCAATACTTAAGAGTCAGTTTCAGTATTTAACCCAACATAAGACAATATAAAAAAGTTAATTATCGATCACTAAATTCCATTTTGTATGGTATTCGATCCACTATTAGATTATTAATGTAATATATAATTTCATTATTGGTAACAATATTAGTTTTGTTGTGAAATATTTATGTTACTTCTAAACATTGAAAAGAAAGCAATTGAAATTTAGAGATGATGATGCCACCCTCTTAAACCTTCCCCACTCCTTGTAGGCTGATTCCAACGACCATCTTTGACAACCTGAATGTCCAACTAAGGGTGACAGTAAAATGAGGGGTGTGACCAAGTTTGAAGTTAGATTAAGAAAACTCGAGAAGAAACTCCCTACTTCTCTTAGATACATTCTGACGATTATCTCTGACAACTTGAGCACCAGTTTTAGGACGACAATGGTATGAAATGGTGTGACCAAGTCTAACGTTGGAAGAAAACGATTTAAAGAGAAACTCTTAAAAGCACCAACAAAGGAAAAAACCCCATTCTCTATTGGACATTATAAACAGAAATCTATGTTTGTACTTATCATCCCAAATATGAGATGATGTCTCATCGAAGACAAAGCACAAAGTGGTTGAAGTAGATTCAATTTGAGATGAATAATAAACAAAGTCAAAAAATAAAGCTGGTGATTTCTCCATCTAACAAATAGAATATTTCGTCCATTCACAAAATATTCAATAATTTTTTTTATCAAAAAGAAATGAATACATAAATAAAAGATGGTGTGGGTTCCAAGATGGAAACCACAAACCACCAAAACCAATGGCCAACAAAAGTCAATAGAATGTAGAAGAGAAGAGAAATAAATCAATACAAAGGAACATCCACCATATGTAGGACATAACAAGTACGAACCCCAAGCTAGACTAATGAACGATGTCGCAAGAGACCGTCGGTCTTATCCAGTCGACCTAGTGAACAATATTAAGGGAGACCACACAGATGAATCCTCTTGCCTCAGAAAATTTAAGTAATTCATACCCCTTCCATAAGTAGGAGGATCAGCCATAGACGCGACTCCGGAATAAGTACTCACCAGACCCGACTAGACAAGTGAAACCCAAAATCGACTCCTAAACATCATTAACCAGATCTAGAAGGGAAGATGAGCTCTTGCACAGACAAGCGAGACAACAACAAACACCATAACTCGTTAGAAGAATCCATCAAGGAGGCAACCATAAAAGAGACGAGCCATTCAAGGAAGTTCATAGCTACTTCCCTGAAACGCTCAGCTTAGAGGAGTCCCCATACTAAACTCTCGACACTAGCACAACCAGGTAATAGTTGGAGAGTTCGAGAAAACATGTCAGTTGCGCTCGAGCCAAATGAACCATAAACCCATTAAACAAATACCTAACCATTCTGCCTACAACATACACACTCTAGAAAATGATTGTCACGCCCCAAATCCAGTTTTGACCTGACTCGAGACGCGAACTAAAATAATAATAAATAAAAGTAAATTTAAACCAATTAAATCTCCGAATTTAGTTCCAAATCAACGATTTCAGTGCCACGAGTCAAACTCTCGAAATCCAAAAATAAATAAAACAAGGTTTAGTACAAAAAGAGAAAGTACGTCTCTACTAAGCAAATACCCCTGGACTCTCGATAAGCTCCCGAGCTTCGAGCCGTCCTCTAAACCGAATCACGCTCAAAACATGTAAAACAGTAAATAAAGGTGGGGGGGGGGGGGGTGAGCTTTCGCTCAGTAGGAAAAAGTAGTAAAGGGGATGGACATCCGCTACGTCACCATAATACATGTTCAATAAAGCATACACGTAAAACACAACACAGACAAAAAAAACAGGAGAACACCATTAATGACACTGGATCCAAGACAAAGCGAACACACAACCAGTGGAACATGTCTGCGAAGACACCAACTACGAACGTCACACAAACCCGAAATCATACAGACATAAGGTAGGTACACCATAATCCACCGATTACACCGCACGGCTCATCATATTGTACCGGAACACAGCATCGGTCTAGATATCTTCCCGGACACACAACATCGGGGTGAAGCAAACACATCATACCGGAATACAACTTCGGTCTAGATGTCTTCCGGACACACAACATCGGGGTGAAACAAACACATCGTACCGGAATACACCATCGGTCTAGATGTCTTCCCGGACACACATCATCGGGGTGAAACTCATATAATCACATCACACTGGAATACACAATCGGTCTAGATGTCTTCCCGGACACAGATCATTGGGGTGAAACAAACACATCGTACCAGAATACACCATCAGTCTAGATGTCTTCCCGGACACACAACATCGGGGTAAATCTCATACCATACCGGACCGGAATCCTCCGTCGGTCGGGGATCTTCCCATAACATGGGGTACAAATCACACCACACATACCATACTGAACATATTATACCGAACATATCATACCGATATAACTTACCGAGCACACCACATTGGTCTATCATTCACCCGATCATATCACAAGATAACAATTCATATCAACATTCATCACATTCTCATAACATAAAATGATTCTTAAATTAACCACTGACCATACTACATATCAACATTACAGGACTATTAACCTCAAGCAAACACAACCAGCACACAATCCTACGACACGACATGGCCACATGTGATTCTACAGCACGACAATTCCCACACTTACGAGCACGACTGGCCCGCAAGTGGTTCCATAATTTAAATACGAGTACACTAGTTATTCACATCCTATATGCAAATCTAAGACTTTACCGGTTATTAACGTCCTATATGCATTCTAGTAATATTCCTTAATTAAAAACGGTATTTACTACTCTTCCCTACCTCAATCGCTATCCAAACGCAAACCAAAGCGAGTCGCCTAGTAGCTCCTCCTCCGTGCTCGGGAATAACGTCTAGGATCACAAAGTAGTACTATAATTAATAATAATTCAAGGACGGGTTAAGGAAAACACATCCCAAATTAACCCCCAAAGGGTTCAGTTATAGATAACCTTCCTAATTACTCGAAAAACACCAAAATGGACCCAAAAGGCCCAATTCTGATCCATCACGGTTCAGGTCACGGAGCCTTGACGGGCTCTATCACGGTTCGGGTCACGGAACCGTGATGCTCACCGTCATGGATGACGTCACGGAACCGTGACGTGTGCCGTCACGGCCTCTGTCAAGGAGCCGTGACGCACGCCGTCACGGTCCCCATCACGGATCCGTGACGGGTCTGACAGCTCCGTCCTTCTTCTTCCTCCAGCTTCTTCTCCACGAAATCAAACCCCAAAAACTCCATTTTTATCAACCAAAAACCTCCAAATCAGTCCCATAAACCTCAATACTTCACTACCCATAGTGGGTTTCATCAAAAATACAATACCCAAATGATTTCCATCCAAAACATCCACTTTCTCCTCATAAATCAATCATCTAAACAACAAATAACTCACACCCATGGAAACCCATCCTAGTTCATGTCTTTTTATACCAAACTCATAACTTAAACCTCATCAAAATGAGTTTGGATTGAAGACTTACCTTAGGAATTTGAGAAATGAAGAGGAATATGAGATTTTTGAGAAGTTTTGGTGGAGAAATCAATCCAAGCTCCCTCTTTTCTTCCCTTTCTTCTTCTTCAAGCTATGAAGCTCTCCTTCTCTTTTCCTCCTTGTAAATTTCGGCCACAATGAAAAATTAGCTGAAATATTTGCTCCATGTGGACTTAAAACCTAGTTGAGAAAGGACTATTTTTCCCCTTGCTCTTTTACCTCTCTTTTGGCACATATGAGGGCAAATGGGTCTTTCTAGACCCATTTCTTCTCCTCCAAGCCACCATGGACAAGTGTCCATGTGGGGTCCACTTTAACTCTTAATAATTCCAGCCAATTAATTTAAATCGATTAAACCCCTAGTTTGACCCGTGTTTGACTTTTCCCCCAAATTACACACTTGGAAGGAAACGACCCAACTAAGCTAACCGTAACGACGGCTAAGCTTTTTGGGTCCCGGAAAGGTCCCGAATGACTCCTGGAGTTATCAGTTGACTTTCAGATAGAAGGTCAACTTTCGCCAAAAATCACCGGTTCGACCGGGGTCGACCAGGGGCGGTTCTTACAATGATGCACACAAACCAATTAAGATAGAGGTTGAAGCAAAATGACCCCCGAAACTCCCCACCAAGACGACATCAAGGACTGAAATCTCAAAAACCAGGATCAAGTGACAAAAATGTGGTAAGCGTCCTTATCTTGGCCTTACATAACAAAAAAATATCAATCTACTAATTAGAATGAGGACCCCTCTATAAACTAGAAACAAAGTAGTAGGGAAGCCTCGTGGGAAAAAAACTAAACAAAAATCTTGACCCTAGGTAGGACCGGAGGCGCCCAAATCGTAGCTCCCCAAGAAATTGAAGGATTAGATCTTCAACTAGCAATGACATCAAAAGACATGGCGATAGTGAACCCTTTGGGATCCGACAACCACAATAAGGAATTTGATCTTGACTGAACAACCCTGAGCCCCTAGAGACAGTCGTGGATCTCCCTTAAGAAAGAGACCACATATTCCTTGAATAAACTACTAAAAATGATGTCTCATTCACCATTTACGCAAAACTCAATGATAGACCCAAATTAACTGACCAAGGATCAATATGTACAATCTTAGAAACCGAATAACCAGAGTTTCTCAAAGAGACAAGGAACCTCTCAGAAACGAATCGAAGTGCCCAACACCAAGGTACACCGAAGAGTATTTTCCCCAAAAACCGTTTGGAAACTCGCATCTTGAGAAAAACACACAACATGCTGGATGGAGAGAAAAAAATGATCTATGATGAAGCGGAAAAGAAACAAGATACCACTTTGACAACCTCCACCCATAATATGCCTCTACGAAATAGACACCACAACTACTTCAAAAGGATACTCGTATTCACTAGTGTGAGACTACGGGCACCGAGACCCTCGAAGCCTTCAACCTGCATACCACCTTTCAAGGGACCTTGGAGGTACCGCTCTTATCCTTCTCATAAATCCAAAAGAACATCCTCTGATACTTCTGTAGTTGAAGAACCACCTTACGAGGTTCACTGAACATAGACACGAGAAAGATCGATCATGCTTACCAAAATCGCCCTGATGAGAGTGTATCAACCCCATTCAAAGAACTGGAGTTTTCCACATTTCCAACCGATCCCGAAACCTCTCAGCAACCGGTGCTTGGAATGAGACAAAAATAGGACTACTACCTAGAAAGGATCCCAAATACCTATATGAGAAAATACCTTAGAAGCAGTGGAATGCCTTAGAAAAGGATAAAGATTGTGTCAGCATCAACCGAAGACAGCGTCAGGGTCGACATGTTAAAGTAATTTGTAGACCAGACATTGTCTCAAAGGCGTGGAGAATACATTGAACCTCGTGGACTTGCTCCGATTTTTTTTATTATTTATTTTAGCGTTTTCTAAATAGAAGAACATTTAGTTATATATTTTTATGATAAAAAAATTAAAGATCATTTTATAAGGAGAATTTCCTGTCCATGTCCAATTTTAAAGAAACAACTCAACGATCCCCAAGAAACAAAAGATTATTATGATATTATTTATGAAAAACTTATCTTTTTAGCAGTAAATGTGATCGTTTTATTGAAAAGATTAGAATCAAACGATAACAAATACAACCACAGTGGAAATAAAGAGACGGCGAGGCACAGTTCCAGTCAATACCAAAACGTTACCTATAAATACGATGCACGATTAATCCAGGTAACTTACTAGGGGAAGATTTCCTTTTCGCTTGGTGAGGTGCACAAAAATTCCAGAGATCTTTTCCTGACTTGACTCGGAGAAACCAATGTTTTCTAAAAAACACTCTGATCCATCATAGGAGATCCTTAAGAGGCGGTGAGGATGATGCTAGGTTGCCAATGAGGTCCTTAGGAAAAGAAGGAGACTAAGGGTCGGACGAGATCAAAACCCGGAGGGACGAGGTGTGGCTCATCTGTTATCCCTTATTAGGCCAATCGATGCATCTTCGTAGGATTCTCCATTAGCCCTCGGGCCCGCATTCCCTTCTCGGTGTTGGTGCAGTTCTCCATGATCCCCCATGGTTCGAATAGTGTCCAGAAAACCCCACACATAGGGATACGACTGGGTGGATGTTTGGAGCTACCATAGCCGCAACCCCTGTTCCTCGGGGGAACGATCGAGATCCATGAGCCTTTGGTGGGATCCCTTTCATCCGAAAGGACCAATTGTTATAGGGACATGATGTTGAGATTGT
This sequence comes from Erodium maritimum, assembly GCA_963921825.1. Taxonomy (NCBI): domain Eukaryota; kingdom Viridiplantae; phylum Streptophyta; class Magnoliopsida; order Geraniales; family Geraniaceae; genus Erodium; species Erodium maritimum. The sequence goes on from OY997591.1 coordinate 17,907,621, forward strand.
CCCGTCCGCCCTTCTAGACAAGGTGGGTATATTAGGGCTGGCGAATGTCAATATGGATGTGAATCCGGAGAAGGAACTCCCTTTCCAAGGACGTATTCGACTTCCAAGTATCAAATATGTGTTGACGATTGGAGTGTCCACACATATTCCTAGTGGTGGATCGGTCGCTAAAGGCCACACCTTGGTGGAGGGCCCGTCAATCTCGATGAGCCTTTAGGGGCAGAGACAGGGTCATAGTCCTTCCCGGTGCAGGGTTCCTCGGCCCACCCTGTCGAGTGTCGAGGGTGGGATACTGAGTCTTCGAGGAGGTCCCCTATTCTGAGTGGAAATGATTGTGCCACGAAGATGACGAGGAGGAAAGCCGGTGGGGCCTACAGATTCCATATAGTCCTAGCCCTCCAAGCCATCCCAGTACGACGATGATATTCCATAGTTCGTGGCACTGGAGCCATGAGCTATGAGCATGAGATCCTATGTAGAAGGGTGAAGTCCCGGTCAACAGTCTAGGGAGTAGAGGTGTAGTAGGAGTGGGGCATGCCATTGGCCCACATTACATTGGACGGGGTGGAATAGGCTTATGGACTGAGCGTTGGGTGTAGAGGAAGAGCGTCGGAAGGGGTGGTAATGCCGTCATAATGCTAGAAAAGACGAGATGAAATGAAACGGGAGAAAAGCTTAGTATAGGGGGAGATGTTATTTTTTTAACTAAATCTCTTCATGCTGTGTATTTTATATAGCATAAGTATAATATTTTATTAAAGCATTTTTGAAAACTCATAAATGATCACACAAATAGTGAAAATAGACGAAAAAAATACAAGACGAAGTTTTGTTGACATTCAGAACACTAGTCTTATAACAGAGTGCCAGACTAGTCCAGGTGACAGTGAATGGGTGGTTCTATATTATTTTTGTGAGTGGCACATGAGATCCAGGTAATTTTTCCCCGTTTCGACTCGGTCAATCTTGTGGCGTCTCGATAGGCTACCATGGAGTATTTCGAAAAAAAGAGGAGGTTTAGGAACAGATAGTATACGATCCATATGGGATGGGGTGTGGCCGTCTAGGACATCCCGTGATGCCCTAGTTTCCTCATGGAGACCATCGATTATGCTTTGCAGGTCTCGCGTCCACCCCATCGAGGCTATTTTTCCTTTTGGAGCGAACATTCTTAAGTCCTCCTTCCCTGGTCAGCGATTGACTAGCAATACCTACACTCCGATGTGGTTGGGGGGTTGGATGATCCTAGGTTTAGTTTCGACCTCCTTCATATTCGGGGCTCCCCACTCTAACCAAGTATTAGTGCTAGTCATCCATTGCTTTTCGTTGGGACCCGACTAATGGAAGCAAGTCATGCGTATATCCACCAGGCTGTAGATCCAAATAGCACGACCCAAGTACGAGGGTCCCCTCATTGTCCATTTGCATTTCGTCCCACACCAACCTCCTCTTCCACCACAAGTTCCTGAGTGTGGATTAGCCGCTAGAGGTACACTCTCGACAAGAAAGGGGTTGGCAAGCATGCTCGGGATCTTCAGTAGGGACGGATCCCCATGGGTGAGGATCGTTGCACCGTGCAACTCTTAGACAACGGACTGAGAGAGGCTCAAACGGATTCGTTAAATGGGGTTGGAGTAGTACCAGATCAACCAAGCGAGAATGTTGAATCAGGTGTTCATGGCCGTTGTAGTGAGTGGCTAATGGACAAGCGACCACTCCGCCTCCGGTCTGTGGTATCACTAGACGAGTCTCGCTGCACAAGGGGCGATCATCGGGATCGGGGGTAAGGAGCTTCCATGTTGTCGGGATCGGGTTACCGGAAAGAAATCGGTGGTGGATTCAGTTTTGGAGGATGTCCTCGCTCAAGCGTCGGACCCATGATCCCCATTTCACCAAGCGGGCCATAAGAGGACGACGTACGGTGTGTCGAGGAGAGAAGGAGATCATCAACAAGGATAGCGGTAATAGCATGACGATTGGGGGCGGACTGCTGGAGCTCAGACTCAGAATTAAAAGAAGAAGTGAAAACCCTATAGATTGAAAAGAGAGACAGACGACTAGGCGGACGATTGAAGTTGAGAGACGAAAATGGGAGGAGAAAAAAAGAGAACCCAACTTACCTATATTTTCTTTATATGATATACTATATAGATGACAATCAAATAAAAAAAATGACGCTGTGTATTTGATTCTCAATATTACACGTATTTATGAAAATCTTATAGTTTAGAGAGTAAACTATGTTAGGGAGGGTGGTGTTAGGCAGGGCGCGTGGGGATGGGAGGGGCTCGGTTTTTGATGTTTTACCAGACACATATATTCGAGAGCACAAGGGTACATGATGAGGTAAAGGAAAAATGGAACACATTGAAGATGTTGGGTTGAGAGTGCAGAGGAAAAAGAGAGAGTGAAGGATCAGCACAGCACACAGGAGGCCCAGTTGCCCTCTCTCTTTTCCTTTTACAAAAGCAAAGCTAAATAACCCACCTCTTCTCTTTAGATTCTTCTCCTTCTCTGCTTCTAACCCTCTCTCTCTCTCTCTCTCTCTCATTCTTACTACATCCTCATGACGATGTGCTTCTTCCAGTCTCGCCATTGACCATTTTTTCTCTGTTTTTATTTTGTCACGCTCCAGGCTTTGATTTGTAAGTCCTTTTCTTTTCTCTCCTATTTTTGTTGGATTTTATTTTTCTGTTTTTATCATGCATGCCTTTATCTGAGGAGCTATTGGGGTTGTACCCTTTCAGTTTTTGTTGTATGATTTGCCTTTTTTTTTAGTTTAGATGCATTTTATTTTTAAGTGATGGGTATTATTCATTCGAATGTATTTTACTGAGTTTAGTGAGAATCAATTTGTTGCTTCTTTGCATTATTTTATAATGTCAGTTGCTATGGAATTTGATTTCTAAATGTGGAAGCGTAGATTCATGTCTGTGGAAAGAGACTGAGATTGAATCCTCCTCTATTTTGAGTTTGGTGTGATTAATAAATATTTTCACTTCTGGTTCATCTAGTTTGCATAATCTCTGGTGTATTGGTACTTTCTTGTTCGTTCTGTTAGTTAATTAATATATTCCTTAGGTAGATAAATTCAGCTGACCAATCTTGAATTCTCATCCTTTTTCTTTCTTGTTTTTTTCATTTTTGTAATGTTTATTATTAGTCTGATTTCGCCGGTTCGAGGCTCAACCAGAATTAATTTTTTTATATTACTCAGCATTCTGTCTTGTAAGAGAACGAATGGTCTGGTTGTATATTTTGTTGAAAATTGGTAGTTTATGGTAACTGCATTTGATCAGTGACATTGCATATATGCAAAGAATGATCGTATGGTTTTATGCTATATATGAGCCTTGTTTGTCCTCCTGGCCCTCTATCTGATTTTTGTTTTTTTGCTTCACTTTCTGCTGTCCATAGAGAAAAGATGTTGGGTACTTCACATCAACTTTATTTTGAATGGTATATGGTAGCTTACCTTATGGAAATAATTAAATGTGGGATTTCAGTGTATGCTAATCTTATATCTTGTTGGCCTTAGATTTAAAAGCTTTGATGTTTGGTTGATTATCTACTTTGGTTCTGCTGTGCAGATAATCAGATCCGAGCCAATGACAAAGATAAGTCCTGATTATGAAGATATTGTGCAACCTGACGCGGTTGTGCAGGTCTCAGCTGATGTGAGCTTTGCTGCCAATCAGTTCCCAAAATATAAATTAGGACCTGATATGATGATCTTGGAAGAGCCAAAGGAGGACAACAATGGTCCCTCTTTAAAAGAGGTCGTTGAACAGGAAACTATGCAGCTATCAGAGCAACACAAGCGTCTCTCTGTTCGCGACCTTGCCAGTAAATTTGACAAGAACTTGGCTGCTGCTGCTAAGTTGTCCCAACAGGTTCTCAACGTTTTATTATTTAATTTTATGTATTGTTAGCCATTGCTGATTTATTTTGGCAGTTGAAATTTCCTGGGATGGTGCCAGTTTCTAATGTGAATGAATGAGCAAACTAGTGAACCATTCTTTACTGAATTCAGGCAAAGCTTAGAGATGTGGCTTCTCTAGAGGGACACGTTCTCTTAAAAAAGCTTAGAGATGCATTGGAATCCTTGAGAGGTCGTTTAGCAGGGCAGAACAAAGAGGATGTGGAGAAAGCTATCTCTATGGTTAGTTTTCATGAATTTCTTAGGCATCGAGTTGCTTTGTTTGAAGATCAGTATGAGGGTTCTTTTGTTCGTAATCATGTTCTATCTAATCAAAATTCAATTTAAACTACTGATTTTTAGTCCATTTCAAATTATATCTTCCTGTAATATGTTACATGTAACAAACTGTAGAAATATGAAAAATATTCAGCATGCTCATCCATTTCATTCTTCTGAAATAGCCTATGAAGTATGAGCAAAGTTACATAATGACCATATGATGAGAGAATTTCTTCTACTTTCTTAAGGATTAATGTTGCAAGAACTTAGTCACTATGCCAGGCTCCAGAATTGATTATCCCTGTATGTGCTATTATAATACATATATAGTTGTGCTTGCTACATGTCATTGATGGTTGGTAAAATTCATTCCTCTCTCAAATTTGGTTCAATTTTATAATGCCAATATAAAATTCATCAGCTAAGCAGAACCAAAATATGCTATTATCATTATCACTATTAGATGGTTTGATTATATGTAGTGTGCTTTGAGCGTATGTCGGTAGTTGTTCATTCTGTACTTCTGTGCTAACAGTCTTAAAACTATTTGTGTTGCAGGTGGAAGCTTTAGCAGTTAAGCTGACTCAAAATGAAGGAGAGTTAATTCAAGAGAAGTTTGAACTGAAAAAGCTAGCAAACTTTCTCAAGCAGGTTTGATGTCACTGGAAACTTAAATTTATATTCTTTTTGGTGATTGATCTGTTACATAGTAATTTTATCATCATTGATCTTAGTTAGGCTGGGGAACAAAAGGGATCTGCAACTAAATACCCGTTTGTTTCCCCAATGTGAATGTGAATATATTCTAAGTGGTTGTATCCAGTCCACTGCTCAAACTTATAGATCCTACCCGCTAAGGTCAAAAAGGAATTCTTAATGCCAATTATTGATGTAAATTATGGAAGTAATCGTCATAAAGGGTGTCCATTTCCTTTCCATTTAAGTTTGGTATTGATGATGACCACTTACAGATGATTTGTACCAGTTTGTTTAAGTGTGTATGAACTAGTAGTAGATTTTATCATTCATAAATATTTCTGTAAGCTACTATACTTGGTGGCCAGTGGAGCGGGCTTCTTGTGTTTAGTTCTGCTGTTCATGGCTTTCCTTGGTCTGAGAGCATTCTATTTACAGGCTTCTGAAGATGCTAAAAGGTTGGTTAACCAAGAAAAATCTTTTGCTTGTGCTGAAATTGAGAGTGCCAGAGCTGTAGTGCAGAGGTTTGGAGAGGCTCTTGATGAAGAAGAAAATAATTCCTACTCTCCCAAAAAGCAGGTTTGTATGAATAATTTTAGTAGATTTAGATTCCCTGTTTCTGTAATTGAATTCTCACCTTAGAAGCTCCAAGGTTTTATATATGGTATATTTGCCTTGTCTTTAAACGATGATAGGACTGCTATACATGGTTGAGAAACTTGAAAAGTCATGTGAATTAATCAACACGTAACTTATAATGAATGTAAGGAGGACGGCAGCAATTATACTTATTATTAATTTATGATAATTGGTAGGGATAAAAATAGCGTACATATATGTGGGGGACATTAATCCTGCAGTTGAAATGTGTGTCCTTCAACATTTTGTCATCATTACTATTGTGTCAAGTAAAATGACTACAAAAGGGGTATCATATAGGAATAGGCTCTTACAATAATAGCAGTTCTGAGTGGTAACCACATGCATGGAGCTTAAGTTTTGAATGGATCCTTATTTCTTTGTACTTGATGTTTTTTTATCGTCAGGACGTGGATGAACTAGTGGAGGAAGTTCAAGAGGCTAGAAAAATTAAATTGTTGCATCAGCCAAGCAAGGTACTTTGCTGTCTCCATAACTTTCTTTCAATGCTGTAAGCTGAGATAGAGGGTTATGGCCTCATAGGGAGTTTCTGATGGAACATTGAGAAAAGACAGCTCTAGTAATTTAGTTGCTCAGTTTAGTGATGAGAAAATATTTTATGTTTGAAGGTCATGGACATGGAACATGAGCTTTATGCACTAAGAGCTCAAATTCGAGAAAAGTCAGTAGTCTCAGTGAAGCTCCAAAAAGAGGTTACTTGAAAACTTTATCTTGTGCTGCGTAACTTTCCATATAAACTTTGAAGAGGACACACAATTACTTTTGGGTGCCTTTTCTTTTTAGCTTGCAATGAGCAAGAGGGTTCAGGAGAACAAATCCAGTCCATATGCTTTGATTGGCTCTGAAACCCTGGGCTCATCTCTACAACTCCAGCCTTGCTCTGATAGGTCTCCGCAGCTTTCAAAATGCTCAATTCAGTGGTATCGTGTATCCGCGGAGGGAACTGAAAAGGAACTTATTTCAGGTGTTCATTCTTTCCAAATTTTTGTCTCATGTGAACCTTATTTCACTTCATTTTAAGAACCGTAAACTATTGTTTCTTCAGGAGCAACCAAATCAGCTTATGCCCCGGAACCCCTTGACTCTGGGTGGGTCGTGCAAGCTGAAATCACTTCAAATGGGCAAAAAGTTGCAGTGACTACCATTAATCCCATTGAATCTGGTTGGTTTACAAAAATTGAACATTCAATATGAGTTGGTAAATATGGATGTTGGTTTGCAATCCTTGTCTAATGTTATTTGAAGTGACATTTAGCCTTGGTCTTTATCACAATGATTAAAGAAGCAGAAGAGAAGACTGACCAGATTATATTTACAGCTGCAGGATTGGGAAGCTATGTAGAGACTCTTCTGAGGAAATCTAACTCTGAATTTAATGTATGCTATCAAAACCTATTATTTTTCAATACTCCAGAAGCTATGACTTATAATAAAGTATCAATGTTTGAGACTTGCAGGTAGTGATTTCCCAGATGAATGGACAAAATCATCCATCACATTCTGTTCACATGTTTCATGTGGGGAAGATGAGGATGAAGCTCTGTAGAGGTTGGATCACAAAGGGGAGGGAAATTTATTCCAGTTCAACACAGGTACCACCTACCTGTTTAATATAGGGATAATTGCAAGAAAGTACTAGGAACTTGTCTTTTTATTGACTTTTGTTATGGGCCTTACGGACCGTAACGGACTGGGCTAAACACACCAAAGCTGCTGCGCAGCTGCTGCCATATAGGGATAGTCGGCTAGGGTTTGAGTTTAATTAGTTATTTCCTTTAAATAATTGCCTAGTTTGAGAGTATTTCCTTTTAATTATGTGTTAGGATTTGGTAAGTTAGTAGTATTCCTTGTATTAGAACTTGGACTCCAAGTAATCTCTTGGCTATATATACCAAGAGAGATTAATGAATAAAACAGACTAAGAATTATAAAGAATATTTGGTCTCTCCCACGAGGTCCTCGAGTTCCCTCGATAATCATGAGCTTGTATCAAAAGGTCTTCGGGTTCCCTTCTAACGAGCCCGTATCCTATCCCATAACGCGATCGATCACGCAGGGTCATAACAACTTTGTATAAAAATGACTATTTTACCCTTACAAGTAAAACATAAAATTGAAATATTCACATCCCTGATTTTCTTCCTCTTTGTACCGTACAAAGAGTAAAAATTTACGGAATATGAAAGCCTGGATTTTGGGTTCTTTAATTATAATTTTTTAAATTTAAATTTCCAATGGGAAAATCGTCTTTTAAAGATTTTATACAAAGTGAAACAAAAAGACACATTCAGGACACTTTTTATCAAAAGGGCTACAAGTTGCAAAAAATGAATACCTCAGGGTACTTTTTTGCCGTTATCCCTTTAATATATGAACAAGCCGCACATGCTGTGATGTAAATGCATGTTCTTACACGTGCTTTTTGCTTGCTGCTGGGCTGTAGCTGTACGGATATAGAGGGGATGCCAATGGTGCGGCCAAACAGTTGTTTTGGCAAGCAAGGAGGGGGCTGTCTTTTGTATTATCGTTTGAATCAGAGCGAGAAAGGAATGCAGCCATTATGCTTGCCAGGAAATATGCTCTTGATTGCAATGTATGTACTTGCTCGCTCACACACTCTATCTTGTGTCATCGATTTTTATTTAATGTGAAGCTTTTTTCAACATGACAGGTTGTGCTTGCCGGACCAGGTGACTATCGAGTATAGAAAGTAAAACCTTAGCTAACTCAGTTTTTCATTCTTTAAATGTGAGTGATCAGGTTTTTTTTTTACCTTTTCATGTTGCGAGTTATGTATTAATTTGTGTGTGCTTGTGAAGACGAAGGGAACACAATGTCCTTTGTCAGTGTAATCACTAATCTGGCTGGCTTTGTTTTAGGCAAGCTTTCTTTTTCATCCTAACAATTGGTGTGATATATACGTGATTCCTTCGGTTGTGGTTGATTTGCATTTAATGTCTGTACTTTGAAGTTCTATCTATGTTCTTCCAATTTGGTATCAATTATTACTGTACGCTAACAACATACATATAGGATGACCCCAGACAGAGCATGAGAGCAACTACAGTACACGAACAGGATACAACAATAATATACATTGTACCAATATATACCAAAAACCCTCACATCTATCATATGTTGACGACTCACTAAAATTGGATCGAAGGGAAAAGTATATGTTCCTAACCAAAGTAAACAAAATTCTTAAGTTACTAACAACCTCTGTCACGCCCCAAATATGGTTTTGACTGGATCCGAGACGTGAACTGAAAATAACAATAATAAAGGTGAATTTTAAATAAAGAGTTCTTCAAATAAACGTCAAAATAGTAATTCAAACCATAAGAGTCGAATCTTAAAACCACAATAAAATAGTTTAGTATAAAGAGAAAGTACGTCGCTAGACCATACTAGACTAAGACTCTCTCTAGCTCCCAAGGTCCGAGAATCCCGCTAGATCAAATCCCGTTGAAGACCTGTAGAACAATAAAATAAAGGGGTGAGCTTTCGCTCAGTAGGAAAAAGTAGTTAAGGTGATGAGTTATCCGCTCACCACCACGGGTAACCGTCCAATTAGAGCATACTAGCAAGGCACAACAGCTAACGACAACCACAGAAATCACATAATCACAAACCATACTTACATGACCAAATCGCACCACTTATCCAATAATCAAGCACACAACACACAGTAAAACAACTACACGTCCCGTACAGCAGTCCCCGAACTCCGCCGGCTGTCCACAACCCGACTCAACCATATCGTACCGGACCACACAGCATCGGCCTAGATATCTTCCCGGAAACACGACATCGGGTACAAATCACGACACATCATACCGGACCACACATCATCGACCTAGATGTCTTTCCGGACCACACATCATCGGGGTACGGATCACACCATCCTTGGCCTAGATACCCTACACCGGAATACCCCCTCGATGTAGGTATCGTACCGGAACTAGTAACACCGGGGGACCGCGTACATGGGACAACACCCTCGGCCTAGATACCACCCTACACCGGCATACCCCCTCGATGTAGGTACCGTACCAGAATACCTCGTCTCGGAACATAACGTATCGGATCACATCCACGAATACCTCAAACATATCACAGTCATAGTTCAATCAACATCTTACCAAACCAACCAATCTTACCGAACACCACATCGGTCTATCATTCACCCGATCATATCACAAGGCGAAGTTCATGTCATACTACACATATCATACCGAGCATACAATCTCATAATCCTCAATCTAACAACGGATAAACCACATATCAAGCATCACAAGTTGTCACGCCCCAAATCTGGTTTTGACCGGACTCGAGACGTGAACTTTAAACAATAAATAATTTAAGTAAGACAATTGAAATAAGTATTAAACAAAACTCCGAAATTCATAAACCGAGTAAAAAGAATCAACAGCTCAAGGAACCCAGTAAAAGTATTTGGGTTAAATAAACACAATACGTCTCTAGACCACTAGCCCGGACTCTGATTGGGCTCCCAAGCGCCGAGAATCCAGCTTGTACAACTCCCGCTCAAGACCTGAAAAACAACAAGGTAAGGGGGTGAGCTTTCGCTCAGTAGGAAAAGTAGTAAAGGTTATGAACTTCAGTTCACTACCACGAGTAACCGTCCAATTTGGGCATACTAGCAAAGCATAGCTATCAACAATGCCCACGGGACAAGCACCAACCACTAATCACCCTCGCAAGAACATAATAACACAATATAGTAATGCACAAAGCCAATCAACACACACAACAGAGCAACACATAAATTAGTGCAACCGTCCTTAACATCGCCGGCTATCACAGCCCGTCCCATTTATATCATACCGGAACACGAAGCATCAATCCCGACATCTTCCCGTCACGTAGAATCGGGGTAACATCCCAGACCGGAAATCCCTCAGTCGGACGTCTTCCTGTCACGTAGAATCAAGGCCTCACGCACACCGGACCAGCACATACCTTGGTCGTACGCCTTCCCGGAAAACACACACAGCATCGGGGTAATGGTTAAACCGTCCTCGTCCTCGATACTCTACACCGGCTTACTCTCTCAGTGTAGGTATTATACCAGACCCGTCTCCTCTTGGAACACACGTTAAAAGGACAACACGCATCACGAAGCCTTAGTGCGACCACGGTATACCAACCAAGCCAACTCACCATATCACACAAATCGGTCTATCACTCACCCGATCATATCACAACCAAGGATTCACCTCAAATCAAACACGGCACACTTGCCCACACATAGTCACAACATGCTACACCGAGTATAATCATATTAAGACTCTCAAACAGCGGCTACAACAAGCATCATGCATCTCAAACAACACGCAATCCTAAGGCTCGACACGACCATTTTACCAGCACGGCAATTTCACAAGAATTGAAAACAGTTAATCTAGTGAATCACATCATACATGCCAACTAAGACTCGTCTGTTTATTTATATAATTGAAAGCAATTATTCTAGTGAATCACATCCTACATGCCAACTAGGACCTTTCCGGTTTTATCATCATCTAGCATGCATACTAGTAACTTTCCGTAATTAAAGCGGTATTCGCTACTTTCCCTACCTCAAGAATAAACAGCTCACGTCTCCTAGCTGCTGACGTCCGGGACTACTTTCGGTCTTCTCGGACAAAGTCAAAGTCTGATTTTAACAAGTAGAGGTGGTAAGCAGTCCCGGTTCAGTCTGAATCAGTCCTCTAATTCATCAATTTAGTCCTTTAAATTCTCCATTTTAAATCATTTAAATTATTTAAACAATTAAATAATCTGTCCAACCCGGATCCGACCCGGATCAGACCCGGTTCAGATCCAAACCCGGACCTGACCCAGACCCGACCAGATCCGGGCCTGGTTCCAGGCCCAGCCTGACTCGAGGCCCAGACCTGTCCTAGACCTGACCAGATCCAGGCCTGGTCCGAGACCTGGCTTGGCCCGAGGCCTAGTCTGGTTTGAGTCCGACTCGGTCAAGGGTAACACCGGCGAGGGTTTCGGTCTTGATGAGGCGGCAGACGGCGGCTGGAGAGCTCGGAAAAGGGGAGAGAAAGCCGAGGAAAGAGAACGGCCGAACGCGTTGCTCACCTGGATCTATTCTCTTGTCTCCGGCGCGGCGCGATTCGAGCCCGGAAGAGAAGAACCAGCGTGAGGCCTCCGGCGACGGCGGCGACCAGATCTGGTTCGTGTAACTCGCCCGACGGCGTGGCTCTGTTCCGGACACGGGCTTGGCGACGGTGGCTTCAGCGTCGGTCTTGGGTCGGCGTGGTTCGATTCGTGACCGGGAGTAGTGGCGAGGCGTCGCCGGCGGTGAGTTGTCGAGGGAGCGAGAGAGAGATCTGAGAGAGAGGGAGGAAGAGAGAGAGGGAGGCGCCTCGGGGTGCGTGCACGAAGTGAGGGAGGAGAACCCTAGTCCCTGTAGCGATATCCCACGTGCGAGTCGCACGCGTGAGGGAGGAAGGCTGGGCTGAGGCTCGGCACGGGCTTGGGCTTGGCTTGGCTTGGGCCTGGTCCAGCGAACCGGGGCTAGTACGGCTGACCGGCCCAAGTCTGCTTCCTCTTCTTTTATTTTTTTTTATTTTTCTTTTGCAATTGGCCCAAACTTCAACCCGTTTTCCAACCAACGACGTTCCAATCTAATAATTTAAATATTAATTATTTTAACCGAGACGGTCTTTACATAAGTCATCAATCATAACACCACAACCAACACGCAATCCTAAGGGCACGACATGACCCACATACAATTCTATAGCACGACAATTCCCAAATCTACGGGCACGATATGGCCCGCAAGTTATTCCTCATTTAACTCGTTCCTCACATCCTACATGCAATTCTATAATTATAACATTAAATCAAAACCTATATGCATACTAGTAACTTTCCGCAATTAAACCGGTATCCAATAGTTTCCCTACCTCGATCGCTATCCAAACACTTAGTCACTTCGAGACGCCTAAAAGCCTCCTCCGCCGTGCTCGGGTCCAACGTCTAATATCACAAGTTAATACGAGAATTAGGCATAATTCAAGAGAGGTTTAGAGAGGAAACATTCCCAATTAACCCCCAAATGGCTCGGTTTTAGGTAACCTTCCCAATTTCTCGAAATTCTCAAAAATGGGCCCAAAAGCCTCAAATATGTGCGTCACACAAGCCAAACACACCAATCAGCAATTTCACACACAAGTCACACAGTCCACAATTCATACCACACAACAACTCCACAATGGACAAACATAAACTTAGTTTCAAGTTCTTAACACTTCCTCTTTCTAACATAACATTCATGTCGACATCGTGTCGTTACAACCCGGTTCAGGCGTCCCCGAATTACGTTGTAACCACTTGACATCCCCCATCACGTCCGACTACAGTGGCCCCTATAGTTGAATCGTGATGGTACATACACTTCAGTTTTGCAGAAATTTGGGCATGACCCGTTTGAAAATTACACTAACCATCCGCTTACGCGAGACATTCAAATCACAACCTGCACAAATTACTCGACACAATCATATCTCACAGCAATTAGCAGACTCAAACATCGGTACCAATCACAATGGTTCACCACAAGTTCACGGCACTAGACATACCTTTCACCAAACCGAGACTCTCTTCGTCTTGATTCTACGCGTAGGACATTTACGATTTGCGTAACCGACACACGGAAACCTAGCGACTTAACTCTACCCACCTAATTGACGTACGGTCCGAAGTTTTTGAAAAACCAGGCCTTGATACCAAATTGTCACGCCCCAAATCCTGTTTTGACCGACTCGAGACGTGAACTGAAAGTAACAATAATAAAGGTGAATTTTAAATAAAGAGTTCCTCAAATAAACGGCAAAACAGTAATTCAAACCATAAGAGTCGAAGCTCAAAACCACAATAAAATAGTTTAGTATAAAGAGAAAGTACGTCTCTAGACCATACTAGACTAAGACTCTCTAGCTCCCAAGCTCCGAGAATCCCGCTAGATCAAATCCCGTTGAAGACCTGTAGAACAATAAAATAAAGGGGTGAGCTTTCGCTCAGTAGGAAAAAGTAGTTAAGGTGATGAGTTATCCGCTCACCACCACGGGTAACCGTCCAATTAGGGCATACTAGCAAGGCACAACAGCTAACGACAACCACAGAAATCACATAATCACAAACCATACTTACATGACCAAATCACACCACTTATCCAATAATCAAGCACACAACACACAGTAAAACAACTACACGTCCCGTATAGCAGTCCCCGAACTCCGCCGGCTGTCCACAACCCGACTCAACCATATCGTACCAGACCACATAACATCGGCGTAGATATCTTCCCAGAAACACGGCATCGGGGTACAAATCACGACACATCATACCGGACCACACAACATCGGCCTAGATGTCTTCCCGGGCCACACATCATCGAGGTACGGATCACACCATCCTCGGCCTAGATACCCTACACCGGAATACCCCCTCGATGTAGGTATCGTACCGGAACTAGTAACACCGGGGGACCGCGTACATGGGACAACACCCTCGGCCTAGATACCACCCTACACCGGCATACCCCCTCAATGTAGGTATCGTACCGGAATACCTCGTCTCGGAACATAACGTATCGGATCACATCCACGAATACCTCAAACATATCACAGTCATAGTTCAATCAACAGCTTACCAAACCAACCAATCTTACCGAACACCACATCGGTCTATCATTCACCCGATCATATCACAAGGCGAAGTTCATGTCATACCACACATATCATACTGAGCATACTATCTCATAATCCTCAATCTAACAACGGATAAACCACATATCAAGTATCACATGTCATCAATCATAACACCACAACCAACACGTAATCCTAAGGGCACGACATGACCCACATACAATTCTACAGCACGACAATTTCCAAACCTACGGGCACGACATAGCCCGCAAGCTATCCCTCGTTTCACTCGTTCCTCACATCCTACATGCAATTATATAATTATCATATTTAATCAAAAGCTATATGCATACTAGTAACTTTTCGCAATTAAACCGGTATCCGCTACTTTCCCTACCTCGATCGCTATCCAAACGCTTAGTCACTTCGAGATGCCTAAAAGCTGATAGTCTTAGTGCCCGTAGTTCAATCCTAAATGTCCAAATGTATATATCATCGTTAGCAATAAAATTAAAGCGGCTTTATATTACTTATGGGTTGGAGTACTATATCGATGTGTGCTCTGATCTATGCCCACCATGCGAATAGAACCATAGATCGAGATATATCACACTCGATGGGTCCCTAGTCAACAAAGCTTCACTAGAAGCGACTAGTATGAAAGATGACTCTTTATGGCTTACGTTCTGTAAGTCATTGGAATGGGATTCCGGAGTCTGATCATAGATATCATGTGGGACATGATATTGGATGACCCGCCCTGAATATGTGCCATAGATTAAGTCATGAACATATTCAGTGTTGTAGCTTGTCATGTATCCTTAGACCAAGGAGTCTTTGTGATCGCTATGTAGTCAACAATTGAGTTTGACCTGAGCCTAACGTTGTCCGTAACAGGGCTTCCATAATGGCCAGGATTGGCTTGGGGACGGGCTACATGAGTGACACGAAAGACGGCTAAGGGATTTATCCCTCATACTAAGGTATGGGAAAGATATCGGTTCTCGGCCGCTTGATCGAGAGTGACTGGAAGAATAGCATGGCCATGCACATGATACTGGGTATCATATTTTCAGTCATCTCACATATCAAGGAACGGTGATTGAGAATAATAAGGATGACGGCTCTATGCCTTATCTCAATCAGGATATCGGAGATAAAAGGATAATGACAGGGACGACGGAAAGGTTAGAATCGACAGGGTCGATTCGTTATGTAGTGTCAGGCAATACTAAAGTCTCGTTAGTTGCCACTTAAATAGGATCAAGTAAAATGGGATTTTACGTTGATCTATTGACATGCATAAACCTAAGGGTCACACCGGAGGATGAAACTCATTGACACATTTATGGAGAATGGACAAAAGGGAGTTGTCTCGGGACATGACCAAAATTGGGTTTTGGGTCATGTGCCCGTAAGTGAATAGGACTTTACGGATCGAGACAAGGCTTGGAGTCTTGGGATTGATCGCGTCGGATAATGTTGGACATTTCCGGTATGGAAGGCATGAAGGCGATGAGCGAATCACGGGACCTTGTTGGAAATGGCCACGGGCCATGTTCCAAGAGGCCCATGAAAGGCCCATGCAACCAAGGCCCATGGAACTAATTAATCAAGTCTTGATTAATTAGTACTAAGTAAGCAAGACAAGGATTAAGGTGTTGGTGATTCACCACCTAACCCAATCTTGTCTTGCCATACTTTGTCCTATTTACACCTTACTTGACACCATACTTGTCCCATGCCTTTAGTTGGACAAGTATGGGTTTTGTTATGTTTAAGTCATCTTTTTTCAACATAACAAAGACAAGACAAGAATAGGAAACACATTTTCTCTCCCTCTTCCATGGCCATTTCGGGTTTGGCTAGTTTCCTCCTCCATTTTTGTGTTCTTCAGTCCTCAAAGAGAAGAACTACGTGGCTTTGATTCCCATGTGGATACGTAGGCATCTTGGAGACTCAAGCCAATCATTCGTTAACCGGTGTTCTTGTTTTGGTAAGAGATAGTGCTGAATTTTTCTCTTGTGAATCCATTCTTTGTTAGTTGTTTCATGGTTTTAATCGTCTCTTGGTTTTTATTGATTTTCCGCTGCGAGTTGGTTCATCTCCAACCCTACCTCGAGACCTAACAGTGGTATCAGAGCCGTGCTACCTTCGGGATTCACAAGACGGTGTTCAAAGTTTCGGTTTTGCTTGAAAGTTTCATTTTTGGCATGTTGTTTTGCTAAATTGTTTGATAACATGTTTTAAATTCTTGTTCATGAATTTAATGCATGTAAAATGAATTTTTGAAAATTATTTCAAATCTGGAAATTTTGAAAAAAATTTGATTTTTCGGGTCTCGGGAGCGGGACTCTCGGGGAGCCGAAACCGGGACCGAACGAGGCTCTGTTGGACGGAGCTAGGCCAAGCATGACCATTGGATGGTTGATATGCCAAGGCTAAACCGTTTTTTTAGTTATGACGAGTTTGGAACCGTCATGACGAACTCGAAGATCAAATGTTCAAAAGTTTCATTTTTGAACGGTTTCGATAAACCGAGCATCAAAAATTTTCGAAACTTGGCTATTAATTAAAACCGAAAAATCACATGATGTTTGATAACATGCTTGTTTGATAACACGATGTGTGATGTGATGATGTTGGCATGGTGTACATAATAGCCCCGAGCTCGATTTAATTATTTATCGCTTTTCACGGCCTGCGAGCCGTTAGAGTTAGCGTGTAATTATTCTTTCAAGGTGTGGTCGTCGAACCACTTGTTTGTAATATTTATTTATTCTCGACCTGCGAGTCGTGTATTAAATTGTAATATTTTACTCAAGACGAAGAAAGGGCGAAAAGGTCATTTGGTGGCTTTTCGGGTATTGGCATCGGCTTGGAGTCGGTGGAGCTCAAGAAGTTAGTGGGAGTTAGTTTAGGGGGCTATTATGTGCACATTTATCGCTTTATGCTTGGTTTAGTTTATGCATGATTAATTCTATGTGTTTTAGAATTGCATGCTTAACTTTATTTACCGAGCATATCACCTCACATGCAATGATAAAATTGGAATTTTAATCCTTGTGTGTGAACCCTTAGAACCGTCATTACATTGGATGTAGTTGACGGGTTCAAAGGAAGAATTACATTGGATGTAATTTGAGGCATCATTGCATTTGGAATGTAGTTGATGTGCTCATCGCATCTAGGATGTGCCAAAGTTTTGAACACAACTGGACAAGTAAAAGCGGGTCATGTCCGATACCTCCCAATCATCAACACCTTACTACTTCCCCGTTCTATGGGTGTCGTGCGCATTAGCGGAGCATCCATGGGGAAGCGGGGTAGTAGGTTTGGACGACATATGTGGGTGTCGTGCGCATTAGCGGAGCACCTACATAGTGACGAGCCATAATTGAAAATTGGTGGACCCGACTACGATTCTCAGCCTGAGGTTGAGCTAGGGTAACAGATAGGGTAAGTCGTGTACATAAGTACATACCCTAGCCAGGAGTCACATTGGATGTGATTGGATGGAGTCCTACCTACATAGCTCGATTAAGTGGTGAGCATTAGTTCAGCTTAATCGAGTGAATCAAGGATCTTGGTTTCAGATTCTAAAGGTTTAGAATCGATTGTTGGTGTTTAAGCTTGATCTTCATAAAATTTATTCAGTTTACTGATTGAATTTTATCTGTTGTAGATCAAATGGAAAATTCAGCGAACATTAATAGTTTGTCATTAAAAACCATTCTTGACAGGGTCAAGCTAAATGGGACAAACTATTTGGACTGGTACAGAATTTTGAGGATAGTCCTCAAGTCTGAACGCAAAGAATATGTCCTTGACAAGGTTGTCTCTAAGACCATATCAGAGTTACATGAAGTGTCATTAATTGCTGAGAAGAATATATTAGGGATCTGGGATCCAAGGATATTCTGATGGTCAACAAGGGAATTGGAAGTGGCAAGGGCGGGGCCCATGCGCACTTGGCAGGAAAGATGAGACACATGAGAATGTCTGCTTCTACTGCCAATAGCCTGGTCATTGGAACCGGGATTACAGGAAGTTCACGGCTGATCTGAAGAAGGGCAGTGGGACTGCGCCTTCATCAAATAGCGTGGATGATCTGAAGAAGGGCAGTAGGACTGCGCCTTCATCAGGAAACCTGGATGATCTAAGGAAGGGCGGTGGGACCGTGCCTTCATCCGGTATTAACTCTATAGAGCTACATCTCTCTACTTCCAAAGATTCATGGGTATTAGATACCAGGACTGAATCTCACAGATGCACTTATATATGGTGGCTGAAAGTATGAGAGGTTTGGAAAGCACGAAGTGGACCTCAGAGTTGTGGCAACTGCTGTAGGATCCATGAGTCTTGCTTTGCCAAGAGGCCTTGTCTTAGTACTGTATAATGTATATTGCATACCTACTTTCAGTAGGAATATTATATTTGTATCCGTGTTTGACAAAGAAGGATATAATGTTAATATTGGAAATGGAGTTTTCAATGTTCTATGCAATGATATGTTTTATACCAGTACTGACTTGGTTGGAGGATTGTACATATTAAATATGGGTAACAATGCCTCAAGTTCTATATATTCCGTTAATACCAAGAGGTTTTAAATCCAACGATTTAAACCTAACTCTGTTAAGGCACTATCATTTAGGTCGCATAAACAAGAAGCACCTATCAGCACTTCAGAAGTGCGGACTTTCAGGTTCATTCGAATTCCATTCGATCGATAGGTGCAAGGTTTGTTTGATGGGCAAAATGACTAAAGTTCCCTTTAATCGATCGCGATGAAAGGGCGGGTGAATTATTAGGGCTGATACACTCGAATGTGTGTAGACCAATAAGTTCACTTGCCAGGAGGGGTTTTAACTACTTTATCACATTTACTGATGATTACAGTAAATATGGTTATGCCTATTCGCTGAGACATAAGTCTAAAGCTTTTGATAAATTCAAAAAGTTTAAGACTAAAGTAGAAAACCAGCTCGACAAAGGTATTAAGGCACTTCAATTGGATCGAGGTGGAAAATACTTGACCACAGAGTTATTAGATCATCTAAAAGAGAATGAGATCCTTTTGGAATGGACTCCTCCTGGGACACTGTAGATGAAAGGTGTAGCCAAACGGAGAAATCGGACATTGTTAGACAATGGTCCGTTTCATTATTAGTTGGACTGATCTCCCAATCTATTTCTGGGATTATGCTCTAGAGACGACCGCATTCATAGTGAATCGGGCTTCGACGAAGAGTGTGGAAGGGACACCATTTTAAAATGATATGGGATGATGCCCGCTTTGTCCTTCCTAAAGATTTGTGGTTGCGAGGCTTATGTGAAACATTTGGTTTCGACTAAAGCTCGAACCAAGATCTGAGATATGCACCTTCGTGTGGTATCCCAAAGCAACAAGGGGATACTACTTCTACTATCCCAGTAAGAACATGGTGTTCATCGCATGGGGTGGGGTCTTTATGGAAAAGGAGTTTTGTTTCCAAAGACTTCATTGGGAGGACTGTGCATCTCGAAGAAATTCAGGATGGTACAGATCTGTCTAAACCAATTGGCAACCCAGTAGAAAGAAGCCAGAGATTGTTGTAGAGTAAGAACCAATTCCTGTTACAATTCCGGAAGGTCCAAGGCGATTTGAAAGGATCAATCTTCCACCTCCAAGATATGGTATCCGGAGGTGACAATGAAGTCATGGTGGATCACGATGATCCAGCCACCTTTCAGGAAGTCGTGGATGGGCCCAACTCCGAGTTATGGCTGGGAGCCATGAGGGAGGAAATGCAATCCATGTCGGACAACCGAGTCTGGGAACCGGTTGATCCCATCAATGGTGTGAGGACCATCGGATGCAAATGGATCTTCAAGGTGAAGATGGACATGGACGGAAAACCTCTGACCTACAAAGCTCAACTGGTGGCGAAAGGTTATAGGCATGGATTGACTATGAGGAAACCTTCTCCTTAGTGGCTATGGTCAAAATCGATCCAAATTCTTCTTGACATAACTGCGTATCATAATTACGAGATATGGAAAGTGGATGTCAAAACCGCTTTCCTAAATGGAAATTTGACTGAGTACGTTTGTATGTCTCGGCCTAAAGGTTTTGACGATCCGAAGAATAAAGGAAAGATTTATAAGTTATTGAAATCCATTCATGGATTGAAACGAACTTCTCGGAGTTGGATCCTTCGTTTTGATGAAGCTGTAATTGGATTTGGCTTAATCAAGAGCGAGGATGAATCTTGCGTTTATAAGAAGGCTAGTGGGAGCAAGATTACCTTTCTGGTTCTCATTGAAAATGACATCCCAACCTTGCACGAGACTAAAGATTGGTTGAGGAAGTGTTTTTCAATAAAGGACTTAGGCGATGCTTCTTATATCTTAAGGATTAAGATATGTAGGGATCGCACCAAGAGGGTCTTGGATTTAAGTCAGGGAACCTATGTGAACAAGGCATTGAGTAGGTTCTTAATGCTCGATTCAAAGAAAGGACTCTTACCCACTAGTCATGACATTCATCTCAGCAAGACTCAGTGTCCTAAGACACCTGATGAGCTGAAAAGGATGATGAGAATCCTATGCGCCTGGGGGCAGGATCGATCATATATGCCATGACATGTATGAGACCAGACGTCTCGTAAGCCTTATGTTGTACCAGTAGACATCATTCTAACCCGAGGGAAAGATGATGCTGAACTAGTCGTCGAAGGATGAGTAGACGCTAGTTTTCCAAGACAAATCCAGATGACTTTAGAAGTCAATCAGGATATGTGTTTACGCTGAATGGCAGAGCTTTAGCTGGGAGAGCGTAAAGCAAGATATCATTGCCGAATCTACGACAGAGGCCAAGTACATGGATGCTGCAGAGGCAGCTAAGGAGGCTATGTGGATTTGGAAATTCATGACAGGGCTGGGTGTAATTAAAAACTCATCCAGCCCGGTGAATCCATCTTGCGACAACACAAGGGCCATTGCGCAAGCTAAAAGCCTAGATCGTATAACAAATCCAAACATGTACTGCGGCGTATCCACCTCATCAGATAAATACTGAACTGAGGTGAAGTGAAGATAACCGATATTGCAACAGATGATAACATAGCAAACCCATTGACTAAGGCAGTGTCACTGCCTGAACATGTTAGACATGTAAAGTCGATGGGGACATATTGGAGTTTAGATTGGAACTAGGGCAAGTGGGAGATTGTTAGTCTTAGTGCCCGTAGTTCAATCCTAAATGTCCAAATATATATATCATCGTTAGCAATAAAATTAAGGGGCTTTATATTACTTATGTGTTGGAGTACTATAACGATGTGTGCTCTGATCTATGCCCACCATGCGAATAGAACCATAGATCGAGATAGATCACACTCGATGGGTCCCTAGTCAACAAAGCTTCACTAGAAGCGACTAGTATGCAAGATGGCTCTTTATGGCTTACGTTCTGTTAGTCATTGGAATGGGATTCCGGAGTCTGATCATAGATATCATGTGGGACATGATATTGGACGACCCGCCCTGAATATGTATAGATTAAGTCATGAACATATTCAGTGTTGTAGCTTGTCATGTATCCTTAGACCAAGGAGTCTTTGTGATCGCTATGTAGTCAACAACTGAGTTTGACCTTAGCCTAACGTTGTCCGTAACAGGGCTTCCATAACGGCCAGGATTGGCTTGGGGACGGGCTACATGAGTGACACGAAAGACGGCTAAGGGATTTATCCCTCATACTAAGGTATGGGAAAGATATCGGTTCTCGGCCGCTTGATCGAGAGTGACTGGAAGAATAGCATGGCCATGCACATGATACTGGGTATCATATTTTCAGTCATCTCACATATCAAGGAACGGTGATTGAGAATAATAAGGATGACGGCTCTATGCCTTATCTCAATCAGGATATCGGAGATAAAAGGATAATGACAGGGACGACGGAAAGGTTAGAATCGACAGGGTCGATTCGTTATGTAGTGTCAGGCAATACTAAAGTCTCGTTAGTTGCCACTTAAGTAGGATCAAGTAAAATGGGATTTTACGTTGATCTATTGACATGCATAAACCTAAGGGTCACACCGGAGGATGAAACTCATTGACACATTTATGGAGAATGGACAAAAGGGAGTTGTCTCGGGACATGACCAAAACTGGATTTTGGGTCATGTGCCCGTAAGTGAATAGGACTTTACGGATCGAGACAAGGCTTGGAGTCTTGGGATTGATCGCGTCGGATAATGTTGGACATTTCCGGTATGGAAGGCATGAAGGCGATGAGCGAATCACGGGACCTCGTTGGAAATGGCCACGGGCCATGTTCCAAGAGGCCTATGAAAGGCCCATGCAACCAAGGCCCATGGAACTAATTAATCAAGTCTTGATTAATTAGTACTAAGTAAGCAAGACAAGGATTAAGGTGTTGGTGATTCACCACCTAACCCAATCTTGTCTTGCCATACTTTGTCCTATTTACACCTTACTTGACACCATACTTGTCCCATGCCTTTAGTTGGACAAGTATGGGTTTTGTTATGTTTAAGTCATCTTTTTTCAACATAACAAAGACAAGACAAGAATAGGAAACACATTTTCTCTCCCTCTTCCATGGCCATTTCGGGTTTGGCTAGTTTCCTCCTCCATTTTTGTGTTCTTCAGTCCTCAAAGAGAAGAACTACGTGGCTTTGATTCCCATGTGGATACGTAGGCGTCTTGGAGACTCAAGCCAATCATTCGTTAACCGGTGTTCTTGTTTTGGTAAGAGATAGTGCTGAATTTTTCTCTTGTGAATCCATTCTTTGTTAGTTGTTTCATGGTTTTAATCGTCTCTTGGTTTTTATTGATTTTCCGCTGCGAGTTGGTTCATCTCCAACCCTACCTCGAGACCTAACAAAAGCCTCCTCCGCCGTGCTCGGGTCCAACGTCTAATATCACAAGTTAATACGAGAATAAGGCGTAATTAAAGAGAGGTTTAGAGAGAAAACATTCCCAATTAACCCCCCAAAGGGCTCGGTTTTAGGTAACCTTACCAATTTCTCGAAATTCACCGAAATGGGCCCAAAAGCCCCAAATCTGATCTGCCACGTTTCGGGTCACGGAGCCTTGATGGACTCCGTGACGGTTCGGGTCACGGAACCGTGATGCTCCCCGTCAAGGGTGACGTCACGAAACCGTGACGTGTGCCGTCACAGCCTCCGTCACGGAGCTGTGACGCGCTCCGTCATGGTGCCCGTCACGGATCCGTGACGGGTCTGACTGTTCCGACCTTCTTCTTCCTCCAACTTCTTCTCCCCGAAATTAAACCCTCAAAACTCAATTTTTATCAACCAAAAACCTCCAAATCAGTCCCATAAACCTCAATACTTCAATACCTTAATGAATTTCATCAAAACAACACAAACCCATTGAGATTTCATCATCCAAACCTATTTTTAATCACAAAATATCTACTTAAACCTCAAAAACTCAACATCCATGGAAACCCAACTAGCTCATGCATTTTTCTAGCAAACCCACAAATTAGATTTCAACAAAAACGAATTTGGTTTGAAGATTTACCTTAGGAATGGAAAGGGGATGAAGAAGAACTAGTTTTGGAGGAGATTTGAGAAGAAAAACCACCAAAGGAGCTTCCTTTCTCCACTTTCTTCTTCTTCAAGCTAAGAACTCCTATTTTCTCTCTCTCCTTGTATGATTTTCGGCCACAATGTGTGTCACGCCCCAAATCCGGTTTTGGCCGGACTCGAGACGTGACCTGAAACAATTGAGATAAAAGTAGTAAAACTGTAATAACTCTTTTAAAGCTGAAAGCGAGTCCAAAATATTTCTCAATAATTTAATCCAAAATTTCAAATATAGTGTCAAAACTTGACAAGTGAGATAAGGTAAATAAAGTTCAACGATGTGGACCAACACATCTCTAATACAACGCTCAAGACATCCGGAAGCTCCCGAGCCTCGAATTCCCCAGATCTCAAGTACACCTGTACACACAATAAATAAACAAATAGGGGTGAGCTTACGCTCAGTAGGGAAAATCGTAAACAACTTTAGCCTCCAAGTTTAATAATAAAACTACTTTAGTTCGATGCCACAAAAGTGCTTAAAACCCTTAGACCAAAAGATGTAATAAACAAATAAAAAGCAACGACAACAACAACGCATTCACAAGAACAACGATAACTTCCCAGAGAATAAATAGAGAACATTATATTAAAATAGAAAACCATCACAACTGGGAACGAGTGCATACTATTAATCAATGAAATGTTATGGAATCGGTGTAATAAAATAGTATTGCTTTTCCAAAGATAACAGTAACTTAAAAGATTCCATGGAAATACTATAAACGAATCTTGACTACTAAAATGGGAATAAATGATATCACGCCAACCACTCGCTTTCTCAAGCCTCCGATCCATGGATAGATTCTGGGATCACATCGGTTCCCATATCCCGATCCACCAGAGTACCCATATCATATCAGATTTTCCCTCGGTCCAGAGGAGGCACATACATCGGGGCACCGGAAACCATCCCATAGGGACGCTCATGTCGGGATTCTCGGAAATGCCTCCAAAGGACCATATGTCATAAGGAACCAAGGTAGTGCTCCCGTAGGACGCATACACTTGGGTGAAACCACAGTAACCATTTCTCACAGAGTAATCCATCCAACTGTCCCGTAAAGTCCATCTCCAGTAATCAATGCCCTCAGGCTCCAATAATCAATGCCATGTAGGGTCCAATAACCAATGCCCTCAGGCTCCAATACTCAACCATTATCACGAAGAATCTGTAAAACTCCAACACTCAACCATTATCACGAAGAATCTGTCAAACTCCAACCACCACAACACCACCGGATTACCCCCCCTGGTGTAGTACCGAACCGAACAAGCAAACATCTCAAGAACAAGAATAAAGGAAACACATTACAACACATCAACCAACCAATGCTTATCGAATCACACTTTCACTACAACACATCAAGGACATTCACTTAATCATCAATCCTGGAAGTATACACGTTCATCAATACACACCACACGGAATTCAGGTCCACACTTACACTTACCGTCATACTTACCTGTCACGAAACATCGGTCCATCGATCACCTAATCGTACCGTTCGGCACAACCAGTCATACTCGATCATCCGTTCAAGCATTCGATCATTCAACATTCAATCAATCAACCAATCATGTAAACGTTCAATCAATCAAGCATACGATTTAGCTAGTTTCGTTAGACTCTTAACTTATTCAAATTAAGCAATCAAACATGTGATCCTAACACAACAACTAATCTGAGGGTTCATCACGGCCTCTCTACCAGTAAATCAATTCCCAAGTATTGAAAGCGGGTTACACTAGTTATTCTCATCCTAAGCATGCATTCTAGACGCTTCCGGTTATTAGTAATTGAAAGAGGATTTTTCTAGTTATTCGCATCCTATATGCAATTCTAGGACCTTTCCGATTTTATTAACCTAATAGGCATACTAGTATTGAAATACTCGAGTAGTTTGGACTTTCCCTACCTTGTGGTCTTCCTCTAATAATACTCTACTGTAAAGTCGATTTGCCTCTTCTCCGTTCTTCACACGGGTTCCGGAGTGGTCTTCGTCTTCTCGGGCGGAGTCCGAGCTCTCGGGGGAAGTCCCATCTAATTTTAAAAGATAAAGGTCCAATAAGTTCCGGTATTTGTCCAAAGGTTCTTTGATTTGTCTAAAATTGATTAATTGAACATTTAATTAACCTGATTTTAAAATTAATTTCCTTTCAAGTCGGGTTGACCCGGTTCCGAGCCTGAACCCGGTCTAGACCCGGTCCAGGGTCCAGACCCGATCCGGAGTCCAGTACTTATCCAGCTCTGGGCCTGGCCCAGGTCTTCGATGGTTGGCCCAAGACCGTATTGATCAATGCCCGGTCCCGGCCCACACTTCATGGCCCACACGAACTGGCCTGGGTTTTGCGAGTCTGCGATGAAGGGAGACGGTGGCGAGGGTTTGTCCCTCACCAGCGACGGCGGCGGCGTACGGTGGCAGAGAGCTCAGAGAGGGTAAACTAAGGCGGCGACGGCGTCCGAGAGCTCGGGACGACGAGGGGAGGCCGTCCGAGTGAACCCCGAGCCCCGCTGCATAAGATCTGGACCGGAAGAAGCTCACCGGTCGTTGGAGCTCAGATCTGGACTCGTGAGCTCCGGCCGTGATGTTCCAAATGAGCTCGGTCCAAATCGAGCCTGTACCCACGCGATTCTCAGGCATAAAACCACGGGGACGACGAATCAGGCCGGTTTGGAGCCTCACCGTCACTGATTGTCACCCGTTGTAGGCTCAGCTGAAGAGGGGCGGCGACGCTTGCTTCGTTTTAGCGAGGAAAGGAGGAGGGAGAGTTCTGGGTTGGGCTTTTGGTCAAGGTGGGAGCAGAAGAAGGGAAAGAAGAAGCAGAAGAGTGGTAGAGGTGGACGGGGGTGGTAAACGGCGGCGCTGGTACTCGGGTTCGCGACGAAGATGAGATGCGAGAGAGAGAAGAGCGAAGGGAGAGTTCGAGAGGGAGGAGAGAAAGCGGAGACGGTGAACAATGACCTTGGCTAGGGTTTGGTAGCGTTTTGACGCAACCTGAAAGTGGGCCTTGAATGGTTCGGGCTTGGTCTCGCCCGTAGTGGGCCTGGCCCAACCTTCAGTCCAGTTCAGACAACATCCTTTTTCTTTTTTGATTTTTTTCTCTTTTCAAAACATCTGTTGCAAATCTCTACCCCACGTTTCAACTTCCAAAAAATTTACCCTTGTGAATGTGTGGGGTTTTACAATGTGAAATGTGGGCTGAAATGCTCTCCAAATTGCCTTAAAACCTAAGCTAGAAAAGTCTAGATTGCCTCTTTAAGTCCCTTCCTTCTCCTTGGCTCAAGTGAGGGCAAATGGGTCTTTCTAGACCCATTTCTTCTCCTCCAAGCCATCATGGACACATGTCCATGTGGGGTCCACGTCTATCCAAAATATCTCAGCCTATTTAAATTAATTCCTTAAGACCCTTGATTTGACCGAAATTGACCCCGGGTTGACTTTTTCGTAAAAACAGTCGTTTGAAAGGAAACGACCCAACTAAGCTAACCGTAACGACGGCTAAGCTTTTTGGGTCCCGGAAAGGTCCCGAATGACTCTCAGACTCATTGGTTGACTTTTCCGGCGGAAAGTCAACTTTCGCCAAAAATCATCGGTTCGACCGGGATCGACCCGGGGCGGTTCTTACAATCTCGAACCATGAAAAAATGGTTGTCTAGTCTTAAGCTTCTAGATTATCTCAAATTAATAGACTATGCATAGTATAAAAACACCTTGTTCCCAAAAGAACAAAGGGTAATGTCATTCAAGCCCCAAAACGCTTGGTAGACCAGTTATTCTTGGCCACAACCAAGATACTCGCTAGAGCTATATGTCTTAGTCCATCTATTATCCATTCTTTCACCATCACTTAACTCTGTTTTTCTGCAAACCTGTTAACAAGAACCCATATTTTCTTCTGCTTCGGAGGCCTGATAACCTTCTTCTTTTCTGGCCATGCCCTAGCCACAAGTAGTTTAAAACCATAAGAACATGAGTTGTGTAAAGTTTTAACTATCGTAGGCTTTACCCGTGTCTAATTTGATGGCCATATATCCCACCGCCCCATGCATCTTATTCTTTAGGTAGTGGATTGTAAGAACCGCCCCGATCGATTCCGGTCGAACCGGTGACTTTGGACGAAGTTTGACTTTTGGCCGGAAAAGTCAACCGAAGACTCAGGAAGTCATTCGGGACATTTCCGGGGCCCAAAAAGCTTAGCTGTCATCACGGTTAGCTTAGTTGGGCCATTTCCTTCAGTTTGACTGTAATATTGGTTAGGTCAAATTTCGGTCAAACTTGGACTTTATATCGGTTAATTTCCGATAAAATCTCGGAAAGATGGAAATTATTCAAGTGGAAGTGACCCCACTTGAAACTTGTCATAATTGGCTTGGAGGGTGAAAAAGGAGCTTCAAATGACTCTTATACCCTCCTAACTTACCTTTAAAGGGATATGACCTTAAGTGCTTTTCGGTATTTGTACAAAAATAGGTCATTTAAAGAAACATGAGCACACAAATCAGCTCACTCACTAGTGTTGCAGCCGAAAATCACAAGGAGAGAGAGAGGGGAGAGCTCATTTCTTGAGGAAGAAGAAAGTGAAGAAAGCTTGGATTTTGGAGCTAGTTTGTAGTCCTTTTGCCTCCATTTTCCTTCCATCTTCTTCATCTCCCAATTCTAGAGGTATGGATGCTCTTAACTCTCCATTTCATCCACTTTCAATCTTTGGGTTTTGTGGGTTTTTGGTTCAAAGTTGAAGAACTAGCTTTGTGGTTGTTGCTTGGAGAAGAAGTAATGAAGTAGGATGTTTGGATTGTATTTTGGTTGAAGTTTTGATGAACCCATTGAGGGTGTTGATGTTGGGTAACTTTGGATGAACATTTTGGAGTTGAGAGGACTTGGAAATGGGGGTTTTATGGTGATTTTCGTGAAACTCGAGTTGGGGAAGAAAAGAGGAGGAACTGGTCAGGTTTGATACGGAACGGGGTATGGAGAGTGCCACATTCCGGCCCCTCTGAGTGGCACGGAATGGGCCACATTCCGTCCCATTGAGTGGCACGGAATGGGTCACATTCCGGCCCATTGAGTGGCACGGAATGGGTCACATTCCGGCCCTTTGAGTGGCACGGAATGGGTCACATTCCGGCCCTCTGAGTGGTATGGAATGGGTAACCAGTTAGGAGGTCTAAGTCGTGTACTCAGTGATGCAAGTTAAAGACATTAATGCATAGAGTGAGAACGACTCGAGTCTTATTGATTTCAATGGTTGTTTAAATTTAAATCTTTTGTTTACAATGGTTACATCGCTTGAGTGATATCCTTACCCTATGGACTGTAATGTACAGTGATCGGGGAAACCAAATGGTTGAGATCGGTATTGGGTTAACAAGCAATGATGGAACCGTATTGTATATTGTTGAGTAAATTATTTGTTAAGTGCGTTACCACCGTGTTGGTCGTTTCATGTTGTTAAGGTTGAAGGGTTGATTGATTGAGGTATTGATGAGGTGGAAGATTGGAGTTATTGGAGTGTTACCTGTTGGAGTGGTGTTGAACGAAGGGTGAATTTATGGAAGGCTTGGATTGTTAAAATTTTGAAATTGTTTGAGAATTGACTCGATTATGATATTGAGAATCGTTTATGGAATCAAGTTTGAAAAGATGATCCGATTGGGATAACTTTTGAAAAGAGTAGGACTCGAGTATTCTTGCACCCTCTTTGATTGTGTGTGTACTTGAAAAGAGTAGTACTCGAGCCTGGTTCGCACTCGATCTTCTACTGTTCGTCCCCTGAACCAAGTGAATTGATGACCAGTCAGGGGAACATCTACTAGGTTTAGTTCATCCAGTACATCCTGGAAATCATCTATTAGACGTTGTGGGTACGACCCCCCACCTTTAGTTTCTCTGTGTCCTAGTATGGCGTTAAAGTCCCTAATAAGAACCAAATTTGGTTGTGCCTGTTGATGAAGCCTACGGAGTAAATCCCAAGTGTGATACCGCTAATCCCTACGAGCTTCTCCATAGATGCCCGTAACTCGGAGGTTCGCATATCCCAGCGTCGATACTTCTGATTCAATAAAATGGTCATCCCACTCTCGTATACCCACATCAACTCCCTGTACCCATAAGAGGGCTAGCCCACGTCCCGTGTCAGAGGCTGGGACTGTAATGTGGTCATGGAAGCCATTGATCGAGCTAATAATCGAACATCCTGATCAGAAGCAATCATCTCCGATAGGAACACAAGATAAGAGTTATGCGTACGGAGCAATTGACGAAGGTACTGCTTATGGGGTTCTGTCCCCAATCCTCGACAATTCCACAAGATCATACGGAAGTCCGGAGAAGGGGGCATATCTCCAGGTTCGTGACCCGACCCCGGGTCATCTCGTCTCCGACATTGGGCATTCGTCTGATTCGCTGTAGGGGTGGAGACAGGCGGAGAAATCTGTCTCGAAGTAGGTGTAGAGAGATCAATCGGAGGTGGGGTTGAACTGGTAGAGGGTCGAGTGGAAACCCATTGACTACTTTGCTGAGCCATAGACCATGACTGAGGATCAGCCGAAGAGTGAGGGGGGGAGGGGTGGAGAGTAGTCAGACAGAGGCCGGAAGCCAGGAGCGACGACGGCTATGCGCCTTTACCATAGGCACGAAAACCCTATCAAAGAGAGACATTCCTGTTTGATTTAATTATTTTAATGGGATATTTACAATAAAAATGATTATTTCAATGGTTGTTAAAACAATTCATTCTTTTTTTTCTTCTGAAAATGGATTATGAAAATACTTTAATTTTAATCTAAGAACATTAGTGTAGTACAATATTATGAATGAACACGTGCACGTCACTAAACCTTGCAAGATGAATCAAAGGGCTTTGTATATGGAATAGGTTGTACAGAAGTAGCATGATATTGCAGGTACCAGATTGGGCTTCCCTTTATTACCATTTTTCCCAATACCCTGTAACTTTTGAACACAAGCCCAACGGCTATAAAGTGCGAACTCTATCTGCGCCGTCGGATTGACTCGAGATCTCACGGTCTACAATCAAAATCAATAAGACCGTTGTGCGAGAATCGTTGCTTCGACACCTTTAAAAACAGCCTCCTTTTCAATCCTTCCATCTCCGATTTGTCACAATCCATCGAGGGAGAGAGCGAGAGCGTGAGGGCTTGAGGAGGAAGACCCAGAAGTCTCCGATAGTTCGTGGTATCGTCGTCGTTCTCTGAAGATTTGGCAAGTTTTTCTTTAGCGAATCAAAGAATCTATAATGGCTGCAAGACCGATTGTCCCTCAGCAAGCATTAGGTACTGTTTTTCGTCTTATTTGATGGGTTTTTTCTGGGTTCTACGAAACTTGCTTTGTATTTCGTCGGTATTGCTCCGTGTGGATCTTGGTGTGTTTGGTTGATGAGAAACAGTAGGAAAGCGAAAAAGAATTCGATAGGCTCCGGGATATTAGATTCCTTTTTTAATCGCAGATGAGTCGGAACCAATTATGTTTAGATGTTTCTGAAGTTGATAGTTTTAGCGATGTGTTGTTGATTTTTTTATTTCTTCTTTGTTTCCTGAAATCGATATGGATCTGGTCGAAAGGGTTTATTCTCAAATTGGGTTTTTGGGATTCAGGTTTTATTCTCAATTTGTATTAGATTTGGGGATTTTGTATTGTTGAATTGATTTGGAGAAGTAAATTGGATGATGTAGGCGATGGAGCTTTAGGAGGAGGTAAACAGAAAAAGGGAGGTGCAGTGGAAGGGAGGAGCCGCAGAGCACTTGGGGATATTGGCAATCTGGTTACTGCCAGAGGAGCTCCAGTCGTAGAGGGAAAGCATATTACAAGACCCCTTACAAGGTCATCATCATCTTCTTCTTTCAAGACCCATCTTTGTACAAGTATCCTCTTTAGTTTTTGTTGTTGATTCCTTTTGATTTATCTGTGTTCAGGAGCTTCTGTGCCCAATTGCTTGCCAATGCTCAAGCAGCCGCTGCTGTTGAAAACAAGGTATCATCAGTCAAAATGTTTCCTTTTTGCCAGACTTAATTCGCATTCAACTTAGAAGAATCATCTGTCTCTATTTACAGAAGAAACAGACTTGTGCTCTTGTGGATGGAGGAGCTCCAGTTGTTCCGGCCATTGCAAAGCCAGTCCAGAAGAAAGTCCCCCAGAAACCCAAGCCAGAGGAGGTGGTTGAGCTAAGCTCGGACAGTGAGAGACAAGTTGCCAAGCCAGCCATTAAAAAGGATGGAGAAGGCTCGGCAAGGAAGAAAACTGTTCACGCCTTTACTTCTGTACTATCTGCTCGTAGCAAGGTGAGTACAGTAACTGATACTACAGCTTGTTAATCAATGGTGGTGTCTGATGATACCTTTTTGTTGCAGGCTGCTTGTGGGCTGTCCAAGAAGCCCAAGGAGCAGATTGTTGACATAGATGCTGGAGATGCTTACAACGATTTGGCAGCTGTGGAGTACATAGACGACATTTACAAGTTCTACAAGCTGGTGGAGAGCGAGACGAGGCCGCATGACTATATTGAGTCGCAGCCCGACATCAATGAGAAGATGAGGGCAATTCTGATCGACTGGCTGATCGACGTCCACACCAAGTTCGAGCTGGTGCCGGAGACCCTTTACCTGACGATCAACATAGTGGACCGGTTCCTGGCCGTGAAGACGGTGCCGAGGAGGGAGCTGCAGCTGGTGGGGATGAGTGCGATGCTGATGGCGTCCAAGTACGAGGAGATCTGGGCGCCTCAGGTGGAGGACCTGGTGTGCATTGCGGACAGGGCCTACAGCCAGGAGCAGATACTGGCCATGGAGAAGACCATACTGGGGAAGCTGGAGTGGACTCTGACCGTCCCGACGCCGTACGTGTTCCTGGTGCGTTTCATCAAGGCGGCGATTCCTGACGAGGTGATGGAGAACATGGTCTACTTTCTGGCGGAGCTGGGGATGATGCATTACGGCACGATAAGGTATTGCCCGTCGATGATAGCGGCGGCGGCGGTGTATGCGGCTCGGTGCACGCTCAACAGGAGCCCGGCGTGGAATGAGACGCTCAAGTTCTATACGGGCTTCTCTGAGGCACAGGTGGTGGAGTGTGCGAAGCTGTTGGCACTTTACCATTCGAGTGCCAGTGAAGCGAAGCTGAGGGTTATATACAGGAAGTACTCGGGTAGCGAGAGGGGTGCAGTGTCTCTGCTTCCGGCAGCCAAAACTCTGCTGTCGTCTTCTTCTTCCTCTGCTGTGTAAGGAGACAAGAGAGGTGTCACATTGCTTGTGACTGTGAGAGAGAGTTACTAGTCTCTGTGTTGGTTGACAAACAAAGCATTTCATATTAAGTTGATTTAAATGAATGAAATATATTGTCAAACATTAGCGCCATTGCACCGCTTGCATTTCAACCATAGTTTTTACTTGAACAAACTATGCGGAAAATACAAAACAGACTGGAGCAAAATAGTCTTTTTTATCATAATTTTTCGACTCTCGAGCTTCGATTTTCTTACACAAGCAAAATCATTGTTTCGTAGATTAATTAACCTAATTAGTAGTAATCAAAATATTATTGAAGCATTAAAGAGTTATTATTACAAACTCCGGGAGGTCTTTGATCCCCAAGACAAGATGACAGTTAACTACTAGGTGATGATGTTTTTTTTATTATCAGCGAGACTTATAAAATACCAAATTCTCCAAAACATGAGAAAGAGGCATGTCTCCGGAATGGGAAATATGAGAATGAAATTGAAACTAATACAACAAATTGACCAACACAGGGTCAAAACTACTACGTCCGAAAGCCAAATGAACAACAACAAAAGCTCATGACAGAATTACCAAAGCCAAACTCTAAGAGATCTTGGAAGCCAACGCGCCGTCCACCTAGACACTCCTCACGCCGCACCCGATAACCCTGGCCAACTGAACTCGCCCACCTAATTTAGTCCGAAAATCGAACACGTCAACCTATCGAACCAAAGCTCAGTAGATATCCCCACACCCTGTGGCCAGCACCAAACAGAGAGACAAGGGAAGAAGGAGATCGAAGAGTCGTAGAGAACCGAGCGGAGACGAAGTCCGCCTTGACCAAATCTGAAGTTCCTCCGCTGTGTCCAATGGAAGACAGCACACCAGAGGGCCAACACTCAAACTACGACGACTCGAAGGGAGGACGATGTTGATAGACAATAATTAAAACCAAAAAGCTCAACTGCCAAGAACCGCTCAAAATAGTGCCTAAAGCCTGCTTGATCCTTGCTTTTCAAGGACTCTTTTCGTCATAATGTGGGTGGCCGAACTTAAACTTTTTTATCAGCAAGTTTTTTTATTTTTATAGAAGACCATGTTTTCAAAATGAAAACACGATCAAGGGGATACCCCTCGAGTAGAAACCAGAGCGTGCCCAATAGGTACCTCACAACAAGAATAACAAACCCTTTGAAAGGGATTAACAGAGGTCTAACAAACCTAAATATTGCTAACATGAAGAACAACTAAGCTTAACCACAACAAACTAAACCAAACATGGCCCAAACAGGGAACTACGAACTACAGTCCGCCCAAGGACAACCCGCCAATGCTGGCAACCACAACAACAAGGGCCAAAACACAGAAACGAGGCTACAGGCCCAAATAGAAACAAAACAAAAGCCCAAGCAGAAGACTCGTAGCCCAAACCAAGAAACCTACCAACCCTAGCTACGAAAACCCTACTCCTCAACAAGCTGCTCCCGCCACAGACAACCCCCAAACTACGTCGGACGAAGCTCAAACCCCAAAGGCCACCAAATCTCGAACTCAACCAGCAGATCTTGATAGCAACTACCAAACCAGGAAAACAACCATCTCGGGGCCCAACACCCAGCTAATCCGAGAGGTCCCGACCTCCACCAAGTCGGGAAGAGAAGATGTGACAGAGGAGAGAAGAAAATAGAATACCTTGAAGAAAAGAATCGCACCAAGACGAACCGCTTTTCCGTGATGACGAGCAAGATCGCCACCGCGCCGATGGTCAACACCAAACAGTCGACGCTCATGGCAAGGAAGGAGCGGGAAGAAGCGTCGCGTCAAAGTCAGAGGTGAGGAGGGTTGAGACCGGAACCCACAAAACGCACTGCGATAGATCCGGTGAAAGAAATCCCCCGATCTACCACCAAAAGGGAGTAGAAACAGTTATCATTGAAGATCCACATCAGAAACGCTGAGGCGAGGAAGTGGGAGCTCGGAAAAAGGAGAGAAACCCAAAGCCAAGGAAGAGAAGGTGAAAGCCGGCGACCAGAATGAAATTGGATCTGGCCATCCACTCCAAAGACAAAGAAGAAGGGCTTTCCACTAACAGATCTAACGATTCAAGGTTGGCACCACCGGAGACTCACTCGAAAACCCCCGACCAACAACGAAACTGACCCCCGTGCCCTAAATCTAGCCCAACACTTCTTCCCCGGTGTCAAAACCAACACCAAACCACCAGAAGCTCCATCAACAGAGAGAACTGGGGAAGAAGGGGCTAGCAATCAGGACACTAGAATCAGATATGAGGCAACCAAGGCGCCCGGAGGAGAGAAATGAGAAAAAAGGACGATCGAAGAGGGAAAAGAGAGGATGGGCCACCGGTGACTCTCTGGCAAACAGAGTTGCCAAGATTGTCACCGGCGGCCACACACCTTAGAACTAGGGTTTGTAGAAGTAGAGAGAAGGGAGAGCGAAAATGTATAGAGAGAGAAAGATGGCCGAACTTAAACTTGACAGTCTGTAGGGGAGGATAGTGAAAGCTTTAATGGTATGTGAAAGTAATTCATCAAAGGATTCATGATCCATCAGAGTGCGTATATGAATATACATAGAATATGTGATACAATAGGATTCCTATATTACTGCGATACATATTCATGCTAAAGACTATCATAACAGAAATACAAGTATCAGTTATGTATATGATTCAAATACAATAGATATAGATAAATATAATCTAACACGCCCCCACGGTCAAAGATAGATCGGTAAGAATACTGAGACTGGAACGGAAGTCCTCGTACAGAGGAGACAGAAGTCCGTTGGTAAAGATATCCATAAACTGGTACGAGGATGGCACATGGAGCACACGAACCCAACCTACATCAACTTTCTCACGTACAAAATGAAAATCAAGTTCGACATGTTTGGAACACTGATGTTGAACCAAATTATCAAACATATATACAGAGAAAATGTTTTCATAAAATACGACAGTTGTAGTGCAGATGGGACAATGTAATTCGAGTAAGAGATTGTAGAGTCAACATGACTCGGTGACAGCATTAGCGACACCGTGATACTCTACCTCGACACTTGAGCGAGAGACAACATGTTGACACTTGGAGGACCATGAGAAGTGATTGGGACCAAGGAAGACATAATATCCAAAGGTAGAGTGACGAATATCAGGACAACCGACCTAGTCGGCATCAGAGTAGGCAATGAGAGCAAGAATAAGGGAAGGGCGGAGGTGGAGACCGTAGGAAAAGATACCTTGTAAATAGCGAAGAATACGTTTTAAGGCATGAAATGAGGTTCCCGAGGATAATGCATAACAAGACACACTAAGAAATGTTTAGACGAGTGAAGGTGGGATATTGAAGGGCACCTTCTAGGCTACGATAAAGAGTAGGGTAAGAGACCACATGACTAAAGGAAGATGAGAGTTTGGATTTGGTATCCACCAGAATGAGACGCATAGTGCTGGAAGACATGTTGGCTCGTTCGAGAATTTCTCAAGAAAACTTCTCTTTAAGAGAGAATAATACCAGAAGGAGATCTAGTGATGGAAATGCCAAGAAAATAGTAGAGAGGATCAAGATTGGTCACATCGAATTCAGAATTAAGAAAAGTGGTAAGCGATGAAAGAAGTGTAGGAGAAGAGGCAGTGAGAAGAATGCTATCAACGTAGAGAAGGAGAAAGGCTATATGATATTCGTTTGTATATGAAGAAGGACGTATCTGCCTGGTTGTTGATGAAGCCTATGGAGAGGAGGTAGGAAGATAAACATTGGTACCGTCACTCCTACCTCTCCCTAGCCCACGCCTCTAATCACGAACCATGGACCGCCCCTCTCACCAAGGGGATGTGAAAGAAGAAAGCATCGGCCCACCATGGAACCAGTCCTCTAGAAACCTCCGCAAGAGGTATCCTCAACCGCTGGGGCTCTACATTCGCGAATGGGAGAAATGACCGGCTCTATAGGACTGCTCGATATGAGAGGATGCTGAAATCCCCCCACAGCACCACCAGTGCTCGATAGTACACCGGAGGCGCTGTTGAGTCGTAACAGCTCACAGCCAAAAGCGCTACCGAATCGGATCTCCATTGTAAGAACCGCCCCGGTTGACACCGGTCGAACCGGTGAAATTTGGGAAAAGTTGACTTTCGCCGGAAAAGTCAACCGGTGACTCCGGGAGCATTCGGGACCTTC
Organism: Erodium maritimum; assembly: GCA_963921825.1. Taxonomy (NCBI): domain Eukaryota; kingdom Viridiplantae; phylum Streptophyta; class Magnoliopsida; order Geraniales; family Geraniaceae; genus Erodium; species Erodium maritimum. Next base: position 17,944,943 of record OY997591.1, read on the forward strand.
CCGGGACCCAAAAAGCTTATCCGTCGCTACGGTTAGCTTAGTTGGGTCGTTTCCTTTTAAATGACTACTTTTGCGAAAAAGTCAAATCCGGGTCAAACAGGGTGAAATTAGGGGCTTTATCGGATTAAATTAAATGAGCAGAAACAATTATGGGTAGAGGTGGACCCCACATGGACACATGTCCATTTCCATATGGCTTGGAGGAGAAGAAAGGTGTGAGAAAAGACATAATTGACCCTATTTGTGAACATAAGAAGAAATGGGGGCATAAGGGGCGATTTGGGCATTACCCTTTTAGGTTAAAGACCATTTGGAGCAAAACTCAGCTCATATTTTGAGCTTGGCCGAAAATTACAAGAGAAGGGAGAGAGAGAAAACTCCATCGAAGGAAAAGGAGAAGAAGAGAAGAAAAGGGAGCTCATTTTGCTTGATTTCTCCACCAAAGTCCCTCATTCTTCCATATTTCTCATCCTTTATTCATTTCCCAAGGTAAACTCTCAATCAAATCTCATTTTGATGAACTTTGGGTTGTGGGTTTGGTAGAAATTGCATGAACTAGGCTTGGGTTTATGGGTCTGAGGTTTGTCATGATTAAATGGTTGATTTGTGGAAAAAAGTGGAGGATTATGTTGGATATTGGTTGGGTTTTTTGATTTGATGAAAACCAATCTTGGGTCTTGAAGTTTTGAGGTTATTGAGGTGGATTGTGAGGTTAACAATGGAGTTTTGAGGGTTTGGATTCGTGAAGAAGAAGCTGGAGGAAGAAGAAGGAAGGGTCTGTTCGGACCTATCACGGATCCGTGACGGGGACCGTGACGGAGCACGTCACGGCTCCGTGACGGAGACCGTGACGGCACACGTCACGGTTCTGTGAGGTTGACCGTGACGGTTCAGGTCACGGTTCCGTGACCCAAACCGTGACGAAGCCCGTCAAGGCTCCGTGATCCACTCCGTGACGGATCAGAAATTGACCTTTTAGGTCTATTTTGGTTGTTTTCGATTAATTAGGAAGGTTATCTTTAACCGAACGTATTGGGGATTAGGCTGGGTGTTTTCTCTTTAAACCGACCTTGAATTATTATTGATTCTCGTATTTCTTTGTGATCTTAGACGTCGTTCCCGATCACGGCGGAGGAGGCTACTAGGTGACTCGTGGTTGTTCGTGTTGGATAGCAGTTGAGGTAGGGAAAAGTAGCGAATACCGGTTTAAATGCGGAAAGTTACTAGAATTGCATATAGGATTTAAGTAACCGGAATATTGTAGAATCACACGTAGGATGTGAATAACTAGTTTACTCGTATTTGAAAGATGGAACCACTTGCGGGCCATGTCGGGCCCGTAGGTGTGGGACTTGATGTGCTGTAGAAATGCATGAGGGCCATGTCGTGCCTGTATGATTGTGTGTTGGTTGCGCTTGTTTGTGACTAGTAGCTTGTAATGTTGGTCTGTGATATGTCCCGTTGTCCAATTAAGGATCATGATATGCTATGAGAATGTGGTGAATGTTAGCGTGAACTATTGTTGGTGACATGTTTGAGACCCTGTATGTGTGTACCCTGGTAGGACGTCTAGGCCGAGGATGGTGTTCTAGTCCGATATCGTGGCCGATGTTGTGTGTTCCTGCACCATATGTTCCGAGGCTAGGTGTTCCGGTATGGTATCTGTACCGATGGAGGATTTTGGTATAGGATATCTAGGCCGAGGTTGGTGTCCGGTATGATGTCTATACCGTAGAGGATTCTGGTATAGGACATCTAGGCCAGGACTGGTGTTCTGGTATGATGTCTAAACCGATGAAGGATTCCAGTATAGGATATCTAGGCCGAGACCGGTGTTCCGGTGTGATATCTATACCGACGGAGGATTCCGGTATAGGATATCCAGGCCGAGGATGGTGTTCCGGGCGATATCTAGACCGATGATGTGTGTTGCGGCACGATATGTCCCGAGGCTAGATGTTCCGGTATGACATCCTGACCGATACTGTGTGCTCAGCTATACGTATATCTAGACCGATATTGTGTGTTCCGGTATGATACCTATACCGACAGAGGATTCCGGTATAGGATATCTAGACTGAGGCTGGGTGTTCCGGTAGGATACCTATACCGATAGAGGATTCCGGTATAGGATATCCTGACCGAGGCTATGTGTTATGATATACTTATATCTTGATGATGTGTGCTCCGGTATGATACCTATACCATAGATGATTCCGGTATAGGATATCTAGACCGACGCTGTGTGTTCCGGTGTGTATTGGTAATGATTTACTGTTTGTATTTACTCGGTGACTCTTTGAGATATGGGTTGGGTGTGAACCTTGAGAAAGTGTTAGCTGTTGAGCAGGGTTGATTTCACACGCCAGGTGTGGCGGTTGGGTAAGTGATGTAATCAAACGAGGTTATGGTTAAGCGAGGTGTGTTACGATAATGATTGTAATTACGCGTTTTCCTGTCGAGTTCGTTAGTGTCTTTGCTTGACTAGTATGCCATATTTGGGCGGGTGTCCGTGGGGTGAGCGACACGCTCGTCCCCTTTACTACTTTTTCCTACTGAGCGAAAGCTCACCCCTTCTTTACTGTTCTACAGGTTTTGAGCGGGATTTGATGTAAATGACGTCTCGGAGCTTGGGAGCTTAGCGAGAGTCCTATTTTTGGATGGTCTAGAGACGTACTTCCTTTCGTATTAAACTTATTTTATTTGGATTTTGAACATTTGACTCTTGTTATCAGAATTACTGGTTTTACACTATTATTGGAGGTTTATTTGTTTAAAATTGCATTTATTATTATTATTTTCGGTTCACGTCTCGAGTCCAGTCAAAACCGGATTTGGGGCGTGACATCCATGACAGATCCCTTAGCACCTCAAGGTATACTTGGATGAGTGGCACAAGTGGCCGATCTTGCGATTGTGGCCACCACAAGATGTTGGTGGGATTTTCCCGAATGTACAAGTCCTCACCGATAGCATAACACCACAAGTCCTACACAATTGTGGATCTAGATCTATTGATCTCACCAAAGATCTGAGTCCCCATCAACCCCTCGACCCGGATCAGAATGATTAGAAGATACGTCCAGATATGAGCCCAAGATCAACACTGGAAATAGATAGGGCCTCCTATGGCATGCTAATTTCAAAGGATACAATATCGACGTTGCTATCCTACAATGATTCACAAACAAGCACATCTACCGACAAGAACAAATAGGTGAGGTCTATTATGTAGGCTCGTTAGAGCCAATGAGTCAAGGATCAAGCAACATGGTGTGTGTGTGAAAATCAAGTTCGACATATTTGGAACGCTGATGTTGAACCAAATTACTAAACATATATACATAGCAAATGTTGTCATAAAATACGACGGTTGCAGTGGAAAGGGGAAAATGTAATTCGAGTAATAAGAGATTGTGGAGTCAACATTACCCGGTGACAGCAATAACGACACCGTGATACTCTACCTCGACACTTGAGCGAGAGACAACATGTTGACACTTGGACGACCATGAGATGCGAATGGGACCAAGGAAGACATAATATCCAGAGGTAGAGTGACGAATATCAGGACAACCGACCTAGTCGGCATCAGAGTAGGTTATGAGAGCAAGAGTAATGGAAGGACGGAGGTGGAGACCGTAGGAAAAAAATACCTTGTAGATAGCGAATAATACATTTTAAGGCATGGAATGAGGTTCCCGAGGATCATACATAACAAGACACACTAAAAAATGTTTAAACGAGTGAAGGTGAGATATTGAAGGGCACCTTCCAGGCTACGATAAAGAGTAGGGTAAGAGACCACATGACTAAAGGAAGATGAGAGCTTGGATTTGGTATCCACCAGAAAGTGACACATAGTGCAGGAAGACATGTTGGCTCGAGCGAGAATTTCTCAAGAAAACTTCTCTTGAGAGAGAATAAGACCATAAGGAGATCTAGTGACAGAAATGCCAAGAAAATAGTAGAGAGGATCAAGATTGGTCATGGCGAATTCAGAATTAAGAAAAGTGGTAAGAGATGAAAGAAGTGCAGGAGAAGAGGCAGTGAGAAGAATGTCATCAACGTAGAGAAGGAGAAAGGCTATATGAGATTCATGTTTGTATATGAAGATGGACGTATCTGCCTGGTTGTTGACGAAGCCTATGGAGAGGAGGTTGGAAGATAAACACTGGTACCGTCACTCCTACCACTCCTTGGCCCACACCTCTTATCACGAACCATGGACGCCCCTCTCACCAAGGGGATGGGAAAGAAGAAAGCAGCGGCCCACCATGGAACCAGTCCTCTAGAAACCTCCGCGAGAGGTATCCTCAACCGATGTGGCTCTACATTCGCGAATGGGAGAAATGACATGCTCTATAGGACTTCTCGATATGAGAGGATGCTGAAATCCCCCCAGATCACCACCAATGCTCGATAGTACACCGGAGGCGTTGTTGAGTCGTAACAGCTCACGGCCAAAAGCGCTACCGAATCAGATCTCCATGACACGATCTCTTAGCACCTCAAGGTATACTTGGATGAGTGGCACAAGTGGCCGATCTTGCGATTATGGCCACCACAAGATGTTGGTGGGATTTTCCCGAATGTACAAGTCCTCACCGGTAGCATAACACCACAAGTCCTACACAAATGTGGATCCAGATCTACTGATCTTACCAATGATCTGAGTCCCCATCAACCCCTCGATCCGGATCAGAATGATTAGGAGATACGTCTAGATATGAGTCCAAGATCAACTCTGGAAATAGATAGGGCCTCCTATGGCATGCTAATGTCAAAGGATACGATATAGACATTGCTATCCTACAATGATTCACAAACAAGCACATCTACCAACAAGAACAAATAGGTGAGGTCTATTATGTAGGCTCGCTAGAGCCAATGAGTCAAGGATCAAGCAATAGGGTGTGTTTGGGGATGCATACCTCTCCCTTCCTAGGTCGGTACAAACCGATGATCTGATTCCCCCAATCCTTGGTGTTCTCGTTGAATGCTTGTTTTCCCCTCCAACGCCATGTATCAGTTGGTACAGACACCCTTAGGTCAAGTCAAGCATTGACAACTACAAGTTGCAGCTGAGCAACCAACAGTATGAGGATCGTCCCTCCTGGAGATCGCTCGTCTTTAGTTGTCCTTGGAATAGCGAACACTTAGTTATAGGATTAGTGTCTAGAGAATATGAGACATGACTCAAGTCTTACCTTTTTATTTCGTTGTTTGCTATTGCATTTTAATTCGGTCTTTTTGTTCTATTTTGCGTCTATAATTCTTATTCTTATCTAATAAAATTTGTATACGCTAAAAAAACAGCTAGGCTAATGCATTCTTCTGTAATATTTTTACTTAGTGCATGCAACTGTACAACATGTAGATGATTGCATGTATTGTAATCATCCATAACAGTAATAAATTGTTTCTGGTGGGGAATTGGAGAATAACATTATTTATTTATTTTAAAATTCTTGGTCTGATTTATGGTGAAAGACTTTCATAGCATGTCATCTTCACGGAAATAGTAATGAAAAAGTCCATTAGTGATGTACATACGTATTGTTTTCGTGTTTTGACCTAAAAAATTAGAAAGCAATTTGTTGTGTGCATTGATATTCATCCTCCTCCACTATGGAGTGATGGAGAGTGTTTTGTCGTGACCGAATCCCATAATGTCGTAACTCTTCTATATATACGTGACTTTGCACCTCTACTTCCGATGCATCAGTCTGGTAGAAATGGAGTTTTACCTCATCCTGCTTTGTTTATTGGCCTTCTTCTTACCCTTCCGCCTCATCCTCCGCCGCGCCTCTCCAGCCAAGAACCTCCCTCCGGGACCCACAGGCCTCCCCATCATCGGGAACCTCCACCAACTGGGGCCCATGCCCCACGTGTCCCTCTCCCGCATGACCGACCTCTACGGCCCCCTCATCTCCCTCCGCCTCGGCTCCCTCACCACGGTCGTCGCCTCCTCGCCTGACCTCGCCAAGGAGATCCTCCAGAAGAACGACCAGTCCTTCGCCAACCGCCCCGTCCCGGACGCCGTCGCTTCGCAGCCCCACGTGGAGGGCACCCTCGCCTGGGTCCCTGGCGACCACCACTGGCGCAACCGCCGCCGCGTCTGCAGCACCCAGATGTTCACCGCCGCCCGCCTCGACTCCCTCGAGCACTTGCGCCTCGCGAAGGTCCGGCAGCTGCTGGCACATATCCGGGGCCACTGTGCCGCTGCAACGCCGGTGGACGTGGGGGCGCTGGCGTTCGCGGCCACGCTGAACCTGATATCGAACACGGTGTTCTCGACGGATATAGTGGACCCGGAGTTCGAGAGCGCCGGGGAGTTTAAGGAAGTGGTGTGGCGCATAATGGAGATGGCTGGGAAGCCGAACCTGTCGGACTACTTTCCGGCGATGAAGAGGTTTGACGTGCAAGGAGTGAGGAGGTACGTGAAGCCCTCATACTTGAGGTTGCACGAGATCTTTGATGTCCTTATCGACAAGCGCTTGCAGGAGAGAGCCACCGGTAAGGCCCAAGCTGCCGGTGACTTCTTGGATGTCCTCCTCGATCAGGTCCAAGAGGACGGCTCCGATTTCACCACTTTGACCATCAAACCCTTGATTCTAGTAAGATTTCATTCCTCGTAAATTCATTACCTATCACTTTAGTAATTACTTGAAATCATTACATATAATGGTTGCTCAATAATTAAAATTGGCTGTCTATATCGGAGTAACGAAGCTACTTGACTGACGGACATAGAGCCTCAGCCAAGTATTATAATTGGTCGGTCAGGAAACTTACCGTCGAACAATTTGTCAACCAAATTTCTTCGGCTTTAAATGATTTACATTTTCATCGCCCATGAAAATTATGCGTAACATCGAAAGTGTGATGATTAATTGACCCGTTGATATACATCTTGATCCCTCCACCCATCAGTTCGAGCTTTTGGGTTGGATAGGGCTTTAACAATTCCTCAAAAAATAGGAGTACGGACGTAGTTTTTTTTCATCATAAACATAATTAACGATCGTCGGTATTGTATTTTCATAATCGAGGAAAGGTCTTCCTCCATGAGATAAGATTTTTCATCACAGAAGATTGATGTCCTGGTGATGATATAATGTTTGGGAAATTTGGAAATTACAATTAGTTTAAACCCCAAAATAAATTGTATATGAGAGGATTTGAATTATGGTTGTTCAAGTAAAAGCGTATGAAGTTAACTTAATTACATGTATTGTAGCTTTTTATTATTTATTTTACTATACTTTATTATAAGGTAATTTTCATCACAATGTCCTAACTATTAATTTTTTTCACCTCAATACCCTAGGATGCATTTTTTTTTCATTTTGATACCCGCCGTCAATTTGTCATCCATTTTTGGATGAAAACACTTAAAAAGTCCATAATACCACCCACTAACAATCAAAATTTTAAAAGCATGCCATTGGTTTTCAAAATTTATTTAAAAAAAATCAGTTTTTAACGTCATAAGAATGATTTCTAGAGTAGTGAGGTGCCACAAAAAATAGTTAGGGTATTGAGGTGAAATAAAGCCATTCTAGGGTATTGAGGTGCCACTAAAAATAGTTAGGGTATTGGGGTGAAAAAAATTAATTGTTAGAGTATTGAGGTGGAAATTACCCTATATTATATACTAAATTCTCGTACTACACCAAATTTTGAAATAAAAATATAGATAATTGAAAAGTATTTATTGTGAACTCTGCACGTTTTAATGCATGAGAAATAATACACTATAAGTATTTGCAAAAAAATAATACATCGTAAGTATTTGCAAAATGTTCATAGTTCATAAGAAGTTTATATTAATTATCTATATTTTTATTTTAAATTTTGAATTTTGGTATAGTACGGGAATATAGTAATAATAAAGTATACTAAACTAAACAATAAAAGGCTATAATGTACGTAAGTAATTTGGCTCAAGTGATTAAGTTCAAACATTTTTTTATTGAACAACCATATGGTTCAAATTCTCTCACATACAATTTATCTTGAGGTTAAACTAAAAGTAATGAGGGTATTTTTGTTCTAAATTATTTCAAAAACATATATTTTCTAATATTAAATTATAAAGACATACTAAAAAATATGTTATATTATAAAGAATAGATTTCCAAATTTCTCTAAGATTTTTAATCACAAGGGTCTGCTGTCCTATGTGATGAAAAACTTTATTTTAATCACGTAGGAATTGAAATATCGTTTCTTAGATTAGTATGGGGTGGTGGTTGACTACCAATGTCATATACTAGTTACTTATTATTAGTTAAACATGACATTAATAATTGGGTAATTTGTGATAGGTGGAATGTTTACATCAGATACTTCTATTCACATAATTATTATACTTTGTTCAGTGGACATTATATTGATATAAATTATATAAGAAAACATATGTACATAACTACAAGATACGTGTGAAAATGAGAGATGCATAACGCTTTTGGTGTAGAGAAACATATGAAGCATATATAACTTACACAGAACGCCAACTATATAGTCATGCATAGCAGGTAGCATTAATTTTGGGTAACCACATTGATGCTGATTTTCTCCATGACATGTACCAAAGCAATCGCAATCTGCTGACTTTCACCATTCGACAGCTAATAAGTCTTACAAACTTTGTCTCGATTTGTACTTCGCATCTTTATGTAATTCTTAAATAGCCAGGGTGACATTTGTTAAAGTAGGTGAAAAATATCATTTAATTAAACGTCTAGGACGTTCTAACGAAACGCCACTAAAACCAACTAAGACATAAACTAGAAACCAAATAAAAGCTAAGAAAGAATGATGAACACTGCTCAAGGTAGGGTCGGTAAATCGCTGGGGCCCCTGAATGTGACACTTTTAATTTAATGTAAAACAAACATGTGTTCGTCAGTGATGAGGGAGGGAGGAAGCGGTTTAGGAGGCAACGACGACAATGACTTTAGAGACGGCGACAACGGCGGCCAGGGAGATGGACGCGCCAGTAGCAGCATCAACGAAAATCATCAGAATTACAGAGGTGATGCCGAACAGAATCCGAGAGAAAAACCTTAACAAAATTCTCAAGAAGAGACGTATGAGAATAATTGTTGAAAACAAATTCATAAAATACGAATAGGAGAGGAGTCATGACAAAAGTCATGATAATAGCTATAACCGTCATGACTATAGGCGGCTAAGTGAAAGAGGGTGTTCTCAAAAGCTTTTTGCTTGTAGGTATTGTTTTGTTTTGTGGCTTACATAATACAATATAAAATTTTCACTTATATGAAAGGTTTGACACGTCACCTTTTAAATATACTTTTGAATTTGTGTATGACATCAATCTTTAACGCCTGAAATTACTAACAGGATCTATTCATTGCCGGAAGCGACACATCGGGAATCACAACGGAGTGGGCGATGGCGGAGCTGCTTCGCAAGCCTGAGACGATGGAGAAGTTAAGAAATGAGTTGATGGAAGTGATCGGCAGCGACGGTGAAGTGAAGGAGTCGGACATTCACCGGCTTCCTTACCTGCGAGCAGTGATCAAGGAGACTCTCCGGCTCCACCCGGCAGCTCCACTGCTGTTGCCTTACGTGGCCGGGAACGACACCGTGATAGGAGGGTGCATGGTGCCTAAGGGGACTCAGGTGATGATCAATGCTTGGTTGATGGGGAGGAGCGACAAGTATTGGGACGAGCCGTTGTCGTTCATGCCGGAACGGTTCTTGGAGTCGAGCGTGGACTACAAAGGCCGTGATTTCGAGTACTTGCCGTTCGGGGCGGGGCGGAGGATCTGCCCGGGGCTGCCGCTGGCGGAGAGGATGGTGGCGCTCATGCTGGCTTCTATTCTCCATGCTTTTCACTGGAAGCTTCCCGAGGGAACCACGCCCGTGACCCTTGATATGAGAGAGCAGTTTGGGATCACCTTGAAGAAAGCTGTGTCGCTCTGTGCTATTCCGGTCGTATGAGAGTCTTCAACAAGCTATATTTAGCTGGTGTTATAGTTCAATAATACCTTTTCTCTTGGGGAATACTTTGTGTGGCTTTTACGTGGTTGTTTGCTATATTTCCTTACGAGAATTTTGTTTGATAATAGTTTATGAAGATAGATTTTGTGAGAGAAATTTTTGTGTGTTGTTTGTTTTTAATGTTTTTATCTAGAAAAAAGATTATCCATAATATTTTTTTTTTCTTATGTGGATACTTGAACGATGCTTGTAAAACTTTTTTTTTTGAAACGGGAAAGAGGTTGTATTACGTTCTCATCATGCTTACAAGGTGGGACCTAACAGTCCCGGATACCAGCTTTTGTCCCGATCGGCCGTGGCCCATCGGGCGCACATGGTTCCATACATATAGTCTGATTTGTTTCGCAGATCCGAACTCAAGAGTTCCTCGATCCACTGTTTCGAAACGCAAGTAAATAACGGAACATAAACTATCTAGCCAAAACATTATTTGCCCTAAACCAAATAAACCGAAATGAAATGCAGCCTTGGTTGCGGATTCCCCGAGACTTCTCGGCCTTAGACGTCCCGGGTCTGTGGGTATAGTCCCCTGACGGTCCTTCCCACCCCCGCCCTGGGGGATCATTCATCCCCCGGGGGATTGTAGTCCCCCGGGCTGACTTCCCATTCCTGCACTTGCTCGGTGTTGGTTGGAAGCATCTTGGACTCCGGCTTATGACCCGTCTTAATCACCCTGAGTCTTGGTCCAACAGCAGTGGTGAATCGCAGGATCCCCCGACGGGCCAAGGTGCAGTCCTTCAGATCTCCCAATCTCGGATCAGGCTTCGCCCCCTTTGCCCCGATCTTCAGGTGTGATTTTGGGCTTGGGATTACCTCTCCATGGCGTTTGGTTGCCGTTGGCGTCGGGACCAAAACCCTAACGGTAGTACTTCGGTTGCCATGGTTTGCATGTCCCCTACTGGTCGCGAACCTCCTGGGGTTTGCATGTGTCGTGGAGCGATGATCCATTCCAGGGTGTAATCCGATTCCCGAGTTAGCATACCCTGGCTGGTAAGCCGATGACCAGGAGAAGTAGTGCACAGGATCCCATTGGTAGGGCGGGATAACGGGGTGTACCAGTGAGGGGACGGGAGCCAGACCCTGATGAAAAAGCTCCTGTCGTTGGATTCCTTGGTCCCAATCCGGTTGGGGTCGACGATTACAGTGACTGGCGGCTAGAGGCCGGGCGGGCTCCGGTATAGGGTGACTCCAGGGAGACGGGTGCAACCACGTCTGATCGTGGATCACACCATGCATGGACCACCCATGGTTATGCAAGGTCAATGTCGGATTGGGGTGATCGATCATGAAGGGGCGAGATTGATCGGTCGTGAGAAGGGGTGGGGGGGGGGGGGGGGGGGGGAGGTCCGACAGCCATGGTGCCCTAGAGGGCTGGCCATCGTACTGGCGGCGTGAGATGGGTAAAACCATATTGCTGGTGCGAGACGGAAGAGGGATGAGGAAGGAGAGGTTGCAGAACAGTGAGGGACAGACGGTGACTGACGGAATACCGACGGCGACGGCGGTGGCTGCTATTGTAAACCCTAAGTAAGGTATGAGAGGAACCTCAGTGAACTGTGTGGAGAGCTTTTTTTTTTTTACTAGTGATGCTCGTAAAACTTAGTAAGGTGTTATGCTAACCAATTGAATGAGTTTTACCCAAAATAACAGTCAACTAAATAGATGAGTCATACTGATGTTCACGTGGATGTTTATGTTAAATGATTGTTATTCCTAGTCTTGTATGGTTCAATCTTATATTTGAAGATTCTGAAAAGAGTGTCACAAGAAAGTGTATAAGAAGTGTTGTGTTTATATTTATTATTGAACATTTTATTTGAAGTTTATTTTATCTCATTATGTGTCAAAATTCTTGTTTACATCTCATTATCCTAACTATAGTTTGTTGTAATTTACTGTTCTATCTATAAGTTTAGTTGCACTTTATTACCTACAATTAGTTTTTATCAATTTTCCATCCATTTTCCATCCAGACACTCAAAAAGTCCATAATACCCCTGACTAACAGTCAAAATTTCAAACTTTGGTATCTAACTCTACCCTAATTCTTGCTCAATCAAATGGCTCTCTCTTCTCTCTCGTCATCACGATTTCGCCGGAGATCCAAATCTGTCAATGGACTTTTGGCGGAGGTGACTGTGGCTTTGGGGTCAATCGTGATGGCGTTGAATCATGTGTTAACAATTTCAGTGGGTTCGATGAAGGCTCATGCTGATTCAGGGGTATTGAAGAAGCGTCATGCCTCCAAGGTTAGGATCAGAAAGGGTTCGACAGAGGAGAAGAAACATGAAGTGGAGACAGATCCCGTTTCGGATCATATCCATGTTCGTCGTACCAAACGGAAAAAGAGGAGAGCTCAGGGCGCATCACCTTCTGGTTCTTGTGATGCGGCAGGGTCTGATGGCATTGCTTCTTGTGACAAGTTGGAGTCAGCATTAGTTCTTCGTGTTGGCTCAGAGTCGTAGAGGGTCGCTGATATGAAGCACTGGTATCAAAGGTTGTTCGTCGGAATCGGGCAGTGGGAAACGGCAGGTTCATTGAACAAGAGGATGGGGTTTTTGTGAACAACTTACCGTTCGAATCATCGGAAGAATGGAATCGAAATGTGTTCAGACCCTTTGGTACGATCATATCCATAAGCGTTCCCAAACGACCGAGTTGAAGCGATCGATATTTCGGTTTTGTCTATTTCGATTCAAAAGATGCAGCAACCAAGGCGATCGAGGTCTTGAATGGGTTTAGGATCGATGGTTATGTGTTATTTGTCGCCATGCCCTGGCGTCGCCGGACGTTAGCAGCTCCGACGGGAGACTTTGTTAATCGGATGGTATGCTCTTTTCTAGGAGTTCCAAAACAGAGCACCCAATGGAAGTCATCGGAAACGTCGTTTTCTCTGGTGAAGCAATTCTCAAAAGGTGTGGATGTTCAGGGAATTAAGGGGATCGACTTGGGAGTGTAGGAGGCTGGTGGGGCGACTGTAGGTACCGAGGACTCGCTAGAGAGGATTGTTCACGGCGTGGATCAGGTGAATTCAAAATCGCCGTCTGTTACGGGTGAGATTGGATTGATTAGCAATTGTGATTCTCTCGGTCTCGTTGGGGAGGATGAGATCGCGATTGCCCTTGATTCCAGGGATTGTGATGTACTTGGGGAGGAAGACGCGACTGTTGCTGGATCGAATGGGCCTCGTGGGCCTGCACAGGGAAATATTGGTGCGGACGACCATGATTCTGGGCATGTCCTTGGAGCAGATCAGTCCAGTACAGCCTTTCAAGACCAGTTCCGTTTGAACCTGTTGCTATTGAAACATCCGATCACTTGTCAGCGGGTCAACCCCCACAACAGGTGGCATCTCCGTGAAAGGATGCTCTCGTACATTCGAAACATGTGAGCCACCCCCTTAAGCGTTTGACATAATTTTATACCTTAGAACCAAAGGTCTCTTTGGATCAGCAAAGGTATGCCCCTCCTGTCGATATTGGGAAACAGGTTCAACAAGTTCGAAACGGAAAAACTCAAGTCGTAGCTTCGTCTCATGGTACCGACGCATGGACTACAATTTGTGAGTTGGCTGCCAAGAAGAAGGCTGCGACGACTCCTTGTTGACCTCGGGAGGCGAGGATTGGCGGGGATTCTGTTTTTTTTTCCTGTTTTTTTTGCTCTTTGTTTTTTCTTTCTTTGAAAAGGCTAGACCTTTTGGCTCCCTTCGTTGGTTCCTACCGTGGTTCTTCTTGAAGTAGGGCATTCTGATTTCTTTTTGGAATTAGTCTTACTAATAAATTTTCGAGCTTATAAAAAAAACAGTCAAATTTTCGAACCCATGTTATTGCTTTTCAAAAATTATTTTCATTTATTCATTTACAAAAATCATTTATTTATTTTATAAAAATTAGATTTATTTTTCAAAATCTGTTTTTTATTTTTTAAAAAAAAATATTTCATTTATAAAATTCAGAATTTATTTAAAAGAAATCAATTTTTATTTTTAAATTAATTATTTTCCTTAATCTATATAATCCTCACCTCCAACATCTTTTATTTTTATTCTTAAATTCTTATTTTCTTTAATTCAGTTTTTAAATTTATAATATTAGTTATTAATTTTGATTTCTATCTATTTATATTCATTACCACCAATGCATGGATTTGGGTTGAATAAAAAAGGAGTTCACAACAAAAGCTCAAACCTAGAAATCTCATTTCATATTTGATTTTAATTTTTCTAAAATATGTTTCCTCAATCTATTTGTTTTTGTATTCCTCAACCAAAACAAGTATCAATTTGTATCAGTAACAAGGATCATCATGGTCAGGCGCAGAAGATGAGATGAAAATCAGATCTAACACAAATATAATACAGACATTAGAATCCGATGAAGAAAAAATTCTAAATCCCTAAATAAAGAACAAACCATGAATCCCTAAATTTCTGAGAAATTTCTCAGCAAAACCAATCCAAAACCCCACCCACCACTGTCTGCATCATCGACAGCGGAATCAGTGGCTCCTCCGTCGCCCACTTCTTCTGCCAATACTCTCTTGACCCCAACACATCCGCCCCACTTCCTCCGTCAATACTTTTCGAACCCCACCCTCATCCGCTCCATCCGGTTCTTCGAGAGAGAGGTTCGGGATTTTTATAGATTCTTGCAGAGCTTCTCCGACGTCGTGTAGTTTGGATGCTATTGGCTCCGTGCTGAGGCGGTTGGTGATCGTGAACATGTTGGCTCTATGCTGAGGCGAGCTTGTGGACGATGAGAGGACCAGACGGGTGTGTCATTTAAGGTCTATGGAGGAGATCTACTGTGCTTTGAGGTCTGTGTCATTTGAGGTCAACGAGACGAGAGAGAAATGGGTCTTGATGGAGTGGAGGGGGGTGGCGGCTGAATGGGTAGATAGAGAGACAATGAAATAGAAAGGGTTAGAAATAGATTAGGTTAAAAATAAAAGGGTAGTATTGTTATTTAAAAAAAAATTAGCGTCACGTGGCAGACACATGACCATTTTCCATCCATTGTTAGTCTTAGTGCCCGTAGTTCAATCCTAAATGTCCAAATGTATATATCATCGTTAGCAATAAAATTAAAGCAGCTTTATATTACTTATGTGTTGGAGTAATATATCGATGTGTGCTCTGATCTATGCCCACAATGCGAATAGAACCATAGATCGAGATAGATCACACTCGATGGGCCCCTAGTCAACAAAGCTTCACTAGAAGCGACTAGTATGAAACATGGCTATTTATGGCTTACGTTCTGTTAGTCATTGGAATGGGATTCCAGAGTCTGATCATAGATATCATGTGGGACATGATATTGGACGACCCGCCCTGAATATGTGCCATAGATTTAAGTCTTAAACATATTCAGTGTCGTAGCTTGTCATGTATCTTAGACCAAGGAGTCTTTGTGATTGCTATGTAGTCAACAACTGAGTTTGACCTGAGCCTAACGTTGTCCGTAACAGGGCTTCCACAACGGCCATGATTGGCTTGGGGACGGGCTACATGAGTGACACGAAAGAAGGCTAAGGGATTTATCCCTCATACTGAGGTATGGGAAAGATATCGGTTCTCGGCCGCTTGATCGAGAGTGACTGAAAGAACAACATGGCCATGCACATGATACTGGGTATCATATATTCAGTCATCTCACATATCAAGGAACAACGATTGAGAATAATAAGGATGACGGCTTTATGCCTTATCTCAATCAGGATATCGGAGATAAAAGGATAATGATAGGGACGACGGAAAGGTTAGAATCGACAGGGTCGATTCGTTATGCAGTGTCAGGCAATACTAAAGTCTTGTTAGTTGCCACTTAAATAAGATCAAGTAAAATGGGATTTTACGTTGATCTATTGACATGCATAAACCTAAGGGTCACACCTGAAGGTGAAACTCATTGACACATTTATGGAGAATGGCCAAAAGGGAGTTGTCTCGGGACATGAACAAAACTAGGTTTTGGGTCATGTGCCCGTAAGTGAATAGGACTTCACGGATCGAGACAAGGCTTGGAGTCTTGGGATTGATCGCGCTGGATAATGTTGGACATTTCCGGTATGGAAGGCTTGGAGGCGACGAGCGAATCACGGGACCTTGTTGGAAATGGCCATGGGTCATGTTCCAAGAGGCCCATGAAAGGCCCATGCAACCAAGGCCCATGGAACTAATTAATCAAGTCTTGATTAATTAGTACTAAGTAAGCAAGACAAGGATTAAGGTGTTGGTGATTCACCACCTAACCCAATCTTGTCTTGCCATACTTTGTCCTATTTACACCTTACTTGACACCATACTTGTCTCATGCCTTTAGTTGGACAAGTATGAGTTTTGTTATGTTTAAGTCATCTTTTTTCAACATATCAAACACAAGACAAAAATAGGAAACACAAATTCTCCCTCCTCTCCATGGCAATTTTGGGTTTGGCTAGTTTCCACCTCCATTTTTGTGATCTTGAGTCCTCAAAGAGAAGAACTACGTGGATTTGATTCCCATGTGGATACGTAGGAGTCTTGGAGACTCAATCCAATCATTCGTTACCCGGTGTTCTTGTTTTGGTAAGAACTAGTGCTGTATTTTTCTCTTGTGAATCCATTCTTTGTTAGTTGTTTCATGGTTTTAATCGCCTCTTGGTTTTCATTGATTTTCCGCTGTGAGTTGGTTCATCTCCAACCCTATCTCGAGACCCAACAAAAATGGATGGAAATTGACCCTAGGTACTAACGTGGAAAAAGACTCATAGTTAAGGTAATGAGGTGCAACAAATCATAGTTAGGGTAGTGAGATGCAAATCAAGAATTATAGGATAGGGAGATGAAATTAACCCCTCTATTTATACACCTTTTTGTACCATTAGGAAAGGGATGAACACTTCATGAAATGGGAGGTGAGTCAAGATAACTGATTTACCCGTTGTGGTGATGTAGTCGCTTTTGTTATTAGTCCAATCAACACAAGAGAACTCTTGAAAAATAATAGTGTTGCTAATCAGTGCTCAACTGTTGGTGATTGCATATGCTTAGAGAGTTTATTACAAGCGGAATGGGACTTTTAGATATTTCATGCTACCCACTACCCATTGTGATTTTTAATAGATGTTTAAAACATTTTACTCGGATAAGATATTCATGACAAAAAAATGAATATCTTAACCCAAACAAACATGATATCCTAAAAATTTAACGTTTTTGGAGGCAAACAATATAGAAGTTTATCTAACCTTCTTCAAAATACACCATAACATATAACATTTCAATTTTCAACACAAACCCTTAACCCTAGTAACTTTGATTTGAAAACCTTAAACCATTATGTTCCTAGCTTAACACTACTGACAATACAAACTTTAATGGTTAACGAATACAAAAATAGGTATCCCTAAATCCTTTTATACTACCTACCCGTACTCAAACCGTATGCCCTAAAACCCTTCCTCTTTCTAGGTCAACCCTACAATAACTAATGTTCAAAGATTACAGAAACGAAAAAGAGGGGAGAGAATCGTATCATTAATGATCTGGAGACGACGAAATTGAGAAATTGGGGTTTCTGAGAGATGAATTCTGGGTTGCGAGACAAGGATTCGAGGGTGAGTTCCGAGTTCAAACTGATGTGGGCTTGTGATGGGTGACTAATAGAGGGCGGAAAATCCAAGAGAATTAGGGTTTAGGAGGTAGATAGAGAGAGAGGAGAGGGAGGAAGAAGACAAGTTTGACAGTTGTGATGCTTGACATACGTTTTGCATTTCATTTCCCAGATTATAAAGCAGTACAAGAGCAATAGAAGATAAGGCCTTCGGCTGGGCCGGATAACAAGCCCATTAAACTTCAAACATAACTGACCGATCCACAAGGTATGTAACACTGCCCTCTCCTTCAAAACTTCATGTCCTCATGAAGTCAAAATCTGGGAATCGAGTATGCAAATCAAAGAGGAACTCCCAAGTTGCTTCATTAGGACCTGCATAAGACCATTGGACCAGCAATTGTGCAGCTTCCCTGTTCCCTCTCTTCACCATGCGCCGATCAAGGATCAGAGACGGTGCCTTGGCAATCAAGCCATCTGCTGCAATCGGAGGTAGCTGCGTTTGAGACACAACATCACCCAGGTGTTTTTTCAGTTGAGAAACATGGAATGTTGGGTGCACCCTGGATGCCGGAGGTAGTTCAAGAGTGTACTCCACCAAGCCGACCCTCTTCAAGACCTTAAATGGCCTGAAGAACTTGAAACTAAGCTTTTGGAAAGAGCGTTTAGCCACTGAACTCTGTCGATATGGCTGGAGTTTGACATAAACCCAGTCCCCGACCTCAAATTAACGATCTGTTCTATTAGGATCAGCATATATCTTCAATATGTCTTTTGAGCGCTGCAAATGAAAATGAAAGAGACGAGAGGCCTCCTCCCGAGCTGAGAGACTGCTATCAACAATATCCAACTATGTTGCACCCGTGATGTAAGGAATGTGAGTCGGAGGAGGTTGGCCGTAGAGGGCTTCATAAGGAGATGTCTAAATTGTTGAGTGAAACGTGGTGTTATACCAATATTCAGTCAATGGCAGCCACTTAGCCCAGTCGCGCAGACTATCTGAACACATGCAGCGAAGGTAGGTCTCCAAACAGCGATTCACAACCTCGGTTTTCCCATCAGTTTATGGGTGATATGCCTAGGACAATTTCTGTGTGATGTTGCAGACGACATAATTCCTTCCAGAATGAAGACTAGAAAATTCGGTCCCGATCACTCACAATTGAAACTGGCATTCCATGGAGTTTTGTAAGAACCACCCCCGGTCGTTCCCGATCGAACCGGTGAATTCTGGCGAGGTTTGACTTTCGGTAGGAAAAGTCAACCGATGACTCCGGGAGTCGTTCGGGAACTTTCCAGGGCCCAAAAATCTTAGCCGTCATCACGGTTAGCTTAGTTGGGCCATTTCCTTTCGTTTGACTGTAACATTGGAAAAGTCAAATTTTGGTCAAACCTGAACTTTTTATCGACTAAATTGGACTATTTAGAGGTGCTGGATTTTTAGCTTAGGAGAAGTGGTCCCTACATGGACACTTGTCCCTATTAGCTTGGAGGGGGGAGAAAAGAGGCTCAAAGTACCCTTTTACCCCTCCCAATTGTCCTTAAGTGGATAGAATTTTAAAGGGCTTTTGGTCATTCAACACCCTAGGTCATTTAAAGCAATTGGATGACACAAATCAGCTCATTCACAATTGTTGCAGCCGAAAATTGCTAAGGAGAGAAGAAGGGAAGAGCTTCATAACTTGAGCAAGAAGAAAGAGAGAAAAGAGAGAAACTTTGGCTCATTTCCTCACTTTTGCCTCTCCAAAAGCTTCCTATCTTTATCATCTACTAATCATAAAGACCATGGACCCGAGCTAGAGGAAAGAAGAAGACTTAGGGACCCGTGAGAAGACGGAGAGGAAGCTAGCCCGGACGTCAGCAGCTAGGAGTATTTTTAGCTTTGGAGTTCGATGTAGGGAAAGTACTAAACTCATCTTTTAATTTAACGCTTTAGTATGCCTATAGGATAATAATAACCGGAAAGGTCCTAGTTTGCATTTAGGATGTGATTCACTAGAATAATCGTTTTATAATTACATTAATAACCGAACGAGTCTAGTATGCATGTAGGATGTGATTCACTAGTTTAATCGCTTTCAATACTTGGGAAATTGCTGTGCTGGTAGAATGGCCATGACGAGCCTTAGGATTGTTTGTGATTGCCTCACATGCCGTGCTTGTTTAGTTTTTAGGTTAAGAAAAGAGTCAAACTAAACTAGATAAATTGTGATGATTGTGATCCGAATGTTTGAATGATTGATTGAATGAATGCTTGAATGATTGATTGAATGAATGTTTGAATGTAAATTGATTGTGCCAAATGGTATGATCGGATGAGTGATAGACCGATGGGACGTGGTTGGTAAGTATGCCGGTAAGTGTGATTGTTAATATGAGCTTTTGTGGCTTGTTGTAGTAAGATTGTGAGTTGCTAAGCTATGGTGATACTATAATTGTTTGGTATGTTAATCTCGTGTGTGTGACCTAAGAGGAGTTGTGTTCCGGTATGGTACCTACACCGAGGGGGTATGCCGGTGTGGGGTAGTACCTACGCCGATGATCTGTGACCCGGTATGGTACCTACACCGAGGGGGTATACCGGTGTGGGGTACTAATTAAGCCGAGGGATTGTGTTCACCCCGATGTGAATCCCGGGAAGACGTCTAGGCCGAAGGGAATTCCGGTATGACGTGAGATTGTTTACCCTGCGGGGATTATTACTTATCATTTCACCCCAAAAGGATGCGTTCCTATGGGAGCATTTCCGGGAAAATACTTTGTTCCGCCCCGATGATCTATGGTCCTTTGGGGACATTTCCGAGAATCCCGACGATATGTGTCTCCTCAGGGATGTTTCCGGTAGCCTCGACGTATGTGTCTCCCCTGGACCGTGAGGAAATATGACATGACACAATGACTAATTGTGGATCGGAGTATTGTGGTTTAAGTTATCGACTTGACGTTTATATCCTCTCTCCTTTGTTGTTTTATCAAAGATTACATCGTCTTTCCTTAATCTTCTTGAATTACTGTTTTACTTAAGTATTGAAATTCTTATTGTTCTCTGTTTCATAGCATCTTGTTGGTTAATCGTACTAATCGTAATTTGTGGCTAATTGTGCTAATTCAGTTTTTATTACCAAAACGGAGGTTGCTTTTACTTATTATTTTCCCTACTGAGCGTAAGCTCACCCCCTGTTTTTGTTTACTGTTGTACAGGTTATCCTGTTGAGTAGGCTGTGTGGACATTTCAGGGATCGGGAGCTCTTGGAGAGCCTGGGTGGATTTGATGTTAAAGACGTATTTTACCGTTGTATTGAACCTTGTTTTATTTTGTTTATTCTAAGCTTTTGACTCGTAACATTGGTTTTGAATCATGTTTCATCGAGGTTATCTGATTGGAACTAAATTTGGAGATTTAAACTTGTTTAAGTTTACTTTTATCTTTACGATTTAATTGTTATTTTAGTTCACGTCTCGAGTCCGGTCAAAACCGGATTTGGGGCGTGACAAGTTTGATGATGGAATCCAAGAAAGCTTGTGCCACAGTGAGGGCTGTAAAAGGGTGCTTCAGAGGGATAAAATGTGCCGATTTGGTGAGTCGATCAACAACCACAAATATGACCTCGAACCCGTTTGACTTAGGAAAGCCCTTGATAAAATTCATGGATATCTCATGCCATGCCCTAATAGGTATTCCCAGTGGTTGAAGAAGACCCGGAGAAGCTGACAGATCCGGCTTGTTCATTTGACACACTTGATAGAGGCTGATCGCAATAACCACGTCTTTTTTCAGCTTCTTCCAGTAGAATTTGGAGGCTATTCTTTTAAGTGTAGCTTGAATGCTAGAGTGGCCCCCAAAAGCACTGCCATGAAAATGAGCAATCAGCTCTGAGAAAAGCAAGGGATCGCGATCCACAACCAATTTTCCTTTGCGAAAAAGCTGACCATCAAGCCAAGAATAATGACCTGAAGGAGAAGAATCAGATTGGAGCTGCTGAATAATCGACTGTAGCTCAATATCGTCAAGCCACGAGTTCTCAATTCTTGTCAACACATCAGAAGAAAGAGAGGTGAGAGCTAAAACAGAGACATCAACCTCACAAGTAGGGGTAGGAGAATCAAAGCTGAACTTGAGAGAGAGTGCATCAGCCACGATGTTGTTAATCCCCTTTCGAAACTGGATCTCAAAATCATAGCCCATCATTTTGATAACCCACTGAAGCTGAGCCGGAGTAGTAGTGCGTCGTTGTAGGAGAAAACGCAAACTCTAGTGATCCGTTTTGATTATAAACTGGCGCCCCATCAGATATGCAGACCAATGTTTCGTTGCCAAGAGGACGACCATCATTGCTTTTTCATAGACTGACAGTGAACGTTGACGCAGGCCAGTGCTCTTCTGAAAAATTCCACATGCTTACCTAATTGGGTGAGGATAACCCCAATGCCTGAGCTTGAAGCATCAGTTTCCAACACAAATGTGACTTGGAAGTCTGGCAAAGCTAGGACATGAGCAGAGGTTATTGCCAATTTGAGAGAATTAAAAGCTTCAGTAGCTTCGGATGACCAACATAACACATCCTTCTTTAGTATCTCGTTAGAGGCTTAACAATAGAGCCATAGTGTTGGATGAAACGACGATAGTATCCCGTGAGCACCAAGAACCACCGGAGACGTTTGATAGTCGTCGAAATAGGCCAATCTAGCGTAGTGTCGACCTTTCTCTTATCCATGGAGACTCCTTGAGATGAGATTATATGACCCAGATACTCCATCTCAGTGGCTGCAAAAACACATTTGGCTTCATTGAGAAAGAGTTGCTCACCTCTTAGAATTTCAAGCACAAGCTGAAGATGACTGTAATGATCTTCCAAGGTTGCAGAATAAATCAACACATCGTTAAAGAAAACCAATACACAATTGCAAAGAATAGGCCTGAAGATATCGTTTATAAGATATTGGAATGTCGACGGGGCATTCGTGAGGCCGAAAGGCATAACGAGGAATTCGTAATGGCCGGAGTGAGTCGAGAAGGCGGTGTTTGGAATATCATCCTTGCACATTAGCATCTGATGATACCCAGCTCGTAAATCTAACTCCGTGAAGAACGCAGCCCCGTGCAACTTGTCCAATAATTCCTCAACCAATGGAATGGGAAATTTGGATTTGATAGTCATTGCATTCAGCTTCCAGTAATCGACGCATAATCTCCAAGAACTATCCTTTTTCTTGACAAGGATAACTGGAAAAGCAAACTCTTTGGTGCTCAAGCGAATGATACCAGAATCAAGCATTTTAGAGATCAAACGCTCCATTTCTGTCTTTGTAAAGTCGTATATCGATAGGGTCTGATCTTCATTGCACGAGCTTCCGGCAGCAAGTGAATAGTATGGTCATGGGTCATGTGAGGCAGCAACCCTCGTGGTTCAGAGAATAAATCCCGAAATTGCGATAACAGAGCATCAATCGTTGGGTGACCCGAAGATAGAACTTTGGGTGAGGGTCGAAGATATTGTGAAGATCCCTCAACATTGGAGCATGAAAATAGAGAGAGTCCCAAATCGTGCGGAAATAGGGGATGACATTGCTTCCTTGTAGCCCAAGTCACCTTCCCGGTGCAATACCCAAAAGACGCACCCATTTGTTATGAAGCCAGAAGTCCAAGGTGAGCTGACCGAAATTCCATAGAATTGGACCCAAAGTAACCAACCATTGGATGCCAAGGATCACATCGCAGCCTTGAATCGCGAGCACCAAAAAATCAGTAGTGAAGGAAATTTTTTGCATCTCCCAAGCCAGAGAATTTCAGCGGGACCCCATGAGCAAGGTATCCCCGTTGGCAACCGAAACCTTGATGTTAGAAGTAGGAGTAGTGGCACAACCCAGACGTTTCACGAGGCCAACACTCACAAAATTGTGTGTGCTGCCGAATCTACCAGGATTGTGATCGCTTAACCCGCAATTTCACCTTTGATGGTTATTGTTTGGTAACTAGAAAGACCACAAAGGGAATGTAAAGATATGATGGGGTCCCCATGAACTTGCATTTGTTCATCCTCAGAAATAGGGTCCAAAGAAGCAACACAATCGACAAACACATCCCCATCCGCCTGCGAAACCGAATCACTCTCGACCAAGAGCTGAACCTTGGTACATCGATGCTCCATAGAGAATTTTTCTCCGCACCAGACACAGATCCCCTTGCGGAAACGCTCATCGTGTAGTTGTATCTGAGCCGCAGTGGGTGGAAACTGTGACCTTGCAGCCATGGGAAAAGGTTTGGGCTGCGATGGCAAGTGGGACTTGGGCTGAAACGTAGCAGGAGATGGTTGAAAGGTTGGGGCTGCAGGAGGTCGATTGGAATTGAAGGACGATGAAGATGGCTTAGAAAAGGAGGTGACTTTACTTTTGATTCTCTTAGCCACGATCAATGCTTGTGTTATATCCTTGGGAAAGTGTAGACGAACACTGTCTTCGATATTAGGTCTGAGATGAATGAGGAACATGGCTAAAGCATCCTTCTCAGATAAATTAAGTTGTGTAATAATACCCTGGAAAGCTTGGAAATAAGCCTCGACTGTTTTGTCTTGCTTCAGGTGAGCTAGATCTGACATGTAATCAGTATAATCACCGTCCGTGAACCTTCTCCTTAGTGCCTCGAGGTAGTCATGCCAAGTAGGTTCTGGAATACCCTGAGCTCGAAGTTGTTTGGTGTATTGAAGATGGTGATGTAGAGCAACGTCCTCAAATCCCATAATCGCTTCACTCACCATATCTGCCTCCGAAATGTGGTCCACGAGACAGTGTTGGAGAAATTTCAGCTCCCAACCAGAGCAATTCTGTCCTGTCGAAGCGAGGTAGAGTGCGAGCTCGAGCATCACGACACGCAGGTTGCTCTTGCGTTTGCTCGGTGTCTGGCTTAGGGCCTGGATTTGGGTTTGACTTAGGGCGAGCTCCCAAAATCGAAGCTTGACGAGGTGGAGTATTTGGAATGACCCTAGAAGCTGACGCCGGAGACGGCGAAACAGAGCTGCAGAAGCCTTGAGGAGAATCTATAATTTTTTCAAACAAGGCTTGTAGCAGCTTAGTAACGTTACCCATGGAGGTTTGAAGGTCCTCCGCCGTCTCCTTGATGAGCAGGACCTCAGCATTTGTGGCTGCTAGGTCCTCCTTGGACGCGTGTGAGTTGGGCATCGTGGATTCTAGTGCAGGCTAATACCAATGATGTGGGCTTGTAATGGGTGACTGATAGAGGGTGGTAGATCCAAGAGAATTAGGGTTTCGGAGGTAGATAGAGAGAGAGTAGAAAGATCGAGATAGAGAGAGAGGGGAGAAGGAGGAAGAAGACAAGTTTGACAGTTCTGATGCTTGGCATACGTTTTGCATTTCATTCCCAGATTATTAAGAAATACAAGAGCAATAAAAGATAAGGCCTTGGGCTGTGCCGGATAACAAGCCCATCAAACTAAAAACATAACTGACCAGGTCCAAATCTAAACCGTGATCCACAAGGTATGTAACACAAACTGTCGACAATAAGCTCCGTTTACCTAGGTTTGTTGGCGTCGTCTTTGATTTAGTGGATCATCGACGTTTGTTGGGGTTCTGAAACTTCTCTTGGAGAGAGAGAGAGTATGAACACGAACATACGAGTCTTTTGGGGTTCTGAAACTTGTTTTAGGTAAAGAAAGAGTATGTTGGATTTCAAAAGTTATGTGATACATGTCAAAAAGGAATGTTCATATTCCTTTTGTCTAGTATTTTCAAAAGTTAGATTTTTTGTTTTAAGTATAAGAGATACAATAGTCTTACAACTCTTAAGGTCAATAAATTAAAGAATTTAACAACAAAACTTTCAACTAAATCAAACGAACCTTCAATCCTATACAAGACCATAAGAAATTAACATGTTACCCATTCTTCGACGACATCCTAAATCTCACCGACACCACAACCAAAAACGTTCGCCCAAATATCCATATCAATTCGGAAAAAAAATGAAAATTTTCATACAGAAACATATTTTCAAAGAGCAATTGCTAGATACCAAGTAATATCTGGTCCAGTAGCAACACATCATGGGCTCTTGCCTTTCTTAAAACCCAAAAGATGCTGATAAAGTCTATCTCTCGTCGGCTCAGTCTACCACTCCAGGCCAAACACATATATAAAATCTACGTAGAGTTGCACTAAACGAAACCTTATCACCTTGGAATCTTGGATTGCGATTGAAATCTTCAACGCTCAAACAGTGAAACCCTAATTTGATTATCTCTCTCCTTTCACTTCTTCTCTCCTCAATGGCTCAACCTTTACTCTCTCTCTCTCTCATGCCGAATTCGATTATCGAGAGAGACCTTTGAGTTCTCTTGTTCGTTTCAAGAAGTTCTTCCCTTATCAAATTCATTCACCCCATGGATAAAAGCGGTAGAATTGAAGAGGAAAGAACGTATAGTCGATCTCTTCTTTTTCCTCTTGCAATATGAAAACTCATACATAACCACAATCTATTGCGTGCTTTTCTTCTAGACCGATCAATTTTGATGCCATCTTCAAATGAGGCAGAAAATCCTTAGTGTTGGTTTAATTTATCTTCTGCATGTAAAAATTATTATTAATAACGAATATTTGAATGTAAATATGAAATTTAGGGTTTGCCAACAAAATACCGATGACACCCGTAGATCTTACTATGTAGCACGGACGACTATATATACAGTCTTAGCAGGCCGACCTACACAAAAGCTGGCCTAAGTAGTCTCGGAATAAAAAAGAGGCTGCAAAACACCACTTTCTCAACATATAACACTTGGTAGTCTACACCGCAGCTAATCGTAAAAGATGAGCCTCCTTCCTCACGCAATAATCCTCCGAGCAAAATACCTTCTTCATGATTTTCTTGATTTCTTGAGCTTTGGTACTTAGCTTAAATAAACCACTGCTAACACTTCAGGTCAGTAGCAAAGATCAAGAAACCAAGAAAATTATGAAGAAGATATAGTTGTCATGATGCCCATCTGCGCTAAATGGGTGAGTAAGAAGGAAGGAGCAACGACATCTTTTAAAGAAACCAATATTAACTAAAACGGTGTGTTTGGGTCATTAGAAGATATACGTGAGTTGCTGATCAGTTGATTGGACCAATATCGTCGTGGAGAGAAATTTGTGAGAGAGAGCATGTTCGGATGGGCTATAGGTGATGTCCATGGGTTAGGATATTTAACCTAAGTACGGTAGCTTCAACAATGGCTATGAACATGTCTGGGACAGGTTCATTACTTAGATCATGGAAGAAAGAAGCATTAAGGGGAATGGAATGGGGATTTAGAGCTTTTCAAATGATGCAGATTGGTATGTTGATTTTATAGACTCATAATTCATTATGTCTTACGTTGAAAATAAATGGCCGGGTTGATAGTACATGCTTTAAACTCAATAGAGTTGTTGCGTAGCCATTTGGAAAGGACTGCTCGTAAATTGAGATGACTCTTTTTTTATCAGCAAAGCAGTATATAAAACCTGGTCTTTGAATTAAAGAGCAGGGGATGGAGATGAACAGACAAGACCATTCCACTCTAATAGGAATGTTTATGAATCAGCCTCAACAGGATGGGGGGTTACAATACCAGATGAAGAACCCAACAAGGGGTTTTTTTTTATAAGCGAAGAAATTTTATTAGGCAAGCGTTCTACAAGACAGTAAAACGAAGCAAAAACGATCCGTAAAAGGACCTTTATCCCAAACCGAAACAACCATAAAGCCAACAAAAAACTAGACGGAGCACCGCCCTTCTGTCTACTTTTTATCCGGAGTCAAGCAGAGAAATCGGTTAGAGACCGAAACATGAGTCACTTCTGGAATAACCTCAATCTCCCTATCCTCAACAACCACCTCATCCTCAAGCTGCTGTATAGAATCAAAACCTGTGGACTTGACAACAGCCTTCTTCACAAACCGCTTGCTAAAACTCCACGTTCCTTCTTTACTTTATTTAGCAATATCAATAGTGAAGCCTTCCACGGGACCCCTCTTATCAGCCGTCGTTTTGGCTCTGGTCTGATAAAAGACATTTGGAGGAGCTGTCCTTTTTTTGGACGACCACGTTTCTTTGGAACCTCCACGGGAACAATGTTTTTACTCAGAAGAATGTCTTTCCACGGACTACCTCCCAACCCGTTTTCCAAAAAAGGTTCTCCATCCCGAGGCCGAAAGACCTGCGCGTCTGAACCCGAGCCCACACCCGCTGTCGGGCCCAAAACATTACCAATACGCTTAAAAATATCAAATAAGCTCGGATCTGGGCCTGGGCCACCACTTTCTAACCCAACTCCAGCTACTGGATCAGTAAATGGAGATGCGCAAGGGCCATAACTCGGCCCGTTCGCCACTCCAGGCCCATTACTAGGAGCAGATGAAACCGGCCCAACCACTTGGGCGTACTGTGCATCTTCCTTGCAATAATCAGGGATTGAACGCGAATCACGGCCCTTCCAATCTGCGCGCAAAACAGGATCTGAGATCGTAGAGATCACGGGATTGATTTCCATCTGATCCGGTGAATCGGATGCAATTACAGCCTGCCGAGAAAAGCTCCGTGAGATCGTGCCAGCATCGGGATCATGCTCACTGCTCGGAATCATGCCGGCGTCGTGAACTTCCGCACACTCCGGGGCCGGGCTGTTGTCATGTGTTTCGATGGACTCGACCCCCATTTTCACCGGCAGTCCCTCCAAGGGCTTACTCTGTTTTTGAGCCTATAAAACAGGGGATGTCGCCGGGGAAGAAACACTGTTCCGGGGGCGAGCAAAGGCGATGAACATCTTATATCCATTCAAGATGAAGCTGTTAAAGGTCTCGATGACCTTCTGCGTCGATTCCTTGGTTCTGAACGTGATAAAACCGAAGTAACACCCGTGTCGATTTGCTCTCTTCGGCAACCAGACTTTTGCGATTTCACCAAAGGACCCCGGAGCGTTTCGGACCCAGTCTTTAGACGTACCAAAAGGTAAGTTGTAAAGGAAAATCTTACCCTCGTCAACACCGTCTGAACTGTTCTTCTCCTTCCCTGTAACGAGTCCGACCTGCTTCTCCAACTCTGCAGAAACTCCCGACACAGGTTGTAGAACGGGTGTGACCCCATTCTCCGACCCAACCAAAGGGAAGGAGGTCGAAACAGGAACGGTCTCCGGACCCTGCTTCTCCGACCTTGATACAACCGGACAAGAACGTCGCTGACGCCCCAATGCTCCCGGGCAGACACCAGCCGCCTCCCTTTCCTGTGAACCAGCCAAGGGGATCGAAGAAAGATCAGCCTTCGAGCCCTGCTTCTCCGACCTAACCGGACGAGGCTCCTTGCTCCAACGCCTCGCCTTCGGCCCACCACTATTGGCCGGACCAGCCTTGGGCTGTTTCTTCACCAGACTAATGGACTGATAAGTCTTGTACAACGACAACAAACAGGAACCGAAAGCAACAAACTCATCTAGCTTACCGGAATTGAAACTCCGGCCAGCTTGAGAGCTTTGCCGACCCATCGCTCTAAGGGATTTGTAGTATGCCTAGAACCCAACAAGGGGTGAACATGAATTGGACAATAAAATGATCTAAAATATGGAATTGCCCTCCATTAAACTCACAAATAACAGGTCTTAAACACTTAGATTTTTCAACCCTTAAGCTCAAATAAAAATAGGTCTTAGACACCTAAATTTAGCAACCTATAAGCCCATAAATCAGTAGCGCCAACAACCCGACCTCAACAACCCTAACCAAATCTGGACAGATTAATCCCAGCTCAAAGATCAGATCCCACAAAGGGGATCGAAATCTTGTTAATACCGGCGGCCAACACCGCTATGGCAGAGGCATTCCGGCGGCACCCACCAGAATCCAAAAATCCAACCACTAAGGCCGAAGGTTTTTCGATGGCATAGATGCCAGAAACTCGTCGGTCGCCAACACCAATTCCGGCGAGCCCGAGCCACAAAGTAGTCGGGAAATCGAACTAACCAGACGGCCCGAGGAAGAAAAGGGGAGGGAGAAAAAAGCCACAATTGGAAAGGGAAGAAGAGATGTCAAACTTGCGCATCACTGAGGAGAGAACACAGGAGCCGTAGACTCGAGGAGCCGGATCTGCCGACGACGCCACCGAGCAGGAGCCACCGTCTTCAGAAGCAATTTTGACCTAGCACCGCGCCGATCCATGAGCCGAAAACAGGTCCCACTGCTAGAGCCATATCGAGTCTACTGGATCTGAAGTGAGGATCCTCCACTGCGACACCGCAAGAGCCACCGAGCAAGAAGCGAACAGGGGACGAAACCGCAAGGATCCTCACCTTGAACGGTGGGGAAGGTCGTCCCACGGCCGGATCTGGCCCCAGTCGCCCCAAAAAGTCAACGGGGAAGAAGGGGAAAGGGAGATCTGAGGCGTTCAAGACGAAAAGAGGAGGGGAAAGGTAGATCAGATCGATATGGACTTGAAGGAGCGAGGAGGGGCCACCATCGTCTAGCTCAAAGGCCGCGAGACCTTGAGCAAGACCGGCGGTGACCAGAGTTGAGCGGCGGCGGGATTTGGTAGGCTAGGGTTTCGAAGTTCTAGAGACACTCTCTCTCCAGACCTCAGACTTAAAATATATCATTCATTGAGATGACTCTACGTGTGTATCTAAGTTTGGGGCCACAATATCAGCCAGCGATAAATTAGATTGGATTCCGAAACAACAAGACATGGGTAAGCTACCTTGTGGAGAATGCCACTATGGGGGTCATGAACGGAGAAATAGTTATTCAGGGAGCACAATGTTTTTTTCAAGTTGATTCCATGACTATAACCTGAACAAACCCAATTTTGGTGGCTACACTTAAAGAGAAATTCCTGGAGGTTTTCAAAAGCAACTTGATCAAGGGTATATTGTTGCTCATCCCAATATCCTTATCTATTCCATGATGTTGGAGGGTGTGTTAGAGTAATATGAAGTATACCCTGTCATTCTATTCCATGATGTTGGAGTCTCGGGTTCCTCCTGAAAAGAGTAGCTACTATTTCAGATCCAAGTGATGTGGAAAATTGCAAAAATTATTGTTGTATTATTACTCAATTGATCATTCGAGGAGTGCATTGAGTCATACGAGTGTTTGGGGTTGAATTAAACAAAGAAAGTGTGTTTGATCTCTAAATCAGACATTTGGGCAATCGTGTGTTCTTTTTTCTCTCAGCTGATAAAGAGATCCTTACTGATATTCTGAACTCAAAGTGGCAGTGGTGTAAATCTGGTTTTCTATTTCTGGATTGTGCTAAAGATTGGCTGAATGAGGCAGGAATTGTCTCGTGGTTTAAGGTGACGGGGTGCCCATTTTGGGTTGGTGTATGCAATCGTTTCAAAAAATTGGTAAAGCTGTCGGAGATTCTGGACTGGCTCTAAGAGATGAAACGTTTGAAAACTTGAATTATCTATTGATTCGAACTTGTGACCATCCCACACAACTTATTATGAATCTGAAAGTGGAAAGTTTGAATTTCCCTATTTGAATTCAACCGATTGAATCCAAAGAGGTACCTAGAAGTCTGGTTCGAGATTCTGGTGAAAAACAATGTGTTGAACAGTGTTGGGGAGACCAAATTGTGTTTCCCCCGTGCTAGAAGGTTACTTCAGCAAAAAATAAGAAAAATGTATTGAAAGAGCTTGAGAACTCGGCTTGGAGAAGCTTATCAAAATCCTCTAAATTGCAAAGCCCATACCAGTCTGGCTCTCACTTGGGCCGCAAGGAACGCGTGATGGAACAAAAAGGGGAAGGCTTCTGATCAACCCTAAGCAGCCTTTCGTATTCGGGTCTTATTCTGCAAAGGACATGTCATTAAGTCGAGAAAGAGCAAAGAGTGATCAGATGTGGAAAATTTTAAAATGTTTGAATCGGAGAGCATTGGCTGAAATTTTGTCGATAGATGAACATATTGAAGCATTAGATTTTGAAGTGGGTGACTCATTTGATTCAGCCTTTAGAGACGAGTCGGAAGAGGAGTATTTGTCAGAAGAGGAGGGTGAGAACTCGTCGCTCCCCGCTTCCCTCCCGTTCTGATCAATTATCAATTGGTGAAATTCATCTCTTGGAACATCAGGGGGATGAATGTCGTGCAAATGAGACGAAGTATTAGAGTGGCATTGTCTAAAAAAACCAAGATGTCGTGCTGATACATGAAACAAAAATGGACGTGGTTTCTATTTCCACTTTGAGAAGTTGCGGTTTTACGCGGGGATGGAAATCGGCTTTTATTCCTCCTAATTTGGCGTCGGAGGTGTGCTAACCGTTCGGAAAGAAGTTGTTTCTACTGATGCTTTTGATAACATCCTCGTGTGGAAAGGTGATCTGGTTTTCTGTTTGTTCATTTGAGTTGTGATGTACTGATCCTTGGGCGTGCATTATTCGGGTCCGACGTCGGAGTCAGTGAAGGAGTGAAGGCGCTCTATGTGTCTTTTTTGTTTTACCTATTTAGTTTCTTTACAGGTTTCTTTGTGGTTTTCTTGAAGATTTTTAGATCCCCTTTTTGTTGTATCTTTATTCTCAGTTTCTTCTTTGAAAGTCTGAGTATTAATAAATTCATCGCCTATAAAAAAACATGCTAGCTTTACTATAAACATGAATTCGAGGGATGCTCGTTGTGTCAACCACGAATCAGTAGGCATAAAAATACAGAAATGATGCGTGGATTATGAAAAACATGATTGGTATGTTGCAAGTTATGAAAATGATAATTTTGCTAGGATTTTTGTGATCTCCTGTTATGAACAAAATGGAAAATGGTGTTATGGTGTGGTAGGGGAGTTGGCTTGTTATGC
The DNA here is from genome assembly GCA_963921825.1 of Erodium maritimum. NCBI lineage: Eukaryota > Viridiplantae > Streptophyta > Magnoliopsida > Geraniales > Geraniaceae > Erodium > Erodium maritimum. The sequence continues at coordinate 17,977,393 of OY997591.1, forward strand.
CCAACCTTCACGTTTGGGGTGGTTGTTAATCATACATGGACTAAAGGAAAATGATGGCAATAGAGCCGCTACACTCATGATATATTATCATATCAAACTACCGAGCGGATTAGGCCAATATATGCTCGAAATATCAAGCCCTTCATAGATTATTCTCAGCACATTATCACGGTCAAAGTAGAAACTGAAATGCCCAGAAGAGAATGTATCTCTTCCTCGGTCGGATCGAAGCTTAGTGTCCTTGGTCAAGAGCTGGTGAGGAAGCAGAGTATCAATAGGAGAATCGAAGCTCTGCCACAGAACCTTGTCATTTGGGGATTTTATCACGAGATTGCCACTGTTGAGAAGCTCGGCTCTTTCGAAGATCGAGCCGGTGGTGTTGGTTTTCCAGACGGTTGTGCCGTCCACGTCGGTGAGCACCATGGCTCCGTCTCTGCGCAGAGAGAGCCTCGAGCCATGGCTACTCACGGGTCTTCCCCGATTGGCCAACTAAACCAGAGCTTCATCGTCAGAGTTTGTGAACCAAATCGAGAACCCATATGCGTTTTCTCCGACTTCGTGGAAGCCGCAGGAAAAGGTTTTGTCTTGACAGACCAACCTGTCGGATTCGTCTCCGACGGACAGGGACGAGCCTCTCTGCATAAAGTTCTGGATTTTTGGAGTTTTTGAAGTTGCGGATATCAAAAGAGCGAGGAAGAGTATACAAAAGGTTGCGAGTTCTAGAGGTTTGTGGTTCTGCAACACCATTGTTGCAGCGTTGAGTTCTGGAGATTTTCAGGCTGATTGGATAATTTGAATTCAGGATCATGGAGTATTTATGGATGGAATGTTTGAGTTTTCCTGGGTGGTCCTCATTATGGAGTTTTCCTGTTTGAATTCAGGATCATGGATATTTATTTCTTATACTCACTAGGAGAGGCGAGAGTGTTTACTACCCCCTCTGGTTTCCCTAATATCTTGTTCGATTGTGTATAGCTCTCAGACTCCACCATAAGAAAGTCCACAAACGATCGCTTCCCGAGACCTAGGAGTGAGCCAGAAGAAAATTCATGTCCAACCCTGGGAGCCCGAGGTGCTAACCTCCCATTTGGTTCCTTCTAGGGTACTCCTCCATTTGATGTCGAAAAATTTAGAGGCTCCCTACATCTCTAGTTCCCATGACTCCACTCTCTTGTGTGGTAAGAAGTGACCCCCTCATGAAGGATTGTGTTCTCTCCTAGGTCCATGAATTGGTGGTCTCCTCCACCACCTTTCCGTTGTCCTTTCGTCCTGTCGGGGAAGGTCCCACATGTGCCCCCTAAGGACCCTCAATGATTGGCTCATGGTGTCTTATTGGAGGCCAGTACCCCACGGGTGACCTTGTCTCTACCTACCTTACCCCGTTTTTCTCTGTGGGTTTAGCTGCACCGGGGTTCCACAACGACTCTTATAATTAGCCCTTATTCTCATGTCCAATGGGCAATCTTTGGCCAGATTCCCTACACATTCATAAATAAATCAATGGTCGATAAGTACTCCTATGTAAGGGTCAAGATTGACATTACCTTTGAGTCCGGCTTCATGAACCAAATTTTGCATTGTAGCGATTGTTCTACCTCCAATCGCACCCGAATCTGCATGAAATCACCTCAGCTCATACCATCCTCATCATCGTCCACTGTCAAGAAAGTTTCTATGCTCTCCCCGACTTGTAACCCTATTTCTCGGTTCGAGTATTCTCCAAAGTTTCGAGTGGAAATCCACGAAGGACTGTAAGTGATACACTTTCGGGGTCATCACGCTCACCATCAACGCTTCGCGAAGCTTATCCCTCAGGCACAGACCTCCGTCGGATCCTTCGGGTGAACTACCACTTCCTAAATTATTAGGCCCCTCATCTTGTTGCCTAGTCCCTTCATACCATCCAATGGACCTTTAGGGATGCATCCTAGGCCGTTCATGTATGGAATTGTTGGGTTTTTTCCTCCTCCAGATCCATTGCTCCTCCTCGAGGAAAGTCCCACGGTCGTGGAGCCGCTCGAGACTCCTTCGGGGACTCCATGTTGCCTTCTGCCCGTACATGTAAGATAGCAGGCGACGAAACTCACCAGACCTATTCACCTCTTGCTTGAAGATTTGGAAAAGGGCCACTTGCTGCCAAGTAGACCCTCTGTCATGATCACGAACATGTGGCCTTCTGTTTATTGCCAACCCTGCATCCCATGTCACCAGCATTTGAATCCTAACCCATTCTAGTCTTCTTCTCCGTTGTTGTCATCGTCGTGAATTGGAATGACGTCGTTGTTTCCATTCTTCGAACTCTAAATTAAATTGCTTTCCGAACATAAGAGCCTTGTTGTTTTAGACTGAACACTTAATCATGTACCAGTTTTAATAATTAACAATAAAAATATATAATATTATTGTGTTTTGTATATTAATGTAATTTATGTAACCCGTATATGTATATTTCTCTCTCCTACACATTTTTTTCTAAGAAGTCTCTCGACTTTCTTGTAGATTTATTTTTTTGGCAGTCGTTTGCGGTTGTCCTTGCCGCTTCTGGCCAGGTCTTCGACGTTGGACCTCTTCCCCCTACCTTCTTCTTCTCTTCCTCTTCTCCCCCTCGCTTCTATTTCCGTTTGGTGACTACTTTTTGGTTGGGATTGTTTCATTTATCAGGGAAGAGTTTCCAGCTCTGGGCGACGAATAGGAAGGTCATTCGTCCTACAGATGGTCTTGCCTTAGACGATGCTAATTTCTCCTTTTTCATCGGCCTGTTGGCGTCTCAGCGCCACCTTTCTCGTCATATATGAGGCCCTAGGTTGGCCCTCCTTCACCGATTTTGTGGTGTTGGCCACCAGTGTGGCCTCCCTCGTTAGCGGTTTGTCTCCGACATCCTCAATTTTGGGACCTCCTCCTCTCACAGCTCCTTCGCCGCTGACTCTACCACTCGAGGCCAACACCACGATGTTAGATCTACCTCTTCACGATTCCTCTTTCTCCTCGGGCCTTTTGTCGTTCCCATTTTTCGGTCCTACTTGCGGTGGTGCGGTAGTATGACTCGGGGATCTTCACCGGTGTTGGCCATGACGAGTTGGTTTTGGCTTTTAAATTGTTGCTAGGAGTTCCTTGGTTTGAGATTTTGGAGGTTGTCTTTTGGTCGGATCCGGACTTTGCTTTGCCGTGGACACTGTTGGCCACCAGTGACTAGTACATGTCTACTTGACGGGTTTAATGAGCTCTAGTGAATTGGTGGGACACGCGATGGTTGTGTATTCAATCTTGGGTTGATTGTGGTTCTCTTGGAGCTATACTGTGACAGTTTTCTTGTACTTAATGTTGGATAAACTTAAGTATTTTTGACTTGTTTTTTTTCCGATGCTTAATACTAGATAAATCTAGATAATTTAACCCTGTTGATTTTCCGTACTTATTTGTTGTTTTCTGGATTCTTTAGATCTCTGTTTGGTGTTGTATAGGTTTCCTTTTCCTATTTCTTGCCCCTCGGAGAGTTTATATGTTACTGATAGTCTATATTCTAGTTTTTATATTTATCGTTGTACATCTCTCTTATTAGGATTTTTCTGGTTTGAAACTGAGCTATGAATATGAATGTTTTCGTTTGTGTTATAGGTGCCCATGTCCTTTGCCCAATAATTTGTTTTTTTAGCGAAAGTTGTTTTCATTGATCAAATGTTTCAATTACAATAATGTGCGTCAGAGACTCTCTGGCCACCAATAACAGACATAGAGCATGTAAAATACTCGCAATTCTTTTCATAAAATAATCGTCCCTGACGGTATTGGGTTGGTGCCCATGGGCTAGGACAGAAGGCGGAGGAAGGCAGAAAGGAGACTTGAGGAGCTGATGGACCTAACGGTAATAGCGATGATGGGAGGCAACACCTCAGACATGGACCCCTCCCAAGGCCAGACCCTAAGGGTTCGGCCACCTACCATCCCTCCCGGCTCAGATGTTGAGTCCTTGCCGAGTTTTGTCGTGAAACTTCCTCCTGGATTTGCCTCTTGGGAGGTATTTCACGTAGCGTGATGGATCCTTTGGTCGGATCAATACCCATGTCGACGTCCGGAACAATGGGCGACGGCGTGGGTGGCATGAGCAGACTATCCATGGCCCAACGTGCTCGGGATGTAAGGACCAGGGGCCGACCACGGCGGCCCCATGGTGGTGCTGGATACGGGGCCCTAAATCCTCTCCTCGTGCTAGGTGGCGCCTGAATCCAGGGGTTGTGGTTCGATGTTCCTTTCGTATTGAGCTAGAGTAAGGTCATGGCTCCTTGGGGTTGACATCCAAGCGTTATCCGAGTGGGCTAGGCCATCCCAGTCCTCCTGCGAGTTTCGAGCGACATGCACTCCACCTTGGTTCGTAGTCAGGGCACATGAAGACCCCTTAGTAGGGTCTATCAGCGGCAGATCTTGAGGCGTATGAGGGTGCGACGGCCTAGTGTTTAGCGAGTGGGGAGCCTGATCCGCATCATAGGGCGCCGGCGGAGGAGAGGGAACTGGGAAGCGGTGAGACGGATCCCCAGAAGAGGGTACAGTAGGAGGTGGCGGTCGAGGGTTCGTTGCGACCGAGCGCGGATGGATCTAGTTCGAAATCGAAAAACCTCCTGGGGACGACTCGGACGACAGCAGCAAAAGAAGAAAAGGGGGAGCAGCACCAGGAGTCACAAGAACGTCGATGGGTGTGGGAGTGGCGGCTAGGGGTCCAACAACGAGAGGAAAAAGGGTTGCTCCATAACGCGGTTAGAGCATAAAGGAAGCTCTAAAAAAACGAGAGAACTTTTGCATTTTTAATTACCTACTGAGTTTCGCCCAGTAGTTTACTTTAAAGCTCTTAGATTTTATATAAAAATTTACTGATTAAAAAAAGTACATTACATTATTAGAAGATAGGTGTGAAAAAGAAAGATACAGAACGGTGAGCTTTTGATGTACATAAACATATAGAAACATTACGTACAAAGAACGGCAACTATATGGTCAATGCACAAGAGATAGCATTAATTTTGGGTACCCACTTTATGAGCATTAATAATTATGTCCACAATTTAATAGTAACGGGCGGCAACTAACCATTCGTAATGGTTAGTCTCTGTTTTCTATCTATTTGCCATTGGGAGTGATTGGGAGCTCTACTTGCGATGCATCAATCTAATATCTAGCTAGATACGTTTTGTAGATCGAAGCATCAATAATGGAGTGTGCTTGTCCGCCTTCTTCTTATCCCTCCGCCTTGCCTCTCCGGCGAAGAACCTCCCTCCGGGGCCCACCTGCCTCCCCATCATCGGAAACCTCCACCAGCTGGGGCCCATGCCCCACGTGTCCCTCTCGCACATGGCCCAGCTCTACGGCCTCCTCATCTCCCTCCGCCTCGGCTCCGTCACCACCGTCATCGCCTCCTCGCCAAGGAGATCCTGCAGAAGAACGACCAGTCCTTCGCCAACCGCCCCGTCCCGGACGCCGTCGGCTCGCAGCCCCACGTGGAGGGCACCCTAGCCTGGATCCCGGGCGACCGCCACTGGCGCAACCGCCGCCGCGTGTGCAGCACCCAGATGTTCACCGCCGCCCGCCTCGACTCCCTCGAGCACTTGCGGCTCGAGAAGGTCCGGCAGCTGGTGGCCCACATCCGAGGGCACTGCGCCGGGGCAACCCCGGTGGACGTGGGGAAGGTAGCGTTTGCCACCACGCTGAACCTGGTGTCGAACACGGTGTTCTCGAGGGACATAGTGGACGCGGAGTTCGAGAGTGCCGGGGAGTTCAAGGAAGTGGTGTGGCGCATAATGGAGATGGCCGGGAAGCCGAACCTGTCCGATTACTATCCGGCAATGAAGTGGCTGGACGTGCAAGGAGTCAGGAGGTGCGTCAAGCCTTCCTACTTGAGGTTGCACCACATCTTTGACGTCCTTATCGACAAGCGCTTGCAAGAGAGAGCTGGCGGTGCGGCCCATGCTAGCGGTGATTTCTTGGACGTGCTACTCGATCAGATCCAAGAGGACGGCTCCGATTTCACCACTCTAACCATCAAACCCTTGATTCTAGTAAGACCTTCTTTTCTCATCACATTCATAGTTAGTTAAACATCACCCTACACAAGTTTCTCCAAAACTAAATTGATGTTTTTCATGACTTACCGTAATGGGCTAGAATGTAATTCGGCACACGTATCAATCATGTAGGTTTTTAAATGATTCTTTCCGATTGAACAAACAACTCAACAGTAATCTATTTTATCTATAAAAGGAGGACCGTAGCGTTTTAAAATCGTGTGCTCTACGGAGCCCAGTGGCAGTTCACTCGCGCTACTCTGCCGGACTCGCAGGCAATCATCTTGCGTTTTTTTGTTGTTTTTTGATCGCAAACGCCTAAAATTTCGGCGCAGGAGCAATTGAAATTGGAACATATCGTGTAGTTTTTGTTCTTATCCTTTCCGGGTAGGTTCTCTCTTGCGGTTTCGTGATCTTATCTCTATTGCAGTTATTTTTGTCCACAATTCCTTTTTAATCTCAATTTCACCTCTACAATTCCTCCTTGCCCAGACCCGGGCTGCCAATCCCCCCGCCGCCCATCCCCATCCTCACCGTCGAAACCTCCGACCCATCATCGCTCTGATGCCTCTGCTCCAGCACGAAGCTGATTCTGAACCGCGTCGGCTCCTTCCGCCTCCACGGTAACCCGGTGGTCTCTGTCTGCGTCGAGACCGGCTGCGATTATCTGGACATTTATGGGGAGCCGGAGTTTATGGAGAGGATGAAGGCGGATTACGATGGGAAGGGGGCGCTGTGATCTCGGCTTGTGGGTTCGATTCGTTGCCGGTTGAGATTTGGTTGATGTTCAATTCCAGTCAGTGGGTTGGTATTCTTATAAATTCTTAGCTAATGATTGTTTTTTAAAATTTTGTATAATGTTCAATTGCTCTTCGTTTTCATGTTGCTGATAGTGATATAAATTCTATATGGTTGTTTCTTTTAGGTACACATTTTTCTAATGGATTTTGCTCAATTTGTTTTCTGATTTTTGTTCTTGCTCTGAATGTCTAATGTTTGTTTCGTTTAAGTTTTGTCTTAATCATTCTTTACATATGTTTTTGTTCTGATCGTGTATGCATCTATATTTCACAGTAGATGTTGTTTGGAAATGCTTAAACGTGAGAATCCCTTTACCAGGGCTTCTAACTGAGAATGAATCATCTCCTCCCATAAGAATTATTGTTAAATAAAAGGGAAAACTTAAAGGGAGAGAGATGGAAGAATTATGTTGTATGTGCTCTATTTCCTCAACAGCAGATGTAGTGGCCTTTCCTTTCTTAAACTATGTTGAGGAAATAGAGGGCATGGAATCTAACAAGCTATGTAACAAGCTATGTAAGTGTAATAAACTTTAACTATAGATTTACGACAATTTGTTTGGAAGGAAACATGCACTTTAAAGTTATTTATATGAGTTCTAATAAAAACTTAATGACATATGTTAATCTTATTCATGGCTTTCCTTAAAATGTTGATTTTGTTTGGAAAGGACTCGGTTCATAGTACTGGTGAAGTCTGAATTTGTCCAGATAAGACTCTTTTCATGTTTATAGATTATTGGGGAAAGTCCAACATTGATGATTTTGATAAATTTCTAGATGAAGTTCTGGTGAAGTGTGATTTTGTCCTGATAAGACTTTTCATGTTTATGGATTACTTTTCATGTTTATGGATTATTGTGGAAAATACAACGTTGATGGTTTTGATAAATTGCCAGATGAAGTTGCAGAAGAGGTTTTTTTTTTGCTGGTTATGAAGGACAATGACAGTTCATATCTTTCTCTTTCGGTGTGATAGTAATTTTACCATCATATCGATGTCAAACATGCTCTGTGAATGTATAAGTTTTTATTAAGCCACTTCTATAAATGTTATTGTTATAGGTAAAAGGTATTGGTTATGGACCTGATCAAAATAACTTTATGCTCTAAATTGGTTAAACTATTTGTTTTATGCGGGGTGAAAGCAATTTCATGTTAAACATGGTTTGTTATATATTTTTTTTAGATCAAGCCATAGAAGGGTTTAATAATAAGCCACTTCCCATAAATGTTATTTTTATGGGCAAAAGGTATCGGTTATGAAACTGATCAAAATAACCGTTTGTTGTAAATTGGGTAAATTATTTGTTTTATGTGAGGTCAATGCATATTTAACCGATCTTGATTTACTTGACTTTTAAGGTTTTAGTACAACTAAGAAACATGATTTACTAAGCCCACTGACTGTTGATTCAATGCTCCACTGCTTGATGTGTTTTTGTAGGTCATAATTTAAATCTTCATGAACTGTTTTGTCACTATAAGGTTGCTTCCTGTCAATCATATAGTAGGGAAACCATATATACCACTTCTTTTTCCTTAGCAGAGTCTGTAAATTCCGTCTTATAAAGTCTTTAACCTTGGTCTTACACATGATAAGTGGTAGCTGAATTTTAGGCTATTATCATTTGAATAATCTAGCTGTTAATTACAATTGGGTTTAGTTTGGCAGTATTAGTAAGCAACTTGAGATATATGAAGTTTATTAGTTCCAAAACATGCATCACCTGAAGAGCATGTCAAATGGTTTCTTTCTTAAGAAAGAGACATTATTCTTTTTGGATGTATGAGTGCAAATTTAATTGATGTCGCTAACTTGAGTTATAGTTTGGTTTTGACAAAAGATATCTAAAACTAAATATGCATTTCAAGGAGCTTTATCCAACTATGTGAAGAATTACATGATTGTTAATTAATAAAATGCCTTTCTAATAAAAGGTTTTTATTTGTAATTTCTTTTAGTTTTGAATTGATACTTCAACAGTGTGATTGTACGCAAACTTGAGCTTGCAGTAAGAATTTGTTGATTGGATCTTGCACAATTTCTATTATGGGGATATGTTGTGAGACTAAAATGCTTAGATTCATAATTTTTAGTTTGTAGTATTCTTCTCTGAATTTGTTGATTGGAAATCGCACAGTTTCTATTATGAGGCATTTGTTGTGATCGTGTTGGAATAGAAAATGCTTTAATTCTCTATTTTTTGTTTGTAGTGTTCTTCTATGATAATATTGGCTAAGTTGGACCTTTTGTGTTTGCATAGGCGAGGAACAGTTGATTAAGAGGTCTGCATCAAAATATTGACAGGAGCTGACAAGCCTCACAGATACAAGACCATCACTTCGTTCAATTTTTGGTAGTCTGTTTCTATCCCATGTCTCCGTTGCAGAGTTTGAAGTTGAATATACTAACGAGAATTTGGAAGAACGTGGGAAAAGGGTTTTGAATTGTGGTTTTAGTGTTGTAGAAGTTTATAATCAACTAATATGCGGGGAAAAATGGAACATTTGCACTGAATGCTTAGATGTATATGAAAGTTATTTATTTGTTGATTTCACTGTTTGATTCAAATAGTAGTGTATGAGGTTGTGAGCACTTTAAAACTTTACTAAACCCTAAGAATTTGATCTCTTTTCGATCCGTTTTAATTTCTACTATAAACTCTATAAGTTGAATTTAGTACAAACAATCCAAAAAAACTACGCTTAACAAATACCAAGATGATCTCTAAAAATCAAGATTTATATTACAACTAGCACCGCACCTAATCTATTTTATCTATAAAAGGAGGACTGTAGTGTTTCATAATCGCAGTTTCTACAGAGTTCAGTCGCAGTTCAATCGCCCTCACTCGCATCGCGATTTATTCCCTGTTTTGGTCGCGCACGTCTCTTTTGCATTTCTTTCACTGCGATTTCAGCCATCTCATTGCCTTCTTATCTCTTAGGTAGTTATTTTTGTCCTTATCTCTTTGGTAGTTTTTGTATCTTATCTCCTGTGCATATCTTATCTCCTGTGCATTTTTATAGGTGAGAAATAGAAGCAGAGTTTCAGTTTTATCACAATTGTGGTGTGATTATCTGTGCTCATCGGTGGTGTGATGGATTGGGAAGGAAGTTCCGCCGGCGGCTTTTCTTCTACGCTGTTCTCGGGGTTCGGAGAGTTGCACTACGTCCGCACCGCCCGCTCTGGTAAGTCTTTCTCTAGATTCTGATTTGTGTGATCCTTTTTTTTTTGTTTGACATTTCAGTCGCATTCCATTTGCGTACTCGCGTTATACTTGCTGTTCATTTTTTTTCCTCCTCCTTTCTCCCTCTTTCAGTTTATTTCTTTTTAAGATTCGTTCTCTCTCTTCGGCAGTTGTGGGGTTTTTTTTCGGTTCCATTTTTGATGATGAGGATGGTGATAATTCTAACGGGAAAGTCGCGGTGGACCGGAAGGGGAAGGTCAAGTGAGGAATTGGCAAGAATCACAGGTTTGAGTTATGATATATTGAATTGCTCATATGATGTTTGAATATGTTCTCATTGATATGTTATCACTCTGCTATACAATTTCAGAATTATGAACCACTGTTTTGATTTCAGATTAAAATAATTTCAGTTCATGTTTAGATTGATGTTATGATCAGTTTAAAAATGATTTGAATCAGTTGTAGTGTTATTTCTAAGACATATTGAATGGAAAATGACATAATGTATCCTGGATAGTAGTTAAAGTAATTTAATTTTGTTTGATTATAGACCTAATTTCAGGTTATGAATTTAACCTCTGTAGTTGTATTTATGTGGATAGTAGCTAAAGTAATCTATTTTATCTATAAAAGGAGGATTGTAGTGTTTTAGAATCGCGGACTCTACAGAGCCAAGTCGCAGTTCAATCGCTTTACTCGCCCGCACTCGCAGCCCATTGATTTGCGATTGTTCGCGTTTTTCGCGAACTCTCTCCCTGCGTTTTTTTAAGCTAATTTACCGCCCCTCTCTCATCATTTTGTTCTGATCTTATATTTCTCTCTCATGTCAGTTATTTCAGCGGTTACATATTTGTTCTTATCCCTTTCTGTTTATTTATATCAATCTTCCCATCTCTCTTTCATGTCAGACGGGAACCCCAAGGTCCATCCAATCTGTCAAGAGCAACGAAAAACACTGATTCAATTGCATTCTCTTGCTTTGGCTCTAGAATTTGTTCATTCATGGTGTTTGGTATGGATTCCCTTTATCGACCTCTCGCCATCGGCTCCAATTCTAGGCCATCGACGATGACGATCGAGATGCCCAAAGGCCTCTCGGTGGATACATGGACGCCATCTTCGAGGAAGAAGAGACATCACTTTCTCACCCATCACAAAGGCCACTCCTCTGGCATCTCCACGCACTCCTCCTTTTCCATTTACTGTACCCATCTCACCAAAACCCTCCTCCTCCAATCCTTCCCTCAGGTATGCCATTTTTTTTTGGAGTTGCCCAATAATTTTTTTTATGAAATTCTCCATTTTTGTATGTATTATCGCATCTTGACGGGTCTATGTTTGTGGGTATTGAGACGGGCCAATCGGTTGTGATTGAAGATCCTGATGGGTCTTTCACTGTTACTGATTTTGATGCAAATCACTGCCTTGGTATGTGATTATGTGTTTGTAATGTGCTTGATTTGTTTTTTATCATTAATTTATCTATGTTATATGGTATTAACGATTATGGACATTTATTGAGTCCTTGTATGATTGTGTTGGCTAAACTCTAATTTTATACTGAATTTGCAATTCATCATTATGTTGATGTGTTGATTTTTGTGGAGTAAAAATCAATACCCTGGTATGTGATTATGTGTTTGTAATGTACTTGATTTGTTTTTTTATCATTAATTTTTTGGGTTAGTAACGATTATATACTTTTTCAATGCATTTCTTAGTATTTTTTTGTGTGTAGTCATTGAAGGGATTGAATTCAAAATGTGTTATCTATAATTGAAGTTTTTACGTGGAATTATGATCTGTCCATTATTGGATGTCGTATGATATGGGTACTTTATTAGCCACGCCATCCTTTCTCATGTGGGCCAATTCCTTTTTTCTAGAAGCTGCACAGGTTGTTTGGAATGGGGATGGAGAAGTGTGTGTTGACAAAATTTTCATTTCAATACGCATTTTTTTCCGTTCATATCTTTTTCTCATTACATTTATCTAACCTTCATAAACTGTAAAAGAAGAACTTTTAAATTTTCAGCCAACTTCTGTTTTAATCTAGGCACTATAATTTCTTTGGAAATGGATGTGTGATATTTTTTATGAGGTCTTTTTCCCGTGACGTGTTCATTTTGGATATCGCGTTTTATTCCATTTTGCGATCGCATGCGCGAATTTGGCAAAATTTCGGCGCAGGAAGAAGTCTACTTGGAATATATCGTTTGTTTTTTGTTCTTATCTTATAGTTTTTTGTATTTTTTCAGTTAACTTTGTTTGTTCTTATCTTTTCACCGTCTCTCTCCTGCGGTAATGTTGTGTATTTATATATGTTCGTTTTTTGTGTTTTTCAGATCGGGTAGTTCAGCCAATGTTCTGCGATTTGTTCTCCTCTGAATTTTGGAATTGTTTCAGGCGTGAAGTAGGTGATACACGATGATACATGTGAGTTTCATTTTATTTGTTTGATATGTGATTGTTAGTGTTGAAGGACTGGTGTTTTTTTTTTCCGGATATTCGTGGTTGGGGAAAACGGGAAAAAAAGTTTCAGTATATATTTATTTTTGAATGGCAATATGATTAGTGTTTTTGTTACTGGTTGAGGAATGTTTTTTTTCTTCTGTGAGGATGGTGTTTTTTTGTTTGTTTTTGATATTCGTGGAAAGCAAGCGTTCAAAGAAATGCGATTTGGTGTCTTCGTAGGTTTGTTAATTGCCTCATTTGTCGACTTATTGCGATTTTTTTTTGTTAACAATGGTGTCTCAGCCTATGAAGGCAACTGAGAGAGATTTTTATGAGTTCTTCTCAAAAGCAGAAAGGTTAGTGGGTTTAATTATTTGATTGGTAGAATTACTATCAACTAATTTTATTTTAAATTATTTTGGTGTACATAGCTTAAGTAAATCATCACTTTTCGTTCTTACTGATTTTGTTTTTGTTACCCAATCTTCTTTATTAGCTGTTGTTTGGATATAAAACTACGTTTGGATATAAAACTATTTTCCAAACTAGAGTAAATTACAATTACAATTGCATTGCTGGTTGTGACCTTCTTGTGCACAGTTATTTTATGGCTATTAGATTGAAATTTAAGACCCTATAAATTTAAGGTTTGTTAATTGCCTCATTTGTCGACTTATTGCGATTTTTTTTTGTTAACAATGGTGTCTCAGCCTCTGAAGGCAACTGAGAGAGATTTTTATGAGTTCTTCTCAAAAGCAGAAAGGTTAGTGGGTTTAATTATTTGATTGGTAGAATTACTATCAACTAATTTTATTTTAAATTATTTTGGTGTACATAGCTTAAGTAAATCATCACTTTTCGTTCTTACTGATTTTGTTTTTGTTACCCAATCTTCTTTATTAGCTGTTGTTTGGATATAAAACTACGTTTGGATATAAAACTATTTTCCAAACTAGAGTAAATTACAATTACAATTGCATTGCTGGTTGTGACCTTCTTGTGCACAGTTATTTTATGGCTATTAGATTGAAATTTAAGACCCTATAAATTTAAGGTTGTAAATAGTTATTTTCGGGCTATTGGATCAAAATTTTGACCCTATAGTTGTTTAAGGTTTAAGGTTGTGAAGAGTTATTTTCAGGCTATTGGATTAAAATTTTCCAATATAATTTTTTGAAGGCATTGTTGTTAGCAATAAAAATAAGCACATGTTATCTGTTGGTAAATCTTAAACAAGTTGCTCTCTTGAATTGCTTTATGCAAGCTATTCTGTTTTCTGAAACACAACATTTGCTATCAAGTTATACGTCATATCATGGTCATGTTTTTGATAATTTTTTTCGTTTTCCCCCAAAAACTTAACTGAGGAACTCTATTTTATGCAATTATTTTTCTTTTGGCCAAATGTAATGAAAGTTTTCTCTCTGTTTATTAGGAGTTGAAATATGAGTGTTTATGAGTCAATTCATCTTCTTAGGCCTGATGGATCTTAATTTGATAATTTTTGGGGTTCTAATTAGGTGTTTCTGCCAGTGTAAACCCTCCTTTAATTTGATTTCTGCATTGTATTTCTACATCCCAGGTTTTATGCAGAGGCCATTAAAGTTGTATGAGGAATAAGTAAGTATGTTGAGATGTGTAAGTAGAGCAAGCCTAGATTAGTAAATAGAAATGGGTGATGTTCAAGTTGTTCAGTTTCATATGTTGAATGCTTATCATGATTTTCTTTCTAACTTGGTTGCTTAATGTGGTGGATTTTGTTTTGTGAACTGGTGGAGCCATGACAATCTTAACTTCATGAAATGCAGTTGGAAAAGAAGCTTAATCTGTTCCAATATGTTGAGTTGGGTAAAATGCAGTTGGTAATGTTTTGGTAAGATTTTTTATTTAGTTGAGACCTCTAAATACTCTCTGACATCGTAACTATGAATTTATGGAGTCCTTTCAATTATTGTGAAAGAATATTTTTTTCTTGATGTTGAAATTATTTTTCTACCCTGTTTGGATCAATATTATATTTACTTCTGTGTTTTTGATTTGTTACATATAGAAGCAATCAGTTGGAAGAGAAGTGATATAGAAGTCCCGAGGAGCTTAACGGGAGAGGTTATACTATGTCATCAAATATCTACTCACTGAGTGTTCTTCTTTTTGAGGTTTGAAGTTAGTCTTAATTATTTTTGATATATTGTGTAAATGGTTTAGATGGAACTATCTTTGTTTCATTTGCTCACGATTTGAGGTAATCTTGAATACCAGCAAATATTATTTAAGTTTTGGGTTTAAATTTCATTGAGAAAGAACAATTAAAATTTATTTTTCATGGTAGAAATGTGGTCCTTTTAACAGCTCAAAACAAAAAGAAAGAAAGGGGGTATGGCGAAATTGGTAGACGCAACGGACTTAATTGGATTGAGCCTTAGTACGGAAACTTACTAAGTGATAACTTTCAAATTCAGAGGTGAATAAAATTATTAATTTGAATCCAATAATTCAGTTTGTGCTTGCAGGTACTTGGTCACTTTTTTCTCTGAAAGAGCATATGTTGCAGCAATGTTTGATCGTAATAGGATTCTTCCTCCAAAATTTCTATCAAAAAATCCCAAGGAAGTTGGGTTTTGTCTGTGGTTACTTCATCCTGAGCCCTCATCACGCCCCACAACCAGGTACTATAGGACTCATGACTAATGTATATTTTGAGGTCTATTAATTCTAATTCAACGCCTAAGCTGCCCTCATCCTGTTAATCACATTGTTGATAAGTTTCAGTGAATCACAAACTATGAACTGTATACGTTTCGGTACGTGTCAAATAAGGGTTCCCTCAAGATTTGTTATTTCTTCGTTTTTTTGTGAGGTCTTAGTTTTGTCTGGGTGTTATTATTTTCATATTGCTTTGGTGTATCTGAGTATGTTTTTTTTGACAAGGATTCGGATTTCTGGTAATTTCTGCTCTTTGATTACTTTTTGTCATTGTTTTTACCGTTTGATGGTAGACCATTTATGGTTTCAAATCTGGTGTTCTTAGGTAAGTTGAGTTATTTATGTACATGGCCACCAGGATTTTATGAGTTTTTAGCTTAGAAACTCAATTTGGATAGATATGGTCAAAAATGGATCTGGTTTTTATCGTTTTTTTGGTCTCTATTGTATTTAATGGTTGAACTTGCTTTTCTGCCTCAGATCGCTTCTCTTTGATTTTCTATATGTGAGATGACAATGTTCAATTTTTCTTCTGAAGATGGCAATGTTTTGGAAATTGGCAAGAGACTGTAAGGATTGATACTTTTGAAAGTTCGGGGAGTAGATTAGCCTAAAAGAACTTCACGGTATCTCCAAATTAAGGGGACCCAAATGAGCATCATCACCGTTTTGAATATAGTTGGTATAGGTAGCACAAAGGAGCATTGGAAGAGAACAAATGCAGTTTGGTTGAAGTTAACTTGGGAAGGACTTGGGTTGGGAGGAGGTTCTACTATTGGAAATTGGAGCATGTACACTCACTAAAGTTGTGGATGGGTGGTATGTAAGATGATTGTACAAAGTTGAAGGAAATTTGTCTTCTTTTGGATTTAATGAGTACTTATTTTTATTCTTCGAACGCATATATGTATGGGTCTTTACGTTACTTTGTTATTCATTAATTGGTTATGGAGATGCGAAAGAACTGGTTATGGATCTATTGAAGTTATTGTGTTTGTATCTGTCAAAATCTTAACAAACATGAACTAACTTTGTATCTGTCAAAATCTTAACAAACATGAACTATCTGTAACAGTTGATTTTTTTTCTTTCTAAATTCATGCTTACCAAGAATTTAACAGAGAATTCTTAGCCTATCAAAAAAAAAATAACAGAGACATGAAGGATTTTGAGGGTGGAAAGGATTCAAATACTAACATAAATATTTAATAGAAAAACAACTGTTAGTGTTTTG
This sequence comes from Erodium maritimum, assembly GCA_963921825.1. Classification (NCBI taxonomy): domain Eukaryota; kingdom Viridiplantae; phylum Streptophyta; class Magnoliopsida; order Geraniales; family Geraniaceae; genus Erodium; species Erodium maritimum. The sequence goes on from OY997591.1 coordinate 17,993,831, forward strand.
CATTAGGCTTGAATAAGAATTTAACAGAGACGTGAAGGATTTTGAGGGTGGAAAGGATTCAAATACTAGCATAAATATTTAATAGAAAAGAAGTTTGTTGTTCTTGAGGACGAGGATCGAGGAAAACGTTAGGACTAGGATGCTTTAAATCCATGTGGAATTCATTTTAATATAAATTGATTGTCATCATGTACTGTGCAATGGATTGTACAGGAATTGTTGATGAGGAATGTTGGAGACTAGAATTAAGAAATTATGCTTCTGACGTTCAAATAATTCTGGTTGGGATCAAACCGGGTAAGGATTTTAGTTGTGAATAGGTTGGGATATGTTGCAATGTTTTACCATAAACACTACTATAAGAACCCTCCCAAAACCACAATTTCGAATCTAAAAAAACTAATCACAGACCGGAGAAAATGAAAGCCAACAGTAATCCATGTGACATTTATTTGCAATAAATTGCTGCAAAAAATCCAACTTATTGCATCCAATTTGTTTCCGTTATTAATTTTTAGGACTTCAAATTCAATTATTTATTTTTGTAAGATATATTGCCATGTACGACTGTCGAACCAAGACCGAAGGGTTTTGAGAAAGTTTTATCACTCCAATAAGTATTGTTTATCTCAGATCCATTGTTTTCAAATTACTACCCACACTTTTATAACGAACTGTCATCTGAGTTTAACTTTTAGATATAGGTTCAAATGTAGTAGTGCAATTCAACTGAAATGGAGGATAAAAAAAGATAAACAAACCCATTAATGAACACTACAGTGATCCAATTCGATTACACGGTCCAAAGAACGTTCGAGTGAAGTTAGAATAGAAACATTCATTTACCAGTCAAACGTAGAATGTAAAATCGTTGTTTTATCTGCAATTGAATACTCATTAAACCAAACCATACATTAAAAAAAAGTTGTTGCTTACCCTACAATTGAATAAGTCTTTCAACCTCATAAGTTTAGAAATAAAAGAAAAATATATGCTAACAACATAATGGATTGAAAATGCAAAATTAGAACACAGCTAGCACCGTGCAATAGCGCGGTGCAACCACCTAGTAGTAATAATAATAATAATAATAATAATAATAATAATAATAATAATAATAATAATAATAATAATAATAATAATAATAATAATAATAAAAAGAATTAATTCCAAAACTTACATAACGCAATATAAGATTTTGCCATTACCGTGGTGTATATTTTATGAAAGGTTCGACACTAATATACGTTCCTATTTGTGTATGATATCAATCTTTATGGTATGAAATTAATAACAGGATTTATTCATTGCGGGAAGCGATACATCTGGCAACACAACGGAATGGGCGATGGCAGAATTGCTTCGCAACCAAGAGGCAATGCAAAAGTTACGAGATGAGTTAATGGAAACGATTGGCAGTGAGGGAGAAGTCAAGGAATCGGACATTAAACGACTTCCGTATCTACGAGCAGTGATCAAAGAGACTCTTCGACTGCACCCGCCAGCTCCACTACTCTTGCCTTACGTGGCCGGAAACGACGCAGTCGTAGGAGGCTACACGGTGCCTAAAGGGACTCAGGTGATCAACGCTTGGTTGATGGGGAGGAGTGACAAATACTGGGATGAGCCGTTGGAGTTTATGCTGGAGCGGTTTTTAGAGTCCAGCGTGGATTACAGAGGCCGTGATTTCGAGTACTTGCCGTTCGGGGCGGGACGGAGAATCTGCCAGGGACTACCATTAGCGGAGAGGATGGTGGCTTTTATGTTGGCTTCTATTGTACATGCTTTTCACTGGAAACTTCCTCAAGGAACCACGCCCGAAAGCCTTGACATGAGAGAGCAGTCTGGGATCACCTTGAAAAAAGCGGTGTCGCTTTGTGCTATTCCGGTCATATGAGAATCGTCGAGTAACTATATTTATCTTTATCATATATCTTTTCGTTTTTTTTTGTATGACCTTTATGACTAGATAGGTTATAGTTCAATAACAACCTTCCTTTTACGGAATATAATCGTTTCATATGGCTTATAAGTGGTTGTCTGCTATATTTAGAAGAAGTTACACGTTCGTGAGATTTTTTTTGGATATTTGATGCTTGCTGTTTCACCTGCAAAATGGAGACACGATAAATAAATTCGTCATCATGTAGTGATCGGACGGTAAATTCAAATATATACCTAAGAAAGCAAACATACGCATTCTTTATTTCCTTTTTTTATCAATAAAGATATTTAAGTTGAAACCTCGCACGAGATGAAAGAGAAGTTACAACAACAGGTCTAACTACAGACCGCAAAAACTCAAAATTGAATGTAATCAATTGTAAGGGCGAGACACAACAACAACTACCACAATACAACCCAGAGCTTACAACCCAAACAACATACAACTCAGAACCCAACAAGGAGTAATATAAACAATAATCGAGAAGACAACCAGACTAACAAGCACCTAAACAACAACCCAACATGGGTGCTAACCTGAAAGAACAAGGTCTAATAATCCAAATTTTACAAACTTAAAGCCCAAAACAAGACTATAAAATAAGGTATAAAACCTAGGTTTCACAAATATGAAGCACAGTTAAAAATAGAGGGATCAAAACCCAGATTTTTCAACCATAAAGCTCAGAAACTTGAACTACCCTCAATTTGAACTTCAAATTGAAGAGCATACTGTCTCATTAGGACCATGAAACTCTCACAAAGGAAGTAAGACGACCACTAACAAGTCGACGACCAACACCGCAATCGACGAAGACAAAACAAGAGGGGAAAACCCACAAGAGCTCACTATACCTAATATCGAAACTGAAGGATCAACGCTAAGGCTGAAAGCCATAACCACTTGCTGGCGACCAACATTTATAAACTAGCGAGCCCTTACCACCGCAGTGGAAGAATACCAAAAATATCCAAACGTAAACGATAAAAGGACAACGAGGGGGGAAACAACATATAAACAGAAGAAAGGTATAGCAAGTATACCTCACCCTAAATAGAGCAGGACCCAAAAACCTTCGCTGAGTTGGGGCCAACACCACAACAACTCACGAGGGGGCCAACAACATATAAGCAGGAAAAAAAAGGTAGAGCAAGTATACCTCACCCTAGATGGAGCAAGACCGAAAAACCTTTGTTGAGCTGGGGCCAACACCACAACAACCAACAAGCAGGCACGATTGAATCAGGGCCACAACGATCAATTACCAGGAGGTCGTGAAACGCGTCCAATACTGGACTTGATACGAGACGTCAGAAAAACACGAACAACAGAGAGGTAGGCGCCGGGATGGTCATCTTCAATCCTGCACAAAGCGTTGGCGATAGATCCATAGAGGTAACCAAATCGGTCCCACGACCACGGACCACCGTGCCGGACAGGACCACAAGCTAGAGCTGATAGGCAATCAAAACTCCAGATCAGGTTACGATGGGGAACCGACCAACCACAACTCCGACAGGACTGGCTGGAACAGCCGGGACTCCAAGCAGCACGAATAGAAAATGCCAAGGCTCCATAATGGCCTGAGGAAGCAAGGAAATTTCAATATCTACCACCAAAACCGGTACCAAACACATATATGTGAAAAAGCACAAAACATAGCAAACCAGTAGGAGACCAGACCTTGCATGAAAGGAAAACGGAGACAAGAACACTAATATTCCGGCCATAGTGGTCGGAGCTAGCAATCTTGTAGACGGACTCCGGTAGCCACACCAAACCATGCCAACAAGTACCCGAGGAGCGGAAAGTCGGACCATACGTGACAGAGACGAGGAGGAACCCTGGAGAAGGAAGACACCTGACCACAAAGGCCAGATCTCGAACAAACGGAGCCCAAAAACCGCCTGCAAAGAATGGCTTCGACACGGTAGAACTCAGGCACGGCCTGCCACAAAACAACAGCAGAGAGAATCACCGACCAAGAGCAACGACGACTCGGTTCAACTCCGGAAAACCTTCAACGAGACGGAAGAGAAACTGGTGAAACAGACGGAGAAGAAACCAAAGTAGAAGAGGGGGTAAGAAAGGAAGAAAGGGGAAGGAGAGGCCGCCACCAGAAACAATCCGGGACGAAGCCGCGATTGTCACCGACGGGGCGAGAAAAGGGTGGCGACGGTTGTATCTGAAGTAGGATTTTTTTGTTTGTTTTCTAGAGATAAAACGATGGGTTGATTATTATCTCATTTGTTATTCGTCTATATCGGCTCGAAATTAATAAAGTTGATTATTATGGAGTAGAAAATCAAAAATAAGATATACAAACATGAAAGCAGAGAGTTTAGTGATGAAATTGTCTCGGCCTGACGATCGAGCATATTTCAAATGAATCCATAAATATGCATATATTAAGAAACGCCTTAAGCCCTTAGACTTGATACTCGAACGATCGATCGATCTTTAGATCCTAAAGAGGATCTTATTTTTCTCAAATATTTAAAATATATTTGATCCTAAAGTACCATATCTAAATTTGAGATGTTATATTATGAAAGGTCTGATAGAAAATTTTCAGTAAATGTGCTAGCCAGTTTGAGCTCATAAATAAATAATCGGTTTTGAAATGGAATCGTATATCCTCAAAGAGCGCCCCCTAGACGATTATGTTGGAGACAACAATTTTCAATGTTTAATATTTTGGGTTGCAACCCATCAGTTGTTCAGAAATCCTTTTATAATCATGAACTCCAGAAGAGTCGTGAGATTGATGTCAATCGGAATCATGTAGTGAAAATCTTGCAGGTTGGTTCACTGATTTTGCTAATATCAGTTTTTGGGAAAGTCGATGTACAAGATAATTTGAGTTGACTTCGCAAGTAACCGAGATCAATCAATCAGTCTTCAGGGGAACAGGTTTTTGTGTGTTGCACTCTTTTTCCCTTATTCATGTTTTGTCCCACGGGGTTTTCATGTAATGATTTCTAATGAGACAGTTTGTTATGCACGTCGAACTCATCAGAAGTGACACTTTATTCGGTAAAAAAATTTTTAGCAACGTCTATTTTTGAGAAGTTTGTGTTTTCGATCGAGATATATCGACTCAACCGGTAATCGAAGTAACACTGTCAGTCATTAGTGTAAGGACCGCCCCCGGTCGAACCAATGGTTTTTGGCGAAAGTTGACTTTCCGAAGAAAAAGTCAACTGATGACTCCGGGAGTCATTCGGGACCTTTCCGGGACCCAGAAAGCTTATCCATCGTTACGGTTGGTTTAATTGGGTCGTTTCCTTTCAAACGGCGGTTTTTGTGAAAAAGTCAACCCGGGGTCAAAATCGGTCAAAGTAAGGATTAAATCAATTAAATTTAAGTTGTCAGATTTTATTTAGGGTAGATGTGGACCCCACATGGACATGTGTCCATGGTGGCTTGGAGGAGAAGGAAATGGGCTAGAAAGACCAATTTACACTCATGTTGAGTCTAAACAAAGAAGGGGACTAAAGGGGCATGTTGGGTATTACTTTTTTTAGGTTTAAGACCCAAAAGGAGAGCATTTCAGCCCATTTACAAGTGCTGGCCGAATTTTAGAGAGAGGAGAGAGAGAGAGAGGGGGGAAGCCATGGAAGCTTGAAGAAGAAGCAAGGGAGAAAAGAGAGAGCTTTAGGGTCATTTCTTCACCAAAAGCTTGGATTCTTCTAGTTTTTTCATCCCCTTTCCATTCCCAAGGTAAATCCTCAATCTAAATTCGTTTTGAAGAAGATTTGGTTATGGGTTTGATTAGAAAAATGCATGAACTAGATGGTTTTTCATGGATGTTGAGTTTTGAGGTTTAAATAGATGATTTGTGATTAAAAATAGGTTTGGATGATGAAATCTCAATGGGTTTGTGTTGTTTTAATGAAACCCATTTAGGTATTGAAGTATTGAGGGTGTTGGGACTATTTTGGAGGTTTTTGATTGACAAAAATGGAGTTTTGAGAGTTTAATTTCGGGGAGAAGAAGCTGGAGGAAGAAGAAGGTCGGAACAGTCAGACCCGTCACGGAAAGTAGCGAATACCGGTTTAATTGCGGAAATTTACTAGTATGCATGTAGGTTGCGAATACTCGATATAATTGTCAGAATTGCATGTAGGATGTGAGGAACGAGTGAAATGAGGGATAACTTACGAGCCATGTCGTGCCGTAAGTTTGGGAATTGACGTGTTATAGAAATGCATGTGGGCCATGTCGTGCCCTTAGGATTGTGTGTTGATTGTGGTGCTATGATTGATGACTTGTGATGCTTGATATGTGGTTATTCGTGGTTAGATTCAGGCTCATGATAGGGTATGCTCGGTGTGAGATGTTGGCATGTTATGTCAAGTGTGATATGTTTGGTATGACGTGAACCATTGTCTTGTGATATGATCGGGTGATTGATAGACCGATGTGGTGTGTTCGGTAAGATTGGTTGGTATGGTATATCGGTGTGATATGTTGGGTTGATATGTTAGTATGACGTGTACCCGATGACCAGGTTACGTGATAAGGTGCACCTGCCTTCCGACTGGGCGTCGGTAAAATTTGATGTTTCCCGTGATAAGCCGCACCTGCCTTCCGACTGGGCGTCGGTAAAATGTGTTGTTGCCCGTGATAAGGCGCACCTGCCTTCCGACTAGGCGTCGGTAAAATGTGCTATGACCCGTGATAGGGGTGCGCCTGCCCTCCGACCAGGTGTCGGTGAATTGTGCTATAGCGGTGTGATCCGGCGTATTAAGGGAGACTTATTGTGTGTGTATTGCTAATGATTTACTGCGTGATTGCTATTGCTTTACATGTGTGTATCAATTGGGTGTTACGATATGAGTTGTACCCCGCACTACGGGAAGATACCAGGAGGATTCCAGTCTGGTATGTTATGAGTTGTACCCCGATGATGTGTGTTCCGGGAAGACGTCTAAGCAGATGTCGAGTTTGGTATGATGTGGTTGAACCGGGCTATGGGAAGCCGGCGCATTGCTCTGGAATACCATAGGTGGCAGTGATTGTTATGATATTACTCTGTGTGTTGATCTGTGTTGACTGCTATGATTGCTTAGGCATGCTATGTGACCTTCTGTGATTTGAAATACAGTTTTATCTGAGTTTAGTGTATTTCCGTGCGAGTTCACACGCGTGACCGGTTAGGAGATAACCGTGGTCGTTGTCCATCGAGACTCGATTGGATGGTAGGAGTCAAGGGCATAGTTGAGGAAAGTGGTATTGAGTTTGGTTCAGTGTCGAGGCTGATTTACGGGTTACACCCGAGTTAGGACTAAGCGTTGTCTTGGTTTGGATTTTCTGTTTAACTGCTTAATAATCATTGTGGTTACTAGTATGCCCTAATTGGACGGTTACTCGTGGTGGTGAGCGGATAGTTCATCGCCTTAACTACTTTTTCCTACTGAGCGAAAGCTCACTCCCCCCTTCATTACTGTTTTATAGGTTTCGATCGTGAGTTGGTTTAGAGGACGTCTCAGAGCTGGGGAGTATGGCGAGAGTCCTTATTTGTGGGTTGTGTAGTGACGTACCTTCTTTGTATTAAACCTCGTTTGTTTATTGTGGTAATCGAGCATGTGACTCTTTTATCGGGATTTATGACTTTGAACCATTGTTGGAGCTTATTTTATTTAAACTTACTACACTGATGATTATATTTCAGTTCATGTCTCGAGTCCAGTCAAAACCGGATTTGGGGCGTGACAATCAGGGGATGTAACAATCAGGGGAAGCAAGAATCGTGCGTTGTATTCTTTTTCCCTTGTTCAAGTTTTGTCCTATTGGATTTTTTTGAAATATTTTTAACGAGACAACTTGAAGCACGTCCAATATATTTACAAATGGTGGTCCAAGGGGAATAGTTGCAAAATGTGGCCCACCCTCATTACTCTTTCTGAGGCAAGAAATGTTCTATGTCTCTAATCTTGTTAATGGACATGTTGGAGAATCTCTAGTCCTTAACAAGGTTGTTGGCTGATAGAATAAAAAAGTATTAAATCAGTGCTCTCTTCTCTATTAGCCAGCACTATCAGTGGTGTTTTTTCCGCTGGCTGATAGAGCAAATTAATATTTTCTTCAACAACTCACTCTGGTACCTCTTCTGATTTTTTTTATGTTGATACGAAAATCGCATATATTTTGTAACAGTTCATATTGCACAAACGTCCAAAAGAAAGTGAAATTTTCATTGAAAATAAATTAAATTCTAACATTGAGATCGAAATAACTAGAATGAAATACAGTTATGTGTCTCTATATTCATTCCAAATGTGTTCGATGATGTCTTCTTTTAACGCATTATGAGCATGCTGATCCTGCATCATTGTGGTGTTTGCTACTATGACATTGTACATGACGAACCATCCTAGCATGAATGTTGGTTCACTTGGCTCACCCTCATCCATTGGTTCAGTGTATGTATCGTATGTATGACGTTCTGCCTCAACAATCATATTGTGCATGACATGCATTCATGACTAAGCCGAGGAAAGATGGTTTCCGCTTTCGACTCGACCGAGTGATAATATGAAACCGAGATTGAAGGACCCCAAATGCTAGTTCCACATTCTTCCTGCAAGCTTCTTGGTATTCTTCAAATTTCTTGTGTTTCCGCTGAGCCAATATGATTGTTTTCACAAAAACCGGCCAAGAAGGGTAAATACCATCAGCAAGATAATATGGAAGTGTGTATTGGTGATCATTTACATGTATTAGGTCGGTGGTTCCCAACCATTGACGACGTCCGCGAACAATTTGGAATGGTTAAGCACAATTAAGTCGTTGTTAGAACCCGCCATGTCAAAAAAGGAGTGTTAAATCCACAAGTCCTACGTGGCAACAATGTCACGCCCCAAATCCGGTTCTTGCCCGGACTCGAGGCATGACTAGTAATAAATGATTAAAAAGGCAATAATTCAACATTTAGTTCCTGAAAATCTCCAATAAGAAACTCAAATCCACAAAACTCAGTTTAAAACACAAATAACCCTCTAGGGGTGTAATAATAATCCTCCACACGGTTTGTTCAAAACATAAAAGTGATAAGAACGAAGTCTCTACAATGCACCCACACCGAGAAGCACCCGAGCTTATACTCCTCAATCAAACCTGTAAACACAACAGTAAAATTCGCAGGGGTGAGCTTGCGCTCAGTAGGGAAACACATAACAAAGTGGACCTTAAACTCAATGAAGTCAGCAGCAAGTCAACGAGATAGATCTTAACAAACCCAAGTAATAGGTAACCAAACCAATGTCGTGGCACATGAAGTCTCCACCCTCCGATCCACATATGATGTGTCCTCTCGGATTTTCCCTCCAATCCAGAGGAGACGCATATCATTGAGACTATCGGAAACACCCTTCAGGGCACATATCGTCGGAAGTCTCAGAAACGTCTCCAAAGGATTTTAGGTCCTCGGGAACCAAGGTACTACTCCCATAGGAACCGTACACTTGGGCAATTCAATAATAAACAGTTCATAATTGAATAACGCACTCAAACCGAAACACGAAATAATCCAATCCCAACAACCACCGATTCATTAACACACATAACTCACACATCACCAATTCACCACAACACACAATACACCAATCACATAACCGCAGTACACCAATCACACAATCACAACTTACCATTCACTTACCAGTCTCGAACCAACGGGGCATCGATCACCTGATTGCACCGCTCGGTACAACCAGTCATACTCGATGCTCCAAGCAACCATTTAAGTAAAACAAGTAATCATTCGAATACAATCAACGATCAAGTACGAGTTTAATCAACCAATCATAAAAAACCTTCAAAAGAGCATTCACACATGCAATTCAACTAGTTCCGTTAGACTCTTTAGCCTATCCACTAAGCAACCAACAACCAAGCATGTGATCCTAACACGCAACTAATCCGAGGGCTTTGCCAAGGCTCCTCTACCAGACAAAAAATTCCCAAGTATTGAAAGCGAATTATACTAGTGATTGGCATCCTAATCGTTCACAACTAGACACTTCCGGTTATTAGTAATTGAAAGACAATTATGCTAGTTATTCGCATCCTATAGGCATTTCTAGGACCTTTCCAATTTTATTAGCCTAACATGCATACTAAGCATCATAAACGAGGGGTTAAGGCTTTCCCTACCTCGAGGTCTTCCTCTCAACACTCTGACGATAAGTCCGGTGGTCACCACTCCGTTCTTCACTCGGGTCCCGGCGTGATAAAAGCTCCTCTAACTCGTGTCCACGTTCTTCCTTCTTTCCTAGCTTGGTTCCAAGGTTTTGAACCACCAAAAGACCACAAATTAGTTTCCTCAACCAAGTGTTCTTCTCCTCAAAACACACAACAATGTTCAGAAATGGATCAAGGTTTGAAGAGGAAATGTGGGAATCAAATTGAGCTAAAAGGAAGGTTTTGGGCTCTGGGGATCTGATCCGGAATGCCACACGGACCGTGTGGCTTGCCGTGCCGGAACATGGCACGGACCATGTCACAGGCCAGCCCGGAATCCAGCGCGGAACGCGTCATAGACCGGCCCGGAGAGCGACACGGACCGTATCAGGTTCCGTGCCGGACTCCCGCCCGTCCCGTGCCGTGTGCCGTGCCGGTACCAGGCCCGTTCTGTGCCGGGTGCCGTGCTGGTACCAGGCCCGTTCCGTGCGGCATGCCGTGCCGGTACCTGGCCCGGTCCGGGTCAGATTCCGTATCAGACCTGACCAGCTCCTTCCCCTTTCTTCCCCAACTCGAATTTCACAAAAATCTCAACACAAACTCCATTTCTAAACTCTCCTAGCTCCAAAATAATCAACCAAAGATACCCAACAACTACACCCTCAATGGGTTCATCAAACTTCAACCAAAACTCAATCCAACAACCTACTTCACTACTTCTTCTCCAAGCAATCAATCAAATAAGCAAGTTCTTCAACTTTTAAGCCAAAACCCACAAAACCCAAAGATTGGAAGCGGAAGAAATGGAGAGTTGAGAGCATCCTTACCTCTAGATAGTTGAGATGGAGAAGATGAAGTGAAAATGAAGGCAAAAGGACCAAGAACAAGCTCCAAAATCCAAGCTTTCTTCTCTATCTTCTTCCTCAAGAAAGTGAGCTCCTCCTCTCCTCTCTACTAGTGATTTTCGGCTGCAATAAGAGGAAATAGGCTGAATTGTTGCTCCCTTTCCTTTAAATGACCTAAAATGTCAATTTACTCAAAAGCCCTTAAGGTCTTATCCCTTTAAAGGCAACTTAGGAGGGTATGAGGGTCATTTGAATCCCCTACTCTCATCCTCCAAGCCAAGCATGACAAGTGTCATGTGTGGTCACTCCTACTTAATAATTTTCCAGCTTTCCAAGATTTATCGACAATTAACCGATAGTAAGCCCGAGTTTGACCGACAGTTGACTTTAACAATATTACAGTCAAACTGAAAGGAACGACCCAACTAAGCTAACCGTGCTAATGGCTAAGCTTTTTGGGCCCCGGAAAGGTCCCGACTGACTTTCCGAGTCATCGGTTGACTTTTCCGGCCGAAAGTCAAACTTAGCTAGGATTCACCGGTTCTACCGGGATCGACCGGGGGTGGGTCTTACAAACAACCTCGAGAACCACGGTCGGTCTCTTCCCATGATCCCTCTTAGAATGCGAGCCTCTCAAATTCGTCGGGCAATTCTTCCACTCCCAGTGAATGTAGTCAAGACTACCCAGCATCTTGGGAAATCCATGCGCTTCATTCACCTTTAAAATGTAATTCATATCTGCATGTGTTGGCCTACGCTGATACATCGGGCCAAAGATAGTAACAACCCACCTGCAAAATTTAATCACGCACTCCAAAGCCGTGCTTTCGCCAATTTTTAGGTACTCTTCAAAGCCATCGGCTGCAATTCCATAACACAATTTCCTAACGGTCGCAGTACATTTTTGATACGGAGATAATGATACATGACCCAAAGCGCTGACCTGTTGAAAAAAGTACACGTCGATATCCTCCAACGCACGAAGAATATGGATGAACACGTCTTTTGGCACTCGGAAACGACGCCGAAAATGCACCTCATTGTACACGAAGTGGAAATTGAAGTAGTCACGCATTAAACGTTCGTTGGCAGCTTCCCGGTCTCGCTTATTGTAATTTTTCTTCTTAGGTTGTTGTCATGCGATCATGGCTTCGTCTAACAAACTTTGAACGTCCACACTAGACATGTAATTTTCGAGTGCTTGATCTAAAATTCGCTCCAGCCTCTGTTCGTTGGATAGGACCTCTCTCATGGCCTCAGAATTGTTCGGCATTTCGAACAAAAAATAGAAAATACAAGATTTTTCAGATGGTAGGGAATGAAAATAGAATGTGTGAATTTTTTGAACGCTAAACATCTGAATTTATACACAGTATGAGTGAATTAGCAATTAATTTTTGTGTTCTTCAAAACAGAAACTTATTTTTTTCAAGAGTCAACAATTGGTCAAAGGAGAACTAGTCGTTTGCGACGGCGGATGGTGCCGTCAGTAATGTCACTGACGCACCCCTCCACATCGCCTTTCCACCACCTAACCGCCAGCATTCCGCTATCTATACGCCGACGTCTCGTATCCGTCAATACCGAACTGCCAACAAACCCGTTGCAATTAGAGATGCTCTTAATTATATTTGTACTACTATATTAGTAAGGGATAATTGTCCAAAACTACCCTAAAGTTTCGTCCACAAACGAGTTGATGTACAAAGTTTTGTCCACGCTTTGTGGGTGCACTGAAGTTTTGTCCACGCTTTGTGGGTGCGTTGAAGTTTTGTCCACGCTTCTATTCAATCCGAGAAGCACTGCCCATACCATCATTCTGAACATCCCTATTACGTCAAAACTAAAAAAGTCGTGGACAAAACTTCAGGATAACCACACAGCGTGGACGAAAATTTATGCATCAACTCGTTTGTGGATAAAACTTTAGGGTAGTTTTGGACAATTATCCCTATTAGTAATAGTTGTGTATATATAGCATTGCTATACATTTTGTAAGTGAGAGATGCTGTTATAATATACCAGACTTTACCAATTTCTTTCCTTACATCGTGTGTTCTCCACTCCCTGTTCATATGTTCATTTGCCAACACAAACTTTTGTTGCTCAATTTCTTGTACTCATTTTACAACGTCCATGTTTTCCTAACGATAATCACAACATTCCTCTTCTTTTTTTTTTACCTTTCTTCTAAACAGTTTTCAAATCGTGCATTTGCCATTTATATAATTTAAGTAAGACATTTAATTACAACTTATTTGTTTGGAAAAGTCAAGAGACACTAGACATCCAACAGCTCATCCTCCAACTAGAATAATATAGTAAAGTCAGGGAAAAAACCATGATTACAACTATAGCAATGAAAGGTTTTATAATTAAAACCTCTGTTCTTTGCTCTTCTTTGCTGTGCTTAACCATTTGTTCAGCACTTGACACCATAAATCCAAGTCAGCCCCTCACAGGCAACCAGACCTTGGTTGCACAGCTCTTGGATACAGGAAATTCGGTGGTTAGAGAATCAAATGAGTATGACCCGGAAACTTGAACTTAGTTTCTGGGATCAGGGTCCTAGTAACTATACATTCTCCCACCTTTGTCATCTATTTTTCTAGCCTTTGTTAGGCTCCTTTTCTAGGTGGGAGGTCTTATAGTCATATTGGAACTCCTTTCTAGTGTAATGGATGTCTGAAACAAATGTCTGGTGAGGCTGAAGCTGAAGCTTTGACAGTTAACAGGAGTGAACCATATTCAAACAAACAATACTAAGCTTTGACAGTTGCAGTCATTCGATGGGTGGTTGGGCGATGCCCTCAAGACTAAGGCTCGTAAGGGACGGTCCAAATCCATATCGGTGCCTCCTCCGGTCCCTCGGACTCATAATACCAAATCTAAGAGTCGGGCCTTCAAGGCCCCCAGTCCGATCCAATCTTCGGATAGCGAATGGTATGAGGAAGAGTAGGCTTTGAGATTATTATTTTTGGTTTTCTCTATGTTAAGGGATATTTCCCTGTTTCTCTGTTAAGTTAAGGGATATTTCCAGTTTTTCTTTGGGAGGTTTTTGTAATTGTGGTTTTGGTTTTTAGCTTTCTCTTCCTTGAAAATCGACCTTTGAATAAATTTTTTTAGCGCTTGTCTAAAAAAAAATTGCTCGTTAGTTGTATGTGAGATGTAGGGTGATTATAATCATATATATTAATTTGATATTTTCTTTGAGTGAAGATGTTCAACATCTCTTTTCCAATCATTCCCTTAAGAAAAAGAAACATGTTTCCAACTTGATTATGATGTAACATTGTTGGAAGAGGGTCTAAAAAAAATACCAACCCGTTTTTTTGCGGCAAATATAGTTGTTCACTATGCTTCGTGACCGAGAGTGAATTGTAAAAACCAATTGACCTTCGTAGACAAGGTTGTAAAAAACGTTAGGCGCTAGCGAGGCGGGAAGGGGTCTTAGACGCTAGGCGGGGATTAATCAGATTATTATTTTATTATTTTTTATTATATATTATCAAAATTTATATTATACTATATAAAAATATTAATAATACTGAACATTAAATATATTAAAAAACATAAATGTTTTACTAAATTAAAATATCAATAAGTATGACTATCAACTAGCATAATTTTATGTTTCACTTGGTTTGTAGAAGGTTATAAACTTTTTTTTTAACTACAAATCCGATCCAACGCTTGACCGACCCGCTCAATTAATCGGCCAGGCGGTGATTAATCGGTCGAATCGGAGATTAATCGGTCATATTCCGCCCAAACGGCCTGGAGTGTCCTAGAAAGAAAAATCAGGCCGACAAAGCCCATTCCAACGCTTAGGCGGAGCCTAGGCGCCTCCAAACGGAGATTTTTACAACATTGTTCATAGATCAGTAAAATTTTATTCTCTTTTTAGTAAAAGGTTAGAGTTGACCATCAATTGAACCGAACAGGCCGACTGATGGCAATGACATTGAGAATTTCACAAGTGATCAATATTATTCACCTTTATTTTTAATAGCTTTCTAATCATACATTGTATATCAGTCATAGAATCATTAAAGTAAGACATTTAATACAAGACATGACATATAACTTATTTGTTTGGAAAACCAAGCCAAGAAATGATAAGTATTGCAACAACTCATCATACTATTCTGGACTTTTTTTCACTTTTATATGTCATGTCTCATGGCTTAGTGCTTCTTGATTGGGATCATTTTCAGTACGTTGTTTTTTACTAATGAGAAATGTGTGAAAATGAGTAGTTGATTCGAAAATGCATGTTAAATAGACACTAACTGCAATGTATATCAAACATGTTAGTGTGTTAGAGATGATTATTATGAAAAGTTTGAATACTTTTAGATAACTGTGTATTTGATTATTAAATGTATATCTTATCTGTATCAGTATATAAATACTCAAATCAATGAATATACGAGGCATGGTTTAAATCCCAACATGGTATCAGAGCTATACTACGATTAAAACATCTCCCATATATTTATTTTTTTTCATTCCGCCGTATCTGATTAGTTTCAATTTCGTACATGAGTTTTCTATTCCAAGCCGCAGGGTTCAAGTCTCCAGTCGCAAGTTTCACCACAGTCTGCATTCAACTTCTCCCACCCAGCTGTTGTGTCTCTCACCAAGCTCCTTCAATGGCCGATTTCAAGGCATACCCAGCCCTCACCGTCTCCAACATTCGAATCTCCATTCCAATCACTCTGGAAATGGACAAAGGGCATTACTCCTCCTAGGCCGAACTCTTCAAGGTTCATTGCCGAGTGTATCAAGTATTACATCACATTCTGCCGGAATTCACTCCGTCCGACCTGACTACACCGTTGTCACGACATCCTCCACTACGGTTTCGACTGATGCTCCACCGGCCACTCTTGATCCGAGCACTATAGTGGCTGCCACATCTTCTTCCACAGCTGTTTCAACAGTTCCAGCCGACATATATGATCGCCTTAATGCTACGGTCCTTCAATGGATCTACGGTACGATCTTTAATGATCTCCTCCAAACCATAATTGTTCCGGATTGTACTGCTGCTCAAGCCTGGAACTCTCTCAGGCTCATTTTTCAAGATAACAAACATTCACGTACAGTATATCTTGAGCATCAATTCTCTGCAATTAGGCTAGATGACTTTGTTAATGTGTCTAGTTTTTGTCAAGAACTAAGGCAAATTGCAGATCAATTGTTGAATATGGGAGCTCTAGTATCAAACAACCGTTTGGTTCTTCAACTGGTAGCCGGGTTAACTGAGGCATACGATAATGTTGCCACAATTATCCAACAGAGGGATCCGCTCCCGCAATTTTATGAGGCTCGATCGCGTTAGGTTTTGGAGGAAACTCGAAAACTGAAGCAGTCTGCATCTTCTGCGAGTTGTGCTCTCTTTGCTCACTCATCTGGGAATTATGATCAGTCTCATGGCTCCCGGGCTTCTCGTGACACTCTGGACAACAATCCACTTCAGTCCCGTGGGAGTTCTTCCCGTGGACATGCTTCACGTGGTCGGCAGAACAGACCTTGACGTGGTATGTCGCGACAGAGTTCGCGTTCTACGAATTCGAATTGGACTGGAACGAATGGACCTGCGTCTCAACAAAGGTGGAACGGGCTTGCTCAGAACTATGGGCCTGCAACTCTTTTTCTTTGGGCTGGACAGCTTCAGCAGTGGAACGGGCCTCCTCACCAACAGCAGCTCTGGACCGGCCCACCAGCTCCTTGGACCAGCTCCCCGTCCCCATGTCCTTATCCTACAGCAGCACATGTATCATGGGGACGTGGCCCATCTCAGCAGCAAGGCCCACACAGTCAGCATGACGTCCTAGGCTCCCAGCCAGTCACTCCTCAAGCACATGTAGCGGTTCCAACCGATCTCTCGCAAGCCATGGTGAATCTCTCTATGGAGCAGCCACCTGATTCTCAGTGGTACATGGACACCGGGGCATCCTCCCATATGCCTGCGAATTCAGGTATTCTCGATTCTTATGTTAATTTGAACATGAATAATTCTGTTATTGTGGGTAATGACAATCATATTCCAATTTATGGTCACCGTCGAGCATCTATCTTTCCCACCCATCCGAATTATATTTTGCATAATGTTATTCATACACCTAACCTAGTTAAGAATTTAATATCTATACGTCGATTTACTAAAGATAATAATGCCTGGATCGAGTTTGACCCTCTTGGTTTTTCTGTGAAGGATTATTCGACGTGACATCCGGTTTTGAGATGCAATAGCACAAGCGAATTGTATCCTGTCACTTCTACTGCTTCATCTCATGTGTCATTTACTTTTTCAGCTTCTGCGACATTATCTCCAGGTGTATGGCATTCTCGATTGGGTCAACCCGGTGCCCTTATTTTTAATGTATTACGTCAGTCTAAGTTTATTTCATGTACGAATAATTTCAAAACTATTTGCCAGTCTTGTGTACTCGGTAAACATTTCAAACTTCCTTTTCAAACATCGTTATCTGTTACATTTGGACCGTTTGATATTGTGCATGCTGATTTATGGACTTCCCCGATATTAAGTTCTGTAGGACATAAGTATTATTTAGTATTACTTGACGACTTCACTAATTTTGTCTGGACTTTTCCTATAGGCAAGAAATCTGATGTATTCAAGATTTTTACTTCTTTTAATACTTATGTTACTACTTAATTTGGTCGTCCGATCAAAACTTTTCAATGTGATAATGGCAAGGAGTTTGACAATTCTTCTTTTCGTACATTTGCTGATTCCTCCATATTGGTGTTTCGCCTCTCGTGTCCTCACACCTCATCTCAGAATGGACGAGCAGAGCGCAAGATTCGAAGTCTCAACAACATAGTTCGAACGCTTCTCCTCCACGCGTCCATTCCTCCGGCCTTCTGGCAGTATGCTCTTTCTATGTCCACTTATTTATCAAATATACTGCCATCTAAACTGCTTAATTTCACTTCTCCTACTATGGCACTATATCAACGAGCTCCATCTTATTCTCATCTTCGTATTTTCGGTTATCTGTGTTATACCCTGTTTTCATCTACTACAATCAACAAGCTTCAGGCACGCTCTACTCCGTGTGTGTTCTTCGGATTTCCTTCCAACCATCGAGGGTATGTTTGTTTTGATTTAAAAGAAAATAAGTTTATTATTTCGAGGCATGTTATTTTTGATGAATCGGCGTTTCCCTTTTCTTCCTCTCCCACCACAACCCCCGATTATGATTTCCTGTCTGAACCCGTATCACCAGCCACCCGGCTACAGCTGCTACTTGATCCAGAGCCCACATCTCGGCCCATCATCGATCCCACCAGCACCCAACCCGCACCTGGCCCACTGATCTCCTTGGCCACACCTTGCTCATCACCCGTCTCTCGTCATGGGCCTGATCCACACCGCCCAGCCGCACCCCTACAGCCCGCCACAGATCCGCCAGCCCATAGAACCGGACCACCCTCACCAGCTGCTGATCCAGTGCCCACTCATCGTGTGGTCACACGGAGCCAGTATGGTATTTCCAAACCTAAGGTGTTATTTAATCTACATTCTACCACATCTTTATCACCTATTCCTAAAAACCCGAAAGATGCTATGTCTGATCTTAATTGGAAGCTTGCTATGACAAATGAATTTAATGCTCTAATTAATAATAAGACGTGGGATCTGGTTTCACGTCCTTTGGGTGTGAACATTATTCGGTCCATGTGGATTTTTCGCCACAAGACTAGATCTGACGGTTCTTTTGAGCGATATAAGGCTCGTCTTCTTGGTGATGGCAGGTCTCAGCAGGTTGGAGTCGTTTGTGATGAGACATTCAGCCCCGTGGTCAAGCCAGCTACAATCCGTACTGCGCTTAGTATTGTTGTGGCCCGATCTTGGTCCATTCATCAGCTGGACGTCAAGAATGCATTTCTTCACGTGAATCTCAGTGAGACAGTCTACATGCATCAGCCGCTTGGTTTTCGTTACTCCGCCTACCCTGATCATGTCTGCTTGTTGAACCGTTCTCTATATGGTCCCAAGCAGGCTCCTCGAGCATGGTACCAACGGTTTCCTGACTTTGTCTCCTCCATTGGTTTTGTGCACAGCAGGTCCGACCACTCTTTGTTCATCTACCGTCATGACCGAGACACTGCTTATATTCTACTATATGTAGATGATATCATCCTTGCATCATCCAGCGAGTCCCTCCGGCCTTTAGTTATGTCTCGCCTCAACTCCGAGTTTGCCATGAAGGATTTGGGTCCTCTCTCCTATTTTTTGGGTATCGCCGTCACTCACCATTCCGGTGGTATGTTTCTATCTCAACAGAAATATGCCTCTGACATTATAGCTCGTGCTGGCATGTCCTCTTGTTCCCCCTCGGCTACTCCGGTTGACACTCAAGGCAAGCTTGGCTTCGCTAATAGTTCTCCTTTTGAGAATCCGACACTCTACCGCAGTCTTACAAGGGCGCTCTAGTATCTTACATTTAACCTGCCTGACATATCTTATGCAGTTCAGCAGGTGTGTCTTCATATGCACGACCCACGGTTCAGTCACATGGCTGCTCTGAAGCGCATCATTCGGTATCTGCAGGGGACTACACATTTTGGTCTTCACCTATACTCCTCGCCCATCTCCGGACTGGTCTCATACACAGATGCAGATTGGGCTGGCTGCCCTGACACTCGACGCTCTACTTCTGGCTATTGTGTGTTTCTAGGAGACAACTTGATCTTTTGGTCCTCTAAGCGCCAACCTACATTGTCCCGCTCTAGTACTGAGGCCGAATATCGCGGGGTCGCGAATGTTGTTTCCGAAGCTTGCTGGATTCGGAATCTTCTTCTTGAGCTACATTGCCTTCTGTCCCGGGCAACGCTGGTCTACTGTGATAACGTCAGTGCTATTTACTTGTCTGGAAATTCGGTTCAGCACTAGAGGACCAAACATATAGAGCTCGACATTCACTTTGTTCGTGAAAAGGTGGCGAAAGGCCAAGTTCGTGTTCTCCACGTCCCGTCCCAGTCACAGATTGCAGATGTTTTCACCAAAGGCTTACCGAGAGTCCTCTTCCTTAATTTCGGTCCAGCCTGAACGTCCACGAACATCCCGTTCAGACTGTAGGGGCGTGTTAGAGATGATTATTATCAAGAGTTTAATACTCTTATATAACCTTGTATTTGATTATTGAATGTATATCTTATCTGTAACAGTATACAAATACTCAAATCAATGAATATACGAGGCATGGTTTAAAGCTCATACC
This sequence comes from Erodium maritimum, assembly GCA_963921825.1. Classification (NCBI taxonomy): domain Eukaryota; kingdom Viridiplantae; phylum Streptophyta; class Magnoliopsida; order Geraniales; family Geraniaceae; genus Erodium; species Erodium maritimum. The sequence continues at coordinate 18,014,065 of OY997591.1, forward strand.
ACTTTTTTTGAAAGGCAAATGTATTAGAGGCTCGAAATTTTGAGTGGAAGTCAAGAAAAAGAAGATGACCTTTCATATAAATTAGGGACTCTCAGAATAAAAGCCCCGAAACAAGTATCTTACGTATTCAGGAGGGCATATTACAATACAATTTGTAGAAAAACCCCGCCATAGTCTTAAAGAACCAAGCCAATGGATGGCAGACTAAAAGTGAACAAAAAAATTAAAAACGATATGTGTAGACCGAACCAAACAGAAACAGAGTAAGAGTACCTTAAGAATGTTATGGACTATACAGATCGGTATAAAGTGGGCGTACCAAAGAAAGGGAAATCAATCTATCTTGACCAAGTGAGGAAGTCGGCTAAGAGATTAAGTTTTGGGAATTTAACTAGTTTATTTCCTTTTTTAACAAATGTCGCATGGTGGACAAACTGTATTAGGAATGGGGAAGTTGGGTAAATTAGCAATTATTTTGGGTTTGGATAACCTCTTTGGCTATATATACCAAGAGAGAAGAATAAAGTTTTTACATTGAGAATTAAAATCCGATTTAGTTCTCTAATTGAGGTCAAAGCTCTCTCCAAATGACCTCGTACCAATTTTTAAACATTTTTGCAATACTGTTTTGGTTCCATATTGTCAGGAGACCACATCGGTCTTTCATTCACCCGATCATATCACAAACGACCATTCATATCACATTCATCACATCCATTCATTCAACCATATCAAGAGACAACCATTCATAACATATTCATCATAATTCATATAGCATACTATGATTCTTAAATTAACAAATGAATATACTCTTTATCGACATTAAGGACTATTAACCACAATAAAACACAACCAACACACAATCCTAAGGCCCGACATGGCCACATGTGATTCTACAGCACGACAATTCCCATAATTGAAAGCGGTTTATTCTAGTGAATCACATCCTATATGCAAGCTAAGACTCTTCCGGTTATTAACGTCCTATATGCATACTATTAACATTCTTTAGTTTAAAAGCGGAATTTACTACTCTTCCCTACCTCGATCGCTTTCCAAACGCTTAGTCACTTCAAGATGCCCAAAAGTCTCCTCCGCCGAGCTCGGGTCCAACGTCTAAGATCAATGACAATTCGGGAATTAATGCTAATTAAAAAGCGGTTTTAGAGAGGGAAATACCCAAACTAATCCCAATTGCCCAACTTGTCAAAATGGGCCCGGAAGGCCCATTTTTCCCGGAATCGGGAAAACGTCCCTCGGGACTCCAAAAATTACCCTTTTTTTATATATCATTCATAATTGATTTTACTTGTTCCAACGCACTTGACGGAATTAAATTCCGAGGTCCGAGCGCTCTAAATTCGTAATTAAAGTTTCTAATCGCTTTTCCCAAAATTTCACGAATTACATCCATAATTCGTTCCGGGTGTGAAAACATCGTCTCGGGGTTCACCCACGACCGTTCAATTTACGAAACCACCAAAACCCGGCCATGTGGGCCCCACGACCACACATGGTCGTGGGTGGCCGGACCGGACCGACCGGTCACGGTCCAAGTGAGGCCGACCATGGCCGGTCACGGTTATAAGGGTGGCCGACCATGGTCGGTCATCCCTTCCTCCGGTTTCCGATTTCCGGCGACCGGTTGGAGCTCCGGCGAACCTCCGGTCGCCGGAAAAATACTTCATTTCTCCCAATAAATTCGTAACTAGTTTTAGGTTCTCCACAACACCAAATTTAAGCTCTAGAACTTCAAATTCTACCTCAAACACTCCAAAGTTTCAAGACCCATGGTGGGTTTCATCAAAAACACAAAACCCCAAATGATTTCTACATAAATCATCCATTTTCTTCTCATAAACAAACATCTAACAACAATAACTCAAAACCTAACCATTTCATGCAATTTCTATGGAGACCCATAACCCCAAATTGATTGAAAGTAGAATGTTAGAGCTTACTTACCTTGGAAATGGATAGATGAAGAGGATTAAGAGGTTTTTGAGAAGATTTGGTGAAGAAATGGCCCAAAGGAGCTCCCTTTTCCTCCATTTCTTCTTCTTCAAGCAATGGAGCTTTAATGGAGGATTTGTTTCTCTCTCTTCTAGCTATGTGGTTCGGCCAACATGAAGAAAATGTTGAAATTGTTGCCCCATGTGGCCTTATCGTCAAGGTGGAAATGTCTCTTTCGTCTTTTAGTCCCTCTTTCCCTCTTTTGTCCTTAAGTGGGGACCATTTGGTCTTTTCTCCCACTTTTCTTCCCCTCCAAGCTAACATGGACATGTGTCCATGTGGGGACCATTCCTACCCAAAATATCTCAGCTCATAATATTTTTATTCGTTAAAACTTCGAAATCGACGTAGTTTGACCCGGGTTTGACTTTTTCACAAAATGTGTCATTTGAAAGGAAATGACTCAACTAAGCTAACCGTAACGACGGATAAGCCTTTTAGGTCCCGGAAAGGTCCCGAATGACTCCCGGAGTCATCGGTTGACTTTTCCGACGGAAAGTCAACTTTCGCTAAAAATCACCGGTTCGACCGGGATCGACCGGGGGAGGTTCTTACAATCTACCCCCTTAAAAGAATTTCGTCTTCGAAATTTAAAACGAACATAACTCACTTAACCGTACCTCATTTGATCACACTACTTACCCAAACGCCACACTTAACGGGTGAAAACAGTCCTGCGCAACAATTTACAATTTCTCCATGTTTCGCTCAGACCATAACTCAAAGAATCACCGAGTGAATACACCCAGTCTATTATTACCAAACACACTGGAACACATAGTATCGGTCTAGATATCCTATACCGGAATCCTCCATCGGTATAGATATCGTACCGCCACACACAACATCGGTCTAGATATCCTATACCGAAATCCTCCGTCGGTATAGGTATCATACCGGAACATTTCGTAAATCGAACAAAAGTCGAAACCATCCCACAGACACATCTCCTCATTTGCCCACTTAGTAACCGTTACTCGGACAATTCACACTGGAACTCAAACTCGATTATGTCACGACCAACCACACACAATAATACAAGGAAGTAACACACAAATGCATTCATCAAGACACTGGATCTCATACTCATTGCACGATTTGGAACAACAGTATGCTCTACCGACATCTAGTCGGGCGACAAGCGCACCTCGAAACACACAACAAGTCAGACCTTACCATAACCACACTCAACAAGAGGTAACTCTTAACCCTCACATGTGCCCCGCATGGGCAATTGACCTGACCTACCATACAATGTTTCGTTCGGTGCCCATCTTGTTACTGGCCTGGAAGCTTTGTGGTTGTCGTACTCGGCTAACTATTACCGGACTCCATTGTGAGATGTTCTCACTTCTACTTTGCAATCGTAGTGGTTGTACTAGTCCCCGCGGGATGCTGGCGTTCAGTCTTCACTTGTTGACATAAGATACGCCTCGATACGAACTCTGCACCCGTTCTCCACATCCTGCTCCACCAGGAATGTCGCCTGATGTCGCGGTACCTCTCAGTGCTACTCGTCTGCACCTAAGACGCGAATGATGTGACTTTCGTAACACGTCGTCTCTACTACTACGCGACACGAACCGCTCTCCTTGGTCCGCTACATGCCTACGTTCTTGGCGTCATTGCCGCTAACGATTTTCTTCTAAAACTCTATTATATCGACAATGAGTAGAGATTCTTCACTGTGACCTGGTCCAGCTTCCGGTGGTCTATACACCTCTTCAGCGTTCCACTTTTCTTCTTCACGAAGAGTGCTACGTTCTCCACGGCGACGTGCTCGGACATATAACTCCTTCTCTCAGGTTCTTCGAACTAACGCTCCGGTTCGGTCAACTCTGCTGGCGCGACTCTATACGGCCAAGGATGGTCAACTACTCTAATCTCACACGTACGCCACACACTCGTCAAACCTCGTCACTTGTAGTCGGGTGTCAAGACATAAAGGTCGTCTCAAAGGCGCTACTCTAAAGCCTAAATTCTCAGCAAGGGTAGAAGAAAACGGAAAAGTGTGACGCCTGTTGGTTATGGGCCCACCACGCTTCCGCTACGTCACTCTGATCTCATCGCCACCCGGCCACCTCCTTTGACCGGTCTGACTGAGTACGGTATTGCTGCAGCCCTTCGCTGCTCGGGCACTCGTCGATGATAACAATCGATGAACGCTTGATACCTCACAATTCGGTTCTCATAACTCTCTCATCACTCTCGAAGAAAGAGGATCTAGTACGGAAGGGTAAATAAGAACGTGACGGCCTGCTACTCTACTTTCCTACTCACGACTGACACTTAATCGGCACTACAACACCCCCAGCCGGCGTGCTAAGGCACGAGGTGGGCTTAACGGTTTTAATTTTCGTCCCAACATAAAGAAACCACGAAGAAATAAACTTGCGGGGTACTCAAGTAACAAATAAAACGATACTCCAATTTAAATGGTAAGCGCGTACCCTGAGCGATCTCATGATCAGGATCATGTCCCTCAGCTCGGGAACCATCGATCGCGTATACTCAGCCCTGCGGTGCTTGGGGTCCTCCTCTCGGGGGTGGTGGAAGGGTCATCTGCTGTGCAGCTCTCTGCTGATGTCTCGGTGTTGGCGCGTTTGCTGCCTGTCGTGGGATCCTCGGCGTCTAAGCCTGATGCGGGCGGAACGAAGGTGACTGCCTAGGCTGCGCCTGCTGATGTCGCAGCGCTGGCACTCCTCTAACCCGATCGGGACATAAAGTAGAGATGTGTCCTACTTGGCCGCACTGGTAGCATGTCCTCTCGTCGGTACGCGGCCTCTCCTCGAAACTCGTCAGACAATCCGTTGGGCGATATGCAGGTCCACTACTCCTCGGACAATCTCGGGCCAGATGACCCACCTGCTTGCACAGGGGGTACAACAGCTGTAGCAGGGCAGGTCCAACGGACGCCACTACTCCGACCTGTCGCGTCCCACCAGACTGGGTCCATGTCCGGAAAGATCCTGAGGTCCTCCGCCTCCTTGTATCACGGCCCTCACACGGCCTCAGAAAGCCCCTCGGCCTCGGCCTGCTCTCGCGGGCCCTGGCTGTCTCTCTGAAGTGTCGCTCCACTGCCAGTGCCTGGGCCACTATCTCAGTGTACACCTCAATCCTGAAAGCGGTGACTCGGTCCACGATCGACGGGATGAGTCACCTCTCGAATCTCCTACAACGACGCTCCTCGGTCTGCACCATCTCCGGTGCGAAGCTAGTTGCCCCTACCGACCCAACGGCAGGTGGCTGCCCTTGGCCTCTAGCTGGCCATCGCCTAGTGCCTCGGGGAACGTAGGTAGGCGCCATGTCGTATATCCACTGCACATATAATGCACATGTTCAGTTTCTTAACCTCGCATGGAGCGACACGCTTAAAAAGCTAGCGTTCACACAGGTTCCACAAAGGTCATACTCGGACAAACAATATACTTAGTCTTAGTACATTTATAGTTAAACTCATTTAATCACAGAAGTCCGCACACTTGTGCGTCTCACACAATCAATCACGCAATTCAACAATCTACACGGGAGTCACACAGTTCACGTCACAACCATTTCATAGACGTCTCAACGCCAACTTAACTCCACAAGTACAAATCACAACTCGGTTTCATGGTACTCAACACTTTCTCTTTCTAACATAACATTCATGTCGATATCGTGTCGTTACAACCCGATTCAGGCGTTCCCGAATTACGTTGTAACCACTTGACATCCCCCTATCACGTTCGACTACAGTGGCGCCCCTGAGTCACACCGTGTTAGTACAAACACTTCAGTTTTGCAGAAATTTGGGCATGACTCGTTTGAAAGTTTCACTAACCATCCGCTTACGCGGGAAAATTTAATTCACCTTTTGCACAAATCATTTAGCACATCATAGCACTCAGCAAAAACATCGCAGCTTTACACCTCGGGTCTCGGTAATTCACACGAGTACCACCCAATCAAGTCAACACTTCACACTTATCCAAATCGATCAACGACCGACCAAGGCGGCAACCCAATAAACGATCACTCAATCCAGACCAGCAAGTCATAAAACAGGTCATGCATCACTCGCTAAGTCAACCTCGATCGTCATCGATCGGCATACCATTTCAACCAAGGCACACAGCACCACAATAAGTCAACCTCGATCTCAACCGATCGGCACAACAGTTCACCAAGGCAAACAACAAACCCATTACAAGGTAATACACAAACAAGTAGTGAACTACCGAGACTCTCGTCGTCTCGGATTTACACGTACGACATTTCCGATTTACGTGATCGAACACTCGACTTCTAACGACTTAACTCTACCCACCTAATTGACGTACGTTCCAAAGTTTTGAAAAACCAGGCTCTGATACCAAATTATCACGCCCCAAATCCGGTTTTGGCCGGACTCGAGACGTGAACTAAGTAATAATAAATTAATAAAAATAAAAGGGAATTAAAGAAATATAACTTCGAATTTTAGTTCCAAATCTCAATAAAATTCCGCGAGTCAAACGCTCGAATTCATATAAGAAAAACAATGTTTAGTACATAAACACAAAGTACGTCAATACTACAGAAACACCCCAGACTCTCAGTGAGCTCCCGAGCTCTTAGTCGTCCTCTACACCGACTCACGATCAAAACCTGTAAAACAGTAAAAAACAGAGGGGGTGAGCTTTCGCTCAGTAGGAAAAAGTAATAACGGAGATGGTCTTCCACTCTATCACCATAATTACTAAGCCAAGAACTATAAACTAATAACCGACAACACGAATAGAAAACCAACAGGAACACAACATTATCAATAATAGATCCAAGATAAAGAACCCTGCAAACAGTAGGACATTCTTCTACGACCTCGACTACATACGTCACCCAAACGCGACATCACACGGACATAAGAAAGGACATCGGACGGTACTCAACACCCAACCCTGGGACACTATACTACTAAGATCATTACGAATGTTACTCGGATCCGATATCTCACAACATAAAACAAGTACCTATGGAAAATCCGATCACCACGCACAACTCAACAATTACATCGTACAGTTCGTTGTCGAACACCCATAACGTTACACTTGAGTCACACACGAATTACTTAACAGGCATAAGCAACTACAGCGTACCAAACTAATCAACATGCACAATTAATCATTAATAACCATACACATAGCAAGTGTCCAATAATACGCTGAATCACACGGCACGACTTAACCACATCGTACCGGAATACACATCGGTCTTGATGTCTTCACGGACACACAACATCGGTGTGAAACAAACAATATAATATATCGGAATGCACATCGGTCTTCCCAGAAACGCACATCGGGGTAAACACTATACCGGAAACGCACATCGGTCTTCCCGAAAATGCACATCGGGGTAACAAGCAATACAATATACCGGAATGCACCATCGGTCTTCCAGGAACACACATCGGGGTAAATCACATAAACAACATACCGGACCGGCACACTCCTCGGTCGGGTATCTTCCCATAGCATGGGGTACAAATCACACCTCACAATACCATACCAAACATGTCACACCGAACTTATCAAACCGTCAAAACTTACCACCATAGCTTACCAATCACACCACATCGGTCTTTCATTCACCCGATCATATCACAAACGACCATTCATATCACATTCATCACATCCATTCATTCAACCATATCAAGAGACAACCATTCATAACATATTCATCATAATTCATATAGCATACTATGATTCTTAAATTAACCAATGAATATACTCTTTATCGACATTAAGGACTATTAACCACAATCAAACACAACCAACACACAATCCTTAGGCCCGACATGACCACATGTGATTCTACAGCACGACAATTCCCATAATTGAAAGCGGTTTATTCTAGTGAATCACATCCTATATGCAAGATAAGACTCTTCCGATTATTAACTTCCTATATGCATATTATTAACATTCTTTAGTTTAAAAGCGGAATTTACTACTCTTCCCTACCTCGATCGCTTTCCAAACGCTTAGTCACTTCAAGATGCCCAAAAGTCTCCTCCGCCGAGCTCGGGTCCAACGTCTAAGATCAATGACAATTCGGGAATTAATGCTAATTCAAAAGCGGTTTTAGAGAGGGAAATACCCAAACTAATCCCAATTGCCCAACTTGTCAAAATGGGCCCGGAAGGCCCATTTTGCCCGGAATCGGGAAAATGTCCCTCGGGACTCCGAAAATTACCCTTTTTGTTTATATCATTCATAATTGATTTTACTTGTTCCAACGCACTTGACGAATTAAATTCCGAGGTCCGAGCGCTCTAAATTCGTAATTAAAGTTTCTAATCGCTTTTCCCAAAATTTCACGAATTACATCCATAATTCGTTCCGGGTGTGAAAACATCGTCCCGGGATTCACCCACGACCGTTCAATTTACGAAACCACCAAAACCCGGCCATGTGGGCCCCACGGCCACACATGGTCGTGGGTGGCCGGACCGGCCGGTCAAGATCCAAGTGAGGCCGACCATGGCCGGTCACGGTTCTAAGGGTGGCCGACCATGGCCGGTCATCCCTTCCTCCGGATTCCGGTGACCGGCCGGAGCTCCGGCGAACCTCCGGTCGCCGGAAAAATACTTCATTTCTCCCAATAAATTCGTAACTAGTTCTAGGTTCTCCACAACACCAAATTTAAGCTCTAGAACTTCAAATTCCACCTCAAACACTCCAAAGTTTGAAGACCCATGGTGGGTTTCATCAAAAACACAAAACTCCAAATGATTTCTACATAAATAATCCATTTTCTTCTCATAAACAAACATCTAAGAACAATAACTCAAAACCTAACCATTTCATGCAATTTCTATGGAGACCCATAACCCCAAATTGATTGAAAGTAGATTGTTAGAGTTTACTTACCTTGGAAATGGATAGATGAAGAGGATTAAGAGGTTTTTGAGAAGATTTGGTGAAGAAATGGCCCAAAGGAGCTCCCTTTTCCTCCCTTTCTTCTTCATCGAGCAATGGAGCTTCAATGGAGGATTTGTTGCTCTCTCTTCTAGCTATGTGGTTCGGCCAACATGAAGAAAATGCTGAAATTGTTGCCCCATGTGGTCTTATCCTCAAGGTGGAAATGTCTCTTTCGTCTTTTAGTCTCTCTCTCTCCTTTGTCCTTAAGTGGGGACCATTTGGTCTTTTCTCCCACTTTTCTTCTCCTCCAAGCTAACATGGACATGTGTCCATGTGGGGACCACTCCTACCCAAAATATCTCAGCTCATAATATTTTTATTCGTTAAAACTCTGAAATCGACGTAGTTTGACCCAGGTTTGACTTTTTCACAAAAGGTGTCATTTGAAAGGAAATGACCCAACTAAGCTAACCGTAACGACGGCTAAAATTTTTGGGTCTCGGAAAAGTCCCGAATGACTCCCGAGTCATCGGTTGACTTTTCCGGCGGAAAGTCAACTTTCGCCAAAAATGCATTGGTAGGCAATTTAGCACAAACGGTCCAAAAATGTCCTATGATCATTTTACTAATCACCAAATTCCTTTTTTTTTATTTCGCCTCGAGGGGATATTTGTGAAGTTCTAGACTCCGGTTTCCATGCATAGGAATTAGAGGACTCAAGCACACATCAAAATGACTATCCAGAATGCAAACAAACAAGCATACCTCACTACATGTGCTTACACAAGTCAATTCATTCATAACAAATCGATGCACTCCTTTGAATTATGCAAGAAATAAAAACATGTTCAACATTCCAATCATCGAAACCTTAAGATCATGCACACTAAGCTTGATAAACTACCAGAAAATATATTTTTTTGATTTTTGAATTTTTTTTGTTTTACAAAAACAACATGATGCATGAACCTAATGCAAATAAAGCGTAGAGCATAATGAAAAGCATCCCACCGCACACTTTAAACCTAAGCACTGTCCCTAGTGCGACTGTAACACATATGTACACATGCACCCCTCAATAATATACATGATAATAACACCCCACAGTTGTCAAATAGCATATATTACAACCACCATACAGTCCTAGATACATACACTATCAGCACGACAATTCGGGTGCTCAGCACCCACCACATAGTATCTAAGATTAAGACAACGACAATATCAATATAAAGTAGGAGGGTAAGGGATACTGCCCCTCCAAGAATCGTTGTGTGGCATGCATCTGACTCGAGGTGTGGCGATGCATGAATGAATGAAAAGATCCTCGCCCGATCGAGCTCGTGTGAGCCCAGTGCCTCGCATGTGATCAATGTCCATACGCTCTCTAATCCATAGTTGGGGTGCCTCCCAACAAGCGCATTTGATTGGCGTCGTTAGCTCGACGAGTAGAAGGCTCAATCAGGGGGGATCCCACAAATCTCATACTTCCATTGCGCCCTTCTCTTTAAATGTGAGTGAAAAACTAGGGGAAGACACACAATGTAGTACAAAATCCATTTTCTTGAGTTTTGCACAAGTTCCAAACTCAAGGCTAATCTCATCAAGCTTGCCTGAACTAAATAATTATGATTTGACTCATCCTGACAAAACTCGATAGGGATATGAATCCCATGAGGTGAAAAAGTCTCACGACCACAAGGGTCAAGAACATTTACCAAAATTGAGTAACAATTCACAAACGGGTGATAGCGACTAGAAAATGTATCAGCAAATTCATGCTTAATATTAACAACTCTATGCTCAACATTTAATTTAGAAATCAATGGGACGGGTTGTCACGCCCCAAATTCAGTAGAACCGAACCCGGAACGCGAACGTTTAAGACAATAAAATATTTTCAAACCTTTTAAATAAATCGCTTTAAAACCACCATTTAGTTAATCAAAATAATAATTTACAACTCAAAAGTACGTCCCAACAAGCGGACAAAATACAAGGCGTAAGTCGCTAGACTCAAAAGAAAACCCGGACTCCTGCTCCTAGCTCTTCAAGCTTCGAGAGCTCACCTAGTCCGTCCCGCGACCAGTACCTGTAGGAAAAGCAGCTAGGGGTGAGCGTTCGCTCACCACCACGGATAACAAACTGACTACGGCATACTAGCAGACAATGCCGGTAACACCAACAACAAACCCAACACCGGGGACTACTATCCCCCAACTCAAGTAACCCGACTGACACACACAAACTGTTACTTTCCTCAACCGACTCAACACTCGGACACGTAATGTAGACCCGACACAGCGATTACGACCTCCACCAAAGACACAAAAGACAACCACGCAACACCCAAGATCACAAAGGATCGCACACCAAACAAGTTCACAAAGGATCGCACTCCAGCTGCTCAGTGCCGGTTGCTAACCGGCTGGGCTTGAGCCTGCCCCACGCAACTTTACCGATCCCTGTCAGGCCAGGCGGTCGACCTGTTAGCGATATGTACCGAGCTACTTTTCCGATAGCTAGTCGGAAGGGGAGCAACCCTCCATCGCCGAAGAATACTCCACCTGACCGATCCCTGTCAGGCCAGGCTAGCCAACGAAATGCTAGACTTTGCCGATCCCTGTCAGGCAAGCCAGCCAAACTCCACCCAATAACAATCACAAACAAAGTTTAACAACCAACAACAACACAGGTTCAACACTCCACATGCACTCATGGACACCCAAGACACCAACAGTAAAACACGGGTTCAACAACCCCACGGGCACTCATGGCCACCCAAGACACCAACGGTAAAACACGGGTTCAACAACCCCACGGGCACTCATGGCCACCCAAGACACCAACGGTAAAATACGGGCTCTAATGGCCACCCAAGACATAGACATTAAAGTACGGGCTCTCATGGCCACCCAAGACACAAACAGTAAAGTACGGGCTCTCATGGCCACCCTAGACACAAACAGTAAAGTACGGGCTCTCATGGCCACCCAAGACACAAACAGTAAAGTACGGGCTCTCATGGCCACCCAAGACACAAACAGTAAAGTACGGGCTCTCATGGCCACCCAAGACACAAACTAAACAATCAACCTCCGGGCATAACCAAATGCCTCTAGTAATTCTAATATCGAAAGTTCACTGCTCCTATGACACTACTAAGTGTCACATGCATTTCTATTGTTCGATACGTTCCCGTATCATACGACACCACCCGGTGTCGCCTGCCTTTCTATTATTCGATAAACGTACTTAACCCACGACACCCAAGTGTCACATGCATTTCTACGGTTAACTTTCCCTAGTCATGGCCGAGATCCGGCTACTTTTCCCTACCTCGTAACGCTTTCCCAACATTCCACAACCAAGCTCCGGCGTGCTCGCGATCACTCGCCTAGCTTTCCCTTTCCGCGGTCCTCGGTACGATCTAACAAGATGACAATTAACACTTTTTAAGCTTGCAGGAATAAACTGAATTTTAATAAACTTGACGCCCAAAAGTAACCCCGACAATGTCGATCACTCCCAAACTTCCCAATTTCTTGACATTGTCGATAATGGACCCGGAAAGGCCCGTTTTGCCCGACCCGGCGAATCTGCCCGGGATTGGAAAACGTCATTCCGGGGCTCCGAAAATTCCCGTTTTTGTTTCTATGGTCTTAGAATAATTCAAAGGTTCCTATGCACTCGACGGAATCAATTTCCGACTTCTGAGTAATTTAATTCGCGTTTAAAGTTTCTAAACCCGTCAATTACAACTTTCACAATTTAATTCCAAATTTCGATCCGGGTGTGGATTAACTACTTGGGGAACGTCCTAAACCACCCGAACACGAAAAACCTGAGTCCCGAACACGTGGTTCCCACACAGCCACAACGGAAAACGTTTCTTTTCGCCCCAAAACATTCCTAACGAACCCCAAACCTCAACCCAACCTTAATCAAACCATTTAAACTCAAACCCTAAAATTAAAACGTTCCAAAACGAAAATCAGATAGGTGCTCACCGTAGGGAATGACGACGGGAGCTCGATTCTTCAATCGTTGAGACGATCCGTCGGTTGGATTGTCGGGAAATCGACAAACCCCACACCCTTTCTTCTCTTTTCTCCATTTTCTCCTTCTCTTTCCTCTCTCCACTTTCTCTCTCTAATTCTCTTTTTTTTTTCCCAAAGTGTGGCCGAACACTCTCTGCCATCACACCTTTGTTTTGTTTCAAAATTACACATCCTTTCCATAATTACAAAACTACCATCATCTTTCATTTCTTTAGTTTTGTTCAAAAAACCTAACACCACCACATTGGTGACATGTGGCAAGTGGGTCCCACCCCTTTTGAAAAATATCTTCTAGATATTTTTCAGTCAGAATCGCGAAATTCGGCTGTTTCGGGCCCCGAACGGGCTTTTTTTCCAAGAAATTACGAATCTTCACGGGCTACAAGGAAACGGCTCAACTAAGACCGCCGTGATGACGGCTAAGCTTTTTGGATCCAAAACGGACCTCGAACGGACCAAAACGTCGCTTGGTTGACTTTTCCGTCAAAAAAGTCAACATTTTCCAAATTGGTCAGAAAGCTGCCCTGAGTCCCCCAGAACTCACTTTGGTCGATATCGGGGTCAAATTAAGTCCGATATGACTCTCTGGGTCAAATTTAGGTTCATTTAGGTGTCTGTCCAAAAATTTTAAATTTTCACATTTTTCGCCGATTTGACTAGCGTTGACCGGGAGTGGTTCTTACACGTGTTGAACATATAGAGTTGATTTGCTAGAATCCAAAAATGAATCTCCCATACTAAAGTGAATTTCGACATCATGCTCGATGTCTACCAAAATAAAATCAATTGAAGATTCAAATACAACTCCTTTCTTGAGAGCATCTTCCAAAGTACCCCTTGGATATCTTATAGATTTGTTAGCCAACTCTATGGATACTATGGAAGGATTCGGCTCAGAAAGAGTTTGTGAACTATTTTCTACAAGTATACAATTATTACTTACATATACAGAATTCAAAGCATCAAAACCGGTGGAGCCAAAGAAATGCGGACGTCCAAAGAAGGGTCACTCGAAGGTGATTGTTCCACCAACCGTGGTGTATCAGACGAGAGCCAGGACCTCTGCTAATAGAGGGGTTCAAATGGGACGTTTTATTGTGGACGTTGCCAAAAAAGATAGTTCGGGCAAGTGGAGCTACAGCTCGAAAGTTGGCCATAAACCTGTTGATCTTTGTGCTTTGGCGTTTGAGAAGGATGCCGAAGGCAGGAAGAACAAGGAGTACTTGGAACCGACTGAACTTGCTCTATTCCTGTTCTGGTTTCAAACTGGTTCACTTGTTTGAATCCGGATAGGAAGTAGGCGAGACATCTTCTCTTGTATTTCTCGTTTTTTGTTTTTTCGCTCTTTGGAGTTGGTAATGGTCTGAAGAAAGGATTTGTTTGGATCCTTTCTTGCTCTGTTCTATAGCTTTATAGAACATTTGCTTAATAAAATTTTTAGCCTATAAAAAAAACATCAAAACTACATGGAGATGGAATAGGTATTGTACAAGATGAGTAAGAACTTGATACCTCACATTTCGCACTTACCTCTAAACTCATGGTTGGATAATGAGTTTCTTGTTCTACTGTATCACCTAAGTGCTCGGACTGATCTTCCTCAATGTGAATTGCTTGATCATGTAGAGCTCTCTCATTCACCACTTGTATAATATGATTTATTTGATTCATTGCATTGGCTATTTGACCTAGTTGAATTTTCAACTTTTGGAACCGAGAATCAATGTTCCGGTTCACTATCTTCTACTCTTGCACAGATGCTTTGTACAGCTCAATCACCTCCTTTTTATCCTCCTTCATATGTGTCAGCGTGGTTAGCATCATATGCTCCAGTTTGGAGGAAGACTCTTGTGGTTCCACTTGATAACCTTGATCAAAAGTGGAAGGGTCCTCCCAATATTGACAATATGCATTTGAACTCAAGTACTCACAATTATAGTTAGAATGGTCATAAGCTCCACAACAATCACAATTAGGGATGGCAATGGGTCGGGTTTTGTGATGCCCTTACCCGGTCCGATTTCCCTACCTGTGGCCCGAGCCCGTCCGGGACCCGATAGTGGCCCGTTTGCTGCCCGGCCCGCTTGTGGCCCGACCGGGTCGGGTATTACCCTACCCGCCCAGTATAAGAGTTGTACACCATAACTTTATTTCACTACTCAATTTATATTGAAAAATCATGTATATATGATGCGTAAAAGTTTCATATATTTATATGAAAGATATAATCTCATCATCTCGGATAGGTAAAACAAGTAACATCAAACCGGCTCCGGATTTGTGCTAGGGACAACATCTTCATTATTATGAATATGTAAGTTAACCACTTGATCCCCATTCAAGGATTCATTATTACTCACAACCACATGAGTATAAATAAAATTGGATTGAGAATTCATATTCAATAAATTCGGAAATAAAGTAATCACACAACAAATAAGTATTTACATATAGAAAAATAATAAAATATACGACTAACATAACATGTTTTATACAGTTTATTCATGTGATTATACTTTATGTATATAAAACACCATAATTTATACATATTTATGATTATATTCATGTAATTACATATATATTATATAATATGTATAAGAACAAACATGTGTGACATATAACTTAATTTACTCTTTTAACTATGTATAAAAGTAAGAAAATTAAACTTCTCCTTTATCTGCTCATGTACAACTGTATATAATACATATAACAACAAACATGCATGTATATGTATATATATAAAATAACGATAAACCTGTAAAAATTAACAAATATATAGTCAATTGACTTTTCACTGTATATATAGGGTAGAAACATAAAAGTTAACAAATACATTTAGTTTTTTATTTATTCAATAACCTATCGGGTCGGGTCTGGGCTGGGTAGTACCAATCTCGAGCCCGACATGAGCCCGACCCGAGCCCAGTTAAAAGCCCGATCAAACTAACCTGTACCCGGTCCATTTGTACAATGGGCCAGGTCTGGCCCAATTTTTTTGGGTCGGGCAGGTCGGGTCCCCGTCGGGCCTGGGTATTATTGTCATCCATAATCACAATACACAGTATCACAATACCAATTCTCCATAAAATTTATAATGCAATGAATCAACTAAACAAATATATACAAAAAAAAAAAGGAATAGTCTTAACACGAATAACAAACGTATCAGAGTTGCCTTAGTTGCTCCCCGGCAACGGCGCCATTAACTTGACACTTTGAAAATTAACCCTCAGAATGGCACGGTAAGCGTACCGGTCGTCAAGTAGTATTCGGGGTTTAGTCTGAGATATCGTACCCAATGTAGCAATTAAGCAAGCACTTTAGTTAAGTAATTCATTACTCAAGCTATTCCTATAACAATGATTTGTTTTGATTTGTAAAAGATAATTTCATACGACTAATTAGAATAAATATATGATCCAGAAATAGAGCACAAAATCACAGAAGGATTGTGAATCAGAGATAAAAGGCGATCTAGGACATTAACGAGGTTCGAATGTGATGAATGACTTAATGTGATTCGATATACATTTGCAACTAATAATATTCTAAGGGCAACGAGAATCCTCTCAATGTAGTCCTAACCATCTCTCGATCGTATTAGGACCCTAACATACTCAGTCCACCTAATTATCTCTAATCTAGGTGTAGAGCGGTATATAGCATTACTATCTATGAATTCTTCTAACTTTTGGGTTTTACTCCTATAGCTATTGCACTCGTGTCAATCTAACCATATTCTGGCTTAGATTAAAACCCGAGCTATTTAATTCTTATTTCCTCACATTAACCTCATTTCTCAATTGTTGGTTAATATAATTAAATCAACCATCACGTGATCAAGGCAACGAAGCATTAAGAGTAGAATTAAATAAACAATGTCCTAGATATTGGTTTGTCAAATGTACAACAAAAACACATTAGTTCAAATCATCACATCGTTCCCCTAGCCATAGATCAATGAGGTTTTTAGTTCATATCAACGGAATAAGAACACATAGAAATAATAAGAAGAATGATAATCATATTGACTGAAAAAGTAATATAAGTATCAAAGTTGAATCCAAACTATGAAAAACCTTCAAAAGTGGTGTGAGAACTCTAGTTTGATCTTCGATCTCTCTCCCCGAAGTCTCTAAAAGCTCCTCCCAAGTGTGTTTTTTCTCTGAATTTCGTGATTCCCCGATTACAATCCCTAAAATTCTATTTATACATCATTAAACCCTAGGGATAAGACGGGAAATTCGCCAAAAAATAACAAAATTTGCGCACGCACGTTTGTCGCACGCTGTGCGGCCAGCGTGCATTTTTTACAGTGGCAAATCCTTCATCAAAGTGTTAGATAATTGAATTCCCTTCGATTTGATGTGTAATGGGTGAAAATCGGAGTTCAGATGAGAAAGTTATGCTATTTACAAGATCAGTCAGACTCCACAAAATTCCTTAGGCTGATTTTTGCTCAAACTAGCTCCAAAACTCTTTATTTCACATCAAACTCCTAATTACCCATAAAAAGAGACCAATTATATAAATATAGATAGAAATACATTAAATCACATCATGCCGGGACTGAATAGATCCATTTTACGTTCACATCATCAGGCAACAAGATAGGAGAGCTTGCCAAGCTAAGGTAGAATGGGTTGGTAAATGAATACGTTGCAAGATTTGAACGTCAGGCTACTCAAGTTCTTGACTTGCAAATTGACCAAGAAATCTCCTTGTTCCTGAGTGGCCTTAAGGGGACACTGGCAACTGAAGTGGAGATACAACAACCTCGGGATTTAACAACGACCATGGGATTTTTTAAGCTATATGAGAAACGGGATCAAGAGGATACCTTTATTCTATTTTCGCAGAGAATGTTCATCGTCTTTTCGTCAAGCGTGTTTCGAAAGCGGAGAAATAGGATCACATCTTTAAAGGTCTCTTCTTTAACCGTGATGAAGCGTATAGCTTTGGTCGCAAGTGTAAAAAAATATTTTGGTTGGAGCTGGTGGAAGAGGACGGGGACGACACTACTACAGTGCCCACGGAAGAAGCAAACCCCTCAATTTCGCTTCACGCCATAACCGGCACGGTAGCCTCACAGACCATGTTGATCCAGGATGCCTTGGGCTGTAAGACCTTGCTGATTTTAGTCGACTCGAACTCCATGCATAGTTTTGTGGACGAAGGTTTTTCTTGAACTGTTGGTTGGTAGGTCCATTCCTAGACAGGTTTACGCGTCCTCGTAGCCAACGGGGACAGTGTATCCATCCCAGGCGTTTGTTTCATGACTCCGATTCATGTTGGTATAGATGTGTTCAAATTTGACTTATTCGTCTTACCCTTATGTAGTTTTGGTGCAATACTTGAGGTCAATTGGTTTCGGACTCTAGGGGATATTTTGTGGAATTTCGATCGCATGGCCATGCGATTCACCTTCTTGTATCGTCCCATTATGTTGCATGGCTTGAAACAAAAGTTGGACCCGACATCCTTCACTGCCTTGTCTAGGGGCAGCTCTAAAGAGCACCAATTCACAGCCCTGCTCGGTGAATTCTCTGACATTTTTGCTACTCCCAGCAGGCGTCCATCGCTGAGAGCAGTTGACCACCACATTCACTTGCTGTCGGACAAAACACTCGTGGTGGTGCGTCTGTACCGTTACCCACACCGCTAGAAAGACGAGATTGAACACCAATGCTAGGACATGTTGAAGCAAGGAATTATTCGCCCCATCATATCCCCTTTCTCATCTCCGGTGTTGTTAGTCACGAAGGCGGATAAGACATGGCGTATGTGTGTGGATTATCGGGCATTAAATGAATGGACTGTCAAAGACAAACTTTCTGTACCCGTCATAGATGAACTATTGGACGAACTACATGGAGCTCAGTTTTTCTCCAAACTAGACTTGCATTCAGGCTACCATCAAGTTCGGATTCACCCACTGGACATACCTAAGACTGTGTTTCACACCCATCATGGCCACTTCGAGTTCCTAGTGATGCCATTTGGCCTGACAAACGCGTTGTCCACATTTCAAGCCTTGATGAACGACATCTTTACTCCATACTTGAGGTGCTTCGTGTTGATATTCTTCGACGATATCCTGGTTTACAATGCCTCTTGGTCCGAGCACCTCCACCATTTACGGGTAATCCTGAAATTACTATAGTTGAATTCTTTTTTTCTCAAGCGTGTTTGTTTGCCCAGGTAGCCTATTTGAGGTTCGTGATATCGGGAAAAGGGGTGGAAGTCGATCCCACTAAGATTTCGGCCATGACAGAGTGGCCGCAACCAATAATGCCACGACCATTTTATGGGTTCCTGGGCCCCACAGGATACTACCCAAAGTTTGTTCAGAATTATGGTCTTTTAGCTACCCCGAGACTCGTTTATTGAAGAAAAATTCCTTCCTTTGGGACTAAGATGCTCAAGGCGCTTACGAGGCCTTGAAAACAACCATGACTACTACCCCAATCTTGGTATTACCAGATTTCGATATGAAATTTATAATTGATTGTGATACGTGTGATTCGGGCATTGGAACTGTGCTCCACCAAACTAACAGACCCATTGCTTTTTTTAGTAGACCCTTCGCAGTGAGACACTCCAAACTTGAAGCTTAAATGGAAGGAGATGATCGGGTTGGCCCAAACGGTTCGGCACTAGCGACCTTACTTGTGGGGGCGCAATATTTTGATTCGCACGGACCATTTCAGCTTGAAGTACTTACTGGAGCAGCGTGTCGCAAATTATCCTCAACAACGTTGGTTGTCCATGTGGCCCGGTGTCGTGGCTACCTTTATGTGGGCGGTGTTGTGGTCGCCTCCACGTGGGCCGAGATAGTTCCACCACCTTTCCAGGATTTTTAGAGTCTGCGCATTTGTTCACGGTTCTCCATGGCCCCCGCTCTCAACAATCAGACTTCTAGAACTCAAACGTTTTTGTTCTCCCTCGTCAGTCTACCTTTGAAGTTCCCCTGATCCGCTATACCGTCGATCCCATGATGCCTTAGACCTTATTTGGTATTACCCGATGTCGCCATCATTGTTAGGAAAAAGAGATCCTGGCATGTCGATGTATGTCTCTCAACATTTAGAATGACCCTGACCCTCGGGAGTAGGGGCCCAATGGGGAGTGGAAACCCGTTGGGCCTAGAAACAAGCGAGTCTTTTCGGCCTCGTTACCATGGTTTCGGACCCGTCATCCAACAAACAAAAACAACCACCCTTTGTGGTATTTAGATATTTGGTATTGTGTTATTGTGCGTATGTTCAACTGTTGAAACTATTCTATCATACTATGTAGAAACTTTTTTTTTCAGCCAAATATGTCGGATCACCTGTATTGTTTCAAATAGGATAACCCGACCGTTATATTTGCTTGTATCGGGTTTAATCCCTCAAATATATTGTTGTTTTCATTTGGAATATGATTGAATGAAAGCATAATCTTTCCAAAAAAATGGATCTTATATTAATTTTTTAAGTTTATATTGTAAGTAACCAAGCATAAGAGCATGTACAATGGAAATAACCGTATAAGGGATCTGTATACTGACTGTGCAAAATAGTGGTTCTCAGCCCTTGAATTTAACTATGTTCCATAGTGGTGAGAACCAGATAGGGGACTGGATGCTGAATTGATATTTTGCTGATTTTATTAAATTTAAATATAGAACAGTAAATGTTATATAAAATTGAAGTAAATTTGGAAAAAATAATTAAATAATAAAATAAATTGAAACTTCTAATTACCTCATATGTGCTCTAAGGTCCACTTGTAGTTGTCGGTACATCTGATCATTTGTGACACTAAGTCGAGCATCCAAGCGGTTTCGATAGGCCAAGGGTCCTCCCTGATCCCATCGATCCGGTGGTGTCCAACTTGACATTTCTAGAGGGGGATCGTACAACAACTCGTCATCTCATGCTTCGTACCGGTCGCGTTCATCCTCTACAATCATGTTGTGTAGAATGGTACAAGTGTGCATGATATCAACCAAAGTGGACTTGCTCCAAACACGAGCGGGATGGGAATGATGTGCCTCCGGGCTTGGAGGACTCTGAAAGCCCGTTCAATATCTTTCCGACAATCTACTTGGACTTTATCAAACAATTTCTCTTTGCGAGTATAGGGATGACAAATAGACTTCACGAACCGACTCCATGATGGGTAAATGTCGTCCACCAAATAATAAGGTCAGTCGTAACAATGGTCGTTGATCTCTTACTCCATGGAAAACTGACAACCATGGAAAGCGTCATGGAATAAAAGGCTATTTTTTAGGACGTTGATGTCGTTTTTCGAGCAAGCCATCCCGAAAAAGGAATGCCCAATCCATAAATCATGGGATGCTAAAGCTTTCAGCATAATGGTGGAATCCCCGTGGTGATCTCCCCAAACATGGGCTCCTTGCGATGTGGTTGAGCAATTCTTCCACTCCTAATGCATGCAGTCAAGACTCCCAACCATGCTGGGAACCCTCGGTTGTACCTTTATTCGAGTAATCGGGTCAAGTCATTTAGTGTGGGTTTACGCTCTTACTCATCCCTAAATACCTCAACAACAGCCTTGCAAAAGTGGCGTACACATTCAAGTATGGTACTTACCCTAATTCGTAGGGATTCGTCCAACGAATCAGCCGAGCACCCATACGCAAGCATCTGTATCGCGGCGGTGCATTTTTGGTGCGTTGATAATCCCAAGTGTCCTACAGTGTCCCTCTTCTGAACGAAGTAATCGTCATGCTCCGCTACCTTGTCCATCACTCGTTGAAAAAGTGGTCGGCACATACGAAATCGACGCCTAAACATATCGGGCCCATACATTGGCTGCTCGGAAAAATAATCTTGCATTAGTCGGTCGTGGGCTTCGAGACGACCGTTGTGAATTTGTCGTCGGGAAGGTTCCCCACGTTCGATCCTTTGCCTCAATGCGTTGATCCTTGGCATCATTCTCTCTATGCCTCTCTCAACCCTACGCTGGAGTCGTTCTTCCACTAAATGCATTGGACTGCCAGGTCCTCATACGATGGACCCTCCTCGTCGAACATTTTGTATCGAAATGTAGTAGATTTTTTTTTTTGATTTTCAGAGAGAAAGTTAAGAGAATATTGTTGGTGGTATTGGAGAATGAGGGAGGGGGAGTGTATTTATAGATGAGATTTGTGGGTTTAAATGATTTTTTTTTAAAAATTGTTATCGTTATCCAATCGTTGCCAACTATAAGATTTTTTTGTCCCAGCAAAGCCACGTGTCGAGCTAGTATTAGCTGGCGCACGAATCGACGAATAATATCGCGGTGTGCGGTTTGCGATCACGATTTAACGATTCGCAGAATTGGTGTTCCATAACGTGCGACTTACGAACCGTTAAATTACAGTTGGTGATTGTGGTTCGCGGGTCGATTCGAAACGGTGCACATGTTCTAAGTGATTATGTTTAATGAGTTTTTGTTTTCAACAACTAATCGATTCAAACCCTATTAAATATAATTTATTTTTAGGGTTATTTACGATAAGGTACCCAAATGATTCGTCCACGAACGATAAGGTACCCATATGTTTCAAATGAACGATAAGGTACCCAAATGGTTTGTCCACGGACGGAATTGGCGTATTCCGTTAGAAAACTAACGGAATATTCCTCCAAATCAGACATGTGCAGTTAAATGGAATGTGAAATGACGATTTTACCCTCTCTCAATTTAACCTTATCAATTTGATACATAAAATTATTATTATACCCTTAGTTATAAGGTAAGAAATAATTAAATAAAAGAAAAATAAATAAATAAATAAAATAAATAAAAGAATTAATTAAAAGAAAATAATAAAAATCAATTTCATATATAATAATAAAATAATAAAAAGAAAAAAAACCTAATTTAACTTAATTATCTAATCTAACTAACCTTATTTACCCTAATCATCTAATCTCTCTATACCTGAAGCTCATATCTCACAAAACCAGAGCCATGTTGTTCGTCTTCTCCTGGCGGCGGTGGCGAAACTAGAGCCGCGGTGGCTGATGGCGAGGAGGACGGGCCGGCTATGGATGGTTCGTGCTCAGTTTCAGGCGTGGTTTATCCTCTCCGGTCTTCTAGAACTCGACCGTCTTCACCTGTTCGAGGTTCGTCATCACTGGCCACGACCACAACCACGATGGAGAACACGGGGGGCGAGGGACAGAGATTTTCTCTGGTTATTGGTGATGCTGAGGGACAAAGATTTGGCTTCAGATATGGGATTTGGCTTCAGACAGAGATCTTCGAAACCACGACGCAAGCTAGGGTTCTTCGATTCGGCTCCAGATCTGTAAAATTTTGGGTCTCTGCATCGACCTCAGCCCACAAGCCGTGTTCACATTGCCACCACAGATCTGTTCTGTGAGTTCCAAGTTCCATCGGATCTGACCGAGCTATGTTCACGTTGCGAGATTTTTATGTTTTAATTTTTATCGCTCTGTTCATCGTTAATCTGGATATTTGGGGGGTTGGATGTTATTGAATGGTGTTCACGGTTGGTGTTGGATGGTGTTCATGGTGTTGTTGATTAAATCGAATTAGATTGGGGTACGAATTTGGAAAATCGTGCTGATTAGTTGAGTTCTGAATAGTGTTCATATGTTCATCTGTTTTTTTTTTCAATTGAAATTACCCGCTCAGAGAAGAAGAAGAGAGACATTGACGGAAATGAAATAATAATAAAAAAAGATAAAAGAAATTAACAAATTTTGAGAAATTTTTTAAAAAACAATTAATAGACATTTTAAAATTTCTGAAATAAAAAATTTTAAAAAGAATAAAAAATTAATAATAGAAAAATAGAAAAAGTAAAGAAGTCAAAGAAAATAAAAAAAGTAATGAAAATAAAAATAAATAGATGATAATTTGGTTTTAAATAAATTATTTATTTTTAAAAATATATAATTTCATTATTTTATTTTTAAAATTTAAAATAATTAGAAAATATAAATTAAATAAAAATAATAACTGAGGGTATAATGGTCTTTTTACACTTAAGTCAAAAGTCAACTACAATGGTAAAGGGTAAATTGGTCTTTCCACGTAGGCCAGTTAGTTTTCTAACAACATTAACCTAAATCGTTCGTGGACGAATCATTTGGATAAATAACCCTTATTTTTAATATTTAAACTAAATGTGATGAAAATATAAATTTTAAATTACAGTGATTACGAACCAAATAATTTTAAAATATTAAATTTTCTTGCGAATGTATATACATATATACTCGGAATCGGAGACAAAAATATGTGAGAGGACGAGGACTATTAAAAAAAGGGTGGTTACAGCTTGATTTAGATCGGATTGAGAAAGTGGAAATAGTAATAAAAAAATCAAGTGTTCCTATATCTCCATCAGGTTCTTGTCGATATCCGTACTCTATCTTATTTTGCCTAGCTGTTCAAATTAATGTTGTTCCATCAAATCAAACTAATGCTGCTGTTTTATTGGGAGGATTATAAGATTTTAATGTTTAGCTGTAAGCATGTGCGGATCCAAAGTTGACGTGATTCAATAATTGATCCACATCCACATCCACATCCACATCCACTCCACCCCTTGTAACAATCTAATAACCTCTTCATTCATGTCTTTGGTGCCTCTCCAGTAATCTCCATTGATATTAGTTTCATTTTTATTTATTTAATTTCAACAAAACAAAACATTATTACAGAGCCGTATGAACCTAGTCCCTTGTCTCAAAACAAACAAGCAAAGCCATGTCTCAAAAGATTCTCTTGTCACAATCCCCAAATTGGTACTCTTCAGCCAACCACTACCTTTGAATATATCTCAGGGTCATGGTCATGGACTCATGGGTTGGGTTTGGAGTTTACAAAACAACCTTATTTAACACCATTTCCTCCAACCTAGTATTTAAATACTGTTAAAGATGCCCTCTTCTTTGAATAACTTATCTTCACAACCAAACACCCCAACTCAGTTGATTCCCCATCAGATCACCACCAACCTAAACAAATCTCTCTCTCTAATCATCTTCTAAGCCTCAACATTCTACACGACAAGCCTGCCCTACCTTCCCAGGCCCGTGCGTGGAGTGGACGCTCCAGCACAGATATAGTACACCTGACCAAAGGTGGAATTCTGCTGAACCCGGATATGGAGGTTTGGCCAATAATGCTAACAAAAGACAAACCAACTACATTTATGGTCTGTGTCCTGTACGAGCCTATGGACGAGTGGATCACACGCGCCTCCTTATAGGATATGAGGATTTATTTTCATGTGGGAAAAAAAATCATTTTGCATTTTGTGAACACTGACTCTTGAGTGCAAAGGCAAGACCCACAAATCTCGGATAAAAATATAAAAATCATGAGAGAAAAAAAATGATAAAGGCATCATCAAGAACAGTGATGATAATAAAAGCTGAAAAGAAGAAAGAAACAAGATCCACCTCGAACCTCTCTCTCTCTATCCAGCCTCCGTCAAGCTCAAGCACAAGCACCTCCTTCCTCCGCCAGATTCAGAGGTTGCTTCTTCTGACTTGTGAGACCAATTCCCTCTCTTCACCATCTTTCAACGCCTTTCACTTTTGTTGCTTATTCTTCTCTTTGTTGACCCAAATCCTGTACAAATCCTTCTCTTTTCCGAAACAAGGCCAAATTAGAGCTAACTCGCGAATTGGGTTTGGGTCAATTTTGGGAAACGATGAGGGAGGAGGATTCGAATTGGTTCTCCAGATGGGAAGAGGAGCTCCCATCTCCTGATGAGCTCACTCCTCTTTCCCAAACCCTAATCACCCCTGATCTCGCTCTCGCTTTTGACATCCGAAACCCCAACAACAACAGCACCAGCGACAATCCCCAGCAGCCGCCGGCTTCGGCCAATCCTCTGCCCCCTCCTTCTCAGCCCGATTTCTCCGATTCCGCCGATGTGGGCTTCGGCTCCGGCGACGAGCCTGCCCGGACCCTCAAGCGCCCCCGCCTCGTCTGGACGCCTCAGCTCCACAAGCGCTTTGTCGACGCTGTGGCCCACTTGGGTATCAAGAATGCCGTCCCCAAAACCATAATGCAGCTGATGAGTGTGGACGGGTTGACCCGGGAGAACGTGGCTAGTCACCTGCAAAAGTACCGCCTTTACTTGAAGCGCATGCAGGGGCTCTCCGGCGGCGGCGGCGGCGGAGCTGGTGGAGGCTTGTCTGCTAGCTCGGATCCTGCCACGGACCATTTGTTCGCGAGCTCGCCGGTGCCGGCCCATTTCCTGCACAGTGGGAGGGGGAATTCGGAGCATTTCTTGCCGTTTGTGCCGGTAGCGGCGCTGCAGCACCACCATCACCAACAGCAGATGGCGGCGGCTGCCGTGGCCCATCCGCAGCTGCAGCCACAGTTTCACAGGCAAGTTGGGCATTTTGGGTCGCCCCCTAACGGGCAATTCGAGCATCCATTTCTGGCTAGGCAGACTCAGCAGCCGCTTCACAGGATGGGGGCACCGGTGCAGAATCAGTATGCTGAGGATTTGGAGTCAGCCAATGCAGATGGAGGAAGGAAGGTTCTTACCCTTTTCCCTACCGGGGATGATTGAATTTGGGTAATTCCCAATTTGAACTCTTTTAATCTCTTGACTGCTGCCTGGGTCCTTAGTGTTAGGTCTGAATTGTTCTTGTTGTCTTAATCGTTCTTTCTTGGTGGTAGTAATTGGTGCTAGGCTTCCATTGAGATCTAATGTTCTTCAATTGTTGTGTTTCTGTTGTCATTCCAGTATGTTTTTCTCATGGTAGCTAGAATATGTGGGTAGTTTTAGGCCTTGTATTAGGTGGACTGGTACACATGTAACTCAAGTGTCACTGGCTGTCTATGCCCTCCTTTTAGCTTCTCGTGACAGATATTGATAACAATTTCACTCTCTAGGCAACAATAATGCTCGTCTATGGCAGTAAGCAAATATGTCCGGGTAAATCTGGGTTTCTTGTGGGATGTGGAGGATGACTTGTACACGGCTCAACTCTGAAGCAAGAAATTTACTAAAATTTGAGCTTGCGGGTGAGAATAAATAATGCTGGCAACTAGTTATTTGTGCTCTCTAGTAAACTTAAATATGGAGTCCAAGCGTCTCAGCAATTTCTTCTGTAATCACTTATTTCTTATGTTTCCTTTCCTTGTTCAGTCTCATATAGAGCTAAATTGTACTTGTTGTACATTGTGTGACTTCATAGAAGATCCCAATGTGGGGGAAAAGCTACTATGTTATTAGACTGGTGTACCATTTACTTTAATTTGTCCTTCAACATTCAAGCAATTCAATCTTCTAGTTTGGATTTTCTAGTATTATACCAACACTCACTGTGAAGGCACATATGAAATATATTCCCGATCAAAGCATCATGCATTATGTAGTGTAAAAGATAGTTTAATTCTTGTCTACATGGTGGCATACAGGTCCTTGTTTCTAACAACTAAGTATCATCTAGGGGTACTTTCACTTTGATGGACTCAGTACACTTGTAAGGAAACCTAGGAAAATGCCTTAAATCTTCAAAACATCTTAATCTAGTCTGACTCTATTTCAGTTGTGTGGAGCTTCCAGTCTTGTCTATGTAAGGTATGCCTGTTGACCACACCCCAAACCAAGTTCTTGACCTGATGATACTTGTTTACATTGATTGTTCTGTTCATGTGAACATCAACCTAGTTGGATTCTAAACCTTTAATCAGGTGGTATACATGCTTCTAGATGCATAACACACTTAGTATACTGCTCTGTCATAACTGCTTTCATGGTGTAGGGGTTACTCTGTTGCTTAAAGGGTTAATTACCTTTAGTACCCCTTATGTATTGGTAACACTCATTTGGTACCTTGATGTATTGGTAACGCCTGGACAAAATTTTAGTCAAGTTTATGCCATTTTGATGATCTGTGACCAATTCGTAAGAGGTATTAAATGTTCTGTTATCAATACATAAGGAGTATTAAATGATCTGTAACTAATTCATAAAGGATAGTAAATGACAGTTACCAAACGGAAGGACTATTATTGAACGTTACAAAATACAGGGATACAAAAGGTATGTTATCATTAGAAAAGGGTTATAAAAGATAATTAACCCTTGCTTAAATCTAGCCTAAATCAATCTTATGTTGTTATCATACAATCTGGGAGACCTCTTGGTTATCGTTCTAGAGTCCAGTTTCTTTTTATCAGCCTTTGTGAGACATCCTCAAAGCTCTTGCTGAAGTCCAAGCCAGCCTTATTCAAGACCTCCCTATACTCAAAGGAGTATTGACACCAAACGGCAAGCGCCACACAAGACGACCTTGTTGTACTTGGAACAACAACCAACAAGTACTGTGAAGAACAAGCAACACAAGGGTCACAGACTCAATAGTGGAATTGGTAATTTGTGCGAGACCAATCAAAACTCAAGTCGGATATGTCCTATGTCAACTCAAGTCGGATATGTCCTATGTCAACACTCGGCCCCCATTCAGAGCACCCAGTTTGGCTATTTGCATTCAAATTGTCGGCCTCTCCTTAGATGCTTGGACGATCTATATCGGCGATGATTTGGATGAACTCAAGTTGTTGACGATTACAAACTGTCAATACATGCAATGCAACACACTCTGCTAAGGACCAGAACATGACAGAAATGCCACAAGAATTGCACACACAACCATCAATCACTAAAAACTCTTTCACTTTAAACCCAGTGAAGATGGAGAGTACCTTCGGTCATATGATCTTTCTCCCTGTCCATGAGAATGGTCATTTGTGGCTAATGGTAGATAATATTCGGTTATAATTGAAATAATAAATGAATTGGTATCGAAAAAAATATGATTTGGTTATTTTGATTATTCAGTTTATTTGATAATTAGATTACTGAATTGATCAAGTTAACATTTTTACACTTTTTCGATTCAGCCTTTAGGGTTTTTCTCTCTGTCTGTAGGGTTCTATTTCCACACCGTCCATTTCAACTCTTCCGACGATCGTCGCCCGTCTCCTCCCTCCTCGTTGCAACTCATATCGACCATCCATGCATTGTCCGACACAATGGGAACCGTATGTGCATACCACAGGGTCGGATCTCCTCCTGAACAGATCCCCCTCCATCACCTTTTATACGAACCGCCCTCGCCTGCATGGGATCTCTTGCCTCTAGTGCTCATGACTGCTCCCCGCGCAATGAGGCCTACACGTCGCTCCCACATCCCAATAGAAGTTTGGTGGGTACTTCATTGGCTTCCATCCAGGATGACCATGCAGGGCTGGGAGCACCACTGATAGCGGGTTGTTTCAGTCTCAGGGTATCCCTCAACTAAGGCTAAACCCGATTCCCCAATTGGGAGTCATGCTGGACTCAACACCTCGTCTGCGGGGCTACAATCCTGATGCGGCCCACTTCATTGCCCTGTTACACTGCACTGTCGGGTTTCGACCTCTGGCATCTGATTCACAGTTAGGATCTTGTGGTGGAAGTAGAGGTTGTTGCTGGTCGCACAATGGACAGTCGAGTGGACCCTCGTTCTCGGACGATGTTGTTTCGGATTCGGGTTCTGGTCGATATCTGTTCTGGATTATTACCTCTAGGTTGGAGGCACGAGAGGGACGACCCGTCCCGATTCTCGGTTAGGATAGGGCGACATGGGTACGAGAATAGAGGCTCCTAGAGTCTGGAACACCTCAAATTTGACTAAGTCGATGTTGGGTCTCGAGGTAGGGTAGGAGATGAACCAACTCACAACGGAATGACAAATAAAACCAAGAGACCATTAAAACCATGAATCAACTACCAACGATTATAATCATAAGAAAAAAACAGCATTTTCATACCAAAACAAGAACACCGGGTAAAAAATGATTTGGCTTGAGTCTCCAAGACGCCTACGTATCCACTTGGGAATCAAATCCACGTAGTTCTTCTTATGAGGAATCAAGAACACCCAAAATGGAGATGGGAGCTTGCCTTGGCCGAAATATTAGGGGGAGGGAGAGAAAAAATTGCTTCCTATTTGTGTCTTGTGTTTGTTATGTTGGAAAATGATGACTTAAACCAATTAAATCCCATCAACATAATAAAAAATAGTAAAGGACAAGCATGGTGTAAAGAAGACAAGTACGGTGTTAAGTATGGCTAGACAAGATGGGCTTAAGTGGTGGATCACCAACACCTTAATCCTTGTCTTGCTTACTTAGTACTAATTAATCAAGACTTGATAAATTAATTCCATGGGCCTTGGTTGCATGGGCCTCTCATGGGCCTCTTGGAACATGGCCCATGGCCATTCCCAACGAGGTCCAGTGACGCGCTCATCGCCTCCAAACCTTCCATATCGAAAATGTACAACATTGTCCGTCGTGGCCAATCCCAAGACTCCAAGCCTTGTCTCTATCCGTAAAGTCCTATTCACTTACGGACACATGACCCAAAACCCAGTTTAGGTCATGTCCCAAGACAACTCCCTTTTGGTCATTCTCCATAAATGTGTCAACGAGTTTCATCCTCCGGTGTGACCCTTAGGTTTATGCATGTCAATAGATCAATGTCAAAACCCATTTTACTTGATCCTATATAAGTGGCAACTAACGAGACTTTAATATTGGTTGATCCTGCATAACGAATCGACCTTGTTGATTCTAACCTTTCCGTCGTCTATGTCACTATCCTTTTATCTCTGATATCCTGATTGAGATAAGGCATAGAGTCGTCATCCTTATTATTCTCAATCATTATTCCTTGATATGTGAGGTGACAGAATATATGATACTCAATATCATGAGTATGGCCATGCTATACTTTCAGTCACTCTCGATCAAGCGGCCGAGAATCGATATCTTAAACATACCTCAGTATGAGGGATAAATACCTTAACCGTCTTTCGTGTCACTCATGCAGCCCGTCTCCAAGCTAATCGTGGCCGTTATGGAAGCCCTGTTATGGACAACGTTAGGCTCAGGTCAAACTCAGTTGTTGACTACATAGCAATCACAAAGACTCCTTGGTCTAAGGATACATGACAAGCTACGACACTGAATATGTTCATGACTTAATATATGACACATATTCATAGATTTATGGATTTCTGACCAACTTTGACGAGTTGATTCTTCTAACCTTTGATATGGATACGTCTTCGAGCTTTTCTCTTTCCTCGGTATTGGATTACGACTTAAGTCACATTCCCATTACTTATCAAGGTTTTCAGCTCAGATCTAACCCAAGGCTTGTATCCTTTTGGAGCCCGATTATTTCCAAGTTTTGTAGGAGTATTGGGGTATGAAAAGTTTTTGATGTTGTTGTCGGGTCATATTCTCAACAAAAAAATATATGAAAATGACTAGTCACCTGGAAATAATCAAATGGTCATCCCCCAACAGCGGCACCATCTTGTTAAGCTCGACTATCGTCGGGGTCTAAGCAACATGGTATGGTTATGAAGAAATCACTACCAGTTAGGTCTCATTCAGGGTCTGACCAGACTGGACTGAACCCCTAGTTTATACACTCTTGAGGTGTGATGAGATGGAGTACTCTGCTCATCATGGGTGATTTAGTCAAATAGGATCACCGACATACAAATATCCTTAGTGGATTAATTTCATACATATTTTACCTAACTTAATATTCAATCACTTGAAAAACTGTTTCACCAAGTAATATAGTTTTGACAATTCAAGTACTAGTTGATCCCATAGGGACATGATTGATATCCCACTCTAAAGCACTATAAACTAAAGCTGTCACTACCCTAGTTCAGCTTCCATTTACATTGTCACGCCCCAAATCCGGTATTGACCGGACCCGTGACGTGACTTAGTGAAATTAAATAAAACAGTTTAAAAGTAACTAATGTCTGATAAAGCAGAAAAAATTATAAATCCACAAGAGTTTAAATTCCTGAGTCCAATGCTCAGTCAAGTACAAGGTTGAAAATACAGTACGTCTCTAATGGTATAACTAAACCCCGGGCCTCCGCTAGCTCCCAGCTCTGCGTAACCCTCTATTCCAAAGCATAACTATCACCTGTAGAAAACACGGTAAAGGGGTGAGCTTAACGCTCAGTAGGGAAAACCACAAAACCTCCTCATTACAGATTTACCAGAAAGCCTTACTTCAGTTTAAAATATATTAAAAGGTTTGATACAATGATATGTCACTTAAGCCATTTAAAGACAATACCCTCTTTTACTCTGACACTCACCGGTCCAACCACACCAATTTAGGCTCAACACCAACCACTATACCAGGCACACAACGAAGGGAACAATCCAAGTAAAACACCCACAATTACAAACACAGCAACACTCATTTGTATCCACGACAACACTCAATCAAAACCAATCCAAGGCAATCTCAACCACACAACTCGTAACCAATGCACGGTCTCGGGAGCAACCCGTTCGGCCCGGCGTAGCCGCACGCAACTTTCCCCTAACACACAGTCAGGAGAGGCGGTCGACCTCATCGCGGAACACATCTCTTCGCGTAACACATCGCGGACACAATGTTTTACCGAGTGCTAGTCGGAAGGTAGAGAAACCACCTCTTCGCGGAACACAGCGTTTTACCGACTCACGGTCGGAAGGTAGGGAAACCACCTTTCTCGGGTAACCATAGTACCACAATCACAATCACAATCACAATCACAATCACACTCACAGGTAACCACAGTACCACAACCACAATCACGATCACACTCACACATGGCACACTTGCCTAAAACATAACAACACATGCTTCACCGAATATCACATATCATGCTTCTCAATTTACCAAACATAGCAACACATGCTTCACCAAATATCACATATCATGCTTCTCAATTTACCCTCGTACCCATCACGCACTTACCATCACTTACCGTCACCACACTCAACGTGGTAAACCCCACTGGCTTAACCGGTATCCAGTCCCCAACATCCCCACATTTCAACATATCCGATAAACAGGGAATAACCACTCAAGTCACTAATATGAATCATTAAGTTCAACTCTACTCGTTTTCATGTTCGTTATTTATTAACCGTTCAAACAATACCGAGCACGAATCCAACACAGTCAACAACCAATCCTATAGGCACGACATGAATCGATTCTACCAGCACAACATACCAACACCTACGGCACGACATGGCTCGTAGGTCGTCTGCATGTTATAAGACTACCCTAATCAATACCGTCCTATATGCATACTAGTTATTTATCCGGTTATTAGGTTTCTCTATATGCATTCTAGTATAACCGTAATAAAGCGGGTTTCGAGGTAATCCCTACCTCAGTCTCTATCTGGGTCGCCAAGCTGCTGACGTCCGTGCCTACTCCGGTCTTCTCCATGCTTGGGGTAAAAGCCTGGTTTTAAACACAAAAGGGACGGTCATCAGTCCCGGTCCAGTCCGTAACGGTTCTCAAATTAACAATTTAGTCCAGTCTGTCCAAACGTCCTCTAAATTGTTCGATACATATTGGTAATTATCTGATTTTAACCCAATATTTAATTAATTAATTTAATTTAATGTCCTGACCCGGATCCGACCCGAGTCCGAAACCCGGATCCGACCCGAGTCCGAAATCCGGACCCGAATCCGACCCGGATCCACGCCCGGACCCGAGCCCGACCCAGACCCGGATCCAGACTTGAGTCCAGATCCAGATCAAGATCCGGACCCAAGCCTGGTCCATGTCCAGGCCGAGGCCCAGATCTTCGTTCAGCCCCGACTGAGCTGGAGCCCAAAACCTCGTCCAAGGCCCAAAGCCCGTCAGAGGCGAGCTAGGTTTTGGGGCACCCGTCCGGTCCAACTCCAGCGACGGTGGTGGCGCCGGGAAAGCTCAAGGCGCGCTCTTGACGGCGACGACGACGTCAGGAGACTCGGGACGACGAGGGAAGGGCGCTGGTACGAATTCCAGGGCTCTCAATCCAGCACTAACGCTGTGAGAAGCTCGCCGGTGTGAAGAACTCAGATATGGGTTTCGAGGGTTCCAACGAACTTCTCCAATCGAACTCGGCCAACAAAAGCTTGCGTGCGAGCGAATTTCAGGGAAAAAGAGGACGGGGAAGACGAATCGAGGTTTGGGGAACGCTCACCGTCTCTGATTCGTTCGGTTCCGGCGAGGTGAGCTTCGAATCGAAAAGGGGTGGCGGCGTTTCTCTTCGAATCATCGAGGAAAAGGGAGAAAAGAAGCTCGAGGTGGTTTCTGGTGGTGAGGAACGATTGAGGGTGGAGAAAGAAGGATGGGACGGTGGTGGGAGGTCGAAGATGTCGCCGGCGTGCCTGGTTCGTGAGAGAGAGACGAGGGGATCTGAGAAGCTCGAGGGAGAGGCCGCCTCGGTTTGCATGTCTGATCTGAGAACACGAAGGGTCGCACGTAGGGTTAGCGATTCGTGGGTCTTGGTCTTGCATCGCGGGCTCGTGCGCGCGCTATTGGGCCTGGTCTGGCTCGGCCCAAAGCTGAGCTGGTCCAGCCCAATCCCCTTTTCTCTTTTGTTTTTGATTTCTTTTCTCCTTTTTTTTGAATTCGATCCAAAAATTAAACCCGTCCTCAACCCTCGACATTCCAACACGTTATTTAAACTATTAAAAATCCCGGTCTTTACATACACGTCTTACTCACATAAGTTGCCCGATAAGTGAAAATGGGGTTGGAGCATCCTCAATTCCTAAAGTTGGTAGGAGGTAAAGGTATGAGAGAAAGAGTCATTACTTGGAGAAGCAAGCAAATAAACACAGGGAAAAACAAGAGTGCTATAGATTTTAGGTGAATCAATTATACAAATAAGAGTAACTTGTGCTCGTAGTGTGGTGTGATTTTTAACTCTTATGACAGCTTAGTCAAACGACTCAAGTTAGCATAGAAAATCTAGAGAGAAGTCTGTACTAACCACCTAAGGTATTCCTAACCGTATCCCCGACCAAAGAGAAAACCCCGACACTCAAGGTCACTTTAGGTCCCTAATAGTTCTTTACCTAATGAATGATATGCTACCTTAAATTATCGTGAAAGAGAAACTAGAGTATTCGGTCACAAGCAAAGTAATACGGGACCTAAAACTAGTGTAATGCATACCTCCACTTACTTAGCGGGTATGATTATAAGACTACCCAATTTGATTCCATACTCTCGTCATAAATATCGACGCCGATCGTAAAAATCTGATAATCACCTACTCGGCGATAAAGGAAATTTTCTATCTCCCCGGCACGATATAACCGCATTTTAACCTAAGATGCGACTATAACGTATTCCAGCTATGCATCTTGGTATGTGGGTCACCCTAGAGTACACCAACAATCATAATTTTGATTGGCAAGTTGGTTCTATCACATGCATTACATCAAGACTAGGTCCAAGGTTGAGATTAGTCAATGGATCTAAATATCCATCTCCCAAATTCAACCCAAGAGGTCATGTACCTATTAATTACTAGGACTTCCCTTATAGCTACTAAACTAATTGGCCAATTAATCAATTAACTCAAACATATAGGTAGGTCCATTGCACAACCAAATCAATCTAAAAATTGTCTTCCCCAATCATCAATTCATGTCATCAATTGCATACTCAAGCTATTAATTGCCAAATTACAAGAATGAATGATCAAATTTCATGCTAAGAGAATCATGATTTTGATGTAGATGAAATTGAGATGGAAGTCTCGAAATCATCACAAATCAACCATATGGAACACAAATTAAACTCATATTAAATGATAAAATTCATAGATTCAAACACTTATAGCCATGAAATTGAGATTCAAGGCTATGGATTCTTAAATCTCAACGAACCAAGGATTGGTGTTACAAGCATCAAGAGGTAGAAGAAATGGTTAAAAAGTACTAGTATGAGGATGGATAAGATCATCACTAAGTTCTTCTTCTTCTTCTTCTTCTTCTTCTTCTTCTTCTTCTTCTTTACCATGGACCTAGACCTGCACCACGTGGCTCTTTTGTCCCCACGGCGTAAGGCATGTGGGACCTTAATTCCGAGGAGAAAATCCTAGTACAGACTCACTGTCATGATGTCACGTGTGCTCTATGACATGAAGTCTTGAGGTTGATTGTCTTTGACTCCTATAAGTTGTTTTCTTTGAACTTGGCTCGGACCGAAGGTCTTGTTCTACCATTTCTTGCTCTAATAATCCTACCATGAAAAACATTCCACAAAAATAAAAATAAACAAGAAGAATGAAAAGGAAAAAGAAAAACAAAGTAACGTGGAATCTATACTAAACTTAGGGAAAAAGATGCATAAACATGGAGAAAAGGTAATATCATAGCAACTATAGATGAAACATAGCCACAAGCTCGTATGCTCTCTTTTGGGGGTCTCTCACATTAATCCGGTCTATTTTAGCCACCATCTCGATATTTTACATGTAAGTTTTTCGATCCCCAAATAGGTTTTTCTTTTTATGGAGAGTATCCAATGTCGCATCTTCTGGGCCTCTTCTTCCATCAAAGGTTGTTTGGCCAAGATCGGTTGACATAAAGTGTTTCTCTATGTTCTTAGGGTGTCCTCAACAAGATCATGCTCCTGAAGTGGTGTTGGCGGTTTTTCAGGGAGCAAACTTCGTTATCACAGAAGGTGTTATGTTTTCATCAAGGCTGGGTCAAGTTTGAGTGGAACCTATCTTATCTTTCACTCGCTCATCGCTGCTTATCTTTAGTTTTCCGGCATATTGTTCAATCAACTCATGATCCTCGATTTCCTAGGATTTGTGGCTAAAAAAAATCGATGGGTGGAAGGGTCTGGTCATTTCATTCATTTTTGGGAGGATGCCTGGGTTATGCATATTCCTCTTTATACTCTTTTCGCTCACCTTTTTAGATTGCTGGTGGAAAAAAAGACAGTCGGTTATTCATTATAACGAAAAAAATAAATTACAAAAGATTAATACAATAGTCTTCTATAATTTTTCTTAGTTTTTTTTTCAATCTTTACTTTTTTGTCGTTAAATTTTAAATCTAAATAAATGAAAAGAAAATAGGTTAAATGAAAGTATAAAATAAGGAATGGTAAAAGTAAACGTGACTAATAGACTGCGGAGACGAGGATCAAAAGACGACTAATGATACTCTCTTGACTCTTGAGATACTAACCCTAGCCCTAGCCCTTAGCCGCTATGGAGTTTTCCCCTACCACCACCGCTCATGCGCCGTCTACAGCCGCTATCGGAATTGCAGTCCCCGTGTTCCTCTGTCCCATCAGGTCGCAACCCTCGTAGACCACGCCTGGTGTTGGGGATATATATCGATGGGTCTAGATCCTCATCCCTATCCCTTCGCCTTCTCTTTCCCTCGTCATCCCTCACGCGGTCTCGCCGGCGTCTAGCCCAATCTTTTTGGGACCTCAACTCTCTTCCCTGTCGATGTCGGATGGGTTTCCTGATCCGTCCCCTTCTCTACCGCTTGGAGTCCTCTGTCGGGATGCACTGGTGCGGGTGGCTAGAGTGCCTTCCGACCCACGCCGAGAGGCGGCACAGCTTCGGCCAAATCCTAACCCATCTCCCTGGGCTCACCACGACCTTGCTCTGGTGGCTGGGTTGAATGGGCCATAGCCTGGAGGTGCGCCTACGAAGTATGCACCCCCTCGCTTCATGGAGGCGGGGATGATCAGGGATGTGACGGAAACCTCGACGTTCTCCTCTGTCACGATGATAAAAACCCGATTCCAGTGCCTTGTCTTTGATCGCTACGAGGTGAGATGGAGTATAGTGGAAGTCTCCTCCATTTTCGTTCGGCGTGGTTGGGCACGAAGGCGGAGTAGGGTTTGGATACCCTACAACGGGGTTGGCCCCGAATCTGCTTACGGGGCTAGTGGCCCTCTATCTCTGGCCTCGAGGATGAAGGCACCGGCTCATATGGGGACCACGACCCGGAGGAGAGACCGGACATCGGCTTTGACACGGTATCTTCAAAATCATCACCCGGCATATCAGAGAGGTCTGCTGCGATACAATGCGGCAAGAGGGCCTCGCCCACGCGTTAGACGTCCGGTGTTTCACTAATCTTTCATTGTGGGGCTGGCGCCGCAGTCCTATGGGGATTTTGGTGGTGCTGGGGGGTGCGGTGGGTTGGGAGCTGGAGCATGTGGGCCCAACCCTGGTGACACTGGATCCGATACCTAAGGATCGGTTACCTCGAGGAAGGGTGATCGGGGTAACAATGGACCCGGTACCTAACCTGGGTCCTCGAGCACCCACTTGGGATGCCAGCCAGGTGGCCGCAATAGCCCCCAGGTGGTCCTATACACAAGCTCCGGCTTTTGTACACGGGAACATCCGACGAAGGGCTTGTGGAGATCAGCTCTCTGCTGGTTCGATTGCTACCCAGCTACCACATGAGCGTGGTAGGTTTGAGGGTGGAGGACACGATCATCCAGGAGCGTGAGCTGTGGAAACTACGACGTCTTTGAACCGTAGGGGCACAGCTAATGAGAGCATCCACATCAATGGGGGGCAGAACCCTGAACCCTGAGGCAGAACCCTCTGCTGACTGGGCAGGGTTCAGGCCCCTGCCCCTCTAAAAAAAGTGTGTTGCACATCAGATGGGCAAGTGTGGGGGCATGATTTTCAGAAATGATGATTGTGTAATTAATCAAGTTTTTAACTGAATTATTAACGTTATTTTTAAATCGGCAACTACTAAATAAAATAGAAATAAAATTTCAAACATTAATTAAATAAAAAATACATAATTCAAATTGACAATTCATTTGGTCGATATAAGCTTCTACAGTGATGAATTCTTTGATGACCGTTACTAAAACCATATATATTTTTTTGAAACACTGACAGTTACTATTCCTGATAATAACATTTGAGCCTCGTCGTCGGATATTTTTTATCGCAACAAAAAAATGATTTTGAAAATAAAAAACTGGTTTTTAAATTTAAAAACTGATTTTTAA
Organism: Erodium maritimum; assembly: GCA_963921825.1. NCBI lineage: Eukaryota > Viridiplantae > Streptophyta > Magnoliopsida > Geraniales > Geraniaceae > Erodium > Erodium maritimum. The sequence continues at coordinate 18,052,914 of OY997591.1, forward strand.
AATTTAAAACTAATTTTTTAAATTAAAAACATATATTTTTTTGTTTATATATTTATTAAAACCTAATTATTGAATATATATTTATATTTATAAATCATATAATTAACAAATATATATATATATATATATATATATATATATATATTCATTTGATTTTTATTTATTTTTTGGCTTGGACAGGTGGCGTGTTGTTAGTGGACAGCAGAGAGGCAGAGGGGCAGCGAGGCAAGGGGCTTAATCAGGGTTCGCGCCCTTGCTCCCTTCACCCTCACCCCATGCCTCTTGCCTCTTGCCCCTCACTCCCCTCACTCCCCCCCCTCCCTACATCAAGAGAACCCTGAACCTCGAACCCTTTTCCCTTATGCCCCCGCCCCTGCCTTGCCATCACCCCTCTCTTGATGTGGGTGCTCTGAAGCCCTGGGAAGGATGACGCCGGCATCTGGCTGGGACGCCAAGTCACAGGCGGGGGAGATGCCCCGCTGGAAGGAATGATACATCACCTGAGCATCGGGGACTGGATCTGGGAGGGGTCCCTAGACGATGCTTTTCCCCCACCACCACCATTCCCGTAGAGGTCCATCAGGATCTCCGGTATCCCGTTCCCCCTCTCCGTCTTCTATCTTTGCCCATGGAGCGCCAAAATACTGTCTGTGACGGTTCTGGTACTACAAAGGTCAATGAACCGTTGTTCGTTCACATGATCGATGAGCATGTTCCTCGAAACACTTCGATGTAATCATTCTTAAAAAATTATAACATTACAGTTTTCGTTAAAAAAAAGGAATTGTAAAAGTTAATATCCTCTCCTTTTGTAACAGAGTGGAGTCGAGCCGAGTTAGCCCCAGTGGAAAACGTGATTAGCGGGCAAGGGAACCCGTGATACTAAAGAAAAGAAAAGAAAAGAAAACGTGCCTCCGTCGTTTTATCAAAAGATGTTTCCAGATGTACGCGTAATCGCTCCGTCTACACCACGTGTACGAGTACACGCGCCCGTATCCCAGTCGGCGCGTGCGAAGTAAAGCAGGGCGCTGACCTGGAGGGGGTCTTGGTCTTGGACCTGGACCTGGTCTTCCCCTCTTTGCTTCCTCACTCGTACCCTAACCTTACGCTTCTCTGAAACCAATCTCGTCCTAAACCAAACCCTAGTCATGACCGATCAGCTGCTCCCTGAACCGCCTCCGCTCTCCGCCATGGACCACAACCCCGACGCCTTCTCATCTGATTTGGACTCCATCCCGATCCCGCACATGCACTCCAATTTCTTCTCCGACATGGGATTAGGGTTGGACATCGGAGATCTCGACTTCACCTTCGACGATGCCGACGATATCTGCCTCCCCCCCGACCTCGAAGACATCCTCATGCCCGACGGCACCCCCGATTCTGCTCAGGCTCAAACAGATCAGATTTCGGATCATCACAGCCCGGACTCCGCTGGGGTTTCGAGTCATGCGGCCGGTTCGGAGGTTTCTGGTAACGATTTCTCGGACATGTTTCTTAACTACGCTTCCTCGGGATTTTCGCAGAATCCTGGTGATCAGGTCTCGGAAGCAGCTCGGGCTGTAAATTATCCGTCGTCTGATTCAGGGGACTGCGTTCGGGAGGGGCCGATGTCGTCTCAGGGCTCCGGGAATTTGGTAGCTGATTCTGACAACTCTGAGCGGGATGTGTCCTCCCACATGATGATTGATCAGAAGCTCAAGGTGGAGAAAATGGGCAAGATCAGTCTGTCAAAGAGGAAAAAGGAGCCGAGCGACACCAATTCCGAGTCTAGAACCACCAAGTACAGAAGGTCGTCCACAGAAACTGAAAACGTGACTGCCCAGAGCAGCCTTGATGGGGTCGGGGAAGAGGATGAGAAGAGGAGGGCCAGACTGATGCGCAATCGTGAAAGCGCCCAACTTTCTAGGCAGAGGAAGAAGCATTATGTGGAGGAGCTCGAGGACAAGGTTAGAGCCATGCACTCTACTATTGCGGATTTGAATAGCAAAATTTCCTTCATTATGGCTGAAAATGCAAATTTGAGGCACCAATTGGGCACTAGTGGGATGTGCCCTCCCCCTCCTCCTGGGATGTACCCACACCCCTCAATGGTTCCCATGCCTTATCCATGGATGGCCTGTGCACCTTATGTTGTCAAACCGCAAGGGTCACAGGTGCCGTTGGTTCCGATCCCTAGGTTGAAAACGCAACAGCCCTCACCTGCTTCTAGGACAAAGAAGTCTGACAATAAGAAGAGTGAGGGTAAGGCTAAGAAGGTTGCAAGTATTAGTTTCCTGGGACTGTTGTTCTTTATCTTGCTTTTCGGTGGGCTAGCTCCTATTGTGAATGTTAAATACGGAGGAACAAGGGATGAGATCGGCGTTAGATTACCTTATGGTGGTGGCAATTTTTATGATCTGCACCAAGGGAAGCTTTTGACAGTGAATGGTCATTCTAATGGATCTGATCATAGTAGGGGTAGAGGATTTTCTAAAGCCAAATTAGATGTGGCTAGTCGGATAAGCCGTGAAAGATCTCACGTTGGTAGGTCAAGGTCAGATGTCCCTGGTAAGGATCAAAGATCTCAGCCTCGAGCTGGTTCAGATGATTTTGCAACTCCCAGCAATGCTAGTGAACAGCTTCTTGCTTCCTTGTATGTGCCAAGGAATGATAAACTTGTAAAGATTGATGGGAACTTGATTATTCAGTCTGTGCTTGCCAGTGAAAAAGCAATGGAATCACGGGTGGCCCCTGAAGTGAAAAGTAAGGAGACTGGTTTGGCTATCCCTAGAAATTTAGTACCAGCATCGGCTATTCCTGAAGGAAGGCATCCACACTCGTTTAAAAATCCTACTGATAGACAAAAGGCTCTTGGGTCTGGTTCCTCTGATGGTCTCAAAGACAGCTACAAGTCACCTACAGGCGATGGCAGACTGCAACAGTGGTTCCATGAAGGCCTTGCTGGTAATATTTATATTCTCACTTTGTCATTATAACAGTTTCCTTATAAATAGTAATGGGGTGCAATTTTTACATGCATGTTTGGCATTGGTCAATTGAATTAACTAATATAGTGATAACTAATTGGCCTGACTCATTTTCATTGCTTACCAAGAGAGTAAAGATTCCAGGACATTTAGTAGTGTTAGATATAGTTAAGAAAACATGTGAAGGTTTCTTAACTGATCTCTATATGAGATGATTTTTACATGTTGACCATTTGGTGCCTTAGGTGAACTGTACCAACAAGTTGTCAACACTAATATTTGAGTTGGAACTTTTGAAGATGATACCTCTTTACAGATTGGAATCCACCTTATTGAAATGAAATAATATTGTGCCGTTCTATATGGCATAATATCTGCAGAGAAACTATCCCATGCATTGTGATTGTCAATTTATAGGTGCAAAATGAGTCTAGGCATCATTCTTACTTCATTAGTTCTCTTTTAACTTTCAACGTAGTGGAGTATAATCCTATCATGCTCAAGGTTGGGAAAACATAGGAGTGTATCTTGACAAATTAGACTTTTGGAAGATAGTACTTACAAATATATTGTCTTAATCTTGTTTTATGTTTGTTTCTTTGTTTATTCAAAGTATTATCCATGGCATGCTCATCACGTTTGATTAATAATGGCTATTTTTTTTATTTGGCCATCTATGCAACCACCAATTTTTGTCACATGGGCAATTCGGGATACAATATGAACACTAAATTTGTCTTTTTCAGATGAAAAAAACACGGGACTTGACATGTTGGAGCACACAATTTTTTTTTTAAAACATCAATCATTTGGAATAATAGTTGGAATTGCAAAAACTATATGGCATTCTCATTTTCAAAGTTAGTCTAGCAAGATAGACTAGTCAGTTGGAACCAAACCTATCAACTTGCAGTAGGTTGAATTTAAAAAACCAATGCATGTTTGGCGAAGTGCTTGGGCCCTTGTCCTACCAGGGTTCAAAACTGGTAGGTGGTAGTACTAGTGATAATAAAAATAGAAATGGAATAATTCATAGCTAATCCATAAAATGTGCAGGTGATTGAGAACTTCTCAAACATGTTCAAATTCGAAAAATACATCTGTAGATATTTTAATCTGACTTGTTATTTAAGTATGTTCTTGTAGACAAATGGTCATGTATTGTTACCAATTATTTTATGTCATATTTATGATACAAGCATCTTGTTTTCTCACTCCTTGCTCCTTGGGGAATCTGTTTAAGTTATACGTTTTGAAAGATGATAATACATTATTTACATTATTGTGTTTGAAAGGATCCTCTATAATTATTGACTTAAATGGCGACTTGGCACTTCATAGATTCAATTAATTTTTTTAAACTGTATTTTGTCTTCCAAATTTTGTTAGCGGTGTGCGATCCACTGTATTTGTAAGTTGATATTAATTAAGGAATTCTTGTCTCCTGTTTGCTCTGTGGTAGTACAGATTGAGTACTTGGATAATAATCAATTTTATTTGTCTTTCTGGTAGGGCCACTACTAAGTTCTGGCAGGTGCACTGAAGTTTTCCATTTTGATGTTCTGCCAACATCTGCTTCAGGAGCTATTATTCCAGCTTCCTCTGTTGCTAACATTTCATCACAGAACCGTGAGAATGCAACCTACCACAAAGGAAAGAATAGAAGGATCCTACATAGCCTTCCAGTTCCAGTTGTACGATCTAATCCAAATGCCACTGAAGAAAGTATGGGAAGAAGTGCACATAAGGATGGCTTTCAAGGTAATAAATCAGTTTCTTCTATGGTTGTGTCTGTGCTCATAGATCCCAGAGAGGTTGGGGATGGTGATGGGGATGGCATGGTTGCACCGAAGTCTCTCTCGCGGATATTTGTGGTTGTACTTTTGGACAGTGTTAAGTACGTGACATATTCATGCATGCTTCCAAGGTCTGGGCCTCATCTGGTGATTACTTGAGGGCAGTAGAAGGAAGGTTTCCTGGAGTCGTGGACAACTGTAGGCTCTACTTGAAGTTTTGTATGTAGCAGAATAAAAAGGTAGCTCCTAATATTAACTAAGTTAAAACCCTAGTATGTTCACTTATCAACTATATTTAACTATGTCACGCAGTTGAAATGTAGAAGTGTAATCCAAAGATTCCATTCAGTGGATTTGTACTTGAACTGATCTAACTGTATGGGATTTGACTAGTTAGTTACATATATAATTCACCTTGCTGTTGAATCAGTGAATATGTATTTGGATTAGCCAGGCCAGTTCGTTTTGTTGAGTTATATGAATGCTTCTAGCAATGGAAGGCATCTTGAGATGAGAGCTTGGGCTTTAGAGCATTCGGCGTCGATGTTCATCTTCGACATCAAAAGCTAAGTCTTCGCTCGAATCTAGCCTGTCTTTATAGGACCCCGTTTTGATATCGATGATTGAGTATTTGCCTTTGATATCGATGTCCCACCCTTCATGTCTGTTGGAGCCTTCAGTATGGACGACTCTAAATCAGTTGTTAAGCGGGCGAATGTTTGAAGAAATAAGATTGTTGGTGAAAGTAAAAGTCTGATATTTAAAAAATAAAATCTGACAGAACCAGTGCAACAAAAAATGTTTTTTTTTTCTCCTATAAATATTACACACCTCTCATTCTCTCCGTACATCTTCACTTTTTCTCCCCAATTCATTTTTTTTCTTTTATCTTTCTTGAAATTTTCCTTCAACCTATTATGTCCAATTGTGAGGCTGACTTCAACTGACACTTCAATATGCATGATTACCGGGTGGACATATGTTTTGATAGACCAAAGAAGAAAATTTGAGTTAGTACTGCATGTTGGCTTCATCACTCCCTCAACTCGTAGAAGGGGAACAACAACCGTTGAGATGGGTTATTGACGAGTAATCAATAGGAATACGACATAGAGCAACACTTCCTGTTCAAGGGGTGGAAACAATTTAAGGATCATTGATCCAAAAAATACGGAAAGATAAAAATATTTAATGGTTATTTTTTTACAGTGTCAAAAAGTTTATACTAGTAGCCATTTCGACCATCAATTGTACAAGAAAAGCATTGAAGATGTACAAGTAGAAGTGATCACTACCAAAGCCCCCTACCATCTTTTAGTATCATAAAAGAATACCACGACACCCTATGGGCAAGAAACTCCGGTCAGAAGAGAACTAATGCCTTATTCGAAGCTAATTACTATTGGCTTTTAAATGTGAAACGAGGTGGAGCAATACGTCAAGACTTGCCTAATATGCCAACGCGACAAAGTAAGACAAAGAACCCCAACAAGGCTCTTGGAACCTCTTCTATCACCCTCTAGACCTTGGGAAAGCATCAACATGGACTTTATTGAAGGCCTCACCAATTCTAAACGGAACACCAAAATAATAGTGGTAATAGTTCGGTTCTCCAAATATAGGACATTTATCTCAGCCACAAAGGAATGATAAGGCCAAAACCTTTTGCCAAACTATTCTTCAGGCACGTAGTCAAATATTGAGGACTCCCCTAGATCATCATCAGCGATAGAGAACCCCGATTCACATGAAGGTTCTTGACGGAACTATTCCGCATTCTCAGGTCCAAACTACACTTCTCCACCAACATCCACCCTTAGACAGACAGACAGACATAACGAGTAAACAATATAGTTGAGCTATACCTCCATTACTTTGTCAGTGCAAACCAGACAAACTAGGTAAAATTACTCTGCGTAGTTCTCATCCTACCTCCAAACAAGAGAGTCGACCAACGCCACCCCCTTTACACTTATCACGGGACAAAAACCCCACACTTCGTTGTCCATCATGCCGGCCTAAACAGGATGCAGTCCAAGAGCATTCCGAACGGAGAAATTATGGAAACAAATGACGAACACAACTCAGTCCTACCTTGAGAAAGTTGCCCGAGGAATGAAGAAGTGGGTAGAAAAAAAAGAGGATTAAGGATCACAACGAGTATTAAGGATCACGCCGAGTATTTTTTTTTCAAACAGAAGGAACTATCAGATGTAGAGAATTCATAGGAACCAGAAAGTGAACTTTTGAACGTGTCGAGGACGGACGCAGAATGGAAGGGGGGCCTAAGACGCCTGGACCAAGGCTAGGCCCTAGGCGTCTCCCTCGTCCCTATATGGGCCTTCTTAGAGGTTCAACTCGAACCAGCCTCCATCTGCAAGACAGGCCGAGGAGTACCAAGAGCGTGCGCGAGGCCCGACCTTGTTCTTCGCATCGGTATTTGAGCCCAAGTACGCCCACACGCCCAAGCCCGATCCACGACTCTACCCTTGCACCACTTCTTGTCACGCCCCTAATCCATTTTTGACCGAACTCGAGACGTGAGCTAAAAACAATAATAAATAAAGTAAGTTTAAACAAAATGAAACTCCAATAAGTTGTTTAAAGTCAGCAACACCGAGTCAACGCTCGAAAATCAAGTAATAATAATAAGTGTAATACAAAAAGGAAGTACGTCACTAGACAACCAAAATACTAGGACTCTCGCCAGGCTCCCCAGCTCAGAGACGTCCTCTAGACCAACTCACGATCGAAACCTGTAAAACAGTAACGAAGGGGGGGTGAGCTTTCGCTCAATAAAAAAAGTAGTAAAGGGGATGAGCTATTCGCTCACCACCACGGGTAACCGTCCAATTAGGGCATACTAGTAAGCACAATAACTAGTGAATCAGTGAAACAAGTAACCCAAGACAACGCTTGACCCCACTCGAGTGCAACCTATAAATCGAACTCGACACTGAACTGAACTCATACGTTTCTTCTAAATTATACCCTTAACCACTGTCCCCCAATCGAGTCCCAATAGACAACGACCATGATTATCTCACAACCGACCACACATGCGAACTCGCACGACAATACACCGAACTTAGGTATAACTGTATTTCAAATCACAGGAGATCACATAACAGGCATAGGCAATCACGGTAACCAAAACAGATCAACACACAGACTTATATCATTAACAATCACTGCCGCCTATGGTATTCCAGAGCAATGCGCCGGCTCTTCAACAACCCGACTTATCACGACGTCCGAACTCACATCGGCCTGGACATCTTCACGGAACACGGCTCCTCGGGGTAACTCATAATATAGCGGACCGGAATCCTCCGTCGGTCGGGTATATCTTCCCGTAACACGGGGCACAAATCACATCACGCATACCATCCCGGGGTACGGTATAAACATTGCTCTAGAATACCCTCCTCGGCTCTAGATCCCCTGTACCGTAATCGCACATGCAGCACATGTATCGCACCGGAACCAAATCCTCGGCCTAGATATCCCATACCGGAATCCTCCACGACATAGATATCATACCGGAAGCCTCGGTCTAGATACCTATATCGAAACCATCCGTCGATATAGATATCGGACCGGAACACACCGCCTCAGAACATATCGTGACAGAACCGGCACAACATCGGCCACGATATCGGACCAGAACAACATCCTCAAATATCCACAGCATCGGGGTGAAACTCATATAACCACATCATACCGGAATCCTCCATCGGTCTAGGTGTCTCCCCGGACACACAACATCGGGGTGAAACTCATAACGACACATCATACCAACATATCATACCGGCATACCATACCGAACACACCACACGGTGTATCAATCACCCGATCATATCACAAGACGATAAGTCACACTAACATTTACCACATTCTCATAGCATATCATGATTCTTAATTTAACAACGGATACACCACATATCAAACATTACACGCTACTAGTCACAACAAACACAACCAACACGCAATCCTACGAGCCCAACCAGGGACCCACATGTGATACTACAACACATCAATTCTCACACTTACGAGCACGACCTGGCCCGCAAGTGGTTCCATCTTTATATGACTACGCTAGGTATTCACATTCTACATACGATTCTATATTATATCGAGAATTCATAACCTATATGCATACTAGTAACTTTCCACAATTAAACCAGTATTCGCTACTTTTCCCTACCTCAATCGCTATCCAAACGCAAGACAACGCGAGTTGCCTAGTAGCCTCCCCCGCCGTGCTCGGGAACAACGTCTAAGATCACAAGTAATACGAGAATTAATAGTAATTCAAGGGAGGTTTAAAGAGGAAACATCCCAAAATAACCCCCAAAAGGCTCGGTTATAGATAACCTTCCTAACTACCCGAAAACGAGCAAAATGGACCCAAAAGGCCCAATTCTGATCCATCACGGTTCGGGTCACGGAGCCCTGATGGACTCCGTGACGGTTCGGGTCACGGAACTGTGATGCTCACCGTCACGGGTGACGTCACGGAACCGTGACGTGTGCCGTCACGGCCTCCGTCACGGAGCCGTGACGCACTCCGTCACGGATCCGTGACGGGTTCGAACAGCTTCGCCCTTCTTCTTCCTCCAGCTTCTTCTCCACGAAACCAGACCCTCAAAACTCCATTTTTGACCTCCAAAAACCCTTAATACCTCAATACCCATGTTTGGTTTCATCAAAACAACAAAAACCTAATTGATTTCTATCAAAATCTCCCACTTTTCTCCATAAACAACCATTTAATCATCACAATCTCAAACTCATGGAAACCCAACCTATTTCATGCTTTTTCTATCAAACCCATAAGTCAAAGTTCATCAAAATGAGTTTAGATTGAGGGATTACCTTGGAGAATGAAGAAAGAATGAGGAAACTAGAAGAATTGAAGCTTTTTGGTGAAGAAACCACTCAAAGTTCTCTCTTTTCTCCCTTTCTTCTTATTCAAGCTATAGAGCTCCAAAAATTCTCTCTCTCCCTTATAAAATTCGGCCAAGACACAATGTGGGCTGAGTTGTTGCTCTCATGTAGCCTTTTAACCTAATTTAGAAATGCCTATTTTGCCCTTAACCCCCTTTCCTCTTTAGGCCCAAAAGTGAGGTTAATTTAGTCATTTCTCACCCTTTTCTTTCCTTCCCATCCATCATGGACATGTGTCCATGTGGGGTCCACCTCTACCCAAAATATCTCAGCACATTTAAATTATTTCGATTTAGCCTCTAATTAGACCTAGTTTGACCCACGTTTGAATTTTTCGCAAAATTATACATTTGAAAAGAAACGACCCAACTAAGGTAACCGTAACGACGGCTAAACTTTTTGGGTCCCGGAAAGGTCCCGAATGACTCTCGGAGTCATCGGTTGACTTTTCCGATTGAAAGTCAACTTTCGCCAGATTTCACCGGTTCGAACGGGATCGACCGGGGGCGGTTCTTACACTTCTCCTCATTTCTTGTCGGCCCGAATCTTCTCCGCTACTTGCAGCTCAAGCATCATCAACATATGGGAACTTCCCTTAAACCATTTTTCCTATTTCTTACTTTGAGTTATGACCGATTATCCTATATAAAGAGATAGTCGAGGCATCGTATAATATCATCTTTTCGAAAGAATTGTTGTACTCAATAATTGCGCTCCATAAATACTACGCTTACTTTTTCATCTATCTAAGCTTGCTTACGTTACTTACTCAAGCGCCGAACGGGCCTTAGGACACTTCATCCCCTCGGTTCGTCACAAGTGGTATCAAAGCTTGGTTGGGAGCCACTCTTCGGGGGTCCTTTCACAGCCCCCTCAAGAATATGTCAAAAATTGACACATAGACAATCATCGGGGGTGCTATCGTCAGCTTCTCACCCATAGGCATGGTGACCCGAAAGCGTCATTAGCGAAAATTGAAGAAGACACTTGATGCCCTCCAAAAACAAGTTGAAGAATTTCAAATCAACACACTTGCTGAAGACATGAAGAAAGCCCCTGAAAGAATCCAGGCAGACTTAGACGACTTGGAGAAAGCCAATAGTACATTTGTTAAGGCCTTAAGGATGTCTGTACGATGGCCTCGAAAGTACCTTTGTCCCACTTGCAGATCGATCGCCTAGGCCTCTTCAGGCTATCATCCCTCTCTCTGATCAATCTCTTCCTTCGCTCCAGATTGACGTCGGTGCTTCCCTTCCTCCATCAGATGCCTTCTCAGGATTTTCCTCGCTATTGATTGATGATCGCACAAGGGAGAGTATTACCCACATTGTGGCGATATTTACAGAAAGCATGGGGGTCCGCTATAGACATTCAGTTTAGGAGGGCTTCAAAAAGATTGAAGCGACTTTGAGTCCTCATTATAGTAACATTTTTTCTATCCCAATCGGGATCACCTGATTGTAATCCTCTTTTTACTGCTTTTGTTGTTTGTGCTTTATTCTAGACTCGTCCTAGAGATTTTGGATTCTTTTCTTTGTATTGTTTACTTTGTTTATAGTATTTTTTTCCCTAATAAAAAATAAAAGTACAAGGAAATTCAAGCAAACTTCATCTAGATGAATTGGTACGTAGCGGCCCAAATGAAGTCCAAATGGATTGGGCGAGGCCCGATTTTTACCTTCGCTATGGCTGCAAAGGTACTTTCTACAAGGAAATTCTACTGGAGGTCTCTTGTAGCTAGAATGGAGGACTTATGGGGTATGAAAGTGGAAGCGAGGCCTTTGGAGAATGATTTAGTGGCGTTCTTCTTCAAAATGGCCAAAGAGAGAGCCAAGCATATGTTGGGGAAACCCTAGGCTTTTTGGGATTCGCTGGTTCTGTTCGCGGATTTGAGGGGACATATGAAACCTACGGACTAGACTTTCACTCACTTTTCAGTATGGGCACGGGTGTCCAATCTGCCATTGAGAGCATGGAATAGAGCTGTGGGGTTTCGTCTGGGGTCAGCACTGGGGACGTTCCAAGGGGTGGAAGTTGATAAGGACGGCCTCTGCTGGGGGGATTTTATGCGCATCCGAATCCGGGTGGATATCCGAGAGCTCCTTTAATTCCAATTATGGTTCTGTTCAGCGGAATCCCAAGTACGCACCCTCCTTTATAAATCATATGAACAGCTCCCGGACCACTGCTTTGGCTGCAGCTGTGCGTGTCATCTATTCCCGCATGTCCGACAGGGGATGTGATCAAAGGCCCATCGTTGAGATCCCCGGCTGATCCTAGGTCGGCTTTGGAGAAGGCCAAGCTTGGGAAGCCGGTTCCGGGTACAAACTGGTCATATGTGGGGGGTAAGGAGAAACCGACATCTCGGCTGATTGGAAATCAATTTATGCATGGGCGGGAACATGGGAATGGTCGCTCGGTGGGGCCAAACATGAAGATCGGGATCCGTCCAAAGGGTAGCCAGGAAGATGAGCGCAAGGAGTAGGCCCCAGTGTCACGCCCCAAATCCGGTTTTGACCGGACTCGAGACGTGAACTAAAATAATAATAAACTTAAAGGAAAGTAAAGCCAAAACAGTCTCAAATAGTAGTTTAAAAACTTTAAACAACGTCGCGAGTCGCAGCTCGGAAAAAACAACGGTAAAATACTTCAACAATTAACGGTACGTCTCTAGACAATCTAGCCTAGGACCCTCGCAAGCTCCCAAGCATCGAGCATCCAGCTAATACACATCCCGCTTAGAACCTGAAAAACAACAAGGTAAGGGGTGAGCTTTCGCTCAGTAGGAAAAGGAGTTAAGGTTATAAGCAAGCGCTCACCACTACGGGTAACCGTCCAAATAGGGCATACTAGTACAACACACAACTAATTTCCAATGGAACTCGTAACCACCATCCTCAACTCAAGACCAAACTACACTCACAAACATACTCAAACGAACAAGCACAAACTGAAACCACATCACTTAACAGGTCATCAAGCACAAGTAAACAGTAAAAGCACATACGCGTCCCGTACCGCAATACCCTACTCCGCCGGCTGTCCACAGCCCGACTCTATCATATCGTACCGGAACACACAACGTCGGCCTAGATATCTTCCCGGCAAACACACGGTGCACAATCTCAATACGTCGTACCAGAATCTCCATCGGCCTAGACATCTTCCCGGCACTCCTTCGGGGAACGAACAGACAACACAACTTTCCCGGCACTCCTTCGGGTAAAGCACTGATCACGTAACCGTCGGCCTAGATATCCCACATCGGACTACCCCCTCGATGTAGGCCATCGTACCGGAACCACTACCCGGGGGACTGCGCATACGTGGGACCACACCGTCGACCTAGGTACTACCCTACACCAGCGTACCCCCTCGATCGTAAGTACCATACCGGAAACAACTCCTCGGAACACACATCAAGATAATATCACACATCACAATGACTTAATTAAACACGGCTTACCAAGCCCACCAATCATACCACAACACTTCACGTCGGTCTATCACTCACCTTACCATATCACATCCAAGGGTTCACATCATAACAAACACGACACACTCGCCCATGCATAGCAACAACATGCTCAGCGGATATACTAATTCTTGTCCATTAAACTTACCGACACTAAGTCACACATCGAGCATCTCAAACAATAACAGGCAATTCAATCAGCACACAACCTACGGATCAACATGGCCGATCTACCAGCACGACAATTTCCCAAGTATTGAAAGCGGCTACACTAGTGAATCACATCCTACATGTTACTAAGACTCGTCCGATTATTAGATATTAAAACCGATCATTCCAGTTTTATTATTCCTAGCATGCATACTAGTAACTTTCCGCAATTAAACCGGTATCCGCTACTTTCCCTACCTCAACCGAAGAACAACCGCTACGTCTGCTAGCTGCTGACGTCCTGGCTCGCTACCTCCGGTCTTCTCTTTTCTCGAAGCCGGACTCTAAATTAAAAAGGAAAGCGATAAACAAAAACGGTTTCAACGTTAATTTAAAGGTTACAATTAGTCCAGTTTAAAATCGACATTTGTCTTTTAGATTCGAGCGGGCTAAAAGCGGGATTATACGATGAATCAGGTTCGAGTATTCGGGCTCCGAGCACAGAACCCGGTGCACATTTTCCGAGGCACGGTTCCCAATGCACGAATCTCGGGCACATGTTTCAAGGCGCGAATCCCGAGGCGCGTGTTTCGAGACACGACCCCCGAGGCGCGTGTTTCGAGACACGCATTTCGATGTTTGGGATCCAATACACGAATCCCGAGACACGGGTTTCGAGTCGCGATTCCCGAGGTATCCGTTTTGACGTTCCCGTTTTTAAATCCGTTCTAAGTCCAATTTAAACGTCCAGTTACTCAAAGATCCAGATTTGATTCAACAGTCCCAAAAACCCTTTTTAATTCGAAACCGATTTCGTTTTCCCTTTTGATTTAAATCATTTTTATTTTCAAAACTGATTCTGGTTTTCTTTTAGTTCTCTTTTCATTTTATTTTATTTCCTTTAATTTCGATCTCAATCAAAAGTCCAGATCCCACCAGAACGTTCCAGATCCAAAACGTAACGGGAAAAAGAAAAAGAGGAGAAGAGGTTTTTGGTCATAAGTTCCGGCCGGCCAATGGCGAAGACGTCGTCGGCCAAGGTCTCACAGTAGGGAAAAGAAAACGGCGGCGGAAGGGCTGTAGCTGCGGTCGTGGGCGCGGCGGAACACGACGAAGCTCCTCGTAACGGATCTGGACGGCGCGTCTGGTTTTCTGTCTCAGATCCGGCGAGCGTGACGTCGTTGGTTCGAGGGAGAGGGAGTAACGGGTGAGGGCGATGGCGGCGGCCTGAGGAAGAGAGAGGGGCGGTTGAGGGCGCTGGTGGAGAGAGAGAGAGAGGGATGGAGACGAGGGAGTCGGGAGATGCGGGTTGTTGTGCTGGAGGGCTTGTGCTGGCTGGGGAGGGGAGAGGAAGGTCGGAGGCGTGGGTGGCCGGCGAGCTGAGGGGGTGAGAGGGAGCTGGTCGGGAGAGAAGGGCGGATGTGCAACGAAGAAGGAGGAACAGAAATGGGGTTTCAAACCCTAAAATGGGTATAAATACCCCGGTCCGGAAGTCGTTGGGCCTCTGACGGGCTGTTGGGCCGCACGGCCCAAAGCGAGGCTCGATTGGGTCGGGCCTGGCCTGGCCGGGTCTCCTGGTCGGGTCTGGTCCGACCCGGTCCGACCCTTGACCCTTTTTTTTAAACGCCCTCGATTCAACTTTTTGATCCGCTTTCCAGGGAGCCTATTCTGACAATGTCAGGGAGGAAACGTCTCGAGAGGGAGACGAAGGCAAGGGAGTCAGAGGATTCTACCTCCTCGGATGGAGCATCACACACGCCAGCGGCGGGGGGCTATAAGCACCCTCGCCTCCAGGAATGAGTATTCGGGGGTCTATGGAGTGGTCGGTCGACTGCACCGCCTCCCTAGACGTAAGGTGGCAATGGTTCCACCAACAGCCAGCAAGTTTCTTCTATGCCAGTTCGGGGTCAGTATTCCCGCGTTTAGGAGCGCTACCAATATCAGTCAAGGGAGGAAAACGCACGTTGACATCCCAGTGGAGTTATCGGTCCACCTCTGCAAAAAAACACACTTGATCTACTCGATCAGTGCCCCTTTGGTTGACTTATGTTGTATCGGTGTCGACAGATGCTACCACAGTTCTCCTGTCCAATCAATCTCTAGGTCCAAGAGCAATTTTAATATTCAATTCTTGTTCTTTTAATTTCGATGTATTTTCATTTCGATACTCCGATGTTGACATTTTACAAACATTTTTAGAGTTATAATATCATCCGCTCAAAAAAAGTACATAAATTAGAAAAACCGAACACAATTACATAAATAAACATTATTTTTATAAGCCGGACAAACATTAAAACATCCTCGATAAGTCCGCTATTATTAAATTAAATAATTATAAAAAATAGTTGCAGTCATCTGCATGTGTGTACATTTGACATTTCCCAGTAGAGTATATATGTATGTTGAAGATCCCATCCCGTCCCAACCAACCATCCATCTTCTGGTTCGCTCCTTCGTCAAGTAGCTACTGTCAAAGTACATTTGTCTTGTAATACATAATATTTAAGATAATTAAAAACAATTGTCCACTTTCATTTTTTATATAGAAAATTTCACTATAATATCCTTGGCAAACATTTATTTTCATTATAATACCCTAACCTGTTTTTTTGCATTATAATACCCTGACAAACATTTATTTTCAGTTTGATACCTAACGTTAACTTTCCGTCCAAAAATGAACGGAATTTGGTCATGTGTGAAGCACATGACCCTATATTTTCAGAAAATGACCAAACTATCCTTGGGTATCTTAAAACCCTAATTCCCTCTTCTCAAACCCTCTCTTTCACTCAGCCATTTCTTTCTCTCATCTCTCTCGCTGCCTTCTTTGTCAACTCATTTGCCGGACAGAAATCACTTGCCGGAGCCACCACGAACGTAGAAATCGAGCACAGTAGATCTGGAGGTGAGGTAAGACATGGACGAAACCCGCCGCACCTTCCACAACTCCAGCTACACATGCAACCTCGCCTTTAGAGTCCAAACCAGCTGCTCCGGTTGCATCTCCCTCCTTCTGTTCTTCTCCTTGCATCCACACCACACTGTTTTCGTGGAGGCTGCACTTCCTCATATATTGTTTCCGCCTGATTACAAGTCATAGATTGTTTTCGAGTGGTCCCCTGCGTCCACCTTCGGATTAATATTGACTTCTCATAATTATCTCGTTTGATTAGCATCATCATTTTTAGATCTCCACTGCTCTCAGAACAGTTTGAAGCTCAAATCCATATCATTTCTATTTAAGATAGCTTAATACAATGTTAAAATTCGATCCTCATAGATGAAGCAAGAGTTGGTCTGTGATATGTACCCAACAGTTGAAAAACAATATAAAGCTTGTTGTTGTTGCAAAGCATTGCCACAAAGCTTAGATGATAACAAGAGTTGGTCTGCTAAGTTAATCAATCTGTAACTTGATATTATTAATAAAATATAAATTAAAAACCCGATTTTTTTTTTAAAAAAATTTGGTTTTTATATATTTTCTAAATTAAGGTGTTTATGTCGATTAATTGAAATAACTGGGTTTATTTCATATGTTTACGTGGAAACTGTTTCTGTGCATTTAGGTGTTCTGTGAATGTGTTAAAAATAAAAAGATTAGAGAATTAAGGTTTGGATTTATACAAAACTGGGTATTTTTGTTAAATTTTTTTATTAAAAAAATCTGATTTTACATATATTTTTAATTAAAATCTGATTTTTATATTGTTTTTTAAAACAAAATATGATTTTACATATTTTTTGAATTAAAATCTGATTTTTATATTGTTTTTAAAATAAAATCTAATCTTACATATTTTATAAATAAAAATCTTATATATAATAATAAAATATGATTAGTATATCTATTTTTTGGAATAAAATATAATTTTTTAAATTAAATCTGATTTTTTATAATAAAAACTGGTTTTATAAAATAAATATATAAATAAAAAGATTTTTTTTAAAACCAATGGCATTGTTTGAAAATTTGATTGTTAGTTAGGGGTATTTTGGACTTTTCACCTATTTTGGATGGAAAAATAACAGAAAGTTAACGTTAGGTATCAAATTGAAAATAAATGTTTGCCAGGGTATTATAATGCAAGAAAAACAAGTTAGGGTATTCTAATGAAAATAAATGTTTGCCAAGGTATTATATTGAAATTTTCCCTTTTTTAAATTCGTCCAGAAGACCTACCACTGAGAACGGGCACTAAACAAATCAAAAGTGATATAAGACCGAAAGAATATGTCCGAATAGAAAGGTGTTGTCATCTAATAGATATAGATCGGTGATAAAGTTGATGAACCAAAACTCTCGGTTTCGTTGATCGGTTTTATATAAAATTTAAGATCCGGAAATTATTTTTAAAGTATGGTACCGATGATCATTAAATATACATATAACAATCGATTTAAAAAGTCTTAGAATTTGATTGGTCTTCTAAATAATATAACTTTTTTATATGAGTTCCGAGTTTGACTCATAAAATATCAAATCGAATGATTTTTTTTTGAAAGAAAGATTTATTAATAAATTAATAAACCTTACAAACTGAAACCATGATAAACCAAACAAGCGTTGCATCCACCGATCGTTCTCGGAAAACCGAAAACCGATCAGTGAGATGAATAGCTCTCGAGACGGGCGACGCAGCGCCAGGATAACAACTACTACTATCAGGTCGGTCTTCCTTATCGACTCTCCACAGAGATCCGCCGATAAGGGCTCCCGACCGGACACGCCACCTAAGGCAGCAGCTACACTTACCGGATATCTGAGATTCCGGTAAGGAGTACAAACAAAAACCAACTAAACAACAACCAAAGTAAATAACAAAATAAACAACAACGACGACCGAGGAACTACTCGCGATCAGTCTCTGATGACTTAGCTTGGAATCGGGGCGAGGTGGACGACGTCGACGGGTGCAAATCCGATCCACTAGGGGCTGGTGCACGGGACTGGTCGGGTAGACACGAAGAGCAGGAGCATATCTGAACGGCTTCGACTGTAGTGTTCCGACTGAAGATGGGTGCAGATCTGACTGTCTGGTCGGGGAATTAGCGTGGCAAAGAGACTCGGTCGGAGGTAGTCGGGTCGTGGTCGTTGGGATCTGACTTCGGAAGGAGAGTGCTGTCAGTCTGCCTTGGTAGTCGCCTGTGAAAGAGGGCAGAGGGGAGGTGGGTGGTGACCGGCAGATCTGCTGGCCGGGGATGACCGGAGGGTGGCGGATCTAGTCGTAGAGAGATGAGAGGAGTCGAAAAAGGCTGTGGGGGGACAAGTTTTGTTGGAGGAAAGTGGAGAGCCACGTCGGGCTGATGTGGGTGGCCCTGGCCGGATCTGATAGGAAGGAGAGGAAGGGGTTCGAGGCCGGTTGAGGGTGGCGGGTCAGAGGGAGGGGGAGAGGGGTGGCCGAGCGCGGCAGAGATTTCGGCGAAACAGATCGGGCAGGTCAGACGAAGGGGGTAGGACCTGGCCGGCGTGGTGAGGGAGGAAGCCGTGGGCGGCGTCGCGACGAGGGGGACGGCTGTGGGTGGCGGCACGGTGTCCAGATCTGGCCGGTGGGCGTTCAAAAGAGGCGGGTAGGGATGGTGGTCGGCGGGAGGGCATGGTGAAGGCGAAAACTCAAGGCAAACGGACAGCATCAGCGAGGAGGAAGGGAAGGGCCTCTCCGGCAGCCGCCGTGGCCGGAGCCACAGCGACCACCGGTGGCGGCGGCACCAGACAGAAATGGGCTAGGGTTTTTTGGTCTATCTGTTGAGAGAGAAACGCGTGAAAAAGTATGCTCTTTTATCGAATGGAATTTAGATATAAACAATTTTCATGAAGAAATTTCAGCTAGAATAAATACTACATTAACTCATATACGTCGTGTAAGTCAAATGGTCAACCATACACTGTTTGGTATACCATTAGCAGAGCGTTCTATGAAAAACATACAACCAATCATATTGTGTATACAGGGTGTATGAAACAAATAATCGAGAATACGCCATTTCTCGGGACATATGTGTTTGTATATATATTATATATGGGTACAATCCATTGTAAATGAAGCTTATGTTGTAAAATATAAATAAATTATAATAATTGGATTAGGTTAGATGGAAAGATGATATTAAAATAGTTATTAATTGCATAAATGTAAATATAAGAACCTTTAAATCTATTAAAAAGACATTTTATATGGAATTGGTAAATTTGATTTTATTATTGTAAGGGATAATTGCACCTCAGTACCCTAAATCTTTCATATTTCATTTAGAGTACCCTAAATCTTTTGTGTGTCACCTTAGTACCCTAAACTTTCATTAATTCATTTAGAGTACCCTAAATCTTTTTTGTGTCACCTCGGTACCCTAAACTTTCATTAATTCTATTTTAGTACCCACCGTTAACTTTACATATGATTTTCCATCCAAAACAATAAAATGACCATACTACCCCTCACCAACAACCAAAATTATGGTAAAGTTAACGGTGGGTATTAAAATGAAATTAATGAAAGTATAGGGTACTAAAAATAAAATTAATAAAAATTTAGGGTACTGAGATGACACAAAAAAGATTTAAGGTACTCTTCTAAATAAAATATGAAAGATTTAGGGACACAAAAAAAACTTTTATTTTTCTCTCATTTTTAATAGAACCTATATAAACTTGCAAAGGACAGGGTAAAGATTAAAATACAGAGTTACAAAAGACAGTGTAAAAATAGTACAAAAAAAATCTTGCAAAAAATAGGATTGTCCTTCTATAATTGTAAAAAAGGATTAAATACGTTTTGCTATCATTATGTTCGGTCCACGGACCTTAAGGTACCCTTATGTTTAAAAATACATTTTGATACACTTATGTTCGGTCCACGAACCTTTTGAGCATCTAAGGATAAAAAATAACGAAATATTTTATTTTGTTAGTCATGTGACGCATGTGATAGTTAGTGAAGAGCAAAAGCACCATTTTCCCTTTCTCATTTTAGCCTTATCAATTTAATATGCAAAATTACCATAATGCCCTTAGTTATAATAAAGTAAATAAATAATTAATAAAATTTGAAAAATAAAACTAAAACTAAAATAAAGAATTAGAATAAGTAATTAATTAATTATAAGAGTATAAAAAACAGTACTTATACGAAACCCTAACTCATTAACAATTCTGACTTCTCCTTGTGTTCATTATTTCTTTTTTGTGTGTTCTCTTGTTCTTCATGTCTACCCCGTATGTTCTCAGCCTCTCCGACCCAACTCCGGCCATCCACGGTGGCGACAATGATGATGTCTCTACGGTGGCGAGAACTACGACGGTGAGAACCACACCGTGTTAATCTTCAGGGATTCCTCTACCACTACTCCCTCCTCCATATCTAAAGAATTGGAACGGTTGGAAGAAGGGTTGAAGGTAGCGGTGGGTTCGAATGACGAGGGGTTGGTGCTCGATTTCCATTTATCTCGTCGTCGTTCTTAACATCTGGTAATGTTCCTCCAAGCAGCCTCTCCATATTCTCCGATATGCGTTCTGATCTACATCGTAGGTCGACTCCTCCTCTGACCTTCCTTCTCGACAGTGCTCCTACCCGGCTCCTCACCTCCCGGCGTTGCTCCTTCTCGGTTGCTTGCGTCGCCGATCCTTCGTCTCTGTTGGATTTTATTTGGATCCAATTTTGTTTCAGTTCAACGAGTTGTGCTAATTCCGACGAGTTGGGCCGGAGATGCTTAATATTTGATATTGATGTCGCGAGCTGTACTGGTTCCAACGAGCTGGGTTGGAGAGACTGAGAACACCCACGACCTCGCCGGGATCTAGTTTGAGTAAAGACGACAGAAAGCCCCAAATTCATCGATTTCTTTTTTTGATAAATAAAAATTAGAATTTTAATAAGAAGACTAAAAATATGTTTTTTTTGTAAACGAAAGGTGCAATTGATTTATTTAAATTCAAATACATCTGAGTGCATGAGGAATAAATCCATGACAACAAAGAACAAGAACAAACAAAAGACATAATGGTGTCGCAGTTCTTTTCATACTATAACCGTCACTGATGGTATTGGATGGGCCAACTATCATTGAGCTGGGATGCCGTATAGGTAAGGACAGAAGAAGGAGAGGGGGAATGGGATACTGGAGATCCTGAGGGACCTCGACGGTAATGGTGAAAGGGGGAGGCAGCACATCGTACACAGACCCCTCCCAGAGCCAGTCCCTGATGCACGACGTACCACTCATTCCTCTTGGCGAGGCTGCTTCCCCGCCCTGGTTTAATCGTCCCGATGTTCTCCAGCTGCCGGCCCTTTGAGTTCTCCAGTGCCATCTCCAGACCTGTGCCCTCCACCTAGTATTGGATCAGAGTGGGGAGGGAGCCGGAACCCTAGCAGTTGCGTCGCCCGGGGGAGGAGTGGCCAGAGCAAGGTCTTGGAAAGCCCTAGAAACCGCACCGCCCGGGAGAGGAAGAGCCAGAGCAAGGTCTTGGCAAACCCTAGAAACCGCGTCTGTCACGCCCCAAATCCGATATTGGCCGGACCCGGGACGTGACTTAGGGAAGTTAGATAAAACATCAAAACGAAATAAATAATATCTAAATAAGATGAAATAATAATAAACAACGGAGTTCAAAACCCTGAGTCACAGCTCAGTTAAATAGGTACGTCTCTACTAAACACAAATAGACCCGGGCCTCCGCGGCTCCCAAGCTCTGCGTAACCCTCTACTCCAAGTCATAAGTAATACCTGTAGAAAACACGGTAAGGGGTGAGCTTGACGCTCAGTAAGGAAAGGCCCCGAAAACCACCTCAAACAGATTTACCAGCAAGCTATTCCACAAATTTAAGTCACATTAAAAAGGTTGGAACAACGATGCGACACTCGAACCAATTTAAGGATAAACCCCTTTTAAACCTGACGTTTACCAGTCCAACCATACCAACTTTGACTAAACACCAACCATTCGACTAAGGCACACACCAAAGGGAACAAGCCACGTAAAACACCCACAGTTACAAACACAGCAACACTCATTTGTATCCACGGCAGCACTCAATCAAAACCAATCCAAGGCAATCTCAACCACACAACTCGTAACCAAAGCACGGTCTCGGGAGCAACCCGCTCGGCCCGGCGTAGCCACACACAACTTTCCCCTAACACACATTCAGGAGAGGCGGTCGACCTCATCGCGGAACACATCTCTTCGCGCAACACATCGCGGACACAACGTTTTACCGACACACGGAAGACAGGGAAATCGCCTCTTCGCGCAACACATCGCGGACACACTGTTTTACCGACACACGGAAGGCAGGGAAATCGCCTCTTCGCGCAACACATCGCGGACACAGCGTTTTACCGACTCACGGTCGGAAGGTAGGGAAACCACCTTTCTCGGGTAACCACAGTACCACAACCACAATCACAATCACACTCACAGGTGACCATAGTACCACAACCACAATCACGATCACACTCACAGGTAACCACAGTACCACAACCACAATCACGATCACACTAACACATGTCACACTTGCCCAAAACATAGCAACACATGCTCCACCGAATATTACATATCATACTTCTCCATTTACCAAACGTAGCAACACATACTTCAGCAAATATCACATATCATGTCACGTCGGTCTATCACTCATCCGACCATATCACAAGAAACGATTCACATCATACAATCATGGCACACTTGCCCACACATAACAACGACATGTTACACCGAATATAATATGCTTTGACCCTTGATTACACTCACAACTGTTCCACACTTACCATCATTTACCGACACCACACTCCACGTGGTAACCCCACCGGCTTAACCGGTATTCGTTCCCCAACATCCCCAAATCAACAGATCATATAAACCGGAGTAATCACTCAATCACAAAATTAATCATCAAGTTCAACTCTACTTGTTTTCATGTTCGTTATGTATTAACCGTTCAAACAGCACAGCGTACACAATCCACACAACCAGCAATCAATCCTACGGGCACGACATGGCCCGATTCTACCAGCACGGCAATTTCCCCAAGATAGTAATCGTAAATGTTCACATTTTATACGTCTACGCTAGTTTTTCACATCCTACATGCATACTAGTTATTTAACCAGTTATTAGATTCCCTATATGCATTCTAGTACAACCGTATTAAAATGGGTTTCAAGGTAATCCCTACCTCAAGAAGAACCACAGCTGCGTCTCCTAGCTGCTGACGTCCTAGCCAACTCCGGTCTTCTCTGTGCTCGGGGTAAAGGCCTGGTTTTTAACACAAAAGGGGACGGTCATCAGTCCCGGTCCAGTCCGTAAAGGTCCTCTAATTTTATTAAATCCAAAAGTTCGTTGTTCAAAAGTCCTTTAGAAGTCCGATAAGTCCTGGTAATTATCTGATTTTAAAACCCAATATTTATTTAATTATTTATTTTAATTAACTGGTCTGACTCGAGTCCGAAACCCGGACCGGAATCCGACCCGGTCCAGCTTTAGACCCGGACCTGACCCAGACCCGGACCCAACCCGAGTCTGGACCCGAACTCAGACCCGGTCCGAGCCCAAAGCCCAGACCAGATCCAACCCGAGGCCCAGACCCAAGTTGGAGCCCAGGTCCAGCCCGAGGCCCAAGTCTCGATTCATGCCCGTCTATCTCGACTCTGGCCCAGGCCCAACACTGTCAACGACGCGACTCGGTTTAGGGTTTTAGTCCGGCTTCCCTCCGGTGACGGCGGCGGCGCCGGGAAGCTCGAGACTATCTTCACGGCGGTGAGGGGCGTCAGGAGGCTCGGGAGAGGCTCGGGAAGAAGAGGGTGCGAGGCTAGAGCCTCTCCGGCCAGAACTGGCGCCGTGAGAGCTCGCCGGAGTGTGAAAACTTCAGATCTGGAGCGCGCGACTCTGGCGAACTCCTCTCCGGAAAATCTCTGACAAAACGACCTCTCACGGTTCGATTTCCGGTCAGGGAACGACGAGGAATGCGGTTGAGGTCGGGAAGAAGCTCACCGGTACAGGAATGGGTCTAACGAAGGCGAGGTGAGCTCGACGGCGCGACGGCGTCGAATCGAAGAAGAAGAAGAAGGAGGAAGGAAGCGGCTTCCCTGGCTTCTGAGGGTGAGGGACGCTCAAGGGTGGACGAGGAAGAAGCAGAGACGAAGAAGTAGACGGAGTGAGGTCGGCGAGGTCTCCAGCATGGTCTGGTTCGAGAGAGAGGCGGCGAGGTTAAGAGGGTTTCGCGAGAGGTTGAAGACGCATAGGGTTTCGTGCGCGCATATTCTTTTTAAAAAACGAGAATATTCATTTTAAACATATATTATAATATGTTGTATATATATTTTATTTATATAGTATAAATTTTATTCTGTAATATACAATGATACTTGCTATTTTTATATATTAAAATTTATATTTTGATTATTTTTTGGATTAAACCGTTCGCATAAAGCTTTAATGAAATTTCTATGTAGGATTCAAACTTAGTATGGCGATAAAGGTAGATACATAGAAAGCCTATGATCGCGTTGAATGGGGTTATCTGGAGAAAGTTTTGCTCGGGATGGGGTTTCATGCTCACTGGGTTCGGCTGATTATGGTGTGTTTCAGATCAGCAAAGCTTTGGGTTTCTTCGGAGGACCGGAGGTTGGGTCCGATTTTCCCGGGAATAGGTATTCGCCAAGGGTACCAGAGTGGTACAGGAGGCTCCGACGGTCTCTAATTTATTTTTCGCAGATGACAGCTTATTTTTTGGTCGAGCGTTGGAAGAAGAGGCTCGGAATTGGAAAGTTTTGTTGGGAATGTATGAAAAGGCATCCGGTCAGAAGGTTAATGTAGCTAAGTCCTCATTTGTGTTTAGCCCGAATACAAATGTGGACTTAAGAAAACGGATTGGGGTGATTTTGGAGATGCAGGTGTCAGAGGTAGTGGGGACCTATCTTGGGTTGCCGGTGGTTTTAGGTCGAAGTAAATACCGATCTTTATGCTTCATTAAGGAGAGAATTATACAACGTATTGGGAGTTGGGACGAATTTTTGTTGAGCAAGGAAGGTAAGGAGGTGCTTCTGAAGTCTGTTATTCAGGGACTCCCTACCTATTCCATGAGCGTGTATTTGCTGCCTGATACTTTGATTCATGAGTTGGAAGTGGAAATGAACAGATGCTGGTGGAGGAATGATGTAAGGGCAGGTACATGTATTCGTTGGAGAAGCTGGAAGGGGTTGTGCGATCACAAGCTTAAAGGAGGTATGGGTTTTAAGGTTCTCCGTGATTTCAATTTGGCCTTATTGGGGAAACAAGGGTGGAGACTAATGTGTAACCCGAGAAGTCTAGTGGCGAGGATTATGAAGGCTAATTATTATCCTATGTCCGATTTTATTGGTGCAGTGAAGAGGCCAAATTCTAGTCCGATTTGGAATAGCGTTTTGGAAGCTCAGGGGATCGTGAGAGATGGTATTCGTAAGAGAATTGGACCGAGGCGGGACACGAGAATCCTAGGGGTACCTTGACTACTGACCGACTCGGGTTTAGTGGAGGCCGAACCCCCTAGGATTGAACATTGGACTGTTGATAATTTCTTCAGGTCGGGTTCGAGAGATTGGAACGAGGTGTTGATTCGTGAACTATTTGAGTCTCGGGAGGCTAAAGCTGTTCTGAGAATCCCGCTGAATTCTAGCATGGGGATTGATGATTGGTATTGGAAAGGATCTAGGAGTGGCCATTATAGTGTACGGGAGGTGTACCGGGAGCTGCAGGTCTTGGAGGGTAGATGGAATACTCTAGACCGGGATGAGTTTTGGAAGCAGTTGTGGAGTTTAAAGGTACCTCCTAAAATCTGTCACTTTTAATGAAGGGGGTGTCGGGATTTCTACCAACAAATGATAATTTGGTTGCCAGAAGGATCAGTGTTAGCTTGGACTATGTGGTGTGTGGAGAGGTAGAAACAGTGGATCATGTAATGGTCGGTTTTCAGGTGGCGAAGGGGGTGTGGAGTACGGTGTGGGGGGCCCTCCCAGTCGGTGTTACTGGCTTCCAGGATTGGTTGGAGTTTGGGTGGAAGTCGGGTGGGGGCGGTAGAGCTGACCTTATTTCGGTATTGTGTTGGGGTCTTTGAAGAGCTCGTAACCAGCGAGTTTGGGAAGGAAAAAGACCCTCGGTGGAAGTCATTTATCGGGGTGCAGAACATTTGTTGACAGGGTGGAAGGAAGCGCAATTGGTGGACGTTCGGGGGACATGAGGTTTGGTGGTTGATCATGGGAGATGGAGGAAACCGCCTCCCGGTAAGTGGAAAGTTAATACGGACGCAGCAGTGTTCCACGGTATCGGGGGTGGTGGAGGTTGGGTTTGTCGGAAGGAGGATGGGTCCCTTTATTTTGTGCAGTGCAAGGTGTTTGGAGGACTTCAGGACCCGGAGGTATTGGAAGCATTGGCGATGAAGCCGGCGTTGCAAGAGCTTGTAGTCAGAGGTTTTTGTAATGGGGTGGTAGAATCGGACTATTTGGGCTTAGTTTTGGCCATCAACAATAATTCGGTTCTAGTTACCTCATTGGGGGATATTGTTATGGACTGTAAGCAGATTCTTTCTTATTTGGTTGGTGTAATTGTAGTCCATGTTAAGAGGACTGCAAACAGGGTAGCTCATGAGCTAGCTCGAAATGCCCGGGAGTGGGCATCTATGGTGTGGGATTATTCTCATCTTTTCCAGATCCCATTTTTGGGTTACTGGCATCTGATTCTCATTAATAAATCCCTAACTTTCGTAAAAAAAATATATTCATACCACCGCAGGAGTTTGGTCCAAACGACATCGTTCGCTTAAAGAGCTCATGTAATTTCTGTGTAGGATCCAAACTTCTGCGACTTTATATCCGTACCGTCGCAGAAATGCCCATTAAACCATTACAGTGTGGTGTTGATTCAGACATTTAGAATTTTTTGAAGAAAAAAGTTAACTTCGGCGACGTTATACTATAACTTCGCAGTAGTGAGACATTAAATAAATTTGGACATTACCGGAGGAAGCGAACCCGATTTAAACTTTTATACCTAAATGACGAAATGAGCAAAAAAATGGGGGAAAATAAAGCATTGTTATCTGTCTAATTACTTTCTGTGACATTATGGATATACCGTCGCAGAAGTACTATCTTCAGCGACTGTAGATATTTGGTTGATTATCGAAGAGGATGAGAGCTTCCAAACAAATAAAAGTTGTTCAAACTCCAACCAAATCTTTGAAGACCATGTTGCCTCCTTCCCTCACAGACCCTTTACCACCGATGAAGATGAAAATAGTTATCTTTTTTTTTTTGATAAGCAAGATGAAAGATTTCATTATACTTGAGTGTAGTACAATGAAAAGAAGAATACTAGACTAGTGTGGTCGATTCTGAGAGAACAAAAACAAGAAACTGAAAAGAACAAAACTAACATCAAATGCCTGCAACACAAGAGAACCAGCAGACAACAATCTCAAGAAAAAAATAACAAAACTTCACACCAAACACCTCCTCGGGTTTCCTTGCCACTTCAAAAAAAGATGCTTCCGAGCGAATCAGTCCCATAAAGCGAAGAAGGCTAAAAGTAAGATGCTGCAGTTTAAGAAAGGAAGCCTCAACTGAATCAAAACTGTCACATGGAAAATAGACGGTCTCCAAACTGATAATGAACCCCCCCCCCTCCCCCGAGGCACCTTCGGAATGTGAGAACGCACAAATCCAAACTCCCACAAAACCACAACTCCTCAAGTAAGCAGGAGTGAAAGACACAACCTTTGACTCTTGAAAGAAAAACAAAATCAGGTCTTATACGCCTGTATGCACAACTGATCCGTCTTTGTTGTATGGAGTCAATGGAGGGTTAAAGATGGAGGAACGGAGTTTAGGACTTCCAGTTCCTCGTCCTCACAAACATCAACATAATAATCATCTTCACATGAATCCAGATCAAGACGTTCAGCTACTTCCAAGTCTAGATTTTCAATCTGTTCTAACACAGAAGCATCAGATTTAATGGCTTTGATACCAACCTGTTTCACGTAGTCCCATTCACTCTTTCGTGCTTCACGTTCACGACTTCAGGGGCTGATTTGAAAGAGAACTGGGACCTGATACGCGACCACTGCCTTGGATTTTGAATGTCTATTTTTTTTAATCGCAGAAGGGGGGGCGAACTCTTTCGAACTAGGCTGAGCCGAAATTATATGGGCCTGAGGCCCTTCTGCCACTAAAGACTCAGTATGAATCGTGGATTCAACTTCCTTTTCCTCAACTAACGCAACTGAAAAACCAGAATTGGAATTAGAATCTCGAGATAAGGACTTATCTGCAGGATCTTCATGATTGCCCTGATTAGCCAAATCCTTATCTGATGACGTCTCCGGCAAGTTTGTTATCAGAAAAAAAACGTTCTGGCACATCATGAATTAACACACCTAAAACAGCTATAGGAAAACTAGAATTTCATAACTGAAACGATGCATCCATAGATATAATTTTCGAATTTCTATGAACCAGGATGAAAACACTTTCAAAAGAGGCTGAGGCTGGGTCAGTGTCATAGATATGAAATAAAACAGTTCCCAAAGTTCTTCCAATAGCCAGAACAGAGTCATCGGTTCGCCCATGAAAGGGTATACCTTCGACCTTTACCCACTGAAAAAATCTCCCCAGAGTGACCAGAGTTCCGGAGTTACTAAACACTTCAAACCAAGGCTTCAAGCTTGCCCATTTTTCAAGTTCTAAAGCATCTCTTAGAGACGGATTAATAACGGTTAAGAGAAAAATTCTATTACCAAAAGAACGTAGAAATATATCCTCTAAACCCAAAGATTGAAGCAACGAAATATGCTGTGAGACATTCCAATTATTGTGTGCCATTACAAGTATACCTAACAAAGCCATCTCTCGATTCCCTTCAACAAAAATTCCACGGGCAGGATTGTGTCGAGCTTTAGGAACCCATTTTTGAATCAATTTAGGACCTGATTATTTCTTTTGGCCTGCAGTAGGTCGGGAAAATCCTGTAGCTACCAGGATCTTGTAACCTTCATGCACCGATCCATTAAGTGCCTTAATCGCTTCCAAAGCCTTCCCATAGAACATCTTTGCAAAGCCAAAAAAATTTCCATTTCTATTCGATCGTTTGCAAACAAAACATGAAGATACAGTCGTCAGACCCAACAGATTTTTCAGCTAAACCTCGTTTCTTCCGGGCGGTATGTTGCAAATAAACACCTTTTGAAGGCCGGGTTGAGGCTGAGATTCGTCCTCAACTTCAACTCCGGCTTTCTCTCCAAATTCACAAGTCTTGATTGAGAGTTTTCTATTTGATGAATCAATGAGGAAACCTTACCATTAACACCCCTCAAATATGGAGGAGAGGTCGTATTGTGAGAGCTTCCGTTTGGGATGACCACAACTGATTTGGGTCTCTGAACTATCGTAGCCACCGTCGTTGAGACCGCCAAAGCCTTCCCCTTTCTTTCGTCCCTCAACTTAGTGTTCTTGTGCCTTGAATTGTGAATCCACAATAGACTCTCTCTCAACAACATAAGATCAACACTGAAAACTTGTGTAATGCTCTGCCCACAATCAGAATCAGCAAAAACAAAACAGCAGCAGTGTAGTCGTAGAACCAGTCTCGGAGCATCAGACTCTCTTACTCAGCAACGCAACACGGAGAAGAACGACGGCGCCGTCGACCAAACACGCCAACACCACCTAACCCTCTATGTTGAAATCGCGTCTCACCCAAAACCAGGAAGTCGAAACCGGTCACTCCTGACTCTGTTGCAGTCGCGTCTTTGTTGCAATTGCGAATCGCGTCTCTGTTGCAATCGCGTCTCACCCAAAACCTCTCGCCAATCACTCCTGATTCGACGAGAACGATGATCGACCTGAGATTCTGCCAGCCAAACGCGACGGAGTGACCAAGCCGTAGACGAGAACCAGAGCGTCGGAGACAGTCTACAACCCGGAGATGAGGACTCGAATCGCGTCTTGCCAGGCCGAGCTCCGATCTCCGATCCCTCCACGCCAAAGCCGCTCAGGAACACAACGAACCTGAACCACCAGAGACAATGGCGTCCAACAATCGGTGCCGGCAACTGACGACAGCACTACACTTTAGGGGTGAAACCTAACCAACTTTATACTTTACATAAAAAATTCGCGCAATACTTGTTGGTGCAATTATAATTGTTATCTTATTCGTATTAAAGATGTCTTTGCCAGGGTTTGATGAAAATAAAAAATTGTCATGTAGTTCAGGTGAACTGATCATCGACAAACGAGCCGTGTTGGGTTAGCTCATGTCATTGACAGGGGGCGCCTCTCTTAATTGATGATTTTGGGTGAAATTGAAGACAATGATGACATTAGTATGCATCATTATCGCTTTTGTTTTCTCTGTATACTCACTACCTTAGAAGAGTTTTATTATCAAATGAGTACCTAATTTTTTTCTCTTCCTCTATCGTTGAAAAGTTTTATTTTCAATTTAGTCATTTTTATTTATTTTTGGATGAAAAATCGTCACGTGTCTAATACACGACCCAAATAATTTTGAAAATGACAACATTGCCCCTCAAATTTTACACCCTATCTTTTTGATTTCCATCTCTATTTCCTTTAAGCTCCATATTCATTTAGACAAAGGCATCAATTAACCAATCATATTCTCTCTCTCTCTCTCTCCTCCTTTTTCGTCTCTTCCTCTCATCCTTTCAATCTACCACTCTTTCGATCCATTGATTTTTTTTTGTACAAAATGAGCAATTTTAATGAATAATAAAATGAAACGGGTTCCATATTCTTATAATAATGGGGACTTATTTGGTTTCGATTCATGAGAATTATCGGTTTATGGGTTTTGATTTATGAGATAGGTTCTATGTATTTATTTAGGATTTAGTTTTGGTGTATGAAGATTATCATGAGATTTGTGGTTTCAAAGGCTGATTTGGAATTGAGCCATTACCAGTGGTAAATCTTGAACAAGGTGATAAAAATGGAGACATTCTAAGTATAGAGGTAGATTGCTTATGGGTGTTGAAATTAGGGGGGTTGTGTGTATTAGTAGTGTAAATTCACCATTTTCTAGGGTTTCCTTCTCTCGAACTCATTTCGGCTTCTCCACCATGGTGACGCCCCTCCTCTTCGCTCGCCGTCCATTTCATCGCACTACTACTCCCCGGACAGTGGTCTAGTCCTGCGAAATCACCCTATGGCGGCGGCATGACTCCATTTTTGTTCCACCAACACTCCTCGGGGTGTTGGATGAATGTGATACCAACACCACCGGATCTCGGCCTATTTCCTTGGTAACTCTCTCGCGAGAGTCGAGGGCGGTGAGTACTTGTCATCAGGCCATGAATTACTTGGCTGATACAGGCTGGGTAAACTCGGTGGGAGATCGGGGCACGACCAATCATCGTTTTTACCCTCTCATCAGAGCCAATCGGACCATGGGCCCTCACCAGCGACCTAACCTTCCCTCACCGACGATTTGACCTTCCTTTCCCAACATGGTGGGTCGTGGATCACGATCAATCTTTTGGGTTGGAACCCTTCACGGGGAATGAAGGACCGTGCATCAGGAGAGCACATGGCTCCGACGTTGCACTAGGAGGATCATCGTGGCCGCAAGGATCTTCCAATCGATTGAGGACAATAGCGATCGATTCACCACCAAGAATATGTAGTGGATGCACCCATTCACCACGGCCGTCCAGGAACCGTTTGAGCCCTTGAGGTCGAGATTTCCTCCTCAGGATCCACACCTAGGTCGACATCAGCCGACTCGATGTATCCGCCCCCACCTAGGTGGTGGGATGAGACACGATCATCTACGGTAGAGATCCATACCAATGGACCCTATGGGCCAAGGGGGACCCCCCCTACTTAGAGGATCAGGGACCTTGATCACTTCCCCGACCTAGGTGGAATGGGGGTGGTGCAGGCCTTGGCGTCCACTGAGCTTTCTTTCCGAGATGGCAGTATGGTGGACAATACTCAGACCCCGTAAGGAGAATGTGGAGCCATCCACCTACAATATCGAGAGAGAATGGCCCTGAGGGGCACGAGGCCTGGTCTGCAAAGCAACCTCCCTAAGCTCAATGAAGTTACTAGGGATACACAGGGTAATCTAGAGGAGCCACACCCCGTCCCTTTCACTCGGAATCTATTGGACCCCTAGTCTCCTCCTTTTCTTGTGGTCCTCCTTGGCAACCTAGTATTATCTTCACCTCCACCCAAAGGTCCCCCGTGAGGGATCATCATGTCCGATCGAGCTAGGAAAAGACATCTGTATACTCTACGCGTATCAACGAGTGAATAGGGAACCTCCCTTATTTTCTTACATGGATTAGTCGGACACCGTAGTTATAAGTTTAGCGTTTTGGTCTTGACCGTTTCAGTCTTGTCCAATACTATGTCTCACCCTGTTCGTATTTCCATTGTGGTTATGTCGGTTGTTGTTTGACTATTTTATTTAATAAAACAACCATGTTTAACGCTTAACAAAAAGAAAAGGGTTATTAGTATTAATAAAAATTAAAACAAAATTATCTTCTTAAAAATCAATGACATGATTCAAAAATTTGACTGTTAATGAGGGGTATTATGAACTTTGTTGGTGTTTTGGACAGAAAAATAATGGAAAATACTAAATTGAAAATAAAATTTTCCAGGTTAATAGAAAAGATTTTTTTTTAGTATACTAATTTGAAAATATTTTTTTTCAAAGTAGCGAGCAAAATGTTTCTCTTTTTTAATGAGGATATTTTGGAGATTTACATTAATTTTTCCGATGTTAGGAAAGACGAAATGTAATTGTTTTTAGCATAAGAAGGGACTTTTATTGATAGATAAATAAACATATCGCTTGGATAGTACAAGAATGGAAATAAAATAACAGGACGAGATAAAGTTTCGGTGACGGCTGAAACATTGATCTTGTGACGAGATGCCCGATAATACCAGGGAGGAAGCTAGGGGGTGGTTCCCTATTCGAACTGTGATTGGCGGCGTAAATTCATGAGAATTTTCTTGTCTCGACTTAAACATTCCAGCTATGTCGTAATAGTCATCAAGGAGCGTGCTAGGGAGAGGAGGAGGTTGGGGAATATGTAGTGTATGTTTTCTATGGGCCAGGGTGTGGCTCCTTTGGGATACCCTATGGTGGCCAAGTGGCCTCATGGAGACCAGCGAGACTACTTGATATAAGGGTCGACAAATACAGGTGTACCTGGTGGTACCTGTACGAGCCAAGGGGCTTCCTCAGAGAAGGGTCGATAGAGGAGGAAGTTGTGTCATCATGGGTGAACTGATCAACATTGTTGTCGACAAGAGCGATCCGTACGAGACCGGTGGAGACAACAGAAAAAATAGAGGGGACTAATGTACTGGTGGAGGTGATGGACGGGACAAGGCCCGTAGAAGAAAACCGTACACAACAACATATTTAAACTCCATGAGATGGAGGAAGAGGGGGCGACATTTTGCTGTAATACTTAGCAGATTCATTGTATGATATAAAGTATCTAATTCATACCATAGATTCAATTTTAGTAGGGAGCTTCAAATTAATTAGAACATAATTTTTTTTAACATATAAGGTGACTTTATTAATTATGAAAAATGACCAGATAGAGGAAATACGTAGAAAATAATAGAGCAAGGCTGAATTCTAGTCCATATATATCAAAAGCTAATTCTATAAAAGATTGCATGGTTATATCAAGAGTAGAGTTGGTGAGGCTAGTGCCTCGGTATGACGAGTAGACGATAACCCGACGATGGTTGGCAATTATTGTCTCGACCTGAAAGTGTCCGTACTAAGAGACGCGGGGTTGTTGAGGGGGTATCAGGCACCCAGGGAGTAGCCCAAAAAATGAGGGAAGCATGGGGTCGGTTGTGCACCGAGTATCATTTCATGTCTTGATCTAAAAATGCCCAGGGAATCTAATATCAGACGATTGAAGTGATACCAAGTATTCAGAGAAAACATCATAAAATAGTGGGAACAGACTGTCGAACGTAAACCGACCTCGGTAGGGCGAGGTGTGCGTCCCCACACACACCTCGAGGTCTTCAGAATCCCAATCCAGCGGATGGGGTTGGTGCGTCGAGTATGCACCAATGGCAAATAGAAGCAGCTACGTTGATGGCTGCCGAAGCGGTGGCTTAAGATTCGAGGGCGACGACTCTGGTGATGGAATGTGGATTGACAGGGACCATGAATTTGAGGATGGTGGCGCTGGGGGTAGTGGCGGGCGATCCAATGGTGGAGGAGGCGCATGAGACGGAGGCGACTTAGGGGGCGAAGACAGTGTTGGAGGTGGAGACGGTACAAGAGGCAAAGGGGAGGACCGAGTGACCTTCTACCTAGATCGCTTGGATCGTGTAAGCACCGTTGATGGGACCGGGGGCATGACTCGAGGTATGTCCGTCGATAGGAGCATTGGATCGAAAGCTTTGGTAGACGGAGGAATCGACAAAATTTGTTTGGGTGAAAAGCCTATGGAGGATCAATGATTGATGATACTTCTATTGGATGGAAAGAAGGTTTGATGAAGGTGATTGTTGCAGGTGAAGAAGAAAAATCATGATGATAGTCGAAGAAACTTGCAGCGATTAGGTTTTTCGAGAAAAAAGAAAGCACATCACTTTTTTTTTATGGAGAGAGTACATCACTTGGTGTCTCATTGAGAATAATTTGAACGTAAAAACTATTTTTTTTACTAAAAGATGCAATTTTTTAGGCTTCAATGCGACAAAAACAGTGTATCAGAGAATTCTCTGACCACATTAAAACAGCTATTGCATAGTATCGAGTTCCTAAAATCTGTCTACACATAACTCTGTAACAAAAGAACCGGTTCATACAGTTTATTTGGGAGCCATTAAAACGAACAGAAATATAACTATATAATTAACTTTTTAATTAATAATGAATTTATGAAATTAGGTTATAGCACAAAACATACTTATGAAATTGTCGGATTATTTATATTTGGTATGGGTTTGGGAGGGGAGGATGCACAAATATACCGTGGGACAAGATACAGATGAGCAATACTCGCCTAGCCTATCACCATCGACATTGTAGACACCGGAGAATCAAACTGAGGCGTGAGTGGAGCCACAGTCCTTTTCTATTCCGCAAAAAAGTCTGCAATCAAACGAAGTAGTGACGACGGAGCTTAAACGAAGAAGAAATAGAGATAATTTCTCGTGTCATTTTCTCGGGAAAATACTTTTCTGAGCAGGAGGCTCTCTGACCCAGCTCAGTAGAATTACAGCTCCTCTAACCTATCTGTAGGTGCTTGTCTCTTCAACTCGCTTTTACAGTACTTGGTTCTTATGTTCTTGCTAGTTTTTCTTACTCAGTAATTTAGTGCCCGTTTGCATGTTGATCTCAGTGATGGATGGGTTGGTTTCGTCGAACCCCTCTTCAAATTCTGATTTCAAACTAATTTCCCACCCAATCGATTGGTTCCTGGATTTCTGTTTCTATTTGTAGTCTGTTTGATTTTCCCAGATATGTTAATATTGGACCTTTTTATGTATATTGGATTTATTGTCTTTTTAGTATGGTTTGATTTGGGGAAGACCATTTTAAATTGCTACTGAGTATTGCTTTTTCATTATATACGGTGATTTAATGGTCTAAGAAGCTCACTGTGTTATGGAAACTCTCATTCGTACCTGTGATTTCTAGGTGAGGACGAGGAGTGTAGGAAATGTAATAGAATATAATTTTATGCTGCAGGTTTTTGAGTGTTGGCTCACAATGAGTGCAAAACCTAAGAGGAGGACTATTACAGAGAATGGGGATACAGGAGAGGACTTGGTTCTTGCTACTTTGATTAATAACGGAGATGACATCGGTCCTATCGTCAGACATGCTTTTGAAATAAAGCGTCCTGAAGCACTTCTTCAACAACTGAAGCATGTTGTGAAGAAAAAGGAAGTTGAAATTGAGGACCTTTGCAAGACCCACTACGAGGAATTCATTGTAGCTGTTGATGAGCTCCGAGGTGTGTTGGTTGATGCTGAGGAGCTTAAGGGCGAGCTATCTAGTGACAATTTTAAGCTGCAAGAGGTTGGAAGTTCTCTTTTGGTAAAACTTGAGGAGCTAATCGAATCTTATTCAATCAAGAAGAATGTGACTGAAGCGCTTGCATTGTCTAAGGTCTGTATACAAGCATTGGATCTCTGTGCTAAGTGTAATTCTCTCATTAGTGAAAGCCAGTTTTACCCTGCATTGAAAACTTTAGATGTGATTGAGAAAAATTTCTTACAAAGTATTCCTCTAAGATCACTCAAAGGGGTGATAGAGAAGAGAATACCAGTTATAAAATCACTTATAGAGAAAAAAGTATGCGGTCAAGTTAATGAATGGCTGGTGCATGTGAGGAGCTCTGCAAGGGATATTGGACAAACAGCAATTGGTCGTACTGCATCATCTCGTCAAAGACATGAGGAAATGCTGGAGTGTCAGAGGAAAGCCGAGGAACAAAATGTTCCAGGTTTAGGAGAATCTTCATATAATTTAGATGTTGAAGAAATTGACGAAGACTCTGTTTTAAAGTTCGATCTGACACCTCTCTATCGAGCACATCACATCCATACTTGCCTGGGAATCCAGGAGAAATTTCGTGATTATTACTATAATAATCGACAGATGCAGCTCAGTTCAGATTTGCAAATCTCTTCCGCACAGCCATTTGTTGAATCTTATCAAACATTTTTGGCTCAAGTTGCTGGCTACTTTATAATTGAGAATCGGGTCTTGAGGACTGCTGGGGGGCTGTTGCGACCAAAGCAGGTTGAGACAATGTGGGAGACGGCTATGGCCAAGATAACTTCAATGTTGGGCTCACAATTTTCTCGTATGGATTCTGCAACCCATCTTCTCCTAGTTAAGGATTATGTCACTCTTCTTGCGTCAACTCTCAGACAATATGGATATGAAGTGGGCCCAATTCTTGAGGTTCTTGATCATTATCAAAACAAATACCATGAGCTCCTATTGGAGGAATGTCGGGAACAAATTGCTGGTGCTCTTTCATATGACACGTATGAGCAGATGGTACTGAAAAAGGATACTGACTATGATAGCAATGTACTGTCATTTAATCTCCAAACCTCAGACATAATGCCAGCATTCCCGTATATAGCACCATTTTCCTCCATGGTACCTGATGTCTGTCGCATTGTCAGATCGTTTATCAAAGGGTCTGTTGATTACTTGTCTTATGGTGTGGAGGTGAATTTCCAGGACACGGTGAAGAAGTATTTAGATAAGCTTTTGGTTGATGTGCTTAATGAAGCTCTACTCAGTACAATTCATAGTGGGAATGTTAGTGTCGCACAAGCCATGCAGATTGCTGCAAATATATCTGTGCTTGAAAGAGCCTGCGACTTTTACCTTCGCCATGCAGCCCAGCAATTTGGAATTCCAGTCCGGTCATTTGAAAGGCCCCAAGCTACTTTAACAGCCAAAGTAGTTCTCAAAACTTCAAGGGATGCAGCTTATCTCACTCTGCTGAGTTTGGTTAACAACAAGTTGGATGAGTTTATGACACTGACAGAAAATATCAATTGGACTTCAGAGGAAGCTCCCCAGCATGGGAATGAGTACATGAACGAAGTGGTCATTTACCTTGACACTATTTTATCCACAGCACAACAAATTTTACCTTTAGATGCTCTTTACAAGGTTGGGAGTGGGGCTCTTGATCATGTTTCTAATTCTATCATGTCAGCTTTTCTTAGTGATAGTGTCAAGAGATTCACTCCTAGTGCTGTCACGAGTCTAAACTATGATCTGAAGACTTTGGAGTCTTTTGCAGATGAGAGGTTTCACAATACTGGCTTGAGTGAAATATACAAGGACTGTAGTTTTAGAAGCTGCTTGGTAGAAGCTCGGCAGCTGATAAATCTTCTACTGAGTAGTCAGCCAGAAAACTTCATGAATCCTGTGATAAGAGAGAGAAACTACAATGCTTTGGATTATAAAAAGGTAGCCATCATTTGTGAGAAATACAAGGATCCTGCAGAAGGAATCTTTGGAAGCCTTTCAAACAAGAATCCAAAGCAAGCTGCCCGGAAGAAGTCTATTGATACGCTGAAGAAAAGACTGAAGGATTTCAACTGAGAAGGCCGAGGAACTGTTTGCAATAGATTCAGCCGAGTTTATTTCTTGTATTATTTTTCTTCTTTATGTGAACAAAGTGGATTCCCTGATTTCCTGTTTATTTATTTCCTTATAATTAGTTCTTGATCAACTATCACATTCTTGTGCATGTTCTAGGTCAGATTTTTCCTAGCAAAATATAAGTTTAGTATTCATTCAAAGAGGAGCACTCAACAGATTTATCAACTTGTAATGTACAGTGTTACCAGGATCCATGACCCTGCAGTTGTACTTTGAAGTAACGCAATTGCTTTTACATATGAGCAGAATCGCCAAAGGTTCTTCCATTGATTTCTTTTTGTGGTGAACAGAGTTTTGTATCTTGAATCAATTTTATTACTAGACAATCCTCGCTAAAAGGTTTTTACACCTCTTTGTGACCGTGTTTCACGTTATTATCCTACCCTATTGCTTGAGTTGTATATTCTGTCATTTTTACCGCAGGTAGAAAGAACTCATGCCAATCTGCAACTATTGGAACTGTGGTAGAGGCGTCTCTATGCTCTGCACAAAATATTTCTTCTGCTTACATGGTTACCTTCATAAAGAATGATATGTAGGTTACACTTTGATTTGCACCACAACGAGGTATTTTTCATTTGTACTCCTATACTATATACTACATGTTACTGGTATACTTTTTATATTCGTTTATGTTAAATGAGTAGTGAAAGTTAAAATTATGATTGATATTCTCATCCTTTAAGTTAACCATAAATTCAACATCCATGGATCTGTCTTTTGTTGCGTGCTGAGATTTAGAGATGGAATCAGCCATCAACTAATTTTAACTGGTTTCGTAATATTCTGTAAACTGACTTCGATATGAAATTGAATCTTTGTTATATGTATTATAGAGGTTATACTACTTGATATTTTGCACTTACTGCATATGCTCATATGATTAAAATGGATATTCTATGTTGTCATTTGCTTTACTAAGTTTAGCTGGTAAGAATGTAATAATGTTTTCAGTTTCAGGCATTTTAGTATTTTATGTAAGGTTTTTATCGTTTCTTTATTTGCTGCTATTTGGCTGTGCTTGAGCTCAGGTTTGAGTTTGTTGTCTTCCAGTATCTTGTTTATCTGAAGCTCTTTTATGCAAATAGGTCTACAATTTTATGGAGTGATTTCGGTTGCGATAGAATCAGTCACACTTGTTGATGCACTTTAATTGCTTATTTGTTTGTTTAGAATGTTTGTTGCTTTGAAGCTTCTATTGTATTTGTTAGAAATCTTTGCTGAAAGTATTTATTTTTACTTGGGATGATTGTCAAAAACTACCCTAAAGTTTCGTCCATAAACGAGTTGATGCACAAAGTTTTGTCCACGCTTTGTCGGTGCACTAAAGTTTTGTCCACGCTTTGTGGATGCATTGAAGTTTTGCCCACACTTTTGTGGGTGCATTTAAGTTTTGTCCATGCTTTGTGGGTGCATTGAAGTTTTGTCCACGCTTCTATTCAATCCAGGAAGCACTGCCCAGACCATCATTCTGAACATCCCTATCACGTCAAAACTAAAAAAGTCATGGACAAAATTCAGGGTAGCCATACAGCGTGGACAACACTTTGTGCATCAATTCGTTTGTGGACGAAACTTTAAGATAGTTTTTGACAATTATCCCTTTTTACTTTGTTAGGATTGTTTCTATAGAAAATGAACATACTTGGATTCAATGAGCTTTTCAAGGCTGTTAGAAAATGGGCCAGCAACAAGCGGCTGCATCATACTTGAGAATAGCTATATTCACGGGTGGAAAGACACAATACTGAGTGTCTACCCCGCAATGAATTCTCAGATGATTTAGCTTTGTGTATAAAGGCAAAGTGCCAGTCTCGTGAATTTACTTTTTATTTCGATGATTGAATTGTGGTACAAGATAGGGGCAATATAAACCAAACTTAAACCAGATATTATTCGAATACATAATTTTGGTTCTTACCCAGATATTCGAATAATGAATTGTCTCAATATGTAGTTTCAATGTAAAGAAAAATAAATCCCCTTGGTCAGTGCGTACAAATGATGATGTATAATGCGATGAACAGTAACCATATGTAGATGTCACGGATACTGAAAAAACTGATGAATCTGCTGAAAAATAGAGAAAACATCTTACAGGTATACCAAATTTCCAACCAGCTGACGATATACTGTGTGTTCACCGTTACCTTTGTATAACTTGACATTAGGCTCCGTTGCAGTGTCTACAAGATAACTGCCACAAATATCAGATGAGTCAAGATGGTCATTGCTATACTTTGTCTGATTTAGGAAATTTTTATGGAGCCTATGTGAACTTCAAGACCCATAAAATATATGAGAGAACTCATGTCCTTCTGGACATAGTTATGGAGATGAAGCTTCACCTTAAAGGCCAGAGACGTGTCTGTACCAGTAGTTATAATGTAATCATATAAACGAGAAGCATGACAATCTCATTCCAAGAACGACGCATAACAAAGATTTATATATGTCAACTAGACTCGAAAGAAAAATCATGTAGAGTAACACGAAACTTAGTGTATCACACTTGTGGACTTGCTTCAGACCATATAAAGGAAGCGTCGTAAGTGATAGACATTGAATGTTGAATGTTGGTGAAGGAAACAAGTTCTGAGTCACCCGGGTATACATGTCTTCATTGAGATCATCGGGAAAAAATGCATTGTTGACGACCATTTGGCTCAAGGTCTAACCCCTGTGAGGCTGCAATGGCTAAAACAATATGATTTTACCTTCGAAGGAAATGTCTCTTAGTTGATTCATACTCTCTTATGTCTTCAAAAAC
The DNA here is from genome assembly GCA_963921825.1 of Erodium maritimum. Taxonomy (NCBI): domain Eukaryota; kingdom Viridiplantae; phylum Streptophyta; class Magnoliopsida; order Geraniales; family Geraniaceae; genus Erodium; species Erodium maritimum. The sequence goes on from OY997591.1 coordinate 18,094,228, forward strand.
CACCAAATGAGCCTTGTACCTCCACATTCCAATCAACCTATAATTTATAAGAGTAAATTCTCTTACAAGTCCGAAGTGTGATTTGATATAAAGGTACGCAGCAATTCTTTTTGCATCCTCTATCGCCAACAGTTGGGTATACCCGACGTTATGACGAAATCTCAACAAAGAGTAAGGAGGTAGTAAGTGCACGCCAAGACTTCTAATATGAAAGTGGATTTGCTTGTCTTGGTAGACCTATTTGCCAAATCAGGAGGATACGAAGGTTTATTTCTAGATCAAGATGTCTCGGAGGAGGCAAAATCATTGGAAGATAATATTTTGTTGGGAAAACCATCGTTCCTAACCTATTTTGAGTTTTGTTTTCGCGATCCTAACCTAGGTTTGCTTTTCGTTGCATTTCCCAACTACGACCTTTACATTTTTGCACAGACTATCGCGTGTCATTAAAATTAACAGGGACGTCAGTTTTGGATGAGAAAAGACAGAAATGCCCTCAACAAAAGTCAATAACCTGAAGTTGGGCTTGACTTTTTTTTTGCACTTCCCAGCTACGATCTTTCCATTTTTTTTTGCAAGAAATAACATTTTTTGTTGAGGGCATTTTGGATCTTTTCTAAAACTAATGCCCCTATTAATTTTACTATCCATTATATGACACTTGAGGTCATATGACTAACGTAATGGAATATTCCGGTCATTTTTACTGACAAAATCGCGTGACCCATATTTTAGGCAGTGCATTTGTCATTTTGAAACGTTAAGTAGTGTAATGTTCGTGACCAATACTTAAAATTAAGTTTCGAATTTAACTCTTAAATATGTGTAAAAATAGGTATGGATTGATTAGGAATATGTCGAGGATTGATTGTGGTACATAGCTTGGGTAGGGCCATAAGTTTTGAACTATTGTAGAGTGAAGGACAGAGTTTATGTCGACACTCAAGACTTTGTCTCGTCCTCGTTCTCAACCTCCGGAAAATCTCGACTCATGTTACCGGATCTCACCAACAAAATGGTCTTAACTTCCGGTTGGTCGGTTAAAACTGTAAAGCCGACCGAAAACCGTGTTGGTCGGTAATTTTCCTAGTTTCCGGTCCCGATTTCGACAGTAGTGTTGAAAATACGAAACAGGTAGAGTTCTGGTGTGGGGGTCAAATGGGGGTTAACGATCGATTTAACCGACCATACCCAGCCTTATTGATGGGCAGTGAGTGTGAGATTAATTGAGGGGTGTGATAAACAGTAATTGAAAGACAGAATGAGTATGGGAGACGTAAGATTACAATATAAAAAAAAAAGAATGTTGAAGATAATGATTTGAAGCTTAAAAGATTATTGATATGCATAAGACAAGGAAATAAAGACAAAGCCATGCAAGTACGCACGTAAAATCAGGATTGAAATCAAAGCTAAAAAAAATGCAAGATAGCAAGGGAGGGTCTATGATTAAATTCGGATGAGCAAATGGACGCAGGAGCACCAACTGTCACGGACTACACAAAGAAATCGGCATCGGCATTCCATTCCATGATCTGTATTTTGTTCCTTAGCTTGAATGCAGATTTAGCTTACGTAAGAGGGTGCGTCACCTTTTCTATATGTGGTACGCAAAGTTACATGTTAACCACTAGATTTATACTCATATCAAAATCTTATTTCAAGTTTCTTGTTATTTAGCCACTGTCTATCTTAGATTGTTGTTGTATGTCATTTTTTCCCATCCGGATTAAAAACCAAACAACAATTGAAGAGCATTTACGGCGTGCGAACTATTGGTCAGATCACGAATCGAGTATCGCGATTAAGTGGTTTGCGAAACGACTGACAAATGTGGTTCGGTGGTTCGTGAATCGTAAGTCAGGGTAGGGACAATCACCGCGCGAGACGTGGCTTGTGGGCGAAATTTTTTGGGCCGTTAGCAACTGTCTGATTTCAACGGTTATATATATATTTTTTAAATAAAATAAAAAACAAAATAAACTTAAAAAATTAACTTTTACCCACCTATAAATACCCCCATCCCATTCATCTTAGACCACCAACAATTCTCTAAATTTTCTCTCAAATTTCATTGTCAAATTATCCAATTTCTCGATAAAAAAAATCCGATCAACAATGTCCAACGAGTCGACTCAACCACCGTCTTCACCAGATAAACAAGCCTACACACCAGAGCAAGTCAATCCGACTGATCAGGTCAACACACATCAAGAAGGCAGCTTCCAACAGATGTTGAACACACTTTCAAGTTTCCACCCTACCGGTGGTTGGAACGTTGATGCTTTCAACCAATACATGTAACAACATTGGAATCCAGGTACTTTCAACCTCTCGTCTTTAATTTCATTAATTATTTTTTTATTATAAATGTTTAAATGCATTCATTAATTTTTTTATTATAAATATTTAAATGCATTCATTATTTTTTATTATTATACATATTTAAATGCATTTTTTATAAGCTAATTTTTTTTAATAAAAAAGATACACTTTCCAAGGAGAAAAGGGTCTAAAGGTCAAAGACCTAAGCACTATTACATAGGAGCTCCGGTACGAGGAGCTAAAAGGTCGAACGTTTTCCTACAGAAAATCTAAGTACAAAGAAAAAAACGTCGAAAGACCGTGGTAACAGGATCACAAAAAGCTTAAGTAGCCAACGTACGATCAACCAGAAATTTCTTCTTGGAAGCCAATTCGTGAACCTTAGTCCACACATCGGGCCCTTGAGACGACGCTGCAATGCCATTTTTTCGATTCGATTGTGCCTTTGACCCGGTGAAATGGAGGTACGAGAGAGAGAGAGAGAGAGCGCGAGACCTGATTGCTTCTGCTTTGGATGACGACCCTTATGAGACGTAAGCTGCATGAGAGTGTCCTTCCAATGACTCGCTTGCTGCTCTACCGGAGACTTGCTCACGACATCACCAACTGTGTCCAATGGGTCAAACACAGGAGAAACCTTTGTGGATCCATCCGGACCCACACAAACAAGTTGGGCATCCCCAAAAACCATAGCCGAGCCATTCAATCCAGGTTGTTCAGAAACCGAGCCATCAGATCAACTAACAAATCCAAATCAACAGGATTGGCAGAAATCAAACTCCTGGATTGGACGCAATTTTGTGCTTGAATTTCGTGAGTCTGATCCCCACAATCTTCTGCAATCCGATTAGAAACACCCATCTCCGGTGAACAATCAAATACGGTGCCTCTACCATGGCAAGCAAATGCAACGAATAGGATGTGCCCATTGAAATTCAAGCCATTAAGTGATTCAATCGCCTGTAACGCCGAGCTCTTGGGGTGAATTATGCAAAACCAAATATACGTCCTCTGCGATTGGGTCTCTTATGAACGGTTGTAGAAATCACTTCCTAAAACGTTTCCAAAGAATTACGAACCCAATCTGAGGACGTCCCAGATGGTAAGTTGTGAAGAAAATTTTTGCAACCCTTAATTGTCGCCGGTTTTGCTCCGATAGGCAGCTTCAGCTTCATCCCAACATGACTGGTTGATTTCTCACGGCCCAAGCTCGAGTTTGACTCCGACTTGGAACCACGAGGGACGTCAAGACCAGTAGGAACAACTGCGCCTCCCATCTTACCAGAACACCGTTAACCGGACCCGCTCCACGAAGCCGGAACACTAACTCGCCCCTTACGTCCAACCTTCTGTTTTCGAGACATTCTACAAGTCGAATCCGACTAACTTGAGACCTGCTCACCGGGGCCACTCGTCAGATCCGAAGCACTTGGGGTTGTGTCACGCCCCAAATCCGGTTTTGACCGGACTCGAGACGTGAACTAAAATAATAAATAAATAAAGCGATTTAAAAGGTAATAAATTCTGAAATAATAATCCGAAGGTAATAATCTGATGAAGTGAGTCAACAGCTCATAAATCCAACAATAAACGTTCAATTCAAAAAGAGGGTACGTCTCTAGACCAGACTAGCCTAAGACCCTCGCTAGCTCCCTAGCTCTGAGAATCCCGCTAGACCACATCCCGCTCAAAACCTGTAAAACAATAAAGTAAAGGGGGTGAGCTTTCGCTCAGTAGGAAAAGTAGTTAAGGTGATGAGTGTCCGCTCGTCACCAAGAGTAACCGTCTAATTAGGGCATACTAGCAAAGCACAACACTAATGACACCTACGGAGAGCACAAAACCACAAACACACTTACATGACCACTATCACCTTGTACTCACATCACTTAACCGATTATCAAGCATACAATAAACAGTAAAACAAACACACGTCCCGTACCGCAGTCCCCGAACTCCGCCGACTGTACACAACCCGACTCTATCATGTCGTACCTGAACACTCAGCATCGACCTAGATATCTTCCCGGAACCACATCGGGGCACAATCACAATAAATCATACCGGACCACACAGTATCAGCCTAGATGTCTTCCCGGGAATCCGTCGGGGCACAATCACAATACCTGATCACGTAACCGTCAGCCTAGATACTCTACACCGGCATACCCCCTCGATGTTAGTATCGTACCGGAACCACACTCCGGGGGACCGCGCATACGTGGGACCACACCGTCGGCCTAGGTACTACCATACACCGGCGTACCCCCTCGGTATAGGTACCATACCGGAATACAACTCCTCTTGTAACATGCATCAAGAAAGTCTTACACATCACAATGCCATGGTTCAACCACGGTATACCAACCGGGTCAACTTACCACAACACATCACATCAGTCTATCAATCACCCGATCATATCACAACCATTGGTTCACGTCATATCAAGCATGACACACTTGCCCAAAACATAACAACACGCTATACCAAGCATATCATAACACGATTCTCAATCTAACAACGGATGAACTACACGTCAAGCATCACAATCATAGATCATGGCATCACAATCAACACACAACCTAAGGGCTCGACATGGCCCACACGCATTTCTACAGCACGACAATTCCCAAACTTACGGCTCGACATGGCTTGTAAGTTATCCCTCATTTCACTCGTTCCTCACATCCTAACATGCAATCCTAACAATTAAATCAAGTAATCGCAACCTATATGCACACTAATAACTTTACGCAATTAGACCGGCATTCGCTACTTTCCCTACCTCGATCGCTTTCCGAACGCTTAGTCACTTCACGAGGTCCAAAAGTCTCCTCCTCCACCAAGCTCGTGTCCGAAGTCTAGGATCACAATTAAATACTAGAGTCAAGAGTAATTCACAATTGGTCTAAAGAGGAATACATTCAAAATTAACCCCAAAAGTACTCGGTTAAAGATAACCATCCCAATTACTCGAAATCCAACAAAATGGGCCCAAAAGGCCCAACTCTGATCTGCCACGATTCGGGTCACAGAGCCTTGACGGACTCTGTGACGGTTCGGGTCACGGAACCGTGAGGTTCCCCGTCACGGGTGACGTCACAGAACCGTGACGTGTGCCGTCACGACCTCCATCACGAAGCCGTGACGCGTTCTGTCACAGTGCCCGTCACGGATCCGTGACGGGTCTGACACTGTTCCGCCTTCTTCTTCCTCCAGCTTCGATTTCACGAAAATAAACCCCCCAAACCTCCATTTTTGACCTTCCCAACCTCCAAATCAGTCCTAAAAACGTCTCTACTTCAAAACCCATGATGGGTCTTCATCAAAAACCTCAACAATCCAATTAAAAACAATCATCCAACACCCTTTTCTCTCCAAAAATCATCATCCAACACCAAAACCTCAAAACCCAACCATGTTCATCATTTTTCCTCAATACCCATGAACTAAAATCAACCAAAAAGAAAAAGGATCAGAGATTCACCTTGGGAATGGAAAGGGGATGAAGAATCTAGAAGAAATGAAGCTATTTGGTGAAGAAATGAGCCAAAACTCCCTCTTTTCTCCCTTTCTTCTTCTTCAAGCTTCAATGGTGTCTCCTTCTCTCCCTATACTCTCTATATTTCGGCCAACAATGCACAAATGAGCTGAGTTGCTTCACTTTTGTGCCTTTAACCTATATTTGAAATCCCCAAATTGCCCCCTTGCTCTTATCTCTTCAAAGCCAACCAAAGAGGGTTAAATGAGTCTTTTTAGACCCATTTCTTATCCTCCAAGCCAACATTGACACATGTCCATGTGGGGACCACTCCTATTCCAAAATATCTCAGCTTATTTAAATTAATTCCTTAAGACCTTTGGTTTGACCGAAATTGACCATGGGTCGACTTTTTCACAATTACAGTCATTTGAAAGGAAATGGCTCAATTAAACTAACCGTAACAACGGCTAAGCTTTTTGGGCCCCGGAAAGGTCCCGAATGACTCCCGGAGTCATCGGTTGACTTTTCCCACAAAAAGTCAACTTTCGCCAGAATTCGCCGGTTCGACCGGAATCGCCCGGGGGCGGTTCTTACAGGTTGAGCCCTTAACAACATCACTCTGTCCCTTATTGATCACCTTGTAATGCTCCTTACCCAGACGTCCTGTACGTTATGGAGTAGTCTTCTTAGAACGATCTCCACAAGAACGTCTTAAAACTTGACAATAAGTCGCATAACACGCAATCAAATCACAGAAGAAGGAAGAGAATGATGCTAGTTAAATCCTCCTCTTTCCCATAATTCTCGGTTGAAGTTTGATTTCATAGTTAATCTAAACTCCGGCGAGAATCCGGTCCCCAAATATTTAAATGCATTCATTGATTTTTATTATAAATATCGTCAAATGAACCAGGTACATTCCAAGCACCTTTCAAACAAAGTGCATTCCAAACACGACCTTTCAACCCCCCCACCTAACAACCCTGAGATCAACTATAACTACTACCCCAGGACCAATCAATACCACCAACAACACGTCGGTGGTAGCAACTGCACCCGGATATCGTCTATGTCGTCCTCTATCGGCCCGACACAATGAAAGAAGTCGGGAGCAGATAGAATAACCAAATGGTCCTTGAGGTGGACACGCTCTTGATCAAAATATAACTACGCACCAGCAAAGACCCCATTAAGGGAAATTCCCAAGATGGAAGCTCCTTCTAGGGCATAGTTGCCAAACAATTCTGGAAAGAGGAAAAATTCGACCTAAAAGATTTTACCTGGCAAGCCGTCAAGATTCATTGGAATAGACAAGCGCCTCGATTGCGGAGGTACATCACCATCTTGAACAACTCAATGGACGATGACCGCAACAGATGGACCGAAGAAATGTACAAATAGGAGGCCAGAGACATTACCAAAAGACGGCAAAGGCCAACGAGCTGAAGTATTTCAACCTCGGTCATTGGATCGATTCGTTCTAACACGAAGACAAGTTTTGGACGGAGGAAGGAACGGTTGGGGTTGTACAGAGCCGACTGGATGAGGCTAGTACTTGCAGCTCAACCAAACCCACTTCACTTCCCACTGATGATTAATATGTTACAGCTCTCAGTGGTGAGTCCCAACTTGATCCGATCGAGGGAGGTAGTCCCCCTAGTTCCCCTCGAAATGTAGAAGAGCGTCCGCTGGGTCAGAAGTCCACGAAGAGGAAGGGGAAGGAGTGCAAAGCCAAGTACACTCATCACCCGAATGGACCAAGCAAAGATCGAGAAGGAAAAAATCATTCTCACACTAGATGATAAATACTACACTGAATACAAGAACTACAGAGCAAGGACATGTCAGACTTCGACGATGAGCAGTTGGTAACTCACGCAAAAATGATGTCTTCATTGTACGCACAATGTGAGAAGATCCAGACTGATATTGAACAAGCTCAATAAAATTGTACTACTTTTATTTAGTTATTTTTTCCATTAATTAATCAATGTAATATATGGTATTTAGTTAATGTAATATATTTTTAATTACAAATTTAAGTTTAATTTGTATTTTAATTTATTTATTTTTTATTAATTAATTTTATCAATTTTATTAATTATTTATTGTTTTAAATCGGAGTTAATATATTCAGCAAAATATCAATTAATTATCCAGTCAGCATCCACTCAGCATCCCTGCAAATCATGATTCTCATACATGAGTCTCTCATTGTGGAACCCAACTCAGTTTAAGGGGCGCGTCACAATTCAGTTCAGTCACCACATGATCCTCAAATCATGATCCTCATATGTGATCCCATCACTATACATGCTCTAAAGTATGGTATAGTATGTTTTTGGGTAAGAGAATACGTCACTCAATGCATTAGTGAGAAGCAGAAAAAAGAAGAAAGGAAGTAACACTAATTTAAACTACTAACTATAACAGCTAGAAAGTATGAAAGTTCAACGGTGGGTTATAGGATGCACGCACGTGGAAAGCTCTCTAGGTTGAAAACCCTAGCCGTCGCCAAGGGTTCTCCACCACCGCCGACATCGGCCAAATTGAGTCTAAGAGACTACAAATTGAGTATAAGAGACTGTCATCTACAACCCTAGGGTTTCCAATCTCTGATCACCAATGATCGTCGCCATCTCTTTTCTCCTCCGGTAGGCGTCCTCCCTAATATTTCTCCTCTACTCCCCCGGCTCTCATCACCTTAGCACATAATCTCTTCTCGATTTACTAAGAGACTACATCGAGTCTAAGAGACTTGGGTTTTAGCCTCAAGGGCTGTTTGGAGTCGTTATCAAGGTACGCGTCACATTTTTGTCCTCTATTACTATTTTGAGCAATGGATTCTAGAAGTTTTGTGGAGTGGTAGATGGCCATGTTCGTGGTGTGGTATTACCGAAGGGTGAGTTTGCGGAAAACTCGACAAGAGCTAAAGGTTTCTCAACCGAACACCCGCACGAGCCAATTGAAGAATGTCTTGGAGCTAGACACTTAGTGGATTTGGGATCAGGGGAAGGAAATGGTGGGAAGGACCGACGGTGGTGGCCTATCCTCCGAGACCCGGGGTGGATGATGTTGGGACGTCTCAGGACAACAAGAGGAGCAATGCAACATATTTCCTTGTTTATTGTGATTCTGTTTTTAGATTGGATTATTTTTACTAGTTTGGATTTTCATTTGGGTTTTAGGAATTTTGAAATGTTGGTAAGAGGATATCCTCTGGTTTTTTCTACGGTTTTTTCTACGATGGAAAATAGACTAGTTTTATGGGTCCATGAGCGCTGGGTCCGTTTCGATGGACCCAGACTATATTTTGGAGCCCGAGGTAACTCCCACTATGTAATTCTTTGATCGGCATTAACGCACTTCCTCAGTTACCCGATTAAAAAAACTATAACAGTTGGAAATCCTTCGAAAATTTCCTTTTTCCACCGAAATGATCGTTCATGTATTCTTATTCATTTCTCAATCAGTAAATAAGGGTAATTCTCTTATTTACCATGTTTTATAATCTGATATGGAGTATATGGTATAGTGAAGGGGACAATACCTCTCTCCTCTCTCTTCGAACCAGCCCTAACCCTAGCCTCCGCCACTCTGTGCTTCCCCTTCACCGGCGATGGCCACGACCATTTGCCTGGACGTCGTCGGTGAACTCCCTTTTCTCCCCCTCTTCTTCTCCCTTTCTTCTCTTGCTGATGCTTGCTTCTTTTCGGCCTCTTCTACCTCGCCTCGTTCTCTGCTTTCTATCCGGTTTAGCAGCGCGTTCTTCTCGTCTCCGGCCTCTGGCACTTCATGTGCGTGGATCTGTGCTCGGCGTGGATGGGCTGCGTCTCACATGAAGCTCATGGAGCTTTTGTGGCTGGAACTCGGCTTGCTTTGTGAGGAGCTCGGTTGGTTCAGTGGCCGGTTGTTTCCACGTCCTCTCCCTAATCTCTGGTGCTGCTGCTCCGACATAGAGGTCGTCTCCGACTTCGTTTGTCAGGGGTGCGACGGGTTTCGGCACGGATTGATTCAGTGACTCGGGACTTGGACCGAGTAGGGTGCGGGCTGTTTTGTGTCGGGTCGGACCGGGTCAGTGGGTCAGACCAGGTCAGTGGGTCAGACCAGGTCAGTGGGTCAGACCAGGTCAGTGGTCGGGTCTTGGTCCAGGCCGGGTCAGATTTTGATCTGGTCCAGGTTTTGGGCCTAGCCTGTTTGGGCCCACGTTTCGTGCTTTTGGAGGTAATTCTGATAGTCCATCTCACCGGACTTGAGTTCGGTAGAAATACCGGTCCTTTTTTGGGTTTCCCGGTGTTGGCCAGAAACGAGAAGAGGACCGAGCTCAAGCGTCAACATTCTGGCTTCTGGTGTTGGAGTGCGTGGTGTAGAAAAGGCAACTTGCCGTTCGTGGGAGGCTTTCCTATAGGGATTGTCGCGGCTCGTTCCTGTTTAAGCAGTGTGCTCTGACCCTTCCCTCTCATCTTTTGTTTTCCTTTGCGGATTGGTGTGGTGCTTCTTACGACTTTTTAGTAGTGGCTCATTTCAGATCCGGTCGTAGGACGCTTTCTCCAGCCGTTTGGGTGATCATTATTGTGGATATGGTTCGGTCGAGTTGGAAGGTTTGTTTTGGGGGTGTTTGGCCCTTCCGTTGGCTCCGTTGTAGTGTTTCTATGGTGGAGCATCCTTCGGATCATTGGAGATGTCTAGTTCCAGCTCTGGCCGTGGGACACGTTTCTTCATCCTTCAGGGTTTGGATTGTTGCGGAGCTACTCTTACTGACTCTGGTGGTTCGTCTGGTTGCCCGATGTTTTGCTTCAGATCTGGTCGTGGGACGCGTTTCTTCATCGTCCCGGGTGTGGATCCTCGTGGGTCTAGCGGATCATCGTGGCATGATTCCGGTATTTTTCTTTCTACACCTTAAGCTTGGTGTCCTCGCATGACCCTTTTATCGATATCTGTTTGATTTACATCTGTTTCCTTCCACTTTAGTGGTTAGGACTCACCAGTTTAAGGTGTTGGCCGCCGGTGTGTTTAGGCCTTTGTGCCTCTCAACTGTTTTCTTTCAGAGTCGTTGTAGGGTTTTTGTGTTCGGGTGGGTAGTACTCATCTGATCTGTCTTGGTTGATCGCGGTGTTGGCCGCCGACGTGTTAGTTCTTGTCTTCTAGTCCTTGTGACAGATTGATGGTTCTAATGAGACAGGGTGCCCATCCTTCTTAATCTGTTGGTTGGTTTTATGCCAGTTTCGCTTGTGCTTAATGGTTAATAAATCAGGGTTAAATACCTCTCTTTTTTGTGCGCTTATTGGTTGTCAAATCCGGGTGTTAAGACCTTTTATTCTACTTACGCTGTGCTTCATAATTGTAGAATCTGGTTTTTTAGACCTTCTTTCTCTGGCCTGCTCCCTTGTTGGGAAGCTGAGGTTCCATGCACAAGAACGCTCTTTCATGTATCTGCTTGCTCCCTTGTTGGGATGCTAAGGTTCATTGTAGAGGAACGCTCTTTCATGTATCTGCTTACTCCCTGGGTTGGGATTTTCATGAGCCTGGGCTTTCATACCAGCGCTCGACTCTCTCTGGTCTGTAGCTAGACCTATTTTTTGTACTCCATTTCCACCTTCGAAGAGGTTTAATTTAAATTTGCATTCGCTGATCATATAAAATAATCTGATCTGGACATGGTTCTTTAACTCAAACACAAATTTGTGGGCATGCTTGTGACTATTGACAAACATATGAACAAATCTTAACTCCAAGAGTTGATATAATGGGGGCTCCTTGCACTCCGAGCATATCCACACTCCTTATTCCTAATAAAGGTGAAATTGCTATAGCGTCATTTAAGACCTCCAATCATCACAACGTTTTCTTTATTTCATCATATGTTCTATGTCTAATATTATGTGTTGTTATATAATGTTTAATATGCTTTTTTTTAATCAAAACAAGTAATATTATAAATAAAGTAGCATTTGCAAAATAAACACACAGACATACAGAATGGAAAGTACTACAACTTGAACTAGCAGAATATGAAATGACATAAGTTGAAAAGTAAATGTGCTCTTCGGAATGAGAAGGTGTCTGGAGCGTGGGACTGTGGTAGCGTCTGACGACACCGATACAGTATGGACCAAACAAAATTGCACGGATCGAGCAGATCCAGTGTGAAGACTTGTAGTGGTGGACTACATATCCCCCCAGGTTATGAGTGTGCGACGTCCTCCCTTGACTGATACGAGTAGGGCTCCTAAGCGCGGGATTGTTGACCTTTGAGCTGGTAGGGAGATACCCTGTCGGATTTTGGTGGAACCCCGGCCCCGGCCGGTACCCGGACCATCCAGACCCGGACCTTCAGACCCGAGATCGCCGACCCGCTTCCCAACCGAGCCTGACCCATCCCGCGTCCTCTCTGCTCCAGGCTTGGAGCCGCGCGATCCAACCCACATTATGTCCAGCCCAGGTCCCGTCCCAGATCGTGGGATCCATTCAGGCCCAGAAGCCCAAGCCCGCCTTTCATCTTCTAGAAGCCCACGGCCAAACCCGATCAGGTTGACCTGGTTCCTCAGAAGCCCTAGCCGCCACTTGCATGCCTTTCCTTCGCCGCCACGCTACCTTCTCTGGCGTATCCTCCGATGCTGGAGCCGAGTCCGATGAGATAAGGATCGGTTGCAGGTCATCATCCCCCTCCCGCACCGTATCCTCCTCGATTTCAGCCCGATCGTCGCTCAGTATCGTGTACCATCGGCACCCCTGGCCGCGCACCACCGTCATCCCCGGTATCCTCTTGCCACCGGTCCTCTGTTGCGGCCCCGCCGCTCGGGTACTACGGAGGATACCCCTCTCCGAAACTTGAGGCCTCCTCTCCAATCCCCAACTACCCCGATCTCCGGCATCCACCCTCTACGCTGAGAAGGTCACCGGAGAACCACCACCCTATCGGGGCATCAGAGACTCCGCCTCCGTGTGGGAATTGTCCTCCTCCGAGTTGGACCGTCGCGTCAGAGTGACGCCATCCTCCTCTACTTTTATCCTTGCCGACTCCATCTCCGGATTGCTCGTCTCCTGGAGAAGCTCCACATCGAAGCTCGCCTCACCACCTAACAAACCTCCTGGCGACGTCATGCCACTACTGTGGGTTTGAGGTAATCGCAAAATTCTCCCCTAGGGTTGAGAGAGAACTACGGCTACTTCATTCAGTTTTTCTGTTTTTTGTTTTTTTAACATTAATTAATATCTACATTATAATTATGATTTAACTAGTTAATAAACAAAAGGCTGTCAAAATGGCAAGAGTTTCTCTCAGTCTGTCCTAGGGTTTTAAGCCGCTTTCGGTGTCCTTCTTCTCTGTCCTCGTCCCGTCCATCCACCCTCGATCGATCAATACCACCACCTCCTCCTTCTCATTTGGTGATCAATCGGTTGTCGCCCGCATCACCACCTCTGTTACGAGCCTGTTTTACTACCTGTGTATCTCATATGTTGCCCTCCGATCATCCAAACTCATTGGAGGTGCGTTAATACTTATCATTTCAATCACTAATGATTGTAAGTTTCTTCTACTCATAAGCACGGATGCATGGGCATGTTTGTGAGCCTTTGGATTGCACATATCAAGAATTCTGACTGTCCTTTTATTCTTGTAGTTTTCTCATGAAAAGCCTACGTAAATTATAAGCTGCCTTTGGATATGTAGCATTACCGTACGATGCTGATATAAGAACCGGGGTTAAGATAACCAGGACTCCCCCCCCCCTCCGGGGTTTCCAAAGTTTATGTATCGATGGACTACGGACACAGAGGAGCTCAACGCGAAGACGTGTGATCTAGCTAAGGAGCACCCCGTAGGGCTGACTTCAGTATTATAGTGGGTGCATACAGGATTGAATGCTAAGAATGTTGGGATCACAAAGACATGATTTGGCTAACCTGTCTAGGGTAGTTTGAACTCCGGTGGAGGAGGGACACCACACATTCCTTCACCAGGACATGTTCTGATCCCGGTTACCGACTCTGGAGCACTATCTTGTGTAAATCGAGCCACACCATATGGTGGGGAAGCAGAATGAGCCTCGGGAACAAACACGGGATCATGGACCACGATAGGTAAAAGGCTGGAAACCAAAGAGGTAAGGGAAGACGATATAGTTCTATGCTCGGACAAGGAAGCTGAAGAGGGGTCTCGATTTAGCAGGCATCACCACCACCACCAAGTATCAGCTGCGGGATAAAGAAGACGAAGAGGTCCTCCAGGTGAGGGTTGCCAAGAAACCCCACCAAGATCCATGAGTAGCCTTTTGAGCCGGGTGGTGAGCAATTGGTGGCCTACCCCCTATGAGTCGGGACCAGATCCCCTCGGAGCCTATCAGAGAAGGAGAAGAACAGTCGGAAAATGACTACTTCTTTAATTGTTTTCTGTTGTTTCATTTGTTAGGATGGTTTCTGTTTTTGTGTTGGACTTTGTTTCTCTGTTTCAGTTTTTGTTCAGGCCGGACGTCTGATTTAATGTCTAATTTTCAATTTAAACTAAGTCTACGGATCCAAAAACGCTGAGAAACCTACAGGGTCTCACACATATTCTGAATCCCAAGGTCATTGGCCCAGGCCGTGTTACATTTTGGCATGATTAATACAAATCTTTTGTTTTTTTTGTTTAAAAAAACATATTATTTTATCCAATTAATAAACGTAAAAAAATCTACACTTGAATCTTTTGTATTTCCAAAATTTATCATTTCAATCGCCAAAACCTCCCAATCAAAACTCAACATCCCAAACTAAGTATGTTTAGTGTACATGCTCTCGCGTTAATACCTAATTGTCATTCTCCTGCATATGTTTTTATTAAGGATAACACCGAATCCTAACTGTGTTGGAAATGTGTTTTTCACGTCCTAACTGTGGCCACCTTTTCGTGACATGTCCTATACCAAAGGTGGTTTTTTTTACAAAACATGAAAAATGACACAAAAAAGTGGTATAACGTTCGCATTCGATGATTTTTCCTCTTAATTTTTGTATAATTTGCGTTTATCAGTGCACTACAAGAGGTAGGTTGTATAAATTTACCAAAAAAACACTTTTTTTGTTTCATTTTTCATGTTTTGTCAAAAAAAAACCCACCTTTGTATAGGACATGTGACAAAAGGTGAACTTTGGTATAGGACATGTCACGAAAAGGTTGCCACAATTAGGACGTGAAAAACACCTTTCTAACACAGTTAGGATTCCGCGTTATCCCTTTTTATTATCAGCAAGACATATTATAAATTTTGTTCTTTGAAGAGAATAACATGAGAGGAAATACAAACCAATGAACGTTCCTCAAGAGGAACCTCAACAACCTCACCTCAACACACTGAGGAAAACAAGAACAACACCACTCCCTTATACAGCCAGGGAAAAACAACAACCAAGGAGAAACAACCACACAACCACAACAGAAGCAGGCTTGAGCATTGACATGTAAGCGCAGTCTCTAACCAATCCCATCAAGGGGATAAAACACTGTAAAGGTATGAAAACCCAAATTTTACCAACATTAAGCTCACTAAAACGTAGGTCTGTAACCCAGATTCTCCAACCATGAAGTCCAGAAAAGGTAGTCAACCACCACTCATGACACCCCCAACCTTTCCGGAGACTAGAGAAATAACTGAATCTCATCGGTCCCCCAAGTGAAAGAGAAAAAAGAGACTGACACGCCGGCGAACAACACCGTTAAACGAAAGAGATAATCCGATGAACAAAATCACCGAATCTCAAAGCCAGAAGAAAAAGGAACCTCTCGAAATCCAACCTTGTCAAATGCCAACACCTAAGAAGATGATGGGCCCTACCAACAAAGGCTAAGGAAACAGAAGGAGTGTAAGACCCGCCCCCGGTCGATCCCGGTAGAACCGGTGAATCCTAGCTAAGTTTGACTTTCGGCTGGAAAAGTCAGCCGATGACTCGGAAAGTCAGTCGCGACCTTTCCGGGGCCCAAAAAGCTTAGCCATTAGCACAGTTAGCTTAGTTGGGTCGTTTCCTTCAGTTTGACTGTAATATTGTTAAAGTCAACTGTCGGTCAAACTCGGGCTTACTATCGGTTAATTGTCGATATTTATTGGAAAGCTGGAAAATTATTAAATTGGAGTGACCTCACATGACACTTGTCATGCTTGGCTTGGAGGATGAGAATAGGGGATTCAAATGACCCTCATACCCTCCTAGGTTGCCTTTAAAGGGATAAGACCTTAAGGGCTTTTGAGTAAATTGACATTTTAGGTCATTTAAAGGAAAGAGAGCAACAATTCAGCCCATTTACTATTGTTGCAGCCGAAATTCACTAATAGAGAGGAGAGGAGGAGCTCACTTTCTTGAGGAAGAAGATAGAGAAGAAAGCTTGGATTTTGGAGCTTGTTCTTGGTCCTTTTGCCTTCATTTTCACTTCATCTTCTCCATCTCAACTATTTAGAGGTAAGGATGCTCTCAACTCTCCATTTCTTCCACTTCCAATCTTTGGGTTTTGTGGGTTTTGGCTTAAAAGTTGAAGAACTTGCTTATTTGATTGATTGCTTGGAGAAGAAGTAGTGAAGTAGGTTGTTGGATTGAGTTTTGGTTGAAGTTTGATGAACCCATTGAGGGTGTAGTTGCTGGGTATCTTTGGTTGATTATTTTGGAGCTAGGAGAGTTTAGAAATGGAGTTTGTGTTCAGATTTTCGTGAAATTCGAGTTGGGGAAGAAAGGGGAAGGAGCTGGTCAGGTCTGATACGGAATCCGACCCGGACCGGGCCAGGTACCGGCACGGCATGCCGCACGGACCGGGCCTGGTACCGGCACGACACCCGACACGGAACGGGCCTGGTACCGGCACGGCACACGGCACGGGACGGGCGGGAGTCCGGCACGGGACCTGATACGGTCCGTGTCGCTCTCCGGGCCGGTCTGTGACGCGTTCCGCGCTGGATTCCAGGCCAGCCTGTGACACGGTCTGTGCCATGTTCCGGCACGGCAAGCCACACGGTCCGTATGGCATTCCGGATCAGATCCCCAGAGCCCAAAACCCTTCCTTTTAGCTCAATTTGATTCCCACATTTCCTCTTCAAACCTTGATCCATTTCTGAACATTGTTGTGTGTTTTGAGGGGAAGAACACTTGGTTGAGGAATCTAATTGGTGGTCTTTTGGTGTTTCAAAACCTTGGAACCAAGCTAGGAAAGAAGGAAGAACGTGGACACAAGTTAGAGGAGCTTTTATCACGCCGGGACCCGAGTGAAGAACGGAGTGGTGACCACCGGGCTTATCGTCAGAGTGTTGAGAGGAAGACCTCGAGGTAGGGAAAGTCTTAACCTCTCGTTTAAATGCTTAGTATGCATGTTAGGCTAATAAAATCGAAAAGGTCCTAGAAATGCCTATAGGATGCGAATAACTAGCATAATTGTCTTTCAATTACTAATAACCGGAAGTGTCTAGTTGTGAACGATTAGGATGCCAATCACTAGTATAATTCGCTTTCAATACTTGGGAATTGTTTGTCTGGTAGAGGAGCCTTGGCAAAGCCCTCAGATTAGTTGCGTGTTAGGATCACATGCTTGATTGTTGGTTGCTTAGTGGATAGGCTAATGAGTCTAACAGAACTAGTGGAATTGCATGTGTAAATGCTCGTTTGAAGGTTTTTATGATTGGTTGATTAAACTCGTACTTGATCGTTGATTGTATTCGAATGATTACTTGATTTACTAAATGGTTGCTTGGAGCATCGAGTATGACTGGTTGTGCCGAGCGGTACAATCAGGTGATCGATGCCCCGTGGGTTCGAGACTGGTAAGTGAACGGTAAGTTGTGATTGTGTGATTGGTGTGCTGTAGTTAGGTGATTAGTGTACTGTGTGTTGTGGTGAATTGGTGATGTGTGAGTTATGTGTGATAATGACTTGGTGGTTATTGGGATTGGACTATTTCATGTTTCGTTTTGAGTGCGTTATTCAATTATTAACTATTTATTATCGAATTGCCCAAGTGTACGCTTCCTATGGGAGTAGTGTCTTGGTTCCCGAGGACATAGAATTCTTTGGAGACGTTTCTGAGAATCCCGATGTTAAGCGCCCCGAAGGGTTGTTTCCGGTCGCCTCAATGTTATGCGTCTCCTTTGGATCTGAGGGAAAATCCGAGAGGACACATCATATGTGGATCAGAGGGTGGAGACTTCATGTGCCACGACATTGGTTGTTTACCTATTACCTGTGCTTGTTGAAATCTATCGCGTTGACTTGCTGTTGACTTCATTGAGTTTAAGGTCCACCTTGTTATGTGCTTTCCCTACTGAGCGCAAGCTCACCCCTATGAATTTATTGTTGTGTTTACAGGCTTGATTGAGGAGTAGAAGCTCGGGAGCTTCTCGGTGTGGGTGTATTGTAGAGACTTCGTTCTTGTCACTTTTATATTTTGAACAAACCTTGTGGAGGATTATTATTACACCCCTGGAGGGTTATTGGTGTTTTAAACTGAGTTTGTGGATTCGTTTTTCTTATTGGAGATTATTTGAAACTAAATGTTGAATTATCATCTTTTTAATCTTTTATTACTAGTCATGCCTCAGGTCCGGGCAAGAACAGGATTTGGGGCGTGACAATTTGGTATCAGAGCCAGGTTTCATTTGAAACAGGTGTCTTATGAACTGAGTGTGCTGATATTGAGTGTTTTGGATGGGGCGCGAGAACCCCGTATTCCGCTGTATGAGAACTTTGTATTGGGACACGAGTATCCCGTATGCCCGTGTAGGTGGCGAGATTGGGACACGAGTATCCCGTATGCCCGTGTAGGTGGCGAGATTGGGACACGAGAATCCCGTATGCCCGTGTGTGGCGAGTTTGGGGTACGAGTACCCCGTAGTATTTGGGAGCATGAGAACTCCGTTCATTGATTGCGTTGTGTACTTTAGGAGCATGAGAACTTCGTTTATTGATTGTGTGATGTCTTTGGTAGAGCATGAGAACTCTGCGTACTTTTGCCTTATGAATTTGTGTTGGTGCTTGTCCCGCTTAAGCGGAGGGTTAAGGGAAAATACGAATTGGTCATGCCGAATTTTCAGTAGAACTAAAATGTTTACACCATCACTGGTTGACTCAGGGGCGTCACTGTAGTTGAGCATGATGGTTCGATGTCCAGTTGTTACAATGAGGTTCGGGAACGCCTGAATCAGGTTGTAACAACATGAGATCGACACGAAAAGCTTGGGGTAAAAGTTAAGAAGTGGAATCTGTGGGAGGGAAGGAAAGGTTAAGGGTGATTATTGAATTGAATTGTGTTAAGTGTTAAACCCCTCCTTGTGGAAGGATACCCGGGTGAGGGGTATGCCTGTTGATTTGTGCTTTGTGTGGTGCTTGAGCTGGAACCCTCCTGTGGGAGTTGGTGGTTGATTGCTAAATCGCTGGTTGTTGTTGTGTGACGCATATTGATGCGAACTTGTGTGAGTATATATCTACTAGTGTGAGGGGCGTATCTGTGGGTGACTTGTGTAGGCGTGTGTGTGTTCGTCCTTGTAACGTGTGAGAACCGTTGTTGAACTAAGTACTGAACATGTGCGTTATCCGTGCAGGCGGATAGGCGACATGGCTCGTACGTATGTTCCTAGAGGTACCCGGAGCCGCCCAGCTGGGGGTCCGAGGCAGGCACCTGCCGCTGAGCAGGAGGGGGTAGCTGATGCCCAGGATGCTGCTTCCATAGAGCATCAGCGCTTTGAGGGGGGACCAACAGGGTTGCCACCCAAGACATCTCCAGTCGTAGAGCCGACTCAGGAAACCCCTCTCGAGGAGGTGGTTCGCGCTGTACTAGCAGCTTTGAGTGCGCAGCAGGGGACTACATCACCGGCACCAGAGCCCGTGCCTGCTGCTTCAGCAGATTTTGGAGAGAGGCCAGGACAGTTTGATAGCCTCACGGCCCAGTCGCTCAGAGAGTTTCACAGACTTGGTACGCCGACCTACTCCGGGGGAGCTCCGGGGGAGCTGACCCCGAGGCGGCTTCTGGTTGGTTGGAGCGGGTTATCCGCAACCTCGATACCTCTGGGGTATCGGAGGGGCGTCTGAGAGTTTCGTTCGCCACTTTTCAGCTTGAGGGAGAGGCCTACTACTGGTGGCAGTCAGTGCAGGGCAGGGTCGGCAGTGATTTTGAGTTGTTCAGCAGGCTGTTCTTGGAACAGTACTTCCCTCGCTCCATTCGGGATGATCGGCGCCAGCAGTTTCTGGACTTACGTCAAAGGGGTTTGAGCGTTTCTGAGTATGTAGTGAGGTTCACTTCTTTGGCCCGCTTCGCGCCAGAGTTGGTTCAGACTGCGGATGACCGATGCAGGAGATTTGAGAACGGGCTCATCCTGTCGATAGCCGACAGGGTTATCGCTTTCAGGACCGCAGAGTACTCCAAACTCTTGGATCAGGCTTTAGCCATGGAGAGACACTTCAGAGATACTATCAGGGTGCGAGAGACTAGGCCTAGGCCAAGCGGCTTTGTGCAGCCGTTTGACCGTCGAGACCGACGCAGACAGAGAGTTGCAGGACACTTTCAGCCTCAGTTTCAGCAGGATGGCATGCGCCGAGCAGGGATCGTAGCGTCAGTTGGACCCGCCCCGGTGGCACAGTTATGTCCTCGGTGTGGACAGCAGGGACACCTGGCACGAGACTGCCCGAGGGGCGATGGACCTGTGGAGCGCCATGATGATCGTCCCCAGGGGACCAGAGTTAGATAGCCTAGTGAGCCGAGGGGGTGTTATCACTGTGGCAGCGCCGACCACTTCATGCGTGCGTGTCCTGAGATAGCACAGCAGGGAGGACAGAGAGGATGCTACCAGTGTGGTCGATCTGATCATTTCATCCGGGCGTGCCCTGAGATAGCTGGTAGAGCGCCTGCACCGAGGCCCCAGCAGACTCAGATTCGCCCTGCACCACCTGGCAGACCACGTCAGGCACCGCAGCAGAGAGCTCCGGGTCAGGCGGCGGGAGCAGCAAGTCAGAGGCACCAGCCGAGAGCTGGCCAGCAGGTGGCACTTCCCCCACCACCGAGAGGAGGACCACCGGCACGGCAGGGCCGAGTCTTTCCAGTTACTGATTCCAGGATTGAGAGGCCGTACGCCGGCCATGAGGCCACTCAGGGTATGTGTTTACTTTATAATGCGTGGACTTCTTTTTTGTTTGATACGGGAGCTTCCCATTCGTTCATATCTTCGTCTCTTGCTTCTTCTTTGGGTTTGCGGGTGGAGACCTTGAGTCAACCCCTTTGTTTGGAGACCCCGGCTACGGGTGCGGTGGTGTTGAGCACCGTTTGTAGAGACTGTGCGATTAGGGTGGCAGATTGCCCTTTTCTTGGTGACTTACCCGTTCTTGATATGAACGCCTTTGATGTGATTCTGGGGATGGACTGGCTCGCGAGGTATCGAGCGACGATCGACTGCTATCGACGTCAGGTGACAGTGAGGTCAGGTGATAGGGTGATCACGTGTGTTTTGGGTAGCAAGAGCGGAGTTCTGTTATCCGCTTTGACTTCGGGGTCTGAGGCAGAAATCGTGCGGAGTAGCAGTGAGCTACCGAGGGTAGTGCGTGAGTTCCAAGAGGTCTTCCCGGAGGAACTATCAGGCTTGCCACCAGCGCGAGAGGTGGAGTTCAGGATCGATCTGATCCTGGGTACGGCGCCGATCTCGATGACGCCGTATCGGTTTGCACCAGCCGAGTTGGTCGAACTCAAGCGACAACTCGAGGAACTGCAGCAGAAGGGTTTCATCCGACCAAGCGTATCTCCGTGGGGAGCGCCCGCCCTTTTCGTGAAGAAGAAGGGTGGAGCCTTGAGGATGTGCATCGATTACAGGAAGCTGAACCGTGTGACAGTGAAGAACCGCTACCCGATGCCGAGGATTGATGATTTATTCGACCAGCTGAGGGGAGCAAAGTACTTCTCGAAGATCGATCTACGGTCGGGGTACTACCAGCTGAGAGTCAGATCTGAGGACGTAGAGAAGACAGCATTCCGAACTCGTTATGGACATTTCGAGTTTCTGGTGATGCCGTTCGGTTTGACGAACGCGCCGGCCGCCTTTATGGACTTGATGAATGGTATCTTCAGACCTCATCTGGACCAGTTCGTAGTAGTCTTTTTCGATGACATCTTGATCTACTCGCCCAGTGAGGAGGCGCACGAGGAGCACCTGAGAACCGTTCTGACACTCCTACGCACTCACCAGTTGTACGGCAATCTGGAGAAATGCGAATTTTGGCTCACAGAGGTGAAGTTCCTCGGGCATGTGGTATCTCGGGAGGGCATCTTGGTCGACCCAGCCAAGGTTGAGGCAGTGTCGAAGTGGGCCAGACCCAGCAGTGTATTTGAGATTCGGAGCTTTCTAGGGTTGGCAGGTTATTACCGGCGCTTCGTTCAGGATTTCTCCCGCCTTGCAGCACCTATGACAGCTTTGACCCACAAGGGAGCGGAGTACCGTTGGACGGATGAGTGTGAGCGCTCTTTTTGCGAGCTAAAGGCTCGATTGACTACCGCCCCAGTGTTGATTGACCCAGAGCGGGGAGTAGGCTATGACGTATATTGTGACGCCTCAGGCGAAGGGCTAGGTTGTGTTCTGATGCAGAGTGGAAAGGTGGTTGCTTACGGCTCGAGGCAGTTGAAGGTGCATGAGCGCAACTACCCGATCCATGATCTTGAGCTAGCAGCGGTGGTGTTTGCGCTGAAGAGCTGGAGACACAACCTGTACGGTGAGCAGTTCAGGGTATTTTCAGACCACAAGAGCCTCAAGTATATATTCTCGCAGCGTGATCTGAACATGCGCCCAAAGGCGTTGGATGAAGTTACTTGAGGAGTACGACTTCGAGTTGCTCTATCATCCGGGCAAGGCAAACGTGGTCGCTGATGCTTTGAGCAGGAAGTCGAGTCACGGCGTTGCCAACATGGCAGTCCGAGAGTGGGGCATGCTGGAGCAGTTGAGCTTATTCAGACTGGAGTTGGAGGAGGTCACCGAGGGTATGGCCCTGTGTGCCTTGGTGGCTCAGCCCACGCTTTTTGCTCGAGTGCTAGAGGCACAGGCCGAGGACACCGAGACAGCGGGGATTCGTGAGAGATTGTTGGATGGTGTCAAGCTCGAGGGTTGGGAGTTGGGCACCGGTCAGGGTATCCGCTTTAGAGGACGACTGTTTGTACCCAGTGGGTACAGGGACACCGTATTGCGTGAGTGCCACCACTCCCGTCTGGTTGTGCACCCTGGTGGTAACAAGATGTATAGAGACATGCGACGACAGTTTTGGTGGAGTGGGATGCGTGGGGCAGTTGCAGATTTCGTTTCCCGATGCCTCACCTACCAACAGGTGAAGGCCGAGCACATGCGTCCCGCAGGCTTGCTGCAGCTTTTACCGATCTCCGAGTGGAAATGGGAGCATGTGACTATGGATTTTGTGTGTGGGTTGCCCAGGTCGTCGAAGGGGCACGACGCTGTTTGGGTGGTGGTTGATCGACTGACCAAGTCGGCCCACTTTCTGGGTATGAGGATGACTGATTCTGTGGACATGTTGGGTCGTTTGTATGTCAGGGAGATTGTTCGTCTACACGGTGTACCAGTGTCAGTGGTATCGGATAGAGACCCTCTTTTCACATCCAGGTTCTGGAAGAGTATACAGAAGGCTTTGGGCACTGAGGTACTGTTGAGTACAGCTTACCATCCTGAGACAGATGGACAATCAGAGCACACCATTCAGATTCTAGAGGACATGCTTCGAGCTTGTGTGCTTGACTTTCAGGGATCATGGGAGGATCATTTGCCTTTGGCAGAGTTTGCCTACAACAACAGTTACCAGTCCAGCATTGGTATGGCACCATTTGAGGCCTTATATGGCAGACCTTGTAGATCGCCGGTGTGCTGGGCTGAGGTTGGAGACCGGAGCAGACTTGGGCCAGACATGGTCAGAGAGACGATCGAAAAGGTCGCTTTGATTAGAGAGCGGCTGAAGACCGCACAGAGTCGGCAGAAGAGCTACGCAGACAGGCGTCGCAGACCACTTGAGTTCACGGTCGGGGAGCATGTGTTTCTGAAGGTGAGCCCAAGGAAGGGTCTAGTGCGGTTTAGACGCAGTGGAGGCAAGCTAGCACCACGTTTTGTTGGACCATTTGAGGTTTTAGAGAAGATTGGAGCTGTAGCTTATCGTTTGGCCTTGCCACCGCAGCTTGGGAACGTGCATAACGTTTTCCATGTGTCCCAACTGCGGAAGTACATGGCAGACCCTTCCCACATCATTGAGTGGTCAGACATCGAGGTAGCAGATGATGTCACCTTTGAGGAGCAGCCCGTCGAGATCTTGGGTACAAAGGAGAAGGTCCTGCGGAACAAGAAGATTCTGTTGGTCTTGGTACAGTGGGGTTGTAAGACCCGCTTCCGGTCGAACCGGTGACTCCGGAAGTCACTCGGGACTTTTCCGGAACTCAACCGGCTTAGCCACTATCACAGCTGGCTTCAGGGGAGAAAACCCTTTCGTTTGAGTATAATATCGGATAAAGTCAATTTTGGTCAAAACGAGACTTTATATCGACTAAAGCTTCTTTTTTTAAAAGTGCTGGAAAGTAATTTGGAAGATTAAATGAGCTAGAGGGACACTTGTCTCATTTTGGTTGAATGAGAGAAAAAGGGGTAGTCATTGTCCCTTTTACCCTCCCAAAAGCCACTACAAAGGAATCTAGCTCAAGGGCCTTTAGGTCTTTACTTCTTCTAGGTATTATATTGGATTGGAGAAGCAAAATCAAGTCATTTTCTTCTTGTTGTAGCCGAAACTTAGAGGGGAAGCAAGGAAGGAGAGCTCCCATGGAGGTTTGAAGGAAGACCAAAGAAGAAGGAGTCATTTGGGGTCTTCCTCTAGCCATCCACCCTCAAAATCACTAGCATCCTCTTCATCTCATCATTCTAGAGGTAATGGAACTCTCTAATCCTCATTTCTCTTCATCTATTTTCTTGGGTGTTGGGTGAAAAGTGCTAGATGATGTTGGGTTTGAGTAGAGATGGTGAGAGATGGTGTTGATGATGAACCTTATTGGATTTTGGTTGAGAAATCAATAGTTGTTGGAGATTTTGAGGTGGGTTTGATTTGATGAATCCTTGGAAACTTGTTTGTGTGTTGATTCCTACCATGGGTAGAGGAGTATTGAAGGATTTGGACTGTTTTGGGAGTTGTAAGGGGTAAATTTCTGGGTTTAAGAGTGGTTTTTCGGAGTTTTGGAGCTGGAGGTTGAAGAAGGGCGAAACTGCCCTGGTGCGCCACGGATCCGTGACGGATCCCGTGACGGGCGACGTCACGGCTCCGTGAGGGAGTCCGTGACGGCACTCGTCACGGCTCCGCGACGGTGACCATGAGGGTTGCCATCACGGATCCGTGACCAGATCCGTGACCCACCAGGGTAAGGGTTTCTTGAGGGTTTCTTGAGAGTTTTGGCATCTTGGTTTTGAGCTGAACTTTGGAAGGGTTTGGGGGTCTTTCTTACTGTTTAAGTGGAGCCTAATTAGCGTTTCTTTGTGTCCAAGACGTTGTGGATCGAACTAAAGGAGCAAGGATCACGCCGGGACCCGAGGAAGGAGCAAAGTGGTGATCACAGGACTTCATCAAAGCGTTGAAGAGGAGGACCTTGAGGTAGGGAAAGCCTTAACCTCTCGTTTATGATGCTTAGTATGCATGCTAGGTTAATAAAATGGAAAAGGTCCTAGATATGCCTATAGGATGCGGATAACTAGCATAATCGTCTTTCATTTTCTAATAGCCGGAAGTGTCTAGTGGTGAACGATTAGGATGCCAATCACTAGTGTAATTCGCTTTTAATACTTGGGATATGATTGTCTGGTAGAGGAGCCTTGGCAAAGCCCTCGGATTAGTTGCTTGTTAGGATCACATGCTTGGTTGTTAATTGCTTAATGGATAGGCTAAAGAGTCTAACAAAACTAGTAGAATTGCATGTATGCATGCTCTCTTGAAGGTTCTTATATTTGGTTGATTGTATTCGTACTTGCTTGTTGGGTGTATTCGATTGATTGCTTGATTTACTTGAATGGTTGCTTGGAGCATCGAGTATGACTGGTTGTACCGAGCGGTGCAATCAGGTGATCGATGCCCCGGTGGTTCGAAACTGGTAAGTGAACGGTAAGTTGGAATTGTGTGATTGGTGTGCTATGTTTGCGTGATTCGTGTACTGCTTGTTGTGGTGAATTGGTGATGAGTGAGCCAAGTGTGGCATTGAATTGGTGGTTGTTGAGCTTGTATTATTTCGTGTTTCGGTTGAGTACGTTATTCAATTATCAACTGCTTATTATTAAATTTTCCAAGTGTATGCTCTCCATGGGAGTAATACACTTGGTTCCCGAGGACATAAAATCCCTTGGAGACGTTTCTGAGAATCCCGATGATAAGCGCCCCGAAGGGTTGTTTCCGGTCGCCTCAATGTTATGCGTCTCCTCTGGATTTGAGGGAAAATCCGAGAGGACACATCATGTGGATCGAAGGGTGGAGACTTCATGTACCACGGCATTGGTTGATATATCCGTTACCTGTGTTTGTTAAGATGCTTGTGGTTGTCTCTGTTGTTGATCTTGTTGAGTTGAAGGTCTATCCTGTTATGTGTTTTCCCTACTGAGCGTAAGCTCACCCCTGCGAGTTCTTTGTTGTGTCTATAGGTTTGATAGAGGAGTAGAGGCTCGGGAGCTTCTCGGTATGGGTGTCCTTAGAGACTTCGTGTTTATCTTTATTTCAGTTGAACCAGATTTTGTGATGAATTATTATTACACCCCCGGAGGGTTACTTATACTTTACATTGAAGTTTATGGATTGAGGTACTTATTGGAGGTTTTCAAGATTTAATTATTGTTTCATTGCTTTATTGTCTTCTATTACCCGTCATGCCTCGAGTCCGGGCGATAACCGGATTTGGGGCGTGACAAGGGTCACCAAGGATCTAGATCCACGTGGGAGCGCGAGGAGGAGATCCGCGAGAAGTATCCTCACCTGTTCAACCTCTGAGGTACGCCATTGTCTTTAAATTTCGAGGACGAAATTCTTTTAAGGGGGGTAGATTGTAAGACCCGCCCCCGGTCGATCCCGGTAGAACCGGTGAATCCTAGCTAAGTTTGACTTTCGGCCAGAAAAGTCAACCGATGACTCGGAAAGTCAGTCGGGACCTTTCCGGGGCCCAAAAAGCTTAGCCATTAGCACGGTTAGCTTAGTTGGGTCGTTTCCTTCAGTTTGACTGTAATATTGTTAAAGTCAACTATCGGTCAAACTCGGGCTTACTATCGGTTAATTGTCGATATTTATTGGAAAGATGGAAAATTATTAAATTGGAGTGACCTCACATGACACTTGTCATGCTTGGCTTGGAGGATGAGAATAGGGGATTCAAATGACCCTCATACCCTCCTAGGTTGCCTTTAAAGGGATAAGACCTTAAGGGCTTTTGAGTAAATTGACATTTTAGGTCATTTAAAGGAAAGAGAGCAACAATTCAGCCCATTTACTATTGTTGCAGCCGAAATTCACTAGTAGAGAGGAGAGGAGGAGCTCACTTTCTTGAGGAAGAAGATAGAGAAGAAAGCTTGGATTTTGGAGCTTGTTCTTGGTCCTTTTGCCTTCATTTTCACTTCATCTTCTCAATCTCAACTATCTAGAGGTAAGGATGCTCTCAACTCTCCATTTCTTCCACTTCCAATCTTTGGGTTTTGTGGGTTTTGGCTTAAAAGTTGAAGAACTTGCTTATTTGATTGATTGCTTGGAAAAGAAGTAGTGAAGTAAGTTGTTGGATTGAGTTTTGGTTGAAGTTTGATGAACCCATTGAGGGTGTAGTTGCTGGGTATCTTTGGTTGATTATTTTGGAGCTAGGAGAGTTTAGAAATGGAGTTTGTGTTCAGATTTTCGTGAAATTCGAGTTGGGGAAGAAAGGGGAAGGAGCTGGTCAGGTCTGATACGGAATCCGACCCGGACCGGGCCAGGTACCGGCACGGCATGCCGCACGGACCGGGCCTGGTACCGGCACGGCACCCGACACGGAACGGGCCTGGTACCGGCACGACACACGGCACGGGACGGGCGGGAGTCCGGCACGGGACCTGATACGGTCCGTGTCGCTCTCCGGGCCGGTCTGTGACGCGTTCCGCGCTGGATTCCAGGCCAGCCTGTGACACGGTCTGTGCCATGTTCCGGCACGGCAAGCCACACGGTCCGTATGGCATTCCGGATCAGATCCCCAGAGCCCAAAACCCTTCCTTTTAGCTCAATTTGATTCCCACATTTCCTCCTCAAACCTTGATCCATTTCTGAACATTGTTGTGTGTTTTGAGGGGAAGAACACTTGGTTGAGGAATCTAATTGGTGGTCTTTTGGTGGTTCAAAACCTTGGAACCAAGCTAGGAAAGAAGGAAGAACGTGGACACAAGTTAGAGGAGCTTTTATCACGCCGGGTGCCGAGTGAAGAACGGAGTGGTGACCACCGGGCTTATCGTCAGAGTGTTGAGAGGAAGACCTCGAGGTAGGGAAAGTCTTAACCTCTCGTTTAAATGCTTAGTATGCATGTTAGGCTAATAAAATCGAAAATGTCCTAGAAATGCCTATAGGATGCGAATAACTAGCATAATTGTCTTTCAATTACTAATAACCGGAAGTGTCTAGTTGTGAACGATTAGGATGCCAATCACTAGTATAATTCTCTTTCAATACTTGGGAATTGTTTGTCTGGTAGAGGAGCCTTGGCAAAGCCCTCGGATTAGTTGCGTGTTAGGATCACATGCTTGATTGTTGGTTGCTTAGTGGATAGGCTAATGAGTCTAACAGAACTAGTGGAATTGCATGTGTGAATGCTCGTTTGAAGGTTTTTATGATTCGTTGATTAAACTCGTACTTGATCGTTGATTGTATTCGAATGATTACTTGATTTACTAAATGGTTGCTTGGAGCATCGAGTATGACTGGTTGTGCCGAGCGGTACAATCAGGTGATCGATGCCCCGTGGGTTCGAGACTGGTAAGTGAACGGTAAGTTGTGATTGTGTGATTGGTGTGCTGTAGTTAGGTGATTAGTGTACTGTGTGTTGTGGTGAATTGGTGATGTGTGAGTTATGTGTGATAATGACTTGGTGGTTATTGGGATTGGACTATTTTGTGTTTCGTTTTGAGTGCGTTATTCAATTATTAACTGTTTATTATCGAATTGCCCAAGTGTACGCTTCCTATGGGAGTAGTGCCTTGGTTCCCGAGGACATAGAATCCTTTGGAGACGTTTCTGAGAATCCCGATGTTAAGCGCCCCGAAGGGTTGTTTCCGGTCGCCTCAATGTTATGCGTCTCCTTTGGATCTGAGGGAAAATCCGAGAGGACACATCATATGTGGATCGGAGGGTGGAGACTTCATGTGCCACGGCATTGGTTGTTTACCTATTACCTGTGCTTGTTGAAATCTATCGCGTTGACTTGCTGTTGACTTCATTGAGTTTAAGGTCCACCTTGTTATGTGCTTTCCCTACTGAGCGCAAGCTCACCCCTATGAATTTATTGTTGTGTTTACAGGCTTGATTGAGGAGTAGAAGCTCGGGAGCTTCTCGGTGTGGGTGCATTATAGAGACTTCGTTCTTGTCACTTTTATATTTTGAGCAAACCTTGTGGAGGATTATTATTACACCCCTGGAGGGTTATTGGTGTTTTAAACTGAGTTTGCGGATTCGTTTTTCTTATTGGAGATTATTTGAAACTAAATGTTGAATTATCATCTTTTTAATCTTTTATTACTAGTCATGCCTCAGGTCCGGGCAAGAACCGGATTTGGGGCGTGACAAGGAGATGAAACGCTTCTAATTCTAAGGCAAGAGTAGAAAATCCATAATCAACGGAAAAAGCAAAGGATGAAACGAGGAGCTTACCAACTGCGACAGAGGGGGACGGCACCCGATCCACAACAAATCTAAGACATGCATGATCACGAAATGCTTCCCACGGAAGATCGGGAACGAACCAACAACACGGCAAGCACCACAAACCCGGACCCGAACATCACCAACACGATCAAATCCACTACGACCTACGACCCTAGGATGACGAAATGTGTCCCACACAAGAAATGAATCGATTCTGCTAATGTCCCGAGCACCACGAGTCACCATAGAAGCTTCTCAACGACCAAACAGAGAAGAATATGAGACTCAAGAGCTGTGAGTGGCTGAGCCCTAGCCACCTAACACGAGCACCCAACAAACCAGCGCCCAAAGCATCCCCAAGACGGATCCAACCACATCGGCTGCCAGCACACGACAAAGATCGACGGGAGACCAAACGATGGTGGCCAGTCCCGGGGCAGACAAGGAGCCAAACCTTTCCGAAGGACGAATGCGCGAGGGCAACACCGGTGCATGGAGGGATGGCCGAGAGCTTCATCGGAGCACGAAGGAGTGGGCGGGAAGCCACTAAACCAACGGCCCGAACTCCAGAATAGTCCCAAACGAGCTAGTAGAGACAGAACCGGCCGGGGAGAGACACCTGAGAATAAATCGGAGAACCGAGAGCCACTCAGTAAATATCCAGAAACGGATCGAAGAGATTGATAGAGAATCCAAAAGGAAACACTTCCCACAATAAACTTTTAACCGTGATGGGAGCAAAGCGAGCTCCGACAGACTGATGTATCAGGAAGGAGTTTCGGGAAAGTCACACACACCAAATCCATGCACCAACAAAGAAGGACCACGAGTAGAAAGGAGAAAAGAAGGGAAAAGAAGGAAAAAAAGGTGGATAACCACGTTTTAACACCACTTGTGAATATAAGTTTCTTCTCCCCATAAACACAAATTGATGGGCATCTTTGTCATCCTAATAGGATTGCATATCTCAAGAATTTCAGCTTCCCCTTTACACTTTTAATTTTCTCGTGAATAACATACATAAATAATCAGCTGCCTTACAAAATCATATCGATCTAGTGTTTATACAAGACAGGAAGTTTCTATCATACAGTAAGCTAGTTAATAATGTCACTACTACTTAATCAGGTAGCCAACTATGCTATACAATGAAGAAAAATTGATGAATAAACAAACACCGTAAACACCATTGGAGTCTATTATGGGCCCCACTAGGCTCACTCACATGACATTGGCTGCATCCTCGCGTGTATATAAAGGGTCTCGATGCTCTCTACTCCCAGTCTCAGTAGCTTCAGATTTGAGAGTTGAGAAGAGAGATGGAGCCAGACTCAAAGGTCAAGACCATGGCTAAAGGGGAGGAAGTGGAGGACCTCATGAAGAAGAAAAAGAAGCTCGGAGGAGTCAAAACCATGCCATTCATTCTCGGTCAGTTCATAACTTGAAATCATCATCTCTGTCTTGTCTACTGTGAATTTGAGGTTTCTTCTTTGAATTGTTTCATTGCCTTTTGTTCTTGGCATCAAGCAATATTATTTACATTGTGTGCTCTTGGATTAAGAAATATAGTTGAGATTCCAATGACTGGACTATGTTTCATACAGTAATTGTCAATTTTGTCTTGTTAACATCACTTGCATAAAGAGAGTACAGCTTGATCATGTGAGGCTTATTTGGTTCTTAGTTTGGTATTCATGAGTCATGACAAAAGATTAGTTTCTACTTAGAATTGAAGTTAACTATATTGGGTTGTGTGTTAAAAACAAAAACCAAAACAGCAAATGAGATGTGTGACAGATTTGCGGCCTCTGGTTTCCACTCCAACATGATAACATACTTGACCCAAGTGCTCAACCTGCCGCTGGTGAAGGCTTCAAATACTCTGACCAACTTCAGCGGAACCGCAAGCTTCACTCCTCTTATTGGTGCTCTCATTGCTGACTCATTCGCTGGCCGCTTCTGGACCATCACTGTCGGCTGCATCATTTATGAACTGGTACAAGATAATCTCTAACTGTTCCACCCAATTAAGGAAACCTAATGCTACCCTGTTTCGCCTCTAACAGGGGTTGGTTAGCATAACTATATCAGCAATTCTGCCAGGGCTACGGCCGCCGCCATGCCCGAGTCAAGAGAACTGCCAGGAGGCATCCGCATTGCAACTATGGGTCCTCTACATCTCACTCCTCCTCACGTCCCTCGGCACCGGCGGCCTCAGGCCTTGCGTGGTCACCTTTGCTGCTGACCAATTCGACATGAGCAAGTCCAAGGCTGCTTCCAGAAGCTGGAATTTCTTCAACTGGTACTACTTCTGCATGGGAATGGCGACTCTGAGCGCCTTGACGGTGGTAGTTTACGTCCAGGACAATGTGGGCTGGGGCTGGGGTCTAGGCATCCCAACCATGGCCATGGCTTTCTCAATTGTAGCCTTTGTGATCGGTTCGCCCCTCTATAGAAAGCTGAAACCAGGTGGGAGTCCACTGGTAAGGTTGGCTCAAGTGATTGCTGCTGCTGCCAAGAAGAGGAAAGTTGTTATGCCAGCAGACCCCTCTGTTTTGTACGAAAACAAAAAGCTTGATTCTCTCATCTCTCAGAACGGAAGGCTTGTGCACACCGATCAATTCAAGTAAGCTCTCTGTCTTTTGGTGCTGGAGAGTCTGTTTGCTCTTGGGGAAACCATGGTTCCTAATTTATTTTGAGTTTTGTTTTCGCGATCTTGACCTTGGTTTACCTTTCGTTGTATTTTTCAACTATGACTTTTACATTATTTGCGCGGACTATCGTTTTTCGTTAAAATTAACAGGGACGTTAGTTTTGGATGAAAAAAGACATAAATGCCCTCAACAAAAGTCAATAACCTGAAGTTGGGCTTGACCTTTTTTTGTACTTCCGAACTATGACTTTTCCGTTTCTTGCACGGAATAAATTCTTGCTGAGGGTATTTTGAACTTTTCTCATCCAAAACTAACGTTCCTGTTAATTTTGACAACAAACGATAGTTTGTGCAAAAAATGTAAAGGTCATAATTGAAAAATGCAACGAAAGATAAATCTAGGTTAGGATCGCGAAAATAAAACTTAATGTAAGTTAGGAATCATGGTTCCCCTTTGCTCTTGTATTTGTGATTTTTGGGTTCCTTGTGTTGTTTATTTGTTTCAGTTTGGCAGTTGTGACTTTGATTTTGAGATTCCATTTTTAATGCATTTATTTTTTTATGATCAAAAGAAATTGAAGTATGCTATCTTAGCATTATAAATGAGGATATCATAAGTTTAAAAACTGAGCTTGTGGTGTTGGTACAGGTGGTTTGATAAGGCGGCAATAGTAAGCCATGGAGAGGCAACACGGTCGCCGAATTTATGGAGGCTGGCGACAGTGCACCGAGTGGAGGAGCTCAAGTCCATCATACGAATGTTGCCCATCTGGGCCGCTGGAATATTGCTAGTGACGGCATCCTCACACCAGGGCAGCTTCACGATCCAACAAGCTCGTACAATGGACCGCCACTTCCCTCACAGTCACAGCTCCTTCCAGATCCCAACGGCCAGCCTCTCCGTCTTCTCCATCCTCACCATGCTCTCCGGCCTCGTCGTATACGAACGCCTCTTCGTCCCCTTCGTCTCACGCTTCACCGGGAACCCCTCAGGCATCACCTGCCTCCAGAGGATGGGAGTGGGCTTCACCATCAACATCCTCGCTACTCTCGTTTCGTCCTTGGTGGAGATCAAGAGAAAATCGGTGGCCGCCCGCTACAACCTGCTTGATGAGCCTACGGCCATTGTGCCCATCTCTGTCTTCTGGCTGGTTCCTCAGTACTGCCTGCACGGGGTGGCCGAGGTTTTCATGTCTGTGGGGCACTTGGAGTTTCTCTACGACCAGTCGCCCGAGAGCATGAGGAGCACAGCTGCGGCGCTCTACTGGATAGCCATAGCGTTTGGGAACTACATAGGAACATTCCTGGTGACCATGGTGCATAACTATACGGGCAAGGAAAGGAACTGGCTGCCTGATAGGAACCTCAACAGGGGAAGATTGGAGTACTACTACTGGCTTGTTAGTGGAATCCAACTACTCAATCTCGTGTATTATACACTGTGTGCCTGCTTTTACACATACAAGCCATTGGAAGAGCTGTTGGACGATGACACTGAGGAGCAAGATGTGGATTTGTCAAAAGATAAAGGCCCGTTTAAGGCATTCAGTGGTGCCAGTAATGGAGAGGGGGAGATTGAACTTCATGGAAGATACGACAAGGTCTAATGGTACATTAATTAACTTCACATTAGTAAATCGTATTCTCCATAACCATATATCGGATTTAATTAGAATAAATAAAGAAATATTATAATATTCGGTGTTGCCCTACTCCAAATCATAATATTTATGTATGGAGGTATCGATTTTGAAGTTAGGAATGCTCACCGGTAAGTTAACAAGACCAATGGGATTTATTGGACTACTGGCCTAAAAATATGTACAATGAAAAGTCTCACCTATGAGATTTATGTGTGAAATTCATATAAGTTGAGTCTTTTAATTAAATTGGTTACCACAGGAAGACTCATGTTGGGACTAATTTTGAAACTCATATTCTGAGTTTTTTTGTTCGTTGTCTCGATTCGAAGTGTAAATCAACTTTTTTTGTGATCAAAGACATTAAATAAATTATTTAGAACAATATGAACTTAATGACTGTAAATTTGTAAAGTATGTACGCCGTTTGACCAAAATCGGTTTTTTAGAGGCTACATGACGCGTTTTGGTTGGTTGGTCGCGACTCGCGACCCTTGATTTAGTGGGTCACGTGTCGCACGCAAGGCCACCTCACAACGTGCGACTCACGACTCACTAAAACATGAGTCACGAGTCGCAGGTCGGTGACATGCGTCGCTCATTGCCGAAGTGATCAATTTCTTGACCATCAGTGTACATGTCGGGAACTGATATAACCGAATTCAATGGGCCTTTTTTGGGTGATAGCCAAACCCATTTCTATATAAAACACAGAAAAGACCATTTTGTTATAAAAACAGTGAAGCAAACTGTCAAGCCCATTCATCAATTAATTCAGAATGATAACCAGCAAAACATAAGAGCAAACACACATGTAATGAAAATTTTAAGTGATCTTATTAACGTCATTGTCGTCTAACTTGTGTTCATCCATGTCTCAGATTGTAACTTTCGTGCTTGATCTCTCAAATTCAATAAAATTGTTCAGCTGGAGAACAGTCGGCACTAATTTATTTATAAACCCAAAACTTATTTTTTAATTTTTAAAACAAAGATAAATTAGATAATATTTAGGAAAAATCTAACAAGAAACCTAATTGGAAGGTTTTCTCAAAGAGTGAAATGCTAATGTCTTTGCTTATTTGGAGAAAGACATTAAGACCATAAAACAAGCAATCAATTCTCTAGCTCTTATTCTCGATTCTATCTTCTAACTGTTGGGTTTGTTTCAATTAAATGGAACAAGGCCCAAAGCCTATTTGGTGCAACTTAAGCCCAAATGGATGATAGGGTTTCTATATGAATTAGAAATAAGATTTGGAAGAGAGTGAGTGCCTCAATTGTTGAGAGAGAGAAGCAAAAGGGAGAAGAAGAGGTGCAGATTTTTCTGCAGATTTCCAGTCCGACCAGCCACGTTGAAGAGCACGATCGGAGGTCATTCAAGGTCCGATGATGCTGATTTTTGGAGTGAATGTTCTACACATATAGGTCTTCAAAGTGGACGGTGGAATTTGGGTTTTGACGGTTCGTTCTTCAGATACACGAGCTGCAAGTTGGCCCACCAAGTTGGTGAGATTTATCTTCTTCTTTCTTGAGTTTTGTTGCTAGTTCCAACACTAGGTTGTGTTGAGATATTGTGTATGCCTCTAATTTGATTAGAGGGATATTGTACCCATTGAAGTTGATAGTAGATGATTAAGAGGCCTAGAGGGTCCCGTGGTTTTTACTTCTCGTCTTGAGAAGGTTTTCCACGCTAAAATCTTGTGTGCATTGTGTTTCGTATTTGCTCTGTTTGTTGGTTTCCTATTTGGTTTGCACAAGTGTGGGAGAATTGATTCCGCTGTGTTGCATTTAACTGTTGTTATTTGATATTCTCCCTATCAGAGTGGTATTAGAGCCTGGTTGGCTTGTTGGGTTTTTCTGTGTTAAACGATGGAAGCTAATACAAGTAGAATGGTTAATCTGAATGGTTCTAATTATCATGTTTGGAGGGGCAAGATGGAGGATCTTCTTTATGTGAAGGATTATTATCTGCCGGTATTCAGTGAAGAAATGTCTGAGGGTAAAACTGATGGTGCTTGGAAATTATTTCATCGCCAAGTGTGTGGTTACATCAGGCAATGGGTTGATGATAATGTTTTGAATCATGTTAGTGGAGAGACAGATGCACGCATTTTATGGAGCAAGCTTGAGCAGTTGTATGCTCGAAAGACAGGGAATAACAAGTTGTTTCTGATTAAGCAGATGATAAGTTTGAAGTATCAGGATGGGAATCCTATGACAGATCATCTGAATGTTTTTCAGGGTATTATTAATCAACTTGCAGGAATGGGTATCAAGTTTGAAGATGAGGTTCAAGGTTTGTGGCTTCTGGGTACTTTGTCGGACTCTTGGGAGACGTTCAGAACGTCATTGTCTAACTCAGCTCCAGATGGTGTTATTACCATGGATATGGCTAAGGGGTGTGTTCTAAATGAAGAGACGAGAAGAAAGTCACAGGGTTCCTCTTCACACACGGAGGTCTTGGTTACTACACAAAGAGGCAGGAGTAAGAGCAGAGATTCGAAAGGCAGAGGCAGAAGTAAAAGTAAGAACCAGTTTGCTGATGTTGAGTGCTATCATTGTGGTCAAAAGGGGCATATGAAGAAGCATTGCCGGAAATTTAAAAGAGACACCAAATATGACAAAGGAAAGGGAAAGGAGCACAATAGCGGTGGCGATGATGATAATGCTGTTGTTATTACAGAGGAGTTCCTTGTTCTATGTGATGATGAAGAAACTATCAATTTGGCTCCTCAGGAGACCAGTTGGATAGCAGATAGTGGTGCCAGTATACATGCTACATCTAGGCGGGATTTCTTTTCATCTTATACAGCCGGTGACTATGGGAGTGTTAAGATGGGAAACAGAGACACGTCAAAGGCTATTGGCGTTGGAGATGTGAGCTTGGATACGGAAAATGGTACACTCTTGGTTCTTAAAAATGTTAAGCATATTCCTGACATTCGCTTGAACTTGATATCTGTAGGAAGGCTCGATGATGAAGGTTTTCATCATCACTTTGGTGATGGCAAGTGGAAGCTCACCAAAGGTTCTATGGTTGTGGCTAGAGGGAGCAAGTGTGCTTCGTTGTACGTTACTCGAGCTAGAGTTTGTGATGGCATTGTTAATGCAGTTGATGGTGAAGGTACAACTGAATTGTGGCACAGTCGGCTTAGTCACATAAGTGAGAAGGGATTGATGATGTTGAGCAAGAAGAATCTTCTACCGGGGATGAGTTGCACACCATTGAAGAAGTGTGAACATTGCTTGGCCGGTAAGCAAACAAGAATTTCTTTTAAATCATCTCCTCCTTCTAGAAAGCCAGAAATACTTGATTTGGTGTATTCTGATGTGTGT
Organism: Erodium maritimum; assembly: GCA_963921825.1. NCBI lineage: Eukaryota > Viridiplantae > Streptophyta > Magnoliopsida > Geraniales > Geraniaceae > Erodium > Erodium maritimum. Next base: position 18,131,537 of record OY997591.1, read on the forward strand.
GGTCCTATGAAGAAAAGGACATTGGGCGGTGCACTTTATTTTGTGACTTATATTGATGATCATTCAAGGAAGGTGTGGGCTTACACCTTGAAGACGAAAGATCAAGTGCTTGGAGTTTTCAAGCAGTTTCATGCCCTCGTTGAAAGACAAACTGGGAAGAAGTTGAAGTGCATCAGGACAGATAATGGAGGTGAGTATTGTGGTCCTTTTGATGAGTATTGCAGGGTCAAGGTATTCGACACCAAAAGACACCTCCGAAGACACCTCAGTTGAATGGGTTAGCTGAGAGGATGAATAGGACACTTGTTGAGAGGGTGAGATGTTTGCTTTCACAAGCAAGACTACCGAGATCCTTTTGGGGTGAAGCGTTGAGTACGGTGGTACCTGTGTTAAATCTCACACCTAGTGTTCCTCTTGGGTTTGATGTTCCAAATAGAGTTTGGACAGGTAAGGATGTCTCCTATGATCATTTGAGAGTTTTTGGGTGCAAGGCATTTGTGCACGTACCAAAGGATGAAAGGTCTAAGCTTGATGTGAAGACAAGACAGTGTATATTCATCGGTTATGGCTTGGATGAGTTTGGATACAGGTTTTATGATCCTGTACATAAGAAGCTAGTTAAAAGCCGCGATGTGGTTTTTATGGAAGACCAGAACGTTAAAGATATGGAGAAGGTTGTAGATCTTCCTCCATATAGTGATGACTTGATTGACTTTGATATAGTTCTTTCTACAGGTTTACAAAGTCAAGTTGAAGATGAAGTTCATGATGACCAGCAAGATACAGGCAATGTTGACATTCCAACAGAGGTTGAGGTGGATGATGAAATCCATGAGCAGTTTCCAGTATCTGTTGATCCACCAATTTTTCCACTCAGGAGATCTTCAAGAGATCGTCATCCTTCTTCAAGGTATTCTGTTGATGAGTATGTGTTACTAACTGACGGGGGAGAGCCTCAAAGTTATGAAGAAGCCATTGAAGATGAGAACAAAGAGGAGTGGGTTGAGGCCATGCAAGATGAGATGAAGTCATTGCATGAGAACCATACTTTTGAGTTGATTAAGTTACCGAAAGGTAAGAGAGCTTTGAAGAACAAGTGGGTGTACAGGGTAAATCAGGAAGAGAATTCCTCACGCCCAAGATACAAAGCTAGATTGGTGGTCAAGGGTTTCAGCCAGAGGAAAGGCATTGATTTTGATGAAATATTTTCTCCGGTTGTTAAGATGTCATCTATTCGTGTTGTTCTGGGTTTAGCAGCTAGTCTTGATTTGGAGATTGAGCAGATGGATGTGAAGACTGCATTTCTCCATGGTGACTTAGACAAGGAGATTTATATGGAGCAGCCAGAGGGTTTCGCAGAAAAGGGGAAAGAGGAGTATGTGTGCAAGCTACAGAAAAGTCTTTATGGTTTGAAGCAGGCACCAAGACAGTGGTACAAGAAGTTCGAATCAGTTATGGGGGAGCAAGGCTACCAGCAAACTAAGTGTGAACATTGTGTGTTTGTGAAGCGATTCTCTGATGATGATTTTATCATATTATTGTTATATGTTGATGACATGCTGATTGTTGGGAAGAATATTTCTAGAGTTGACATGTTGAAGCAGCAGCTGTGTCAGGTTTTTGCTATGAAGGACTTAGGTCCTGTGAAGAATATTCTTGGTATCAGAATTTCTCGCGATCGAGGCGCGAAGAAGGTGTATATGTCACAAGAGCAATATATTGAGAAGGTGTTGCAAAGGTTCAACATGGACAAGGCTAAAGTGGTTAGCTCTCCTCTTGCTACTCACTTTAAACTAAGCACAAAGGAGAGCCCTTCTACAGAGAAGGAGATGGAAGACATGGAGAGAGTTCCATATGCCTCGGCAGTAGGAAGCTTGATGTATGTTATGGTATGTACTAGACCCGACATTGCTCATGCAGTTGGAGTTGTTAGCCGTTTTCTGTCTAATCCATGTAAAGTGCATTTGGATGCAGTCAAATGGATTATGAGATATCTCCGAGGTACTTCTAGTTTTAGACTTACTTTCGGAAGTGGAGAACCTATGTTAATTGGGTACTCAGATTCAGACATGGCAGGAGATGTTGATAGCAGAAAGTCCACCTCTGGTTACTTGATGATATTTGCACGTGCAGCAGTTTCATGGCAATCAAGGCTTCAAAAATGTGTAGCAATTTCTACTACAGAAGCTGAGTATATTGCAACAACTGAAGCATGTAAAGAGTTGTTGTGGATGAAGAGATTCATATAAGAGCTTGGTCTCAAGCAGAAGCGGTATGTGATTTATTGTGATAACCAAAGTGCAATCCACCTGAGCAAGAATTCGACATTTCATGCAAAGTCGAAGCATATTGATGTGAGGTATCATTGGCTTAGAGATGCTCTTGAGGAGAAGTTGTTTGAGCTTGAGAAAGTTCACATGGATGTGAATGGATCCGATATGTGCACTAAGGCACTACCGCGAGAGAAGCTTGAGGTATGTTGCAAGATTGCCGGAATGGCAATGCCCTCCATTTATTGAAACGGGGGAGATTTGTTGGGCTTGTTTCAATTAAATGGAACAAGGCCCAAAGCCTATTTGGTGCAACTTAAGCCCAAATGGATGATAGGGTTTCTATATGGATTAGAAATAAGATTTGGAAGAGAGTGAGTGCCTCAATTGTTGAGAGAGAGAAGCAAAAGGGAGAAGAAGAGGTGCAGATTTTTCTGCAGATTTCCAGTCCGACCAGCCACGTTGAAGAGCACGATCGGAGGTCATTCAAGGTCCGATGATGCTGATTTTTGGAGTGAATGTTCTACACATATAGGTCTTCAAAGTGGACGGTGGAATTTGGGTTTTGACGGTTCGTTCTTCAGATACACGAGCTGCAAGTTGGCCCACCAAGTTGGTGAGATTTATCTTCTTCTTTCTTGAGTTTTGTTGCTAGTTCCAACACTAGGTTGTGTTGAGATATTGTGTATGCCTCTAATTTGATTAGAGGGATATTTTACCCATTGAAGTTGATAGTGGATGATTAAGAGGCCTAGAGGGTCCCGTGGTTTTTACTTCTCGTCTTGAGAAGGTTTTCCACGCTAAAATCTTGTGTGCATTGTGTTTCGTATTTGCTCTGTTTGTTGGTTTCCTATTTGGTTTGCACAAGTGTGGGAGAATTGATTCCGCTGTGTTGCATTTAACTGTTGTTATTTGGTATTCTCCCTATCACTAACCTCCTCTGAGATTGAAGAGAGAGTCCTTCTTAGTGATAGATTGATTCATAAGCACAAGTTGTTGGCTATAACTTGGAGTCCAAAGGTCAAATTGAAATGGCTCAAAGATGGGGATTGGCGCTCAAACTTCTTTCACATAGTTGTAAATATGAAGAATTTCAAGAAAAACATCTCCTAGATCTTTGTGCTTGTCATTACTTATGACAACCCTCTAGAGATCAAAAACCAAGCAACAACTTTTTTCTCAGACCTCTACAAGAAGTCGGAACAAATATATATATTGACTTGTCTTCCTTGCCTTTCAAGTCAATCTCCTCTTCTTAGGTTGAAACCCTTGAACATCCTTTTACTAAGAAATAAATTCTTGCTGCTTTAAGGGACTGCAATTGAGAAAAATCCCCAGGCCCAGATGAATACTCCATAAAATTCTATCAAAAGGGCTAGGAATTCTTGAAGAGGGATATCATCATGTTCCTCAATCATTTCCACTAATCCATGAACTAGGAAAAGGCTTGAACTTCTTTATAACCCTTATTCCCAAAATTCCTAGCCTTCAATCCGTCTCTGATTACAGACCAGTCAGCTTAGTACGAGGTCCTTACAAGATCCTCACAAAAATCTTGGCTTCTAGGCTCAAAATACACATGGATCATCTTGCTAATGATGTTCAATCAAGATTTATTGCAGGCATGCAGATCTGAGATGGGGTATTAATTGTTATAGAACTTGTGGATCATGTTAAATGATCTAAAGAGGAGGTGATCTTGTTTAAGGTTGACTTTGAGAAAGCCTATGACCATGTCTATGGGGAGTGTCTGCTGAAGTTATAAGAAACAATGGGATTTGGGGTAAAATGGAGATCTTGGGTCCTTTCTTTCTTTCAGGAATAGGTCTTAGTCGTCATTAATGGTTCTCCATCACCTGAGTTTGAATTGGAAAGAGGTATAAGACAAGGGTGTCCTTTATCTCCTTTGTTATTTGCACTTGTAGTAGAAGGCCTACATCAACTGATTGAACAAAGTACTAACCTTAACCTCTTCAGTGGAATGTCTTTCTCAGAAAATGGCCCTAAAATCCCACACTTCCAATTTGATGATGATAACTTGATTATAATCAAAGGCCAAACTGATCACTTAAGAAATCTCAAACACAGTTTGCATACCGTTCAGCTTGCCTCTGGCCTCAAGATCAACTTTCACATGTCCAAATTTATCCTTCTCAATACCTCGGAGCTCTCCGATCCTATGGTTTCATCATTACTTGTTTGTGAAGCAACCTCTCTCCCTCTCCCATATCTTGGTCTTCTTTTGGGAGCTGACCCTAGAAGATTAAGCTCCTGGAAATCTCTTATCAAGTCCTTCAAACCCACCTTATCTTACCTTCCTCTATATCACATGTCCCTCTTCAAAGTGCCTACTAGGGTCTTCAAAGAACTTGAAAAGTGGAAGAAGAAGTTTCTTTGGAATGGTAATGTATCAAGGAGAGTCATGCATAGGATTAGATTGAATAAAGTCTACATAACAAAGGAAGAGGGAGGACTAGCCATGAGAAATCTCCAAATTATAAATCTAGCTCTATTGGGTAAATGGTGATGAGGGTTTGCTCTTGATGAATCCTCTCTCTGGAAAAGGGTCATGTTCTAAGTTTGGCTAGAGTTGTTAAGACTAGAACCTCAACTCTTTCCTTTTATCTTCCAACTGTAGCCTCTTCAATCACATTCATTCTCTGTTAGGTGATGAAAAATTCAAATCCCTCTTTGGTCATCTTAGGTTATCTTGGTCTCTAGGGGATGTTAAAATTCTGATCGTTTGATACTATTTAAGAAAGATGTCACTTGGAATGTTACATCATATAAATGGGCATCTTTTCTTAAATAGTTTTATTGAAGACTATGCTAACATGCATTCTTAATAGTATGATGAGGAGGAGATGTGAAACTCGATGTATTGACTTGTCTGTTGACATCTCACTATTATAAATATGGACAACACAATAAGCATAATGAAATCAAACACATAGAGACACAAAGTTGTTTACCCAGTTCGGTACTGCATACCTACATCTAGGGCACTTTTCCAGTGAAAAAGTTTTCACTATAAGTAATCAATGCGCATACAAGTTTTCAGATCATTCAGATCAACCTTATGCTATTATTACAAAATGACAAATCTAATTCAGAGACTCCCCCTGAACATGAGATCTCATCTGAGTTCCACTCTTCGAGCACCAACAGGCTCGGATAGCTCTTAATCTTCTGTGTCTAACGTGGCTCTTCAATGTCCACCATGTAACTCTGTTACTTGATCAATCATATTTCAAGTACGAGCATATAACGTTCTCCTTCAGTTTACTTCCTCTTGAGCTCTTGCACCATGCCTAGGAATCTCAATCCATAAACTAAGGATCACAAACTGCCCTTCACGGACTTGCACCTGTAAATTCACTCACGATATGGGCGTTGAGTTCTGCGAGATATTTGAACTGAGCTTGAATGAATAGTCTTGTATTTATATCTCTTCTAACCCTTGCTTCATGGTTTCTAGGGTTTGGTGACTTCCGAGTCACATTGTAGCTGAGTCTCTTTGGTTTCCTTGTTCACCAACACTGAATCTCTTCATTTCTTGTTCAGCAAATCTTTCCAATCTTTATCCATGAAAATCTGCATGTGTATCTTTTGATCTTGGAAAGTAAATATAGTTGTTTCCTAACACAAGTAGTCTCTCTAACAAAGTGTATATATACGAATAGGAAACATATCTTTTATGGGATGAATGTGGACGTTCTGGCTGTCACTTTCTATAATGATGTTGACATTCTGTTCTGACATCCTTGTTCAGCTCCGTTTCCGGTTGTACACACATGATGTCACGACATCATGGTTGACATCTGGCTTGACACAACAGTTGTCAATCCTAGACTTAGCAACAATATCCCCCTTTTGCAATTTGTGGTGGCAATCACATATTAAGCCCCCCTTTATTTTGGGAAATGTGGCACTCATTTGAACCTCTTTACTATGATAGATGTTTCTATACTCCTTATAAGATTTGCATGCTTCTATACTTTTTCTCCCCTGATTCTAATAACAAATGGCGAAAGGTGTAGGCCCAACTCTCTTCATTGCGTCAATGTATTGTAAATCAAACGAATATTACCAAAATTGATAGAGGCAAGTTAAACAAGAGCAACCATAGGTCCTTGCAAGATAGCATCTATTACATCACAAGTTGTAGCTCAGACATGCCTAAGGCAATAAAGGTCACAATGAGAGTATTGCTAAAGTAAAACTAGTAGCAAATAAAACTTAGCTTTTCTAGAGATCATATCTTGAGGAGGGTACTTCAAGCTCAATATTTTCGAAGCTGTCTTCATCATCATCTTTCTTCGGTCTGTAATAATCTCTTGGAGAATGATCATTGCAACTTGTACCTTAGAAACAGTTGACTCATGATAATGTGAGCTCTTTGAATATCATGTGAGATCAGATTTATGACATCTTGGTTTGTTCTAAAGCAAGCATGTCGATCAAAATGGTTGGTAACAAAAGGAACTAAAGTTCAAAAGAGATGAGGTACCTACAACATATGTGATTCTTGCAAGTTCAAGAGTAATGCTGGAGTAGTGAGAGGTTGGGCACCAGTTTGCAATATCGATCTTAAATAGAGTGAAGTAAAGTGGTGTGAGTTCTAATGACATGAGCTTTTCTTTAGACAACCACTTTTTTCTGGAATTCCCGGTAATTTCTTTAACCACTCTATCTAGCTCAGGCACTACATTTTCTTCCTTTGATAGCCTACTTCCCAGATATATGTTGAGAGCCTCTTCATTGACATTTATGACCTATTCCTTACAATAACCTTACGAAACATCTCATCATTTGTCTCATCAAAACCTAAAAGGAGTTTTGTAACATATTATTTTATAAGATGAGGATACAATGGACCTACATCTTTAACAGTTTTCATCAACTGAGCATCTTCAAGAACCTTGAAGACCTTTTCCAAGCCTGATATTGTTGCCCACTCTAAGGTCCACTTCATCCTTCTTCAAGCAGCTTCTACTTTTCAGCAACTGCACATTAGTACAAATGTGAGATTCAGCCCTGATATACAATACCCATGAATCTATGGTAGTAGATAGATGAAGCTCTATATAGTAATTACATTTCGAAGGTGTAGTCCCACTGCCCTTCTTCAGATCATCCTGGAACTTCCTACAATCCCTTTTCCAATGACCAGGCTGTTGGTAGTAATAACAGATCTTCTCGGCCTCCCTTCCCTTCCTTGAGGACTCACCGGTCCTAGGAGGGTTAGGACCTTTCGGATGTCTGATCTTACCTACCAAGTGCATAGGGGCTTTCCCTTTGTCACTTCTAGTTCCCCTCTTGAAACTGGTTCCCTTTCTGACCACTAGAGCATCCTTGGATCCCTGATCTCTGATGTTCTTCTCAGCAGTTACCAACATGTCGTGTAACTCTGATATGGTTTTGTTCATATCGTGCATATGATAGTTCATTACAAAACCAGCATATGTACGAGGAAGCGAGCGTAGACCACGTCCGCTGCCATCTTGTTCTCTATCTTAAGATCCAGTCAATTAAGATGTTCGAGACATCCCTTCATTTTTAGGTTATGAGGACTCACAGAGCTCCATGCTGACATCTTGTAGGAGAGTAGTTCATTAAGGACATTGTATCTTACGATACGTGCCCTTTCTTTGAACATACCCTGTATGACCCCTAACATCTTATAAGGGTCATTAGAGTACTCCATGAACTGCTCCTGGAGATCCGACTCCATGCAGCCCAGCATAATACACGTTACATCAATGGCGTCGCTTAGGATCTTCAAGTATGCATCCTTAACGACCCTTGCAGCGCTATTAGCTGGCTCCTCAGGGAAAGCCTGGTCTAGGACATATTTCTTGCGTTCGAACTTGAGGACTATCCTCAGGTTCCTGTTCCAGTCCAGATAGTTTGTCCCATTGAGCTTGACTGTGTCAAGCATGGATTTCAATGACAAACTACTATTCGTTGATGAACTTTCCATACTGATCTACACGACAAGAAAGATTTAATCAGTAAACTGAAAGAAATCTTTTATGAAGATCAAGTTTAAACACCAACCGATTTTTTATCAAAATCAAAATAACCAAGAACCTTGATTCACTCGACTGAGCAGAACGAATGCTCACCACTCAATCGAGCTATGTAGGCTGGACCTCGTCCAATCACACAATGGTGACTCTTGGCTAGGGTACGTACTTGCGTGCACGGCTTACCCTATCTGATACCCTAGTTGAGAATCGTAGCCGGGTCCACCAATTTTCAACTATGACCCGACACTATATAGGTGTTCCACAAAGGCGCACGACACCCACATATGTCATCCAAACATATTACCCCGCTTTCCCATGAATGCTTCGCCAAGGCGCACGACAGTCATAGGACGAGGAGGTAGTAGATTGTTGAGAATATGGGAGGTATATGACATGACCCAATTTTACTTGTCTGGTTGTGTTTAAACTTAGGCACATCATAGATGCGATGAGCACATCAACTACATATCGATGCAATGATGTCTCAAATTACATTTAAGTAATTCTTCCTTCGAACTCGTCAACTACATCCCATGCAATGACGGTTCAAGGGCTCACAAACAAACGATTAAATCCGGTTTTGTCTTTTCATGTGAGGTGATTCGCTTGAATAATAAAGTTAAGCATGCATTCTACAACATACAATCATGCATAACTAATACCAAGCAAACATTAAATAAACGTGCACGTCATAGCCCTTAAAAAATTAAACACCAATCCGGTCTTGAGTTTCTTCGACTTCAAGCCGACGATATGGCTCTCCCACTCGCCTCTTGACGTTCGTCAACTCCAAGCCATCTCCTGCGGTCTCACCTCTTGAGTTACACCGACTCCAAGCTTACGATGACGGTTATAAATAAATACACGACTCGCAGGTCAGGAAAAAATAATTACACTTAAGTGGTACGACGACCACACAACATAATAACTACATGCTAACACTATCGACACACAGTCCGAGAAAAGCGGTAAATCTATCCGGGGCTATTAACGTGCACCATGCATAACCATCACATCATACAACGTGTTATCAAACAGTGTTTTATCAAACAGCGAGATATGATCGATTTTAATTAATTTCCAAGTTTCTAAAATTAATGAACGGTTTATTGAAACCATTTTCAAAACTAATTTTTCGAACGTTTAATTTTGAGGTTCGTCATGACAGTTCCAAACTCGTCACAATTCCCCAAACGGTTTAGCCCCGGCGTTTTGACTATCCAATAGTCACGACTCGACCTAACTCTGTCTAACGGAGCCCCGTCCGGTTACGGGATCGGCTCCCCGAGACCCGTCCGGTTACGGGATCGGCTCACCGAGAGTCCCGCTCTCGTGACCCTGAAAATTAAACTTTGTCCAAAAAAAAAATCAGATTTGAATTTAGTTTTAAACACTCAAATTTCAAGCATTAAATCCCCATGCAAGAATGTAAATCATGTTATCAATAAAGTACACATTCATACATGTTAAAACATGAAATTAAAAGCCTAACATGCAATTTTAAGCACTTTAAACAAAAAAAAAACAGCAAGCACTTCAAAATTTCCAGCTCCAAAACTAGAAATTTTCACCTCTTGTTTTTCCCGTTGGTAGCCAGGCTCTGATACCACTGTTGGAACTCGATGTTGTTGACATGTTGAGCATGAAATGCAGCGGAAATTAACCACGAATCGAAGAAGAAGCAACTACCAAATATGAATAACAAAGCTGAAAATTCAGCAAGGGTTCAAGAACATCACCTTGTGAATTTGATGAAGAAATTAGAAGAAAACACCAATGTATACACGGCTTGAGCCCATTGGACACCTACGTATCCGAGATGGAATCAAAACCAACCTACTTCTTGAGTTTGATCACTCAAGAACATGCACAGCCAACCTTGAAGATGGGAGGGAGGTTCGGCCAAGCTAGGAGAAAAAAGATGAAGTCTCTTCTCTCTTTCTCTACACTTGCATGTTATGAAAATGCCAACCCTTCTTGCATGTTAAGTTAAGTAGAATGGGTCATTTTACTTAACTCAATCATGAGCCAAGTGTCCTTGCAAATGTGCATGGTGGAGCTAATAATAAACTCAAGATTATTAGCTAAGTGCAAAATGGGTCCCACCCATTAAGGTTAACAAGACTACTAAATCACTTAAAGACTTTTGGTTCTTGTTGGGCTTAGCTTATGTGGGCCGGTCATGGGCCTCTCCAAGAGAGCCCATGTCGAGCCCATCATGCTTGCCCGTCCACTATGGAAATTCCCAACACGTCTCCCTCCGACTCAAGTCCGTTGCGTTCTTATCGAGTATCAAACTATTGGTGTGACCCTTAGCTTTATGCACGTTGGTAAGATCAACATAAAATCTCATTTTACTTGATCTTACATAAATGGCGACTAACGAGACTTAGTACATCCTGACGCTGTATAGCGAGTTGACCGTTGTCTATTCTAACCTTTCCGTCGTCATTGTCATTATCCTCTTATCTCCGATATCTTGATTGAGATAAGGCACAGAGCCGTCATCCTTATAATTATCAATCACTGTTCCTCGATATGTGAGATTAATTGACTGTAAGATACCCGATATCTGATGCATGGTCATTCTATTCTTTCAGTCAACCTCGATCGAGTGGCCTCGAACGGATATCATGCTCATATTGTAATATGAGGGATAAATCCCTTAGCCGTCTCTTGTGTAACTCATGCAGTCATTCTCTAAGACAATCCTAGCCGTTATGGAAGCCCAGTCACGGTGCAACGTTGGGCTTTCAGGTCAAACTCAGTTGTTTACTGCATAGCTACCACAGAGACTCCTCGGTCTAAGGATACCTGACAAGCTACGACTCTGAATATATTCATGACTCAATCTATGGAACATATTCAAGTCGGGTCGTCTAATATCAGGTCCCACCTGACATCTATGATCAGACTCCGAAAACCTTTCCAATGACTAATAGAACTAAGTCATCAAGAGTCATCTTTCACACTAGTCGCTTCTAGCGAAGCTCGTTGACTAGGGACCTCATCGATTGTGATCGATCCCGATATGTGGTTCTATTTCTTTGGTGGATATAGATCAGATCACAAATTGATATATTACTTCAACATAAAAGTAATATAAAGCTGCTTTAATATTATTTCAAACAATGATAATTACATTTGGATATTTACGATTGGACTACGGGAACTAAGACTAACACGGACTTGTACAAAACCTGAATAAAGACAACACATTAGTAATTATACACGAAACCTAAATAAATACAATAATAAGAAAGAAAAGGTAATGTACATACGCTTAATTGAAAAAATAGCAACTCCTTATCGCATTCATCGAGTTGATGGAAGTGTGGCTTGTTCATGGGGATGTGTGTACACACTATGACGCCAATAACCCGCACGACATCCCTCAGTTCCAGGGTGCCTGTGATGTCGTGACCGTCATGCCCCAATATAAATTTTCCACCTTCCAACATCATGTCCTTCAGCCTACAATGGAAGTTTTTGTTTGCCACCGGGCCATTTTTCTCGGTTTTCGTTTTCTTTGTGGAAGGTTGAGACTCTTCTCCCTCCATCATTGTAGCCACGTCTTCATCATCCTCCATGTGCTCTAGGCAACGGATGTTGGGGGCGTTGTCCCGGGTGTTGGAGGATGCTACCTCACTAATGCTAGGAGAAGGGGTTTCACCATCCCTTATCCGTCGCATTGGAGGTACGCGCGCTGCTGATGATTGTGTTGAGGCTACATTTGTGCCCCCGATTCTAATGATTGTTGATATCGTTCGGGGGCGAGCAAAAAATGTAGTCTACTATAGAAGAATGCATTGTTTTTTCCCCTTCCTGCAAACTCATTATGAAATTCAGAAACACAAACATTAATTCCATCTTAGCAGTAATTACACTTCAACAACAGTAATTACACTTTCAAGTCCATTAACAAAACAACCATTAATTCAATTAAACCTAGTTTCACATACTTTCAATACGAAGAACATCATCACTCAACATTTCTTCCTTTTTTCTATCCTAAATCATTCGATTATAAACATAATCATGGTCTATAATGTTAGTCTTAGTGCCCGTAGTTCAATCCTAAATGTCCAAATGTATATATCATCGTTAGCAATAAAATTAAAGCGGCTTTATATTACTTATGTGTTGGAGTAATATATCGATGTGTGCTCTGATCTATGCCCACCATGCGAATAGAACCATAGATCGAGATAGATCACACTCGATGGGTCCCTAGTCAACAAAGCTTCACTAGAAGCGACTAGTATGAAAGATGGCTCTTTATGGCTTACGTTCTGTTAGTCATTGGAATGGGATTCCGGAGTCTGATCATAGATATCATGTGGGACATGATATTGGGCGACCCGCCCTGAATATGTGCCATAGATTAAGTCATGAACATATTCAGTGTTGTAGCTTGTCATGTATCCTTAGACCAAGGAGTCTTTGTGATCGCTATGTAGTCAACAACTGAGTTTGACCTGAGCCTAACGTTGTCCGTAACAGGGCTTCCATAACGGCCAGGATTGGCTTGGGGACGGGCTACATGAGTGACACGAAAGACGGCTAAGGGATTTATCCCTCATACTAAGGTATGGGAAAGATATCGGTTCTCGGCCACTTGATCGAGAGTGACTGGAAGAATAGCATGGCCATGCACATGATACTGGGTATCATATCTTCAGTCATCTCACATATCAAGGAACGGTGATTGAGAATAATAAGGATGACGGCTCTATGCCTTATCTCAATCAGGATATCGGAGATAAAAGGATAATGACAGGGACGACGGAAAGGTTAGAATCGACAGGGTCGATTCGTTATGTAGTGTCAGGCAATACTAAAGTCTCGTTAGTTGCCACTTAAATAGGATCAAGTAAAATGGGATTTTACGTTGATCTATTGACATGCATAAACCTAAGGGTCACATCGGAGGATGAAACTCATTGACACATTTATGGAGAATGGCCAAAAGGGAGTTGTCTCGGGACATGACCAAAACTGGGTTTTGGGTCATGTGCCCGTAAGTGAATAGGACTTTACGGATCGAGACAAGGCTTGGAGTCTTGGGATTGATCGCGTCGGATAGTGTTGGACATTTCCGATATGGAAGGCTTGGAGGCGATGAGCGAATCACGGGATCTCGTTGGAAATGGCCACGGGCCATGTTCCAAGAGGCCCATGAAAGGCCCATGCAACCAAGGCCCGTGGAACTAATTAATCAAGTCTTGATTAATTAGTACTAAGTAAGCAAGACAAGGATTAAGGTGTTGGTGATTCACCACCTAACCCAATCTTGTCTTGCCATACTTAGTCCTATTTACACCTTACTTGACACCATACTTGTCCCATGCCTTTAGTTGGACAAGTATGGGTTTTGTTATGTTTAAGTCATCTTTTTTCAACATAACAAACACAAGACAAGAATAGGAAACACATTTTCTCTCCCTCTTCCATGGCCATTTCGGGTTTGGCTAGTTTCCTCCTCCATTTTTGTGTTCTTGAGTCCTCAAAGAGAAGAACTACGTGGCTTTGATTCCCATGTGGATACGTAGGCGTCTTGGAGACTCAAGCCAATCATTCGTTAACCGGTGTTCTTGTTTTGGTAAGAACTAGTGCTGAATTTTTCTCTTGTGAATCCATTCTTTGTTAGTTGTTTCATGGTTTTAATCGTCTCTTGGTTTTCATTGATTTTCCGCTGCGAGTTGGTTCATCTCCAACCCTACCTCGAGACCCAACATATAAGTTATCTAAAAATGAAACATTTGTAATTCTGGCATCTGAAAATTTCATTTCTTGAAATGAATAATGTTAACAACCTTCTAAGTCGTAACCTTAGGTAATTAGCTTCTATGTTAGTTGTACGTATGTATGTTCTCTCAAAACAATGCTCACTTTTTTTCTCACTGAAACAATGGGTACACAAGAATGTGGTCTCCACACACGTCATCAAAGGCACTGGAAAGTATATTGTATTGAGTATATATAGTTGATGAAATGAATCCATCAATAACCGACCAAGTTGGTAAAGGGATATCACCTCTCATCTCTAATGAATCCATCATCATCAATCACATTCACATTTTTATTAGGGTTGTCTCCACCTTTTACCTTCAGATCCTTTGATTAAATGGTCATCAACCCAACCCTAAATTTCGACTCCCCCAAACCTATAACCCAATCATAAATTTTGAATTCCCAAGCCCAACCCCCAGATAATGCGTAGCCCCCAAACCCAAAACAAAACCCTAAATCATAACCTATGGAACCTTAAACAACAAATCCACAAAGCAAACTTACAGAACAACAAGAGAGGAGAAAATATCAAACTGTAGAGAGATAGTCGGTGAGGAGTTGGTCGGAGAAGAGGACGGGAGGGCTTGGACATTGCAGCTACAGTGGGAGATGGTAAGGCGTTAGTCTGAGACGAGGCCGTTGTAGGTTGGAGATGGTGAGGCGGTGGTCAGTGACGAGGACGCGAGAGAGAGGGTTGGACACGAGAGAGAGAGCAAGGATGAGAGAAAGATAGAAATGAGAGGCAGAGAGAAAATGAGGAGGTCGTTCACGTTGTTGACCTAATATCGGTCTTGTCCCGACGGATCCATCATCCTTCGGGAGGCTTTTTAAGCGAAACGACAGCGTTTCACGTGCAACACTTAGCGAAATTTCAAATTTTCTATAGAAGCCTACCGACGGATCCATGCATCCGTCGGTACAATCCCGTTGACTCCTTTGACCAATGAACGTCATCATTCCCGACTATCGTTTTATTGATAATTGAACGTTACAATTACTTAGCATGCCATATATAGAATATAAGATTATATAGCACTCGTAACATATCACATTTATAAAATCAACGAGCCAATGTCATACCTTACTTTCGTAGTACCGAACATGTTGGAACATAGTGGAACTGACCAGTTCAATCAATACGTATGGCGGTCGTTCGTATATTATACAATCAAGACCGTTCATATCATACGTAATATCCTAATTATTATCCGTTTGCAAAAGAAAGTTTAACTGGGCGGTTTAAATGTCGTGATCTTTGTGGTCAACTACGTTTTAAAATTTTAGTCAACTTACTTTACCCACTGAGGCCCGGAGGCCCTTACTTTGGTTTATTTTTTTGTCAAAGACTTGTACTAGTCTCTTCTTTTTTGTACTAGTCTTTTCTTTGTTAGGCTTTCTATGTCTTCCCCAATCTTCATCTTGACGATTCAATAAAACCATTTTTTTAGCTGATAAAAAAACGATATTGGATTTGAGACTAAACTCAGTAGATTTAGAAGTTGAAAAAGACAGAGAGACTACATCGAACTTGGACAGGGGAAATGGTCTACAAATGAAGCGAAGAACTCAGACCACCGACGATATTCATAATCGTAGCCATGAACATCGTCGGTGGCAATAGAAAAAGAAAAGGTTAGGGCAAAAGGACAGGGGTTTCTAAGCTTTTTAGAGAGAAGAGGTATTCAACAACTATTGTACATATGCATAATACGGGTGACATGCATAAGGAGTGGTGAGGCAATCTCTCTCTAGAAGTGCTCTAACCTCTCTCTACCCCTGCCCCCTTTTTTAACCCTAGCTTTTCTATTTTCGTCGCCGGTGTTTTCTCTGGCCTTTGGGTAGGGAAGAGGCCGGCGGCTACTCTCTCTTCCGTTCTCTTCCCTCTTCTTTTCTACCCCTATTTCTCAGATCTGTCTTCCTTTCTTCTTCGGTGGGCTTCTCTTTGATCGTTGTGAGAGAGTTGCTAGAGGTGCTTCGGGGGGGGGGGGGGTGGTGCTCCATCGTTCGTTTCCTCGCTGACACGCGCGGATCTGATCCTCTGGACTCAGATCTGAACTAATTTGGCTTCTGGTGGTGTTGGCCCCAGTTGGCTCTTCACGGCGTCCTACGAGTTGTTTTGGGTTGCTGGTGATCACCGTTGTCGGAGAAGAGGGGACCTGTGGAGCTGGGGTTTCACCGAATTTCTTCCTTCCACAGTGGCGAGTGGGACGACTTTCTCATCTTTGGGTGGAGATTGTTGCGTTACTAGTTCCTCGCCCGTAGTTCTACTTCCTTTTCGGAACCTGAGGTTCGGTAGCTCTTAGAGAAGCTTCTTCCTGTCCGGGCGTGTGCCGATTCAAGACTAGGTGGGACGAATTTTCAACTTCTTCAGTTGTTGATGGTTGCGGTTCTCTTGGTTGTTCGTTTCCTGGGCTCAAGTGGTTGGACCTCGCCTCGATTTCGTCTCTGCAGTTCCAAGTATCCTCATCCTCCCTTCATCTTGATCTGAGCTATTCTTCCCCTCCTCAACCACTATTGGTGGTTGGGGCCTCACGGTTCGCGGTGTTGGCCGTCGTGAGGTGTTCGACTTTGTGCCTTGTTTGAAGTTATAGCCAGTTTCGAAGTAGAGAAAGGAGGTGTTTTTGGTTTGTCGATTTTTGGAGGTTTTTGGCTTTGCTGGCGACGGGTTTGGGTGTGGAAGTTGTTGCTGGTACTCTGAGCTTATTTTGGGGGTTTGTTGTCATGCCCCAAATCCGGTATTGACCGGACCCGAAACGTGACTTAGTGAAATTTAAATAATAACAGTTTAAAACAAGTAATATCTGATAAAGATAAATTAAATACTCAACAGAAGTTCGAAACACTGAGTCCTACGCTCAGTCAAATACATAAGTCCAAAAACATAACGTACGTCTCTACGAAACATAAAATAAAGGTAATCCCTGACCCTCGCTAGCCCCATGCTCCGCGATGTCCTCTACTCCAAGTCAAAGCTACTACCTGTAGAAAACACGGTAAGGGGTGAGCTTGACGCTCAGTAGGAAAAACCACGAAAATCACCTCTTTACGAATTTACAAAGTACGTAGTTCCAAGGTTTAAAGTTTAAGGTTTAATACAAGGCTTGATAAAATCGATACGACACTTTAACCATTTTAAAACAATACTCAGTTTACCCGGTCACTCACCAGACCAACAATCTTCAACCTTAACTCAACACTAGTCGTTAAACAGATGCAACACCGAGGGAACAACCAAAGATAATCACCACAGCCACATGCACCGTAACACTCCAAACATAGCAAAGCTCAATAAAAAAACCAAGACAAAATCAACACAACCAATTCACACACTTGCACGGTCTCGGGAGTAACCCGCTCGGCCCGGCGTAGCCGCACGCAACTTTCCCCAACACAAAGTCGGGAGAGGCGATCGACCTCATCGCGGAACACATGCCCAGCCTCTTCGCGATACAATCTCATCGCGGAACACAACGTTTTACCGATACACGGAAGGCAGGGAAAACGCCTCTTCGCAGAACAACCTCATCGCGGCATCGCGGAACAACCTCATCGCGGCACAACACAGCGTTTTACCTAGTGCTAGTCGGAAGGTAAGGAAACCACCTCATCGCGGGACACAGCGTTTTACCGACTCAAGGTCGGAAGGTAGGGAAACCACCTTTCTCTAATAACCAAGGCACTCACAATCACAATCACAATCACAATCACAATCACAATCACAATCACAATCACAATCACAATCACAATCACAATCATACTCACACAACGATCACGTACTTACCATAACTTACCGACACCACTCTCCACGTGGTAACCCCACCGGCTTAACCGGTATTCAATTCCCAACATCCGCAAATCAACAGATCATATAAACAGGAATACAATCAACCAATCACTAATATGCATCACCAAGTTCAACTCTACTCGTTTTCATGTTCGTTATTTATTAACCATTCAAACACACAGAGCACACAAGCAGATACATTCAGCAAACAATCCTACAGGCGCGACATTGCCCGATTCTACCAGCACGACAATTTCCCAAGACAGTAATCGTTAATGTACACAATGTATACGTCTACACTAGTTGTTCACATCCTACATGCATACTAGTTCTTTAACCGGTTATTAAGTTTCCCTATATGCATTCTAGTACAACCGAAATGAAGCGGGTTTCGAGGTAATCCCTGCCTCAGTCTCTATATGGGTCGCCAAGCTGCTGACGTCCTGGCCAACTCCGGTCTTCTCCGTGCTCGGGGTAAAGGCATGGTTTTAACACAAAAGGGACGGTCATCAGTCCCGGTCCAGTCCGTAACGGTCCTCATATTTTATTATCAGGTAAGTCCTTAAGTTATGAGATCAGTCCTTTAAATTGTCCGAAGTCCTTGACTTTATCTGATTTTAGTCCTTTTTATTTAATTAATATTTTAATTAAACTGGTCTGACCCGGATCTGACTCGAGTCCGAAACCTGGACCCGAATCCGACCCGGATTCGACCCGTCCAGGCTCAGACCCAGACCTGACCCGAGCCTGACCCAGACCCGGATCCAGATCCGGTACAGGATCCGGACCCAAGCTCGGTCCGGTACAGGCCGAGGCCCAGATCACTGCAGGCCCAAGCGCGCGGACATGAACCGGCCCAAGGCTCGTCAGAGACGAGCTAGGGTTGCGATTCACTCCGGCGATGGTGGCGGCGGCGGCGGAGCTCGAGGGGGTTCTTCACAGCGGTGGAGAGGCGTTAGGAGGCTCGGGAGAGGAGATGGAAGTCGATGGTGCGAGGCTGGAGCCTCTCCGGTCAGGTCTGACGCCGTGAGAGCTCGCCGGCGTGGAAAACTCCAGATCTGGAGCGCGCTAACTCTGGCGAACTTCTCTCCGGCAAAACTCGGACAAATCGATCTCTCAAGGTTCGATTCTCGATCAGGGAACGACGGGAGAGGTGGATTGAGGTCGGGAAAAGGCTCACCTGTGCTGGATTTGGCCCGAGAAGACGTGGTGAAGCTCGACGGTGCGACGACAAGGTTCGGTCCGAGTCGAGGAGGAAGAAGAAGGAAATGGAGAAGGGTTTATGGTTCTTTGGTGTGGTCAGGAGGTGAGGGGGTTGTCGGGTGGAGGTAGAAGGGTGAGACGATGAAGCCGGAGCTCCGGCGACACTGCGCGAAGACGAAGGCGAGCGGTCAGAGAAGAGGAAGAGACGCGAGAGAGAGAGAGAGAACGAGGCCTCGGGTTTCATGCGCAGAAATGAGAGATGAAGCGGCGCGAGAGGGTGTTAGCGCGCTAGGGTTCGCGTGGTCTCAGTTCGTGGAGTGGGCTTGCGCGCGCGACTTTGGGCCTGGTCTGGCTCGGCCCAACTTCAGGGTCTGGCTGGCCCAGGCCTGATCCCTCTTCTTCTTTTTTTATTTCTCTTTTCCCTTTTTCTGAAAACGATCCAAAGTTAACTCGTTCTCCAACCTCGATGTTCCAACAATAAAATTAGGTATAAAAAGTCTCGGTCTTTACAGGTGTCTGGACTTCATGTTTGTAAAATCGGGGTATGTTAAGACATGTTTTAGTTGTGTTGTTTTTCTTGTTTCGTTGGGTTGTTTGTGTGCCCGTTTGCTCTGCCTGTTCTTGTTTGGTTGCCTTTGTTGGCACTCGGTTTACTTCAGGGTGTAGTTTACTTAATCGTTGTTTTTCTTCTTGGGTAAGAGTCATGTTTCTACCCCTGCGTGGGTTTGTTTGGATGGATTTGTACTGTTATTTTGTTTTCTTAATATGAGTTATATGTGGGTATTTAGACCTGTGTTTACCCAATGTTTGGGTTTGGTGTCACTGGTTTGAGGTGTCTAAATAGCATGTTCTTGATTGTAATTGAGGGTTCGCCCTTGACCTTGTTTTCACTTTCGAAAACTTGGTTCTTTTATATAAAAAATTACTGATAAAAAAACAACTATTGTACACAACTTTTGAGCCAACTGTAGGTTCTTATTAAGTTTTAAATACTTTTTTTATCAGCAAATTTATTAATGGGACAAGTTTTCAGTGTGAAAACAAATCAAAGGGAAGACCCTCATCAAACAGAAACAGAGCATGCCCACCCGGCATCTCAAACCAAATCTAATACACCCAATCTATGGGAACACCACGTGTCTCTTACCCAGATTTAACTAACAAGAAGTAAACCTAGCCCAACCAGGGGCAACAAACTAACATCAAAAGGTCTAAAACCTGATTATAATCAGATAAAACAACCTCAGGCCTCAGGCCAAGAACAAACAGGTGAAAAGCCAAACAAGAAACCCAAAAACCACCGGTAGAAGCAAGTGTCACCAGAGCAACTATCCGAACCCAGAACCAGATCCAAACCCCCTGAAAATCCGCTACCCAAAGCCCCATACCATCCTCTCCTCAAGAATAAGGCCACACCGGCCAGGTCAACACGACCAACACAACACGGTGGCCACCACCGACACACCGTGTGACCCCACCTACTCTGGGGCGAGAGGAGAGAAACAGACAGAGGTAGAGGGAAGAGCAGAACTAACCAGGAGAAGGAAATGGTTAACTCAAAGATCGCTGGACGAGTAGACCAAAGCCGATTGAGCGCCTAATCAGTGTCCCCGTGGCCAACACCAACAGGAAAATCGGGCCCAGACGACCCGAACTTTGTCACCGGCGACGAAGCGAGACGTAGATCTAGACGAGCCTTGACCGACAGCGATCGAGGAAAATAACCGAATCCCTTTACACCTACCAAATCAGACGGCTAGACTATCCTTTACACTGCTCAACTTCCCAAAGAGAAGCCCACCGGAGCCAGCACTCCAAGGTGAACTCTTCGGCGAGTTTGTGAACCATCTCTCTAAAACTCCACTGGTATAGAAATCGAGGAAGAAGGCCACAAAGCGAGAGTATCCGGACCAAAAGAGATGATAGGGGAGGGGAATCGATCACCAGAGAGGTATAGAGCTCCAGCAACGAAGAGGCGTGGATCTAAAAGATCAATTCTAGCCCCAAACTTACCAAAATCAAAGGGAGAGGGAGGCGGAGGGAAGAAAGAGAGGGGAAAGAGAGGTGAGGCCCGGCGATGTCCATGACGGGAGGCCATGGCCACCGTCGAAAGCGGCAGGGCAAAGAGAGAAAGAGGGACAGCACATCTAAGGTTTGGTGGGTAGAGAGAAACAAGAGACTCTCTTATATTATGTATATTCTATTTCTCTCATTTTCCCTTTATTAAGTTTTAAATACTAAATCATATTCTATCGCTTGACTCGGTTTCAACTGGTAAAATTTGTTCGGTTTCAGTTAAAGACGGATCCAATTATTAGATCCTGGTTCATTGGACTAAATAATTGGATCCAATTATTAGATCCTGCTTCGTAAGACCCAATAATTGGACTCGTTGATGGCTATTTTGAATAGCAAGTTTTGTTTGAAACGTTCCCATACTCTTAATTTTGTCCTGTTTCTTTTTTTATCCCTTCCAGAGTATGTGTTTTGAAAGTACTGCGCCAACAATAGCAAAACAAACGAAGAAAAAAGACAATTGTTATCACAACTTGTCACAATCCACACACTGTGCTACGCCCAACTTAATTATGTAGTACATCTCTCGGTGACCTTTACAGGGAGGCCGCCTTTCATTCTGAGAGTGAGCGAGAGGACGTGCTCCCTACACGTGTCCTTATCCTGAATGTCGAGCCTAAACCTCTCCATAACAGACGCTGCAATGGCCTTCATCTGAATATACGCCATGTCTTTGCCGAGGCATATCCTGGGACCCGCATGGAATATCGGGTACCGGAACGGGCTCTCCTGCCTACACATCCCCTTGTCGTCAATCCATCTCTCCGGCGAATACTCCCGGCAGTCCTTCCCCCAGATGCTCTCCATCCTCCCCATTGCATAGGCCGTGTACGTCACGAACCACCCCTTCCCCACGAACGTCCCGTCCGGCATCACGTCATCTTCCAGGCACTCCTTCGTGTCCACCGGCACCGGCGGGTATAACCGCATCGCCTCCGTTATCGCCGCCTGCAGGTACTGCATGTCCCGGAGCTCCTCGTACCCGTACGCTTCCCCGATGCTCTTCCCGTAACGCTCCCGGACCGTTTCCAATTCGTTTAATATCCTCTGCTCCACTTCCGGTTTGGAGGAGAGAAGCCAAAAGAATGAAGTCAGGGCCGAGGAGGTTGTGTCCCGGCCCGCGAGAATGAAGCTTATCACGATATCTCGGAGGAACTCGGGCGAGTTCTCGTCGTCCCGGATAAACCGGGACAACAAATCCTCGTTGCTCCTCTGCGTTTTGTTCTCCATCCTGGCCCGGATTATGTTCTCCGCAAACTCGTGAACGGTGGCGATTGATTCTCTGAGCCGCTTCTCGGACCCCAAATTGAAGTACTTCTTGATCCGGCACACCGTCTGGAAAACGTACATAAACCGGCCGGAGCTGAGCGTGGCGGCGTCTTCGAAAGCGAGCATGAAGTCGGCGCCGGCGGTGCCGTTGCCGCCGAGGCAGCCCGGGTCGACGTCGAAGGCCACCTTGCATATATTGTCGAAAGCGAATCGCTCCAGGACGTCCTGTAGGTCGACGACCCGCCCGGAATCGGCGGCCCGGGCGAGGGCGGGGATGAGTCGGGTCCGGAGCTCGAAGGTGACGTGCTCCATGGAGAAGACGCGGAGTGACTTGGTATTGAACTCGTAGCTGGCGGTCTTGCGCTGGACCCTCCAGAGGTGGCCGTCGGAGTTGAAGATGCCTTTCCCGAGGAAGTCGCGGAGGAGGGCCAGGAATTTGGAGCCCTTGGGGAAGTTTTCGAAGTGGGTCTTGAGCATGTACTCCACGTTCGCCGGATTGGCCGTGATGATGCCGTGGATTTTGCCGGGGCGGCGGAATGTGGCGGTGTTGGTGGGGCACACGGCGAGGACGTCGGCCATCCAATCGAGGAAGCGGTGGCGGTTCTGGAGGAAAACGGGTAAGGACCCAATTATGGGGTAGATTTTGAAGCCGTAAACAACGGGTTTGTTTTTGTTTTTGTTTCTGAGGGAAGTATACGAGTCCAGATAGAAGAAGAGAAAGAGGGGAATAAGGATGAGGAAGAAGAGAGATGGCAGAGATAAGAGGTCCATGGGAGGCATGTCTCTGTGATTGTTGGCAACAGAGTCTATATATTGAGAGGGAAATGTAGGAGATGATAAATGGATGGTTTATAGAGTATCCAAGGGATTTCTTCTTTCAGCAGCATTACTCCCAAATGATTTCTTTTATTCACACCACATTGATAGTTATATGTGCTTTTGATTCGCTCAACTCTGACTTAGTATAATAAATATCACAAAATAATTTAGTCAGCAGACAACAAAAATTACAAGACAATTCCTACATCATCCCGAAAGACTACCATCCACTTCATCATCTTCGACAGTGCTAGATTTAAGAATTCATACAAACAGTCAAAAACCAAATTGATTTTTAAAATTTAAACTTATATTTGTATAATTTGATCAAAAATATGAATCAAGACTGTCTCGTAAGTTTAGAGTGGGGTTCTATATATGATGCCGCCTAGGTGCCCCGTGTTTCGATGACTGCAAAATTTATTTGTGTTTTTCACCGGTTGTTTGGATCCAGATGATGAAGTGTATGGTGGTTCACTACCGGTGTTTTGTCCTTGTCCCTCTCTTTGGTGTCTTCGTCTTCATATCAATTTCTAGCACGTGTTGTCGTCCTTTGGGTGTGGAAGCATGGCGTCTGGCCTTCTCGGGTTGAGAAGGATGATATTTGATTACTACCTTGACGTTCACTGTTTACATTCAATACATCCTTTAGTGAGGGGGCACTATTTTATAGTAATTATAATACACAAATAAAATTAAAAACATTATATTACATAAAAAAATTCTATTTATTACGGGTGTCAAAATTTTATATTTTAAAATATTATCAATCATAATATGATAAAAAAAACATATATATACAATCATGCCATTCTTCGTCTATTAGATGTTTATAACAGAATTCCACTTATTCTTCCTTACTATTTTGTAAAAAATTATTTACATAATCGAACTAAATTTATTATATATAAATCTTTATTTTTTTACTCTTAAAAACTCATTTGTTATACTAAATATGAATATCTATAATAAAATGTTACTAATTAAAGATAAAAAAAAGTTAAAAATTAAAAACACATATTATTTTGGAAATAAAAAAATAGAAATTTAATATGATTTTTTTTATTAAAACCAGTTTTTTTAATAAAAAATATATAATGACTATTGATTTATAACAAAAAAGTACACCATATCAATTGAGTTACTAAAAATGAATATACATGACGTAAAAGATTAATGTAATGGGCCTAATAAAGATCCATGCTATAGGTTAGAAAGCCTCAACAAGTCTAGAATTAGAATTATCAGAGGGCCATCTATCAAAATTACATAGTTAAAAGTCATTGGACAAAATTTGAGGCAAGACACGTGCCCCCCTGAGCCCCTAATGGCTCCGCCAGTGAATACATCTTCGATTGAATTCGTCTTCTATTGTATAGAGAATTATCACTTACATCCAATTTGGAGTCAAGAAGGAAATGACATAACAATACAAGGATGACAATTATACGTCTTATATCTTCTCCATATCAAGAGACAAGGTGATTTACATAATGATAAAAGGTTAAGTTGGTTTATTCATCTTGATGTAGCTTGGATGATCATTGTGGTCTGCTAGATATCACTTCTGACTTTTGGATGGAATATAAATTTCTAGCCCATTATCAACGTTGTATACTTATAGTCACATGAAAAATCCAAACTGATTGAATCTTAGGAGCCCAACTAAATATATATTTTTACTTATATTCGAATATAATATACATATATATATATAGAGACAGAGATAATTGGGTGTGAACCACCTTTAGTATGTGAATCTGAGAGTCGCATCAGGTTCGTCCATCGCACATCATCTACGGATCCTAGTTAAGAGCGCGAATTCGGACCCAATCTGGTCCACACACCTATGCTTAGGGGCAAATAGGTAATTTAGCCATCTAATTAAACCGCCTAATTGGAGATTCTGTCCAAGCAATCAAGATCTCTGAAACTCGATTCCAAATAAAAATTGAGACTTAATTCGTCGGAGATCGCAATTGCGACCAGCTCTTCGGAGATCGCAATTGAGAACCAGCTTGTCCGATATCGCAATTGAGAACCGGATCGTCGAAGATCACAAACTAAGAACCATCTCGTCGGAGATCGCAACTGAGAACCAGATCGCCGATGATATTCACATAAATGAGAGGATTTGTTCAATCGAGTTATCATCGACAATATCTAAATATTCATATGGAAAAGGATTTGATTCTACTATCGCTGTGAAATATGTTATTGCATTGCCTAGAACAGTAAATTAGAATGCTTGTATTCTCAAACCGTTTAGTGATGTTTGTTTTCTTAATTCTTAATCTTGTTGTTCTGTATCTACAAACGAGAATGCATGTACCCTCAATCTGACTATCTGCATTTGTAGGTCTATTATCTTATCCAGTTTTCTGTATCTGCAAACTGGGATTCTTGTATTCTCGAACTCATTCCTGATTCCCTGACCAGTAAACTGTAAAACCCACCTTGTTTAAAAGAGTATTAAAGTGCGAACTGGTACTTGGGGGGTTGTTTTTGCATCATGTTTGGTTGGAAAAAAAAAAGAAAAAAAAAGGAAAAGGGTTAAGAGTAGTTCTGGGCTGGACAGGGCTGTCAGGCACGAGTTAGGCCTGAGCCAAGCAAGCCCACGCCAAACGTGTGCAGGCTCGGATGGCCCAAGCCCAACGCGCTTAGAACCCTAGCTTTATAAGGCTCTCGACGCCTCTTCAGCTCCAGAACTCTGCACGCCTCCGGAGACTAGAGCTCGTTCTCTCTCTCGTCGAACCCGAAACCCTACGCCGCCGCACTTCCTCTCCTTCCCCGACCACCACCACCTCGTCTTCTCCGAGCTCGCCTCCACCTTCCTCTTCTCCTCCTCCGTCTTCTTCTCCCAGTCGTGTCCGAAACCAAGGAACCCAGAAACCCAGAAGCCCTCACTCGTCTTCTCCTTCCTCGATTCAAGACCGATGTCGACGAGAACAAACCCCACTGTGCCTGAATCAGGCAGAGCTTCAACGGTGAGTCGTTTCTCACCGGTTCCCCCCCCCCCCCTGTTTCCCTTCTTCTCGCGTCGATTCGAAGAGCTTCGGGCTCATTTGGGGTCAGAGATGGTCGGGAACGTCGCTGGAACTCTTCGAGCTCCAGATCTGCGATTCACATCGCCGACGAGCCTTTTGGCCGTCAGATTTGGCCGGGAGGGTTCGGTCCTCGCCCCAATCATCGTCCCCGTCGAGTCCTGAGCCTCTGGCAACCCAACCGACGCCAAAAACCCGTCGTTGAAGCGCTGATGCCACCGCCGCCGGAGTTGCCGAAACCCTAGCCCCGGCCAGCGTCATCCCCAGCTCAGACCGGATGAAGTCGAGTTCTTGGGCTCGGGCCCGGAGCTTAGTTGGGCCTCGGCCTGGACTGGATTTGGGCCTTGGGCTCGAATCTGGTTTGGGTCACGGCTCAGACTGACTCTGGACGCTGGGTCCGGACTCAGGCCTGACTCCGGGATTGAGTCGGGTACGGGCCGGTTGGACAGACTCGTTTAATTAAATTTAAAACTGATTTAACGACACTTTGGACTAAGTCGTACTTTTATTGGATTAAAGGGTGTATTTAAAGGAAATGAAGAACGGTTAAATTAAAGAACTGGGTAATCCGGACCCGATCTGATTTTGGATCGTTTGTGTGTAAACCCAGACTCGGAGCTTGGACTTCGCCCGAGCAGACGAAGACCACTCCGGTACCCGTGTGAAGAACGGGGGAGCGACTGATCTTCTTTTCAGCAGAGTGTTTTAGAGGAAGACCTTGAGGTAGGGAAAGCCTTAACTTCTTATTTAAACGCTTAGTATGCATGATTATGATAATAAAATCGGAAAGGTCCTAGAATTGCCTATAAGATGCGAATAACTAGAATAATCGTATTTCAATTACTAATAAATGATGAGTCTAGTATGCATGCTTAGAATGGCGACGACTAGTGAAGCTTGCTTTCATTACTTGGGAATTGATTTACTGGTAGAGAGGCTGTGAAGAGCTCTCTGATTAGTTGTGTGCTAGGTTCACATGCTTGGTTGTTAGTATTAGGATAAACTAAGGGTCTAATGAAACTAGTTAGTTTAATTGATCGAATGCTTAATTGATCGTTCACATGATTGTTGATTGGTTGAGTGATTATGTTGATATAATTGTTGGTTGAACGGATGATCGAGTATGACTGGTTGTGCCAAAGGGGTACAATCAGGTGATCGATGTACCGCTAGTTCGTGACAGGTAAGTTTACGGTAAGTGTGGAATGTTATTGGTTGTTTGTGCTGTGATGAAAGTGTGATTTGGGCATTGTTCACTGTTGGACAAACCTAGTGTTTGTTTATTCTTGAAATGCTTGTTTGTTTGTTTGGTTCGGTACTACACCGGCGGGGGGGGGGGGGGGGGGGGGGGGGGGGGGGGGGGGGGTAATCCGGTGCCGTTGTGGTGGTTGGAGTTTGACAGAGGCAGTGGTTATTGAGTGATTATGGAGTGGTTAATTGAGTGACGTGAGGAGCCTATGGCTCGGCAGATCCTACGGGATATTGAGTGATGTGAGGAGCCTATGGCTCGGCAGATCCTACGGGATATTGAGTGATGTGAGGAGCCTATGACTCGGCAGATCCTGCGGGATATTGAGTGATGTGAGGAACCTATGGCTCGGCAGATCCTACGGTATATTGATGGGATTACTTCACGTGAGATGGTTTTGAGGTTTCACCCAAGGATGTGCGTCCTACGGAAGCACAACCTTGGTTCCCAATGACTAGGATCCTTTGGAGACATGTTCGAGAATATCGAAGATGAGCATCCCTACGGGATGATGTCCGGTACTCCGACGTATATGTCTCCTCCGAACCGAGGGAAAATCTGAGGTGATATGAATACTCTAGTGGATCGGAATACGGGAACCGAGGTGACACTAGAATTTATTCATGGATCGGAGGCTTGAGAAAGCAGGTGGTTGGCGTAATATCAATTACTTCCATTTAATCGTTATGATACCTTATGTTAACTCTGTTATGGAACCTTTCAATTTAATGTTATTTTCAAGAGTACGAGTCTATCTCATTCCATCTTGTTTATATATTATTTCATCGTACTTATCTTATTCTATCTGGTTACGCATTATTCCATTGTTGTCGTATTTGTCGTTATTTAAGTCATCCGTTTACACAGTACAATGTTGATCCAAGGGTTGAATTGTTGAGGTTTTTCCTACTGAGTGTAAGCTCACCCCTTTGTTTCTCTTACTGTTTTACAGAAGTATCTGATGTCTAGAGAGGCGAGGCTTGGGAGCTTCCGTTATCTTGGGTTTTAGCTTAGACTTATGTTGGTCGTCGCACTAAACATTTACTTATTACTTTACTTGTTGAGCTGTGACTCACTGGTGATTCTAAACTTTTATTTGATGATTTGAGGAGATTTACTTGTCTATTTAAAGGTTTATAATTGCTATTTATGGTTTTTCTTTACAAATTCTATTCACGTCTCAAGTCCGGTCAAAACTGGATTTGGGGCGTGACAAACCCTTAACGTCCTAATCATGTTTAGTTTTCTGTGAATTAGAATGCCTCCGTTCTCAAAACATTAAGTGATTATTGTTGTCTTCATTCTCAGTCTTGTTGTTCTGTATCTGCAAACTAGGTTTCTTGTATTCTAGGCCTCCTTCCTTTTGTGTGTTGTCTTGTACTCAATCTTATTGTTCTGAATTCACAAACAGAAATAATTGTATCCTCATTTAAACCCTACACCCTAAAAACAAACTCATAAACCATAAACCCAGAACCCTACACCCTAAAAACAAAACAATATACCCTAAACTCTAAACCTAGAATGATGATATACTCAAACATAAACCTCTGCTTGGATTTTAACTTCCGTGAATCTAGCTTGCTTTACTTGCAAACTAGGATGACTATATCCTCAAACAAAAGCTATGTTGTACCTGTGATTATATTTCAACTATCCCCATTAATAATCCATTGATGTTGAACCAACGTCCTTGAATCCATTAAAAAAATAAGAATCCTTATTGAATCTTGACGACTTGATATTCTGCATTTAGTGTATTCCCAAACTAACATAGGAATATCCGTAAAACCCCAGGTCAAGCAATCTGCCTCCTAGTAGGACAACTAATCCATTGAACAACATGAAGTTGTTTTGTTGTGTTTGAAAACTATATGATCTATATTCTCAAAAGACTTTGCATTATACTGTAAAATGGAAAGTAAGATCTTGCATCCAGGTTTTTGGACAACATTGGTGACAAGAAGTTCGATATTTGCAAACGGGACACAAATTAGTCTCGATCCAACATTAATTTTAAGATGAAGGATTTTATATAATCAAAAGATGCAGTTTCCAATACAAAAACTACATAATAATAACAAAATAAAAAGAGAAACTACCGCATTAAGTTATTGGTCATGTGTCTTCCTCATCATCATCATCATCATCATCATCATCATCATCATCATCATCATCATCATCATCATCATCATCATCATCATCATCATCATCATCATCATCATCATCATCATCATCATCATCATCATCATCATCATCATCATCATCATCATCATCATCATCATCATCATCATCATCAACATCATCATCATCATCATCATCATCATCATCATCATCATCATCATCATCATCATCTTGCTCTTCATCCTTTTCCTTATTGTTCTCCTCCTCCTCTTCTTCTTCTTCCTCTGATGGGGATTCATAATCAAGATCTTTGTTTAAGGAATGCCATCCTCGTTGATGAGAGGATCATCCTCATCCTCCTCTTCCTCCTCCTCCTCCTCCTCCTCATCATCATCATCGAAGGAGGAGGGATTCTGCTTGCGCCTCTTTGAGGCGACCTCGTCGTCCTCATCATCGCTACTAAAGAATTGGGACGGTGTGGACTTGCATTCGTAGCAGGGCCATTTGTCACAATCACTGCTAGAAAACACAGTAGTTGGAGACTTAGGAGATGATGACATGGCTGGTTAGAATGAATACAATTAAAAACAAACTAGACATGTTGGATAAGGATGATGAAGAAGCAAGTGCTTTGGAGCCTTGGATTTAAAGAGATCAAAAGGTGACAGAAAATAGAACGACGTCATTAAATGCTAGAACTTTTTCGTGTGACGCAAAGAGATTTTTGCAATGATGACCAAAGATAATAAAATGAAACGACAGTTGCTTGTAGTGATATATCAATCTTTAATATATGATTACCTTACTTCTGTTGCATGCTTGACACGTGTTCCCATACCTACTTGTATCTGATGAACTGGAGAGATGGAAGTCATAAGTTTTGAGGAAGTAGGTATTCTTTTTTTGAGAATATAACGCATTAGAGACCATGAAAATAAATCGTCGGTTGTTTGTAAATCACAACATAATTTAACTATTATTAGATTAATTTTTTGCATGCATGACACTTGTTCCACTATCTACTTATATCACATGACATGGACACAAAACAGCTACCACGATTCCTTGCATACGTGACAATTGTTCCACTACATTTTTGTAACAAAGGAGACGGACATGATCCACTAATACGATATGCGAAATATAGTTCTATTGTTTGAGAATATAAGAATTATGTTTTGCGGTAAGTTTTTTTTAAAATGCACGGAACCTAACTACCCTCTAAGTCCATAAAATCGTTTGAAAATACCAATAATGCCCATAGAAAAAGCTTATAAATACGCCCAACTGGCTAACACCTTCAACACATCTTTACTTTTCATCTCTCCAATAGATCTTCAAACCCACCAAATCAACAAAAATGGCCTCCAACAACAAAAATCAGATTGATAGTTGGATTCGAATGAAGCTCGACGAACAAGCAAGGCGTAGGGAATCCATACAACAGCTATGGAAGTTGAAGTTCACAACAATCCAGTACCAAATGTTGATGATTGATGCCAAGGTTATCAAATTGTTGGCTGAAATGAAAAGAGACGACATCAGAAACTGGACAGCAGATGAAAGAGCTTCCAAGGAATGCATGCTGATGGCATTGATGGAATATCAACAATTTCTGGGAAATGTTAATATAGATCCCTAATCCACATTCCGACCAATGATAGATGGTGTTGTAGTTCCTTTTCTTTTCATGAAAATCGACTTTTGATTTTTTTTTTTTTGGTGTTTCGCACACCATCTTATCCAATGAATCTATAAACATGCACTCAAACTAAAAAAAAATGAGAGTATTGTCGAACTAGATGTAAAATATTATCAAAACGGACATCCAGTGTATATTCGATGCAATAGCAAAAATATATTCTCTGAAACCAGGCGTTACAATATATTCTCAAACACACAAATATAGTTTCTCAAACCATACACAATGTATTCTCAACCGGACATACAAATTCAGTACTCGAATTCAAAAATGAGTGTATTCTCGAACTAGATGTATAATATTTTCAAAATGGGCATTCATGTGTGAGTTCCTCATAAGATGCGAACCTACGAAAAAGCATCAGGTTCGTCCATCGTGCAAAATTTAAGGTTTCTATCTAAGCGCGCGAATTAGGCCGTAATCTCGTCCCCACGCCTCTGTCTAGGGTCAAAACAATAAATCGGCTTCCTTTAAAACCAACGAATTCAAAAAAGGAAATTCTCTGTAGATCTACAACTCTGAACTCGAATCAAACACAAAATTAGAAAGTCTTTCGAATAAATTTCTATGATTTACAAAATCAACCATAGATTGGCGATTCTCTCAAAGAAATCGAAATCCTGGACGAGATTAAAAGCAACTACGATTCTCTGAAACTCGATTTCAAACAAAAACTAAGAACCAATTCATCGAAGATCGCAACTAAGATCCACCAGGATTTGCCAATAAGTTTGTTTATGCGGACAACATCCCAATTCGAATCAGTCAACCTTGCATATCAACAACTTACTGATCAGTACCTAAATCTTATTCATTTGATATGGCGTTGTGGCATGATGATAGATAAGCAAAGACACGAGCATTCCAGTCTCATGTTGCACAACTACAATACATATTTGATGTTAAAGACAAACACGGATTTCGAAGCTGATGCTTAGACTCTATACACGCATACTGTGTTTACTGACATACAAAAGGATATCGTTTATGCTCTAAATCATTACAGCTTAGAAGGCATGGATCTTGGAGATGACACAAGTGTCTGTAAAATCAATGATTCGAAGATTATTAAAGATGGTAAGGAATTCAAGATGACTTCGACGATGGGTACAAATGACTTTCCATGCAATTTCAACAAGCTTCTTACAAAGGGTTATATATGTCCTAACATATTCTTTGCACTGCAAACAAAAAACTTGAGGAAGATTCTTAGGACACTGGTCAACCAACGATGGTGTAAGGACGCTGACGTGACAGTTACGTTGTCTGCTGATGTTGTTGCACCCGAAGGTCCTTGTCTCAAAGATGATGAAGTGATGGATGTGGTGAAAACCAGGTTCAATGCAATGATTGAGACAGAGGATGCAACGATCTCAAGCATTCAAGGCTTATTGGACACTCTGAATCGATATAAGGTGAAAACAATGGATGACATTGTCAATGAAACTAGACTCAACAGAACAAGCTACATAGCATCGGTCATAGTGATCAAGTTGCCAGAAAATAGTCGATGGGCAGCCACCAAATGTCACAAACACCAACGGGTCCCACTTGCGCTCGATCATGGTTTGTTCTAGATCCACCGTATCTAACGGAAACTGTTGGTTTCCAGAAACATACTCCACCATTTGACAATTCTCTTCGATATCATCCAAACTTACCAGTGGTGGGGTAGGAGATGATGCTTGTGCTTCTGAATCACATGCCCTTGATGGACGCCGAATAACTAGTTTACCAGCATTCTCTGCACGACTGCAAATATCCACGTCAAAATAACTATCATGCCTAACATTCTCATATTCACCATACTCAACTACAATAGGTTCATCATACTCATGACTGCAAATATCATGCCCATCATTCTCTGCACAACTGCAAATATCCACATCAAAATAACTATCATGCCCACCATTGTCATATTCACCATACTCAACTACAACAGGTTCATCTACAATGGGTTCAACTATAGCCGGTTCAACTACAACAAGTTCAACTACCACCGGTTCAGCTTGTGCACCACTGGTATCTTTGTTGATCAATCTACACGTAACATGGTTCTAGAAACTAGGTTGTTGTTTCGCAATACTAAAGCCCGAACATTCATCTCATCAACAATCTCATTTGGCGGAATAACTCCTCTAAAATTGGTCATACAAGGTATATATCTAAGTTTTAATTTTGTATCACTTTCCATTATCCCGGTCTTAGAACACAAGAGGTCCTTCAATGTGTTCAATGTTGCATTGGCACTATCTACAACAACAAGACTAATATGTTTATTGTTTGTTGATATTCAATTATAATTCCTATCCTCTAGCTTGTATTTCTCATCGTAAGTATCAATGATTACAACTTAACCCATTCCTGTGACAATTACGACCTCATAAACTTAAGTAATTAACCATAGAGACGTATTACTAAATAAGCAGTTTCATGTAGGAATATGCATTTAACCGATCAGATAGACAAATTTGTCGAACGACGAATGACATATTAGTCTATGGTTTAGAAATCGTCGATCATCATGTTTCTCTTAACAATTGACGGGGTTTACTCGGTGATCGACGGTTTTGGAACCATGGCCTATTATGTCATCCGTCATTCGACGGGTTTGACCATGGGTTTAACCTTCGACCGTCAGGATTGACATGTCGATCGACTACGATTCCCTAATTAGTAAAAGCTCTTTGGTTTTACCGATCGATGGCTTTATTCCGTCGATCGGCGGTTCTATTTCATGCAGTATAGAAGAAAAAAAGACCTCAACAACAAAAAAACGCATCTAAGCTTCCTTTAAACCACCATGTTCCAATCCTTTGTTCAATTCACTATGTTTATACCACAAAATTATAGTTTTCCCCAATCACAATTCCAAAATCAATTCAAAACCTAAAACTTAATTCAGAAGTTGAAACTTGGGTTACTTACTTGGCCTTTGCTTCAATGGTGGACACGACGAAGATGACAGAGGCTTGAAGAAGAAGACAGCACAGTTGGAGCTCGGGGCTGTGGTGGAGGTTGCTCGGGTTGTGGTTGTCGGCGTCGACTGGGTCTTTGGGTTGGTTTCTATTTTTGGGTTTAAATCCTACTAAACATGAGGGGTTTTACTAAAATGTGTATTTTGGAAAAATACAAAAGGGAAAAAGAGAGAATATCAAAGTTTCATTAACTATGAGGTCTTTTTTCAAAATAAAACATGAAATAGGTCTTTTTGCAAAATAGAACATAACGTAAGGTTTTTTTTAACATTCACCCAAATAAGAAATTGAAACTAGAATACATTTGTTAAGCTCTGATATATAAGATTTTGACTTAAAAAATATAAAAAAGTGTTAAACATTTTAACAGTTTGAAATACATAAGATTGTTATAATAACAGGTTTAACTTGTTGACTTAGAAGACAAATTCAACATAAGATTGTAAAACTTAAATTGAATTTTATGGTTGTCATAAGATGTTTTAAATTGTAATTTCAACCAAAATTTTTTTTTATATAAAATAAATCATATTTTTGGTTCAATTATATTTAATGTTTTGATACAAATTCGGAATGTTTAGGGTTTCTTCTTCAAACCTATGTTCCCCTCCTCCCCCTTCACACACACAAATATCTATTTCTGTTTTCCTATCTCCCCTCCTCCTCCAATCATAACCAATTCTACCTTGTTTCTTGCACCGATCACTATGGCATCACAATCATCACGCCCTTTGACCTCAACCTCCTCTCGGTTGTCGGCTCGTCGTCCACTATCGGTCAGATCGACAAGATGGGGACCATGGATCCTCTTTCGGGAAGCATCCAACACCTGCACCATATACCACCAGATGCTCCCTCACGAGATGGCCTATCCCTATCCTGGGGATCAGCCTACCATAACAGACTCTCGCTGCTTGCCATTGTGTAGGAGGGTTGTTGAAGCCGACAATGAAGAACCCTCCTTCTAGTGGCTGTTGTGTGATGCTATAATTGGAGAAACACCATAGGGACACATTCGGCACGACCCCTGGCCTTTGTCCTGCCGACCCCTATCATTGGGATGTAGAGCCAGATCTGGACCCAAACGGAACCAATAGACAGGATGGTTAGCTTCGTCTCGGGAGGAGGAGATCACTCCACAACCACGCCATGCGTAGGACCGCTGGTATTATTCCAAGGATCCCTACATGCAGAAGACGATCCATCACCATGAGGGATTTTTCTCAAACCGCTCAATGCTCTCCGAGCCGAACAAGGTCACTGCCGCCCACGCGCGAGTGACATATATGATGCTTAGGATCCTTGTTGTAGTGGACACCCGTCTATGAATGGAACACTAGGGGAGGACAATCGGCACCCCCATGATAACAGGCGAGCGGTGGATTGCGACCTACTCCAGATTTTCAAGACCCCTCCAAGCTTAACCGTGAGGAGCCCCGGTGTACCCATCCCCTCCCGGGTCATCCGACTCCGGCACCCTTACCCATCAGGTGGCAGGGCCTTGATGGTACTTCTCTTCTTTGGGATTAAACGAATTCAACACCCTTACCCAAGGCAGCCTAGACTACACAGCTATTGTTGAGGACAATAGCCCCGACGGGGAAGTAGAGAGGGACGTGGTGATGCTTCATAGGTCTTCATGAGTCACGTAGAGCACCTCAGGGTATCAATGAGGAGCCACACCCCAACCTAGGCGAATCAGATACCTCTTGATTTACAACCTCCTTTTTTCCCTAGCATACTCATTGCCCGACTGTTACGACCTAACATGAACGGTCAAGTCAAGATAGGAAAAGGCTCATGGATTTGCAACGTCAGGAAAAACCTCATGGATCTACAGTGCCAAGCACATTTAGAATAGAAACCCACCCCTAACATCTCCCTGATTTTTACCGGATATTTAGTTATAGGATCAGTGTTTCGAGTGTCACCGAAACTGTATCTCATTCTAATAATTAATTTTCATGTTTGTACGATTATCCTGACCTTTTTATTTTTATATTAATAAAATTAAAAATTAAAAAGAAGCACATTTTTTGTTCACTTAAAAATAGTATTTTTACCTTTTCGCCTAAAACCACTGTATAAAAAGAGTCGGCCCTGTTTATATGCTATATATGTTTTATTATTATTAATTATAAAACTCTATTCCAGCCATTCTCCGGCGGACCTTGGGATTCCACGAGGGTACAAGGATCCCAGGAGTGGTTCAATCAATAGTCCTTGGTACAATAGCACCATCGAACAAAGATAGGGTTATCCTACTTTGGTCGGATAGGTGTGCGGTGGATTACTAACGGTCCACCAGTCCCATATTGATGTTATCATATGATACAACCAGGAACTACCTATGCGTTTTACCAGAATTTATGGGGAATCGGTTTTGGAGCATCGATACAGGACGTGGGACCTTCTGCGCCATCTGGCTACGATTCCGGCTCCGGCAGAATGGGTCTTGATGGGGGTTTTAATGGTATCCTTCGGCCGTCAGAGAAAAAGGGGGGGGGGGGGTAATGCGTACCCTATAGGCCTCATGCAGGGGTTTCAACATGCCATTACTGACATCGGAGTGGAGGAATTACCTTTACAAGGGTACCAATTTACTTGGACAAGGGGGCATGATCCGGAGACCAAAATGGAGACTCAACTTGACAAAGCCTTCATATCCCCACAAGCAAGGGCTAGGTATCGTGATGCATCTCAGCGAAATCTAGGTTTCTCGACGTCAGATCATATGCCTATCTTCCTTCAACTTCAAAAGGAACCTCCAGAGCGACGACAACGACAATTCCGGTTTGAGAATGTCTGGTTAGAGCATCCCGAATGTGGTAACCTAGTTCAAACTGAATGGGGTAGACCGGGGGATCGGCACATCAAACATCACATCAAAGATATCGGTAATTCTCTCGACGAGTGGGGTCAGACTGTATTTTGGGATAATATAAACCAAATTCGTTCTCTCCAACGAAAATTGGATGAACTGAATGGTCGAACCGACAGGCAAGGCATCAGACTCCGTTTGGCTCTACAGAAACAGTATAACCGAGCTCTCGCCAAACAGGAAGAATTCTAGTGTCAACGGGCAAAACAACATTGGTTGGGAGAAGGTGATAGAAATACAAAGTTTTTCCAGCGTTCGGCCACGAAAAGGCAGACGAGAAACAAAATCAAATCACTGGTTAATGATGAGGGCGTGGAAATGAAATGGCACACGGGAATGAGGGAACTGGTACTGAACTACTTCACCAATATCTTGACTGTTGGGGACATTGATGACTACGACCTCCCCATGTCAATTCCTCATATGATATCCCCTGCACAAAACTTACGGTTGACGAAACGAGTGTTGGATGCTGAGGTTCGTAAGGCAGTATTCCAGATGGG
Source organism: Erodium maritimum (assembly GCA_963921825.1). Taxonomy (NCBI): domain Eukaryota; kingdom Viridiplantae; phylum Streptophyta; class Magnoliopsida; order Geraniales; family Geraniaceae; genus Erodium; species Erodium maritimum. Next base: position 18,169,264 of record OY997591.1, read on the forward strand.
TCCGTCGAAATCTTCGGGTCTGATGGTCTTAACCTGAAATTCTTCCAACATTATTGGGATACCCTGCGCCCTGAGGTTATTGAATTCGTTCGGTCTGCTGTGGAAACTGGAAATATTGACTACAACATCAACAAGACTACCCTTGTACTGATCCCAAAGAAGACTGTGGCTAGGAAGATTGCGGACCTACGACCTATAGCCCTGTGTAACGTCATCTTCAGAATCTTGTCCAAAGTTCTAGCCAATCGACTTAAACCACTCCTTGACCCCATTATATCCACTAATCAGGGAGCTTTTGTCCCAGGTCATCATATCCAAGATGACGTGTTTATATCGTATGAAATCAACCACTCACTCAGGCGTAGGTCCCAAGGGCAGAGAGGATTTATGGCTTTAAAGCTGGATATGAGCAAGGATTACGTGTTGGGTCTCGAGGTAGGGTTGGAGATGAACCAACTCGCAGCGGAAAATCAATGAAAACCAAGAGACAATTAGAACCATGAAACAACTAACAAAGAATGGATTAACAAGAGAAAAATTCAGCACTAGTTCTTACCAAAACAAGAACACCGGTTAACGAATGATTGGCTTGAGTCTCCAAGACGCCTACGTATCCACATGGGAATCAAAGCCACGTAGTTCTTCTCTTTGAGGACTCAAGAACACAAACATGGAGGTGGGAGCTTGCCAAACCCGAAATGGCCATGGAAGAGGGAGAGAAAATGTGTTTCCTATTCTTGTCTTGTATTTGTTATGTTGAAAAAAGATGACTTAAACATAACAAAACCCATACTTGTCCAACTAAAGGCATGGGACAAGTATGGTGTCAAGTAAGGTGTAAATAGGACAAAGTATGGCAAGACAAGATTGGGTTAGGTGGTGAATCACCAACACCTTAATCCTTGTCTTGCTTACTTAGTACTAATTAATCAAGACTTGATTAATTAGTTCCATGGGCCTTGGTTGCATGGGCCTTTCATGGGCCTCTTGGAACATGGCCCGTGACCATTTCCAACGAGGTCCCGTGATTCGCTCATCGCCTCCATGCCTTCCATACCGGAAATGTCCAACATTATCCGACGCGATCAATCCCAAGACTCCAAGCCTTGTCTCGATCCGTAAAGTCCTATTCACTTACGGGCACATGACCCAAAACCCAGTTTTGGTCATGTCCCGAGTCAACTCCCTTTTGGCCATTCTCCATAAATGTGTCAATGAGTTTCATCCTCCGGTGTGACCCTTAGGTTTATGCATGTCAATAGATCAACGTAAAATCCCATTTTACTTGATCCTATTTAAGTGGCAACTAACGAGACTTTAGTATTGCCTGACACTACATAACGAATCGACCCTGTCGATTCTAACCTTTCCGTCGTCCCTGTCATTATCCTTTTATCTCCGATATCCTGATTGAGATAAGGCATAGAGCCGTCATCCTTATTATTCTCAATCACCGTTCCTTGATATGTGAGATGACTGAAGATATGATACCCAGTATCATGTGCATGGCCATGCTATTCTTCCAGTCACTCTCGATCAAGTGGCCGAGAACCGATATCTTTCCCATACCTTAGTATGAGGGATAAATCCCTTAGCCGTCTTTCGTGTCACTCATGTAGCCCGTCCCCAAGCCAATCCTGGCCGTTATGGAAGCCCTGTTACGGACAACGTTAGGCTCAGGTCAAACTCAGTTGTTGACTACATAGCGATCACAAAGACTCCTTGGTCTAAGGATACATGACAAGCTACAACACTGAATATGTTCATGACTTAATCTATGGCACATATTCAGGGCGGGTCGTCCAATATCATGTCCCACATGATATCTATGATCAGACTCCGGAATCCCATTCCAATGACTAACAGAACGTAAGCCATAAAGAGCCATCTTTCATACTAGTCGCTTCTAGTGAAGCTTTGTTGACTAGGGACCCATCGAGTGTGATCTATCTCGATCTATGGTTCTATTCGCATGGTGGGCATAGATCAGAGCACACATCGATATATTACTCCAACACATAAGTAATATAAAGCCGCTTTAATTTTATTGCTAACGATGATATATACATTTGGACATTTAGGATTGAACTACGGGCACTAAGACTAACAATCTCCCACTTGCCCTAGTTCCAATCTGAACTCCAATATGTCCCCATCGACTTTACATGTCTAACATGTTCAGGCAGTGACACTGCCTTAGTCAAAGGGTTGGCTATGTTATCATCTATTGCAATATCGGTTATCTTCACTTCACCTCAGTTCAGTATTTATCTGATGAGGTGGATACGCCGCAGTACATGTTTGGATTTGTTATGCGATCTAGGCTTTTAGCTTGCGCAATGGCCCTTGTGTTGTCGCAAAATGGATTCACCGGACTGGATGGGTTTTTAATTACACCCAGCCCTGCCATGAATTTCCAAATCCACATAGCCTCCTTAGCTGCCTCTGCAGCATCCATGTACTTGGCCTCTGTCGTAGATTCGGCAATGGTATCTTGCTATACGCTTTCCCAGCTAAAGCTCTGCCATTCAGCGTAAACACATATCCTGATTGACTTCTAAAGTCATCTGGATTTGTCTTGGAAAACTAGCGTCTACTCATCCTTCGACGACTAGTTCAGCATCATCTTTCCCCCGGGTTAGAATGATGTCTACTGGTACAACATAAGGCTTACGAGACGTCTGGTCTCATACATGTCATGGCATATATGATCGATCCTGCCCCCAGGCGCATAGGATTCTCATCATCCTTTTCAGCTCATCAGGTGTCTTAGGACACTGAGTCTTGCTGAGATGAATGCCATGACTAGTGGGTAAGAGTCCTTTCTTTGAATCGAGCATTAAGAACCTACTCAATGCCTTGTTCACATAGGTTCCCTGACTTAAATCCAAGACCCTCTTGGTGCGATCTCTACATATCTTAATCCTTAAGATATGAGAAGCATCGCCTAAGTCCTTTATTGAAAAACACTTCCTCAACCAAGCTTTAGTCTCGTGCAAGGTTGGGATGTCGTTTTCAATGAGAACCAGAAAGGTAATATTGCTCCCACTAGCCTTCTTATAAACGCAAGATTCATCCTCGTTCTTGATTAAGCCAAATCCAATTACAGCTTCATCAAAACGAAGGATCCAACTCCGAGAAGTTCGTTTCAATCCATAAATGGATTTCAACAACTTATAAATCTTTCCTTTATTCTTCGGATCGTCAAAACCTTTGGGCCGAGACATACAAACATACTCAGTCAAATTTCCATTTAGGAAAGCGGTTTTGACATCCACTTGCCATATCTCGTAATTATGATACGCAGTTATGTCAAGAAGAATTTGGATCGATTTTGACCATAGCCACTAAGGAGAAGGTTTCCTCATAGTCAATCCATTGGATCTGCCTATAACCTTTCCCCACCAGTTGAGCTTTGTAGGTCAGAGGGTTGCCGTCCATGTCCATCTTCACCTTGAAGATCCATTTGCATCCTATGGTCCTCACACCATTGATGGGATCAACCGGTTCCCAGACTCGGTTGTCTGACATGGATTGCATTTCCTCCCTCATGGCTCCCAGCCATAACTCGGAGTTGGGCCCATCCACGACTTCCTGAAAGGTGGCTGGATCATCGTGATCCACCATGACTTCATTGTCACCTCCGGATACCATATCTTGGAGGTGGAAGATTGATCCTTTCAAATCGCCTTGGACCTTCCGGAATTGTAACAGGAATTGGTTCTTACTCTACGACAATCTCTGGCTCCTTTCTACTGGGTTGCCAATTGGTTTAGACAAATCTGTACCATCCTGAATTTCTTCGAGATGCACAGTCCTCCCAATGACGTCTTTGGAAACAAAACTTCTTTTCCATAAAGACCCCACCCCAAGCGACGAACACCATGTTCTCACTGGGATTGTAGAAATAGTATCCCCTTGTTGCTTTGGGATACCACACGAAGGTGCATATCTCAGATCTTGGTTCGAGCTTAGTCGAAACCAAATGTTTCACATAAGCCTCGCAACCACAAATATTTAGGAAGGACAAAGCGGGCATCATCCCGTACCATTTTTAAAATGGTGTCCCTTCCACACCATTCGTCGAAGCCCGATTCACTATGAATGCGGTCGTCTCTAGAGCAAAACCCCTAAAAGAGATTGGGAGATCAGTCCAACTAATCATGGAACAGACCATTGTCTAACAATGTCCGATTTCTCCGTTTGGCTACACCTTTCAACTACAGTGACCTAGGAGGAGTCCATTCCAAAAGGATCCCATTCTCTTTTAGATGATCTAATAACTCTGTGGTCAAGTATTTTCCACCTCGATCCAATCGAAGTGCCTTAATACCTTTGTCGAGCTGGTTTTCTACTATAGTCTTAAACTCTTTGAATTTATCAAAAGCTTCAGACTTATGTCTCACTGAATAGACATAACCATATTTACTGTAATCATCAGTAAATGTGATAAAGTAGCTAAAACCCCTCCTGGCAAGTGAACTTATTGGTCTACACACATTCGAGTGTATCAGCCCCAATAATTCACCCGCCCTTTCATCGCGATCGATAAAGGGCACTTTAGTCATTTTGCCCATCAAACAAACCTTGCACCTATCGATCGAATGGAATTCGAATGAACCTGAAAGCCCGCACTTCTGAAGTGCTGATAGGCGCTTCTTGTTTATGCGACCCAAATGACAGTACCATAACAGAGTTAGGTTTAAATCGTTGGATTTAGACCTCTTGGTATTAACGGAATATATAGAACTTGAGGCATTGTTACCCATATCTAATATGTACAATCCTCCAACCATGTCAGTACTGGTATAAAACATATCATTGCATAGAACATTGAAAACTCCATTTCCAATATTAACATTATATCCTTCCTTGTCAAACACGGATACAGATATAATATTCCTACTAAAAGTAGGTATGCAATATACATTATACAATACTAAGACAAGGCCTCTTGGCAAAGCAAGACTCATGGATCCTACAGTAGTTGCCACAACTCTGAGGTCCATTTCGTGCTTTCCAAATATCTCCTACTTTCAGCCACCATATATTAGTGCATGTGTGAGATTCAGTCATGGTATCTAATACCCATGAATCTTTGGAAGTAGAGAGATGTAGCTCTATAGAGTTAATACCGAATGAAGGCACGATCCCATCGCCCTTCCTTAGATCATCCAGGTTTCCTGATGAAGGCGCAGTCCTACTGCCCTTCTTCAGATCATCCAGGCTATTTGATGAAGGCGCAGTCCCACTGCCCTTCTTCAGATCAGCCGTGAACTTCCTGTAATCCCGGTTCCAATGACCAGGCTGTTGGCAGTAGAAGCAGACATTCTCAGGTGTCTCATCATTCCTGCCAAGTGCGCATGGGCCCAGCCCTTGCCACTTCCAATTCCCTTGTTGACCATCAGAATATCCTTGGATCCCAGATCCCTGAGATATTCTTCTCAGCAGTTAATGACACTTCATGTAACTCTGATATGGTCTTAGAGACAGCCTTGTCAAGGACATATTCTTTGCGTTCAGACTTGAGGACTATTCTCAAAATTCTGTACCAGTCCAAATAGTTTGTCCCATTTAGCTTGACCCTGTCAAGAATGGTTTTTAATGACAAACTATTAATGTTCGCTGAATTTGCCATTTGATCTACAACAGATAAAATTCAATCAGTAAACTGAATAAATTTTATGAAGATCAAGCTTAAACACCAACAATCGATTCTAAACCTTTAGAATCTGAAACCAAGATCCTTGATTCACTCGATTAAGCTGAACTAATGCTCACCACTTAATCGAGCTATGTAGGTGGGACTCCATCCAATCACATCCAATGTGACTCCTGGCTAGGGTATGTACTTATGTACACGACTTACCCTATCTGTTACCCTAGCTCAACCTCAGGCCGAGAATCGTAGTCGGGTCCACCAATTTTCAACTATGGCTCGTCACTATGTAGGTGCTCCGCTAATGCGCACGACACCCACATATGTCGTCCAAACCTACTACCCCGCTTCCCCATGGATGCTCCGCTAATGCGCACGACACCCATAGGACGGGGAGGTAGTAAGGTGTTGATGATTGGGAGGTATCGGACATGACCCGCTTTTACTTGTCCAGTTGTGTTCAAAACTTTGGCACATCCTAGATGCGATGAGCACATCAACTACATTCCAAATGCAATGATGCCTCAAATTACATCCAATGTAATTCTTCCTTTGAACCCTTCAACTACATCCAATGCAATGACGGTTCTAAGGGTTCACACACAAGGATTAAAATTCCAATTTTATCTTTGCATGTGAGGTGATATGCTCGGTAAATAAAGTTAAGCATGCAATTCTAAAACACATAGAATTAATCATGCATAAACTAAACCAAGCATAAAGCGATAAATGTGCACATAATAGCCCCCTAAACTAACTCCCACTAGCTTCTTGAGCTCCACCGACTCCAAGCCGATGCCAACACCCGAAAAGCCACCAAATGACCTTTTCGCCCTTTCTTCGTCTTGAGTAAAATATTACAATTTAATACACGACTCGCAGGTCGGGAATTAATAAATATTACAAATAAGTGGTACGACGACCACACCTCGAAAAAAAAAATTACACGCTAACTCTAACGGCTCGCAGGCCGTGAAAAGCGATAAATAATTAAATCAAACTCGGGGCTATTATGTACACCATGCCAACATCACATCACACATCGTGTTATCAAACAAGCATGTTATCAAACATCATGTGATTTTCCGGTTTTAATTAATTGCCAAGTTTCGAAAAATTTTGATACTCGGTTTATCGAAACCGTTCAAAATTGAAACTTTTGAACATTTGATTTTTGAGTTCATCAAGACGGTTCCAAACTCGTCATGACTAACAAAACGGTTTAGCTCGGCATATTGACCATCCAATGGTCATGCTTGGCCTAGCTCCGTCCAACGGAGCCCCGTTCGGTCCCGGTTTCGGCTCCCCGAGAGTCCCGCTCCCGAGACCCGAAAAATCAAATTTTTTTCAAAAATTCCAGATTTGATAAACTTTTCAAAAATTCATTTTACATGTATTAAATCCATAAACAATAATTTAAAACATGTTATCAAACAATTTAGCAAAACAACATGCCAAAAACGAAACTTTCAAGCAAAACCGAAACTTTGAACACCGTCTTGTGAATCCCGAAGGTAGCACGGCTCTGATACCACTGTTGGGTCTCGAGGTAGGGTTGGAGATGAACCAACTCGCAGCGGAAAATCAATGAAAACCAAGAGACAATTAGAACCATGAAACAACTAACAAAGAATGGATTAACAAGAGAAAAATTCAGCACTAGTTCTTACCAAAACAAGAACACCGGTTAACGAATGATTGGCTTGAGTCTCCAAGACGCCTACGTATCCACATGGGAATCAAAGCCACGTAGTTCTTCTCTTTGAGGACTCAAGAACACAAACATGGAGGTGGGAGCTTGCCAAACCCGAAATGGCCATGGAAGAGGGAGAGAAAATGTGTTTCCTATTCTTGTCTTGTATTTGTTATGTTGAAAAAAGATGACTTAAACATAACAAAACCCATACTTGTCCAACTAAAGGCATGGGACAAGTATGGTGTCAAGTAAGGTGTAAATAGGACAAAGTATGGCAAGACAAGATTGGGTTAGGTGGTGAATCACCAACACCTTAATCCTTGTCTTGCTTACTTAGTACTAATTAATCAAGACTTGATTAATTAGTTCCATGGGCCTTGGTTGCATGGGCCTTTCATGGGCCTCTTGGAACATGGCCCGTGACCATTTCCAACGAGGTCCCGTGATTCGCTCATCGCCTCCATGCCTTCCATACCGGAAATGTCCAACATTATCCGACGCGATCAATCCCAAGACTCCAAGCCTTGTCTCGATCCGTAAAGTCCTATTCACTTACGGGCACATGACCCAAAACCCAGTTTTGGTCATGTCCCGAGTCAACTCCCTTTTGGCCATTCTCCATAAATGTGTCAATGAGTTTCATCCTCCGGTGTGACCCTTAGGTTTATGCATGTCAATAGATCAACGTAAAATCCCATTTTACTTGATCCTATTTAAGTGGCAACTAACGAGACTTTAGTATTGCCTGACACTACATAACGAATCGACCCTGTCGATTCTAACCTTTCCGTCGTCCCTGTCATTATCCTTTTATCTCCGATATCCTGATTGAGATAAGGCATAGAGCCGTCATCCTTATTATTCTCAATCACCGTTCCTTGATATGTGAGATGACTGAAGATATGATACCCAGTATCATGTGCATGGCCATGCTATTCTTCCAGTCACTCTCGATCAAGTGGCCGAGAACCGATATCTTTCCCATACCTTAGTATGAGGGATAAATCCCTTAGCCGTCTTTCGTGTCACTCATGTAGCCCGTCCCCAAGCCAATCCTGGCCGTTATGGAAGCCCTGTTACGGACAACGTTAGGCTCAGGTCAAACTCAGTTGTTGACTACATAGCGATCACAAAGACTCCTTGGTCTAAGGATACATGACAAGCTACAACACTGAATATGTTCATGACTTAATCTATGGCACATATTCAGGGCGGGTCGTCCAATATCATGTCCCACATGATATCTATGATCAGACTCCGGAATCCCATTCCAATGACTAACAGAACGTAAGCCATAAAGAGCCATCTTTCATACTAGTCGCTTCTAGTGAAGCTTTGTTGACTAGGGACCCATCGAGTGTGATCTATCTCGATCTATGGTTCTATTCGCATGGTGGGCATAGATCAGAGCACACATCGATATATTACTCCAACACATAAGTAATATAAAGCCGCTTTAATTTTATTGCTAACGATGATATATACATTTGGACATTTAGGATTGAACTACGGGCACTAAGACTAACATTACGTGGAGTGGTATTTTCTGTTATCCATGATGGGTGCGTTTGGTTTCGATATAGGGTGGAGATCTTGGTCCTCGCCTGCATGCGGTCCATCCAGTATACGGTTAGCTCAGATGGCAAGAATATTGCCCCTTTCACAGTTGGACGGGGGAATCGTCAAGGTGACCCTCTATCTCCTTATCTTTTCCTTTTCTGTATGGAAGGTTTGTCCCAGATGCTCAATCAAGCAGAAAGGAATGGTACTCTTCATGGGGTATCAGTGGCCAAGGGGCCCCGGTTGTGTCTCACATCTTCTTTGCAGACGATGGTTACATTTTCTGCAGGGTCGGTAAGAACGAAGTAAAGAAAGTTCAACAAATTCTGCATTCTTTTGGTCAAATGTCGGGTCAGGTAGTCAACAAGGCCAAGTCCTCTATATTTTTTTAGTACCAATACCTCGCAAGAGGATCGGGCAGCCGGTTGTGGCATTTTAGGCATTCAGAAGATCTCGGGTCCATTCATGTACTTAGGAGTCCCGAACATGCTGGGTAGACGCAAAGGACAAAGCCTCCAGTTCTTCTGCAATCGGATAGTGACAAAGATAGGGTCGTGGGACGGACATATGTTATCAGTAGGTGGAAAAGAGGTAATAATTCAATCGGTGCTTCAGGCCATGCCGATTTATGCAATGAGCGTATTCTTACTGCCTTGGGAATCCATCAACAAGATACATGTTGCCCTAGCACGGTACTGGTGGACGGGGACCCCTCGGGGAAACAAGCCGATTATCTGGCAAGACTAGAAGAAGCTCTACAGGTCGAAAGAGGACGGTGGAATGGGATTTCGAGATATGAGAGATGTGAACTTAGCCATGTTGGCCAAAATGGGATGGAAATTCTTGACCCAGCCAGATAGTTTGGTAGCTCACCTCTTCAAAGCTCGGTATTTCCCGACGGGTGATTTTTTATCCGCAGGCAGGGGTAACAACCCAAGTCAGATATGGTCAGGATTCCGGGCTACTCAGGCTCTACTCCGGTAGGGATTGATTCGTACTATCGGGGATGATTGTTCGACCCCGGGTGGAAGGTACTCCCTGGCTTCTTGGGAATGACCCAATCATCCCACCTCATACCTGCCTTACCCCAGACATGAAGGTCTCAGATTTAGCCTCGAGCCAGGGTTAGTCTGTCACGCCCCAAATCCGGTATTGACCGGACCCGAGACGTGACTTAGCGAATTTAAGTAAAGCAGTAAAAGAGATAAGTAATATCTGAATAAGGTGAAATGATATAAAACGACGGAAGTTCAAAACCATGTGTCACCGGTCAGTCAAATACAATAATCCAAGAATAAAGGTACGTCTCTACGAACACAAAATAAAGATAATCCCGGACCCTCGCCAGCCCTATGCTCCGCGATGTCTTCTACTCCAAGTCAAAGCTAAAACCTGTAGAAGACACGGTAAGGGGTGAGCTTGACGCTCAGTAGGGAAAAACGATAAAACTTCCTCATTTCGGATTTACCAGAAATGCTATTCCACAATTTAAAGTTGATTAAAAAGTTTGATATAACGATGCGACACTTAAGCCAATTTAAAGACAAAAAAAAGCCCTTTAAACCTGACGCTCAACGGTCCAACCATACCAACTTGAACTCAATCACTAACCATTAAACCAGACACACAATGAAGAGAACAATCCAACTAAGACACCTAAGTACGTTTCCGAACTAACTTTTGGGAAGGCGACAACGAGAACCTGTAACCCAAATTAAACAACCTTCACTTACTCGACCACAAGCTATCCCAAAATCCTCGTCCAGAACCCCTTCACGACCGACTCACGGGTAACCACAAAGACGACGCTTTAACTTACACAGAAACTACACACAAGAACTCATCATCAAACTATCAAAATCAATCATTCGCGGTCACACACAACTCATAACAAGTAAAGCACCCATAGCCACAAAAACAACAACACTCAATCAAAAACCAAGCCAAAACTTAACACAAGCAACTCACACACTTGCACGGTCTCGGGAGCAACCCGCTCGGCCCGGCGTATCCGTACGCAACTTTCCCCAACACAAAGTCGGGAGAGGCGGTCGACCTCATCGCGGAACACAGGCCCAGCCTCTTCGCGGTACAACCTCATCGCGGAACACAGGCCCAGCCTCTTCGCGGAACAACCTCATCGCGGAACACAAGCCCAGGCTCTTCGCGAAACAACCTCATCGTGGAACACGGCGTTTTATCGAGTGCTAGTTGGAAGGTAGGGAAACCACCTCTTCGCGGGACACAGCGTTTTACCGAATCGAGGTCGGAAGATAGAGAAACCACCTTTCTCAGGTAATCACAATCACACTCACAGGTAACCACAGTACCACAACCACAATCACGATCACATCGGTCTATCACTCACCCGACCATATCACAACAAATGATTCACATCATAACAATCACGACACACTTGCCCACCCATATCATCAACATGTTACACCGAATATAATATGCTTTGACTCTTAATTACACTCACAAATGTTCCGCACTTACCATCACTTACCGACACCACACTCAACGTGGTAACCCCACCCGCTTAACCGATATCCAATCCCCAACATCCCCACATTTCAATATATCACAAAAATAGGGAATAACCACTCAAGTCACTAATATGCATCACTAGTTCCACTCTACTCGTTTTCATGTTCTTTATTTATTAACCGTGCAAACAACACAAAGTACACAATCCTCACAAACAGCAAGCAATCCTACAGGCACGACATGGCCTGATTCTACCAGCACAACATACCAACACCTACGGCACGACATGGCTCGTAGGTCGTTCGCATGTTATAAGACTACCCTAGTCAATACCGTCCGATAAGCATACTAGTTATTTAACCGGTTATTAGGTTTCCCTATATGCATTCTAGAACATCCGTATAAGACAAGTTTCAAGGTAATCCCTACCTCAAGAAGAACCACATCTGCGTCTCCTAGCGACTGACGTCCGGGCCTACCTCCGGTCTTCTCCGTGCTAGGGGTAAAGGCCTGGTTTTAACACAAAAGGGACGGTCATCAGTCCCTGTCCAGTCCGTAACGGTCCTCTAATTATTAACTTAAGTCCAGTAGTTTGTTTGTCCAAACGTCCTTTAAAAGTCCGATAAGTCCTTGTAGTTATCTGGCTTTAAGTCCAATTCATTAATTAATTAATTAATTAAACTGGTCTAACCCGGATCCGACCCGAGTCCGAGATCCGGACCCGAATCCGACCTGGATCCGACTCATCCAAGTTTTAGGCCCGGACCTGACCCGAGCCCGACCACGAGTCCGGACCCGAACTCAGACCTGGTCCGTGCCCGAAGCCCAAACCAGGTCCAGCCCGAGGCCTAGACCCGAGATGGAGCCCAAGTCTAGCCCGAGGCCCAAGTCCGAGGCTCGACCCTCGTTCCTGGCCCAAGGCCCGTCTAGGTTTCACTTCTGGCCGGAGTCTCGAACGACGGAGAGCTGTTTAGGGTTCCGGCGAGGGTGGCAGAGGCGGAGCCAAGGTTTCACGGCGGCGGAGGCGGCGTCAGGGCTCGGAGGAGGAGGATTTGGGTCGTCAGAACGCGTTCTCAAGCTCCTCCACTCCAGATCTAACGGCCTGGTTGCTTTACCGGTGCAGCGGCTCAGATCTGGGACACGAGCCTCTCAGGCCGAGCTCTGTCCCAATCGAGCTCGTGGGTGAGCGATTTCAGGGGAGAGAAACACGGGGAAGATGGATCTGACTGAAAAAAGGGTCTCACCGTAACTGGTTTGGGTCCGACGAGTGCGCGGCAAAGCTCGGGCACGGCGGTGATGGTGCAAATAGAAGAAGAATGAGGACAGAGAAGGTTTTTGGGTGTCTGGTGTAGTGAGAAGATGAGGTGAGGTCGGGGATGGAGAAGGGAGCTCGAGATGGGGACGCTGGAGCTCCGACGATGCTGGTTCGAGAGGAAGAAGACGCCGGCGAGAGGTCGGGGATGAAGGAGCGAGAGAGAACGCGAGTCCTTGGTTCGCGTGTGTGGAACTGGATCTGAAGAGTCGCGAGGGGATGCGCGCGTGGGTGGCTGGGCCTGGTCTGGCTCGGCCCAAAGCTCGGGTCTGGCCTGGCCCAGCTCTAACCCTTTTTCCTTTTTTTTTTATTTCTTTTCTTCTTCTTTTTTGAAATCGAACCAAAATCCAACTCGATCTCCAACCTTCAACGCTCCAAACAAAAATTTAAAACTTAAATTTCCAGGTCTTTACACAATCATAGGATATTTCGAAGCTTCAGCACAACTTCCCTCCTGCGTTAGTGGAGGATATCCTACAGGTCCCACCTCCCTTTCCGCATCACACAGACAAGTGGTCTTGGAAATACAACATCTGGGGTGTATTTAGTTAAGGAAGGGTACAGAGCCCTATCCTTGGAGAATGGCCGATGGCACGTATCGGTGGGGGAAATGGTCTGGACAAGCATATGGGACTTAGACATCCAGCCACACATTAAGATCTTCCTCTAGCGGGCATTATCAGACACCCTCCAAGTAGCAGTAAACTTACGCACCAAATTCGTATGGATTTCAAGCATCTGTCCGATGTGTAAGGCTGATCAGGAGACTACTGACCATCTCCTACTTCACTGCCCCTTTGCCCAGGCCCGTGTGGGAAATATCGGGTACACAGGTTCTTATTCCCCCATCTTGCAATCTACATGAATGGTTATATTTGGTACTGAATCTGCCTGATATGAAGATGAATAGCATAATGGTTTTGATTCTCTGGGAAATTTGGAAAGCATGAAACGGGAAGGTTTGGGACAATTGTAAGAACCGCCCGCAGTCGATCCCGGTCGAACCGGCGAATTCTGGCGAAAGTTTACTTTTTGTCGGAAAAGTCAACCGATGAATCCGGGAGTCATTCGGGACCTTTCGGGGCCCAAAAAGCTTATCCGTCGTTACGGTTAGCTTAATTGGGCAGTTTCCTTACAAATGACTCTTTTTGCGAAAAAGTCAAACTCGGGTCAAACTTCGCTTAATTAAGGACTAAAATAAATTAAACCTTTTGTGCTGGATTTTCTTAAGAAGAGAGGTGGTCCCCACATGGACATGTGTCCATGTTGGCTTTGGGGAGAAGAAAGAGGGTAGGATGACCCTAATACACTTAAACTTGAACTTGGGAGGCTTTTAGGCAATGGGGGCATTTGGGTAAATACCAAAGTAGGTTTTAAGGGTTTTGGAACAACAATTTCAGCAGAATTACACCTCTTAGCCGGAATATAGAGAGAGAGAAGGGAGAGAAAAGCTATGGAAGCTTGAGGAGGAAGAAAGGAAGAAAATGATTGGTTTTGGCATAGTTTTCTACTCAAATCTCATCAAAAATACTAGTTTCTTCTTCTATTATCCATTCTCAAGGTAAATCTCCAACCCTTTTTCGTTTTTTTTATTTTGGTTCAAGGGTATTGAGGAAAACGGACGAACTTGGTTGGGTTTTGAGCTTTTTGGTGTTGGATGATGATTTATGGAGAGAAAAGGGTGTTAGATGATAGATTTTAATTGGTTTGTTGTGGTTTTGATGAAGACCCATCATGGGTATTGAAGTAGAGACGTTTTTAGGACTGATTTGGAGGTTGGGAAGGTCAAAAATTGAGGTTTTTGAGGGTTATTTTTCGTGAAATCGAAGCTGGAGGAAGAAGAAGGCGGAACAGTGTCAGACCCGTCACGGGCACCGTGACAGAACGCGTTACAGCTCCGTGACGGAAGTCGTGATAGCACACGTCATGGTTCCGTGATGTCACCCGTGACGGGGAACCTCACGGTTCCGTGACCCGAACACATCACGGTTCCGTTAGGGCGCTAGGTTTCCGTGCGTCGGTCACGCAAGTCGGAGATGTCCTGCGCGTAGAACCGAGACGAAGCGAGTCTCGGGTTAGTGAAATGTCCGGTCTAAGTATCGTGTACTTGTGGTGAACCATTATGGTTGTTGTCTTGGAGTATGTTATTTGACTGCTGAGTGTTGTCGTGGCCGGGTGGTAATGGTGTAATTACCGGGACCCGAGGTGTCTAGCTGCGATGACTTGCTGTGTGCTATGATTGTGTTGAGTGCTTTGTGCAGGTTGTGATTTGGATGTCCCGCATAAGCGCATGGTTAGTGTAATTTACGAACGGGTCATGCCCAATTTTCTGCAGAAACTGAAGTGTGTGTACCATCACGATTTGGCTATAGGGGCCACTGTAGCCGGACGTGATGGGGGGATGTCAAGTGGTTACAAAGTAATTCGGGGACGCCTGAATCGGGTTGTAACGACACGATATGGACATGAATGTTATAGTAGAAAGAGGACATGTTAAGAAATTGAATCTAAGTTGATGTTTGTTTAATGTGTAACTACTGGGTGTTGGATGCATTGTGTATTGTGTGACTTGTGTGTAACCTCGCTGATTGAGTGCTCGACCTTTGTGACGCACTAGTGTGCGGACTTCTCTGGTTGTGTGAAATTGTGTGGCTATACTATACTAAATATATTATTAGTACGAGTGCGACCGTTTTGACCCGTGTGTGAACGCTAGTTATTTAAGCGCGTCGTTTTATATGAAGTTAAGAAACTGAACATGTGTGTTATCCGTGCAGCGGATATATGACATGACGCCTTCATACGTTCCACGAGGCACCAAGAGCCAGCCAGTTGTGGGCCGAGGACAGCCACCTGCCATTGAGTCGGTAGGGGCTACGGGCACCCAGGGTACATCCACCGAGGGGCAGGAGAGAGTTGAGACTGGACCATCGGGACTCCCGCCCAGGGTCCCGCCTATCATTGAGCCTACCCATGCGGAAGCTATGGAGGAGCTGACTCGCACAGTGTAGGGCTTGGCAGCGACCTTAGCCCGGAGAGAGGGTATGTCCCCGGCACCGGAGTCTGTGCCTGCTGCCACTGCAGCCGCCACAGTGAGACCTAGCCAGGTCGACAGCCACACCGCTTAGGCGTTGAGGGATTTCCGCAAGTTGGGCACACCTGTCTTTTCCGGGGAGCCAGACCCCGAGGCAGCCGAGGGATGGCTGGAGCGGATGACCCGCAACCTGGACACGTCGGGGATACTGGATGGTGGCATGAGAGTATCTTTTGCGGCGTTCCAACTGGAGGGAGACGCCTACCATTGGTGGCAGCGCGAGCAGGATCGAGTAGGGGATGACTTTACATTGTCTGGACATCGATTTCTAGAGCAGTACTTCCCACAATCGGTATTGGATGGCAGGAACCAGCAATTCCTAGAACTGCGACAGGAGGGTATGACAATCTCCGAGTACGAGGCGAGGTTCACCTCCTTGTCCCGTTTTGCCTCAGAGATGGTACAGACTGAGACTCGCCACTACAGACGGTTTGAGGGAGGGCTTCGCCCTGCGATTGCGGATCGGGTCGTTGTGATGAGGACCCAGGTATACTCTGACCTGGTGGATCAGGCACTGACAGTGGAGCGACGCTTTCGTGAGACAGCCAGAGCTTTGGAGATTAGGTCGAGACCAAGCGGCTCCTTGAGGCCATCTAAGGCCCGTGATCCGAGGAGATAGAGGACCTTAGGATCGTTCCAGTCCCAGACACAGTTGAGAGGGACACGACAGGTCGGATCAGTGGCATCCATTGCACTTGCACCGTCAGGGAGAGCGTGCTTTTAGTCTGGGCAGCCGGGCCACGTGATTCGAGATTGCCCGAGGAGCGGTGGACCAGCGGATCGTCCAGTGGGAAGACCTAAGGGGAGGCCGAGTGCCAAGCCGCCACTATGCCATCAGTGCGGTCGGCCAGGACACTTCGCTGCTAGGTGCCCTGATCGGTTTGGGGAGATGTCGGCCCCGCGACCACAACAGTCGCAGACTGGGCATTCACCGCAATTCCAGCAGCGTCAGGCACAGGCACAGAGAGATCTGCGGCAGACAGCGAGTGCGCCAGCACCGAGGCAGCGAGCTGCACAGCAGGTGGCACTTCCACCACCCCCGAGAGGCGGACCACAGGCACCGCGGGGCAGGGTGTACGCGGTCACCGACTCTCGAGCTGAGGGACGTCACTCCGGCCATGAGGCTACTCAGGGTACGTGCTTGGTTTACAATTCTTGGGAGTCTTTCTTGTTTGATACTGGAGCATCTCATTCTTTCATCTCTTCTTCTTTCGCTGGTATGTTGGGGTTGAGGGTAGAGTCGTTGAGTCGACCTTTATGTCTTGACACCCCTGTTACAGGAGAGGTAGTTTTGAGTACAATATGCCGTGCATGTGAGATTCGAGTGGCTGATTGCCCTGTTATGGTGATTTACTTGTGTTGGACATGACGGCATTTGACGTGATCTTGGGGATGGACTGGATGACGAGGTACTGGGCGTCGATCGGTTGTTATCGACGATAGGTGACTGTAGTATCGGGCGACACGATCGTCACTTGCGTCTTGGGCAGTAGGAGCGGAGTACTCCTGTCAGAGTTGACCGTGGGAGATGAGGTGGAGACCGTGCAGAGTAGAGAGCTGCCGCGAGTGGTGTGTGAGTTCCCGGAGGTCTTTCCGGAGGAGCTGTCAGGATTACCGCCTGCGCGCGAGTTTGAGTTCAGGATCGACTTGATACCGGGTACGGCGCCGATATCCATGGCCCCGTACCGGTTTGCACCAGCCGAGTTGGTCGAGCTGAATCGACAACTCGAGGAGCTTCGGGAGAAGGGATTTATCCGACCGAGTGCTTCACCGTGGGGAGCACCCGCCCTCTTCGTGAAGAAGAAGGTTAGAGCGTTGAGGATGTGCATCGATTATCGGAAGTTGAACCGGGTTACGGTGAAGAACCGCTACCCGATGCCGAGGATCAATGACATGTTCGATCAGCCTAGAGGAGAGAAGTGTTTCTCGAAGATTGATCTGCGATCTGGGTATTATCAGTTGAGGGTTCGGGAGGAGGATGTGGCGAAGACCGCATTTCGGACTCGGTATGGGCACTACGAGTTCCTGGTGATGCCGTTCGGGTTGACGAATGCGCCTGCAGCGTTTATGGACTTGATGAACGGTATCTTCCGACCCTACTTGGACCAGTTTGTTGTGGTGTTCGTAGATGATATTTTGATTTATTCGCCGAGTGAGGAGGCGCACGAGGAGCATCTGAGGACATTTTTGACATTGTTGCGCACGCACCAATTGTATGGAAACCTGGAGAAGTGCGAGTTTTGGCTCGCCGAGGTGAAGTTCCTCGGGCATGTTGTGTCCCGAGAGGGTATACTAGTCGATCCGGCAAAGATCGACGCGGTCTCGAAGTGGGCACGGCCCAAGAGTGTCTTCGAGATCCGCAGCTTCCTAGGCTTAGCAGGGTACTATCGACGGTTCGTCCAGGATTTCTCACGACTGGTCGCGCCGATGACTTCCCTAACACGCAAGGGAGTCGAGTTTGTATGGACTGATGAGTGTGAGCACTCCTTTACCGAGCTGAAGGCTCGTCTAACTACCGCGCCCGTGTTGATTGTGCCGAAGCGCGGGATCGGATATGATGTGTATTGTGATGCGTTCGATGAAGGACTAGATGCGTGCTGATGCAGTCCGGGAAGGTAGTTCCTTATGGCTCCAGACAGTTGAAGACACATGAGCGCAACTACCCAGCCCACGATCTAGAGTTGGCAGCAGTTGTCTTTGCGCTGAAGAGCTGGCGACACTACTTGTATGGAGAGCGATTCCGGGTGTTCTCAGATCACAAGAGTCTCAAGTACATCTTCTCACAGTGCGACTTGAACATGTGCCAGAGGCGGTGGACGGAGCTACTTGAGGAGTACAACTTCGAGCTACTCTACCATCCGGGAAAGGCGAACATCGTCGTTGATGCCCTGAGTAGGAAGTCGAATCATTGTCTCGCCAGTATATCAGTCCGAGAGTGGGATATGATGGAGGAGTTGAGCACGTTTGGGCTCGAGTATGATGAAGTCACCGACGGCGTGGCCATGTGTCCGTTGGTGGCTCAGCCTACACTAGTTGCTCGTGTGCTGGAAGCACAGGTCGAGGATGCCAAGGCTGTAGAGATTCGGGAGAGGATTATCAGCGGTGTTGACACCGAGGGCAGGGAGCAGAGTACTGATCTAGGTCTACGATGCCGAGGAGGGCTGTTTGTGCCGCGTGGTTGTAGAGACGTTGTGTTGAGAGAGTTGGAACGAACTTCTCGGAGTTGGATCCTTCATTTTGATGAATCTGTAATTGGATTTGGCTTAATCAAGAACGAGGATGAATCTTGGGTTTATAAGAAGGCTAGTGGGAGCAAGATTACCTTTCTGGTTCTCATTGAAAACGACATCCTAACCTTGCACGAGACTTAAGCTTGGTTGATGAAGTGTTTTTCAATAAATGACTTAGGCGATGCTTCTTATATCTTAGGGATTAAGATATGTAGAGATCGCACCAAGAGGGTCTTGGATTTAAGTCAGGGAACCTATGTGAACAAGGCATTGAGTAGGTTCTTAATGCTCGATTCAACGAAAGTACTCTTACCCACTAGTCATGGCATTTATCTCAGCAAGACTCGGTGTCCTAAGACAGTTGATGAGCTGAAAAGGATGATGAGAATCCTATGAGCCTAGGGGCAGGATCGATCATCTATGCCATGACATGTATGAGATCGGACGTCTCGTAAGCCTTATGTTGTACCAGTAGACATCATTCTAACCCGGGGGAAAGATGATGTTGAACTAGTCGTCGAAGGATGAGTAGACGCTAGTTTTCCAAGACAAATCCAGATGACTTTAAAAGTCACTCAGGATATGTGTTTACGCTGAATGGCAGAGCTTTAGCTGGGAGAGCGTAAAGCAAGATACCATTGCCGAATCTACGATAGAGGCCAAGTACATGGATGCTGTAGAGGCAGCTAAGGAGGCTATGTGGATTTGGAAATTCATGGCAGGGCTGGGTGTAATTAAAAACCCATCCAGCCCGGTGAATCCATCTTGCGACAACACAAGGGCCATTGGGCAAGCTAAAAGCCTAGATCGTATAACAAATCCAAACATGTACTGCGGCGTATCCACCTCATCAGATAAATACTGAACTGAGGTGAAGTGAAGATAACCTATATTGCAACAGATGATAACATAGTCAACCCTTTGACTAAGGCAGTGTCGCTGCCTGAACATGTTAGACATGTAAAGTCGATGGGGACATATTGGAGTTTAGATTGGAACTAGGGCAAGTGAGAGATTGTTAGTCCCAGTGCCCATAGTTCAATCCTAAATGTCCAAATGTATATATCATCGTTAGCAATAAAATTAAAGCGGCTTTATATTACTTATGTGTTGGAGTAATATATCGATGTGTGCTCTGATCTATGCCCACCATGCGAATAAAACCATAGATCGAGATAGATCACACTCGATGGGTCCCTAGTCAACAAAGCTTCACTAGAAGCGACTAGTATGAAAGATGGCTCTTTATGGCTTACGTTTTGTTAGTCATTGGAATGAGATTCCGGAGTCTGATCATAGATATCATGTGGGACATGATATTGGACGACCCGCCCTGAATATGTGCCATAGATTAAGTCATGCACATATTCAGTGTCGTAGCTTGTCATGTATCCTTAGACCAAGGAGTCTTTGTGATCGCTATGTAGTTAACAACTGAGTTTGACCTGAGCCTAACGTTGTCCGTAACAGGGCTTCCATAACGGCCAGGATTGGCTTGGGGACGGGCTACATGAGTGACACGAAAGGCGGCTAAGGGATTTATCCCTCACACTGAGGTATGGGAAAGATATCGGTTCTCGGCCGCTTGATCGAGAGTGACTGAAAGAATAGCATGGCCATGCACATGATACTGGGTATCATATCTTCAGTCATCTCACATATCAAGGAACGGTGATTGAGAATAATAAGGATGACGACTCTATGCCTTATCTCAATCAGTATATCGGAGATAAAAGGATAATGACAGGGATGACGGAAAGGTTAGAATCGACAGGGTCGATTCGTTATGCAGTGTCAGGCAATACTAAAGTCTCGTTAGTTGCCACTTAAATACGATCAAGTAAAATGAGATTTTACGTTGATCTATTGACATGCATAAACCTAAGGGTCACACCGGAGGATGAAACTCATTGACACATTTATGGAGAATGGACAAAAGGGAGTTGTCTCGGGACATGACCAAAACTGGGTTTTGGGTCATGTGCCCGTAAGTGAATAGGACTTTACGGATCGAGACAAGGCTTGCAGTCTTGGGATTGATCGCGTCGGATAATGTTGGACATTTCCGGTATGGAAGGCTTGGAGGCGATGAGCGAATCACGGGACCTCGTTGGAAATGGCCACGGGCCATGTTCCAAGAAGCCCATGAAAGGCCCATGCAACCAAGGCCCATGGAACTAATTAATCAAGTCTTGATTAATTAGTACTAAGTAAGCAAGACAAGGATTAAGGTGTTGGTGATTCACCACCTAACCCAATCTTGTCTTACCATACTTTGTCCTATTTACACCTTACTTGACACCATACTTGTCACATGCCTTTAGTTGGACAAGTATGAGTTTTGTTATGTTTAAGTCATCTTTTTTCAACATAACAAACACAAGACAAGAATAGGAAACACATTTTCTCTCCCTCTTCCATGGCCATTTCGGGTTTGGCTAGTTTCCACCTCCATTTTTGTGTTCTTGAGTCCTCAAAGAGAAGAACTACGTGGCTTTGATTCCCATGTGGATACGTAGGCGTCTTGGAGACTCAAGCCAATCATTCGTTAACCGGTGTTCTTGTTTTGGTAAGAGATAGTGCTGAATTTTTCTCTTGTGAATCCATTCTTTGTTAGTTGTTTCATGGTTTTAATCGTCTCTTGGTTTTTATTGATTTTCCGCTGCGAGTTGGTTCATCTCCAACCCTACCTCGAGACCCAACACGAGGGCTGGGAGCAGAGTACTGATCTAGGTCTACGATGCCGAGGAGGGCTGTTTGTGCCGCGTGGTTGTAGAGACGTTGTGTTGAGAGAGTCTCATCACTCCCGTCTTTCTGTGCACCCGGGTGGCACCAAGATGTATCGGGATATCAGGCGGCAGTTCTGGTGGAGCGGGATGCGGAGAGCAGTTGCAAAGTTCGTTTCGAGATGCCTCACCTTTCAGCAGGTAAAGGTCGAGCATCAGCGTCCCGCCGGTTTATTACAGCCATTTCCGATCGTGCAGTGGGAGCACGTCACGATGGACTTCGTGAGTGGCTTACCAAGTTTGCCGAGAGGGCACGACGCAGTTTGGGTAGTGGTCGACCGACTGACCAAGTCGGCACACTTCTTATCCATGAGGATGACTAATACGGTTGACACTCTGAGCCGTCTGTACGTTCGTGAGATTATCCGTCTTCACGAGGTTCCGGTGTCGGTTGTGTCCGACAGAGACCCTCGATTCACCTCAAGATTTTGGGAGAGCTTGCAGAGAGCGTTGGGGACTGAGGTCTTGCTTAGTACAGCGTATCACCCACAGACCGACAGTCAGTCAGAGCGCACGATTCAGATACTAGAGGATATGCTGCGAGCATGTGTGTTGGAGTTCCGAGGGTCATGGGAGGACCACTTACCATGAACTGAGTTTTCTTACAACAATAGCTTCCAGGCCAGTATTGGGATGGCACCGTTTGAGGCGTTGTATGGTAGGCCGTGCAGATCGCCCGTGTGTTGGGCAGAGGTGGGAGATAGGAGTCTACTTGGTCTAGAGCTTGTCCGGGAGACGATCGAGAAGGTCACACTGATTCGAGATCGGTTGAGGATCGCGCAGAGTCGACAGAAGAGTTATGCAGATAGACGGCACCGGCCTTTTGAGTTTACAGTTGGTGATCATGTGTTTCTGAGGGTGAGCCCGAAGAAGGGCCTATTGCGGTTCAACCGCGGCGGAGGCAAGTTGGCCCCGTGATTTATCGGACCTTTTGAGGTTTTGGGCAGAGTTGGAGCCGTTGCTTACCGCCTTGTATTTCCACCGCAGCTCGGGAACGTTCATAACGTCTTCCACGTGTCCCAACTGCGGAAGTACACTACGAACCCCTCCCACGTTATTGAGTGGACAGACATCGAGGTAGGTGAGGATGTTTCGTATGAGGAGCAACCAGTCAGGATTCTGGACACGCGGGAACAGGTCTTGCGTGCAAGACTATCCCACTGGTACGAGTACAGTGGCGGCACCACGGAGCAGAGTCGACCTGGGAGCGCGAGGATGAGGTTCGTGTGGTACTTCCTTTTTAAATTTCGAGGACGAAATTCTTTTAAGGGGGTAGATTGTAAGAACCGCCCCCGGTCGATCCCGGTCGAACTGACGAATTCTGGCAAAATTTGACTTTTCGCCGAAAAAGTCAATCGATGACTCTGGGAGTCATTCGGGACCTTTCCGGGGCCCAAAAAGCTTAGTCGTCATTACGGTTAGCTTAGTTGGGCCGTTTCCTTTCAAATGGCTCTTTTTGCGAAAAAGTTAAACTCGGGTCAAACGTCGCTTAATTAAGGACTAAAATAAATTAAACCTTTTGTGCTGGATTTTCTTAAGAAGAGAGGTGGTCCCCACATGGACATGTGTCCATGTTGGCATGGAGGAGAAGAAAGAGGGTAGGATGACCCTTATACCCTTAAACTTGAACTTGGGAGGCTTTTAGGCAAAGAGGGCATTTGGGTAAATACCAAGTAGGTTTTAAGGGTTTTGGAACAACAATTTTAGCACAATTACACCTCTTGGCCGAAATATAGAGAGAGGGGAGAGAAAAGCTATGAAAGCTTGAGGAGGAAGAAAGGAGGAAAATGATTGGTTTTGGCATAGTTTTCTACTCAAATCTCATCAAAAACACTAGTTTCTTCTTCTATTCTCTATTCTCATGGTAAATCTCCAACCCTTTTTCGTTTTTTATTTATTTTGGTTCATGGGTATCGAGGAAAAAGGATGAACTTGGTTGGGTTTTGAGGTTTTTGGTGTTGGATGATGATTTATGGAGAGAAAAAGGTGTTAGATGATAGATTTTAATTGGTTTGTTGTGGTTTTGATGAAGACCCATCATGAGTATTGAAGTAGAGACGTTTTTAAGACTGATTTGGAGGTTGGGAAAGTAAAAAATGGAGGTTTTGAGAGTTATCTTTCGTGAAATCGAAGCTGGAGGAAGAAGAAGGCAGAACAGTGTCAGACCCGTCACGGATCCGTGACGGGCACCGTGACGGAGGCCATGTTGGCACACGTCACGGTTCCGTGACGTCACCCGTGACGGGGAACCTCACGATTCCGTGACCCGAACCGTCACGGAGTCCGTCAAGGCTCCGTGACCTGAACCGTGGCAGACCAGAGTTGGGCCTTTTGGGCCCATTTGGTTGGATTTCGAATAATTTGGACGGTTATCTATAACCGAGTCCTTTTGGGGTTAATTGGGAATGTTTTCCTCTTAAAACCAATTGTGAATTACTCTTTATTCTATTTTTTAAATTGTGATCCTAGACTTTGGACCCGAGCTTGGTGGAGGAGGAGACTTTTGGACCTCGTGAAGTGACTAAGCGTTCGGAAAGCTTTCGAGGTAGGGAAAGTAGCGAATACCGGTTTAATTGCGGAAAGTTACTAGTATGCATATAGGTTGCGAATACTTGATTTAATTGTTAGAATTGCATGTTAGGATGTGAGGAACGAGTGAAATGAGGGATAGCTTACGAGCCATGTCGAGCCGTAAGTTTGGGAATTGACGTGATGTAGAAATACATGCGGGCCATGTCAAGCCCTTAGGTTGTGTGTTGATTGTGATGTCATGATCTATGATTATGATGCTTGAGGTGTAGTTCATCCGTTGTTAGATTGAGAATCGTGGTATGATATGCTCAATGTAGCGTGTTGTTATGTTTTGGGCAAGTGTGCCATGCTTGATATGACGTGAACCAATGTTTGTGATATGATCGGGTGATTGATAGACCGATGTGATTTGTTGTGGTAAGTTGACCCGACTGGTATACCGTGGTTGAACTATGGCATTGTGATGCGTGAGACCTTCTTGATGCATGTTCCAAGAGGAGTTGTATTCCGGTATGGTACCTACACCGAGGGGGTACGCCGGTGTAGGGTAGTACCTAGGCCGACGGTGTGGTCCCACGTATGCGCGGTCCCCCGGAGTGTGGTTCCGGTACGATACTTACATCGAGGGGGTATGCCGGTGTACATTATCTAGGCCGACGGTTACGTGATCAGTATTGTGATTGTGCCCCGACGGATTCCCGGGAAGACATCTAGGCCGATGGTCTGGTATGATGTATTGTGATTGTGCCCCGATGCGGTTCCGGGAAGATATCTAGGCCGATGCTGAGTGTTCCGGTACGATATGATAGAGTCGGGCTATGTACAGCCGGCGGAGTTCGGGGACTGTGGTACGGGACGTGTGATTGTTTTACTGTTTATTGTATGCCTGATGATCGGTTACGTGATGTGAGTACATGGTGATAGTGGTCATGTAAGTGTGTTTGTGGTTATGTGCTCTCCGTGGGCGTCATTAGTGTTGTGCTTTGATAGTATGCCCTAATTGGACGGTTACTCGTGGTGACGAGCGGATACTCATCACCTTAACTACTTTTCCTACTGAGCGAAAGCTCACCCCTTTACTTTACTGTTTTACAGGTTGTGAGCGGGATGTGATCTAGCGGGATTCTCATAGCTAGGGAGCTAGCGAGGGTCTTAGGCTAGTCTAGTTTAGAGACGTACCCTCTATTTTGAACTAACCGTTCATTGTTGGATTTATGAGTTGTTGACTCATTTTATCGGGTTTATTACTTTTGGATTATTATTGCTGAATTTATTTCCTTTAAATCGCTTTATTTATTTATTATTTTAGTTCATGTCTTGAGTCCGGTCAAAACCAGATTTGGGGCGTGACAATTTGGTATCAGAGCCTGGTTTTTCAAAACTTCGGACCATACGTCAATTAGGTGGGTAGAGTTACGGCGCTAGGTTTCCGTGCGTCGGTCACGTAAATCGGAGATGTCCTGCGCGTAGAACCGAGACGAAGAGAGTCTCGGGTTAGTGAAATGTCCGGTCTAAGTATCGTGTACTTGTGGTGAACCATTATGGTTGTTGTCTTGGAGTATGTTATTTGACTGCTGAGTGTTGTCGTGGCCGGGTGGTAATGGTGTAATTACCGGGACCCGAGGTGTCTAGCTGCGATGACTTGCTGTGTGCTATGATTGTGTTGAGTGCTTTGTGCAGGTTGTGATTTGGATTTCCCGCATAAGCGGATGGTTAGTGTAATTTACGAACGGGTCATACCCAATTTTCTGCAGAAACTGAAGTGTATGTACCATCACGATTTGACTATAGGGGCCACTGTAGCCGGACGTGATGGAGGGATGTTAAGTGGTTACAACGTAATTCGGGGACGCCTGAATCGGGTTGTAACGACACGATATGGACATGAATGTTATAGTAGAAAGATGACATGTTAAGAAATTGAATCTAAGTTGATGTTTGTTTAATGTGTAACTACTGGGTGTTGGATGCATTGCGTAGTGTGTGACTTGTGTGTAACCTCGCTGATTGGGTGCTCGACCTTTGTGACACACTAGTGTGCGAACTTCTCTGGTTGTGTGAAATTGTGTGGCTATACTATACTAAATATATTATTAGTACGAGTGTGAACGTTTTGACCCGTGTGTGAACGCTAGTTATTTAAGCGCGTCGTTTTATACGAAGTTAAGAAACTGAACATGTGCGTTATCCGTGCAGCGGATATACGACATGACACCTTCATACGTTCCACGAGCCACCAAGAGCCGGCCAGCTGGGGGCCGAGGACAGCCACCTGCCATTTAGTCGGCAGGGGCTACGAGCGCCCAGGGTACATCCACTGAGGGGCAGGAGAGAGTTGAGACTGGACCATCGGGACTCCCGCCTAGGGTCCCGCCTGTCACTGAGCCTACCCAGGCGGCAGCTCTAGAGTAGCTGACTCACACAGTGAAGGGCTTGGCAGCGGCCTTGGCCCGGAGAGAGGGTATGTCCCCGGCACCGGAGACTGTGCCTGCTGCCACTGCAGCCACCACAGTGAGACCTAGCCAGGTCGACAGCCACACCGCTCAGGCGTTGAGGGATTTCCGCAGGTTGGGCACACCTGTCTTTTCCGGGGAGCCATACGCCGAGGCAGTCGAGGGATGGCTGGAGCGAATGACCCGCAACCTGGACACGTCGGGGATACTGGATGGTGGCATGAGAGTATCTTTTGCGGCGTTCCAGCTGGAGGGAGACACCTGCCATTGAGTTGTACATGGCTAGACATGTTGGGGCCTGAATTTGCTGAAGCTATGGCGATCTGGAAGGCCTTGCAATGGGTTCAAGCGACACATGTTCCCAGAGTCGTTATCCGTAGCGACGCCCAATACCTGGTACATCTGATTTAGGGGACTGATCAGGTGTTCTCCCCCCTGGGCCGACTGGTTGACGATTGTCGATCTCTTCTTGCTGTTCTCGAGGATGTCAAACTCGAGTATATCTCTAGGTCAGCGAACGGAGCAGCCCACTGACTAGCTCGGGAAGCTCGTTATATATCTGTCCATTCGTGGTCCAACTTCATTGTTCCGGATGCACTAAATGCATTCTACATCATTTCAAATAATAAATCTATATCATGTTGTGTCAAAAAATATAAAATTCTATAGTATATTCCCAAAATAGTTATGATAAATATTTGATAATCATTAGACGATACGACAAATTCAAGGAATGTAATAAATAAGATACTGTCATTAATTGTCAAGATTGCACCATATACGTATTACAATTTACAATGACTTGGTTCTAGTTATTACAAACCGAGCAATTAACCATATTTAATTGCTCAGGAATTGGAAATGTTAAAAATGGTAGTAATATTATTAACTATAACGGGTTAATTGACTATTCAATTATTATTTTTGACTCAAAGTTACATAGCTTTATTTAGATTTCAGTTAAAACGGTACATTAGAGTGTATCAAGGAAGACTTCCTCACCACCGAAGCATAGACGTAGAACGGATTTCTTTAGCTAACCAATGAGCTGCCCTATTCATGATCCTTTTTACAAATTGGAGAGATGTTCTCTCATTTTCAGCCAACATGAGGCGGATGTCTCTAATAACTGTCTCAATCAAAGATGTTGGTGGATCCCTTGTTTGAATCATGTTGAGTAAAACCTGAGCATCCGAGGGGATAATAGTAGAACTCATTCCTAGAGAGTCCGTGCTCCGAAGTGATGTCGCAATGGCATAGACCTCAATCATAATCGGTGATCCACTTCCCGGAATGACTCCATTCGTCGTGAGGCCTACTCGACCATCCCCACCTCGAGCGAGATTGGTCCGAATCCTGAAAGACCGCCCTATCAACATTGATAACCCAGGTACCTAGAGGGGGTGGAATGAAGTGGGAAAGCCAGACCGGCCGAGGCTATGATAGGGTGACGGTGGTCGCATTAGCTTCAGTCCAAGCTAGAAAGTGAGCCCTAGCATCCGCAATGACTTTGATGGCTGCCGGTGTGTCGCCATTCTAGGCCCATGCGTTCCATGCCTTCCATATCTCCTATAGAATGCTAATTATCTCCGCCTCCCTGTTCTTCAGTGACCCCGTAGAGATAAACTGCCACCAGTCCACAAAAGTTTGCCCCATCAAAAGGGGGGATCCCTCCCACTTCTCTCCACACGTTTTCGCAAATCCACATAAAATGAGCAAGTGCGAGACCGTTTCCTCCGTTCGGCCATAGAGAGCACACGTAGATGCGATCGAAACAAACCTCCTCGTGAGGTTTCCCACCAATTGAAGGATGTCAGTGAGACATCGCCACAAAAAGACTTTGAGGCGAGGCGGCACCAGGACATCCCAAATAGAAACCCAGGTAGCGGTTTTGACATTTTGCCGTTGTTGATGTCGTGCCTTGGCCAATACAGCATAGCCGGACTTCGTAGTATAGTGACCATCCTTGTTTGATGTCCGGTACCACTCATCCCGGTGGCGATTTGCAGATAGAGGAACTTGGAGGATGTTGTCTCTGTCTGCCCCATCGAATAGTTGGTTCAGAAGATGGGTATTCCAGCAACGGGTCTTTGGGATCATAAGGCCTGCGACCGTTGCTCTTGCCAAATTAGGCCTTGTAGATTTGATGGTAGCAGTCGGTCCTACTAGCCAGGGAGGTCCTTGGATCAAAGTATCCCAAACGTCCCCAATAGCAATCCGTAGACCGCTCTGCAATAGCTATTGGGTAGACAGGATACTCGTCCAGGTGAAGCTCGGTTGACTACCTAGTTGCGCTTGAAGGAAATCTGTGGTAGGATAATACCGAGCTTTAAGGACCCTAGCCACAAGGGATTGAGACTGATCGGGAAGCCCCCATGCATGTTTTCCTAAAAGGGCCATGTTTACATCCTGGAGGTGTCGAAATCCTATACCCTCAATATCTTTAGGCATGCACAGCCTGTCCCAGGTCTTCCAAACAATAGATCTAGACGACTCCCCCCACCAAAACCTTAAAACCTTGCCAAAGCGACATGTATCCTGTTCACAATCTTCTGCGGAACCCTAAAAACGGGCATGATATAGACCGATAACGAGGTAAGGACAGACCGAAGCATTACCTCCCGCCCGGTTGGTGACAGTAACTTCCCTTCCTAAGATTGATTTCGAGATATCACCCGATCCTCAAGATACGTCATTTCCATGTTCTGGTTACGACCGACCATATTAGGAACCCCTAAGTACATCGAGGCAGTAGAAGTATCAACTATAGAGAGAATCTCACAACATTCTTGTCTCATTTCATGAGTCTTATTCGTACTAAAGAAAACAAAAGATTTCTGCAAATTAAGTACCTGACTAGATAACCTTTCAAAAGTTTGGAGAATGTCCTTAACTCGATTTTCTTCTTCAGTAGTTGCCCTATAGAAAATGTAACAGTCGTCAGCGAAAAATATGTGGGATATGGCAGGTGCACCAGTAGTAACTTTGACCCCATGGATAGCCCCTGATCTTTGGGCGCCTTGAAGGAAATGGGATAGGCCTTCCATGCATAGAAGGAACAAGTAGGGGATAGTGGGTCACCTTGACGAAGACCCCTCGACGGGGTGAGTCTAGGTGTCTCCCTCCCCCCGAGGTGATAGCATAAGTAAAAGTCTGCATACAGTAGGTTATCAACTCGATCCAGTCTACATAAAACCCAGGTGACCCATAACAGCTCGGAGAAAACTCCATTCAACCCGATCATATGCTTTGCTCATGTTAATCTTGAGAGACATATACCCTCGCGCCCCTCCCCTTTTAATTTTCATATAATGTATGATATCGAAAGAAACTAAAATATTGTCCTGGATACACCACCCAAGAATGAAAGCCTCTTGGGTCTCGAAAATGATACGGTGTAGTAAGGGACGAAGTCGGTTCGCTAGGACCTTGGACAAGATACGAAAAATCAATTACACAAAGCAATAGGATGGAGATCTGTAACCATCTTAGGGTCCGGTTTCTTCAGAATCAGGACAATTAATGTCTCATTCAGCTTCGAGTCAAATTCTTTCGTCCGAAAGACCTCCTGCACAAATCGAATAACTTCCTCTACCACCACAGGCCAGTAATGCTGATAGAATCTCAGGTTGAGACCATCAGGCCCCGGGGATTTATCAGCCCCAATCTGAAAGAAGGCGTGGCAAATTTCTCGTTTTGTTCCTGGTGATAGAACGAAGTCATTATCCTCTTGCGTTAGCCATACCGATAGCGTGATAGGGAAGTCTGCCATATATGGTTGGCTAGAGGTAAATAGTTGAGCAAAGTACTCCGAGATAAGTTTTTTCATCCCCGATTCTGAAGTAACCAGTGTACCCATAGTATTTTTAAGAGCTATCACCGCATTCATTCGGCGTCTGTAGGATGTGGATGCCTGAAAGAATTTCGTGTTCTTATCCCCTTCCGCCAGCCAATGTTGCTTAGCCCGTTAACGCCAGAAATCCTCCTGGACACAAAGGGAATTTTCATACTGGATTTGGATAGCCTTCTGTCTGTGTATCACTTCCTGGTCAGTTCGACTATTTAACTCTACAATACGCCTTTGACACCATTTAATATGATTAACATTTTTCCTAAAGTGATGACGCCCCCAGTTGTCCAACGAGACACCCACCTCCTTTATAACATCCTTAATAGCTTTCCTAGGGGATTTCTCCCAATGTTCTTGGATGACTTTTCCACAATCCGGGTCCCTAATCCACTAGGATTGGAAGCGGAACTTCGGTGGACTTCTAATCACCTCTTTCTGAGCAAAGGAGAGTAAGATAGGCCAGTGGTATGACGTAGTAACCCCCGTATTACGAAAGTCCAGATCAGTTTGAGACGTGAAGAAGGATACTATGATCAGGGCCCTATCCAATCTATATTGTACCCTCCGGCCTGGTGCCCGCCCCCGGAACCACGTAAACTGGTGTCCTGTCATCGAGATATCAACGAGGTCCAACTCCTCGGCAACCTGACAAAAACCATCAACCAGGGAGGTTGGGTAACTTCCTCCACCCGTAGTCTCCTCCAGATTGAGAATACCATTAAAATTACTAATGATTATCTAATTTGGTCGTGAGACTATGTGTAGTCGTCGCAATATGTCCCAAGTTTGGTCCCGATTCGTCCGACAGGATTCCCCGTAAATACTTGTAATACGGATATCGGCATAGCCCGGGGCTGAAACCTCCACATCAATGTGATGGCCGTCTTGACCTCGTAGGTCAACTGTAAGACCCACAACCCAAAACATGGCCAAGCCCCATGTATCCCCCTTGGGCTAACAAATATGACCCGTAAATCCCAACGAGCGGGACAACAGTACATACCGTTGAGATGGCAGATTGTTTTCCGAGAGGAGTAGTATATGCGGCCGGTGATCCCGAAGGAGGTGCCTCAATTGTTGCTTGTGAAGTCCCGAATTCATGCCTTGGCAATTCCATGCCATGATTTTAAGGTCCGACCTCTCAAGAAACGGATGATGATTTGGTCGTGTCCTAGAACCCGGGTTGAGCCTTCTCTGACATTGGGGCCTAGGCGTTGGTAAAAAGAGTCCTATAGTCCCAGACGAACCCTAGATTGGGCCCTAGACCCGCCAGTATTAGGCGAGGAAGAAGGTACCCGCGACGACGGCGAAACTCGTGGCGGTGATGGAAGGGAAATAGACGGTGATTGTGGAGATTGGGGCGGCGTAGAGGGGTTGTGGGAGGATCCAGAGACTATATCTGATAGTGTTAGGATTGGGGATTGCGAAGAAACCATCGGAGAGACAAAAATTGGTCTCCAAGATGCAGGGGAAGGACGCCCTGAAGGCGGAAGAGTAGCGGTAACAAAACAATAACATGTCTTATTTACCCTTTATGTAACGGTAACAAAACAATAACATGTCTTATGAATTGATCACATAATATCAAAATGACGTAAATTTAAACAAAATTTTGTCTAATAAGTAATCAATACATAAGGATACTAAGTATGGGTTACCCGTACATAGGAGGTACTAAGAGCAAGAACAACGGAACGGCCCCGCTCCCCGCACCGCTCCGTTCGCTGGCCGGGCGCGCTGGCCGTTCCGCTGTAATCGTCGAAAAGCACAGCCCCGCTCCCCCTCCACGCGCTCCCGCTCCCGCTGCACACGCCCCCGCTCCCCACTCGCTGGCCGGGCGCGTTGGACGCGCCTGCGCGCCGTCTGCTGCGCTGGCAGCGTGTGGGGCTTCCACGTGTCCCGACTGTTGCACACTAACGGCTATATATATTTTTTTTAATTCAAAAATCAACAAATAAAACCCTATAAATACCCCTCTCCTTTCATATTTTTCACACCACTTCCTACTTCAACTATCCAACTTCACTATCTCCTTCCCAAATTCTCCTCTCTCGTTTCAATTATTCTCGCGAAAAATGTCGGGCGACGCTGGGTCTCGTGCACACTCATTTGGTGACGAACGAGAATTCAACGAGGACGAACTGGCACGAGGTTTCGGAGACATTCTAACGGGCCCTCGCTCCAACTCCCCAAGCTCGAACTCGGGGTCGAGTTCAGGTTAGTGCAAACTTATTTTATTGTATTAATGCATTGTATTCATTTTTTTGATTAATTATTTGCACTTATTTTATTATTTTATTTTTGAGCACTTAATTTAATGTATAAATTTTTTTTGTATTAAATTTTTGAGCACTTAATTTAATGTATAAATATTTTTGTTAGGGCAAAACCGTCCCCCACAATACCAAATGGCGCCAGGGTTCCAAGTGCCATCACAATGGAGCATGCCCCCACAAGGTTTCCAGATGCCACCGTTCCCACCAGAATCACAATCACAATGGGGCATGGGACCCCAATTCTACAACTACGAGGGCCATCCACTACCCGACGTAGAAACCCCCCAACCATCCTCTTCCCAACGACGAGGTCGAGCCCCTGCCCGAGCCCGAGCCCCTGCCCGAGCCCAACCCCGAGCCCAACCCGAAGAACCAGAGGTGGATGGCCGGACATTCAGTAAGGAGGAGGACAACCACCTCATAACTTGCTGGTTGAGCACAACAAGAGACGCCGTCAAGGGCAACTCGCAAACCGGCAACACATTCTGGTGCGCAGTGCAGAGGAAATACAACTCCCAGAACCGTTACCCACCTCGCCGCTGGGAAGCCATCAAGAAACGTTGGCTCAGAGGTTCCGGCCAGACAAGGAGGATGCTCGGCTATTTGAAGAGGTCCAGGGCCGAGAAGCCGAGCGGCGCAAACGACGAAGAGCACTTGAGACGTGCGAAGGAAATGTGGGAGAATGATGGGAAAGTGGTTAAAGACCACCCGCTAAAGTTCGACCTGGATCATTAGGTCTGAAGGCTCGATGGCAATGAGAAGTTCAGTGCCGAGGAGGGCACAATGGGAACTGTCCGCCGTCAAGTACGCCAACAACGACAGCGGTTGGATGAGGCTGGGGCTTACAGCTCAACCCCACCTACAAGCACAAGGGAGGAGGGCACACATCTCAGTGGTGAGTCCCAACCACCAGAATGGGGAGGAAGCAAGAACTACGAGGGGACTCAAGTCCCTCTCAGCGACACACCCCCATCCCCCGAGGCCGACCCAAGTCCCCCTCGCCGACCGCAAGGGAAGAAGGCAGCGAAGGCCGCAAAGAAGGGGATCGTCCTCACGGCCCAAATGTCTGCCTTCGCCGAACTAGAACGTGCACGAATCGACGCTGAACGTGCACGGTTTGAGGCTCAACGGTCACGTGGCGAACAAGTGGAAAATAAGTATCGCATGTTACAAGCATTAACCCAACAGTGGGAAGCAAACATCGCCAACTACAAGGCCCTGGTGGAGAAGGATACATCTTCCTACGACGAAGAGGCGTTGGCAGACCATAAGTTTTGCAAGACCCAAGTGCGAAGACTCATCACTAGCCTTGAAGCCCAAATTGATGATCTTCGAAGCCAACCCCCACCACCAGATGTCGACCTAACAGAGGATAATTCTTGAACTTGTATTTCGTTTTGGGTTGTATTAAAATGGATTGAATAAAATTAGAAGTTCATTTCTATTCGTGTTGAATTTATTAATTATTGGTTGTATTTAATTATTTATTTCCAATATTGTTTACATTATGACTAAATTAAACGGTTTCTGATAACGAATTAAATAAAACAGGAAAATAACACATAATAATCCAGTCAGCACTGTTCTGCACTCCCAGGACCTCAAGGTCCTTTCTGTTGCAAAACACCCACTTTTCTGCACTCCCACTCCCTGACTTTTGTCCAATCAGCACAAATTCTGCACTCGCACTCCCTGACCAAGGTCCTTTCTGTTGTACATGCTCTAATAATTAACCATTTCTGTATTAGGGGATTATACAGGCGCGTGGCATGAGGCAGAGAGGGGGGAGGAGGTCGATGACGAATAGTGACACGTGACCTCCATTTGTACTGGCGCTGCAGAGAGTGAGACTCCTTTTGTTTGTTCTCTTCTCTCTCATCACGGTGGCCAACTGTATCACGCCTCCAAGTCCATCCCCATACATACATTCACTCGCACTTTCTGGAGCCTCTCTCCCTCGTTTCATCCCCACTTTGAGTTTTAGCTCTCTGTTTTTGCCATGGCCGATCTCAATAACAGAGATAATGAACCAGAGTTCTACATTGACGATGATATTGAAGAGAACACTTCCCACAGTGGTAGTAGCAGCAGCAGTTGCAACACGACTGACCCAGATGGCGATGACGATGATGACAAAGACACCTTCGTTTCTCGGCAATGGCCCCAGAGTTTCAGGTACCCTTCTCTTCTTTCATGTCATCCTACTATTCCTAACTCTCACTAACCATTTAATTTGACCCCATTTTGAACTTAATTGACTTCAATTTTGACCTCCATTTGGTTGGCTTCAGTTTTCAAAGGGAAGGACCATGAACATTGCTGTATCCATATAGTCCAGTTTATTACATGTTTTACTCGTTGAATTTTCATACTAGAAACCCTCAATTTACTGGGTTTTGTGGTCTTCCAATCTAGCAGGGTATCTTGTTACTTCGTGAAGTATAGTCCTTTCTAGGAAATTAGCTGCATACTTACCACTGATCAATATTTTGTAATATACCCTAAGAAAACCCCCAATTTACTGTGTTTTGAGGTCTTTGAAGAATGAATCTTGGACAACTTAAATGCCATTTCAGTACCCTACTTATCTGTTTCAAATTAACTTGGCAGAGAAACAACAGAATATTACACAGTTGCAGCATCACCATCCTTGGGAGCCGTGCCTGCGACAATTCTACGTGCAGCAAGTATCTTATATACAGGCAACGATAATTTCAGCAAAAGTAGTTTGGATTTTGATGGGAAAGATCCTTTGCTCTCATCCAGTGAAAGAGTGCTTCAACATGAAGAGAGTAGGTTCTCCAGATTACAGTCATCATGGTCGGATAGAGCTGCATTGCTCAAACAGCTAACAGCAGAATTACCTATTGGTCATGGGTGTAGCGTGACACAAACTGTGTTCAATGGTAAGCTATGCGCACTGTCATTTGATATTAAACATGTTCCAAAAATAACTCCAAGTTTTAAACGTAATTCTAAAGGGGCCAAGAACTGCAGCAGTCACTCTTAATTGAGCAGTGATTTTTTTTTTTTACTGCTGATGCTTTCTTGGTCATCCAAGATATGAAATGAAAGGGTTGAGTTTTTGTTAAACTTTGTAGAAAGTTTGCTTATTGAGAATCAGTTACCTTGTGACAAACAGGCTTATTCTAGTCTCATGAGGTGATTTCCTACTGTGTATTTGTTTTGGACAGGGGTTAATTTAATGGTTGGTGTTGGACTTCTTTCCACTCCTTATACAGTTCATGAAGCAGGTTGGGTAGCAACGGCAATTTTACTTGTTCTTGCCGTTGTGTGTTGTTACACAGCTACCCTTTTGGCTCATTGTTTTGAGAGTAAAGAAGGCATCATATCCTATCCAGATATTGGAGAAGCTGCCTTTGGCAGAGCTGGCCGTCTTTTCGTATCTGTGAGTTGTGTGCAACTGGAAATGATATCATTGTTTGTTTGTCCTTACTCTCTATGTTTGCTCTATTGTGCAGATGTCTGATACTTGTGGTCTTACATTCTGTATTGATGTGTGTTTCTTCTATATGATCTCTCGTATAATGTTCTGTAGGTTTAGTGTTAAATCTGTTCTAATAGTCTTTTTCTGTTCGGGGTATTTGTGCAGATCATCTTATATGTGGAATTATATGTGAGTGCTTCTTTCTTTGAGATCAATATTTCCCTTTTCGATGATCATATACTGCTAGTTCTGAAGCATGATTAATTGGATTCCCATCCTTGCATGCAGTCGTATTGCATGGAATTCATTATTTTGGAAGGGGATAATCTCAGCAGGCTCTTCCCTGGATCATCCTTGGACTGGGCCGGTTTTCAGTTGGACTCTAAACAGTTATTCGGGATTCTAACTGGTCTAATTGTTCTTCCAACTGTTTGGCTGAAAGATCTTCGTCTGATTTCTTACCTTTCAGGTATGCTTATTTCTTGTGTCTGTATTCTGAATGTTGTGTTAGATGCTTGACCATGTAGATATTAATAACATGTTTCACCCTAATGTTCGTTATTTACTCTGCAGCTGGTGGGGTTTTTGGAACACTTCTGGTAGCTCTTTCTGTTTTTATCCTTGGTATCACAGATGGAGGTCGGTTTGATCAAACTAGTCCAGTAGTGAAGTTGAATGGAATTCCGTTTGCCATTGGCACATATGCATTTTGCTACTCCGGCCATTCTGTATTTCCAAACATTTACCAATCTATGGCTAATAAAAAGGATTTTATAAAGGCTATGATAATATGGTAAGAATCTTTGTCTTTGCATAGGGCATACATTTTACCTTTCATTTCTTTGGTGCTCTTACTTTTCTTGTTCGACAGCTTTCTTTTATGCGTTTTGATGTATGGGAGTGTTGCTGTGGTGGGATTTCTTATGTTCGGTGACCGTACATTATCCCAGATAACCTTGAATATGCCAAAGGATGCCCTTCCTTCCAAAATTGCATTATGGACAACAGTAAGTATGCTGTTCTGAATTACCATTTTGCCTTTATATATGTACAGTCGTGACACTTATAAACAAATCTCTGCATATTACAGGTTCTCAGCCCCTTCACTAAATATCCTTTCTACTGTGATAGTAAATTACTGTATGTCTGAGTGCGTTTCGTAATATACTATAATCAATTCTGTATTTACTTCCTTAACGTTGAACAAGTATGCACTCTTAATGAACCCCTTGGCAAGAAGCATAGAGGAACTGCTCCCAGCTGGAATTGCAAATAGTCCCTGGAGTTTTTATCTTTTAAGAGCAGCACTTGTCATGTCTTCTGTTGGTGCTGCTTTACTTATCCCATTCTTTGGTAAATATTGGAATTTGACTTCAGCAATTACTTATTTATTTCATCTTATATTTGTGCTGTAGAAGATGAAGCTAATCAAAATATAATCTGCGAACCCTTATGGATTGCAGATTATAACTAAGTCTTCTATTCTTTGACATATTGTTTTTTTATTATGTCTGCTAACTTATCGCTGGGAATACTTGGTATGCATGTACAACTAGCTTTATAGATAGCATTAAAGTTGAACAATTTTTGTGGTTAGTATGAAACTGCAGCGAGGTTTTCTTAGAAATCGTGTAAATCAAACAATACGTATTTTTTTTAACTATTTGGATCAATAGATATTGGACTTGATAGATTTTTTTTCCTTATATGTCTGTTAACTTATCACTGGTAGTGCGTGGTATGCGTACACAACTAGATTTCCTGTTAGCATTAAACTTGAATATTTTTCATAGTTAGAATGAAACTGCAGCGAGGTTTTCTTAGAAATCGTGTACATCAAACAAGACGTATTTTAACTATTTGGATAAATAGATATTTATGGACTTGATAGGTTTTGTTTAGAAATCATATAAATTTATCGTTATATTTCAAGGACTTGGGTAGTTACATCCCAATGAACGCCCCATGGTTCAAGTTTTTCACTTCCATAGGGAGATATGAGTTCGAATGTCATTAGGAGGGATGGGAAAGCTTTAAGGGAAAATTGAAAACAACTGCCTATGTAAAAAAGGATATGGCTAGTTACATATTTTATGCTTTGCTCTCAGAGATATTGCTTAGAAAACATTTGTCTCCTTAGGGGCAGAAGATAGTGTTTTGGACAACTGTGGTCTTCCATAAAAGTCAGTGTAGCAATAAACCAACGTATTGGACTTTCTGGCTTACGAGGCATGTGAAATAATGAGACCCTGAAATCATTTAGGGGATCACAAATACTTCTTACTTGATTGAGCTCCATTAGGGTTGAATAGCTGCCTGGAAATATGTTCAATGCCACTTTTTCAAGGCCTATTCTCATAGTTCATTAGAAAGATTCCGTTCAGTTGAGTGAGTATACTACAAAAATTTCGTCACATTTAGTACTCGAGTGTAAGTGTCAGCGGTGAAGATGCTTATTTGTTTCCTTTGATAATATGTAACAACTATCCATGTACGTAAAGGCTAGCAGTCTCAATGCTAACATGTTTTTCTTGCAGGACTTGTGATGGCTTTAATGGGTTCAGTCCTCTGTACACTAGTGGTAAGCAGAGATCTCTTCTTGATAAACCTTGTACAGTTAATGGAGCAAAACAGGCACCAGGATCCTTTGCTTAACAGTCATTATGACATTCTTGGACTCTGAGCTCTACATGTCATATATTTTGCACAAAGGCATATCAAAAACAAAATTGTGCCTTTAGTTGTGAAGGGTATTTTTAAGAGTAATGTTGTATGCTTTGCTAACGGTTCCTTAACATCAAGAAGATGCTTAGATGGCTTGTGGTAAAAGCGAGGCATTCTGAAGGAAACTAGCAGTAATGCAGCTGTGCTTTAGTACTATGTTAGAAAACAATTATGCACTATAATCAAGTTTTCGGAAATTTAAGGGAAGGTGTAATTTAAAAAAAAAATCTACCAAATACGTCTGACACCGAAGCAAGAAAGTTTAAACTGTGTCATCTGTATCTGTAATCATATTCATAATATATTGGTATGCTTTAACCGAAAATTTGTTTTCATACAGGCCATCATAATTCCATCCTGTTGTTTTCTCAAAATCATGGGACGCAAAACGACTATGAATCAGGTTAGTGAAGTACAACATGGTGTTCATTGCCATACTAGTCAATATCTTGAATAAGAAGGAAAAAAGGTGAAAGAAAGGTTAGTAAAGTTAAAATGGCTCATGACATGAAACATACTAGTTTTTCTTATTGGGTTAATTGTCAAAACTACCCTAAAGTATTGTCCACAAACGAAAAACTACCTAAAGTTTTGTCCACGCTTTTAGGCCTCACTAAAGTTTTGTTCACCGACTTCCATTAGAAAAACGTAACAGGGTGAAACTGTGATGAATGGTCTGGGTAGTTCTTCGCGGATTGAATAGATTTGTGGGCAATATACATAATGCATTCTAAAGTTGCGTGGGTAATTCATAATGCATTCTATAGTTGTGTGGGAAATATTTAGGGTATTTTTTGACAGTTAACCTACTACGTTTTTCTAACGGAATTTGGTGGACAAAACTATAGTGTAGCCTAAAAGTGTGGACAAAACTCTAGGTAGTTTTTTGCTTGTGGACAATACTTTAGGGTAGTTTTTGACAATTAACCCTTTCTTATTTAGTTGGTTTTGGCTTTGATTGTGTCAAATTATGTGGAGAATATTTAGGCACTTTTCTCTGTGCAGAGAAGGCATAAAATTACTCATTCTCAATGATAAAACTACAACATGATTCTGTGTAATGGAGCATTCATTTTCTGGTTTTAGGGGTATGAAAGATTGTTTTAGCAAGGTCATTCAATTTAGAAGGGCCTAATTGGCTTGATGACTACAGGTCCAGTAGTGGTGTGCATTGGTGTGGACGATTGTCCCAAACTAATGCTTTTGTATTTTATTCTCCCGAACCCTAAGCAAAACTTGAAAAATCAAGCAATTACATGTACATAAGCAAGCAAAAATCCTAACGCAATACAGATCCAAGTACAAGGGAATCTAGGACACTGATATTCACTAGTTTTTTCATCTGTGACAGGTTATCTTATGTACTGGAATTATTGTGTTGGGCATTGTAAGTGCAATCCTTGGAGCATATTCTTCACTGTCAAAGATCGCAGAGCACTATTAAATACTCGAGTTGTTTACATATTGAAATAGTATCTTGTGCATTCTCTTGTATCGGCTTGTGGAATGAAATTAATAAGAAAATATTGATGTTGAATTGGTTACATTGAAAATGGAAAAGATTGGGCCGATACAGTGGTATGAAGAATGGCTATACTGATTGTACTCGGCTGAGAAGTCGTATTATGCTCAGATGAGACTAGCCCCATTGAAATGTTATCCTTATCAAGGGAGGTACTTGTACTTGAAATATTCAGTGTTAATGGGGTTCTGGATTTTGGTTTGGTTCAACTGGCTTTTCACTTTTCATTCCTTATCTTGTCACACGAAAAGAAAGACAGGTCTCACAAGCAAGGTTGTAAAAATCCCCGCCTAGAGATGCCTAGGCCCTGTATAGACGCTGAAATAGGTTATGCCGATCCGATTTACCCTCCTATAGCGCTCCAAGCTGTTTGGGCGGAATATTACCGATTAATCTCCGATTCGGCCGATTAATCGCCGTTTGACTGATAAATTGGGTGGGTCGGTCAGAAGTCGAGTCGGATTCCTAATTTAAAAAAACGTTTCCAATCTTCTACATACTAAATGGGATCATAAAATTATGCTAGTTGAGTTGGTAAATCACACTTTATTTAAATGTTACATCTTGGATTTAATTCACGCTATTAATTTTTTTTTTTAGTATTTTCAAAACATAAAAAGTACACAAACATGTACTAATTGAGTTGCTACATCATACTTATTGATCTTTTTTAAGAATTTTATGATACGTTTTGTAGAATGTTTGTGTTTTTTTAATATATTTAACGTTTGATATTATTAATATTTTTTATATAGTATAATATAAAATTTGATAGTATATATAATAAAATTAATAAAATAATAATTCGATTAATCTCTGATTAATCTCCGTCTAGCGCCTAAAACCTCTTTCCGTCCGACTAGCGCCTAACATTCTTTACAACCTTATTCACAAGGAAGGGTATGTGGGTGTTATATACAAAAATTGTAAGGTTAAAGCAAAAAAATAGTTGGTTTCGGGTTTAGGTAGTTCGGTTTTAAATGTTTTGAGTGAGACATCTTAAAAATACATATATGTAAAATATATATGTAAATGTAAACTATATAAAAATACTTTTATGTAGATTCATTTATTAAAACCTTAAAAAGAATCTAAATATATATGTAAAATCTATATAAAAATACTATATTTGAAAAATTGGGGTGACAATTATTTTACTTTTTAAGTGTGATGTAAACTTTTTTGAATGACATTTTTTTTCTTCTCAGTAATTGTGCATAAAAAAAAGACACCGACATACTCCACTTTAAACAGCGTAACAGTTTTTTTTGTTATTTCCCCCTGTTTAACACTTTAGGAACTTCCGTAAGAGCATGTACAACGGAAAGGCCCTGGGTGAGGCCCTGGCCCTGAGGCCTTTGTGCTGACTGGACAAAAGTGAGGCCTTGAGGCCTCATAATAGTGGGTGTTTTGCAATGGAGAGGCCCTGGGGCTGAGGCTCTATGCTGACTGGATGCTGAGTTGTTATTAATTGATATTTTGTTGTTTTATTTAATTCTTTATCAGAAACCATTTAAATTATTTATAATTTAAGCAAATGTGAAAAAAAATTGAACAAGAATAAAAAGTAACTAGAACTTTTATTGATCCCCTTGTAATACAACCCACAAAAAACCAGCTCCAAGAGCACAAACGACTACTCGTCGTCATGGAAACCAGCTCCATACAGACCCCATAAGTGCTCCATAAGATCATTTTGTAGTTGATGGTGGGTCTCATGATTTATGACACTTTGTTGACAAGCAACTCGGTGCTGGTATTCCAATGGCCCTCCGTGGTGCCATCGTTCCGGCGGTGTACAATTCGACATTTCTGGAGGTTGCTCGTACAACAACTCCTCATCCCCATACTCGTACTGGTCGCGCTCATCCTCTACAATCATGTTGTGTAGAATGATGCAAGTGTGCATGATATCAGCCAAAAGGTGTGGGCTCCAAGAACGAGCGGGATGGGAAATGATGTGCCACCTTGCTTGAAGTACTCCAAAAGCCATTTCAATATCTTTCTGAGCACCTTCTTGGCATTTAGCAAACAACTTCTCTTTGGGCTCGTAGGGATGCCGAATAGTCTTCACGAACCGTGCCCATGTTGGGTAAATGTCGTCCACCAAGTAATAAGGTCGGTCGTATCGATGACCGTTGATCTCGTACTCCACAGCTAGCTCACGGCCGTAGTAAGCGTCTTGGAATAAGTGGTTGTGGTTGAGGACGTTGATGTCGTTGTTCGAGCCAACCATCCCGAAAAACGCATGCCAAATCCATAAATCACGGGACGCTACAACTTCAAGCATAACCGTCTTGTCCCCGTGGTGACTTCCCCGTCCATGGGCTCCCTGGTCTTCAGTTGGGCAGTTCTTCCACTTCCAATGCATGCAGTCAAGACTCCCCGCCATTCCGGGAAACCCTCGGTTGTACCCTTCTCGGAGTAAGCATTGCATGTCAGCCGCTGCGGGTGTACACTCATACTCGGCTCCGAATAACTCAATGATGGCCTTGCAAAACTTACATAAACATTCAAGTATGGTGCTTACCCCAATGTGCAGAGTTTCATCCAATGAATCGGCCGAGGACCCATACGCAAGCATCCGTATCGCGGCGGTGCACTTTTGTTCCGTTGATAAGCCCGACCGTGAGGCCGCGTCGGGCTTCTGAACGAAGTACATGTCGTGTTCCTTGACCGCGTCCATAATCCGTTGAAAAAGTTGTTTGCACATACGGAACCGACGCCTAAACATATCAGGGCCATATACGGGTTGATCGACAAAATAGTTCCTCATCAATTGGTTGTGGGCTTCAGAACGACCTCTGTTAATCTCTCGTCGCATTGGTTCCCCACGGACAGCCCTCTCGATCCTTGGCATTGCTCTCTGCATGCTCCTCTCAATCCTCTGCCAGAGTCGTCGCTCAATTGGCCGCATTCGGGCTGCCATATCCTCATATGTCGGTAGTTGGGCTACTATCTCCTCATACGTCGACATTCGGGCAGCCAGCTCCTCGTATGTCGGAACCTCAACATCAGACATAACCTCATCGTCAAACATTTTGGAAATTAGAGAGTAGAAAGTGGGAATGAGAGAGTGAAATTGGAGAATGGGTGTGAAAAAAATGAGGTTGGGGTATTTATAGGGTATAAAATGTTTTTGATTTAATTAAAAAAAATTATAGCCGTTGCCGACCGTTTGACAACGGTCGGCTTTGCCACGTGTCGGCACGCGAGAGGAGGGGAGCCAGGCAGGGCCGAGGGGCGCGAGCCCGGCCCGCGATCGAGGAGCGAGAGGCGAAGCCCGGGCCGCGTGTTTCACGGCCGCGGACCGCGTGAAATCCGACCCACAGTGGGACGACCCAAGGGCTGCGGACCGCGCGCGCGCGGGTCGGGGGCAAGGGCCGGCCTGTTGTGCGTGCTCTAAGACGTAATTGATACGAGCGAGATCATTTTCAATCTTTTTAAAACTATCCGATCAATGCAATGATTTACACATAAAAAATATTAATAAACAATTTTTTTTAAACGTGATGACATATGTGCATTACTTGAAATGACAAAGAATATATAATAATGCATCTAGTATGATGAAGCCGAACCACAAGAGAACAGGGCATCGATTTGACTCGGAAGCCGAGCATAGAGGTGGCGACGGTGGATTGTATTGAATTGATTCACCTTTAGGGAGGTTTTTTGCTAATGGTCCTTCAACCGCTTCTGTGTTCGTGCAGGGGCAAACCTGGGGCCGTCGTCAACGAAGTGGTTGTTTACTGTTGGCCAATATTTGGCCTTGAGTTCCGCATGTTAAAGCCAAACTAGGCACACAATCGTTTCTTCTTCGGGGACCAGTTGATATGTTGACGGCAAGCATCCATTCGACACCACTTTTGTGGAGAAAATGGGAGGATGAGAAGGAGAGAAATCGTTTGCCGATTTGGTGTAATTTTGGTGAAAGTATGGGGAGGTGTTTATAGGTGGAGAATTAATAAATGAGGGTAATTTGGTAATTTTTTTAGTTTTGGGTATTAGTGTCAGTAAAT
Organism: Erodium maritimum; assembly: GCA_963921825.1. Classification (NCBI taxonomy): domain Eukaryota; kingdom Viridiplantae; phylum Streptophyta; class Magnoliopsida; order Geraniales; family Geraniaceae; genus Erodium; species Erodium maritimum. The sequence goes on from OY997591.1 coordinate 18,213,918, forward strand.
CGATGGAAAGGAAATAAAAAAGAAATTAAAAAAGAAATGAAGAGGAAATTTTCATTAAAATGAGGAAACAAACAACGGAAACGAAAAACGAAAATGGACAACAACAAGAACGAGATAAAATAACGGGAGACAAACAACAATGTCACATTCCAATCTTGCTCGCCAAAGTCGTAGTGACTACCTAGTGTGACGCTCTCTCGTCATGGGTATAACCGAAGTTCCCTTGGGGCTTTCCATTATGTACATGTCGAAGAACGGTTGTAGGCCGGCAAAAAGCTTGCGCTTGTCAATCGTTGATTGCACAACACATTCCTATGCCTCCTTTTGAATGTTTGCAAGTTCACACACTCCAGTAGAGAGATCTGTTTCCACTGAAGTCAACACCTTCTTTTTCCTTTGTTCCTTGTAGTTTTGGCGTCCTCCTGAACCATAGGCAGATATATCAAGCATGACTAGTCTCATCAGTCTGCTCTCTTGAGCTGTGGGTCCCATGGTCGTCAACCCGCGAGTTCTCTTTCTTGATTTGCTTGAAGCTGGCTCAACCAGTGGTGGAGAAGAAGGAGGTAGCGCAAATTATAGGGCCGCCTAGTTCGGTTGATCTTTCACAAGGTTCCACCAATGTTTCCATGTGAACTCACGCCCATCTTCCCTCTTGTACACCTACTCAGTCAGCGCCATAATTTAGTTATCAGATCTCTCACTTTGGTGATCTTTGGTTATGCGTGTGAAGCACCCATGGAACTTCATTACTCTCGGATTGATATGCTGCCAATGATTATTGCAGTTCTTCTGAGACTGCTTCTGTTGAAGTATAAACCCACATCGAGAAAACAGAAGAATTATAAGCTGCTTATAAAGGATAGGGCCACACCCAACTAATAAGGTTGACCTTTTAGTTGTGGAAGCCCGGCCCGATATAAGTAGCCCGTTTTAAACCAAATTTACATGGTATCAGAGCTCCCGGTTTCGATCCTTGATAAAGTCTAATGAATCCGTAGTTTTGCCCACTTGTTAGCTTATGATTCTAACAAGTGGGCAGGGCGTTTGAAGGATATATTTAGTCCTATTTTTATTTTATTTTCATTGTTTTATTTCGCTTCCGCATCGTGGTAATCAAGCATAGCCGTTTCCACCTTCTATGATGTTTACATTGTCGATCACGAGACAAGATATTGTTTGTGCCGTCAACATCAGGATGAGATGCCCTTTGCACCGTCGGCCACGAGACGAGATGCCCTTTGCACTGTCGGCTCCGAGACGAGATGCCCTTTGCACCATCGGCCACGAGACGAGTAGCCGTTTGCACCGTCAGCCACGAGACGAGTAGCCGTTTGCACCGTCGGCCACGAGACGAGATGCCGTTTGCACCGTCGGCCACGGGACGAGTAGCCGTTTGCACCATCCACCAAAGGCATTAGACGTGATCGTTTTATAACCTTCTTTTCAAGTTGAGCATTTCGAATCTCCATGCTTCAACTTGAGGGGGAGTATTGAAGGTAATCAAATCAAACAAATAAATCAAATTGATTTGTTCTGATTTGATTTAAGGGTAAACTACAAATACCTACCCCAAACTTGTAGCGTTTAACTGATATATACCCTAAAGTTTTTTTTTAACTGATACCTACTCAGATGTTTAGTTATTTAACTGATACCTACCATAAAGTTTTTTTTAACCGATACCTACTCAGATGTTTAGCTAAAATGACGAAAATACCCTCAACTACATTTCGGTAATTATTTAAAAAAATATATTTAAAAAATCACTTTCGTTAGGTATATATATGTACTTATTAAATCACTTCAGTTTTATTTAAAAAAATCACTTCAGTTTTATTTTTTAAAAATTATTTAAAAAATCATTGAGGGCATTTTCGTCATTTTAGCTGTCTACTTGGGCTATCAGTAAATAACTAAACATCTGAGTAGGTATCAGTTACAAAAAAAACTTTAAGGTAGGTATCAGTTAAACGCTACAAGTTTGGGGTAGGTATTTGTAGTTTACCTTTGATTTAATTTGATTATGATATTTAATTATAATATTATGTAATATTAGTTTCCTTATAATAGTCTTGTAATCTCCTATAAATAGGAGTAGTGATTCTTCAATAAAATCATCCAAGCATTTTGATTATACTTTGTACATGGTATCAGAGCCTGGTTCGGCCCATGGCCCATTTGTCACCTCTACCCTGTGGTCTCCGGTCCATATGCAGATGTCCAGTCCTGCTATGGCCCACGTGTAGATGTCCAGTCCTACACGTGAGGGGGAGTGTTGAAGTATAAACCCACATCGGGAAAGTATAAGAATTATAAGCTGCTTATAAAGGCTAGGGCCACACCCAACTAATAAGGTTGACCTTTTAGTTGTGGAAGCCCGACCCGATATAAGTAGCCCGTTTTAAACCAAATTTACAGCTTATGATCATTTGGTCCCATATGATATTTACCTCACTTCCGATATCCTCCTAGTAGCCATCTTTCTTCTTACTATTCCCGTATATCGGGTTAATTGAGTTCACCGTCCAACCATGAACAAGGCGTACCTCCTCATCGGCACTCCACTTGAAGCACATCCTTTTGGCTTTCCCCTGTTTGATGATTTGGATGGTGTAGAACAATGGGATTCTGAAGAAGGGTTCAGATTAAGGTCTTGAGTTTCTTGGCTAGCCTCATGACTGGATAACTCGTGTCAGACGTCATCATTGTCGATTGGTTCTTGCGTTGCCGAACATATTCATTTATACCAGAAATAAGGATTGAAATCCACGTCGAGCGAAAAATAAAAGGGAGATAAATAATATATAGAGTTGGAGGAGACGTGGTGTGGTTTTGGAGAAGAGGGTTGGGGTTTAAATAGTAAAATTTGGGATAGGGGAAGATTTTGGTGTCGCCACGTGGCGCCATGCAAAGAAGACCCAACGACGACACGTTTTTCTATGCGGTCAACAGTCAAATCGGCGTCAACGACCAACTTATCCTTGCGGCATTAATGTTACCATCGGCACCAAATCGTTGCGTGAAAAATACTGACGAAAACGTCGTGACAACAACGTTTACAAAACACCAATGTCAAAATGCCGTCAACGACAAATTCTTTTTGTGCTTGGTGTTATGACTACACCAAGCCATAACATCGATGCGCCGCACATGTTTGGTGTCAAATTAGATGAATAACATGATGACTTGTGTTGATGATATTACTTGAAGTGCCTCAAAATAAAGGAAAGTGCATCTGGTATTTGAAATCCAGACTATGCCAAAACAGACATAGAACGGGACTCTCATGCTAACCAATGAGCAGCCCCGTTTGTAGTTCTAGAAATAAACTCGAGTTTAATATCCTCGAGTGACATAATAAGGGACCTACATCCTTCAACAATGCGACCCACCGGTGAGAATAGAGGGGTATCCCAAGGACCATCCTTACCATAAATTGGGTGTCGCTCCGGATAATAATTCTTGACCGCTCTGAATCACACACCTAGAGGAGCGCCTGGTATATAACAATAGCTTCTTCCATTTCAGGTACTGGTGGTGCAGGCCCACTCCCGTTTCTACCTTCCACAACCATTGCCTTCTCATCTCTACATATCATACCCCACCCCAATTGGGAGGTGTCTGCAAAAACCGCCCCATCAACATTTAAGGACAACCAATGAGTCGTAGGGGTGTCCATACTCTCCCGGTTGGGTGAACCGGGGAAGTAACCTATGGGGTCAAACTCCTATGCGCCTCTTTCCAACTATGAATATTACTTCTGACCGTAGCATCAACCAAACCCGCCGAAAGGTGAGTTTGCTCTCAAGCCATACCATTTCTAGCTTTCCAGATCTCCCATAAGGTCAGAGCAATTTTTCTCTTTATTGCCATTTCCGGTATAACCACTATATCAATCATACACTGTAAGAAAGTAGTAACAGGTGAGACTGGTAGAGATACCTGGGATCGCTTCCACACTTCTTGAGCAAATGGACATTGTACTAATAAGTGTAAGACTGTTTCAAGATCAGTGGTACAAACAGGGCACTCCTCCGAAATAGGGACAATTTTGATGATGTAAGTTCCTTGAAATTTCCCTCCATAGTAACACTTTGATTCGCGGTTGGATGTCCAGATCCCATATGGTTGTCCATATCGATGCCCCCTGTGTTGGTACCCATCTTCCATGTTATCGAGCCAATAACCGATATCCTTCCTTACAACTATACCGCCCTCGGAGGTCTCGTGTCCAGTACCACCTGTCCTGTGTCGTATGATTCGGGACCGGGATGGTCAAAATTTCTAAGACAAACTCCGGGGGTATGAGTGTACTGACTTTCGGAATGTCTCATCCTCCCTCTTGAGTAAGAAGCTCCGAGACCATCATGTGCCCATTTATTAATGACCCCGTAGGTATGGTAACTGTATCCCCGGCCACAATTGACTCAGGTTTAATCCCGACCTAGTCGCCAAAAAATCACCATCTTTGAAATATCGGGACTTAAAAAATCTTGCCACCAGACTGTTCGGATTTGAGAGGAATTTCCACCCCATTTTTTCCAAAAGCGCAACGTTCATATCGTACATATCCCGGAAACCCATTCCACCTACCTCTTTCGATTGACATAACTTCGCCCAATTCTGCCGTATGATCGGGCGTCTCGCTTTTGCAGTACTTGCCCACCAGTATCTAGCCGGAGCTATGTGATTTTTTGCCCCAAATATTTTGGGAGGAGAAAAACGCTCATGGCATGTATGGGCATCGACTAAAGGACTGATTTGATCATTACTTCCTTTCCACCCACAGAGATCATCTGACCATCTCAAGAATTAATCTTTTCCAATATACGGTCAAATATGAATTGTAAGCTCTGACCTTTTTTCCGACCAAACTTGTTCGGGACGCCTAGGTATGTTGAGGCCTGGGAGATTTCCTGTATACCCAATGTGGTGCAGTAGAGGACTCTGTTTGTCGGTGTCGTATTTGTACTGAAAAAGATCGATGATTTCTACTTGCTGATGACCTGACCCGATAACTGACCAAAAGTTTGTAGTATCCCTTGTAGGTATTCAACTTCCTTTCTATCTACCCTGTAGAAGATGTAGCAGCCGTCTGTAAAAAAAATGTGGGAGATAACCGGGGCTCCCTTGGCCACGGACACCCCATGGATCTTACCATCCCTTTCGGTCTGGCTTAGTAACCTGGATAATCTCTCCATGCAAAAGAGAAATAGGTACAGGGATAGCGGATCACGTTGCCTTATGCCTCGACCTGCTGTGAAATTCTTTGTCCTTCTACCCCCCATTTGGAATGTGTACTGAATGGAGCGCACACAAGCTAATACTAAGGTTCTCCACCAAAAGCTCCCATCATAGCCAGTAAGAAAGGTCATTCCACTCTATCATACGACTTTCTCATGTCTAATTTTAGAGCCATAAACCCATTTGGCCATTTGGTTCATCGTTGGAGGGAGTGAATAATATCATATGACATAAACACATTTTCTTGGTTCGCCCTCCCTAGGACAAAAGCCCCTTGGTTCACTGATATAATAGGTTTAAGAAGCAGTTTCAATCTAGGGGTTACTCCATGTCCTAACGCCCAACTTTCAGAAATTGTTAAATCCAAACCCTGTACAATTGAAATTGCCATGTAGTAACGGTCAATTAACTGAAATTGCCAATTGTTTCTAATTTTAAACGAACGTTAACTTGGACAAGTGAAAAGTCGAGTTTACCCTCAAATATGTTCTTCCTACGGATGTTAACTTGGCCTAACTTCATCTCTTTGTGACCTAATCTCTTCATCTCAGCTCTTCGAACTTCATCTCTTTGTGTCCAAGCTTCGAATTTCATCTCTTCGTGACCTCAGCTCGCGCAAGCTCCATTATAAAATGAGTCACGTGGGCAGCACGTGATTCACTGTTCACGGAAAAAGTCAATTCAAATAGTACTTTTTGATTTTTAATAATTCAGTTTTGAAATTCGTTACTATTTGACAATTTTTCAAAGCTTGGGTGCGGATTTGACAATTAAGTGTAGTACGAGGTTAGGACATGGAGTAAACCCTTCAATCTATTAGCAAGTACCTTTGAGAGGACCAGGAAGATCACATTATAAAGGGCGATGGGGCATAAATCCACTATCCTCTTCGGGTCCTTATTCTTTGGAACAAGCACCAACGTTGTATGGTTGACGTCCGGGTCTATATTGCCAGTTGCTACAACCTGGGCGACGAAATTCACTACTTCCTTACTAATAGTGGACCAATATTGTTGATAGAACAATGGATTAAGATCGTTCGGTCCAGGGGATTTATTTGGACCCATTTGGAACACGGCTGTCCTAACCTCCTCAGCTGAGACATCCACACCCAAGGTCATATTCTGTTCCTCCGTGACCATGATCTAAATATTGATCGGTAGTGCTTCCACTCCCACGGGTCCAATAGTGTTCTCAAAATACCTAGTTAATGATGATTGCATCCCAGTGTCCCACGTGACTGAAGTGCCATCCTCTGTTTCTAACACTTTGATATCATTTCTTCTTTTGATGCTTTTTGATCATGACCTTAAAAAACTTTGTATTTCTATCTTCTCCGCTAATCAGTGCTGCTTGGCACGTTGTCTCTAGAAAGTAATAACATGATGACTTAAAAAGCATTTATGTAGCATAACTATAAATAAGCCGGTGAGTATTCAATGCTACTTTGAAAATCAAATTACTTCTAACTATGAGCACTCCAGTTTGACAAAAGAAAAATTCTAAATTCAGCTTTACAATTGGAGTATACTTGGGACTGCTCCTACCTATAACACCTTCTGTCATCTCTTAAGGAAGAAATATTTTTGTATGTATGATATTGATATATGCAAAACAATAAAAAAAAACTGGGTCCCAATCAAGAGAAGCCTCCCATTAGATTGATGGTCTACAATTAAGTAGCGATGAGGCTTATTTCTTGTGTCTGATGGCTGATACGTTGTTATTTAGGTCTCGTCAACAAAGACCTTGTATATGAAATCACGAAAGCGTTTAGAGTATTGCTTTGGATCAACTGCTGAGATCGAGGTCGGGTCGTACTGGATGGACTTGTATGCGTGTTCTAGCTTCTTGCTAATATCGTAGTCTTGAAGAATGTCTATGATCCCAAAGAACATTACCACCTCGTACAGCTCCCCTGTTGCCTCACCCACCAACTGGAACTCGCAATCAGTTTTTCTGATGGTTCTCTCTGCACGTGCCGGCAGGTTGCCGCCAAGTTTAATACTCGACCACCTGAAATATACTTGTAATTAATATCACTAACAAGGTTATGTATCTAACTCTGTATCATCTTACAGGGATGAATAAAACAATAATAGTGTAGACAATTGACAATGCAACTAATTAGTGGCCCAACAATACATCTTCTCTCGACTTGAGGCCCTACTCTAGTCTTAGCCTATTTCGCCGCTATGGAGCTCTCGTCTGTCGTTGCTGTCGCGTCGCTTGGGCCAGTAGGTTTCATCGTCCCTGTGTTCGCCTATCCCATCCAGTTGAACTTGTAGACCACGCCTAGTGCGGGGTTTAACTACGGGTAGGAGTGGCTGGCTTTTCCACATCCCTTGGCGCCTCTTCCTCTCCCCGTCCCTCTCGTGGTTCCGGCGACTCCTAATCCGATCGTCATGCCCCCTTGTCCTCTACCGCCAGTCTCGCCTGGTATCCCTCCGTCTGGTCTGCAATTCCTACCACCACCACCACCCCCTCCTCTCTCCCACAGGTCTCGCCTCGGCCTCCTCTGTCGGTGGGCTCTGTGACCCTGGTTCCGGTTTTGAGGGAATCGTCGGGGTTCTTTGGTCCGCGAGGATCGCCAACAATCCCCATGATGCTACTTTTTGTCGCCAGCATTGGGAACGTCGAAGTTGGGTGAGACGGGTCTCGGTCACTTCGGATCCAAGCTACAGGTCCTATCCACGTGGGCCCAACCCTACCCCGCTTCTCAGGGCCCACTAGCACCATGACCTCGCTCTGGTGCCTAGAGGGCTTGCCGCCCGATCTACGGTTCCATCTCAGCCAGTGCTGTTGCGACCTCAGCCTCCTCGCATTCCGGTGGGGACTTACGGAGCTTTCGGTTGCCGTCTCGATCACGACGGTAAAGGCTCGAACTTGGGGCTGGACCCGTGATCAAGTCGGGATGCGGTGGAGCATGGTGGAGACTTTTTCCCTTAGGGTTTCCCGATGTTGGGTGTGGAAAAGAGTGAGGGAATGGTTACTGGACGCTGATAGGGGGACCGATGACCTAATGCCCCGAGGGGTGACTGCTTTGGCTCCTGCTGTGGATAGGGTTCGGCGACCGCCGGCGTACCGTCGGGGTCTGCTACGTTATGCACCAATGGGCGAACCTTTCCCTCACAACCGTATTCAACAGCTGGTGGCTATGGATGGAGTATGCACTGACCACGGCGGAGCTTTAGGGACGCTGAACTGCAGCCGTTGACATTGGACCCGCTACCTAACGGTAGGTTATCTCGATTTGGGGGAGCCGGCATAACACTGGACCCGTTACCTAATCTGGGTCCCAGGATTCCCAATCAAGATACTAGCTTGCCGCCCGCGCTAGGCCGCTCTGGGTGGTCCTCTACCTCTATCCCAAGCCCTCATGTGCACGGCACGGGCAAGGGATTGGGAATGGTTCATCTCTCTGCTGATTTGATTGCTGCCCCTCGGTCATCCCAGACTGGAGGGTTTAGAGGTAGAGGGCGCGCCCAGTCCGAAGCGCGACCTGGTGAAGTTCCAGCGCCCGGGCTTCAAATGGATGGGGCTGCTGGAGTTATGAAGGAGGCTGCGTCTGGCGCGGCGCGAGATGACTTACCACAAGCGGGGAAGAAGCCCCGCCGGGAGGGATGAGGCTTCGCCAGAGCATCGGGGACTGGCCCTGGGAGGGGTCCCCAGACGATGTTTTACCTCCCACCATCACCATTACCGTCGAGGTCCCTCAGGATCTCCGGTACCCCGTTCTCTCCACCCATATTCTGCCATTGTTCAAGGGGCATCAATTCAAAACCGTCGACGACGGTTCTAATGTGAAAAGAATAACAAACAGTCTTAAATGTTCTTGTCTTGTTCTTCGTAGTCAGAGAGTCTCTTATACACTTTATTGTCATTAAATTCCGCACCTTTCGCTCTAAAAACACTCTCTATCATCTTACCTGGAGGGATCTAGAAGAAGCCCATCCACTTCTGACCTTGACAGATGTGGGCCTGATTCCTGATCAACCTCTCCTGCACAAAGAAATTAACAGTTGTTGTGTCATGTAATTACTTATAATTAGAAAATAACAAAATAGGGATCCTTACTAGGAGGGGACGACCCAGATGCAGATGGAATCAACTCTCCATTAGTTGTTACATCTCTGAAGTGAAGCCCAACTAATAGACTATAGTCCATTATTCTCTCTTGTTCCAGGAACTCACAGTCCCTGTCTACTTGTCTGAAACAGTAACATTAACAACAATCATGGTACCTACTTACTTGTAATTGAGATTTGCAACTAAAGAGAAGACAATCATATAGTAAAATCACCTGCAGAACTCTTGAAACCATGACTTCTGCAGCCGAAATATGAAGTTAAGATCGAGGTCTTTTAGGATAGTGGTACCATCGATCTCAGATTCAGGCTTATCAGTAATGCGACCAAGTGAAGACCCTTTCAAATCGAACCTTCTATGGATTGTGTACTCAGAGCAGAACAAGTTGCCCATAATGATGAAACGAACCTGGATCACATACGGTTCTTTGGACATAACGCTGATAATCTTGCTACAAACTATGTATAGCACCAAATTATTACCTTCTTTTGGATAGGCCCCGTTAACTTTACGCAGTGCAGGCCATAGAATTTGATTAGAAGAGTGTTCTCGAAGGCGCGGAAATGGTTATAATAGGCAGAGAGCATCCTCAAGAGAACCTGCGTGATGATTTTATAAGTAAGCAGTAAGAAGAGGCAACAAGTGAAAATAGGGGCAAGGAAATTTGGAACTGACTTTGACTTCAGCCTTCTTCATAGTTTTGATCATATAGCGGTCGTCGTTAGTCAGGTAAAAGAAGCTGCCACTTTTGCCTGGGGAGGAGAGTTCTCGTAGGGCATCGTTTCCACATATGGATAACATATAGTCAGCGGGATCCACCTTAAACAGCTTCCTTAAAGTCCTGAAGGAAAATCGAATAAGGTTGGTGTTAATTTGGAAAGTGGAACGGGCGTTGTTCGTTGTTGTAGCGGTTGATATTAGCTTATAATACATAGGTATTTATACACTAAGAGATAACTACAATGTCATATTAAGGAAGACGGAAGGATTTGTGGGCAGGTGAGCAAAGTCAGAAAAGTCGGAGAATTGTAGTGCAAAGTCAAGATGGCCAACTCATGTTTTCTTACAGCTGGTACTAGGGAAGCAAATAAGAAGAGAATGAACTAACCTGAAAACTAATGGACAGTAGTCCTTCCACTTGAACTCGCAGGAGTTGTGGGGAGGAGTGTGTTTGCTTCCTTCGGAAGGGAATCTTGTCCAGACTTTTTCCCTGGGATCGAAAGCTGAGGCTTTGAGATCAAGAGATGCTGCTGGAGCCGGTCTTCCAACCGAATGCCTGATTCCTAGTTGCAGATTAAGCATGAGCTCGTAATTCTTGTGACCTTTGGAAATGGTCTCCCCTTGTCTTTTGACGATTCTGGGCACTCTTATTTGCAAGCCAGGGCTGAACTTGGGGTCGTCCAGACGCATGCCCATGAGCTCCTCCTCTACCATGTCGCAGTCGCCGTCACTCTCACACATCCTCATCTTATCCGCCGGCCTCTCCGCCCCCACACTCACCCTCCCGTCCACCGACAGCCGCCTCGCCTCTCCGCCCCCTTTTGTCGGGCTGCATACCACCAGCTTCTTGGTCGACACCTTGTGCGTAGTGCACACTTTGGCGTCCTTCAAGTCCACGTCATACACCTGCTTCGGCTCCCACCCGCTGCCTTCCCCCTCCGGGTGGTAGGTTCCGCTCTGCTCCGCTGCCTCCTTGCTCCATGTCCCCGCGTAGAAGCTCCCGTCCGGCCAGTTGAACGTCCCCGTCCCCCGGGGCAGCCCGTTCTCCCACTGCCCGTCGTACCGCCTTCCGTCCGCCCACATGAACGTCCCTTTCCCGTTCATCATCCCGTCCTTCCATTCGCCCGTGTACACGTTTCCGTTCTTCCACTCGTACTTCCCCTGCCCCTCCTGCAACCCGCGGCGCCACTCCCCGTCGTAGACGTCGCCGTTTCCGTAGTTCTCGAGGCCGTGACCGTGCTTCAAGTTCATGATCCAGTGGCCGCGGTACGTGTCCCCCTGGGGCCCGGTGTAGGTGGCCTTGCCGTCCATGTATCCGCTCTTGAACTCGCCCTCGTAGACGGCGCCAGACGGCCAGCTGAACCTGCCACGGCCGGTCGTCTTGCCCTTGTGCCACTCGCCGATGTACATGCACCCGTCCGTCCACAGGTACTTGCCCTGCCCGTGCGGGGAGTTGTCGGACCATTGCCCTGTGTAGTAGTCGCCGTTCTGGAGCACCTTGTCGGCGTGGTGGGCGTCGCCGCCGTTGGTGTTCTCGCGGGTTTTGTCTTTGTCGTCGTCATCCTCGTCCTCGTCCGCGTGGGGCGTGGACGTGGTCCCGAAGAAGCTGTTGGCGCGCTTCCGAGCCACCGCCTGCGTCTTCCGAACTGTGGCCTCCCACGCCTTCATGACCGAAACACATACGATTTTATCTGGAATGCATTATTCAATTACTAGTCTTTCTTCTAATTTTCCTCTGCTCTAAACGGGCCAGCGCTTATTTCTCACTGATTTGTGGTTTCCCATTTTCATTCAAATCTCCGACTAAGATGATCGGAAATAAGTGACAAAGTTTGGTTATGCCCAAGCCGCTGTTTTCTCTCCCCTTTTCTTTTGGTCCATCCGACAACAACTAGCAACCGTGACATCTGGAGGGACATGCTTAATTATTCCTTAATGCTTCTTTTCTTTTCCATTTTTAGCATGCAACAACGAACTAATCAGGGACTAATTTGTGATGAATAAAAGGGTGGTAATTGGATCAATATCAAGGTCAAACAAATTTGTACACTTATTTGAGAAAGAGATGACTGAGTACACATGGAATTATAGAGGTTACAGCAGAAGCGGCTAGCTAACAACGCTCATCTTTTAAGCAATCCTTTCTACCCCCGACGTAGATAAGTGCAGATCCGTTCAAGTCGCCGATATTTGGCTACTGTGGTGGGCGTGACTGTCGTTTATGGTGGTTGTCGACTCTGATCTTTCGAGCCAGAGTTGATCTGAATCTCTTGGTTCAGATCCGTTGTGGCCGGAGTGGACTACGGTTGGGGCCTTTCTTGGTTGTGGCTGTTGCTTCGTAAAGTGGTCACTTCGGGTTCTGCTCGTATTCCGTGGGAGTCCTTTCCCTTCCGGACTGCCTTGCCGGATTTCTTCAACAGCTCGGATTGCCATAGTTCCTCGGGAGATTGGAGTGTGTCTCTGCTTTTTGGCTCACCGTTGTTGCCTTCTTGGAGGACAATAACAGGCTTTTAGTCTTGCCGTGTGCTCGGTAGAAATATCGGGTCCTCTATTTTTTAGCGTTTTTTGGGGTTGGCCGAATTCGTGAAGATGACCGGGCGCAAGTGCAGGCCTTTAGGTCTCTGGTTTGCTGGTCGGCATGGTACTCTCTTTACCCTCTCTTGTTTGGTTAGTCTTCTCCGACCCGTTCATACATGTCTGTGTGTTTTGGCTTCCTTTCTTCTCGAACCGAGTGTGGTTCGAGCTCGTCGGTTAAAGGCGTTGACCATCAGCGAGTTTCTTGGGCATTGTTTGCCCCCTCTGGAAGCCATCTGCTAAGATATGTATGGTTATTCGGGTCTGTCTCAGTCGTTAGCGGTGTTGGACGCCAATATTTTAGTTGTTGTCATCTTCTCCTTCGAGGGTTGGTAGCTCTATTGAGATGAAAGTTGTTCCATTCATTTAAGGTTAGAGATTGGATGCCATCTGGTTGGACCTGACAGTTGGAAGCTTCTCCCAAAAGTGCTTAATGGTGGTCAGATTTTGGTGTTCTAGACCTGTTTTTACAATTTTAAATTGTGAGCCTGTATTATCTGTAGTTCTTTAGGGTTGGTTTCTTTTTTTTGGTTTTGTTTTATCTTTTTGGTTGCTCTTGGATCTAGGGTTCTTGGGTTGGTTTGTTAGTTGTAATCTGATTGTTTCTTTGGTTGTGGTCTCGTTGTTTCCCTAAGTCGACTTTAATCGTGTTGGGATTTCCTTAGAAGGTCTGTAGTTGGATCTTGTAATTCTTTTTCACCTTAAAAGAGGATTTATAAATTTTCAATATGCTTTGCCGATCAAAAAAAATATTGCACACTCACTCAACATAGAAATACACCTAGAAACTAAAGACACACAAGATCATGCTTGCAACAGAGAATAGAATGTAGTTTTTCATATTTGTACTTGTTGGAATTTATAAATCCATCGTTAAACTTGTACAAATCAAGATCATAGTTGTGTATTTCATATATATTGAATAATAGGAAATAGCGGACCAGTAATATAATACATGAGATATAGATGACGAGAAATTCAATGTTAACCACTTTAAATTGTGAACTAACCACTTCGAGTTGTGATTGTGAACCTCGTGAATCCATTCTAATTACTAGTTTGTTAAAAGGAGGAATGAGATGTTAAGTGGTAAGATATTGACTTGTTAGCTGTATAAATAAAACACACCATATTTGAGCATTTGTATGGGGTTTTGATAAAATCGGAATAACACTTATTTTTTCTTGACTAATATATTAATTTTAAAATTTTCGTTTCGTTTCAGTTTCGATTGGCTTCTTGCGTCAATGTTTTTATTTTTTTCTAATTTCGTCTTTACAGGGTCAATGACTTTCTTTGAAACTGATGACAACAGGTTCGATCGCAGCAGTCATTGATTTCGTCATAATTTAGTTTTTATTTCAGACAGAGCTCTATCTCCTCTTGAAATCAATGATCGCAGGTTCGGTTTAATACAACGAATAGGACATGAAGACTACACAAATGATCGCATGTTCGGTTTGTTGTTTCTTCTTGTTGGGTCCTTGTGACGTCTTTCAGCTCTTTCTCCCTCCCCTTCCTGTATCATCTCTCCTAGAGATCTTTGGTCTTGGGTGGAATAAAACCGTTATTTTTTGCTGATAAAAAAAAACAATCATTAGTTTCGTTATAGTTTAGTTTTATTTTCAGTACGCCTTAATGACACTTCCAACACCGGTCGCACCGGATTATTTGTCTCAGAGTTTTTAGCAAAGAGACTTACTTGACCTCTATACAATATAATGAATATTTTCTATTTCGTGGTAGCTCCTGATGCACTCTTTTGTAGCTGATATTTAAAATTAATGATATTACAACTTTCATCCGGAAAAAAAAAACAAGTTATCTTAGGGGAAAACGCAGAAAATAAGATATACAATTAATGGATTTAATGAAGTCGACACAAAAACCTTGCACAGCAGCATTGCAATAGCAACCAGAGATGAGAGAGGGAGAAATGTGAACTCCTAATAGAATGCAGTGACTCTAAGGGCAAGCATATACACGACCATGTTTTTACTAAAAAGAACAGATAAGATAACAAGGGCATACTGTGAACTAGCAATCGGTTTGAGGGATTAAAAGCAAGGTGGCAATGAAATACATATGCACTGACTAGAAGATCATGTACACACTGGACCACAAGAATATATTCCTAGCCACCAAGTTCCAAGGGAACAAGTAACCATTTACAAGACCAATGGTCATCTGTAGTAGATTATGCCAATGGCTGAACTAATAACCTGAATGTAAAACTTTATACTGCTCAACACAGAAGCTAACAAAGTGATTCACTCAAACATGATTCCACATGTTCACCTAGCTTTAGTTGAGTTTGAGAGTTCTTCAGCAATAGCAAACACACATTTTTATTCACAATGACGGAACTCCAGTCTGCCTCTTACTGGACTTCCATGATGAAAAAAAAAACTGTTTTGTTCCTCTTGCCAACAAACCAACCAGCCATGTTAATGTTAGCAATGTATGCTTTCAACGGAGTTATAAACACTAAACTCTTGAACCCCAATGGACAACAGAAGTAGTCCAATTCAGCAGCTAGGTCAGTAAAATTCTATTCCGGCATTTAGTAAAACATATTTGGCTAACTTGATTTGAACTTCAGACCCTTTCAGCTACCTCAAACATCTAATTTCACCAACATGCCTCCTCCTCCAGTGTTGAGCCTAATCAAGAACCCGGAACCATGTATGCAGCAAAGTGGACTTCCTAAACCAGTGGAAAACTACAAAAGCAGGAGACCATCTAAATCCAAAGATACCAAATGCACAACAACACACCATCTTACTTCACTACAATGAAATAATCCAAATCTATGAACCACAAAATGCACAGCAAAACATTGTAAAACATCATCAATCCTCCAAAGATGAAGATCCATAGCCAGTTACAAAGCAAATTTGGATTCAAATTCAATTGAAAATGGCATAGAGGAATAAAAAAGTGAACCTTGAAGAAGTCATTACTGTACAAGCACAAGGTGGCCACTCATATCTCCTCTGAATTCCCCACACCCATCTCCTTCACCATCCTCAGCATCACTGCCTCCCTCCATCTTCGGCACAGTAACAACAAGCTCTCCGTCCGCACACACGGCACTTGCAAGCTCCGGCAGCGTCGACTCGGGCAATCTGAACCTCCACCTGTCCAATTCAAGTTCATCCAGGGATAACCCGACAAACCCAGGTTCCCGAATTACAATCTTCGTGACCCCGGGATAGATTTCGATCGTATGGGCCCTGACGTTGTCGATACAGTCGGTTTGAGCCACAAATCGGAAGCATTCAGGGCTCTCCTCGATGGACACATCGGCGTCGGAGCCGAAGGGCAGTTCCAAGACCCGGCTGAAGATGTGGGGCAGCCTTCGGAGGTTCTTACCGGAGACTCGCGTCCTGGGCATGGGATGGACCTTCATGGCGCTGGTCTGTGGGTTGTGGTAGTGGGTCTGGTTCTTATGCACCGATGTGAAAGCACAAGTCAAAAGGAGATGGTGGGCAAAGATTGACAGTGAAATTAAAGCTGCCCTTGTCGATAAAGCTTGGATTGGAATCAATTTCACGATCAATTTGTGAGTTGAAAAAGGTGGAATCATCAAAGAATAGTGGTGAGGTTACCGACTGGATTGATTCCCTTTGTTGCAGAGAAAAGAAGTTTGAGGCGATGTAATGAAATCAGGTGCGGAGAGAGCCTGGAGGAGTCACAATCACGGATCGGAGATTAATGGCGGTTTGTTTTTGCCCTAGTCCTTTCCTCGAATTTACCAAGAAGCCACCTCTTTCTAGCGGGTACGCTATGTTTTGTTCCGTCTACATTGAGGGCAAAACTATTCAGTTTTGTTTTTCCTTACAAGTATGTGGGTGCCTTGTGGTTCAGCGGTTGAAAAGCATTGATATCAAACCAAAGACAACTTCTCTCATAACATGTTCATCATATTCGGTTTACGATTCAAATTCACAAAGTAATGAATCTTGAATTGTCAATAGCAATTTTAAAATTTGAGTTGATTTTAAACTCTTTGAATTCAAATCCGAAAATCAACCAACAGAAGAAAAAAAAAGTTCTTGTACCCTCTCGCTTGTCGAGAAGTTTTTTTCCCGAGAAAGCAAACCCTAGCCTATAGAGCTATCCGTCCTTACCTCTGTCCCCACCGCTGTAACACCGCCTGGCAAAACCGATCTCGTCCCGTCACCTGACATGCATGCCTCGATCAGGGTGTCGCCGCTACGTCCTTCGACCGACATCCTCTCCCCTTTAAAGGGTCGACGCCGCAGGAAACCTAATACCCAAGCTGCGTCGCTAACCACCCAACCCTCCTTCTCCTCGCCATCCCCACCACTGAAATTGCTCGCCCCTCCATCGCCACCACTAAAATTGTCCGCTCCTTCGCCAACACAACCGACCGACAAACCTCTCCTCCTGGCGGTCGCTCCGTTTTCAACGGGCTCCTCAACATCAGGAATCAAACCACGCCGAGGGAGGCCGATTAAGTTGAAGACCACTACTCCGATTACCTCGCAGCCTTCGGTCGGACCCCTTGGTGGTAAGGACGAACAACCACGACCTCTCTCGCCTGTGCCCGTCAAGGAGCCACCAGATCCCGGGGAAGTCACCCCTCTCGTGGTGGCGTAACCATGGTTGACCAGCCCGTGGAGAGAGCAACCGCCCTCGGTGTCGAGAGCACCGTCTCTCACGGTTGTGGCTTGCACAACAAGCGTCGGCTTCTATCTGGGCCAGGGCCCACCTGGGTTTCCTATTCCTAACCGGCCCAAGCAGCCCAGCCCGATCCCACCTAGTCCAAGCCCACTCCACCGAGACCCTCGGAAAGGAAAGGCTCCCATGACCGATGAGGAGGTGGAGCTAGCTATAATCCGAGCAACTGGTCTCCCCAATGCAGACCGGATCCCTTTGATTCTGGCGTGCCTCACCACCCTGCTAGGAATGACTGGAGGACTAAAAAGGGGCGCCCTTAGGGAGCCCCGGGAAGACCAACCAAGGGCGGGAAAGCAACCCCGCTCAGAGGAATGAAAGGAATCCATTGCTCTAGGGACTGACATCTGGAGGGTCCCTGAGAAGAGTTCTGCCTCCACCCGAGAGCAGTGATTGCAGGTTCGGTCTATACAGCGAATCCAGCATTTTTGGCTACACCTTGAGCAGTAATCAATGGTCTCAACCTGGAATAGTTTTACTTTCAGTATGCCTTTATGGCCCTCTCAACACCGGTTGTACTGGTTCAACCGTCTCAAAGTCTGATGTCAAGGATTTTATTGGGTTTCCTTACAATATTCTAACTCTTTTACTTTGTGGTGAGGAAGTTTTTCCTGACGCAGTCTTATGTCGAAGAATGTTATAAATAAAATTGTACCATTTTAGCCCAAAAAAATTGTCAATAACACGATACAACGTACAAGGTGTACAATTCATATTAATTAATTAGTGAATCGGGATCATAGATCGAGCGATTCGATACACTAACGTGAGTCAGTACTACACGATTTATGAATCATAATCGGCCAATAGCAAGAGATCACATAACGTTGGCGTAGCAAAAAATAATCGTTGGCTTTACCAACAACTACGTAATGTTTATATTTTTTAAATCAATTATTAATACTTTTAGTATAATAAAAATATAATTTTTATCTATAAATACTAACCGATCCATTTCATCATTCCATCAAACATTTCTCTTCATCACAAAATTCTCTCTCACACATTCTTGTTCCCAATAACCTTGCATTCCAATCACAAATATGTCCGACGACGACGATACTAAGATTGCTACTCCACCTGAGTTCAATGCAGAGCAACACGAGTTCAATGTGGTACATCATGTATCGAATTTCGCATCTAATTCCACTCGCGAAACCTCTCATTTCCTCTTAGCGAAACCTCTCTGTGAAACCCTAGCCGCCGCCTGCTTTTGCTCTCTTCTCCACTAGCGGCATCATGGCTTTCGGCCATGGTCGTCGCCAGTGGAGACCTTCTCTTCCTCTCCTTTTTCATCCTTCCATCTTCACCCTTTTTCCTCCTCCCGATCTCTCCTCGCAGTTCAGATATGTGCTAATGTAACCTTCCCCTCCTTATCCTCTTTGTTCGTTTGAGTCGTGTTCTCTCCTTTTTAGTGGCGGGTTGTTGTGCTTGGGGCCCTATCCGACTTCGTTTTTTTTGTTTTTCGGTGCCTTTTTCCCAGTGGTGTTGGCCTCGGGGTAGGGTGCCGCTTGGTGTAGAGATTTGTGCGGTGGTGTCGGACGAGTGGTTGTTTCGATGAGATTTTCCTTTACTCTGTCCTATAGATTTGTCCTTCCCCGACCATGTGGTCAGGGCCACGCGGTGATGAGTTTCCACCGTCGTGGTTATTGGAACTTGTTTCCCTTCTTGTGGATTTGTCGGTGTAAGAGCGTGTGGGGTTTCCTGCCCGGGTCCTTTTATTGGTGTTCGGCTTCGTCGTATTCCGGTGACGTAACACAGGTGTGGAGAATCTGTCTCTGTCCCTGTGGTGTTGGCCTCGGGGAGTGTCGCTTAGTGTCGTGAACAATGCAGAGGTGTCGGCGTTTGGAGAGGTCGGTGAGCTTGTTTTTTTCTCTCTAGTAGGTGTTGTCATCGGAGGTAAACGAGGTGAGGGGTATGGGAGCTTGCTAGTTCAGGGAAGGATTTAGGGTTTTTGATCCACTCTCTTCTATTTGGTTGTTTACACTGGCCTATGATTTGGTTAGAGGCCTTTTCGGTTCTAGATACTAGGTCAAGAATGTTGTTCTTCGTGTTTGGTATTTTTTTTACCTAGTATCTTGTTTTTATTGTCCTAGTTCTCTCAGGTTTGATTTTGATCACCTGCATTCTTGTAATTTTTCTAAAATTTCAAGAATCGAATAAATTCAATGCTTATCAAGAAAAAAATGTGAGGCAACATGAGTTCAATGTAGAGCAACCTGAGGGCTTCTAACGTATGTTGCACATAAATCAACCCATGAGGCACAACCCATTTATGCAACCAAGTTTTAACCCCAACTCCTTCATGCACCCATCCACGAACCCCAAACTCAGCCCTCAATATTACCGCTACCCCAATGAGTCTCAGAGCGTCAAGCGCCACTCAGATTTCTTCTCAGCCGTCTTTTACTGACCTTCCAAATCTAGAGGTCCTAGAAAATTATGGACACCTGATGAGGACATGCACCTTATACATACTTGGCTACACACCTCTAAAGATTCCACAAAGGGTAACCAGGAAGAGGGTAGTACCTTTCGGGGGGGGGGAATTGTAAAAGGTTTCAACAAAGGAAACAAGTTCAAGGATATGGGTCAATGGAAAAACCATTAGAATAAATCTTTTCCTTGGGTGCGGAAATTTCACGAGCATCTGATGAAGGTGCAGCTGGCTTTTACAAGAGGTTACTCCCACGACGACCATATTCGTATGGCTTTGGAAACATTCGATAAGGAGCAAAAACCAGCGAAGTTAGATTACTTACATTGGTGGGAAATTCTTCACACGGAAGATAAATTCTTGGCGAAGGAAGGCACGACTGGGGTTGTCTGTATTGTGTTGTATGGTTTCTTGTTTTTAGTTCGACAATGAATAAAATTTCAAGTTGCAAAATTGAATATTTAACCGTTAATGTTAATACAAGTACACTAACATAGAACTTAACTTAACTTAATACAACTACACTAACTTAGAACTTAACTTAATACAACACTAAATATTACACTAACTGTCATCCATATTACATAAATTTTGCTATTCAAAAGGGATATAACTACTTTGATATAGTTTTGGTCTACCAAGGCCATATGGTGTTGGGCTTAATGGTTGGGATGAATGGTTTTCAAAGAACTAATTGTCGGACGTATATGGCTACTCGTCGGACGTGTATGGTTCTTCATTTATCTCCCTTTTTGTGTCACCGTCATATCTCATCTCCTCGTCCATGTAACTATCATACTCTATGGTTGAAGCCTCGTACTCCATGGTTGGAGACTCGTACTCTATGTGTAGCCACTCGTAATCCATGTTTGTGTAGGCTTACGTGTTACGTTAACACGACGAAAAACAAAATTTTCCTATTCTTCAGTAATTCTAAAAACACCTAGATCACATATATCGATTAAAATTAATCTATACATAAATGTAAACGAGTTACCTCGATATAGGCTACTTTGGAACTTGTTGGTTCGAGACAGGGACCTTTGAAAAGATAAGTCGAGGTACCCTAGTTTTTTCCCCTATAACGGTATCCACACAAGAAAGATAACTCCACAACTAGACTTGCTAGGATCCCTTGAACAAATCTCACTTACTCACAATATAGGGTGATCAAAATTTGCAGCCATGTAGATATTAATTTTGTAATTCTAAAAATACCTCGATCACATGTATCGATTAAAATTAATCTATACATAAATGTAAACGAGTTACCTCGATATAGGCTACTTTGGAACTTGTTGGTTCGAGACAGGGACCTTTGAAAAGATAAGTCGAGGTACCCTAGTTTTTTCCCCTATAACGGTATCCACACAAGAAAGATAACTCCACAACTAAACTTGCTAGGATCCCTTGAACAAATCTCACTTACTCTCAATATAGGGTGATCAAAATTTGCAGCCATGTAGATATTAATTTTGTGCTAGGATCCCTTGAACAAATCTCACTTACTCTCAATATAGGGTGATCAAAATTTGCAGCCATGTAGATATTAATTTTGTAATTCTAAAAACACCTAGATCACATGTATCGATTAAAATTAATCTATACATAAACGTAAACGAGTTACCTCGATATAGGCTACTTTGGAACTTGTTGGTTCGAGACATGGACCTTTGAAAAGATAAGTCGAGGTACCCTAGTTTTTTCCCCTATAACGGTATCCACACAAGAAAGATAACTCCACAACTAGACTTGCTAGGATGTATCAAAAGGAGGTGTCTTCCTTCCTTTTGCCCTAATCAAACTAGAATCCCTTTTAACTCTAGACCTTCTAAAATAACAAGTATTTTCCTTAATTCTAATTTGATAAATTAAATACAATAACATATAAAATAATGGGTTGACCAAATACCCTTATTGCCCAATTGAGGTGTTCGGTCAATCCCTTTAAATTATATATTTTGGGACCTTTTATTTGTTTTGTTTAATTATTATGCAAGAATATAATTACATAAAAATAATTACTTTTATTCTATGAGCAATTGATTAAATAAATAAGATATGGTATATCAAATATAACTTTATCGATTTATTTAATCGAACATCTATTGTTCACTTCGTTGTGGTCTTTACTCTATTGTGTGTGACCCTTTAGGATTCATATAACGTTGGCAGTGAGACGGAAATTAACATTTCCTCCACAAGTTATGGGTAACCCCTAGCACAGCCCAAAACTACCCAAGTCATACGAACTATTGACTTCGTCTTTGTTAAATCCTATTATCATAAGTGATCTCATCCTCTGTCATTTTGGCGACGTCTTTACTGAACAAAAGGGTATAAAAGCACGATCCTAATTTCTATTTAGTCCATTGTTCTCTTGGTATTGAGTTCAGATTGTATGTGATAAATCACACGCATGACCATGCTTCTTTTACAATCCTCCCCTCATAAAGAGGGCCCAAGTGACATTTAACTTGTACGAATACAAGTGACAAATCTCTATGACAATCACACATACATCTCATATGTGTATATCCACATCTATAACTATCTCGTCAGTAGTATTGTTGGGTATGTCAAGGCATGAATTCACATCACATAGATGGCATGGAGATGTCATGGTCATAGGCCTGAGATCTACTTTGGTAATTGATAAATGCTCATGTCCCATGTTCTATGGAGCATTTTAAAGGTGGGTCATCCAATGTCAAACTCGCTGACATATGTGACGGTAACTCATATCTCTATATGCATGATCAATAGAACACGATCTTTCAATCAACAATCACACTAGCTCTAACTATTAGATCAAGGTAGGGACGAATGAATATACTCACTTCTTTGTATCTAATAGTTCTATTATCGAGAAGCAGTACCCCGATGACTTAAAAAGGTGGCATATTCAAGGTTTCATTAACACTGCAACTTGATGATAATAAAACTTCTTCCAACTTATTATTAACTCACAAATACATTGTAATATATCAATGCGAATTGTCATAGGGCACAAAAACGCAACAGTCTTGAGCAAGCATCATGCACTCACGCTCACATAGGCGAAATAACACCATATACATTGGGTGATTTATCAGTGTCCAACTTTCTCTCAATGAAGCAAGGAATTCAACTGTCAAATACAAAAATGTGGGAACGTTCCATGTTATCAACGATAACCAACCCTTACGACTAAGTCTAATCACCAAATCCTCCTTTATATAGAGAGCGTCTAGTAGTTGGTGATCCATAAAATAACAAGGGAATAATTCTCTTTCTAGAGTGATGTGCTTACCTACCGGCATGTTTTCATCTGTGGACTTTAAACATGATGAGAATGTAGATGAATTACCGATACTACCAATCTGTTCCGTGTTCGTCGTCCTTCCATCGAAATTTGCTCCCCCGGTCGAGCTGAGCCAATGAAAGCGAAGAGTGAATCTTCTGGAGATGTCGAGACGCGAGCTGGAATTGTCGACGATGACTACACGAAGGGTGAAATCCATACCCATGTCATTCTTCTACCCCGGATACTAAGTATAAGAGATAAGATAAGGCTTTCTACATACCCGTTTCTTGTGGATTGTTGTCATTCCTTCCATTCCTCATGCCCTATTATGTTCCTTATTTCTAGTAGAGAAGAGCAACAACACTTGAACAAAAAGGAGGTCCTTACGACTTCTTCCACAATTTGTAAAGGAGAATGAAAGCGTTTGAAATTGAATTTCTCTTAAATCCACTTAGTTCCACGAACGGATAACTCATGTTATTTAGCCATCATAACTAATGGTAAAGGAATAGAGTACGATCATACTTGGAAAAACCCGACGGATAGAAGGGTCGAGTATTCTCACACACGACCACTCATCCGAACGAATATTTAGTTGGGTGCCACTGAAATTTCCTTATTTATTTGCTACAACCTTCCCATACCCCCGCTCAATGGTTAGTACCAACACAAATCAAGTTGCACTTATAAACAAAAATGAAAAATATTAATAAAATAAAAATATTTATATTTATATCTTTGAGGTGTTTCCTAAGAAGCACATGTTTTAATCGTCGTTGACTAGACTAAATCATGCTTAGTCAGATATGTCTGGTAAGTCTAATAGTTTAACCTTGGCCCATATTTCGTTGGTAATCAACCTACTTTTCTTGCAACGGTCTATGACTAGAATCGTATGCCCCTCAGTAAGAAAAATCATATTATTCATCATCTTGGAACAATTATCATTGAACTCTTCACTTATCGCCTTCCTCTTTTCCCAGATGATACGAAGTATTTCGTTTACCAATTCTGGCGGTATTTAAGAAGATAACATAATGCACGGTAATTCATATCACGTTATGCATATAATACTATGTGGTAAAGTTAATAACCTTAAGGTCTTTTGTATATCTAGTTACATATCTGGTTGCATAGGTATATCTATCACCACACCTTTGACTCATATTCTAGTCCAATAGGCTTAGGCTAGTGCCGAAGATCGATGAGCACCTTTGAGTCGACCTCTATAGGGACTCGAAACTTGTATGCTGATGGAATCTTTTCATATAAATGAGTGAGGGGTTTCCCTCAAGTCTCTGTTTTGTATCCTGAGGATTTCTGACACTTACATGTCCCTAATTATAAACAAGTTAAAAGGAACAAGCACAACATGTGAATTATTTCTACATGAAATTCTGCTTAGGTGCGGTAGCAAGATGTCGTCCAAAATATTACTTAACGTTAACATAAAGATGTCTTACAAGATGTGAAGACATGTGCACATACATCTTGCTTTCAAACAATATGGAGATATGAATGATAAAAGCAAACAAGCACACAAAGACAAAAAAACGTTGGTTACTCAGATTGGTGCATCATCACCTACGTTAAGGGGCACTCTACCGGTGGAATGATTTCCACTATCAAGTAATTAATCAACATACAAGCTATCACATCATCCAGATCAACCCTATGCTATTTATGACAAAGTTAAAACCTATCTCAGGGCTCCCCCTAAATCCGAGCTCCTCACTCGATCCCACTCTTCAAGATCTTCAGTCTTTGATTGTTCTTCGTTTTTAATGAAAGGTTGTGATACTTCAATCACGAGAACATAGATCCATTACTTGTTCAGTTACGAAACACATTATGAGCACAACATCATTCACTTTGGTTCACTGCATCTAGTTTCTCAACACGCTAATCCAACATGCTTGAGAACTCTTAAATCATGAACACAAACGCAATGCACACAATAGTCTTCTTAGACAAGAATGATTGACATATAATCAATATAACGATCACCCCGAGCTTTAACAATCTTCTCGATTTGTATAGCTCTTCACATTTGTAAGCACGCGCCTCCTACGTTTTGACAGACCATAGAGTCACGATCACATTGAACGTTAGATTCTTTGTTGAGCTATACTTCCAAAAACACATGTAACAAATCTTGAGAATATCTTCTGGTCTTTGGAAAACACAAGATCTCGTTTTCCTAAAGTACATAGAACTCTTTCATGAGCATCTATGTAATTAAGAAACATATCTTATTTCCTAGTAAAAGTGGAACTCTTATTATGAGCATATATAAGGATAGGAAATAAATATATAGCACCGGATAAGAGCGAACGCGCACAAGATAGACACAGATATGCACACGTGTACACGGTGTCAAGTTGTTGAAATCTGCGCTAACATCTTTTCTAGCTTCGTTTCGGTTGCACACATATGATGTTTGAGGATATCATTGTTAATATCTTGCTTGACACAATTAAAGCCAACCTAGATGTAACAACCGCACACAATAAGACAAATCCGACATGAACAAGATCTCCATACGAGAACAAGGGAAGCCAGGGAAAGAGAAAACATCATTCTCGGTGGAGCTAAACCCTTTCAATTGAATGCCCCCTCAACTAAAGCAAAAGTTCTGGCTTTTTTTTTGGAAAAAAAAGATTCATTACTCACTTAATAAATCTTACAAACCGAACATCAATCAAACCGTACAAGCGTTGTATCCACCGGTCGTTCTCGAGAATCCGAGAGACAACCAGTGAGATGAATAGCTCTCGAGATAGGCGACGCAGAGCCTAGATAACAACTACTACCAGATCGGGTTTCCTTATCGATTCTCCGAAGAGATCTATCAATAAAGAGACCCAACCAAACCTTCCACCAAAGGCAGCAGCTACACCTGACGGATAACTGAAAATCCGATAGGGAGTACAAACAAAAACCAAATAACAGGTAAACAACATAAACAACAAAAACATCAATGACGACCAAAAAAATACTTGCGACCGGCCTCTGAAATTTGAGCTTGAAGTCGTGGCGAAGTGGGCGGTACCGACGGGTACAAATCCGATCCACTAGGGCTGGTGCACGAGACTGGTCAGATAAACACTAAAAGCAAGAGCACGACTCAACTGCGGTGTTCCGACGAAAGCTGGGCACGGATCTGATCGTCTAACTGGAAGAACGTGACAAAGAGGCTTGACCGGAAGTAGTCGAGGCGTCATTGATGGGGGTTGAAACCGGAGGGTAGGGGTTGTCGGTCCACCTTGAACGTCGTCAATGAAGGAGGGAGGAGGGGGAGTGTGCGGTGGCCGGCAGATCTGACCACCGAGAGGGCCGGACCTGGGCGGAAGGTGGCTGGTCAGGACTTGGGGAGGCGGGGGCAGTCGAACCAGACAGTAGGGGTGGCTTTGCTACTACAATCCAGATGTTGCAGCACATATAACTATTTATGACTACTCTAGGAGAATAGTTCATAAACACCTCGAAAACTACAAAGATACATGTAATACATTCATTTATCTATATACAGACGTCTACATCATACTTCCACAAAGGAAAGGCATTTCCCGGCCACTACAAATTAAGTATCAGGCCTTTATTTGGTACACTTACCTACAGGTAATCATTTGGCATCCAGTCACTAAAACGGAATAACAGTGCATTAACGTTTTTGAGAAACTAGCAAAATTGTGTAAAAGTTGTTAAATACAAAGAACATGATGGCAAAAAATCACATAGTAGTAGCTTAATAAGCAAGGTAGACAAACGTGCCAACATAATCTCAGATGGGATTCTATAGAATTATGATCGCACCTACATGAACTACAAAGTTCAGAGGTTGGGAACTATGTCAGTGTAAGAAACGAAAGAGGTGAGGCAAAATTGGTGACAGGGCAATTAGAATGCAGCGATACATGGTAAAATTGGTATCAAATGCCAATACAAAACCTTGTACCTGCGCCCCCAAGGTTGTGTACTGCGAGTCTACTTTTCTACACTTGCGCTCTTCTTTGGTTTCCCCGACAAAATCATATACCGAACCGAGTTTTAATTGTTTTCTTGGTTTGACACTACACGAGCAGACGCTACCACAAATGCTAACTAAGTTAGCCCGAGCAAGTATAGTTGAAGGATTAAAGAAAACAATTTGGTATTGAAATTGGATGGATTTGAAGCACAAGGTTCATCATTTCAATCTTCAGTTTCAAAACCGTAGATTTCTTTGAGGATTACCTTAGAGGTTCTCCCAAAGCCCTTGGCCACTTCTGCCATTTTACCGAATCTCTTCACTTCCCGTTTTATCAGTTTTACTCTGCTCAAGACTGCATTCAGCAATGGATCAGGGTTACTTGACGATGGGCGTGTTGCCAGGTCAGACCTCTCCTTCTCTAGTTCCTCGTACAGTTGGCAAAGATACTTCTTTTGAGCTCCAAGCATCTCCTGAGCAAGTATGTATTCAGAATCCTGTGAGTTTTTCAGCTCCCACAGAATCTGATCAACTTCTTCATCAAGTTTCACTTTCTTTGTATGAAGATTAGCAGAAGATACAGAGACAATTTTCAGTGAGCTTGCTTTGATATCCGGAGGCAAAGGTTCATAATTGTTTTTCCTCTTTAGTGCAGCATCCCCACAAGAGTCACCTAAATATAGACAAAAATATAACATTAATAGAATAAATATTTAGAGCACCATTGAAAAATTAATGAGCCACTAGTTGTCTCTCTGTGCATGATGTACAGAAAATGAATAAAAGACAATTCAATGAAAATGATTTTACACCCTTGCATAAGACTTAGAGTTGATATAATTACACACTTCAGAGTTCAGATCCGATGCTAAGTAATTGGTTTGACGTGCACTGATTTCGTATTGGATGAGATTTTAAAAAATTTACCTGTGGGAAGAGCAGACGAATAACCTTCAACTTTCCATATGTCTTCAAGTTTGATCCCACATTTTAGCTGACGAAAAAGTGAACATGACTGTTTTAGGACCAACAAAATGAAGAAGCAAGGTTTTAAACTTAAAAAGGCACAGGCACTCGCTCTATAAACTCTTATTCATATTCAACAGGAGGCCTATTAAAATATGCAGATTTTGGTTGCAAATCTTATTTACCTCTCATTTGGTCTTGAACATTAGATTGGGAAAGGTATGGGTATTTCTCTGTTCATGTAAAATGGGACTTATTGAAACTATATGACAAAAATACTCTCTGAAATAACACTTAATTACTACTTACATATTTGAGAATGTTGAAGCAGATCATACAAGATGTGTATTAAGATCTAGCATCTTTTTACTACTTATGTGATCTGTATCTGAATATTAAGCTTTACCTTTGCAATGGATGATTCAATGCGGTGAAGCAGCTCCTTAGCAATTTTTCTCTCCGAACCACGCAAAATGCAGACACCAATATTTAAGATTTTCTCAATGTCATCCCGAGAATCAACTGATTCACATATCTGTAAAAGCTGCCCAACATGTGGAAGGAGATCGGTCCTTGCATCACAACGCCTGCAATAGTATTCTGCATCCAACCCAATACATCCTCCAACAGTTCCAGCCATATAAGACCGAAGAGCACAGTCAATGTGAGCAATATGTCCACAGATATAACTCTCGAGCACCACTACTTCACATTTGATGTAACTGTAGCCTCCATGGGCCAAACTAATTGTCTTGCAGCAAAGAATACAGCAACAATCACGGCAGAACCGAGGTTCAATGCAGCATATATCACAGGACATGGCAGGGGGAGACTGGCTTTCTCCTTGATCCATGGAATAACACATTCTATTTCCAGCCTTGCAACTCACACCATAAGACTCAGGATTGGTTGATTGCTCTGAAAAAAAGTCAGGAGAGAAAGGTTAAACTGCTCAAGTACAAACTCTCTTCAATCAATGATTCACCCACTTTACTGTAGTTTTTGAAAATTAACCCTAGACTCAATGCCAGTAGACAAGTTATTTTCTTCTGTTCTTGCCTCATTTAAGATCCTTACAAACCAGTGGCAGATAACTGGCAACATTAACCCAACAAATTATAAATATTGCTAGGTTAAACATACGAATAGGAAGCTCCTACTATCTTTCAAAATCAAACTAAGGTCAAACCCTAAAATAGATATATAGCTATAACTCTGCAGTATATAAATGGATTTTCTAAAGTTTGACAAAACTGACCAAAGCCATGTACGGCAAGTGATTTGATGAAAACCTTTCATGAACGGTGTTATCCGTAAGCTATGTAGACTCAATAAACTATTGAATAGCCAATGGAATTCAAGTATGTTGGGGGACTAACGTACACTATACCAGAACTCAACCAGACAAGTTTAGTGTTAAACTATTTAGGATTCCGTAATCTAACAAGCCAGAAGTACTACAAAAAATTGAAAACCCAGAATATTCTGATGGATATTGAAGAGGAAAGACTTTATGTACTGAAAAGTGAAAGAAGAATATAAAATCACCAAACTGAAGTATGCAGAATGTAACAGTACGAGAGTAGGAGATGTTAATTACAGCTAACCATTTTTGAAAAATCTTTCTTTGGCAGGGATCCTCCAGCTGAAGGACGCAAAGAATGCTTCAATATCTGCTCCTGGAAATGCACTTCGGACATAACGCTCAACTGAAAGCCTGCTAGCAAAACCATGTCTCCTACGTGTTATATCGTCAATATGGTGTAATCGCTTTGGAGGATACAAGTACCGATCCAAATGGTGTCCACTGCTGGCAACTCTTTTACCCACCCTCCAAGTCCAGTTATCGCCAGGATTGGGAAAATTTTCAGGAGCAAATGGCAAACCTACACCGGAAGCATCCGTAGGTATTGGCATTAATGGCATACCATTTTCCTTAACACTAGGTTCACTCTCGTTACTCTCATCAAGATTGTCAATGTACACTGATTCCATTTCCATCTGAACAATGGGTGAAGAAGAACTGTAATCAATGCCATTTGGATATCGTTAGCAGTTCACCAAATCCGCTAGATTGCACATTAAAAAGAAAAAAAAAACACTAATAGCTCCATTCATCTACAATAAGAAAAGTTATGAGGTATGTGTTGATCAAGTAAGGAAATGCATTTCAGAATTATTTGTGGCCACTATTGCTTCCTTTGATGATAATCTGAATATAACAACAACCAAGCCTTTTTCAAACAATATTGGGGTCACCTACATGCATACTTTAGAAAAACACATTGGGCTTCCGGTTCGCATCTTCCACCTCAACCCCGTACTATATCATGCCATCTCTACCTTAACAGAAGGGTCATCATATCTTTCCTTAGGTCTATCCCTACCCCTTTTAATTTGTCCTGACTGAATTCTCTCCCCATACCTAACTACTTCCCCGAGTTGTATAAGCACAAACCACTTTGAATGACAGTTTTTCATCTTCACCTAAAATGGAACTAGCACAAATTTTCTTCAAATATTCACATTAGTAATTTTATCCCTTCAAGGGTTAGTACAAACCCACCTTCCATCTTAAGGGTGTTCAGTATTTTATTAGTCAAAGCAACCAAAGATTTTGAAGGGTACAATCATAAGTAGCCGACTACAAGGAAACATAAATTTCAGTCTTTCACCATTTATGTACAACTAAGAAAGAAATTATTGTGTTTTGTATCATAATATGTTATCTCCATTTTACAGCAACTGCCAATAGATTAGGGTTTACTGGTGTCACCTGGTTGTGCCGCTGAGCAAAAGTGAAAGAGAAATCAGTTCTTCACCTGCAGAAGGGAAGGAAACTCCACCAAACAAACATGAAGATCTGGAAACAGAATCAGAAAATACAATTCAGCAATAACATTTGGGTTCCGAAATTGATTTGCGAAGACAACGAAATTTGAGGCGGAAGAAAAAGGAGAGACAAGAGGGTTTCTAACATCCAAATCGAAGAAGAGCTTTATTTCTTGAAAAATGCTAAACACAGCATTTGGCACACTGTTTCGGAAACCAATTCCCGAAGTTGAAAGAGAGTGACGGGTAAAATTAGTGCGTTTGAACCTGGCGAACTCGTACCACTCTCAGCCAAATCTAAGTATTTTGGGTACTTGACTTGGGTCAAAATAGGTATGTATTGCACTAGAATCAGAGATTACTCTACATACAGATTTCACCCCAAGAAATGAGTGAGATAAATTAGGAATTCATTCCCTTATATACCTTATATACTTCAGTTTTCCTAAATAGCGATTCGGAATCTATCTAATCTAACGGTGTAGAAGAACACTCGAAATATGTTTTGAAATGTATGATTGGTATATTCTTGGCATATTTTAATATGGTTATACAATGAACCTAAACGGTTAAAACACGTTTCTAACAAACAATGAGTTATGTTAGGGTTTTCTCGAAACCGTTAGCGAAGGCAGTCGTTCCTCATAAACGACGTCAATTCTCCTAGCACAGGTCTGGTCCCCTTGTTTCGTCTCAATGACAATGATCCTCCTTAGAGCATGTACAATGGAAATGCCCTTGGTGAGTCCCAAGTCCTGAGTTCCTTCTGATGACTGGACAAAATCGTGGAACTGGGGACTCAGAATAATGGGTGTTTTGCAATGAGAGGCTTTCAGTGAGTCCCTTGTGTTGACTGGATGCTGAGTTGTTAATTAATTGATATTTTGCTGTTTTATTTAATTATTTATCAGAAAGCGTTTAAAATATATAAAATATAAACAAATGTGAAAAAATTAATTAATGACAATAAAAAAAAAAATAAGAAATAGATTTAACACGGGGTTGTCGTTAGGAAGGTCCGGCAGAGGATGACTTCGACCTACGGGTGACACCTACGTCAGGTAGTGGGTGCTCGGGGTAGTTGTAGTATTGTGGTGGAAGCTGGAATTGTGGTGGCATCTGGAACCCTTGTGGCGACATTTGGAACCCTTGTGGCGGCATTTGGAATTGTGGCGCCATTTGGAATTGTTGTGGACGGAATTGACCTTGGAAATATGAAATTACAAAACTTTTATTACACAAGTATTGTAAATAAATTGGTTTAATGAATTAAACAACAACAATCACTTACGAAAATGAATTAAAAAACATACAATAAATAAAAAATTAGTTTGCAATTACCTGAGCTCGAACCCGGTTGCGAGTATGACATGAAAGCGGAGTTCTCACGAGGGTCCGTTAAAATTTCTTGCAAATCTCATGCTAGTTCATCGGGGGTGAACCCTACTTCGTCACCAGCTGATTGTGCACGGGACCCTGCGTCGCCCGACATTTTTCACGAGAATATTGGAAATGAGATAGTAGAATGTGGGAATGGGATAGTGAAATTGGAGAATGGGTGAGTCATGAGTGAAAAAAATGAGGTTGGGGTTGGGGTTGGGGTATTTATAGGATCTGACACAGGGACACGTGGCGCCACGCCACTGGACGGGAGCCGAGCGGGGGCGAGGGACGCGGCTCGGCCCGCGTTTCCAGGACGAGGGGCGAGGGACGCGGCCTGGCCCGCGTTTCCGGGACGAGGGGCGAGGGCTGCGGCCCGGCCCGCGTTTTTGCGGGCCACGGGTCGCGTAAAAGTCGTCCCACAATGGGACGACCCGTAAAAACGTGGGCTGAGCCTCAGGGTCGGCCCGTTGTTTATACTCTTACCACTGCTCCCGAATGTTGCCTCTCCGTCCTTGATCCCCCCGGGTCTTCAATCACCATCTTTGGTACACTCTCCGTCTTCACCATTACTATTCATTGATCAACCCTTGTCGTCTCAGAAGCCTCTGTAGGCGGGTTCATCTCATTTCACTCCACCGATGCTCCCTCCTCGACCTCTCTCTCGATTCTGGATCAGGCTAATCGATTAGGTCCGTTTTACTTTATTGGTTTTCTATTTTGCAGGGTTAATGACTAGTGAGCAGAGATTCAGGGACTTTTATTGAGAGGGAACCCTAGTTCACGTATATCCTCCTGTTACCATTGATAAGTTCAAGTTCGTTCGCACTCCTCACGGTGAAAAAAGTCATTGGAAAGCAGGGATCAAGCAGCGTTTAGACATCACTTTAAGTGGTTCTCCTCAGTTTATCAGCTTAAATTTCTTTAAGCCTCTTCAAAAAGAGAGACTAACTCTCGAATTTGTTAAAAGAACTGTGAAAAAAGCTTCTTACTTTGTTCTATGCCTGTTCTTTAAGGTCAGTGGATCTTTTTCCCTGAGGCACTTCGTTTGTACTATTTCTTAGATAATTAATAAAATTATAACTTTCTCTCAAAAAATAAACCTAAACGCTTTAGGTCAAATGGGTATTTAGCAATGACATACAATTGTATGGCTTCCTACATAGCGTACTTAAGTGGCATGCTTCCCATAAGCTTGTATGTTTCAGAAAAGCATAACATCTAGTCCGAATATCCGCCCCTTAAGGGCGTGTTTGGTTCGATATGTGACATCCTCCTCCATCAAAGCGAGTAATGCTCCCATCGTTTGGGCCCACTTGACTTGTTGTACATTCTGATGGGGTATTTGTACCTTTACAACATATATCAAATAAACCTACTCTTTTAAAATTCATTTCAATTGTCAACATGTTTTGCGTTGATGATGGTTTAGATAAATCAACTCTTCTTTGGCCACCTTAAGCTTGGATGGAAGCTTTAACTCATCTGCCAATTTTCACTTGTTTCGCCAGCTCTGTTGTCCACTCTCTCTTTCTTAAACAAAAAATGGACCATTATACTTCTACATCGACCTTCGATACAACACCTTTGTCCCACACGAAGTATCCTTTCAAAGAACGAGGTCGTGTTCGCCTAACTCGACAGGCCTTCGCTTCTTGTTGGCACACCCTGCCGGTTCCTCATCTAGGCACGATCTAGGAAGGTCATGTTGCTCGTGTCATCTTTTTGTCGCTTCATGCGCAACTTGGTTACCTTCCTTGTAGTTCATCTCTAAGGGCCTTTGCAAGTTGCGATCACATGTTACAACATCCAATAGTTTGGCCGAAATGAAAGGATTTTCCTTCGTATAATGTAACAAATATAGGCCCAACAACGCATTACCCCTCCTCGTTTATCCGCTTGTTGAGAAGTTCAAATCACCCCACATTCGGAACCACTTGATCACCTTGCTGCGTAGTTTTCCCTCACGGATGGCTTTTCCCATAGTATCGTCCCATTGGGCCCTCCCTTCACCAACGATTGGTTGTAAGGATCTCGATCCCTCTTTCATAAGAACGAATTTCTCCTTCTTCCGTTTGAACTCGTCTTCCTTTAACCTTTTTTGTCTCCAAGATGTTAACATTGTTCGAAACTTTTGTTAGTCGTCTAGACTCCGACTCTAGTTATTCCACAAGATCTACCTTGTGGCTCGGCATAAACACCTTGGGTAGTTCCTCAAACATTTCATACTTGAATTCCCCCAATAGATCTCTCACCTCAATTAGTATCACCCCTTGTTTTTGTAGGATCTAGGATACAAACATGTAGCGAAAATATAAACAAAATCGTATAAACGTATATGGATCCATGTAATTCGAGTAAACCAACATAAACGAAATTACACTTTGTTACCGCTTGTAGAATTTTGGATCGGTTCGAGACGGGGACCTTCAGACTATGGAACGCTTTTACTCTTCACAACCAAGACGTCTCCAACAAGATCTGACACCTGTAGGTATCCACACCAACAAGATCTCTCCCAAAACGTGTGCTAGCACCTTCTCAATTCTCTCGTTTTCTCTCTATTTCTCTTCTCTACTTTTCCCCTCTATTTTTCTGAACTAATTACATAGATGGGGATTAACAAGGAAGTCCTAACTTTGTTTAGGTTTTTCTTCTGCTCCGGAATTTTCGGCGTTGGGAGTTAGGGTTTTACCGATCAATCGTGCGAAGGAGAAGTGTCGGCGTTTACTGTAAACATCCGACGAGTATTGTTGTGCATCGGTTGTTGGTTGCATGGTTTACTAATGCAGTGTGGTTGTGAAGTATTGAGTCGTAGATAAGGGATCAATTGGGGCAGGTTTTCGACGATCAATCGTGCGACGAAGAAGTGTCTGGCATCTACTGTAAACGTCCGACGAGTGCTGGTGTGTGGTTCCCTATTGCGGGTATCAATTGTGTTGTTTCATGGTCAACTGTTACAGTCCGGTTGTGAAGTATTGCGTGGCAGATACGGGATCAATGGGGAAGGAAGAAACTTCGAATTGTGTAGCATTCGTTGCAGGCTTGGGGTGAGGTGTAGATGGGTTCTGTTATGGATGAGTTACCATTGAAGATGCAGGGGGTAGTCATAGGCTGCGACGACGAAGGAGCTAGCGTTCTAGAGGAGGTGATGGCCCTAGGAGGAGAGAAGTACCGATACGGGTTGGCGACAAAAGTGTTGTCGGACAAACCTCCTCGAGTAGCGGTGTTCCGGGACCTGATGAGGAATGTCTGGAACGCGAAAGGGATTCCAACTCAGACCTTGGCGCCAGGGATTACGGGGTTCTTTTTTCCAGTGATAAAGATCGACGTCCGGTGTTGGAAAAGGAACCATGGACGTTTAACAAGGCATTGGTTGACCTCAGTAAATATTATGGAGAAGAGAATGTCAAGGAGTTGGCGTTTGATTGCACAACATTGTGGATACATGCGTCTAACCTACCCTTTGTTGCACTTACAAAACGGGTTGATGAGATCATTGGGTACAGATTGGGTAGAAAACTGGAGGTCGACTGCAATGAGGAGGGGAGATCTTGGGAAGATTACCTTCACGTTAGAGTTCAATGGAATATTACAATCCCCTTCGAAACACGCTGAAATTATGGTTGGCTGAAAAGGAGAAACCAAGTTTTGTTAGAATACAATATGAACGCTTGCCCGATTTCTGTTTCGGGGGTGGAAGAATGGGGCACGTGGAAAAGGATTGTGAAGATGAGGAGAAAGAGGTTAACAAGAGCAACAACATGTTCGGCAATCATATGAGGGCTGAGCCGCCCAAGGAGAGGGGAAAAGAATCGTACCAACGGCCTTCGGAGTCATGGGAGAAATAATACAAAACTCAGTCTAGGGGAACTGGTAGCTCGGGGGAAAATATCGGGAAAATAGAGGCAGTAGGTCGGAATCTCCAATTGAATCTCGGGTCAGGCTTAGTGCAGGTCTAATACCGGAGGAGAATGGGTTGCATGGGGTGAGTAGACAACTCATCCAGGAGAACTAATGTTTCTTGATAATGATGAAGTGGTGGATGTTTTGAATCATAAAGGGGCTGAAAATGTAGAAACCGTGAGGGTTGGAGGTAAGGAACCAATTGTGAAAGGTGGTGGGAAGGGGTGTAAAGGAAGTGGCAGAAAGACAATGTATATTCGTAAGGCCAGACCTGAACAATAGAAGATGGGGGGAAAGGAGAATTCTATGGAGGTAGACAAGGGTGTGACGAAAAAGAGGAAAAGCGATTTTGTCAATCAACTGAATGCTTCTAAAAGTAAGCTTCCTGCTATGAAATAAGATTCGACTGTTGTAATGGCGAGGGCTGCAAAACAGCCCCGCCAGTCGAAATGTTAGTGTTATCTTGGAACTGTCGAGGGCTTGGAAACCCTGGGGCCATACAATTCGTAATTGAGTATATTACTCAAAAGAAGCCCGATGTTGTGTTACTCTGAGAAAAAAAGGTGCAGAAGGGCGTGGTGGAGGGAATACAGAGGAGTACTAGCATAGAAGGTACATTCATCGTGGAGAGTGATGGTGCGAGTGGCGGTATAACTATGCTATGGGGGGGTAAGGAAGTCGAAAGGCTATGCAGGTATGATAAGAATTTCATTGATTTTTATTATCAACTAAGGGATGGAACTGAAGTTAAAATTACAGTGTTATACGGAGAACCACACAAAGAATTGAGGAGGAATACGTGGGACCTTATGAAATCATTGACGGGTCAGTTTTTGGGTCTTTGGTTGATGATTAGATATTTTAATGATGTAGTGGGAAATGAAGATGTAAGAGGCGGCCTGGCCTACCCCCAAGCTTTATTAACGGGGTTTCAGGACGTGTTAGACCACTGTGGATTAAGGGATGTGACGATAGAGGGGCATAGGTATACGTGGGAAAAGGATAGACATCGTCATGATGGGATGGAAAGTCAACTAGATAGAGTTGTTGTTAATGGAGCCTAGATAATTAAAATGCCAGACACGAGATTGGAGCATGGAGGCTTGTCCCCATCTAATCATGCGCCAATTTTGTGTTATGGAGAGCAGGAAAGGAACTTTAGTCCACGAAGGCAATTCAGGTTTGAACATGGGTGGTTGAGAGATGGAGGATGTGATAGGGTGGTTATGGAGGCTTGGGCGAGGGCAATAGGGACAAATATTTGTGTCCGTATACACGGTGTAGCTCATGAGGTCCAGAGGTGGGTGCGGGGACCCTATAATGATTTGAATAATAGAATTCGGATGTTTCAACGGGAGATGAACGCTTTGGTGGGACCGTGGGATCCAGGTAGAGGAAGACGGATTCACGCATTGAGAGGAGAATTGAATAGACTCCGAACAATGAAAAATATGGCTTGGAGACAAAGGGCTAAATAGTTAAAGGACGGGGATAAGAACACGCGTTACTTTCATAAAAAGGCTTCATCGCGGAGGAGGAGCAACATAATATATAAACTCAAGAACGAGATGGGGGATTGGAAGGAATTGGGGTTGGGTTTGGAAGAGGTGATTGCGGATCATTTTAATGAAGTAATTTGTTCGAACAATAGTAGGGAGGACGAAGTTTCGGAACTGATACCATCTGTAATTACTCCGGCGGACAATGAGAGGCTATTAGAACTGGTTAAAATGGAGGAGGTGCGTAAAGCAATGTTTAGCATGGAAGCCCTGAAGTCAACGGGACCGGATAGTTTCAATCCGTGGTTCTACCTGCACTTTTGGCATTAGATATAACCGAACGTGGGGGAGATGGTGAAGGGGGTGTTCCGAGAAAGAAATTTTCCGGAGCATACTAACGATACGAATTTGCTGTTGTTACCGAAGGTGGCGAAACCGGAGAAGGTTAGTGAGTATCGTCATATCGCATTGTGTAATGTACTATATAAGGTTGTTACCAAAGTCATTATTAATAGGATGAAAGGGCTCTTGGGGAAGGTAATTTCGAAATCACTGGATGCGTTCATGGTCGGTCGACTAATTACTGAAAATATCATAATGTTGGGGGAACTCTTGCATCATTTAAAATGAAGGAAAAGGGGAGAACAGAGTTTGATGGCAATGAAAGTTGACATGAGTAAGGCATACGATAGGGTGGAATGGCCCTATTTCGAACGTTTTATGCTCAAAATGGGGTTTGCTGAGAAGTGGGTGAATTAAATAATGGTGTATGTTAGATCAGCAAAAGTATGGGTTTTGACGGAAGTTCAAAGGATAGGACCGGTGCAGATGGAGAGAGGAATTCGACAGGGTGATCCGCTATCACCATGCTTGTTTATTATTTTTGCTAAAGGACTCTCGAGGTTGATTACGAAGCGAGAAAATGATAAAGCAATTCAAGGGTGTAAGGTGGTCAGATTGGCCCCAACGATTACTCACTTATTTTTTTATTGATGATAGTTTTTTTTTTCGAGAGCATCAATAGCAGCGACGGTAGCATGGACAGAGTTGCTAGGCAAGTATGAAAGGGCGTCAGGTCAGAAAATCAATGTCGCAAAATCCTCAATTGTTTTCAGTCCTAATACTACAAAGGAAGTTAAAACTGATATTCGGCTGATATTGGGAACGGAAGAAGTTGAGGACACGGGCTTGTACCTTGGGCTACCCTCGACACTACAGAGAAGTCAATATCAGAGTTTCAAATATTTAAAAGTGCGCATAGTGAAGAGACTCCAAAGTTGGGATGAATTGTACTTGAGTAAAGCTGGTAAGAAGGTGCTCATAAAGGAAGTTATTCAAGGTTTTCCCATTTACACGATGGGAGTATATAAGATACCGGATAGATTTATTTAGGAGGTGGATGTGGTAATGAATCGGTATTGGTGGAGTCATGATGCAAGAACGAAGAAAGGGCTAAACTAGAAGAGCTAGAGTAGAATGTGTGGACATAAGTTGTAGGGGGTATGGGCTTCAGACATATGAGAGATTTTAATAGTGCCCTGTTCACCAAACAGGGATGGAGATTGTTGAAATACCCTGATACTATTGTAGCCAGAGTCTTACAGGAAAAATACTACCGTGGGAAGTCATTTTTGGAAGCCAAGGCAGGGGCAGGCCGAAGCTATATATGGACGAGCATTATGTCAAGCCAAGAATGTGTTCGACAGGGTGCGAGGAGGAGAATAGAAAATGGTCATCAACACCGATTAGGGGGACGGCGTGGCTACCTACGGAGTTGGGAAGGGTTGAGACCGTGCCGGTGTGCTGGGAAGCTAACACGGTGGGCGATCTATTGGTGGAGGGTTGCCAGAGGTGGGATAGAGGATTGATACAGACGGTTTTTGGTTCTGATACAGCTAGAGAAATCACCCGATTACCTCTCCCGACATTCCCATTAGAAGATGACTGGTATTGGGGTAACTCGAGGGATGAATGCTTCAGAGTATAGGAAGTTTATCGGATAATTAAGCGGAATGAAGGGCGGTGGAATGATGGGGAACGAGATGTATCTTGGAGACGGTTATGGGACATAAAAGCATCGTCGAAGTGTCTACACTTGGCGTGGCGAGTGCTAATGAGTTCCTTACCGACGAATGCAAATTTGTATGCTAGACATGTGACAATCAATCTTGTGTGTAGTAGGTGTGGTGGCTTGGAAACGGAGGAGCAAGTCTTATTTTACTGTGGAGGAACCTGAGATATATGGGGGAAGGAGGGACTGCCAGTCCAGGGAGGGGATGTGAGACCTAGAATGTGGCTTGAGATGTATTGGGCATTGGGTTGGCCGGCTTAATGGGGAAGGTCATCACACTTTGGTGGTCTATTTGGCGAGCCTGAAATAACAGTCTGGAAGCCAATTGATAAAGGGGTGGAGGAGATATGGAATGAGGCGTGTTGTGTGCTAAATGACTGCACCGAGGCTCAGTCTACCAAGGATAGC
This sequence comes from Erodium maritimum, assembly GCA_963921825.1. Taxonomy (NCBI): domain Eukaryota; kingdom Viridiplantae; phylum Streptophyta; class Magnoliopsida; order Geraniales; family Geraniaceae; genus Erodium; species Erodium maritimum. Next base: position 18,254,004 of record OY997591.1, read on the forward strand.
ATTACCACTTTATCGGTGTCAATAGCACGGGGGAGGCAATGGAGGAAACCGGGGGATGGTCAGGTTAAAATTAATGTTGACGGGGCAGTGTTATGACCCGAATGGGGAGGGGGTGTATAGTCTGTAGGGAGGAAGATGGAATGGTTGTACTGGAAAAATGTGTAGTCTTTCCAGGTATTGTGGACCTAGATTTAGTTGAAGCTACAACGCTCAACGATGCTCTGTCTTGGGTATATGAGGAAGGATGGGTGGCTGGCATAGTGGAAAGTTATTTTTTGAGGTTAGTGCAGGCTATCAATGGTGAAATGGAGCTGTTATCCCCATTTGGTCTTATTATTATGGAGTGCAAAGCAAAGCTGAAAATTCTGACAGGTTTCAAACCTAACTTTGTTAGACGTCATGCTAATAAGGTAGCTCATGTTTTAGCTCGCAATGCTTATAATTGAGGCACTATTGATTGGAGGAAACCAAGTATCTTTTAAAGATAATTAATTATATAATTAATTTATAATAAAGAAGAAAAATGAATTAATGAACCATTAAACTATATCTTAATATAATGTAAATAGTTCATTTAATTGGACTTTTAAAATTGATTCGGGTTTTTGGTTTGTTGTTGTGTGCAACCTTATAAGTGTAGGATTACTTGTTTCACAAACAAGACGGAAAAAAAATTGGTGTTATTCTAATTTGAATCATGGATTTCATGTATCATGCATTATCTAATCTAGTACATGTATTTAAAGAGATTACCTCGTTGTAGAGAAACAAATGGTTCGGGACTGGGAACTTTGGGATATGAAGAAGATGTGTTGAGGCACCCAAGCATTTTTCCTCTAACAGTATCAACACGAGCAAGTGATTCTACCACCGAAGTTATGCTAGAAGCTCTTGAACGTTTCACTCGTGTTCACTCTTTGAGGTGGCGGAAAATTATAGGAATAATTCTTGTGATTTTTCGCCCCCTCTAATGTCTTACTTATAGGACTTAATTTTCCTTAAATCAAGTCCGGTTACTATAAAGATCCATTCTAGTTAAACTAGTATTCCCTTTTTGCCTAAACATTTTAGAACTCTTAATTCCTTCTATTCTAATTTAATAAATAATAATACCATCAATATATATTTTTATATGGGTTGGTCGAACCCTCTAATACCATATTGGGATGTTCGGCCATGCCTTAAAAATATATATATATATACATATATATGGTAGCTATCCAGTAAAAACCACCCTTATTGTGCAAACTACGAACCCACGAGAGCCACTGGATCTGGTCAAAGTAACGTCAGTAGAGCGCCCAGATGCTGACACGTGGCGCGCGCGCTGCTGGTGCGCGCGTGCACCAGCAGCGCGCGCACACAGTGCTGGTGCACACGCGCACAACGCTGATAGTTTACATATCACAGTGTTGATAGTTTACATAGCACAGTGCTGATAGTTTAGTACAAATGTAACCTATTAGCACTTTTGTACTAAACTATCAGCACCGTGCTATGTAAACTATCAGCACTTTACGCGCGCGCACCAGCAACGCGTGCGCCCACATGTCAGCATCTGGTGAGTTCATAGTTTGCACAATAAGGTGCGGTGTTTTATATATTTAATTGTCCACGTGTCAGCATCTGGTGCGCTCTGCTGACATCACTTTTGGGGGATCCTGTGGCTCAAATTGGTTCGTAGTTTGCACAATAAGGGGTGGTATATATATATATATATATCTTAATTTGATTTAAATTAATATCATGCTAGGCATTAACTAAATAAATTATGACATCATCACATGAACAAATAAATAAATGGGTTTCATTATATCAAATATAAGTTTCCCAATTTATTTAAGTCAAGCCTCTAAAATTCAATTAGTGATGGGATTTACTCTTTTGTGTGCGGGCCTTTAGGTTTCACATGATGTTGGTAGTGAGACAATCTTTATTTCGTAACAAGTTATGGGTAACTTCTAGAAAGGACCATAACCATCTAAGTCATATGAATTTGACTCTCATCTTTGCCATAACTTGTTACCTCAAGTACCCTTATCCCTTGTCATTTTGGCAACGTCATGGTTGAACAACAAGGCATTGAAGCATTATCTTTGTTCTAGTTTAGGTTATGCATTTCTTGATCTTGAGTTTAGATTTTATGTCATAAATTCTTTTGTTCACTTGCATGGCCATGCATTTTGTCTTACAATCCCCACTCATCAAGATGGGTCTTATGACATATTACTTCTATTCAAAACACAAGCTAAAAATGTCATGCCAATCATCCATACATCTTGTTGGGTCTCGAGGTAAGGTTGGAGATGAACCAACTCGCAGCGGAAAATCAATGAAAACCAAGAGACAATTAGAACCATGAAACAACTAACAAAGAATGGATTAACAAGAGAAAAATTCAGCACTAGTTCTTACCAAAACAAGAACACCGGTTAACGAATGATTGGCTTGAGTCTCCAAGACGCCTACGTATCCACATGGGAATCAAAGCCACGTAGTTCTTCTCTTTGAGGACTCAAGAACACAAAAATGGAGGAGGAAACTAGCCAAACCCGAAATGGCCATGGAAGAGGGAGAGAAAATGTGTTTCCTATTCTTGTCTTGTGTTTGTTATGTTGAAAAAAGATGACTTGAACATAACAAAACCCATACTTGTCCAACTAAAGGCATGGGACAAGTATGGTGTCAAGTAAGGTGTAAATAGGACAAAGTATGGCAAGACAAGATTGGGTTAGGTGGTGAATCACCAACACCTTAATCCTTGTCTTGCTTACTTAGTACTAATTAATCAAGACTTGATTAATTAGTTCCATGGGCCTTGGTTGCATGGGCCTTTCATGGGCCTCTTGGAACATGGCCCGTGGCCATTTCCAACGAGGTCCCGTGATTCGCTCATCGCCTCCATGCCTTCCATACCGGAAATGTCCAACATTATCCGACACGATCAATCCCAAGACTCCAAGCCTTGTCTCGATCCGTAAAGTCCTATTCACGTACGAGCACATGACCCAAAACCCAGTTTTGGTCATGTCCCGAGACAACTCCCTTTTGGCCATTCTCCATAAATGTGTCAATGAGTTTCATCCTCCGGTGTGACCCTTAGGTTTATGCATGTCAATAGATCAACGTAAAATCCCATTTTACTTGATCCTATTTAAGTGGCAACTAACGAGACTTTAGTGTTGCCTGACACTACATAACGAATCGACCCTGTCGATTCTAACCTTTCCGTCGTCCCTGTCATTATCCTTTTATCTCCGATATCCTGATTGAGATAAGGCATAGAGCCGTCATCCTTATTATTCTCAATCACCGTTCCTTGATATGTGAGATGACTGAAGATATGATACCCAGTATCATGTGCATGGCCATGCTATTCTTCCAGTCACTCTCGATCAAGCGGCCGAGAACCGATATCTTTCCCATACCTTAGTATAAGGGATAAATCCCTTAGCCGTCTTTCGTGTCACTCATGTAGCCCGTCCCCAAGCCAATCCTGGCCGTTATGGAAGCCCTGTTACGGACAACGTTAGGCTCAGGTCAAACTAGGTTGTTGACTACATAGCGATCACAAAGACTCCTTGGTCTAAGGATACATGACAAGCTACAACACTGAATATGTTCATGACTTAATCTATGGCACATATTCAGGGCGGGTCGTCCAATATCATGTCCCACATGATATCTATGATCAGACTCCGGAATCTCATTCCAATGACTAACAGAACGTAAGCCATAAAGAGCCATCTTTCATACTAGTCGCTTCTAGTGAAGCTTTGTTGACTAGGGACCCATCGAGTGTGATCTATCTCGATCTATGGTTCTATTCGCATGGTGGGCATAGATCAGAGCACACATCGATATATTACTCCAACACATAAGTAATATAAAGCCGCTTTAATTTTATTGCTAACGATGATATATACATTTGGACATTTAGGATTGAACTACGGGCACTAAGACTAACACATCTCATATGTACGTATTCATTAATACTTGAGCACAACCTTTATTATTATCTTGTCAGGAAGTGCGTTTGATTATATCAAGGGAATAAATCAGCACATATAGACAATATGGTGGTTTCATGGTTTTATGACTAAGGTTACTTTTGGTAGTTTGGCATATACTCATGTCTCATATTCTATGGAGTAGTCTAAAGGCGTGTCATTCAATGTGAAAAATATTTCGACATTTGTAACGTTGACTCATATCTTTATATGCATGATCAATAAAACATGATCATCCAATCAATCGTCACTCTAGCTTCAACTATCGATATGGGCTAGGGATGAATGAATATACACACTCTTTTATTTCTAAGAGTTGTACTATGAAGAAACAGTGCCCCGATATCTTAGACAAAACGGTGTATCTAAATAGTTAACATTACAACTTAATGGTAAAAAAATGTTTGCCAACTGTTATTAATCCTAAATGAAATTGTATACAGACTGTGGCTAGGCCTAGGGCACAAAACCCAACAGAGTTCCACTTGAACTATGACCAATTTATATTATGATAAATACACATTAACCTAATATAACCCTCGAACTTAGGTTGCGTGAACACCTTAGTTATAGGATCGGCTACATTGTCATTTGTGTTTACTTTACATATCTCGACTTCTCCCTCCTTCACAAACTTTCGGATGAGGTGAAAGCATCTTAGTATGTGTTTTGATCTCGAGTGAGCTCTGGGCTCCTTGCCTTGAGTTATTGCTCCATTATTGTCGCAAAACAAGATCACCGAATTTGATGTGTTGGGCACAAAGCCAATTCAATGATGAAGCCCTTAATCCAAACAGCCTTCTTAGTCGCCTCTGAAGCGACAATGTATTAAGCCTTTATTGTCGAATCTGCCACAATTTTCTACTTTGATTTTCTCCAACTGAAAGCACCTTCGTTCAAACAAAACATGTAACTAGAATAAGATTTAAATTCATCAATGTCGGTCTAGAAGGTTGCGTCGATATAAACTTTTACTAAAAACTCATCTTCCTGACCTCCATACAGTAAGAACATATCCTTAGTCCTTATTAAATACTTTATGATAGCCTTTACTGCTACCTAATGATTTTCACATAGGTCTTCCTAGTATCTATTCGTTGCACTTAATGTCACGAGACGTCAGTGTTGGGTCTCGAGGTAGGGTTGGAGATGAACCAACTCGCAGCGGATAATCAATGAAAACCAAGAGACGACTAAAACCATGAAACAACTAACAAAGAATGGATTCACAAGAGAAAAATTCAGCACTAGTTCTTACCGAAACAAGAACACCGGTTAGCGAATGATTGACTTGAGTCGCCAAGACGCCTACGTATCCACATGGGAATCAAAGCCACGTAGTTCTTCTCTTTGAGGACTCAAGAACACAAAAATGGAGGTGGGAGCTTGCCAAACCCGAAATTGCAAGGGAAGGGGGAGAGAAGTTGTGTTTCCTATTCTTGTCTTGTGTTTGTTATGTTGAAAAAAGATGACTTAAACATAACAAACCTCATACTTGTCCAACTAAAGGCATGGGACAAGCATGATGACAAGTAAGGTGTAAATATGACAAAGTATGGCAAGACAAGATTGGGTTAGGTGGTGAATCACCAACACCTTAATCCTTGTCTTACTTACTTAGTACTAATTAATCAAGACTTGATTAATTAGTTCCATGGGCCTTTTCACGGGCCTCTTGGAACATGGCCCGTGGCCATTTCCAACGAGGTCCTGTGATTCGCTGATCGCCTCCAAGCCTTCCATACCGGAAATGTCCAACATTATCCGACGCGATTAATCCCAAGACTCCAAGCCTTGTCTCGATCCGTATAGTCCTATTCACTTACGGGCACATGACCCAAAACGCATCTTTGGTCATGTCCCGAGACAACTCCCTTTTGGCCATTCTCCATAAATGTGTTAATGAGTTTCATCCTCCGGTGTGACCCTTAGGTTTATGCATGTCAATAGATCAACGTAAAATCCCATTTTCCTTGATCTTATTTAAAAGGCAACTAACGAGACTTTAGTATTGCCTGACACTGCATAACGAATCGACCCTGTCGATTCTAACCTTTCCGTCGTCCCTGTCATTATCCTTTTATCTCCGATATCCTGATTGAGATAAGGCATAGAGCCGGCATCCATATTATTCTTAATCAATGTTCCTTGATATGTGAGATGACTGAATATATGACACCTAGTATCATGTGCATGGCCACGCTATTCTTTCAGTCACTCTCGATCAAGCGGCTGAGAACCGATATCTTTCCCATACCTCAGTATGAGGGATAAATCCATTAGCCGTTTTCGTATCACTCATGTAGCCCGTCCCCAAGCCAATCCTGGCCGTTATGGAAGCCCTGTTACGGACAACGTTAGGCTCAGTTCAAACTCAGTTGTTGACTACATAGCGATCACAAAGACTCCTTGGTCTAAGGATACATGACAAGCTACGACAATGAATATGTTCATGACTTGATCTATGGCACATATTCATGTCGGGTCGTCCAATATCATGTCCCACATGATATCTATGATCAGACTCCGGAATATCATTCCAATGACTAACAGAACGTGAGCCATAAAGAGCCATCTTTCATACTAGTCGTTTCTAGTGAAGCTTTGTTGAATAGGGACCCATCGAGTGTGATCTATCTCGATCTATGGTTCTATTCGCATGGTGGGCATAGATCAGAGCACACATCGATATATTACTCCAACACATAAGTAATATAAAGTCACTTTAATTTTATTGCTAACGATGATATATACATTTGGACATTTAGGATTGAACTACGGGCACTAAGACTAACAGTCAGTTCTAGTGCAAATCATCATGTACATAACTGATCTAATAATCGAAGCATATGGGACATCATGTATGTGCTTCCGCTCATCAAGTGTCTGGGGATACTGAGTCTTGCTAAGGTGTATGACATGTCTCATAGGCAATAATCCTCCCTTAGAGTCTTGCATTCTAAACTTGGATACAGCCTTATCAATATAGGTGCTTTGAGTTAGACCTAAAAGCCTTCTTTGATGCCCAACATAGGATTCTCATCATCCTTTTCAGCTCAATAGGTGTCTTAGGACACTGAGTCTTGCTGAGATAAATGCCATGACTAGTGGGTAAGAGTCCTTTCTTTGAATCGAGCATTAAAAACCTACTCAATGCCTTGTTCACATAGGTTCCTTGACTTAAATCCAAGACCCTCTTGGTGCGATCTCTACATATCTTAATCCTTAAGATATAAGAAGAATCGCCTAAGTCTTTTATTGAAAAAAACTTCCTCAACCAAGCTTTAGTCTCGTGCAAGGTTGGGATGTCGTTTTCAATGAGAGCCAGAAAGGTAATCTTGCTCCCACTAGCCTTCTTATAAACGCAAGATTCATCCTCGTTATTGATTAAGCCAAATCCAATTACAGCTTCATCAAAACGAAGGATCCAACTCCGAGAAGTTCGTTTCAATCCATAAATGGATTTCAACGACTTATGAATCTTTCCCTTATTCTTCGGATCGTCAAAATCTTTGGGCCGAGACATACAAATGTACTCAGTCAAATTTCCATTTAGGAAAGCGGTTTTGACATCTACTTGCCATATCTCGTAATTATGATACGTAGTTATGTCAAGAAGAATTTGGATCTATTTTGACCATAGCCACTAGGGAGAAGGTTTCATCATAGTCAATCCATTGGATCTGCCTATAACCTTTCGCCACCAGTTGAGCTTTGTAGGTCAGAGGGTTGCCGTCCATGTCCATCTTCACCTTGAAGATCCATTTGCATCCGATGGTCCTCACACCATTGATGGGATCAACCGGTTCCCAGACTCGGTTGTCCGACATGGATTGCATTTCCTCCCTCATGGCTCCCAGCCATAACTCGGAGTCGGGCTCATCCACGACTTCCTAAAAGGTGGCTAGATCATCGTGATCCACCATGACTTCATTGTCACCTCCGGATACCATATCTTGGAGGTCGAAGATTGATCCTTTAAAATTGCCTTGGACCTTCCGAAATTGTAACAGGAATTGGTTTAGACAGATCTGTACCATCCTGAATTTCTTCGAGATGCACAGTCCTCTCAATGACGTCTTTGGAAACAAAACTCCTTTTCCATAAAGACCTCACCCCAAGCGACGAACACCATGTTCTCACTGGGATTGTAGAAGTAGTATCCCCTTGTTGCTTTGGGATACCACACGAAGGTGCATATCTTAGATCTTGGTTCAAACTTAGTCGAAACCAAATGTTTCACATAAGCCTCGCAACCACAAATCTTTAGAAAGGACAATGCGGGCATCATCCCGTACCATTTTTAAAATGGTGTCTCTTCCACACCCTTCGTCGAAGCCCGATTCACTATGAATGCGGTCGTCTCTAGATCATAACCCCTGAAAGAGATTGGGAGATCAGTCCAACTAATCGTGGAACGGACCATTGTCTAAAAATGTCCGATTTCTCCGTTTTGCTACACCTTTCAACTATAGTGTCACAGGAGGAGTCCATTCCAAAAGGATCCCATTCTCTTTTAGATGATCTAATAACTCTATGGTCAATTATTTTCCACCTCGATCTAATCGAAGTGCCTTAATACCTTTGTCGAGCTGGTTTTCTACTTTAGTCTTAAACTCTTTGAATGTATCAAAAGCTTCAGACTTATGTCTCACCCAATAGACATAACCATATTTACTGTAATCATCAGTAAATGTGATAAAGTAGCTAAAACCCCTCCTGGCAAGTGAACTTATTGGTCTACACACATTCGAGTGTATTAGCCCCAATAATTCACCCGCCCTTTCATCACGATCGATAAAGGGCACTTTAGTCATTTTGCCCATCAAACAAACCTTGCACCTATCGATCGAATGGAATTCGAATGAACCTGAAAGCCCGCACTTCTGAAGTGCTGATAGGTGCTTCTTGTTTATGCGACCCAAATGACAGTACCATAACAGAGTTAGGTTTAAATCGTTGGATTTAGACCTCTTGGTATTAACGGAATATATAGAACTTGAGCATTGTTACCCATATCTAATATGTACAATCCTCCAACCAAGTCAGTACTGGTATAAAACATATCATTGCATAGAACATTGAAAACTCCAATTCCAATATTAACATTATATCATTCCTTGTCAAACACGGATACAGATATAATATTCCTATTAAAAGTAGGCATGCAATATACATTATAAAATACTAAGACAAGGCCACTTGGCAAAGCAAGACTCATGGATCCTATAACAGTTGCCACAACTCTGAGGTCCACTTCGTGCTTTCCAAACCTCTCCTACTTTCAGCCACCATATATTAGTGCATGTGTGAGATTCAGTCCTGGTATCTAATACCCATGAATCTTTGGAAGTAGAGAGATGTAGCTATATAGAGTTAATACCGGATGAAGGCACAGTCCCACCGCCCTTCCTTAGATCATCCAGGTTTCCTGATGAAGGCGCAGTCCTACTGCCCTTCTTCAGATCATCCAGGCTATTTGATGAAGGCGCAGTCCCGCTGCCTTTCTTTAGATCAGCCGTGAACTTCCTATAATCCCGGTTCCAATGACCAGGCTGTTGGCAGTAGAAGCAGACATTCTCAGGTGTCTCATCTTTCCTGCCAAGTGTGCATGGGCCCCGCCCTTGCCACTTCCAATTCCCTTGTTGACCATCAGAATATCCTTGGATCCCAGATCCCTGATATATTCTTCTCAGCAATTAATGACACTTCATGTAACTCTGATATGGTCTTAGAGACAGCCTTGTCAAGGACATATTCTTTGCGTTCAGACTTGAGGACTAACCTCAAAATTCTGTACCAGTCCAAATAGTTTGTCCCATTTAGCTTGACCCTGTCAAGAATGGTTTTTAATGACAAACTATTAATGTTCGCTGAATTTGCCATTTGATCTACAACATATAAAATTCAATCAGTAAACTGAATAAATTTTATGAAGATCAAGCTTAAACACCAACAATCGATTCTAAACCTTTAGAATATGAAACCAAGATCCTTGATTCACTCGATTAAGCTGAACTAATGCTCACCACTTAATCGAGCTATGTAGGTAGGACTCCATCCAATCACATCCAATGTGACTCTTGGCTAGGGTATGTTCTTATGTACACGGCTTACCCTATCTGTTACCCTAGCTCAACCTCAGGCTGAGAATCGTAGTCGTGTCCACCAATTTTCAACTATGGCTCGTCACTATGTAGGTGCTCCGCTAATGCGCATGACACCCACATATGTCGTCCAAACCTACTACCCCGCTTTCCCATGGATGCTCCGCTAATGCGCACGACACCCATAGGACGGGGAGGTAGTAAGGTGTTGATAATTGGGAGGTATCGGACATGACCCGTTTTTACTTGTCCGGTTGTGTTTAAAACTTTGACACATCCTAGATGCGATGAGCACATCAACTACATTCCAAATGCAATGATGCCTCAAATTACATCCAATGTAATTCTTCCTTCGAACCCGTCAACTACATCCAATGTAATGACGATTCTAAGGGCTCACACACAAGGATTAAAATTCCAATTTTATCTTTGCATGTGAGGTGATATGCTCGATAAATAAAGTTAAGCATGCAATTCTAAAACAAAAAGAATTAATCATGCATAAACTAAACCAAGCATAAAGCGATAAATGTTCACATAATAGCCCCCTAAACTAACTCCCACTAGCTTCTTGAGCTCCATCGACTCCAAGCCGATGTCAACACCCGAAAAGCCACCAAATGACATTTTCTCCCTTTCTTCGTCTTGAGCAAAAAATTACAATTTAATACACGACTCGCAGGTCGGGAATAAATAAATATTAAAAACAAGTGGTTCGACGACCACACCTTGAAAGAATAATTACACGTTAACTCTAACAGCTCGCAGGCCGTGAAAAGCGATAAATAATTAAAACGAGCTCGGGGCTATTATGTACACCATGCCAACATCACATCACACATCGTGTTATCAAACAATCATGTTATCAAACATCATGTGATTTTACGGTTTTATTTAATAGTCAAGTTTCGAAATTTTTTGATGCTCGGTTTATCGAAACTGTTCAAAAATGAAACTTTTGAACATTTGATCTTCGAGTTCGTCATGACGGTTCCAAACTCGTCATAAATAACAAAACGGTTTAGCCTTGGCATATCAACCATCCAATGGTCATGCTTGGCCTAGCTCCATCCAACGGAGCCCCGTTCGGTCCCGGTTTCGGCTCCCCGAGAGTGCCGCTCCCGAGACCCGAAAAATCAATTTTTTTTTTTCAAATTTCCAGATTTGAAATCATTTTCAAAAATTCATTTTACATGCATTAAATCCATATACAAGAATTTAAAACATGTTATCAAACAATTTAGCAAAACAACATGCCAAAAACGAAACTTTCAAGCAAAACCGAAACTTTGAACACTGTCTTGTGAATCCCGAAGGTATCACAGCTCTGATTCCACTATTGGGTCTCGGGGTAGGGTTGGAGATGAACCAACTCGCAGCGGATAATCAATGAAAACCAAGAGACGATTAAAACCATGAAACAACTAACAAAGAATAGATTCACAAGAGAAAAATTCAGCACTAGTTCTTACCCAAAAAAAAACACCGGTTAACGAATGATTGGCTTGAGTCTCCAAGACGCCTACGTATCCACATGGGAATCAAAGCCACATAGTTCTTCTCTTTGAGGACTCAAGAACACAAAAATGGAGGTGGGAGCTTGCCAAACCCGAAATTGCAAGGGAAGAGGGAGAGAAGTTGTGTTTCCTATTCTTGTCTTGTGTTTGTTATGTTGAAAAAAGATGACTTAAACATAACAAACCCCATACTTGTCCAACTAAAGGCATGAGACAAGCATGGTGACAAATAAGGTCTAAATAGGACAAAGTATGCCAAGACAAGATTGGGTTAGGTGGTGAATCATCAACACCTTAATCCTTGTCTTGCTTACTTAGTACTAATTAATCAAGACTTGATTAATTAGTTCCATGGGCCTTGGTTGCATGGGCCTTTCATGGGCCTCTTGGAACATGGTCCGTGGCCATTTCCAACGAGGTCCTGTGATTCGCTGATCGCCTCCAACCTTCCATACCGGAAATGTCCAACATTATCCGACGCGATCAATCTCAAGACTCCAAGCCTTGTCTCGATCCGTATAGTCCTATTCACTTACAGGCACATGACCCAAAACCCAGTTTTGGTCATGTCCCGAGACAACTCCCTTTCGGCCATTCTCCATAAATGTGTCAATGAGTTTCATCCTCCGGTTTGACCCTTAGGTTTATGCATGTCAATAGATCAACGTAAAATCTCATTTTACTTGATTCTATTTAAGTGGCAACTAACGAGACTTTAGTATTGCCTGACACTGCATAACGAATCGACCCTGTCGATTCTAACCTTTCCGTCGTCCCTGTCATTATCCTTTTATCTCCGATATCCTGATTGACTACATAGCGATCACAAAGACTCCTTGGTCTAAGGATACATGACAAGCTACGACAATGAATATGTTCATGACTTGATCTATGGCACATATTCATGTCGGGTCATCCAATATCATGTCCCACATGATATCTATGATCATACTCCGGAATCTCATTCCAATTACTAACATAACGTAAGCCATAAAGAGCCATCTTTCATACTAGTCGCTTCTAGTGAAGCTTTGTTGACTAGGGACCCATTGAGTTTGATCTATCTCGATCTATGGTTCTATTCGCATGGTGGGCATAGATCAGAGCACACATCGATATATTACTCCAACACATAAGTAATATAAAGTCACTTTAATTTTATTGCTAACGATGATATATACATTTGGACATTTAGGATTGAACTACGGGCACTAAGACTAACAGTCAGGTCTAGTGCAAATCATCGTGTACATGATTGATCTAATAATCGAAGCATATGGAACATCATGTATGTGCTTCCGCTCATCAAGTGTCTGGGATACTGAGTCTTGCTAAGGTGTATGACATGTCTCATAGGCAATAATCCTCCCTTAGAGTCTTGCATTCTAAACTTGGATACAACCTTATCAATATAGGTGCCTTGAGTTAGACCTAAAAGCCTTCTTTGATGCTCAAAATATAGGCAATTTTGCCTTAGTATTTCATTGAAAAGTAGTTACTTAGCCACGATTTCACATCGCTTAAGCTAAGTATATCGTTTCCAATGATAAGTATGTCATCCACATACAAGATAAAGAATATAACTATGCTCCCAATTAACCTTCTAGTATACACAAGGTTCATATTCGTTTCCGATGAAGGGAAACTATTTGATTGTTTCATCAAATCGAATATTCCAACTCCGAGATGCCTATTTCAATCGATAAATGGATGTCAAAAGTTTGCATACTTTTTTCTTCCTTTAGGATCGATAAAACCTTCTGGTTGTGTCATGTACACATACTCGAGCAAATTTTCATTAAGGAAAGCGATTTTGACATCCATCTGACAAATATCATAGTCATAATATGCAACTATGGCTAGAAGAATCATAATGGACTTATATATCCCAAAAAGTCTCGTCATAGTTTATACCATGAATATGTTTGTAACCTTTTGCAACTAGTCTTGCTATGTAAGTATGCACCTTGCCATCCATGTGAGTCTTCTTCTTGAAGATCAATTTACAGCCAATGTTTTTAGTCCATTGGTTGCATTGATCAATTCCCATACTTGGTTGTTGTACATGGATTGCATCTCTGATTTCATGGCATCTAACTACTTGTCAGAGTCATATCCGCTTACGGCCTTATGACAGGATGTGGGCTCGTCTTGGTCCGTAACAATCATGTCATTGTCTTTAGAGACAATGAATTCATATCTTATAGGGATGTTACGTGTCCTATCAAACCTTCTCGGTTCTTGTGTAACTACCTCATGTTCCACATTTTCTTCTTGAGAATCTACTTCTGGCATGATGCCATCATGTGGGTCTTGAACTTCATCAAGTTCAAATGTTCTCCTACTGTGTGTCTTGGAAATTAACTCTCTCTCCAAGAAGACACATTCCCGAACAACAGACATTTTGTTCTCTTCGGGTTTGTAGAAGTAATATCGTTTGGTTTCCGTAAGATATCCTACAAAGATGCACTTATTGGATTTGGATGTTTGCTTATCTGAAAAATTCTTTTCACATAAACCTCACAACCCCAAATCCTTAGGAAATTAACTTTGGGATTTATCCTACTCCATATCTCATACGATGTCTTTTCCACGACTTTTGTAGGATCTCTATTTAAGATAAACAAAATGGTTTCCAAAACATAACCCTAAAACAAGATTGGGAGATCCGTCTTACTCATCATTGATTGAACCATATCTAATAGAGTTCTATTCCTCCTTTCGTACACCCCATTCCATTCAGGTGTTCCGGGCGAAGTGAGTTGAGTGATGATCCCACATTCTCTTATATGATCTAATAATATTTTGATTACGTTTGGATCGTAATGATGTTGTCAGGCACAAAACTATTTTTGATGTTTGAGTTCAATTTTTTCTTCTACATTTAAATGTAGAAGTACCCTTTTGATTTTAGTTTAATCACGATGTGCGTGATTTGACTAACCCTCCTTTTAAATAATACCATTGCTTGTTTTAGGATTTGAAATCCTTTGAACGTGTATCTTATTTAAGTTTTGTCAAAAAATTGGTTTTATTATTTGTTATAATGGTTTTTCTTCATTGAGATTCCTTTCACGAGTGTGGAAATTTGAACAACTACTATGATAAAAGAGAACTTGTACTATTCATAATAATAAAAGGTTATCCCATAAATCGGGCACATAGTAATCGTCAAATGTTTCCAAAACTAGTATGCTGTATGTAAGATTAATTAACTTTACGACTAAGACTTCAGTTGTCACGCCCCAATTTCAGTAAACCGAACTCGGGACGCGAACATTTGAAACATTAAAACATTTGAAACATTAAAACATTTGAAACCGGTTTTGAATCAATACTTTAAAATCACCATTTAATTAATCAAAATAATATTTACAGCTCAAAAACGTCCCAACAAATGGACAAAGTACAAGGTATCCCTTATTAGACTCAAAAGATAAAACCCGGACTCCGCTCCTAGCTCCTCAAGCTTCGAGAGCTCACCCAGTCCGTCATGTGATCAGTACCTGTAGGAAAAGTAGCTAGGGGTGAGCGTTCGCTCACCACCACGGATAACAGACTGACTACGGCATACTTAGCAGACAATGCCGGTAACACCAACAACCAACTCAACACCGGGGATCACTATCCCCAAACTCAAGTAACCCGACCGACACCCACACACTGATACTTTCCTCAACCGACTCAACACTCGGACTCGTGATGTAGACCTGACACAACGATTGACGACCTCCTCCAAAGACACGACAGACAACCACGCAACACCCAAGATCACAAAGGATCGCACACCAAACAAGATCACAAAGGATCGCATACCAAACAAGATCACTAAGGATCGCATTCCTGTCAGCTGCTCAGTGCCGGTTGCTAACCGGCTGGGCTCGAGCCTGCCCCACGCGCTTTGCCGATCCCTGTCAGGCTCCAAGCGGTCGACCTGTTGGCGATATATACAGCGCTGCTTTTCCGATAGCTAGTCGGAAGGGGAGCTGCCCTCTCATCGCCTACAAATGCTCACAACCTCCCGAGACTCGAACTCGGTCAGGCTAGCCAAAGAACGCTCGCAACTTTCCGAGACTCAAACTCGGTCAAGCCAGCCAAAGAACGCTCGCAACCTCCCGAGACTCGAAGTCGGTCAGGCCAGTCAAAGGATGCTCGCAACCTCCCGAGACTCGAACTCGGTCAGGCTAGCCAAAGAACGCTCGCAACTTTCCGAGACTCAAACTCGGTCAAGCCAGCCAAAGAACGCTCGCAACCTCCCGAGACTCGAACTCGGTCAGGCCAGTCAAAGGATGCTCGCAACCTCCCGAGACTCGAACTCGGTCAGGCCAGCCAAATTCCACACCACTTCCCGACACACAGTCGGGTCACTAACCTCGGGCAAACACAATCACAAGCACAAGCAAAGTTCAACAAACAGCAACAACACAGGTTCAACACTCCACATGCACTCATGGCCACCCAAGACACCAACAGTAAAACACGGACTCAACAACCCCACGGGCACTCACGGCCTCCCAAGACACACCAACCATAACTCACGGGCTCAACAACCCCACGGGCACTCACGGCCTCCCAAGACACACCAACCATAACTCACGGGCTCAACAACCCCACGGGCACTCATGGCCACCCAAGACACACCAACAGTAACTCACGGGCTCAACAACCCCACGGGCACTCATGGCCACCCAAGACACACCAACAGTAACTCACGGGCTCAACAACCCCACAGGCACTCACGGCCTTCCAAGACACACCAACAGTAAAGACACGGGTTCAACAACCCCACAGGCACTCACGGCCTCCCAAGACACACCAACAGTAAAGACACGGGTTCAACAACCCCACGGGCACTCATGGCCACCCAAGACACCAACAGTAAAGTACAGGCTCTCATGGCCACCCAAGACACAACAGTGAAGTACGGGCTCTCATGGCCACCCAAGACACACAAAAAAATACACAATCAAACTCCGGCATAACCAATGCCTCCAACAGTCCTAATATCAACAGTTTCACAATCAACCTCCGGACATGGTCATATGCCTCCAGTACTCCTAATCTCGATAAGTTCGCAATCAACCTCCAGGCATGGTCATATGCCTCCAGTAATTCTAACATCGATAAGTTCTCTGCTCCTACGACACTACTAAGTGTCACATGCATTTCCAATCTTCGATAATCTACTTAACCCACGACACCCCAAGTGTCACATGCATTTTTAATCTTCGATAACCTACTTAACCCACGACACCCAAGTGTCACATGCATTTCTACTGTTAACTTTCCCTAGTCAGGGCCGAGATCCGGCTACTTTTCCCTACCTCGTATGCTTTCTCCAAAAGCGCACAATTAAGCTCCGGCGTGATCTCGGTCACTCGCCTAGCTTTCCCTTTCCTCGGTCTGCAGCACGATATAACAAGAACACAATTTTAAACTCTTTTAAGCTTGCAGGCATAAACTGAATTTTAATAAACCCGACGCCCAAAAGTAACCCCGACAATGTCGATCACTCCCAAACTCCCCAATTACTCGACATTGTCGATATTGGACCCAGAAAGGCCCGATTCGCCCGACATGGCGAATCTGCCCGGGTTTTGAAAACGCCCTTCCGGGGCTCCGAAAATTCCCGATTTTGTTTTTACGGTCTTAGAATAATTCAAGGGTTCCTAGGCACTCGAAGGAATCGAATTCCGACTTCCGAGTCATTTAATTTGCGTTTCAAGTTTCTAAAACCCGTTAATTACAACTTTTCCAATTTAATTCCAAATTTCGATCCGGTTGTGGATAAATGATCCGGGGAACGTTCTAAACCAACCGAACACAAAAACCCGATACCCGGGCATGTGGGCCCCACCCGGCCACAATTAGGAAAATTTCCTTTTCGCCCCAAAACGTTCCTAACGAACCCCAAACCTCAACCATTCATCTTTAAACCAATCTTAAACAAAACCCAACCTTAATCAAACCGTTTAAACTCAAAACCTAAAATTCAAACGTTCCAAAATGAAAATCGGTTAGGTTCTCATCGTAGGGAATGTCGATGTGAGCTCGATTCTTTTATCGTTGAGACGATCGGTCGGTCGGATCATCGAGAAATCACAAAAACTCCAACTTCTCTCCTTCCCTTTCTCTCTCTCTAATTCTCTTTTTTTTCAACTAATGCCGAACACCTACTGTCCATTCAATCTTATTCTGTTTCAAAACACAATACACCATTTTATTTACAAAACTAACCTCAATCCCTTTTCTTTTATTTTAAAAACCCACCAACTATCAACTAATTACCAAACTAACACCACAACTTGTATGACATGTGGCAAGTGGGTCCCACCCATTTTTAAAAATATCTTCTAGATATTTTTCAGTCAGATTCGCGAAATTCGGCCGTCTCGGGCCCCGAACGGGCACTTTTTCCAAGAAATTACGAAACTTCGCGGGCCACAAGGAAACGGCT